>JAIOJX010000023.1:74874444-76145277 GCA_022376925.1 Tragulus kanchil
GTTCATGTAAGGACTCAGAATTCTAATGGACTATAGCTGTGCCCACAGCTGACCAATCCCCAGTGGGATGGCACAGTAAGCACCCATCCTTAGAGAGAAGAAAAACATCTTTTGATTCCAGTGAAAAGAACAGCCCTTTTGAGGCAACGACTATCTGTAGTCCTTTAACAGTTACTTAAGAGTTAGTGCAGACTCAACAAACAGCAGAAACAGTGAGCATTTAAGATGTCACATGAGACTTTGCTAGAGTTTATAAAGTGGTGTCTGGATTGAAAAGTGGTAGAATAATCTTTTGCCAAAATGTCCTGTAGAGTGCCAAGATTGCAAACAGTATGTCAAAACTTAGCGGACAGCTTTGCATTAAAAGGAGTATTAGTTAATTTTGGAGTACATTCTGTAGGTCTCACAGGAAAACAGCATACTACCTTCGGCATCATCCTTGGCTCTCTTTTCACTTCTAAACTTTCTTATTTCTCAGAAACTAACTGAAAAGAGTAGAAGTAATAAAAAATTTGTCCTGGTTCTAAAGATCAAAAGAGGAAAATATGATAATGTATACAAAATGGCTCTGAAATATAAAAGTATTAAATATGGGCAAAATAAGATTATCACTGTTATCACTGTCACTATTAAAACAACTGAATTACAGAGACTGGATTCTGCTTGCTGAACAACTCAAGAAGTACCCTTCAGAAGGCTCAAAGATCTATTTCTCAAGTTCCCCCATCTTTTCAAGTACAAACCCAAACAAACCAGCTGAGGCAGGAAAAATCTCTTTTCTCCTTCACTAATAAAGGGGCTAGCCAGGTAGTGCTGGTGGTAAAGAACCTGCCTGCCAATGCAGGAGACATAAGAGATGTGAGTTCAGTCCCTGGATGAGGAAGATTGGAAAGAGTTTCTGTGTGGTGTTCCAGGAAGGCAGATTTTGGACTTAATTATATAAAGAATGTTTGGATACTAGATTTGCTAAATAACAACAGAAAAGAGGTTGTCAAAAAGTCAGAAAGCTTAACATGTCATGAAGAGACTTTATGAACATCTCTTGGGACTTTCTGAATGTGACTCCCCATACTGGACTCCAGGGAGGATGAAGGTTCATGTAAGGACTCAGAATTCTAATGGACTATAGCTGTGCCCACAGCTGACCAATCCCCAGTGGGATGGCACAGTAAGCACCCATCCTTAGAGAGAAGAAAAACATCTTTTGATTCCAGTGAAAAGAACAGCCCTTTTGAGGCAACGACTATCTGTAGTCCTTTAACAGTTACTTAAGAGTTAGTGCAGACTCAACAAACAGCAGAAACAGTGAGCATTTAAGATGTCACATGAGACTTTGCTAGAGTTTATAAAGTGGTGTCTGGATTGAAAAGTGGTAGAATAATCTTTTGCCAAAATGTCCTGTAGAGTGCCAAGATTGCAAACAGTATGTCAAAACTTAGCGGACAGCTTTGCATTAAAAGGAGTATTAGTTAATTTTGGAGTACATTCTGTAGGTCTCACAGGAAAACAGCATACTACCTTCGGCATCATCCTTGGCTCTCTTTTCACTTCTAAACTTTCTTATTTCTCAGAAACTAACTGAAAAGAGTAGAAGTAATAAAAAATTTGTCCTGGTTCTAAAGATCAAAAGAGGAAAATATGATAATGTATACAAAATGGCTCTGAAATATAAAAGTATTAAATATGGGCAAAATAAGATTATCACTGTTATCACTGTCACTATTAAAACAACTGAATTACAGAGACTGGATTCTGCTTGCTGAACAACTCAAGAAGTACCCTTCAGAAGGCTCAAAGATCTATTTCTCAAGTTCCCCCATCTTTTCAAGTACAAACCCAAACAAACCAGCTGAGGCAGGAAAAATCTCTTTTCTCCTTCACTAATAAAGGGGCTAGCCAGGTAGTGCTGGTGGTAAAGAACCTGCCTGCCAATGCAGGAGACATAAGAGATGTGAGTTCAGTCCCTGGATGAGGAAGATCCTCTGGAAGAGGGAATGGCAATCCACTCCAGTGTTCTTGCCTGGAGAATCTCATGGAGAGGGGAGCCTAGCAGGCTATAGTCCACAGGGTCACAAAGAGTTGGGCATGACTAAAGTGACTTAGCATATACCCATGCACCACTAATAACAGGAAAAACGAACAACCCAATCAAAAAATGGGAAAAAGATCTAAAGAGACGCCTCTCCAAAGAGGACATACAGATGGCCCAAAAGCACATGAAACGATGCTCAACCTCGCTTATTATTAGAGAAATGCAAATTAAAACTACAATGAGATACCACCTCACACCCGTCAGAATGGCCATCATCAAAAAATCTGCAGACAATAAATGCTGGAGAGGTTGCGGAGAAAAGGGAACCCTCTTGCATTGCTGGTGGGAATGTAAATTGATACAGCCTCTATGGAAGACAATATGGAGATTCCTTAAAAAACTAAAAATAGAAGCACCCTATGACCCAGCAATCCCACTCTTAGGCTTATATCCTGAAGAAATCAAAACTGAAAGACGCACCTGTATCCCAATGGTCATTGCAGCTCTCTATACAATAGCCAGAACATGGAAACAACCTAGATGTCCATCAAGGAATGAATGGATACAGAAGCTCTGGTACATATATACCATAGAATACTACTCAGCTGTTAAAAGAAATGCAGAAGACTCAGTCCTAATGAGGTGGCTGGCTCTAGAACCTATCATAAAAAGTGAAGTAAGTCAAAAAGAGAAAGACAAATACAGTATACTAACACACATATATGGAATCTAGTAGGATAGTCTTGATAACACAGGCAGTGAACACATGGAAAAACAGACAGAGCACAGACATAGGGACATTGTGGGAAGAAATAGAGGGAGTAAGAACATGGAAACAAAAGATACCCTTCAGAAGACTCAAAGATCTATCTGTCAAGTTCCCACATCTTTTCAAGTACAAACCCAAACAAACCAGCTGAGGCAGGAAAAATCTCTTTTCTCCTTCACTAATAAAGGGGCTAGCCAGGTAGTGCTGGTGGTAAAGAACCTGCCTGCCAATGCAGGAGACATAAGAGATGTGAGTTCAGTCCCTGGATGAGGAAGATCCTCTGGAAGAGGGAATGGCAATCCACTCCAGTGTTCTTGCCTGGAGAATCTCATGGAGAGGGGAGCCTAGCAGGCTATAGTCCACAGGGTCACAAAGAGTTGGGCATGACTAAAGTGACTTAGCATATACCCATGCACCACTAATAACAGGAAAAACGAACAACCCAATCAAAAAATGGGAAAAAGATCTAAAGAGACGCCTCTCCAAAGAGGACATACAGATGGCCCAAAAGCACATGAAACGATGCTCAACCTCGCTTATTATTAGAGAAATGCAAATTAAAACTACAATGAGATACCACCTCACACCCGTCAGAATGGCCATCATCAAAAAATCTGCAGACAATAAATGCTGGAGAGGTTGCGGAGAAAAGGGAACCCTCTTGCATTGCTGGTGGGAATGTAAATTGATACAGCCTCTATGGAAGACAATATGGAGATTCCTTAAAAAACTAAAAATAGAAGCACCCTATGACCCAGCAATCCCACTCTTAGGCTTATATCCTGAAGAAATCAAAACTGAAAGACGCACCTGTATCCCAATGGTCATTGCAGCTCTCTATACAATAGCCAGAACATGGAAACAACCTAGATGTCCATCAAGGAATGAATGGATACAGAAGCTCTGGTACATATATACCATAGAATACTACTCAGCTGTTAAAAGAAATGCAGAAGACTCAGTCCTAATGAGGTGGCTGGCTCTAGAACCTATCATAAAAAGTGAAGTAAGTCAAAAAGAGAAAGACAAATACAGTATACTAACACACATATATGGAATCTAGTAGGATAGTCTTGATAACACAGGCAGTGAACACATGGAAAAACAGACAGAGCACAGACATAGGGACATTGTGGGGAAGAAATAGGGAGGGGTAAGCATGGAGGGAGTAACATGGAAACCTATACTGTCATGTGTGGAAAAGATAGCTAGTGTCATAGTGCTAAGGGAATAGGAGTGCTCACAGTGGCTTGGGGCGATGGTCGGGAGGGGTGGAATGGGGGGGGACTGGTGGGGGTGGGGACTAGGGATATGCATATGACTGATCTGGGAACATACATGTCTGTGAACAACAAAACTCTGTAAAACCTTTAAAATAAAGGGGAAAAAAAAAAAAAAGTTTCCCCAGCAGAAACAGATGATGACAAGGTATTTTTCTCTATTGTCACACCTTTTCTAACTCCCACCCCTGTGGCCACAGCTACCTCTCCCAAGGATGGAGCTCCATCTTGTGCAGGACTGCACCAAGCCCCAGGTATGTGTTTCCTCACTAGTAGCTACCACATAACTATGGAGTTGCTGATACTATTCAGATTTCACAAATGAGAACTCTTTAACAGAGGCAAATGCAGTAAACAATCAAGGTCGAAAATAGATATAAAAATGAAACTCGGAGCTGCCGGAACCCGCCGCCGCGAGGAGCCACGGGCACCTCGAGGAGCCGCGGTGCGGGTAAGTTCAGCCACTCCAACTAGAGGGCTTGCTGAACGGAGGGGGGAGGTCGTCCACGGGTTGCTGACCAGGGACCCCGCACGAGTTGGATGGGAAAGCTAGCGTCCGCCTTTGGGACTTAGACACGAAACCGGCAGTGCGCGTGTGCCAGTGGCAGAGGAGCCCCCACTCCCCTAGAACTGCAGCAGCAGCGGAGGAAGCCGGGAAAAGAGCAGGGATTAGAGGCTACAGGCGGGTGCGCGGTAGAGCCGGGCCCCCCCCCTCCAACACAGGACTGCGCGTGCCGCGGCCTCCGCCCGACTGACTGGGATCAGCCCACCGTCCCGGCCAGCACCCAGTATGGCAGCAAAGCCCTCATTTTGCTGAACACAAAAACAGAAACCACAGCAACTGGCACTATAAAGGAAAGACTACGCCATCAAGACACCAACATCAAGAGCAGATTGGTTTCCAGCAGGCAGATGAGAAGATAAAAACCAAGGACAGTATTTAACTTTTATTTCTTTTTTTTTTTTTTTTTTTTCTTTTCTTCTGCTTGTTTGTGGTGGACTATTTTGCTTATTCAATTGATTGGTCTGGTTTGGGGTTTATTAGTTTCTTTGTTCATTGGGTTTATTTATTTTTTTTTTTTTTGTAGTTGTTGTTTTCATTTGTTGGATTTGTTTTATGTGTTTTTTCTTTGTTTTTCGGTCTCTTATTAATTTTTTCTGCTCTTTTTAATTTTTAACTTTTTTTTTTGACTTTTATTTTATTATATTGTATTTTAACTTTAATTTTAATTCTTGAAAACCTCTAATTCTCTTTTCTCTTTCCTCATTCCCACTGCTTTCTTCCTCTAGGTTCTAAACGTAAAACATTTTCCTATCTACCAATATTCTCTAGATAAATTATTTCCTATCTTCCTGTCTCCACTATTCACTTCCAAATACACTAAACAATACACACACTAATCTTTGCTACCTAATCCTATAAAATACTTCCAAGACGAATCTTTTCCTTTTTATTACCTATAGACTCTCCTCCTTGTCACCCCCAACACATGTCCTAATATAAAATTGCTCTCATTGCAATTATCTAAGCCAGGACCTTGTGCTAGATCTACTATTCAGGCACTATTTCAATTAATTCAAAGCTTAATGGGCAAGTATCATCTGTGATTGCATGAATTGCCAGAAAGATTTCCTGTGCCTTATCTCTGTAAAACTGGTCAGTTGTGGGGATTGCTGTATATGTATGTATATCTTACGATTATATTAGAAAACATCTGCATGCTTTTATGACTGTCACCCATCAGAGATGCACCTCTTGTTCCTCAGATGCTAGCATGTGAACTAATATCACGAAACACCATAGAAAACCAGACATAGAGCCTACACCCCCTGACCAATCATCAAACCAAGGATCCTCGGAGCGGAAGCCCTGATTCCAAGACCCCACACTATCAAAGAACATACAACACTAGAGATTATTCACCTGTAAACAAGGTCTAACACCACCCAAGACACAAACCACTGAACCCTTCTACAAGGACAGAAACCCAAAGGAAGGGAGAATTCAACCAAGAAGCCTGGTGAGTAAAAGAACTCCACACAAACAGACACACACAAAGAAACAGAAACTAACCTAATAATGAAACGACAGAGAAACACTACACAAATGAAGGACCAAGCTAGAGAAACACCGCTTCAAATGACAGAGGGGAGATAGACAAACTATCTGAAAGAGAATTCAGAAAAAGCTATACTAATGAGGATGCAAAACACCAAAAACAGAATATTACAGGAAATTACTGCATTGAGAAGAGACATGCAAGAAATGAAAAATAAGCAAATGGAGACAACTAACTCAATTGCTGAACTCAGAAATACTTGAGAAGGTCTCAACAGTAGAGTATCAGAGGCTGAAGAACGGATAAGTGAGCTGGAAGACAGAATGGTGGAAATAAGTGCTGAAGAACAGAACAAAGCCAAAAGAATTAAAAGAACTGAGGATAGCCTCAGAGACCTATGGGACAATATCAAACGCACCAACATTAGAATTATAGGAGTTCCAGAAGAAGAAGAAAAGAAAGACTATGAAAAAATTCTTGAAGAGGTTATAGTTGAAAACTTCCCCAGCATGGGAAAGGAGATAGTCAACCAAGTCCAGAAAGCACAAAGAGTTCCATACAGGAGAAACCCCAGAAGAAACACACCAAGGCACATTCTAATCAAACTAACACAGACTAAATATAAAGACAGATTACTAAAAGCAGCTAGGAGCAAACAACAAATAACATAAAGGAAACGCCATACGTTTAACTGCGGATCTCTCAACAGAAACCATACAGGCCAGAAGAGAATGGTAAGATACATTTAAATGGTTAAAAGAGAATAACCTCCAACCAAGATTTCTTTACCCAGCAAGAATCTCATTCAAAATCGATGGTGAAGTTAAAAGCTTCACAGACAAGCAATAACTAAAAGAATTCTGTACCACAAAACCAGCCCTACAACAAGTGTTAAATGGCCTGATATAGCCAATAAATACAAGAATAGGAGAAGCCTTACAAATCAAACCCCAAATTTCTAAGAAGATGACAATAGGAACATTCGTATCAATAATTACTTTGAATGTAAATGGACTAAATGCTCCAACCAAACGACACAGGCTGGCTGAATGGATCCAGAAACAAGACCCATATATATGCTGTTTACAAGAGACCCACTTCAGATCTAGAGACACTCATAGACTGAAAGTGAAAGGCTGGAAAAAGATATTCCATGCAAATGGAAATCAAAAGAAAGCTGGAGTAGCAATCCTCATATCAGACAAAATAGATTTTAAAGTAAAGAAGATTCTAAGAGACAAGGCAGGTCACTACATCATGATTAAGGGATCCATCCAAGAGGAAGACATAACAGTCATGAATATCTACGCACCCAACACAGGGGCACCTCAATACATAAGACAGGTACTTTCAGACTTAAAAGAAGAAATCAACAATAACACAATAATAGTAGGAGACTTTAACACTCCTCTCACACCAATGGACAGATCAACAAAACAGAAAATTAATAAAGAAACACAAGCCTTAAATGCCACACTGGAAAAGATGGACCTCATCGATATCTTTAGGACGTTCCACCCAAAAGCAGAAGAACGGATAAGTGAGCTGGAAGACAGAATGGTGGAAATAAGTGCTGAAGAACAGAACAAAGCCAAAAGAATTAAAAGAACTGAGGATAGCCTCAGAGACCTATGGGACAATATCAAACGCACCAACATTAGAATTATAGGAGTTCCAGAAGAAGAAGAAAAGAAAGACTATGAAAAAATTCTTGAAGAGGTTATAGTTGAAAACTTCCCCAGCATGGGAAAGGAGATAGTCAACCAAGTCCAGAAAGCACAAAGAGTTCCATACAGGAGAAACCCCAGAAGAAACACACCAAGGCACATTCTAATCAAACTAACACAGACTAAATATAAAGACAGATTACTAAAAGCAGCTAGGAGCAAACAACAAATAACATAAAGGAAACGCCATACGTTTAACTGCGGATCTCTCAACAGAAACCATACAGGCCAGAAGAGAATGGTAAGATACATTTAAATGGTTAAAAGAGAATAACCTCCAACCAAGATTTCTTTACCCAGCAAGAATCTCATTCAAAATCGATGGTGAAGTTAAAAGCTTCACAGACAAGCAATAACTAAAAGAATTCTGTACCACAAAACCAGCCCTACAACAAGTGTTAAATGGCCTGATATAGCCAATAAATACAAGAATAGGAGAAGCCTTACAAATCAAACCCCAAATTTCTAAGAAGATGACAATAGGAACATTCGTATCAATAATTACTTTGAATGTAAATGGACTAAATGCTCCAACCAAACGACACAGGCTGGCTGAATGGATCCAGAAACAAGACCCATATATATGCTGTTTACAAGAGACCCACTTCAGATCTAGAGACACTCATAGACTGAAAGTGAAAGGCTGGAAAAAGATATTCCATGCAAATGGAAATCAAAAGAAAGCTGGAGTAGCAATCCTCATATCAGACAAAATAGATTTTAAAGTAAAGAAGATTCTAAGAGACAAGGCAGGTCACTACATCATGATTAAGGGATCCATCCAAGAGGAAGACATAACAGTCATGAATATCTACGCACCCAACACAGGGGCACCTCAATACATAAGACAGGTACTTTCAGACTTAAAAGAAGAAATCAACAATAACACAATAATAGTAGGAGACTTTAACACTCCTCTCACACCAATGGACAGATCAACAAAACAGAAAATTAATAAAGAAACACAAGCCTTAAATGCCACACTGGAAAAGATGGACCTCATCGATATCTTTAGGACGTTCCATCCAAAAGCAGAAGAATACACTTTCTTCTCAAGTGCTCACGGAACATTCTCCAGGATAGACCACATCTTGGGCCACAAATCTAACCTCAGTCAGTTCAAGAAAACCGAAATTATATCAACCATCTTCTCAGACCACAATGCAATGAGACTAGAGATCAACTACAGGAAAAACAACCGCTAAAAATACAAACACATGGAGATTAAAAAACACATACCTAAAAAGACAACTGATCATTGAGGAAATCAAAGGAGAAATTTAAAAATTCCTAGAAGAAAATGATGAAACATACGACTGTGCAAAACCTATGGGATACTGCAAAAACAGTTCTAAGAGGGAAATTTATAGCAATACAATCCACCTCAAGAAACTAGGAATATATGAAGCAGATGACCTAACCCGCCACTTAAAACAATTGGAAAAAGAAGAACAAAAACACCCCAAAGTCAGCAGAAGAAAAGAAATTATAAACTCTAGAACGGAAATAAATGAGAAGGAAATGAAAGAAACAGTAGTAAAGAGAAATAAAACAAAAAGCTGGTTCTTTGAAAAGGTAAACAAAATTGACAAGCCACTGGCCAGACTCATCAAGAGAAGAGAGAGAAGAACCAGATCAACAAAATCAAAAATGAAAAAGGAGAGATTACAACAGATAATGCAGAAATCCAAAGGATTCTAAGAGACTACTATGAGCAACTCTATGGCAACAAACTGGAGAGCCTGGAAGAAATGGAGTTTCTTGGACAGGATTAACCTCCCAAGACTGAGCCAGGAAGAAACAGAAACTTTGAACAACCCAATCACAAGCTCAGAAATCGAATTTGTGATTAAAAATCTACCCAAAAATAAAAGCCCAGGGCCAGATGGCTTCACAGCCGAATTCTACCAAATATTTAAAGAAGAGCTAATGCTTGTCCTTCTAAAACTTTTCCAAAAGATTGCACAGGAAGGAAAAATTCCAAACACATTCTATGAGGCCACGATCACCCTGATACCCAAACTAGGCAAAGACAACACAAAAAAGGAAAATTATAGGCCAATTTCACTGATGAACTTAGATGCCAAGATCTTCAACAAAATCCTAGCAAACAGAATTCAACGGCATGTCAAAAAACTCATACATTATGATCAAGTCGGGTTCATCCCAGGCATGCAAGGCTTCTTCAACATCTGCAAATCAATCAACGTGATACACCATATCAACAAGTTGAAAGACAAAAATCACATGATCATTTCAATAGATGCAGAAAAAGCCTTCAACAAAGTACAACATCCATTTATGATAAAAACTCTTCAGAAAATGGGCATAGAAGGAACCTATCTCAACATAATAAAAGCCATATATGAGAAGCCTTCAGTGAACATTATTGTTAATGGTGAAAAACTGAAAGCATTCCCTCTAAGATCAGGAACAAGACAGGGGTGCCCACTTTCACTGCTACTATTCAACATAGTCCTGTAAGTTCTAGCAACAGCAATAAGAGAAGAGAAAGAAATCAAAGGAATCCAGATTGGAAAGGAAGAAGTCAAGTTCTTTCTTTTTGCAGATGACATGATATTATACATAGAAAATCCCAAAGACACGGTTACAAAGCTACTAGAGCTAATCAACAAATTCAGCAAAGTCGCAGGATACAAAGTCAACACACAGAAGTCACTGGCATTCCTATACACAAACAATGAAAAATCAGAAAATGAAATCAAAGAGGCAATCCCCTTCACCATTGCAACCAAAAGAATCAAATATCTAGGAATAAACCTACCCAAAGAAACAAAAGAACTGTACACAGGTAATTACAAGACATTCATGAGAGAAATTAAAGACTTAAACAGATGGAGAGATATTCCATGTTCCTGGAACGGAAGAATCAATATTGTGAAAATGACCATACTACCAAATATCATCTACAGATTCAATGCAATACCTATCCAATTACCATTGACATTTTTCACAGAACTAGACCAAAGGATAACACAGTTCATATGGTAAACAAGACCCGGAGAACTGGAGGTGCTTGTCCTTCTAAAACTTTTCCAAAAGATTGCACAGGAAGGAAAAATTCCAAACACATTCTATGAGGCCACGATCACCCTGATACCCAAACTAGGCAAAGACAACACAAAAAAGGAAAATTATAGGCCAATTTCACTGATGAACTTAGATGCCAAGATCTTCAACAAAATCCTAGCAAACAGAATTCAACGGCATGTCAAAAAACTCATACATTATGATCAAGTCGGGTTCATCCCAGGCATGCAAGGCTTCTTCAACATCTGCAAATCAATCAACGTGATACACCATATCAACAAGTTGAAAGACAAAAATCACATGATCATTTCAATAGATGCAGAAAAAGCCTTCAACAAAGTACAACATCCATTTATGATAAAAACTCTTCAGAAAATGGGCATAGAAGGAACCTATCTCAACATAATAAAAGCCATATATGAGAAGCCTTCAGTGAACATTATTGTTAATGGTGAAAAACTGAAAGCATTCCCTCTAAGATCAGGAACAAGACAGGGGTGCCCACTTTCACTGCTACTATTCAACATAGTCCTGTAAGTTCTAGCAACAGCAATAAGAGAAGAGAAAGAAATCAAAGGAATCCAGATTGGAAAGGAAGAAGTCAAGTTCTTTCTTTTTGCAGATGACATGATATTATACATAGAAAATCCCAAAGACACGGTTACAAAGCTACTAGAGCTAATCAACAAATTCAGCAAAGTCGCAGGATACAAAGTCAACACACAGAAGTCACTGGCATTCCTATACACAAACAATGAAAAATCAGAAAATGAAATCAAAGAGGCAATCCCCTTCACCATTGCAACCAAAAGAATCAAATATCTAGGAATAAACCTACCCAAAGAAACAAAAGAACTGTACACAGGTAATTACAAGACATTCATGAGAGAAATTAAAGACTTAAACAGATGGAGAGATATTCCATGTTCCTGGAACGGAAGAATCAATATTGTGAAAATGACCATACTACCAAATATCATCTACAGATTCAATGCAATACCTATCCAATTACCATTGACATTTTTCACAGAACTAGACCAAAGGATAACACAGTTCATATGGAAACACAAAAGACCTCGAATAGCCAAGGCAACCCTGAGGAAGAAGAATGGAGCTGGAGGGATCAGCCTCCCTAACTTCAGACTCTACTACAAAGCAACAGTCATCAAGACAGTATGGTACTGGCACAAAAACAGAACTATAGATCAATGGAACAAGATCGAGAACCCAGAGATCAACCTACACACCTATGGGAACCTTATTTTTGACATAGAAGGAGAAACTATAAAATGGGAGAAAGACAGCCTCTTCAACAAATGGTGCTGGGAAAATTGGACAGCTACATGCAAAAAAATGAAGTTGGAACATTCCCTGACCCCATACAGAAAGATCAACTCAAAAGGGATTAAAGACCTAAATGGAAGACCAGAAACCATCAAACTCTTAGAGGAGAATATAGGCAAAACCCTCAAGGACATCAATCAAAGCAAGATCTTCTCTGACCCACCTACTAAAATAGCGGAACTGAAAAGAAAAGTGAACACGTGGGACCTAATGAAACTTCAAAGCTTTTGTACAGCAAACAAAATCACCAAAAAGCTGAATAGACACCCCACAGAGTGGGAGAAAATGATAGCAAATGAAACAACAGACAAAGAATTAATCTCCAAAATCTACAAGCAACTCAGACAACTCAGCACAGGGAAAATGAGCAGCCCAATCAAAAAATGGGAAAAAGATCTAAAGAGACGCCTCTCCAAAGAGGACATACAGATGGCCCAAAAGCACATGAAATGATGCTCAACCTCGCTTATTATCAGAGAATGCAAATTAAAACCACAATGAGATACCACCTCACGCCTGTCAGAATGGCCATCATCAATAAATCAACAGACAACAAATGCTGGAGAGGTTGCGGAGAAAAGGGACCCCTCTTGCATTGCTGGTGGGAATGTAAATTGATACAGCCTCTATGGAAGACAATATGGAGATTCCTTAAAAAACTAAAAATAGGAGCACCCTATGACCCAGCAATCCTACTACTAGGCCTATATCCTGGACGGAAGAATCGGAAACCATACTACCAAATATCATCTACAGATTCAATGCAATACCTATCCAATTACCATTGACATTTTTCACAGAACTAGACCAAAGGATAACACAGTTCATATGGAAACACAAAAGACCTCGAATAGCCAAGGCAACCCTGAGGAAGAAGAATGGAGCTGGAGGGATCAGCCTCCCTAACTTCAGACTCTACTACAAAGCAACAGTCATCAAGACAGTATGGTACTGGCACAAAAACAGAACTATAGATCAATGGAACAAGATCGAGAACCCAGAGATCAACCTACACACCTATGGGAACCTTATTTTTGACATAGAAGGAGAAACTATAAAATGGGAGAAAGACAGCCTCTTCAACAAATGGTGCTGGGAAAATTGGACAGCTACATGCAAAAAAATGAAGTTGGAACATTCCCTGACCCCATACAGAAAGATCAACTCAAAAGGGATTAAAGACCTAAATGGAAGACCAGAAACCATCAAACTCTTAGAGGAGAATATAGGCAAAACCCTCAAGGACATCAATCAAAGCAAGATCTTCTCTGACCCACCTACTAAAATAGCGGAACTGAAAAGAAAAGTGAACACGTGGGACCTAATGAAACTTCAAAGCTTTTGTACAGCAAACAAAATCACCAAAAAGCTGAATAGACACCCCACAGAGTGGGAGAAAATGATAGCAAATGAAACAACAGACAAAGAATTAATCTCCAAAATCTACAAGCAACTCAGACAACTCAGCACAGGGAAAATGAGCAGCCCAATCAAAAAATGGGAAAAAGATCTAAAGAGACGCCTCTCCAAAGAGGACATACAGATGGCCCAAAAGCACATGAAATGATGCTCAACCTCGCTTATTATCAGAGAATGCAAATTAAAACCACAATGAGATACCACCTCACGCCTGTCAGAATGGCCATCATCAATAAATCAACAGACAACAAATGCTGGAGAGGTTGCGGAGAAAAGGGACCCCTCTTGCATTGCTGGTGGGAATGTAAATTGATACAGCCTCTATGGAAGACAATATGGAGATTCCTTAAAAAACTAAAAATAGGAGCACCCTATGACCCAGCAATCCTACTACTAGGCCTATATCCTGTTGAAATCAAAACTGAAAGACGCACCTGTACCCCAATGTTCATTGCAGCTCTCTATACAATAGCCAGAACATGGAAGCAACCTAGATGTCCATCGACAAATGAATGGATCCAGAAGCTCTGGTACATATATACAATGGAATACTACTCAGCTGTTAAAAGAAATGCAGAAGACTCAGTCCTAATGAGGTGGTTGGCTCTAGAACCTATCATAAAAAGTGAAGTAAGTCAAAAAGAGAAAGACAAGTATAGTATACTAACTCATATATATGGGATCTAGTAAGATCGTCATGATAACACATGCAGTGAACTCATAAAAAACAGAGAATAGACATAAAGACATTGTGGAGACCGAACAGTGGGAGGGAGGCATGGAGGGAGTAACATGGAAACCTATACTGTCATGTGTGGAAAAGATAGCTACTGTCATTGTGCTAGGCGAATAGGAGTACCTACAACCACTTGGGGCGATGGTCTGGAGGGATGGGAGTGGGGGATCTGGGTGGGGGGAAGGTCCAGGGATATGCATATGAATGATCTGGGAACATTCATGTAAAAAATAAAAATTTAAAAAAAAAAAGTGAAACTCTTCTGCATGGAATCAGTATCTATACATTTCTCATTCACATAACAGTATTTACAGGAAAACTGCCAAGTGGCAGGAGCTTTCAACCAAAAGACACGGATTCTCTCCAGTAAATTTGTCTAGCAATGATTTTAAAACATATTAAGACCAAAAATGTGTTTCTAGTATGAAGAAAAAAAATAGATATATAAATAATTTATAATTATGTCATGATCTCAGTTTCCATTGTTTTCAAACAGTTAAAATCTCTTTAGGGTAAAATAAGCTAATGGAGAAATGTGGATAGCCAGAAAAAGATCAAAAAATCAAAACCATGCCACGGCCCTTTTTCAGAATGCAAATTAAAACCACAATGAGATACCACCTCACGCCTGTCAGAATGGCCATCATCAATAAATCAACAGACAACAAATGCTGGAGAGGTTGCGGAGAAAAGGGACCCCTCTTGCATTGCTGGTGGGAATGTAAATTGATACAGCCTCTATGGAAGACAATATGGAGATTCCTTAAAAAACTAAAAATAGGAGCACCCTATGACCCAGCAATCCTACTACTAGGCCTATATCCTGTTGAAATCAAAACTGAAAGACGCACCTGTACCCCAATGTTCATTGCAGCTCTCTATACAATAGCCAGAACATGGAAGCAACCTAGATGTCCATCGACAAATGAATGGATCCAGAAGCTCTGGTACATATATACAATGGAATACTACTCAGCTGTTAAAAGAAATGCAGAAGACTCAGTCCTAATGAGGTGGTTGGCTCTAGAACCTATCATAAAAAGTGAAGTAAGTCAAAAAGAGAAAGACAAGTATAGTATACTAACTCATATATATGGGATCTAGTAAGATCGTCATGATAACACATGCAGTGAACTCATAAAAAACAGAGAATAGACATAAAGACATTGTGGAGACCGAACAGTGGGAGGGAGGCATGGAGGGAGTAACATGGAAACCTATACTGTCATGTGTGGAAAAGATAGCTACTGTCATTGTGCTAGGCGAATAGGAGTACCTACAACCACTTGGGGCGATGGTCTGGAGGGATGGGAGTGGGGGATCTGGGTGGGGGGAAGGTCCAGGGATATGCATATGAATGATCTGGGAACATTCATGTAAAAAATAAAAATTTAAAAAAAAAAAGTGAAACTCTTCTGCATGGAATCAGTATCTATACATTTCTCATTCACATAACAGTATTTACAGGAAAACTGCCAAGTGGCAGGAGCTTTCAACCAAAAGACACGGATTCTCTCCAGTAAATTTGTCTAGCAATGATTTTAAAACATATTAAGACCAAAAATGTGTTTCTAGTATGAAGAAAAAAAATAGATATATAAATAATTTATAATTATGTCATGATCTCAGTTTCCATTGTTTTCAAACAGTTAAAATCTCTTTGAGGGTAAAATAAGCTAATGGAGAAATGTGGAGTAGAGTAAAGCCACTTACTGAAATTTCAACGACCACTTGCCTTCTGTCTTAGAAACCCTTAGTAGACAACATGATGCAATTACAGTAGTAACAGCTAACCCTTAATGGCCATGTATAACATACCAGACACCATGCTAAGCATTTTACTGTCATTATTTCATCTAATATGACACAAACATTGTATTAAAAACACTATGTGATATAAACTTATGACAAAATGACTGAATTAAAAGTTAACATATTATAATAAATTTATATGATTCTGTCAATTCTCTGTTGTACAAACTCACTCCTTTGCAAACCCACTGATTGTAGATTGCCAGGCTCCTCTATTCATGGGATTTCCCAGGCAACAATACTGGAGTGAGTTGTCACTTCTTTCTGTAGGGGATCTTCCTAACCCAGGGATCGAACCCAGGTCTCCTGCATTGGCAAGTGGATTCTTAACCATGAGCTACTAGGGTAGCCCATAACACAGAATATAGGGTTTAAGAAAGCATCTAGTTGTCTGCTTAAAGTATAACCATCCTCTACTCTCTTAACATAATTACCTATAAATTAATTGGCATGACAAATTTGCTTTGAACCATAACTGGAATAGTATAGGAAAAGGAAGTAAGACAAGTAGGTCTGATAATTAATTTCCTTATGTTTTCCTACTGGATTATTAATTTGCAGTAATATAAATTATATTTTGCGTTTTACCATGCCCCATTTTTGTGTGACTAGTATCACCATCAAATAAAGTAGCCTAAGTTGAGTTTTAACATAATGAACTTTAGTTTGTGGATATGATGGTCAGTTTTACATGTCAGTTTACCTAGCATTCCCCTCCCTAGTTATGCAATAAAATACTAATCTAGGTATTGCAATGAAGGTATTTTTAAAGATGTGATTATCATTTACAGTCAATTTTAATCCAATCAGCTGAAAAGCCTTAAGAGCAGAACTGAGCTTTCCCTGAGAAAGAAGAAGTTTCACCTGTGGGCTGCTCACCCAATCCTAGAAATACAAACTCTCGTGCCATCTTGATTCTACCATTCACCCCTGGCATCCAATCTATCACACTTCCCGTCCACTTATTTTTCTCTCAATTGCCACTATCCTTGTCCAGGTTTCTATTAAACCTTATAAAACTGCATACCATCCTAACTAGTGCAATTGTTTCAGACGCCTCCATTAATTTAATGTACCTTCCTCTCCATACTTCAGTTCACAAGATATAAAATCATCCCACCACTTGTCAAAATCCAGCTTTAACATCTTTGATTGCCTGATATGACACAAACATTGTATTAAAAACACTATGTGATATAAACTTATGACAAAATGACTGAATTAAAAGTTAACATATTATAATAAATTTATATGATTCTGTCAATTCTCTGTTGTACAAACTCACTCCTTTGCAAACCCACTGATTGTAGATTGCCAGGCTCCTCTATTCATGGGATTTCCCAGGCAACAATACTGGAGTGAGTTGTCACTTCTTTCTGTAGGGGATCTTCCTAACCCCGGGATCGAACCCAGGTCTCCTGCATTGGCAAGTGGATTCTTAACCATGAGCTACTAGGGTAGCCCATAACACAGAATATAGGGTTTAAGAAAGCATCTAGTTGTCTGCTTAAAGTATAACCATCCTCTACTCTCTTAACATAATTACCTATAAATTAATTGGCATGACAAATTTGCTTTGAACCATAACTGGAATAGTATAGGAAAAGGAAGTAAGACAAGTAGGTCTGATAATTAATTTCCTTATGTTTTCCTACTGGATTATTAATTTGCAGTAATATAAATTATATTTTGCGTTTTACCATGCCCCATTTTTGTGTGACTAGTATCACCATCAAATAAAGTAGCCTAAGTTGAGTTTTAACATAATGAACTTTAGTTTGTGGATATGATGGTCAGTTTTACATGTCAGTTTACCTAGCATTCCCCTCCCTAGTTATGCAATAAAATACTAATCTAGGTATTGCAATGAAGGTATTTTTAAAGATGTGATTATCATTTACAGTCAATTTTAATCCAATCAGCTGAAAAGCCTTAAGAGCAGAACTGAGCTTTCCCTGAGAAAGAAGAAGTTTCACCTGTGGGCTGCTCACCCAATCCTAGAAATACAAACTCTCGTGCCATCTTGATTCTACCATTCACCCCTGGCATCCAATCTATCACACTTCCCGTCCACTTATTTTTCTCTCAATTGCCACTATCCTTGTCCAGGTTTCTATTAAACCTTATAAAACTGCATACCATCCTAACTAGTGCAATTGTTTCAGACGCCTCCATTAATTTAATGTACCTTCCTCTCCATACTTCAGTTCACAAGATATAAAATCATCCCACCACTTGTCAAAATCCAGCTTTAACATCTTTGATTGCCTGAAGGGAAAGGAGCCTATCTTACCATTTTGTATTCACAAGCTCTTATCAAAATATCAGGCACACAGTAAATGTTGGGTAAGTAGGAGTATTCCAGAACATAAGAAACATAGATTCTTCTTAGTTGGGCAAAGTTTAAGGGGGCATTATAATCAAAGCCAGGTGAAACAGGTACCCTGCATTTCTTTTGGCTCAGAGGACCCTTTTTTTAAATAACAGCTTTACTGAGGTCTAATTCATACATAAAGATCTACACACATATAATATGTACAACTTGATGAGTTTGGACATAGGCAGACACCTGTGACATCATCACTGCAACCAAGGTAACAGACATGGAACACACCTTGCTTGTGTCTCTTTATGGGGTGGGGTGGGGGTCCTCTTTCTCTTTTTTCTTGGTCATCTTAATGCTTAATTCTTGGAATTCTTAATTTTGGTGAGTCAGTAAAATCTCTGGAGCTTCTCCTTAGAAAAATGCATTTTATATAATTTCTGGGATTTCATGAACTTCCTAAAACCCATTCATCTATGTATTCCCCTATGTTCCATGGACCCCATGTTAATAAGCTCTGATCAAACAAAAGTTGAGACCTCTGGCTTAGGTCTCAACTTCCTTTGCCTCATTTGGATCTTTCTTGCATTATCATCCAAGCACGCATATGACCTATCTGTCATCACCTAAAGAAGATGTCATCTAAGAGAATATTCAGTTTTCACAAAGAAAAAACATTTGCAAGGACACTAGAAATTTGCAGGGGTTTTTTTCATTTACAGTCAATTTTAATCCAATCAGCTGAAAAGCCTTAAGAGCAGAACTGAGCTTTCCCTGAGAAAGAAGAAGTTTCACCTGTGGGCTGCTCACCCAATCCTAGAAATACAAACTCTCGTGCCATCTTGATTCTACCATTCACCCCTGGCATCCAATCTATCACACTTCCCGTCCACTTATTTTTCTCTCAATTGCCACTATCCTTGTCCAGGTTTCTATTAAACCTTATAAAACTGCATACCATCCTAACTAGTGCAATTGTTTCAGACGCCTCCATTAATTTAATGTACCTTCCTCTCCATACTTCAGTTCACAAGATATAAAATCATCCCACCACTTGTCAAAATCCAGCTTTAACATCTTTGATTGCCTGAAGGGAAAGGAGCCTATCTTACCATTTTTGTATTCACAAGCTCTTATCAAAATATCAGGCACACAGTAAATGTTGGGTAAGTAGGAGTATTCCAGAACATAAGAAACATAGATTCTTCTTAGTTGGGCAAAGTTTAAGGGGGCATTATAATCAAAGCCAGGTGAAACAGGTACCCTGCATTTCTTTTGGCTCAGAGGACCCTTTTTTTAAATAACAGCTTTACTGAGGTCTAATTCATACATAAAGATCTACACACATATAATATGTACAACTTGATGAGTTTGGACATAGGCAGACACCTGTGACATCATCACTGCAACCAAGGTAACAGACATGGAACACACCTTGCTTGTGTCTCTTTATGGGGTGGGGTGGGGGTCCTCTTTCTTTTTTCTTGGTCATCTTAATGCTTAATTCTTGGAATTCTTAATTTTGGTGAGTCAGTAAAATCTCTGGAGCTTCTCCTTAGAAAAATGCATTTTATATAATTTCTGGGATTTCATGAACTTCCTAAAACCCATTCATCTATGTATTCCCCTATGTTCCATGGACCCCATGTTAATAAGCTCTGATCAAACAAAAGTTGAGACCTCTGGCTTAGGTCTCAACTTCCTTTGCCTCATTTGGATCTTTCTTGCATTATCATCCAAGCACGCATATGACCTATCTGTCATCACCTAAAGAAGATGTCATCTAAGAGAATATTCAGTTTTCACAAAGAAAAAACATTTGCAAGGACACTATTGTTCTGTTGTCATTCACAATAGATCACCCTGGATTTCAGGTATGTGTAGCAACACTTTCTACCAAAAAGGGTTTCTACCATTTCACCTTTGAGGCCTATGTTTGACTTTCAAGATAGCAATAAAAATGAGGAAATGGAAAAGCCAGGGGACTGTAGCCTAAGCGAAGTCACAGAGCAATTCATAGCATGGCCTAAAAGAAGCCTATTCCTCCTGACATCCAGACACTACTCTTGAGACCCAGCCATCTGCCTAGTATCCACAGGAAAAGTTTTCACATTAAGCTTATCCAAGCTTTTGTGTGAAATCACCTGAAAATAAATCTTTAGAGCTTCAGAGAACCAGGATACAAGCAAATAGAAAAATACTACTCATGGACAGCAAAGACAAAGCTCAACTAAATCTCAAAAGGAAGGACAAGAGAGAACTAGCAGAGGAAGCTGTAATTGTACAAGGGACCAGTTCTTCAGAAGTGGTGATAGCAAAAATTCAAAGAGGCCTATGATGAGCTGTGTAATGATATTATAGGACGTTATGTTTAGGTAGCAGAAAGTCTGAGATAACTGATTCTATTCCAAAATCATTTATATCAAGAATCCTCAAAATCTAATAAGAGAATGGAAAGGAGAAGCTTGGAAAGTTTTTGTCTGCCAATCAATCAAAAGTCACAATTATCTAGGAACCACCTCTATAAGGCAGCGTGTAGCAGAACATTGCTCACTAAAGCACCTGTCATGATAATGCTTAATTCTTGGAATTCTTAATTTTGGTGAGTCAGTAAAATCTCTGGAGCTTCTCCTTAGAAAAATGCATTTTATATAATTTCTGGGATTTCATGAACTTCCTAAAACCCATTCATCTATGTATTCCCTATGTTCCATGGACCCCATGTTAGTAAGCTCTGATCAAACAAAAGTTGAGACCTCTGGCTTAGGTCTCAACTTCCTTTGCCTCATTTGGATCTTTCTTGCATTATCATCCAAGCACGCATATGACCTATCTGTCATCACCTAAAGAAGATGTCATCTAAGAGAATATTCAGTTTTCACAAAGAAAAAACATTTGCAAGGACACTATTGTTCTGTTGTCATTCACAATAGATCACCCTGGATTTCAGGTATGTGTAGCAACACTTTCTACCAAAAAGGGTTTCTACCATTTCACCTTTGAGGCCTATGTTTGACTTTCAAGATAGCAATAAAAATGAGGAAATGGAAAAGCCAGGGGACTGTAGCCTAAGCGAAGTCACAGAGCAATTCATAGCATGGCCTAAAAGAAGCCTATTCCTCCTGACATCCAGACACTACTCTTGAGACCCAGCCATCTGCCTAGTATCCACAGGAAAAGTTTTCACATTAAGCTTATCCAAGCTTTTGTGTGAAATCACCTGAAAATAAATCTTTAGAGCTTCAGAGAACCAGGATACAAGCAAATAGAAAAATACTACTCATGGACAGCAAAGACAAAGCTCAACTAAATCTCAAAAGGAAGGACAAGAGAGAACTAGCAGAGGAAGCTGTAATTGTACAAGGGACCAGTTCTTCAGAAGTGGTGATAGCAAAAATTCAAAGAGGCCTATGATGAGCTGTGTAATGATATTATAGGACGTTATGTTTAGGTAGCAGAAAGTCTGAGATAACTGATTCTATTCCAAAATCATTTATATCAAGAATCCTCAAAATCTAATAAGAGAATGGAAAGGAGAAGCTTGGAAAGTTTTTGTCTGCCAATCAATCAAAAGTCACAATTATCTAGGAACCACCTCTATAAGGCAGCTGTGCTAGGCACTGTATAGCCTGGATTGCTCACTAAAGCACCTGTCATGTGGCCCTCATTCATTATACTTGGCCAGAGCTCTGTCAAACACTCTCAATTTTTTTGTTCTAATTTAGAATTTTCAAGGGGAATAGAACCAAATCTACTTATCCGTAGATGAAAAAGAACTGTAATAACATCAAGAACAATGTAGAACTCCATAGGTCTTCCCATTTCTTTCAAATAATAGAGACTATGACTTCACTCCTTAAGAGTGACTCTATTAGTCACAAAGGAATTCCCAGATACTATGCTCCAGAAGCCCACTCTGTATGACTTTGATCACAGCATTTCTCCTATTGTACAAAGCACGTGCTTCTTTGGATCTCTTGCTGGAATGTAATCTTTATGGGGGCAAGTTCAGTTCTCTCTTGCTTTCAAACCTCAGGGCTGAGGCAGGGCCTTACTTGCTACTTGTGCTGACAGCTCAAGCACCTGCGTGCATGATCAGGTGCTTCAGCCAGACTCTTTGCAATCTCATGGACCTTAAGTACTAACTATCAGAGTCACTGTTTCATTAGGTGGGGGATACAGGCTATGCTTTTCACTGTCTAACATACAGTTCCTCTATGCTCCTGTGATTGAGGAAAGGTTACCAAAAAGTTTAAATACAACAAAGATAATCCTGACCTCCACTGCTGTGCTCCAGAATCATTTAAAAGAAGATCAAACAGAAAGGTACAGTATTTCACCTTAAGCAGAGCTTTAAAAGTTTTTGCATTTCAAAATACAAGCAAATAGAAAAATACTACTCATGGACAGCAAAGACAAAGCTCAACTAAATCTCAAAAGGAAGGACAAGAGAGAACTAGCAGAGGAAGCTGTAATTGTACAAGGGACCAGTTCTTCAGAAGTGGTGATAGCAAAAATTCAAAGAGGCCTATGATGAGCTGTGTAATGATATTATAGGACGTTATGTTTAGGTAGCAGAAAGTCTGAGATAACTGATTCTATTCCAAAATCATTTATATCAAGAATCCTCAAAATCTAATAAGAGAATGGAAAGGAGAAGCTTGGAAAGTTTTTGTCTGCCAATCAATCAAAAGTCACAATTATCTAGGAACCACCTCTATAAGGCAGCTGTGCTAGGCACTGTATAGCCTGGATTGCTCACTAAAGCACCTGTCATGTGGCCCTCATTCATTATACTTGGCCAGAGCTCTGTCAAACACTCTCAATTTTTTTGTTCTAATTTAGAATTTTCAAGGGGAATAGAACCAAATCTACTTATCCGTAGATGAAAAAGAACTGTAATAACATCAAGAACAATGTAGAACTCCATAGGTCTTCCCATTTCTTTCAAATAATAGAGACTATGACTTCACTCCTTAAGAGTGACTCTATTAGTCACAAAGGAATTCCCAGATACTATGCTCCAGAAGCCCACTCTGTATGACTTTGATCACAGCATTTCTCCTATTGTACAAAGCACGTGCTTCTTTGGATCTCTTGCTGGAATGTAATCTTTATGGGGGCAAGTTCAGTTCTCTCTTGCTTTCAAACCTCAGGGCTGAGGCAGGGCCTTACTTGCTACTTGTGCTGACAGCTCAAGCACCTGCGTGCATGATCAGGTGCTTCAGCCAGACTCTTTGCAATCTCATGGACCTTAAGTACTAACTATCAGAGTCACTGTTTCATTAGGTGGGGGATACAGGCTATGCTTTTCACTGTCTAACATACAGTTCCTCTATGCTCCTGTGATTGAGGAAAGGTTACCAAAAAGTTTAAATACAACAAAGATAATCCTGACCTCCACTGCTGTGCTCCAGAATCATTTAAAAGAAGATCAAACAGAAAGGTACAGTATTTCACCTTAAGCAGAGCTTTAAAAGTTTTTGCAAATACAGTTTTCTCATTTCTAAAGTGGCCATTTGAATGTGTTCCTGACCATTTCACCTAAATAATTCTCCCTTTTTTTATCTCCGTATCAACACCCTCACAGCTTCCTTGCCCACATTTATGTTATTTTTTATTGACCTTTCTATTATCGCTGGACTTCATGAAGATAGTTCAGCTCTATAAAGACAGAGAATATGTCTGTCTTGTGTATACTTGTATCCATGGGTGCCATTCAACACCTGACTCAAAGTATGCAAGAATGCATGCTAAGTCGCTTCATTTGTGTCCGACTCCTAGAGAGCCTATCAACGGTAGTCTGCCAGGCTCCTCTGTCCATGGGATTCTCCAGGCAAGAATACTGGGTGGGGGGAGTCATGTCCTCCTCCAGGGGATCCTCCCAACCCAGGGATTCAGCCTCGCCTCTTATGTCTCCTGCATTTGCAGATGGGGTTTTCACCACTAGTGCCACCTGGGAAGCCTGAGTCACAGGAGGTGCTTAACAAATATTTTTTGAATAGAATAAATTACTTGAGAATGTATTTCTCAAATAACCTAAAGACACATAGTTTGAAGAGATGCTCTAGAGAAAAAAGAAGACTGTTTTGTTGGCCAAGTAATATGGAATTAAATTAATTGAATTAATTCTATTTTCCCTCTGGAATACTGGTATATCTAAGGCTCTGAGAACTCTTGCAAGAAAGAAAACATTGAATACTATTCAAATCAGCATTTCCCAAATTTATATGACAACAAAAAATTTTCTAAAACAACTACCTGGTGAGATCTTGTGGATTGTGAATTCTGTTTCTTTGGGAAACACTGCTTTAAGGGCTAAAAAAGACACTGGGATAGGGTAGAGATGCGAGTACTTATTTTTCGGTATTCACAAGGCTGAAGATAGTTTCTCTGACCTCTCCAGAGAGGACACATTTGATCAACATACAAGGTTTCATTAGGTGGGATACAGGCTATGCTTTTCACTGTCTAACATACAGTTCCTCTATGCTCCTGTGATTGAGGAAAGGTTACCAAAAAGTTTAAATACAACAAAGATAATCCTGACCTCCACTGCTGTGCTCCAGAATCATTTAAAAGAAGATCAAACAGAAAGGTACAGTATTTCACCTTAAGCAGAGCTTTAAAAGTTTTTGCAAATACAGTTTTCTCATTTCTAAAGTGGCCATTTGAATGTGTTCCTGACCATTTCACCTAAATAATTCTCCCTTTTTTTATCTCCGTATCAACACCCTCACAGCTTCCTTGCCCACATTTATGTTATTTTTTATTGACCTTTCTATTATCGCTGGACTTCATGAAGATAGTTCAGCTCTATAAAGACAGAGAATATGTCTGTCTTGTGTATACTTGTATCCATGGGTGCCATTCAACACCTGACTCAAAGTATGCAAGAATGCATGCTAAGTCGCTTCATTTGTGTCCGACTCCTAGAGAGCCTATCAACGGTAGTCTGCCAGGCTCCTCTGTCCATGGGATTCTCCAGGCAAGAATACTGGGTGGGGGGAGTCATGTCCTCCTCCAGGGGATCCTCCCAACCCAGGGATTCAGCCTGCGTCTCTTATGTCTCCTGCATTTGCAGATGGGGTTTTCACCACTAGTGCCACCTGGGAAGCCTGAGTCACAGGAGGTGCTTAACAAATATTTTTTGAATAGAATAAATTACTTGAGAATGTATTTCTCAAATAACCTAAAGACACATAGTTTGAAGAGATGCTCTAGAGAAAAAAGAAGACTGTTTTGTTGGCCAAGTAATATGGAATTAAATTAATTGAATTAATTCTATTTTCCCTCTGGAATACTGGTATATCTAAGGCTCTGAGAACTCTTGCAAGAAAGAAAACATTGAATACTATTCAAATCAGCATTTCCCAAATTTATATGACAACAAAAAATTTTCTAAAACAACTACCTGGTGAGATCTTGTGGATTGTGAATTCTGTTTCTTTGGGAAACACTGCTTTAAGGGCTAAAAAAGACACTGGGATAGGGTAGAGATGCGAGTACTTATTTTTCGGTATTCACAAGGCTGAAGATAGTTTCTCTGACCTCTCCAGAGAGGAACAGAATATTTTTCTCACTATCTGTTTACTCTCTTGGAAACCATCCTTTCACTTGCCAACACCAAATGTGAATTCTAAGTCTTTTTTTTTAATGGCTCCATTTACCATGTAGCACAAAATATTCTCAAAAGCATAACCAGTTTCATACTGCATCTACTTTCAATCAGGGGTTAACTTGACTTTTTTTTTAATTTAAATTTAATTATTAGTTAGTATAACTATTTTGAACCAAAATTGTTTTATGAAAGCATACCTAGTGCTTTTCTTGAAACCTGTTACCCTCAACTGAGACATCAGGATATTCAGGCAGGTAGTATGTCTCACCATCATTTACAGGTGTAATGTAAGTGATTTACTAGCAACAATTATTAAGTAGAAAAGTTAGTGACTCACTTAAAAACACACATACTAAGTGCCATTTGAATGCCATCTCTGAGATAGCATCAGTCTTACTCAAATTCCAATATGATTTCCTAAATGTGAGAGGAAGAGGGGAAGCTATCAGTTCATCTTGAAATGATAATGTCTATGTGTCTCTGACTGACATTCCATTGAGAGTTAGAGTGATTCTTAATTTATCCCTGAGCAGGAAAAAAAAAAAATGGAAGGAAGGAAAGGGGTAGGATAAAGGAAGAATGTTTGTCAAAGTCTGAGAAGACCTCTGATTGTATACCTCATCTGTATATTCTATATGCCATGTGGGTGATGACAGAAAATAACTGATAGAAAAGTCCTGCTGGCTCTTTTATTTAGGGAAATGTTTTCATTTATGGAGAATGCATTTTTTTCAACATAGTTTTTTTAAGATTCCAACAACCGCACAAAGCAAGGTGAGCCTATGTTGTATTTAAGGAAAATGTTTACAGTTTTGAGTATATATGGCTGCTGATGGCTCTGAACAGATTCCCAAGTGTCACCAGTTCTACATGAAGAGAGCTGCATTAAATAAGAAACTCTATTTTAGCCAGAAAGCTATATAGAGCTGTCCTCTAAGTAGAAAATATATATACATGTTGCATTCACACACATTTCTAATGCTACGCTTGCTTGGTTTAAAACAGCCTGTGTTGAGGTCACAAAAGAGAAAGTTAAACACAGTGGATCAAAGGTGAATATTTAACAAAGATTTAACAAATCACACCCAAAGTTTGGAATCTCTGTGGAAGTGTGAAATGGACAAAATATTCACATCATCTCTAACTTTTGGCCCAGTATTCTTTGTATTCATTTTTTAAAAGTTCATTTGGATACCAGGCCAAAGTTGAAGGAAACCTCTCTTCTGACGGCACTTCCAAGGTGAAAGTAAAAATTCTGATAAAGCTGAACAGCCTTGAGGAAAATTTCAAGTGGCTTATTGCCTTAGTTTTCTCTTATTTCACCACTCATTATCAGACAGAATTGAAGGACAGATTCTGCCTTTTGCTCTGCAGGCTAAATTCTATTCTCACTGGTTACCATAGCTGGTGACTTGAGTTATTCTGCTACTCATTTATCTGTGTAGCCCTCTATTTAATGAACTCAAGATCTGCAAAGCACATTCTATGGAAGAAGTCTGTACATCAGCTGATGGGATGTGTGGATGTGCACACATTAGACAAAGAGAAAAGTTACTCTCTGCATGCAATGAGCCAAATTACCCCAATTCTTTTGCAGAAGAGATTTTCTTTTCTTCTTTCTTTTCACAGCTTGAATAACATTTAGCTGAAATTTCAGGTTCTTGGCTTTCAGTAGGATCTAATTCCTCACTCAGGAGTTAGAGATGATTCTAAACCTGATAGAAAGGGGTCCGGGCTGGCTCATTGTTATTTAGGGTGATGACAGAAAATAACTGATAGAAAAGTCCTGCTGGCTCTTTTATTTAGGGAAATGTTTTCATTTATGGAGAATGCATTTTTTTCAACATAGTTTTTTTAAGATTCCAACAACCGCACAAAGCAAGGTGAGCCTATGTTGTATTTAAGGAAAATGTTTACAGTTTTGAGTATATATGGCTGCTGATGGCTCTGAACAGATTCCCAAGTGTCACCAGTTCTACATGAAGAGAGCTGCATTAAATAAGAAACTCTATTTTAGCCAGAAAGCTATATAGAGCTGTCCTCTAAGTAGAAAATATATATACATGTTGCATTCACACACATTTCTAATGCTACGCTTGCTTGGTTTAAAACAGCCTGTGTTGAGGTCACAAAAGAGAAAGTTAAACACAGTGGATCAAAGGTGAATATTTAACAAAGATTTAACAAATCACACCCAAAGTTTGGAATCTCTGTGGAAGTGTGAAATGGACAAAATATTCACATCATCTCTAACTTTTGGCCCAGTATTCTTTGTATTCATTTTTTAAAAGTTCATTTGGATACCAGGCCAAAGTTGAAGGAAACCTCTCTTCTGACGGCACTTCCAAGGTGAAAGTAAAAATTCTGATAAAGCTGAACAGCCTTGAGGAAAATTTCAAGTGGCTTATTGCCTTAGTTTTCTCTTATTTCACCACTCATTATCAGACAGAATTGAAGGACAGATTCTGCCTTTTGCTCTGCAGGCTAAATTCTATTCTCACTGGTTACCATAGCTGGTGACTTGAGTTATTCTGCTACTCATTTATCTGTGTAGCCCTCTATTTAATGAACTCAAGATCTGCAAAGCACATTCTATGGAAGAAGTCTGTACATCAGCTGATGGGATGTGTGGATGTGCACACATTAGACAAAGAGAAAAGTTACTCTCTGCATGCAATGAGCCAAATTACCCCAATTCTTTTGCAGAAGAGATTTTTCTTTTTCTTCTTTCTTTTCACAGCTTGAATAACATTTAGCTGAAATTTCAGGTTCTTGGCTTTCAGTAGGATCTAACAGGTGTGGGAAAGGGCCCCATGACCACAACCAGGGCATCACTCATGAGATCTCTACAATTCTTAATAAACATTTGTTTAATGGGTGAGGGTGCCTTGTCACTGACTGTGATTTCAGAGTAGGGCTTCATAAAGCCAGCCATGTTAAGACCAAAATAATGTCATTTAATGTCCAAGGGGAGGTTAAAAAGAGGATTAGAAGAAGGCAGACAGGGTATATTAAACGAGTCCATGACTAACAGGGTGTGACAAAAAGGGTTTTATTCTTTTCAACAAAACAATTCCCTACGGCTGGGACCATTACTCCACTGTGCCTTTATCACCTTGGAATTTTTATGGTTATTTTTGATGAATTCACATTTTTGTAAAGGCTTTTTGAAATAATGCCAATTTTCAATTTTTAATTAAAGTCGTAAATAATCTTAATTCTGCCTTAAAAGGGTTATTGTTTCTTACTTTTTTTTTTATCATTGCTGCCAGGAAATATTTCAAATACCAAGCCCTGATGTGAGTCAGTAATTAGAATCTCTCTGAGGTCTAGTTACAACATTGTACCATGTAAATACTACACACTGGTACACCAGCACAACGTTTGAGAATGTGGACTAATTTCAGGTTTATTAGCACTGCTTCTCCTGAGAGTGACATTTCCTCTTTTTAATGGATGAAACAACTTTCATCATTGTAATTTCCACAAATTACTCCATCAAAGATCCATATAAGATTTTCAAAATCTTCAGATTAAAAGGCCAGGTTTTAAAAAATTGGTGGAATGCAAATTCTATTCTCACTGGTTACCATAGCTGGTGACTTGAGTTATTCTGCTACTCATTTATCTGTGTAGCCCTCTATTTAATGAACTCAAGATCTGCAAAGCACATTCTATGGAAGAAGTCTGTACATCAGCTGATGGGATGTGTGGATGTGCACACATTAGACAAAGAGAAAAGTTACTCTCTGCATGCAATGAGCCAAATTACCCCAATTCTTTTGCAGAAGAGATTTTCTTTTCTTCTTTCTTTTCACAGCTTGAATAACATTTAGCTGAAATTTCAGGTTCTTGGCTTTCAGTAGGATCTAACAGGTGTGGGAAAGGGCCCCATGACCACAACCAGGGCATCACTCATGAGATCTCTACAATTCTTAATAAACATTTGTTTAATGGGTGAGGGTGCCTTGTCACTGACTGTGATTTCAGAGTAGGGCTTCATAAAGCCAGGCATGTTAAGACCAAAATAATGTCATTTAATGTCCAAGGGGAGGTTAAAAAGAGGATTAGAAGAAGGCAGACAGGGTATATTAAACGAGTCCATGACTAACAGGGTGTGACAAAAAGGGTTTTATTCTTTTCAACAAAACAATTCCCTACGGCTGGGACCATTACTCCACTGTGCCTTTATCACCTTGGAATTTTTATGGTTATTTTTGATGAATTCACATTTTTGTAAAGGCTTTTTGAAATAATGCCAATTTTCAATTTTTAATTAAAGTCGTAAATAATCTTAATTCTGCCTTAAAAGGGTTATTGTTTCTTACTTTTTTTATCATTGCTGCCAGGAAATATTTCAAATACCAAGCCCTGATGTGAGTCAGTAATTAGAATCTCTCTGAGGTCTAGTTACAACATTGTACCATGTAAATACTACACACTGGTACACCAGCACAACGTTTGAGAATGTGGACTAATTTCAGGTTTATTAGCACTGCTTCTCCTGAGAGTGACATTTCCTCTTTTTAATGGATGAAACAACTTTCATCATTGTAATTTCCACAAATTACTCCATCAAAGATCCATATAAGATTTTCAAAATCTTCAGATTAAAAGGCCAGGTTAAAATTTGGAATGCAAACAAAGTAAGCTTGTCACAAAGGAATAAGCAAAGAAAGTCAGCCAAATCTAATTTAGTCACTTGTAGACAAGAATGAAAATCAAAAGCTGATCACTGGAGAGACAACACCTCATTTTACACATGACAAAATTAAGAGAGTATTATAATATTTGATATCAGATTATAACTCTGCTCCTAAAGAGTATAGCCTTGTCATCCTTATCGTTTCAAGGTTCTTGCAGATTGTTTATATTCTGTAGTCTTAAAATCTGATTATCTTCTTCAAATTAGTGCTTCAAAAACTCTTCCTCAGAATCAAAATTATTCTTCCCTTATAAAGAGGCTCAAACACATGATTGAACCTTGGACACCATTAATAACTCCTAAAAACATCCTGTTATGTTTTCAAGCCTACTGTTCACCTAGATTACTCTCTTGGGTTGAATATCGTATCACTGCTTATTTGTCCACATATGTGACATACCTTCTGTCGTGTCCACAACAATTGTTACTTTCTATAAAGGTGATCTTCAATCTTATAACAAATTTGTTATTAGAGCAAAACCTCATACATTTGAGATAACTTGGAGGCAGAGAATAGTCAGATTTAGGGGGAGAAAACTCTCAGCAAGAGGATTTGTTTTAATACTTATTAAACTTATTACTTCAAGTTTATAAGATTATTTATACATGAATAATGAAGAAAACTATTAGACTGTGGTCCTCCTAAACAGTTAATAGTATGTAACGATGATGTATTATTTTAAAGTCGTAATTTTATTTTTCTTAATTTCTGCCTTAAAAGGGTTATTGTTTCTTACTTTTTTTATCATTGCTGCCAGGAAATATTTCAAATACCAAGCCCTGATGTGAGTCAGTAATTAGAATCTCTCTGAGGTCTAGTTACAACATTGTACCATGTAAATACTACACACTGGTACACCAGCACAACGTTTGAGAATGTGGACTAATTTCAGGTTTATTAGCACTGCTTCTCCTGAGAGTGACATTTCCTCTTTTTAATGGATGAAACAACTTTCATCATTGTAATTTCCACAAATTACTCCATCAAAGATCCATATAAGATTTTCAAAATCTTCAGATTAAAAGGCCAGGTTAAAATTTGGAATGCAAACAAAGTAAGCTTGTCACAAAGGAATAAGCAAAGAAAGTCAGCCAAATCTAATTTAGTCACTTGTAGACAAGAATGAAAATCAAAAGCTGATCACTGGAGAGACAACACCTCATTTTACACATGACAAAATTAAGAGAGTATTATAATATTTGATATCAGATTATAACTCTGCTCCTAAAGAGTATAGCCTTGTCATCCTTATCGTTTCAAGGTTCTTGCAGATTGTTTATATTCTGTAGTCTTAAAATCTGATTATCTTCTTCAAATTAGTGCTTCAAAAACTCTTCCTCAGAATCAAAATTATTCTTCCCTTATAAAGAGGCTCAAACACATGATTGAACCTTGGACACCATTAATAACTCCTAAAAACATCCTGTTATGTTTTCAAGCCTACTGTTCACCTAGATTACTCTCTTGGGTTGAATATCGTATCACTGCTTATTTGTCCACATATGTGACATACCTTCTGTCGTGTCCACAACAATTGTTACTTTCTATAAAGGTGATCTTCAATCTTATAACAAATTTGTTATTAGAGCAAAACCTCATACATTTGAGATAACTTGGAGGCAGAGAATAGTCAGATTTAGGGGGAGAAAACTCTCAGCAAGAGGATTTGTTTTAATACTTATTAAACTTATTACTTCAAGTTTATAAGATTATTTATACATGAATAATGAAGAAAACTATTAGACTGTGGTCCTCCTAAACAGTTAATAGTATGCAACGATGATGTATTATTTTAAGAATATTCAACATCCTTCTTGCATTTTATATTATTAATTCACTTAGTTCTTTTGCTGTTTTAAAATACAGGAACAGGGCTTCCCCTGGTGGTCCAGTGGGTAAGGACACCGCCTTGCAGTGCAAGGGGCACTGGTTCGATCCCTGGCCTGGGAAGATCCCATGTGCCGCAGAGCGGCTGGACCAATGTGTCCAATTACCGAGCCAGAGCTCTGGAGCGCATGCGCCTACAGCCAGTGCTCTGCGACAACAGACACCAACCGCGATGGAAGGCCCACAGGAGCCAAAGAACAAAGACGGATGAAAATAGAGAAATGAAAGACCAATAGAAGTGGCCCGCCTGCTCCCCTTCCCCCCAACCCAACCCCCGCCCAAAATAAATAAATAAATAAATCTTTAAAAAATAAAATAAAATAAAATACAGGAACATATACAACCCATTTTGAATGATCATCTATTATGATCTGTTGATAATGATCATCTGTTACCAGTTGACTGGGATTCCAATTCAAGAGATTCAGCTATATTTATATGGCTTCCCTGGTAGCTCAGATAGTAAAGAATCTGCCTGCAATACAGGAAAGCCAGGTAGGTTAGAACCCTGGGTAGGGAAGATCCTCTGGATGAGGGAATGGCTACCCACTCCAGTATCTTGCCTAGAGAATTCCATGGACAGAGAGCCTAGCGAGCTACAGTCCTTGGGGTCGCAAAGTCATACATAGCTGAGTGACTAACACTTTCACTTTCAACTACACTCATAGAGGAAAAAATAAATAATTTTAACAATTGACTTAGAGTGGGCTTGTATGCTATTAAGAATATCTATTTTTAAAAAGAACATTTATCAAATTCTTCTAACTGGGCATTTTTATAACTCACAATGTAGAGGCCAAATTTCTCCCCTATATGAGCCCTCAACTGGCACTGTGCTAACACTTCCCAAGGAAGAAAAAGTTCAAGTAACAAAAAGGTTACAGAGCATATCCCAAAATAAAAGCACTAACTCCCTGTAAATCAAAAAGAATGAAAGATTCTAGTTAGCCAGAAGCCATGGTGACCTGAAAACCATTCCATAGGGTTTAATCACACCATAGGAGATGGCTGGATGGCATCCCTGACTCAATAGACATAAGTCTGAGCAAACTCCAGGAGATAATGAAGGAGAGGGAAGCCTGGCATGCTTCAAGCGATTGCAAAGTGTAGGACATGACTTAGCGACTGAACAACAGTGCTCAATTACTTGAAATAATCTGAGTCTTAAACTTCCCTTAAATTTGTTATGAAGAGCCCTTAAATGAATCAAGTACTCATCGAAACACAAGTGAAATGCTCAAAAAGCCAAGGTGAGGTTAACACACTTTCCGCCATAATTAGAAGATACCTTTTGGTCCAAGGCTTTACAAACTCTGATACTAGAAAATGCCTTCAAAGGTAATAAGTTCCTTGTTTCTCAAAGTGTTAAAGCACAGCATTGTCAACCACTTGCTAGAGATTTTATGAAATCAGGAGAGTAAGTCAGGTGGGTTGGCAGGTTGATCTTTAACATTTCTTCTAAATTTGAGAGATACTATGGCTTCTATGAACTCTGAGAGATACACTAAGCTCTCACTGATGTCAAAGGAATTTTAGGTTCCATTTCTTTCTCAGGCTTTAATACATAGTATCTATTAAGGAACTTTTTTTTTTTAAGCTTAAAAGGAAGAATGCTCTATACTTACTCATCCTACCTTCTTTGTCAGAGCTAATAATTTTAGCCAATTGATATTTTATTAAGCACTTATCTCCAGAAAGAGTTGCTGTTGTGCTGTTTTTCCCAATTCAATTTTCTTTAGCTATTTGGACTTAATATTTTTAATTTCCAGTTTAGGTGATTTTCATTAATGTCATCAAGTTCTACTATACAAATCATCTCCATAAATAATTTTAACAATTGACTTAGAGTGGGCTTGTATGCTATTAAGAATATCTATTTTTAAAAGAACATTTATCAAATTCTTCTAACTGGGCATTTTATAACTCACAATGTAGAGGCCAAATTTCTCCCCTATATGAGCCCTCAACTGGCACTGTGCTAACACTTCCCAAGGAAGAAAAAGTTCAAGTAACAAAAAGGTTACAGAGCATATCCCAAAATAAAAGCACTAACTCCCTGTAAATCAAAAAGAATGAAAGATTCTAGTTAGCCAGAAGCCATGGTGACCTGAAAACCATTCCATAGGGTTTAATCACACCATAGGAGATGGCTGGATGGCATCCCTGACTCAATAGACATAAGTCTGAGCAAACTCCAGGAGATAATGAAGGAGAGGGAAGCCTGGCATGCTTCAAGCGATTGCAAAGTGTAGGACATGACTTAGCGACTGAACAACAGTGCTCAATTACTTGAAATAATCTGAGTCTTAAACTTCCCTTAAATTTGTTATGAAGAGCCCTTAAATGAATCAAGTACTCATCGAAACACAAGTGAAATGCTCAAAAAGCCAAGGTGAGGTTAACACACTTTCCGCCATAATTAGAAGATACCTTTTGGTCCAAGGCTTTACAAACTCTGATACTAGAAAATGCCTTCAAAGGTAATAAGTTCCTTGTTTCTCAAAGTGTTAAAGCACAGCATTGTCAACCACTTGCTAGAGATTTTATGAAATCAGGAGAGTAAGTCAGGTGGGTTGGCAGGTTGATCTTTAACATTTCTTCTAAATTTGAGAGATACTATGGCTTCTATGAACTCTGAGAGATACACTAAGCTCTCACTGATGTCAAAGGAATTTTAGGTTCCATTTCTTTCTCAGGCTTTAATACATAGTATCTATTAAGGAACTTTTTTTTTTTAAGCTTAAAAGGAAGAATGCTCTATACTTACTCATCCTACCTTCTTTGTCAGAGCTAATAATTTTAGCCAATTGATATTTTATTAAGCACTTATCTCCAGAAAGAGTTGCTGTTGTGCTGTTTTTCCCAATTCAATTTTCTTTAGCTATTTGGACTTAATATTTTTAATTTCCAGTTTAGGTGATTTTCATTAATGTCATCAAGTTCTACTATACAAATCATCCCCATAAATTCATATCTGATTATATCAGTTATGAAAATCACAGCCTTGTTACTACTTCAAGGAAGACTTCTCTACTCAGAAGCTAACACATGTTACACTTTGGAAAGTGTTAGGATTACCAAGGTCCTGCAGAAGTTTCCAGTACTTCAAGAAGAATTCAAATGTGCTTTTCCTGACTGTATCCATTCTCCTTTAAAATTACCTTTTTCCTTGCTTGCTGATCTTTGGAAGAATGTGCCTTCACATGCTTTCTTAAGGAACTTGGGTCTGTGTAGCGTTTGGTGCATCCTGGAATTTGACAAGCATAAGGTTTCTAAATAAGAAAGAAAGAAAGAAAAAGCTGTGGTTAAATTATAAAGGTAACTGTGGAACATTTAGTCAAAGACTACTGACTTCAGACCATGAACTACTACCAGCTGACTGCTGTGAAATGCTATGTGATACCCATGCATTTTAATTAGAAAGCCCAGTAAGTTTGCATCAAGGCAAAGAGAAGAGTAAACTTTCAAGAAACAAAGAGATGGCTTATCTTTGATGATTTAGGAGACTGCTACAGAATGTCCTCTTACCACGAAACCTCCTGTGGCATTTTTTAATATGGAAATGAGTAGTATCTCCAACCATACTTACAATTTTGTTCCCCTGAAAACAATCTCTGGTACTGTCAGAAATTAGGAAACAGATATTCTTTAAGAGTTCAGGTATAAAGAAGCTGTAGAAAAGTCCAGAAAAGACTGGCAATGTTTCAGAAGAAACCTGATTCAGAAAGAGAGAGGAAGAGAATTAAAAGAAAATTAGTGGAAAGTAAGTAAAAGACAGTAGGTTTCAAACAAGAGACACATGAAAAATCAGCCAGATAAACATAAATATTATTAGTTGCACAGGAGTCCTGCGGTTAAACTGGATTACATAAATAAGCTCCTGGTTGAGCACAAGGAGAACACAAATTTTGGCTACTCCAGTTCTCCCATCTTCCTGAGAGATGTAAGGTGTGGAGCCTAAGACAGAGTTTAGAATCTTTTATTTTTGTGTCCCTGGCGATTGGCACATAATAATTAGGAATGAATGAATGAGAGCATTATTCATTGATTAAAATTTAAGCAACTATTCCTACTGTAACAACTAAATTTAAACCAAAAGTTTGAGACTGTGACTTTTATGTTGTAGAATAAATAAAAACTTTCTTACTCTGAAAAATGAAAAAATCACATATTAACTGTGCTTATGAGATGTATTAACAGTCTCTCATCTACTTAGTATCTCATCTGGCGAGGTATTAAATCTGTGCTTGCAGGAGGTAAAATCTGAGGAAGAGAACTGAAACTGTTTCTACAAAAGAATTCTTGCTTTAGAAACCTGCTATTCTATTGACCCCACTGGCCCCCAAATTCACGTTATTTTCTATACTTATATTTTATATTATATTTTATATATTATATTTTGTTCTTGTTTTCATGCACTTGCTTTTCATTTTATAGATCAACATATATGTGACTTATATTATTTGCTTGCTGAAAACCACACATGTGATTCATGTTTTTTGTTGTTATTGCTGCCATTTTTCATTCCAAGAACAAGATAAAGTCATGAATATATAATTTAATTTGATACCCCCAATTTGAATTCTAAGTTTGATTATCTGCTGTGTTTGTTCATTGACTCACTGACTGATTGAATAAGTGAATCACCCAGCAGCTCTTCTGCTTCCATATGTGTTGGACACTGTATTACATATCAGGAATCTAACAACGAACAAAAGATAAACCAGCCTCTTGATATGTCACAGTTCCTGCAAAATAATAAGCCAATTATGGGATGAAGTCAGTTGCCAAGGAAGTTCCCACTGGATAAACAAAGGTTTTCTTTAACCTGGGGATCTTTTCTGGGTTCACACAGCTTTCTTGCCCTAGCATTCCTTATCCTTCCCAAGGCGAGGGGGGAGGGGGTGGGGTGGAATAAACCAATACCTTTATTGGCAGTCAGGTTGTGACCAAATAAGCTCATGTTTTGAGCATGATAAAGATGTTGCATGTAAATATTGGGGAATTGGAGCACAAGGAGAACACAAACTTTGGCTACTCCAGTTCTCCGATCTTCCTGAGAGATGTAAGGTGTGGAGCCTAAGACAGAGTTTAGAATCTTTTATTTTTGTGTCCCTGGCGATTGGCACATAATAATTAGGAATGAATGAATGAGAGCATTATTCATTGATTAAAATTTAAGCAACTATTCCTACTGTAACAACTAAATTTAAACCAAAAGTTTGAGACTGTGACTTTTATGTTGTAGAATAAATAAAAACTTTCTTACTCTGAAAAATGAAAAAATCACATATTAACTGTGCTTATGAGATGTATTAACAGTCTCTCATCTACTTAGTATCTCATCTGGCGAGGTATTAAATCTGTGCTTGCAGGAGGTAAAATCTGAGGAAGAGAACTGAAACTGTTTCTACAAAAGAATTCTTGCTTTAGAAACCTGCTATTCTATTGACCCCACTGGCCCCCAAATTCACGTTATTTTCTATACTTATATTTTATATTATATTTTATATATTATATTTTGTTCTTGTTTTCATGCACTTGCTTTTCATTTTATAGATCAACATATATGTGACTTATATTATTTGCTTGCTGAAAACCACACATGTGATTCATGTTTTTTGTTGTTATTGCTGCCATTTTTCATTCCAAGAACAAGATAAAGTCATGAATATATAATTTAATTTGATACCCCCAATTTGAATTCTAAGTTTGATTATCTGCTGTGTTTGTTCATTGACTCACTGACTGATTGAATAAGTGAATCACCCAGCAGCTCTTCTGCTTCCATATGTGTTGGACACTGTATTACATATCAGGAATCTAACAACGAACAAAAGATAAACCAGCCTCTTGATATGTCACAGTTCCTGCAAAATAATAAGCCAATTATGGGATGAAGTCAGTTGCCAAGGAAGTTCCCACTGGATAAACAAAGGTTTTCTTTAACCTGGGGATCTTTTCTGGGTTCACACAGCTTTCTTGCCCTAGCATTCCTTATCCTTCCCAAGGCGAGGGGGGAGGGGGTGGGGTGGAATAAACCAATACCTTTATTGGCAGTCATGTTGTGACCAAATAAGCTCATGTTTTGAGCATAATAAAGATGTTGCATGTAAATATTTGGGAGAATATTAATGTGTTAGATAAACTGATAGGTAATTTTAGGTTCAATTATTATTATTACAATATTATTATTATTACAATAGTCACCATTACTTGGGTTGGAAAGGTAAGAGATAGGTAATGTTGGTTTGTATTTGATTCTGAGATGCTCTTGAAGAAGGCTTGAATACTGAGCATTCCTCCCAGCTAGCTTTCACTCTCTTCCCTACTATCAGCCACCTGGGAGCAGTACACGCAAACAGCAAAGTCAGGGACTGTTCTAAGTGGTACTGGGATACTGGTCATTTTAACTCAGATTACCTAAACTTTAAATGGCATGTTACACTTCAATCAAACTATATTCTTCATTATTTTCCATTTATACTATAAAATGATTCCCCTGTTTAGATATTATGATGCTAATAGTGAAATGAATTAATACCACTTTTCAGGTTTAGAATTATGACCTCAATAATCTTTACAGGGAAATCATTCTCCTAGAAGTAAAGAATCCATTTAATTTAAGAAAGATACTTTATCTAATATTCTGACAGCATTAGCATAAGGAGCTCTTAATGAAAGGGAATAGGGCCCTAAATTTTAATAATAAATTCTTCAGGCAACTACAGTTTGTTTTTTTAAAATAAATGCTTAATTTCTTAAAACTATAAAAGATTTTAAAAGATACTTTTAAAAGAATTACCAATTTGAAATGCAATAAAAATTTAAATTGTCATATGTGTTTTTTTGGAAAAATTTCTTTTTTATTACTCACTGACTGATTGAATAAGTGAATCACCCAGCAGCTCTTCTGCTTCCATATGTGTTGGACACTGTATTACATATCAGGAATCTAACAACAAAAGATAAACCAGCCTCTTGATATGTCACAGTTCCTGCAAAATAATAAGCCAATTATGGGATGAAGTCAGTTGCCAAGGAAGTTCCCACTGGATAAACAAAGGTTTTCTTTAACCTGGGGATCTTTTCTGGGTTCACACAGCTTTCTTGCCCTAGCATTCCTTATCCTTCCCAAGGCGAGGGGGGAGGGGGTGGGGTGGAATAAACCAATACCTTTATTGGCAGTCATGTTGTGACCAAATAAGCTCATGTTTTGAGCATAATAAAGATGTTGCATGTAAATATTTGGGAGAATATTAATGTGTTAGATAAACTGATAGGTAATTTTAGGTTCAATTATTATTATTACAATATTATTATTATTACAATAGTCACCATTACTTGGGTTGGAAAGGTAAGAGATAGGTAATGTTGGTTTGTATTTGATTCTGAGATGCTCTTGAAGAAGGCTTGAATACTGAGCATTCCTCCCAGCTAGCTTTCACTCTCTTCCCTACTATCAGCCACCTGGGAGCAGTACACGCAAACAGCAAAGTCAGGGACTGTTCTAAGTGGTACTGGGATACTGGTCATTTTAACTCAGATTACCTAAACTTTAAATGGCATGTTACACTTCAATCAAACTATATTCTTCATTATTTTCCATTTATACTATAAAATGATTCCCCTGTTTAGATATTATGATGCTAATAGTGAAATGAATTAATACCACTTTTCAGGTTTAGAATTATGACCTCAATAATCTTTACAGGGAAATCATTCTCCTAGAAGTAAAGAATCCATTTAATTTAAGAAAGATACTTTATCTAATATTCTGACAGCATTAGCATAAGGAGCTCTTAATGAAAGGGAATAGGGCCCTAAATTTTAATAATAAATTCTTCAGGCAACTACAGTTTGTTTTTTTAAAATAAATGCTTAATTTCTTAAAACTATAAAAGATTTTAAAAGAACTTACCAATTTGTTAAATGCAATAAAAATTTAAACAGAAGGTAGTTTGGATTTCAAAGAAATAATGAATGTTTTAAAAGATTTAATAGAGAAATACCTAAAAAAAATCAGCTAAGTTTTAAAAAGCTACTGCATTGAACTGAATCATAAAATTATTATCTTAGGTAGTTTTCCTCAAAAGTTTTTCAAAGGGATTTTTTAAATTCAAAATGATTTCAGAATATGCTCTTAGTTTGATTAGCTAAAATTAGCTACAAGCAAAGAAGGGTATTGTAGAACCTTAACACTTAACCTCAAAATAGTTCTTTCAAACTACAGATAACTAGTGAAAGTAGAAGCAATTTCTCAAGACAATCTTGTCTCATGAATGTTCATTCTTCCATGATAAAGTTTAATGACAAATTGGAAAATTTACTAGATTCTACCAAGGCCATTTTAGACATACAAAATGAGGCATTTAAACATAATTCATTCTTGTTTTCTATTTCTACTTTTAAAAAATACTGCTGTTCACCAAATTTATTCATTTAATATTTCATTTTGTTGGCTCTAAAATCACTGAATTCAATTCAGCGAGAACAGAAAGGGTCCATCTTATACCCACATTACTCTAATTATATTTCAGACGTTTACTAGGTAAACCATCACATTATGTATATTAGGATATAATTCTGTTTAGAAAAGTTATGTGACATATAGCTAAAATGACTCCTATCAATATGACTAATAGTGACTAATATAAAATTTAATAAATATGTCAGCTATAACATCAGAAGAATCTTAAATATGTATGAGAAGGTGTATAGAAATAACAGTATCTTTTCAAAATTCAAATTCTGGTGCAGTTTAATAATAGACATCAGAATGTTAACACTGAAAAAGTACTGTCATGAATACATTACTTGAGAGAATGTGGGATAAGAGATCTGCGATGTGTATGATACATTTATCCTGATGGCTTTGTTATGTGAACTAAAATTTCATATAGCCCACCTGGTCTCACGAAAAAAAAAAATGGCAACAATACCTGAGAAATGCAAAGGAGGACAATCAACATAATTGAGAAAATAAAAGACAGAGTCATGGAAACGGCATTAGCAAGTGAACACAGTGTTTCAGCACAAAGAGAGTTAAGGTGTAATAATGAAAATAAATTGTTCTCACAGGTTTTATGTCAATATGGCTGTTAACACATAGGAAGCATGAAAGAGAACCCTTGGGAAAGATTTGCTGATTGTTTTTAGATCACTTGAAGGTGAAAATACCAAGTAGTTTCTAAAGCAAAAGGCCAGATTCACTTTGAAAAATCATGCCAGTTTCAATGTTCTCAAGAAAAAAAGAAAGGAAGGAAAAAAGTGTTTCCTGTTTATAGCAATAGTGTATTTTAGTATATCTTGATATTTGAATATTTATTTTAATGTCCAGCCTCTAGTAGTTATTCTCTTTATTAAAATCTCCTATATGACAGACATCTCCTAAAGTGCTTCTGCTTCTGTATACAGAGGTTACCAAGGAACCCCCTTTGTTCCAGGCAGTTGTAATATTTAGGATAATTTACTATTACAGAAAATGGAAAAGAAAGACCAAATAGGGCCCCTTCTGGCTCTTCACCAGGTTTCACTGCTGCCCTTGGCATTGTCCCTATAACCTGCAGGTCATAAAGCAAACACCATCACCGTCTCACTATCAAATGGGCACTTCCTCACACAGGGACTTGGGGCTGGAATTTGGAAAGCTCCTGCCATTCTTACAGTGTCCAGATGTGTCCTCTGGTGCTTGGCGCGGTCACTGGAGTTACTGAAAGCCTTCTGACAGCCTTACAAAGTGTCCAGATTGCTGAGGTTATAGAAATACATTTTTAAATTTCTGTTTAAAATTAGACATTGCTGCTCCTATCAATATGACTAATAGTGACTAATATAAAATTTAATAAATATGTCAGCTATAACATCAGAAGAATCTTAAATATGTATGAGAAGGTGTATAGAAATAACAGTATCTTTTCAAAATTCAAATTCTGGTGCAGTTTAATAATAGACATCAGAATGTTAACACTGAAAAAGTACTGTCGTGAATACATTACTTGAGAGAATGTGGGATAAGAGATCTGCGATGTGTATGATACATTTATCCTGATGGCTTTGTTATGTGAACTAAAATTTCATATAGCCCACCTGGTCTCACGAAAAAAAAAAATGGCAACAATACCTGAGAAATGCAAAGGAGGACAATCAACATAATTGAGAAAATAAAAGACAGAGTCATGGAAACGGCATTAGCAAGTGAACACAGTGTTTCAGCACAAAGAGAGTTAAGGTGTAATAATGAAAATAAATTGTTCTCACAGGTTTTATGTCAATATGGCTGTTAACACATAGGAAGCATGAAAGAGAACCCTTGGGAAAGATTTGCTGATTGTTTTTAGATCACTTGAAGGTGAAAATACCAAGTAGTTTCTAAAGCAAAAGGCCAGATTCACTTTGAAAAATCATGCCAGTTTCAATGTTCTCAAGAAAAAAAGAAAGGAAGGAAAAAAGTGTTTCCTGTTTATAGCAATAGTGTATTTTAGTATATCTTGATATTTGAATATTTATTTTAATGTCCAGCCTCTAGTAGTTATTCTCTTTATTAAAATCTCCTATATGACAGACATCTCCTAAAGTGCTTCTGCTTCTGTATACAGAGGTTACCAAGGAACCCCCTTTGTTCCAGGCAGTTGTAATATTTAGGATAATTTACTATTACAGAAAATGGAAAAGAAAGACCAAATAGGGCCCCTTCTGGCTCTTCACCAGGTTTCACTGCTGCCCTTGGCATTGTCCCTATAACCTGCAGGTCATAAAGCAAACACCATCACCGTCTCACTATCAAATGGGCACTTCCTCACACAGGGACTTGGGGCTGGAATTTGGAAAGCTCCTGCCATTCTTACAGTGTCCAGATGTGTCCTCTGGTGCTTGGCGCGGTCACTGGAGTTACTGAACGCCTTCTGACAGCCCGGATGCTGGCACAAATACGGTTTCTCGCCTGTGTGACTCCGCAAATGAATCTTGAGATTTTCGAGCCTTGAAAAGGCCTTCTTGCAACCTTCAAACTGCAGAAAACAAAACAATTTTTGGTTGCTGAGAAAGACCTTGAATGTCTGGGGTTCAGGGGACAGGAAAAATAAATGTCCTTAGTTTGTACTTAGTCTAAAGCCAAACAAAAAGTAAATAAAATGAAATCCAATAGTAACAATATTACTTCTAAAAATATCCATATGTTTATGTGAACTGCATTTTTCCAATGAATATACATGCCATTTTCCACACTAGATTTGTGTCTCAAACTGATTTCTGTGATTACTTATGTCAGAGAAAATTTGCTATGAGCCATCTGGCTCGGTTAATAAAAATACATTAAAGCGTGCCTTAAAGATTTGTTAAAAAATTAACACATATTTCCATTTCCAAGCTGATCTAAATTGAAGCAATCAGGAAGGAAGAAACTTTTTACAACTAATAAACTAACAACAACAAATAAATCAGGGTGATATTTGAGAATAAAAGTAAATTGAAGACCCAAGAGGTGGAAAGGACATGTGTCTGCTGACTCATTTGTCTGCTGACTCATTATGATAATAAACAGTCTTAATTCTACCTTAAGTGGTTTTCAACTCCCAAGAGTGACCTTGTTAATATATAGTGTGATGCCAAGCCTCATGAGATAAAATTTTTAATATGTTTTTAAAAGGGAACAAGAAGACAATCCATTTAGTGATACAGAGGTTACCAAGGAACCCCCTTTGTTCCAGGCAGTTGTAATATTTAGGATAATTTACTATTACAGAAAATGGAAAAGAAAGACCAAATAGGGCCCCTTCTGGCTCTTCACCAGGTTTCACTGCTGCCCTTGGCATTGTCCCTATAACCTGCAGGTCATAAAGCAAACACCATCACCGTCTCACTATCAAATGGGCACTTCCTCACACAGGGACTTGGGGCTGGAATTTGGAAAGCTCCTGCCATTCTTACAGTGTCCAGATGTGTCCTCTGGTGCTTGGCGCGGTCACTGGAGTTACTGAACGCCTTCTGACAGCCCGGATGCTGGCACAAATCACGGTTTCTCGCCTGTGTGACTCCGCAAATGAATCTTGAGATTTTCGAGCCTTGAAAAGGCCTTCTTGCAACCTTCAAACTGCAGAAAACAAAACAATTTTTGGTTGCTGAGAAAGACCTTGAATGTCTGGGGTTCAGGGGACAGGAAAAATAAATGTCCTTAGTTTGTACTTAGTCTAAAGCCAAACAAAAAGTAAATAAAATGAAATCCAATAGTAACAATATTACTTCTAAAAATATCCATATGTTTATGTGAACTGCATTTTTCCAATGAATATACATGCCATTTTCCACACTAGATTTGTGTCTCAAACTGATTTCTGTGATTACTTATGTCAGAGAAAATTTGCTATGAGCCATCTGGCTCGGTTAATAAAAATACATTAAAGCGTGCCTTAAAGATTTGTTAAAAAATTAACACATATTTCCATTTCCAAGCTGATCTAAATTGAAGCAATCAGGAAGGAAGAAACTTTTTACAACTAATAAACTAACAACAACAAATAAATCAGGGTGATATTTGAGAATAAAAGTAAATTGAAGACCCAAGAGGTGGAAAGGACATGTGTCTGCTGACTCATTTGTCTGCTGACTCATTATGATAATAAACAGTCTTAATTCTACCTTAAGTGGTTTTCAACTCCCAAGAGTGACCTTGTTAATATATAGTGTGATGCCAAGCCTCATGAGATAAAATTTTTAATATGTTTTTAAAAGGGAACAAGAAGACAATCCATTTAGTGCTATATCATAATCAAAACAAAGTTATAGTTTTATTTACTACTATTTTTAAAGAAATTTTGTTATCTGGTTCTTGAAAGAGAAGAATGGCAAATGAGAAGTTAAAGATATCAAGAAATGCTTCACTGGCTTGTCAAAAATATTTATTAATGGTAATATTTACTTACTATCTTCTGTGGGCAAAATATCAGCTACTATTAGAGGGTCAAAGTGATTTCAATCGTTCAAGTGACAATCATGCTAGAGAACCCCTACACATGAAGCATAAATGTAAGACGGGTGTAAAGGATAAAATTTTCGATCCCTGGGTCGGGAAATCCCCTGAAGGAGGAAATGGCAACCCACTCCAGTATTCTTGCCTGGACAGAGGAGCCTGGTGGGTTACAGGCCATGGGGTCACAAAGAGTCGGACACAACTGAGTAACACTTTACACTTTGACAGTTTTAATGCCAATACAGTTCCCAGTGCAAGGGAAACTGCAATTTAAAAAAGATCATTACAAAATATAATATATTTAATGTAATTAAGAAACCTCGCTTCTTAGAGAGGAATGTAGGGGTGGCAGGGAGAAAAGAAGTAAAGATGAACAAATTGAAGATGGTTTTCATTAAAAATAAGCATGTATAACTGAAAATTACTACAAGAAATATTGTGAAATTCCTCCATTCTCCTACTAATTATCAGTACAACAGATTAGTACATTGTTCATAAAAGGATGACCTAGAGCTGGTCAGGTTTCAGTTATTTCATTTTTCACCTTTAAGTAGAGGATAAACTAAGGAGGAAGAATAATTGAACATGTCACAACTCCATCTATTTAAGTTGTCTAGATTTTGCATGCTAGAGTATTTTAAGAAATTTATGAAAGTTGCACTTATTTTTGATTGAGAGTTATACATGTTTCACAGACATATGTTGGTTTATTTCAATTTTGATATTTTGCTTAAAATAATTTTAGTGTTTTCCTGATTTCTATTTCACATAAAAGTAAATTTAGCCCGAACAGAAGACGATTGCTGACGAAGCCAACTACTTTTCAACAGACTGAAAGGCATATTAAGTTATATCGCTAGAGGGAGAGGGGAGTTAAATGGTTTATTTCTGCAGGATTTATTCACTTCTCAAGTGGATCTGAAATTTGAGAATCAAGGGGCTCAAAGATAACCCCCAATTCATGGCTCAGAGGTCCCTGCCAACCAAGCCTCTGTTCTTAAGGTTCACTCTGAAAGATAACTCAGTGCACACTTCTGCTGGAGCTCAGTTCATTTATCTTGGTATAACCTGGTAGATCACATTTAGGTCTAAAATGAGTTTGTGGTTTTGGACACATCAAGTCTGTAATCTACTTCCTAGCAAGGTTGTTTTGCAGGGTGGGTAAAATTTTACTGAGGTGTGTGCCCAGACCTGAGTAGGCCCCAACATTCACTCCCTTCTATACTCTCCCTAGATCATGGTCAGAGAGAAGGCTGTACTTTCTCAGCACCAACAAAAAGTGGGGACTCACTTTAGAATAGCTTACTGAGATTTCTGTGAGCATCAGACAAATAAGACCCCTGGATCTACCACAGAGTGATTAAAGGGGATCCCAAACATGCCCCAGAACTAGTTCCAACTTCCCACTTCATCACATATAAAGTAAATGCAGACTAGCAATTCTACAGTCTCTCTAGTTGAAAAGAAGTAAAGATGAACAAATTGAAGATGGTTTTCATTAAAAATAAGCATGTATAACTGAAAATTACTACAAGAAATATTGTGAAATTCCTCCATTCTCCTACTAATTATCAGTACAACAGATTAGTACATTGTTCATAAAAGGATGACCTAGAGCTGGTCAGGTTTCAGTTATTTCATTTTTCACCTTTAAGTAGAGGATAAACTAAGGAGGAAGAATAATTGAACATGTCACAACTCCATCTATTTAAGTTGTCTAGATTTTGCATGCTAGAGTATTTTAAGAAATTTATGAAAGTTGCACTTATTTTTGATTGAGAGTTATACATGTTTCACAGACATATGTTGGTTTATTTCAATTTTGATATTTTGCTTAAAATAATTTTAGTGTTTTCCTGATTTCTATTTCACATAAAAGTAAATTTAGCCCGAACAGAAGACGATTGCTGACGAAGCCAACTACTTTTCAACAGACTGAAAGGCATATTAAGTTATATCGCTAGAGGGAGAGGGGAGTTAAATGGTTTATTTCTGCAGGATTTATTCACTTCTCAAGTGGATCTGAAATTTGAGAATCAAGGGGCTCAAAGATAACCCCCAATTCATGGCTCAGAGGTCCCTGCCAACCAAGCCTCTGTTCTTAAGGTTCACTCTGAAAGATAACTCAGTGCACACTTCTGCTGGAGCTCAGTTCATTTATCTTGGTATAACCTGGTAGATCACATTTAGGTCTAAAATGAGTTTGTGGTTTTGGACACATCAAGTCTGTAATCTACTTCCTAGCAAGGTTGTTTTGCAGGGTGGGTAAAATTTTACTGAGGTGTGTGCCCAGACCTGAGTAGGCCCCAACATTCACTCCCTTCTATACTCTCCCTAGATCATGGTCAGAGAGAAGGCTGTACTTTCTCAGCACCAACAAAAAGTGGGGACTCACTTTAGAATAGCTTACTGAGATTTCTGTGAGCATCAGACAAATAAGACCCCTGGATCTACCACAGAGTGATTAAAGGGGATCCCAAACATGCCCCAGAACTAGTTCCAACTTCCCACTTCATCACATATAAAGTAAATGCAGACTAGCAATTCTACAGTCTCTCTAGTTAAATGTTCGTGTAAATGCTCAGTTAAAGTCAACAAATTGCTAGTACTATTGTTAACAGAAGCAATGATTAAACCAAAGAGCTTGCTGCATTCCAAGCAAATAAGTGAAAAGTAAAGTATATCTCATAGCATCCTGACCATTTTTAAAAAACAGCAAAGATGGAGGAAAATGTGAGCACCTAGATTGAAAATGACAACAAAAAGATTATCAGTAAAATCATGAAAATCCAGATGATCTCAAATGTTTTCTCTGTGACAATAAAGTTCAGAAGACAAGAATCTTTGTAGTACGTGTACTAGCATCATACTATTTTCAGGAGAAAAGATTAAGAGTGAAGGGATTTGATCTCACTGAGTTGTATGAACAAAGGCAAGAGCAAGGCAACCCCATGTATTGAGGGGGTCATAAAAACATTACCCACTCATTCTTGTTGAAGGAATTCACTGGGAAGAAACTGTGAACCCCAAATCAATAAAATAAAGTGCCAAAGAATTGACAAATGGCTCCACAAGGGGCCTGATACCCAACCCATCATAAGAATATGCAGAGAATCGCATCTGATTGAACTTTCTACATAAACAATTCTACAAGAAGAGAAATTAGGTCCCATTCATTTCTCTAAAGGTATCTGAATGAAACTGGGAAGCAAATAATTTTGTAGTGATTCATTATCATTCACTGTGGAAATAAACCTGTAATTCAAACAGGACTTTACTCTCCCTCAGGCAGTTTTACCCTAGGATTTGTAAATTCAATTAAATGTAAATGTATTAAAAATAAACCAACATTTTGGCAGAACTATACAAGATTGTTACAAAATATACCTAAACTGGATGTTCTGGGTATTTGAGTAAATGGATGTCTTGCTTTCTACTAATATTTTTTTAGGTTCTCAAAATCTTTAATGAATCTTACCTTGTAAAGAAACATCTAAACTTAAAGGTAAGGAGGAACCCCAGAAGGAGAATTTCCTTGAATTTGACCACATGCTTTCTCATCACTACTCCTAAAGTGCAAAGTCTATCCTGAGATCTAACGTCCAAATTGTTAATCTGACTACTGTGTCATTGGCATGAATCAACTTCTACACAAAAACTGACCAATGTTTTAGTCCCTGGATATCTTTTTCCTCGATCAGCTGTGGTGCCAGGAATCTGAGGCCCAATGAGACACTGATGGATCACTGAAATTGTCTGTGGTTCAAACACAGGCCCAATATAAGAAGACAAGAGAAAAGCAACAAACAAACTTAACTCTCAGACGAGACAGAGAAATGCAGAATGGTAATGTGTGAGGCAGTGGTGGGAAAATCCAGATGATCTCAAATGTTGTCTCTGTGACAATAAAGTTCAGAAGACAAGAATCTTTGTAGTACGTGTACTAGCATCATACTATTTTCAGGAGAAAAGATTAAGAGTGAAGGGATTTGATCTCACTGAGTTGTATGAACAAAGGCAAGAGCAAGGCAACCCCATGTATTGAGGGGGTCATAAAAACATTACCCACTCATTCTTGTTGAAGGAATTCACTGGGAAGAAACTGTGAACCCCAAATCAATAAAATAAAGTGCCAAAGAATTGACAAATGGCTCCACAAGGGGCCTGATACCCAACCCATCATAAGAATATGCAGAGAATCGCATCTGATTGAACTTTCTACATAAACAATTCTACAAGAAGAGAAATTAGGTCCCATTCATTTCTCTAAAGGTATCTGAATGAAACTGGGAAGCAAATAATTTTGTAGTGATTCATTATCATTCACTGTGGAAATAAACCTGTAATTCAAACAGGACTTTACTCTCCCTCAGGCAGTTTTACCCTAGGATTTGTAAATTCAATTAAATGTAAATGTATTAAAAATAAACCAACATTTTGGCAGAACTATACAAGATTGTTACAAAATATACCTAAACTGGATGTTCTGGGTATTTGAGTAAATGGATGTCTTGCTTTCTACTAATATTTTTTTAGGTTCTCAAAATCTTTAATGAATCTTACCTTGTAAAGAAACATCTAAACTTAAAGGTAAGGAGGAACCCCAGAAGGAGAATTTCCTTGAATTTGACCACATGCTTTCTCATCACTACTCCTAAAGTGCAAAGTCTATCCTGAGATCTAACGTCCAAATTGTTAATCTGACTACTGTGTCATTGGCATGAATCAACTTCTACACAAAAACTGACCAATGTTTTAGTCCCTGGATATCTTTTTCCTCGATCAGCTGTGGTGCCAGGAATCTGAGGCCCAATGAGACACTGATGGATCACTGAAATTGTCTGTGGTTCAAACACAGGCCCAATATAAGAAGACAAGAGAAAAGCAACAAACAAACTTAACTCTCAGACGAGACAGAGAAATGCAGAATGGTAATGTGTGAGGCAGTGGTGGGTAAAGGGTCTGGTACACGTTGGTAATTTTATCAAAAGAGCATTCCTTTTTTCCCCTTGACAAATACTGAGTAAGCCCTTGGAGCATGGCACTACGTGTTAGACAATGAGAGAAACAAAATGAACAGGACTCAAATTTTATTCACGGGAAGATGGAATCAAGATCAGTGTGTATGGCTGGGTACATCATCTACTGACTAGACATCAGCAATGATTCTGAGAGACACAGTGTGTAGACCAGGAGCACTGGCATACCCTTGGGAATTTGTCAGAAACCCAAGTTCTCTAGCCTAACCCCAGACTTAGAGAACAGAAACCTAGGGGTGTAGGCCCAGACATCTGAGTTTAAGGAGCCCTCTAGGAGATTCTGATGCTACACTGTGCCTGTGAGTTCAGAATGCCATTCATATTATAGTCACTGTTGATGTTATCAAGACACTCTCCTGACAGAAGTAAAGTGTCTTGCAGAATTCACTCATTTCCAATTGGGACACGAGTCATATGGGCTTGCAGCAGCCCTGGACTGAAAAGGAACAACTCCATCCCAGGATAAAGCAGAGTTATCTACGTTGACACTGCAAATGAGACAATATTCCAGAATGTCAATCTCATACTAGGGATTCTTTAAGCTCCTGACTATTTAATCTGTTGCCAAGCAAATTCTAGTTCTGAAACTGGTATGCCTAAAAATTCCCTCACTGGCCTCTTGACCAACAAAACACCCCATGTTTATAGCACCTATTACATTCTGACTAATATTTTTAGGTTCTCAAAATCTTTAATGAATCTTACCTTGTAAAGAAACATCTAAACTTAAAGGTAAGGAGGAACCCCAGAAGGAGAATTTCCTTGAATTTGACCACATGCTTTCTCATCACTACTCCTAAAGTGCAAAGTCTATCCTGAGATCTAACGTCCAAATTGTTAATCTGACTACTGTGTCATTGGCATGAATCAACTTCTACACAAAAACTGACCAATGTTTTAGTCCCTGGATATCTTTTTCCTCGATCAGCTGTGGTGCCAGGAATCTGAGGCCCAATGAGACACTGATGGATCACTGAAATTGTCTGTGGTTCAAACACAGGCCCAATATAAGAAGACAAGAGAAAAGCAACAAACAAACTTAACTCTCAGGCGAGACAGAGAAATGCAGAATGGTAATGTGTGAGGCAGTGGTGGGTAAAGGGTCTGGTACACGTTGGTAATTTTATCAAAAGAGCATTCCTTTTTTCCCCTTGACAAATACTGAGTAAGCCCTTGGAGCATGGCACTACGTGTTAGACAATGAGAGAAACAAAATGAACAGGACTCAAATTTTATTCACGGGAAGATGGAATCAAGATCAGTGTGTATGGCTGGGTACATCATCTACTGACTAGACATCAGCAATGATTCTGAGAGACACAGTGTGTAGACCAGGAGCACTGGCATACCCTTGGGAATTTGTCAGAAACCCAAGTTCTCTAGCCTAACCCCAGACTTAGAGAACAGAAACCTAGGGGTGTAGGCCCAGACATCTGAGTTTAAGGAGCCCTCTAGGAGATTCTGATGCTACACTGTGCCTGTGAGTTCAGAATGCCATTCATATTATAGTCACTGTTGATGTTATCAAGACACTCTCCTGACAGAAGTAAAGTGTCTTGCAGAATTCACTCATTTCCAATTGGGACACGAGTCATATGGGCTTGCAGCAGCCCTGGACTGAAAAGGAACAACTCCATCCCAGGATAAAGCAGAGTTATCTACGTTGACACTGCAAATGAGACAATATTCCAGAATGTCAATCTCATACTAGGGATTCTTTAAGCTCCTGACTATTTAATCTGTTGCCAAGCAAATTCTAGTTCTGAAACTGGTATGCCTAAAAATTCCCTCACTGGCCTCTTGACCAACAAAACACCCCATGTTTATAGCACCTATTACATTCTGCTATTGAGAAAAAGCACTGAAGGGAAGCCATCATTTTCCAATTGCACATTTCAGTGACTTTACAGACACATACAAGAACAATGCATGAAGCGACAGAACTTTAAATCTCATGGGTTCTGAAAATACTGCACTGCATGAAGCCTTACTCTGAGAAAAATCTCTTTAACTCAGAGGTTGTTTTCAAGTAACAAACCTTAATTAAGAAGTATAAATTGCCTCAAATCCAGAGAAACTTAGCTTGCGCTACTTTGTTAATTTAGGAGATTATTTCATATTTAAAGGATCACAACTAGACTGTAATCACCACCTATATATATTGGCCTGATTACAGATTGTTGACATTAAGTGGCATTAAAATGACCTTTGAAATATTACTTTCCCTTTCTATTAGAGGCTTTTGGGTAAGGTTTAGAAAATGAAAGACTCATTAGACACCATTAAAATGGGATTTATTCCATATGTGTAACCAGTAATCAAGTAGAATATTATTCCTTCCCTTAATCAGCAATTTAGAGTGTTGAGAAGGACAGGTTCATATTCAAAGCAGTAATACCAGCAAACCTTTCCTGATCAGGTTTCTCTACCACCTATAGTGTCAACAAAACCAAAACAGAAAGGAGTCTATGGTACTGGACATGCTTCTAAAAATAAATACATTTGATTTCAATTAAGGCTCAGTGTTTACAACCCTTGGAGGTATTAGCTTTTACAATTTCATCAGTCAAGACCAATTAATCCCATTAGTGACGGCTGATGCTGTGATAGACTGTTCAGAGCCAGGGACTTACTGATGAATTATATGCGAGTTTAATTCTTTCACATACAGCCCAAAGACAACAGAGATAAAAGGCTTGGTGGAAAGGTCAGCAAATATTTACCACACTGTGGATATAGTCAAGGTGACATCCACAATGAGTCCAAGAGTTCAAGTCCACTTGAAGCATGGACATACCTGTACAAGGTGTAAATGAAAGATGGCTTCTTCTGTGATTCTGAAAGAGAGGGTCAGAGCCACGGGTGAGGGCCCAGAGCCACCTCACATACCTGAGAAGAGGTGAGAAATCTGACTCAAATGTTTAACTGAGATTTAAAAGCTTCCTTCCAGGACAGTGCTTGCCATCTTTATGTGCTCATGAGTCACTGGGCATGTTGTCAATATTAAAATACAGATTTTGATTTAGTTGGTGCAGAATAGGACTTGAGATTCTGCATTTCTAACCATCTCCTAGGTTATATTTCTAAATGCTGAATGTTAAAAGATTCCACTTTGGAAAAGGAAGTAAGCAGAACTTTAAATCTCATGGGTTCTGAAAATACTGCACTGCATGAAGCCTTACTCTGAGAAAAATCTCTTTAACTCAGAGGTTGTTTTCAAGTAACAAACCTTAATTAAGAAGTATAAATTGCCTCAAATCCAGAGAAACTTAGCTTGCGCTACTTTGTTAATTTAGGAGATTATTTCATATTTAAAGGATCACAACTAGACTGTAATCACCACCTATATATATTGGCCTGATTACAGATTGTTGACATTAAGTGGCATTAAAATGACCTTTGAAATATTACTTTCCCTTTCTATTAGAGGCTTTTGGGTAAGGTTTAGAAAATGAAAGACTCATTAGACACCATTAAAATGGGATTTATTCCATATGTGTAACCAGTAATCAAGTAGAATATTATTCCTTCCCTTAATCAGCAATTTAGAGTGTTGAGAAGGACAGGTTCATATTCAAAGCAGTAATACCAGCAAACCTTTCCTGATCAGGTTTCTCTACCACCTATAGTGTCAACAAAACCAAAACAGAAAGGAGTCTATGGTACTGGACATGCTTCTAAAAATAAATACATTTGATTTCAATTAAGGCTCAGTGTTTACAACCCTTGGAGGTATTAGCTTTTACAATTTCATCAGTCAAGACCAATTAATCCCATTAGTGACGGCTGATGCTGTGATAGACTGTTCAGAGCCAGGGACTTACTGATGAATTATATGCGAGTTTAATTCTTTCACATACAGCCCAAAGACAACAGAGATAAAAGGCTTGGTGGAAAGGTCAGCAAATATTTACCACACTGTGGATATAGTCAAGGTGACATCCACAATGAGTCCAAGAGTTCAAGTCCACTTGAAGCATGGACATACCTGTACAAGGTGTAAATGAAAGATGGCTTCTTCTGTGATTCTGAAAGAGAGGGTCAGAGCCACGGGTGAGGGCCCAGAGCCACCTCACATACCTGAGAAGAGGTGAGAAATCTGACTCAAATGTTTAACTGAGATTTAAAAGCTTCCTTCCAGGACAGTGCTTGCCATCTTTATGTGCTCATGAGTCACTGGGCATGTTGTCAATATTAAAATACAGATTTTGATTTAGTTGGTGCAGAATAGGACTTGAGATTCTGCATTTCTAACCATCTCCTAGGTTATATTTCTAAATGCTGAATGTTAAAAGATTCCACTTTGAGAAGTAAGGTTCCAGGGATCATTAAACTACTCTCAGGTTGAAAATGTACAGTTTGATGGGATTTATAGAAAAAAAAAAAAGGTAAATAAAGAACTAGAGTAAGAATAAAAGGTTTTCGTTTGATGAACCAAACTATTATTGCTTTGTCCATAGATGTGTGGAAGAGTGAAATCTAATTGTTAAACTTAGGCTGGGAAGAGAACAGAAAGTATTGCTTAGGGGGGTGGCAGCGGAGAAGCAGAAGAAAAGCCAGAAAAAAACAGGACAAGAAAACAAGACAGAAAGATTGTGGAAGCACATTGGGGCAATCTGATCTTGTTTCTCCTTCAGTCTCATTCATATTTGGACATATGGCTTGCCTCATGCCACCCCATGGTTTCTGTTCCCAGTGCATTCTTATTAAGACTGGATGCTCCAGCAAATCTTAATATTTACCACATCAGCTTGTATAAAGTGTTGCATAAAGGGAGAAGAAAATAATTCAAATATTTCAAAGCTTTAAAAAGTATGTAGTTCATGAATTTATTATACTGAATAATAATGGAGTTCTATCCTCACCATGCTTCATTCAGACTATTCTGTAATGAAGATTGGGAAGATGTCTCTGCAGGTTCTCACTTTGTGATTTTACTCGTGTTTTCAGTCTACGCACCTTCTTGCCTTTAGGGAAGAAGGTACTCATACAAAAGGAGTTTCTATGTTTCCTTTTGGCTGTTAAAGGTAATATCTGATTTTAGGTTCTACCAAGGGAACAGTGGCCTCATTGGAAAATTATTCTAAATCGTGGTAGGGTTACCCTGGTTAATTTGACATTTCTCTTAACTTCAAGGAAATCAGTGCACCCCAGAGTGATTTTCCAAAGATTCCAAATATCTAAGCAGATTGCATTTGTATTTCCTAGGACAGCCTTCACAGTTTTCTGATCCCTTGGCAGGGACAGCCAGAGTCAGGAAGAGACTCTGACACTTTGGCCTCAATGAGTCAACTACTTCAGTGCATGCCGGTTTTCTGGCATTCTGAAGTAGACTTCTGTACTCATTTATCCAGATTTTCTGGAACTATTAAAATTTTGTAGAATTGATATAAAACTCTTTCTGAAATGTCTTCCTAAACTGTGATAAAGAGATCCCAGTTACTATGTTTTTCCTTGTTATTCTAGTGTACAAAATGAATCTATTAACTAGCTCATAAACACAACTTCCTCATTTGTGCTTTTTGTTTTTGATTAAGAAATCTGTATAAAACAAAGGTTACCTAAATGGGCGGTATGTACGTGTTTCTTCTTGGTTTAAAAAAGTTCATGTTTTTTTTTAACATTTTGGGTCCCGGGCAGCAGCTGATCTTTAAAAGGGCACGCTAAATGAGGTGACAAAATAAATGAGGGTGTAACATAAGAATTGAAAATGGAAAAAATGTTTCTGAGAAGCCAGATGACAATGTAGAGAGAACTATGTTATTTCTGTGCCAATATTTGAACCATATTAAATTTTTATGGAGATAATCATATGTCTGGTTTATAAAAATTGAAAGGAGCTGGGGACAAAAGGGACCTCATCATGGACATTACAGTCACAACTGGAAAAAGAAGACTCCACAGTGTATCACTGATATTTAAACATACCAAATGGCTATCTCTGGTTATTCAACAAATATAAAGTGTCATATTTTATTCATGTTGTGTCAATACAATGCCAGAAAACTACAATTTCAAGCAAATAATTATTCTACAAGTGGGTAAACAAAGGGGGGAGAAGAAGGTACTCATAAAAGGAGTTTCTATGTTTCCTTTTGGCTGTTAAAGGTAATATCTGATTTTAGGTTCTACCAAGGGAACAGTGGCCTCATTGGAAAATTATTCTAAATCGTGGTAGGGTTACCCTGGTTAATTTGACATTTCTCTTAACTTCAAGGAAATCAGTGCACCCCAGAGTGATTTTCCAAAGATTCCAAATATCTAAGCAGATTGCATTTGTATTTCCTAGGACAGCCTTCACAGTTTTCTGATCCCTTGGCAGGGACAGCCAGAGTCAGGAAGAGACTCTGACACTTTGGCCTCAATGAGTCAACTACTTCAGTGCATGCCGGTTTTCTGGCATTCTGAAGTAGACTTCTGTACTCATTTATCCAGATTTTCTGGAACTATTAAAATTTTGTAGAATTGATATAAAACTCTTTCTGAAATGTCTTCCTAAACTGTGATAAAGAGATCCCAGTTACTATGTTTTTCCTTGTTATTCTAGTGTACAAAATGAATCTATTAACTAGCTCATAAACACAACTTCCTCATTTGTGCTTTTTGTTTTTGATTAAGAAATCTGTATAAAACAAAGGTTACCTAAATGGGCGGTATGTACGTGTTTCTTCTTGGTTTAAAAAAGTTCATGTTTTTTTTTAACATTTTGGGTCCCGGGCAGCAGCTGATCTTTAAAAGGGCACGCTAAATGAGGTGACAAAATAAATGAGGGTGTAACATAAGAATTGAAAATGGAAAAAATGTTTCTGAGAAGCCAGATGACAATGTAGAGAGAACTATGTTATTTCTGTGCCAATATTTGAACCATATTAAATTTTTATGGAGATAATCATATGTCTGGTTTATAAAAATTGAAAGGAGCTGGGGACAAAAGGGACCTCATCATGGACATTACAGTCACAACTGGAAAAAGAAGACTCCACAGTGTATCACTGATATTTAAACATACCAAATGGCTATCTCTGGTTATTCAACAAATATAAAGTGTCATATTTTATTCATGTTGTGTCAATACAATGCCAGAAAACTACAATTTCAAGCAAATAATTATTCTACAAGTGGGTAAACAGTGGAAAACCGGCTGTGTGGGGATTGTTTAAACATAACAATAAGTAAGTTGCCTGAACTTTGTTGTTGTTTATCAGCATTGATTTCGTGCACTCTGAAAATACATATCCATGAGAGCCTGCATCTTTCAGAGATTCACAGTCAGATCTTAATTATTGCACTTCGATTACATGTCAGTAGAGCAAATATATTTAAGGATATGGAACTAGCCCTGCGTAAATATACCTGAAAGAAATCAAATTATATCATTTTCTGTGTATTTGTGTTTCTGACCACCACCTAGTCATATGTAATTTCATATACTTGGATCTACAAAAACATAATAGTTCTATTAAGTATATATAAAGTCTACATATAAAATCAACTTTCATGTGTTTTGCTACTCTATATTAAGGAAAACAATTTTTCAAAAATGTTAAGCATCAGCCTCCCTAGGAATAGACCAGGACATACTGAGTTTCTTGCAGCATTTGGAACTTTATAGGCTGTGCAGATGATACAGAATAACCACCAGGCTCCATCCTGCCTTTCCAGCATTCTACTACATTTCAGGAGGTAGATATACACTCAGAAGGAATTCTGAATCTGACCCAGCTTGCTCCAACACACCCAAAGTATTTAGACTAAAGATGAGGAAACAAACGTTGAAGGAATCATCTTTTAGATTTTAGGCATTTTTTTTCATTTTTAAAAAGCGTCAGAAACATTCTCTAAAACCCTAGTTTCTCTAAAGTGTCTCTCAAATTTCCGAAGACAGGGACAGACGAAGTAAAAGAGAATAAGGAAATGAGAAGCAGAAAACAGAAACAGAAGGAGAGAGAGAGGCTACGGGTCAAAGGTGGGCTTAGAACGCATGTGGTCAGGCCTGTCCCCTCCTCTCTGTCCTCCCAACTTTCCCCCAGGACTCCAGGCCAGTCCAGTCGCAGTTCCCGCATTAGGCAGCACTGCTCCACTTGGTCTCTGCCTGTGATACTCCCTGCACCTAGTGACATGCTACTGACCCTTTAGCTTGGTGTTGCCTCCTCTGTGATGCCTTCCCTTATGCTTGATGTCACCAAGGCACAATGGATCACTACCCACACCCTCTACACACACATTCCAAGCCTTGCCCACTGCCTGGCTAACGCACAGAGGTACACTAACTGGATTGTTTGTCTCCCCCACGAGGCTGTGAGTCTTACAAGGATAAGGGACTGAATCTTATTAATCATTTTATTGCTAGCACTGGGTACAGTGCTTGGCATATACTCAAGTGACTACAGATTATTTGCTAAATAAATGCTAAACGAAATGGAGAGAATGAACTCTTTGTAAAAAAGCATATTGATTTCCTAGACTTCCTTCTGTAGTATGCTCGTTAAAGCCTTTTAATTAGGTAGAGCCAATTACCATTCATGATGACATCAAGTGGTCAACATTGCAAAAGCTATAAAATACATTTAAGGATTTTTCTGGATTTTAATGTTCTGTAGAATTACTGTAAAACATAATTATTTCAATATCTAATCATGTGAGGAAACAACACTAATAACAACATATGGTTATATTTTTTGTGAATGTGATGCATTAACTTCTTTACTGACATTCTGAGAAATCTGTAACAATACTGGTGAAGGCAGTGAGTTGTTTTTCTACCACACCCTTTTCCAAATTTGAACTACACATACATAGACCCACTGGGAACATGTTATTGGGAATAATTCAAGGCACATAAATGATTGCCTTCTTCATACATAAAGGAAAAGAAACTGTATTAAATTGCCCTAAGCTGAGTTAACATGCTCTCAAGTATGCCAGGAAAGAGCCTATCATCAGAGCTTCTCATGCAAAGAAAAAACATCTTTGGGACCTTGCCCTGAATTGCCTGAGTCAAATATCCCCAGAGAATAGGTCAAGCTGTTTCCCTTGCCATGCCTCTGCTCACCATCCTATAGCCAACCCCTCCAAATGGGAGGCAGCCATTCCGACCCCATATAACCCCAGGTTATAATCACGCCAAATTCCAGAGTTTTCTGTATTCAGAGCACAGGGGACTGCAGCAAGGCCTTGGCTCTGCCTTTCCTGTTGGCAGTGGACTGGCTCCCCTGTAATTGTCTGTGACTGCAAAGAGGAGAAATGCCACTGCTTGCCTTCAGTTTTATTAAGAATTGGCATGCTTGGTTTAACAGAGCTAAGAAATATATTTATTTACTATGGTGTTTCCCAAAATGATTGCTGAATTCTGTCATCTCTTGACTGAGAAACTGTTTGCGAGTTGCAACAGAATGTATGCTAACATACATACAGCAACACAAACTTTCAAGACAAACTGTTTAAGTCAATTTGCTATCATATAGGCACATAGGTGCAAATATGTGCATATGCATTTGTGGGTACAGCTATGGGCACACACTAACACTTGCACACATACCCCACACAGATTCTGTAATAGATGTGTATATTTAAGATCTGTGTGCAGCAGGGTAGAGGCAAGCATGAATTTGCCAAGAGAGAAAAGGAAATTCACACACGAAGAGAATAATTTACCATAAATTGGCCCACACTGAATTTACTCCAAAAAACAGAGTGCAAGATGCCAAATTTTTAATGGCTCTTACTATTCCAGATCTGGCCCTGACAAGCTTTGGAAGAGATGCAAGTGGGCAGGAAAGATGGGATTAAAAAATTATATCTTAAGCCTTTTCACTTTCAAATGTAAAATTTCCACCACTGTGACAGGAGGAGAGTGTGGCAGGGATATTTTCCTGACACCGTGCTTTTCTCAACAGAAAGCCATCGATTTTCATTATGCATTGCTTAAATATAAATTCTGTACTTGCTAAAAGTCATCTGCGTCTGGCTGCTTTAAAAAGAAGCAGATATGAAAATAATGGAAGTCCAGCCTTGCATTAGCCTTGGCAGCCATTACAAAGGTGTGAGCTCAGAGTGATGCTTTGGGCAGCTTCACAGTCAGAGAGCTGACAATCCTTTCCCGATTTTCATTAAAAGCATTGACTAAATATGCATGGCTTATCCATGCCTGAGTCAAATATCCCCAGAGAATAGGTCAAGCTGTTTCCCTTGCCATGCCTCTGCTCACCATCCTATAGCCAACCCTCCAAATGGGAGGCAGCCATTCCGACCCCATATAACCCCAGGTTATAATCACGCCAAATTCAGAGTTTTCTGTATTCAGAGCACAGGGACTGCAGCAAGGCCTTGGCTCTGCCTTTCCTGTTGGCAGTGGACTGGCTCCCCTGTAATTGTCTGTGACTGCAAAGAGGAGAAATGCCACTGCTTGCCTTCAGTTTTATTAAGAATTGGCATGCTTGGTTTAACAGAGCTAAGAAATATATTTATTTACTATGGTGTTTCCCAAAATGATTGCTGAATTCTGTCATCTCTTGACTGAGAAACTGTTTGCGAGTTGCAACAGAATGTATGCTAACATACATACAGCAACACAAACTTTCAAGACAAACTGTTTAAGTCAATTTGCTATCATATAGGCACATAGGTGCAAATATGTGCATATGCATTTGTGGGTACAGCTATGGGCACACACTAACACTTGCACACATACCCCACACAGATTCTGTAATAGATGTGTATATTTAAGATCTGTGTGCAGCAGGGTAGAGGCAAGCATGAATTTGCCAAGAGAGAAAAGGAAATTCACACACGAAGAGAATAATTTACCATAAATTGGCCCACACTGAATTTACTCCAAAAAACAGAGTGCAAGATGCCAAATTTTTAATGGCTCTTACTATTCCAGATCTGGCCCTGACAAGCTTTGGAAGAGATGCAAGTGGGCAGGAAAGATGGGATTAAAAAATTATATCTTAAGCCTTTTCACTTTCAAATGTAAAATTTCCACCACTGTGACAGGAGGAGAGTGTGGCAGGGATATTTTCCTGACACCGTGCTTTTCTCAACAGAAAGCCATCGATTTTCATTATGCATTGCTTAAATATAAATTCTGTACTTGCTAAAAGTCATCTGCGTCTGGCTGCTTTAAAAAGAAGCAGATATGAAAATAATGGAAGTCCAGCCTTGCATTAGCCTTGGCAGCCATTACAAAGGTGTGAGCTCAGAGTGATGCTTTGGGGGCAGCTTCACAGTCAGAGAGCTGACAATCCTTTGTGACAACCCACAAGATTCCTCAAGACCACTCACTCACTTGCTTCCAAAATGCATCACCTCCAGTATTCTTTCTTTCACAGCTGAGCTATTCTGCATGGCTTTCCTATCCCATGCCTGACTGCCAAGGAGCAGGTGCTCAGAAAATCTCCCAGTCCTTCTATCGATACTTGCTCTTCTTCTTTGTTCTGATTTTAAACTACCTATCTCATCTCTGAGCTTGTCTCTTTGTTGAAGGAATCACTCTTCTAATATATATGCCCACGGTTCACTCACAGGCAAGAAATCATCAACAAATTCATGAACTCTTCCCAAGTCTGAACGTTTAGGTTTTGAGACCCACAGTGTTTTTGATCACTGTGTGCATGCTCTGAGCTTGATCCCTATAATTCTTAAGCAAATACCTTGGCTAAGTATTGTGATCTCTACCCCCTTGACTATTCTACTGAAGGTAGCTTCAACCCTCCCCTTTCCTCAGCATGTGAGTCCATTTATCACAACAATAAGTAAAATTTCACCCCAAAGTTCCAAGTTTGTGGTGTATGTACCTCAGATGTTTTAATTCGATGAGGATACTGGTCTCTTATTATATAAAGTAGTTGGCCTCTTCACTGAATTTCAATTACAATTGTTTATCCTCCAAAGAAATAAAAATTGAGTAAAACACTGCTTTTAAGATATGTTTATTGCTGTATTTTGGCTCTTTAGCCATCTTACTGAGCCAACAATCCTGACATGAAAATACTTATTAGCACAGAGTAAATTCCCAATAGAGTAAATTCCCAATAAAAGTTAACCATTATTATCACTATCTTTCATGTATTCAAATCATCGAGTAGTATTATCCCCATTTTACAAGTAAAGAAAATCAAGACCCAGAGAAGTTAGGTGATTTTCCACAGACACAGAGCAAGTAAGTGTAGCAGGTAGATAACTAGAATCAAGCCTCAAATATTTAACCATTTCTTCTATGCAACTCCAAGGAATGTTATTTTTCAAGAAGTTAAAGAGATAAAGGAAAAAATATGTTCTGGAAGGAATTCAGGCACACTTTTTTTGTTGTTTATAAAGTGAGTAATATTAGTAGTTTAAATTCACTACAGCAAATGCTATCGACTATCCAAAATTATACCAATATTCTCACCAAAGTCTGAGCATAGAGGGAAGTCACTGATAATGCTTAAAAAGTATTGTGAGCCTTATGTTCTTGACATAATCTTTTGTTTTAATAACTGTAATTCTCAAATTTAAAAAAAGTAATATGTATCTCATGCATCACTCAGATGGTTATGCTTCTGAGAAACAAATGTAAAGTCAGAGTTAATGTGAAATAGTCCATCTGAGCATTCTGGAAGGATTTCAAGGCTACATATTCAGTCAAACAATAAAATACAGCATGAACCTTTACTCATTACATCAAATGAAGGGGGCTCATAAATTTGTTACCAATTTACCAACGGTGACAAACTTGGTCCTTCTTAGACACCTATGTGGTTAACACTTTCTTCAAAGTAACTTTGCTTATGAAGAAAAGAAAGATGTTTTAGAAGTTCCCATAATTTAAAAGGTGCCTAATATGTATTAGGTGCTCAATAAGTGTTTTTTTGAAAAAATGATTAGTAATTGAATATTTGTCTAAATATTTACTGTAGCACTTCTCATTTGAAGCACTATTCCTCCAAAAAGATAAAAAGGTTGCTTTACTATTTTCCTTTGTTGGATATAAGGATCCAAACTGTACCACATCAGAAATTTAGGGTTATCAACTGTTAAACTTGGCCTAGACCTCTCCTCCGAGCTCCAGGTACTACTGCTTATTCAAAATCTCCATGTACTGTTGGTCCACAGATACCTAAAAATGACCTTTCCCCCAAAACAGAGCTTTACTCTCTACTGTCTGTTTACCTGACAGTGCAGCCTAGCACCTGGAAGCAATACTTAACATCCTTCTCACACACACACCTATCTCTGATATCTAGGTCCTCGGATGCACCTCTCAAACACGTCTACTTTACTCCATCAACACCGGCCCTCCTCTGTCTAAGCCGCCATCTTCTCCCACTTGATTTTCTTCAGGAATCAGTGGGTCTCCCCCTTCACTCTTGCCGCCATCCACCATCTAATCTCCATGCTGCAGCCAAAGTAATGCGTTGAAAACTAGAAATCTGATCATGTCACTCCCCGGGGTCAAATTCTTCAAAGGTTTCTCACCAGTTTTTGAATAAAGAAGAAAGCCTAACTATGGCTTACAAAACCTTCCTTCAGCTAGCTCCTGCCTACTCTCCAGTCTCCTCCTCAACTTTTTCTCTTCCTTTTGCCACCTCAGCTTAAGCCACACTAGGCTTACAGTTCCTTGGAGAACTGTAAGTTTGTACATTTCTTGCATTTGCACATGCTATTTCCTTGGTCTTGGGAAAAAAAAATGTTTTCCTCCTCCTTTTCTGGTTAAATATTACTTATCTTTTCAAGCTTGCTTTAAATATACCTTTTCCAGGAAAGCTGGCTCTGGTCACCAAGTGTAAGCTTAGTCTCCCACCTGTATGCCCTTATGATATCCTCGCGGATCATGAGCTCCTTTAGCATGGGGACCTGGCTGTCCTTTGCATGGTGCACTAGTGTGCACAGAAAGCTCCAAATGCAGATTGGTGGCATAATGGACAAATGAGTTATTATGTACTTTACCCATAATTTAAAAGGTGCCTAATATGTATTAGGTGCTCAATAAGTGTTTGAAAATGATTAGTAATTGAATATTTGTCTAAATATTTACTGTAGCACTTCTCATTTGAAGCACTATTCCTCCAAAAAGATAAAAAGGTTGCTTTACTATTTTCCTTTGTTGGATATAAGGATCCAAACTGTACCACATCAGAAATTTAGGGTTATCAACTGTTAAACTTGGCCTAGACCTCTCCTCCGAGCTCCAGGTACTACTGCTTATTCAAAATCTCCATGTACTGTTGGTCCACAGATACCTAAAAATGACCTTTCCCCCAAAACAGAGCTTTACTCTCTACTGTCTGTTTACCTGACAGTGCAGCCTAGCACCTGGAAGCAATACTTAACATCCTTCTCACACACACACCTATCTCTGATATCTAGGTCCTCGGATGCACCTCTCAAACACGTCTACTTTACTCCATCAACACCGGCCCTCCTCTGTCTAAGCCGCCATCTTCTCCCACTTGATTTTCTTCAGGAATCAGTGGGTCTCCCCCTTCACTCTTGCCGCCATCCACCATCTAATCTCCATGCTGCAGCCAAAGTAATGCGTTGAAAACTAGAAATCTGATCATGTCACTCCCCGGGGTCAAATTCTTCAAAGGTTTCTCACCAGTTTTTGAATAAAGAAGAAAGCCTAACTATGGCTTACAAAACCTTCCTTCAGCTAGCTCCTGCCTACTCTCCAGTCTCCTCCTCAACTTTTTCTCTTCCTTTTGCCACCTCAGCTTAAGCCACACTAGGCTTACAGTTCCTTGGAGAACTGTAAGTTTGTACATTCTTGGATTTGCACATGCTATTTCCTTGGTCTTGGGAAAAAAAAATGTTTTCCTCCTCCTTTTCTGGTTAAATATTACTTATCTTTTCAAGCTTGCTTTAAATATACCTTTTCCAGGAAAGCTGGCTCTGGTCACCAAGTGTAAGCTTAGTCTCCCACCTGTATGCCCTTATGATATCCTCGCGGATCATGAGCTCCTTTAGCATGGGGACCTGGCTGTCCTTTGCATGGTGCACTAGTGTGCACAGAAAGCTCCAAATGCAGATTGGTGGCATAATGGACAAATGAGTTATTATAAGTTAAAGTACAAGCTATTTATATTAAAATACTTTCTTTTCCTCCTTCCCTGTCCCCCTCTTTTTAAAACTATGTCCTTAGGTTTAAAATCCACTTTGAGTAACTATACTTATAGAAACAGTGTTTGTTCTAACGAACAATGGGGAATAATAAAAGATGAGTAGAACTTAAAGAACAGACCCTCAGATCTGGAGAAAAAAATTATTTGTGAAATTCTCTATAATTTCAAAATGCTACATGAAATGCAAATGTTTTCTAGATTCCAACTGCATACACAGAAATATCTCGACTCATTCTGACAAAGTTATCCACCAGGGAGATGAATAAATAGCTTCACTAAATACATATGGTGCAATTATACCCGGCAATAAGTGACAATAGGTCTTGCTTTATAGTAATCTAAAAATTCAAAGCCTAATTATTTCAGCTGCTCAGTAAATAATACTGAAAAGATGTGATGGTAAAGCAACTTAAGAACAGACTGTATTAGTAAATGCTAATGATCACTTTATGATCCACAGAACCACTTCTTTTTCTTCTGAAGGAAAGAAAGCTTTTCATAAATTAAGGGGAAAAAAAAATAGACATCCATGAGCTACAGCCAAGAACAAAATGAAAGCAGGGAGTACTCCTTTTGATCTTTCAAGAGTAGTATTTAGTTAAAGAATGTATGCTGGACTACAGAAAAACACCACCAGAAACATGAGCATTTGGGACCTGAAAAATACAGTCATTGGCAGCTGGTCTTTTAAAAATATATTTTAAAGGGGAAAAAAAAAAAAAAAGGACTTGTCTCCATAGCTCCAAATTTCAGGGCAAACTGACACTGACTTTAATGAAAGGGGTCAGTTGCAGACTTCTTTTTTGGAATGCAGAAGCACTGCAAGTAATTGGTATAATTAGCAGTTTAGATATGCAAATCAAATTCAGACTTGAAATGACTGAGATGGAAAAGCAACCTCCACAAGAAAAAATGAAGGAAAAGAGAGGAGAGAGAAGCACGACAAAAACAACACTGGCCTTTCTGGATAATATGATGTCAGCCGAAGCCACAGTAAAGAGAGATGGGGCACTGCTGATCTCTTTAAGACAAGCCCCAGGAAGGCAAGAGGGAAAGGAGGAAGCTGCTGAGCCACAGGACTACCCAGACCAAGAGACTGAATAACAGTCAACAAGGCAGAGCTGGAACTATTGCCCTATTAGAGGGCTCTTGTTTGCATGCTCTCTGGACTTGTGGTGTTTATTATTTTTATAATTTGAACAAACCATGTAAGCTTTTGGCACCTCAAAAAATAAAATCATATGGCCAATAAAAATGTTTATTCAAGAGAAAAAGGGTTAGCTCAAAGCCAACAGCTTGCTAGCTTCTTAGTCACCTTCAATTGGGGAATGGCAATCCACCATGCTGCTCTTCTGCCTATTGGGGACCCACCCACTCGAGGCCTACTTGAACCAGAGGCCTCAAAAGGGTAGCACTATTTGGGGGGAATCCCATAGCACTCTATGATCTTCTGGATGTGACCAGGCTCACCCAGTTTATACTTTCTTTGCGTATGATAGTTCTCCTTCATAATTATTTACCCACTTGCCATTAGATAGAAATGTCAGGAACCATCTGCATAGTTATTTTCTGAGCTCTATCTTGTCCATACCCCTGTTTCCAGAGCCTAGCACAGTGCCTGGAACTTGCCAAGTGCTCAATGAGTGAAAATGGAACAATCTGGAACTGATGGGCAATATTAGGTCTGATCATACAAATGTCAAAGGTAATCTCAATCATCATTTACTCAGTGACCAAAAATCAGTTACCAAAAGTCTATTAATTATTATATGGAGACAGTACATAAGATCCGAAGCAATTACCTATCAAGTGGTATTGTAGGATAGCGCTTCTCAGACTTTAATGTGCTCACAAATCTCCTGAAGTGTTCATTATAAGGCTGACTCTGATTCGACAGGTCTAGAATGGGGTCTGAGAGTCTACATTTCTGAAAAAACTCCCAAGAGATATTGATGGTCTTCAGGTCACATTTTCTGCAGTAAGTTTCTATGGGTCAAACTGACAAGTCAAACAGGTTATCCCTCACGTGAACCTTAATTATTTTGCATTAAAAAAATTGCATTGTGATTATCATCTAGATGGCTCTTGGTTTAGATATTCATAGATGTCTGCTTGGGAGGATGAAAGGTCTCCATTTATTGATTGTTTCTGAGACCTGGGATCTGTATTATATATTCTCTGGTAAACACTACCTTGGCAGAAAATTTGGCCATGTCTTTATTATCCCAACAAGAGGCTTACTTGTGTCAAGAGAATTTAACCAGGAAAGAAAGTTAACTTGGATTTTCTGCCCAACATACTTTTATGACAAAATATCTTGAGAATATTCGTATTTTGTTAGTTCTTTTGACAAATTAGTACATATGAAGCACTCAGTGTTTACAAAACACAGAGGGTCTTCTTTATCTACTAGGGATTCTTTCCATTTCTATAATCAATGTTGCATGAAACTTTTTCCCAGCAGTATCCAAGCCATTATGGAAAGCCTGGAACAGGTTGATATTGATATCTGGATCTTTTACATTAACTTTCACATCTATTAATATTCAGTGATTATTTTTGTAAAGTGATAGAGTTTGGGTTGTTTCCTCAAATGATGACACAATAACGTAAATGTTTCCTGTAGGCAATATCTGAAAGTCTCCTGTTCAAATGGCTTTGCTTCATAACACAGTACGAAGAGCTGATCTATGTTTAATGATTTTTCTATGGATTAAAGGTCAAGAGTTTTAAATATCTTTTGGATAACAAACAGTTCTTTTGCTAGTACTTGATGAGATTCTCCTAGAAAAGTACTGCCAATGGTAATTAGATTTGCTTATTATGTATATCCCTCTTCTATCTACAACACACACACACACACACACACACACACACACACAGAGCAAGCATTTGCTGAAAAAGTCAACATGTGGCTTTATGTCAGTAGTACACCAATCAACATATAAAAATCCAAATTTAGAATTCTAATTCACAATACCATTCCCCGCCCCCCCCCTCTTTTCCTCCTCTTTACTGCGAGTAAATTAAATTCAGTCTTTGTTGGAAGGAAATGTAAAATGTGTTTCACACATATATTTAACACTAATCTGTTCTCCCTACTTTAATTATGCTTCAAATTTCTGTGGGATCTTATATCCCAGAGTCTCAATTTACTTTTATAAATATTCATTGATTCTTCTCCTCCTGTTTCCATTAGTGTTGCTAAGTATTACCCTTCACGTTGCATCTGGAGAAACTGAGGCACCAAGGAGGAATCTAAGTGTGGAAATCAAGAGTAGTCACAACTATAGGGATGAAAATATGACTTAGAAGCCCCCTCTAATGAAAAGGCAACCCTCCCGCCAAAGTATAGAAATACAGGTACAATGTTTGAGGATTAAATCAGAGACTGCTTGCTCATATTCTAGGCACAGCTATGTTCCTTATTTTGTCTTTTCCCTAGTACAAAGTGCAGTAACAGAATAGCTGCCCTGTGGTTAAAGAGAAATGATTACAGAAAAGAACAGTTGGAGAAAACAAGGCAAAAGTACTTGGATTTTAGTCAGTAGGAGTCCATCACAGTAACTAATGGGCCGAGAATGTTTCTATTTTCCCCAAGTAATCCATATGCAAATTTCCTGCAGTATTCAATATGCACTTCCAAGCTCAGTAAATGTTTTCTATTCTTTTCTGCTTAGCTCTCTCAGCTTTTTCCAATTAGGTCCTGTTTATTTAGAAAAGAAAATTCGATGACACAATAACGTAAATGTTTCCTGTAGGCAATATCTGAAAGTCTCCTGTTCAAATGGCTTTGCTTCATAACACAGTACGAAGAGCTGATCTATGTTTAATGATTTTCTATGGATTAAAGGTCAAGAGTTTTAAATATCTTTTGGATAACAAACAGTTCTTTTGCTAGTACTTGATGAGATTCTCCTAGAAAAGTACTGCCAATGGTAATTAGATTTGCTTATTATGTATATCCCTCTTCTATCTACAACACACACACACACACACACACACACACACACACAGAGCAAGCATTTGCTGAAAAAGTCAACATGTGGCTTTATGTCAGTAGTACACCAATCAACATATAAAAATCCAAATTTAGAATTCTAATTCACAATACCATTCCCCGCCCCCCCCCTCTTTTCCTCCTCTTTACTGCGAGTAAATTAAATTCAGTCTTTGTTGGAAGGAAATGTAAAATGTGTTTCACACATATATTTAACACTAATCTGTTCTCCCTACTTTAATTATGCTTCAAATTTCTGTGGGATCTTATATCCCAGAGTCTCAATTTACTTTTATAAATATTCATTGATTCTTCTCCTCCTGTTTCCATTAGTGTTGCTAAGTATTACCCTTCACGTTGCATCTGGAGAAACTGAGGCACCAAGGAGGAATCTAAGTGTGGAAATCAAGAGTAGTCACAACTATAGGGATGAAAATATGACTTAGAAGCCCCCTCTAATGAAAAGGCAACCCTCCCGCCAAAGTATAGAAATACAGGTACAATGTTTGAGGATTAAATCAGAGACTGCTTGCTCATATTCTAGGCACAGCTATGTTCCTTATTTTGTCTTTTCCCTAGTACAAAGTGCAGTAACAGAATAGCTGCCCTGTGGTTAAAGAGAAATGATTACAGAAAAGAACAGTTGGAGAAAACAAGGCAAAAGTACTTGGATTTTAGTCAGTAGGAGTCCATCACAGTAACTAATGGGCCGAGAATGTTTCTATTTTCCCCCCAAGTAATCCATATGCAAATTTCCTGCAGTATTCAATATGCACTTCCAAGCTCAGTAAATGTTTTCTATTCTTTTCTGCTTAGCTCTCTCAGCTTTTTCCAATTAGGTCCTGTTTATTTAGAAAAAAAGAAAATGTCTAAAGAAAGGATTAAGCTCTGTATCTTATAGAGAAAGAATGAATATTAGAAATTCTTTCAGGATCTAGAGGATGCATTCTTTACTCATCCTCCCCGCTGGGATGGGTAATGAGAATAAAGTAAAAGGGGAACAAGGCTTTTTACTTCATTTGATTTGTTCAGCTGAAAATATGCTTTTTACTCTCTGGAATTAAATCCAAAATTCATGACAATTCAGACAATAGTGTACATAGAATAAGACTGTGGGTAAAAATAAATAAATAAAAGAGAGATGTGAAAGTTCAAAAGGACCCACCTGGGGAGCAGAAGTTCTGCAAAAGCAAGAGAATTCACCACGTGGAGAGGACAAGGGGACAGGCTGGAAAGAGAGAGAGAGTATGAATGACTGAAGCTAGCAGTTGTGTCAAATGAAGATAACCAGCAAACACAGCTGTAAATCCTAGCAATGTCTCAAAAAGATGGCTCTCAGAATAGCAGTGAGGGAAGACAGTGTGTGAAATTCAGCTCTTTCACTTCCAGTCACTACACCCATGAAGACATGTGATGTTCTGCTTGTGTCTTTCAGGGTGTAAACTGAAAGTGGATAGTCATTCTGGGTGAAAAGAAAGATGGGAGGGAAGGAGGAGGGGAGGGAGGCAAAGAGGAGGGGAAGAAAGACAGCTGAACCAAGGGTTTTCAACAAAAACCCTCCACACCTGAGTTCCATGGGAGACATTAGGAAAGAGATGTCATGGTGCCCGAGAAGGAATTTCTGTCACAGAGAACAGCCTGCTTCCAGAGGTTGTTGTGAAGCTCAAAGAGATTATATATATATACCATTTTGAAAACTTAAATGCATCATACCAATGAAAGAAGGGTTATAAGCAGTGGTTATGGATGGTATTCTATTAAAAGATCAGGAAATATCCAAGATGCTTACAGAGTTTCAGATCAGATCATTACCAAGTAAATGGGCCGAGAATGTTTCTATTTTCCCCAAGTAATCCATATGCAAATTTCCTGCAGTATTCAATATGCACTTCCAAGCTCAGTAAATGTTTTCTATTCTTTTCTGCTTAGCTCTCTCAGCTTTTTCCAATTAGGTCCTGTTTATTTAGAAAAAAAGAAAATGTCTAAAGAAAGGATTAAGCTCTGTATCTTATAGAGAAAGAATGAATATTAGAAATTCTTTCAGGATCTAGAGGATGCATTCTTTACTCATCCTCCCCGCTGGGATGGGTAATGAGAATAAAGTAAAAGGGGAACAAGGCTTTTTACTTCATTTGATTTGTTCAGCTGAAAATATGCTTTTTACTCTCTGGAATTAAATCCAAAATTCATGACAATTCAGACAATAGTGTACATAGAATAAGACTGTGGGTAAAAATAAATAAATAAAAGAGAGATGTGAAAGTTCAAAAGGACCCACCTGGGGAGCAGAAGTTCTGCAAAAGCAAGAGAATTCACCACGTGGAGAGGACAAGGGGACAGGCTGGAAAGAGAGAGAGAGTATGAATGACTGAAGCTAGCAGTTGTGTCAAATGAAGATAACCAGCAAACACAGCTGTAAATCCTAGCAATGTCTCAAAAAGATGGCTCTCAGAATAGCAGTGAGGGAAGACAGTGTGTGAAATTCAGCTCTTTCACTTCCAGTCACTACACCCATGAAGACATGTGATGTTCTGCTTGTGTCTTTCAGGGTGTAAACTGAAAGTGGATAGTCATTCTGGGTGAAAAGAAAGATGGGAGGGAAGGAGGAGGGGAGGGAGGCAAAGAGGAGGGGAAGAAAGACAGCTGAACCAAGGGTTTTCAACAAAAACCCTCCACACCTGAGTTCCATGGGAGACATTAGGAAAGAGATGTCATGGTGCCCGAGAAGGAATTTCTGTCACAGAGAACAGCCTGCTTCCAGAGGTTGTTGTGAAGCTCAAAGAGATTATATATATATACCATTTTGAAAACTTAAATGCATCATACCAATGAAAGAAGGGTTATAAGCAGTGGTTATGGATGGTATTCTATTAAAAGATCAGGAAATATCCAAGATGCTTACAGAGTTTCAGATCAGATCATTACCAAATAAAGCTGTAAACAGTTAAAAAGTACCCTAATGTCAGGTTAATTTTCTTTCCCAGCATTTAGTGACTCAAAAGCCATAGGGAAAAATAACTAGTAAACTCTATTTAAGAATAGACTGCCCTGTGATTGAATAAGGATTTCTATCTTAACTCAGAACACTGAGTTCTTTAGAAATCCTCACATTGAGTTTGGTTGCCTAAGAAATACAGAATAAAAAGAAAAATCTAGGAAAAGAAAGGTATCAATATAGTTAGTAAAAGAGGTATTCCTTTAATAGCAGCTATGGGAAAGAGGAGGAAGTTGAATGAGGTACTAATGGTATAAATGCACTAGCCACTGGCTACAAACATACCATAGCCTGTTCGCCTCATAAATATTTCCTACTACAATCTACATCTTCTGGATTTAGCAAAAAAAAAAAAAAAAAAGAGGAAGAAGAAGAAGCAAAAAGAAAAGACTTTGACAACTCTGGTCAAGCCACCTGTTTACACTGTCCACAAAAACAAAACTGTTGTGGTTACTACGTTACCCAGTGGTCATTTACAAAAGTTAAATTCTACTCTAAAATGCAGCAGTTGGGGAACTACTTCGCTGGAACCCCTGTCGCGTCTGATTGTCCCTTGCCTCAGCCGAGGGGCTGCGGGGCGGACAGTTCAAGATTTGCCTCTCTCCGAGATCTCCCGGTTCTGCCGGGAGTAATCCTGCTGCCTTCCCTTTCTGCGGAAGGTCCCGCAGAAGCTGGCGCCCAACGTGGGGCCTGACTGCAGGAGGGAGGGAGGCAAAGAGGAGGGGAAGAAAGACAGCTGAACCAAGGGTTTTCAACAAAAACCCTCCACACCTGAGTTCCATGGGAGACATTAGGAAAGAGATGTCATGGTGCCCGAGAAGGAATTTCTGTCACAGAGAACAGCCTGCTTCCAGAGGTTGTTGTGAAGCTCAAAGAGATTATATATATATACCATTTTGAAAACTTAAATGCATCATACCAATGAAAGAAGGGTTATAAGCAGTGGTTATGGATGGTATTCTATTAAAAGATCAGGAAATATCCAAGATGCTTACAGAGTTTCAGATCAGATCATTACCAAATAAAGCTGTAAACAGTTAAAAAGTACCCTAATGTCAGGTTAATTTTCTTTCCCAGCATTTAGTGACTCAAAAGCCATAGGGAAAAATAACTAGTAAACTCTATTTAAGAATAGACTGCCCTGTGATTGAATAAGGATTTCTATCTTAACTCAGAACACTGAGTTCTTTAGAAATCCTCACATTGAGTTTGGTTGCCTAAGAAATACAGAATAAAAAGAAAAATCTAGGAAAAGAAAGGTATCAATATAGTTAGTAAAAAGAGGTATTCCTTTAATAGCAGCTATGGGAAAGAGGAGGAAGTTGAATGAGGTACTAATGGTATAAATGCACTAGCCACTGGCTACAAACATACCATAGCCTGTTCGCCTCATAAATATTTCCTACTACAATCTACATCTTCTGGATTTAGCAAAAAAAAAAAAAAAAAAGAGGAAGAAGAAGAAGCAAAAAGAAAAGACTTTGACAACTCTGGTCAAGCCACCTGTTTACACTGTCCACAAAAACAAAAACTGTTGTGGTTACTACGTTACCCAGTGGTCATTTACAAAAGTTAAATTCTACTCTAAAATGCAGCAGTTGGGGAACTACTTCGCTGGAACCCCTGTCGCGTCTGATTGTCCCTTGCCTCAGCCGAGGGGCTGCGGGGCGGACAGTTCAAGATTTGCCTCTCTCCGAGATCTCCCGGTTCTGCCGGGAGTAATCCCTGCTGCCTTCCCTTTCTGCGGAAGGTCCCCGCAGAAGCTGGCGCCCAACGTGGGGCCTGACTGCGAGAAAGTAGAAGGCAGCATCACCGTGCGGGTTTGAAAGAGAACCGACGAAGCAGCCGACGGGCCTCAGCGCGGCGCCTCCCTCTAGAGGGGCATCTTCTCGGAGTAATCCGGATTTCAAGGTGAATCTTCCCCTTTATCGCGCCACTCCCGAGAGGGTGGGGGTTTAGGGTAGTCACAAAAATACTGAACGCTGCTTTCCTTTGTTTTTCCTTCTTTACTTTAATTCCTACTTTCTTGTTCTCTCTGATTCGAGACTTCCAGCGAACAGGTGGACAGTCTAAAAAGCAACTGACGGGGACCTGGCCAGGGTTACTCTCTGGTGGTCCCAGGAAGGCTTTAAGACAGTCCACCCCAGTAGCGGCAGCCCGACTGGGTGGAAGCCTCTCTTTTCTATATTTCAAATTGAGGACGTGGCCTAAACCTCTCCCGTGCCGGCACGGGTCAGGCATTTAAAAGCCATTAGGGCGCCTGCCGCTTGAAGACTCCCGTGACAGGATAAGGGGGTCATGGAACGGGCCAGAGTCTCTTAGAGCGCCCGCCCCCAGCAAGACAATGTCCATGCAACATTAGGGACTCCTTCACGGTTTCACAAGCACGACATGAGCCCAACTTCCCGGCCGCCACCACTCCCGTTAGGATTTTTGGTGGTTGTCCTCAGTTGTCTTTTTTTTCTGCTCTTTTTCAACAATATGGGAAACTATATCCAAGCTCTTAACAGAGCCTGGGACTCATTTATAAATGAAGACGAAATTAGCTATGATAAGCGTTTCCCCAATCACTTGGGGTCAAGATCTCAAGGCACAGGACTGTACTGCCCGCTCCCTCCTCCCTTTAAAGAGATCACAGAGGCACCACAGGGAGGGAAGGCACTGGGGTCACCTTGGAGAGAGAGGACCTATCCTGAAGACCCTGGGGGGCCCTCAGCGCCCTTCACGGGCCCAACCCAAGCTTTCCCTGTAAACGTTAACCCGGGGGGAAACAGACCAGACGCCTGGTATCCGTGGGAGGCTAATGACCTAAAGGAACTTAAAAAGGCGGTAGCCGAGGACGGCCCAAACTCCCCATGGGCAGAAACCATACTCCAAGGGCTAGCCCACCAACCTTGTACCACCCAAGACTGGAAAATGCTTTGTAAGGCAGTACTTCCCAGTAACATTTATATCAAATGGTGTGCCTTCTTCAAAGAGGAATGCCATGCTCAAGCAGAGAGAAACCAGGCTGCCAATCCCGTCATTCCAATAACTTTTGGAATGCTATCAGGAACGGCAGATCGATGGAGCACTGGTATTCAGCAGGCTGCCATCCCTGCCCCTTATCAAGACCAAGTAAGGTCTGTATGTCTGGCTGCCTGGAAAAAACATGTTGAGGGCCCTACTGAACCCCCCGTATCAGGTATAACACAAAAGAATAGCGAAGACCTTGCCACTTTTGTAGATCGTGTAGAAAAAAGCCTCCAAAGAAAGTTCCCTCCAAGGCCTTTAAGAGATCAGTTCCTCAGAATGTTAGTTTGGGAAGGAATGAATACAGACCATAAATTGGCCTGTGCAGGACAAAAAGGTCGTTCCATTGAGCGATGGATTGTGTGCTCTAAAGATATAGGCACACAAAGCCACCAAGCCCGCTCTATCACCAGTGCCCTTCAGGCTCAAACCGAGGCTCTCTCTGAGGCAATGACTAAAGCCTTATCCACTGTAATAGCTACAGGCAGGGCCTCGTCCCAGGGGCCCCCAGCCTCACCCAAATCAGGCCACTGTTTTAACTGCAGCCAACCTGGGCACTTTAAGAGAGAGTGCCCCCCAAGAAGATAAGAAAACATCCCACCGAACACCCCCTGAAAAAAAAATCAGGGTGGGGCAAGACTCTGTGCTCAAGGAAATCCAGTAGAACAGGTCTTTAGATAGGTAAATGACTTCTAGAAAGAGCTTTTATTATCTCAATCTCTACATCTCCTCACAACTAAAAAAAATGCTAAAATCCTTCATGAAGATATCACATCCTCATGTAGGGCACAAGCCATTTGTAAAACAAAACCCTTTTAAAAAAAGAACCCTTTCTTTGACATTTAAATTTCCCCCACACTGAAACCCTTGTGTTGATTTTCTTCCCCTAACTCTTTGGAGCGGTCTCGGAGCTATCTGGGGTGCTGCCTCCGGGGCTACAGTCCTAATTGTACCTCAAATAAAACTTAACCCACAGATCCCCATCAAAGATTTAAAGAAAATTGTGCATACTTGCAAGTCTTGCCTCCCTCACTTACAAGTTCCTCCCTTACAATCTCCGGGAGTAAACCCTCGGGGACTAAAGCCTAATATGTTGTGGCAGACAGATGTCACTCACTTTTCTCCCTTTGGAAAACTCAAATACATCTTTGTATCCATTGATACTTATTCCCATGCCTGCTGGGCTACAGCCCACTCAGGAGAAAAAGCAAGACATGCCGAGAGTCATTTCTTGCAATGCTTTGCAACTCTGGGTCTACCTTATCAGATAAAAACAGACAATGGTCCCTGCTTTGTTAGCAAAAATTTACAAAACTTTTTTCAACTATGGCACATCTGCCACACCATAGGGATCCCATACAGCCCTCAAGGACAGGCCATAATTGAACGTCATCATCAAAACTTAAAGGCCCAATTACAAAAACAAAAAGGGGGAATAAGCCCTCACCAGCAACTTGGAATGGCACTCTTTAAATATTTTAAACTTTTCAAAAAATGAACTGATGGCACCCTTTCAAAAACACTGGTCCAGCCAAGAAATAAAACCTGAAATACAAATGAGATGGAAGGACCCCATCACTGGCCAGTGGAAGGGGCCTGATCCACTCCTTACTATGGGGAGAGGATTTGGGTGCATATTCCCTATTGGGGAACCCAGCCCTATATGGGTACCGGCGAGAAATCTTAAATTTATGCCACAAAACAAAGATCAAACCTTAGAATCTGCTGCAGATAACAAATGACCATGTATCAGGCCCAAGAACAGAAAGTTCTTGAGGCGTCTCTCTCTCTTTTTCTCTCCTTAATAGGTACAACAATAATAACATCCGTGCTCAGAGTTCAGCAAATGCACACCATCACAGCAGTAAACAACATCCACCGCCTCTGCCCAGGGACTTCAGACCAGCCTCCACCAACTTGAACACCTGAGGACTGCCATAACAGGACTCCAGCAACAGCTTGATCTACATGCCAGAGCTATCGAGACATTAAGCATCCTGGCACACTTGGACTGTGACGTGAGAAATCCCCGCTTTTGCCTGACAAAAGGGGGTTAATGACTTTTGGCTATGGATATAAAGTCCTTTCACCTGGTTTAAAAAAAAATAAAATAAAATAAAATAAAATGCAGCAGTTGAAAGAAAGAAAACCACTTCCAAAGCTTTTTAAATGTTAAGTTCCAAGACACAGCAGTGCTCTCAAATTTCAATTCCTTATGTCTTAAGCTTAGAGAAAAATAAACTAAACAAAAGCCTGCCAAAAATCCAGGCTGACTATTAAAATGTTACAATGAAGTGCCCTGGGTTTGAGACTATGGTTGTTATCCAAATCAACAGAAACACCCTGGACAGAAGCCTTCAGATCACCATGGAACAGGCTTTGATGCCCTTTGTTTAATTCTGTGGAGATCCAGTCCTCAAGCAGAATATTTCTGGCCTGTCAAATAGAGGCTTTTCCCAGAAAGCCAAAAAGCTTGGAGACAAGTCTGATGCTCAGTCCATTCTTAAGCAACCTGGCACACTGGATCTCACCTCTAACTTGAGGGTGCACCAAAAGGCATTACAGGGAGGTTTTTTTCTTTCTTTTGATCCCATGGACCAGTTATGGTTTTTTCTCCTTACATTACCCAAGTGGCTTCTTCCTTGAGCCAACTCTGAATATCCCCACACAGTAATTCTATTACAGAGACAGTCTTGTACATGAACTGACCATGCTTTAACAACTTTGGATGTTTAGCCTTTATATGGGTTGTTTTTTTTTTTTTTTCTGCGGCTTCGCTGAAACGATGAGAGCTCCCCCAGAAGGAGAGATTTCTGCTTTAACTCACAGGCACATCAAACAAGAAGAAGAATAATCTACACCTGCAGCCACAAACTGATTAAGCCCCTGCATCTTTCCTGGCACAGCGTCTAAGAACTCCGTCCTTGAGAGCTTGCCCTGGAACTCACAACATGGTATAAGCAATTGGAGTTAAAACCTGAAAAATCTTTACCAGCCCTCCAAGCCACCTGCCTCCCACTGTGCTGTGGAATGGGAAGAAAATCTCAAAGTGGCTCCATATCTATATATCTGTTCTTTCTTTGAAGGTGTGGCCTAGGGGTCTCAAATGGAAAAGCAGGATAAAATCGTCATCAAGCAGTGGGTTTGGAGTCCTTGCCTGGGAGTCTTTTATACTGCCTACACATCAAACCTGTTCTTGTTTATGCAGTAATCAATGTATTTGGACGGAATAACACTTCTCCAGTCTAGCTGCCTAGCCAATTAATGTCTTTGCTTTCACCTTTATAATTAGCACATTGAAAAGAAGTTTGTAAAAGTTGCTATTGAGGTGGCAGTGAGAAGGCACTGAGACTATAAGTGCATGAGGAACAAAGGCCCAAGTTACGGGGAGTTTGAGATGAACCTCAGACACAATTTGCATACTGCAGACATGTCAACCAAGAGACTTACTGAGCTACCCCAAGGATATACCACCAGGGTAGTACTGACACAGAAAATTAGATCCTCACCCCACAGGCGGCACAAGAGAATAGTGATTTTAAATAGAAGCCATATTTAAAACCTTGCTATTAGGCACATACATATACCATGACTCTGGAAAACAGACAAAGAAATCTTAGCACCAACAGACTTCATAGTGAGGTTTCTTTGATTCTCATTTCCAGTCTGGCTTGTGTGCACAAAGGAAAGAGCTTCTTAATGTTCTTCCCTTTGTCTCAGATATTAGGCATTTGCATCATCTGCTCAGGTCCACACAAAGACTCACACGGTAGATGTTGCAAGACTTTTGCAAAATGGCCTGCCTGAAGTGCCCATGCTGCAAATCAGCAGCCTTCTGGGAATGGGAAATAAAGCCACAACACAAAGGGATTATCACAGTTAATGAATCAGACCCTCAGTCTTGGTACTCTGTGATAGCCATGGTGTATACCCTTAAAGTTCTTTATAAAGAGTTGATCGGTAATGAAAAGCTGTGACTCCTCCAAATCCCCGACTTTTCGACAAGAATGTTGCAACACTGCCTTCCACTCTCAGTTCCCTGAAAACATATTTTTGATGTAAATATCTACCATATATGCAACTGGTAAGCCCACAAGTGAACAAATTCCAAATTCAGTTTCAATGAATCTTTATGTGCTTTTGCTCATGAGTAATAATAATAAGGCTTTCCAAAGATGAGAAGAGAAAGTAAGTACCATTTTCCTGAGCATCTCCTTTGTACCAGGCCATGGGCCAGGTGCAGTCACAAAAGTTTCCTAAATTAATTCTTTTCCCAGAAAAGGTACATGAATCATTAGGCTCATTCTATTGGTGAGGGAATGGAGGCTCTAAGAAGTTTAGCACCAATGCCCAGAAGTAACTCAAGTTGGGCCTGAACTGAGACTAATGCTGGTATACCTATAAAACCTCTCATTCTTTCCATTCTACTCCACTAACCCAAGAGTTCTTAATGGTTTGTCTTCTTATGGACAGGGCCCTGACTTATATGTCATTCAGTCATTCCTTTAATAAATGGGTGTTGGGCTCTGACTCTGGGCTGGGTGTTGAGGTTGGCTCTCAGTACATGAAGATGAATGGGGTTGGAGTCTTGCCCTCACAGAGCTCACCCAATAATGATTAAGTAGGCATGTAGACAAACAGATGCAATACAGTGTGACAAAAGAAAAGGCACAAGGAAACACAGAGATGGATCGTGTGAACCTGAGCTGATACCACATAGGAAATACCTTTTGAGATGGGTGTCAAAGTATGAATAGGAGTTCGATGTGCAGACTGAGCACTTAGGGAAATTCAGGTAGAAGAAGTATCACTGACAAAGGCCTAGAGGTGGGAAAACAGGCAGCATAATATGAGAACAGGTTGACAGAGAGCAGCAACAAATTCTGGTGATTAGATGTGGGCTAAGAGTCCAAGCAGGATATAGTGAAGAATAGAAAAGCCTTGAGCCCACTATGGACAGGATAAGTCGCTTTGTTCTCAGTAAGCACTCTAAAGTCTAGGCTTCAAAATGGAAAGCATAACTCCTAGCTCCTCTGACTAAAATGCTCTACTGGTTTCCTATCATACTCACAGTCAGATTCAAAATTGTCTTTGCACCTGGCCAACAAGGCCATTGCGATTGATATGGTCCATGCCACATCTCTGAACTGAAGCCCACAAGTGAACAAATTCCAAATTCAGTTTCAATGAATCTTTATGTGCTTTTGCTCATGAGTAATAATAATAAGGCTTTCCAAAGATGAGAAGAGAAAGTAAGTACCATTTTCCTGAGCATCTCCTTTGTACCAGGCCATGGGCCAGGTGCAGTCACAAAAGTTTCCTAAATTAATTCTTTTCCCAGAAAAGGTACATGAATCATTAGGCTCATTCTATTGGTGAGGGAATGGAGGCTCTAAGAAGTTTAGCACCAATGCCCAGAAGTAACTCAAGTTGGGCCTGAACTGAGACTAATGCTGGTATACCTATAAAACCTCTCATTCTTTCCATTCTACTCCACTAACCCAAGAGTTCTTAATGGTTTGTCTTCTTATGGACAGGGCCCTGACTTATATGTCATTCAGTCATTCCTTTAATAAATGGGTGTTGGGCTCTGACTCTGGGCTGGGTGTTGAGGTTGGCTCTCAGTACATGAAGATGAATGGGGTTGGAGTCTTGCCCTCACAGAGCTCACCCAATAATGATTAAGTAGGCATGTAGACAAACAGATGCAATACAGTGTGACAAAAGAAAAGGCACAAGGAAACACAGAGATGGATCGTGTGAACCTGAGCTGATACCACATAGGAAATACCTTTTGAGATGGGTGTCAAAGTATGAATAGGAGTTCGATGTGCAGACTGAGCACTTAGGGAAATTCAGGTAGAAGAAGTATCACTGACAAAGGCCTAGAGGTGGGAAAACAGGCAGCATAATATGAGAACAGGTTGACAGAGAGCAGCAACAAATTCTGGTGATTAGATGTGGGCTAAGAGTCCAAGCAGGATATAGTGAAGAATAGAAAAGCCTTGAGCCCACTATGGACAGGATAAGTCGCTTTGTTCTCAGTAAGCACTCTAAAGTCTAGGCTTCAAAATGGAAAGCATAACTCCTAGCTCCTCTGACTAAAATGCTCTACTGGTTTCCTATCATACTCACAGTCAGATTCAAAATTGTCTTTGCACCTGGCCAACAAGGCCATTGCGATTGATATGGTCCATGCCACATCTCTGAACTGAAGCCCTCCCTCCAGCTACTCTAAGACACATACCACCTTCAGGTGTTTTATATGTGGTTTCTTCTGTCCCAACACTGCCTCCACCTGTTCCCAAGACTGGTCTCTTCTTCACAGATCTCAACTCCATTATCACTCCCTCGAGGATGTATGTTCACGTTCTTTTAGATGGCTTAATTGCTATTATGGGATGAATAATGTTCCCTTCAGAATTTGCACGTTGGAGTTCTGATCCTGAACACCTCAGAAAGTAACCTTACTTGGGGACAGGGTCTCTATAGAGGGATGAAATTAACATAAGGTCACGGAAGGGGGTGGCCCTAATCCAATACTGCTGGAGTTCTTATAGAAAGGGAAAATTTGGGCCCGGAGACTTTCACAGAGGAAGGTGATACAAAAATAGTGGGAAAGGACAACAATCTACAAGTCAAGGTGAGAGGCCTGGAACAGATCTTTCCCTCATGGCCCTCAGAATGAATTAATCCTGCTGTGCCTTGATATTTGGCCTAGAGTCTTTAGAACTGTGAGACAACAAATTTTGTTATTTAAACCAACCCATTTTGTGGCACCATGTTAAGGCACCCCTAGCAAACTGATGTATCTGCTGCATTCACTATATATATCCTCCATATCACTTGCCACCATGGTGGCAATCATCTAATTTATTTGTTTATAATTGTATCTATCCATTAGAATATAGTCTCTTTTCTTGGAATGAGATGTCTTTTCTTGGAATGAGATGGACACTTAGCAGGTTCACAATAAATTTTTTGGTGACTATGTTAATGAAGAGATTGTATTGAGGTGGATAACAGACAATCATTTACTTATCATAAAATCTAAGGAAACTATGTTTAAGGGCCTCCCCACACCAGGGCAGATAAGAAAGCTGGCCTGTGGTGTACAGCAGAATCTGCCAGTAGTTGAGATTAGCATCATCCACTGGTGCCTTACAAAATTCTCATTTTGCTCTTTGCCCAAGTTTTCACATGAACTATCTGCCCCTAACAGGATAAGTCGCTTTGTTCTCAGTAAGCACTCTAAAGTCTAGGCTTCAAAATGGAAAGCATAACTCCTAGCTCCTCTGACTAAAATGCTCTACTGGTTTCCTATCATACTCACAGTCAGATTCAAAATTGTCTTTGCACCTGGCCAACAAGGCCATTGCGATTGATATGGTCCATGCCACATCTCTGAACTGAAGCCCTCCTCCAGCTACTCTAAGACACATACCACCTTCAGGTGTTTTATATGTGGTTTCTTCTGTCCCAACACTGCCTCCACCTGTTCCCAAGACTGGTCTCTTCTTCACAGATCTCAACTCCATTATCACTCCCTCGAGGATGTATGTTCACGTTCTTTTAGATGGCTTAATTGCTATTATGGGATGAATAATGTTCCCTTCAGAATTTGCACGTTGGAGTTCTGATCCTGAACACCTCAGAAAGTAACCTTACTTGGGGACAGGGTCTCTATAGAGGGATGAAATTAACATAAGGTCACGGAAGGGGGTGGCCCTAATCCAATACTGCTGGAGTTCTTATAGAAAGGGAAAATTTGGGCCCGGAGACTTTCACAGAGGAAGGTGATACAAAAATAGTGGGAAAGGACAACAATCTACAAGTCAAGGTGAGAGGCCTGGAACAGATCTTTCCCTCATGGCCCTCAGAATGAATTAATCCTGCTGTGCCTTGATATTTGGCCTAGAGTCTTTAGAACTGTGAGACAACAAATTTTGTTATTTAAACCAACCCATTTTGTGGCACCATGTTAAGGCACCCCTAGCAAACTGATGTATCTGCTGCATTCACTATATATATCCTCCATATCACTTGCCACCATGGTGGCAATCATCTAATTTATTTGTTTATAATTGTATCTATCCATTAGAATATAGTCTCTTTTCTTGGAATGAGATGTCTTTTCTTGGAATGAGATGGACACTTAGCAGGTTCACAATAAATTTTTTGGTGACTATGTTAATGAAGAGATTGTATTGAGGTGGATAACAGACAATCATTTACTTATCATAAAATCTAAGGAAACTATGTTTAAGGGCCTCCCCACACCAGGGCAGATAAGAAAGCTGGCCTGTGGTGTACAGCAGAATCTGCCAGTAGTTGAGATTAGCATCATCCACTGGTGCCTTACAAAAATTCTCATTTTGCTCTTTGCCCAAGTTTTTCACATGAACATAGTTTGAAAGATCCAGTTGTTTCTTTCAGCGTCCTGATGTCCTGCCAAACCAAATTCAATTGATTGAAATATAGCCTGCTGATGCTTTTGTAAGGCTAAAGATGTGGATGGCAACCTTCCACCCCTTTGCTGAATGGTGTAATTGGCCTGCCATAGAGAATTGGGGAATTTTAACACATTCCCCATTTGGCTGAGCTCACCAGTTATTCCCCAGTTGCTATCAGAGCCACAGACTTTTCTTCTTTGGGGTCATTAAGCTTGTCAAAACTAATTTGTCACCACAACTGCTGACCCTCATTGCTCTGACAGCAGCACAAGGATCTCCCTAAATAGGCGCTTGCATTACAAGAAAGTAAATGGTTCCTCAGAACCCACTGTGCTCTTGCTGTATGGCTTGTACTGGCCTTCTGACCCCACAAGATGTGGAAACAGAATCCTATAAGTGACACAAGTCTCCAAACCCACATACTAGTCACTTTGGTGTTACAAAAAAAAAAAAAAAAGAAAAAATATATATAAGCAAGTAAAATGAATATAAATGCCTAGAGCACAGGCTTGAATCTGATCTGTAACAATAAATGTGCTATTCTTGGGCTCTGACAAAATCTGAACACATTCCATGTTCTGCCCATGCAACCACCCAACGGAAGTCAGGTGGAATTAAACATGCCATAAATCATGGGTTCCTAATAAGCCAGTCAGAATAACATTCTTTGAAAGTTTCTTGATTGTAAATGCAAAAATATTCCAAAATCAAGGTTGCCAACATTCAATAGGAAGAAGGAAACTTGCTGTGAGGAAATAGCATTCAGTTCTGAAACAGTACTTTGTGGGCTCACCCATATTGAGAATAGTTACTAACCATTTGCTACAGTTGGCAAGTTTAGCAAGTCTACATGTAAATCTCTGCACAATCAGACAAAGGTAAGAACAAGTCTACTAATTTCAGAGGAATGAGGGGATCTGTAGTGACTGCAAAGCAGGCAGCATAAAAAGTTGTATTAACTCATCCAAGCACAAGGGCATTATTTAATACACGGGCTAATGTAACTTTCTCCAAAAAATTATGATCTCAGTGTGTCTTGTAACAAAGAAATAGTTTAAAATGTTGTTTCTTTCAGCGTCCTGATGTCCTGCCAAACCAAATTCGGCCATGCTTTTGTAAGGCTAAAGATGTGGATGGCAACCTTCCACCCTTTGCTGAATGGTGTAATTGGCCTGCCATAGAGAATTGGGGAATTTTAACACATTCCCCATTTGGCTGAGCTCACCAGTTATTCCCCAGTTGCTATCAGAGCCACAGACTTTTCTTCTTTGGGGTCATTAAGCTTGTCAAAACTAATTTGTCACCACAACTGCTGACCCTCATTGCTCTGACAGCAGCACAAGGATCTCCCTAAATAGGCGCTTGCATTACAAGAAAGTAAATGGTTCCTCAGAACCCACTGTGCTCTTGCTGTATGGCTTGTACTGGCCTTCTGACCCCACAAGATGTGGAAACAGAATCCTATAAGTGACACAAGTCTCCAAACCCACATACTAGTCACTTTGGTGTTACAAAAAAAAAAAAAAAGAAAAAGAAAAAATATATATAAGCAAGTAAAATGAATATAAATGCCTAGAGCACAGGCTTGAATCTGATCTGTAACAATAAATGTGCTATTCTTGGGCTCTGACAAAATCTGAACACATTCCATGTTCTGCCCATGCAACCACCCAACGGAAGTCAGGTGGAATTAAACATGCCATAAATCATGGGTTCCTAATAAGCCAGTCAGAATAACATTCTTTGAAAGTTTCTTGATTGTAAATGCAAAAATATTCCAAAATCAAGGTTGCCAACATTCAATAGGAAGAAGGAAACTTGCTGTGAGGAAATAGCATTCAGTTCTGAAACAGTACTTTGTGGGCTCACCCATATTGAGAATAGTTACTAACCATTTGCTACAGTTGGCAAGTTTAGCAAGTCTACATGTAAATCTCTGCACAATCAGACAAAGGTAAGAACAAGTCTACTAATTTCAGAGGAATGAGGGGATCTGTAGTGACTGCAAAGCAGGCAGCATAAAAAGTTGTATTAACTCATCCAAGCACAAGGGCATTATTTAATACACGGGCTAATGTAACTTTCTCCAAAAAATTATGATCTCAGTGTGTCTTGACATAAACCGGTAATATGAAAATAGCATTATCAAAGAATTTTAGTTCTTTTCTTCTAAAGAGATTCAGTCCTAAATATAACTGAGCTTAAAACAAGTGTCTGCTATTTTCTTGGTTGCACTATGGATTGGACGCAGTGATAATTTGGGTAAATTACTAAGGGAAAACTGATTCTCCTGCTCATGTCTCCTTAGCTTCTTCCCCAGAAATATTAATTTTCTCCATTTAAAGGGGGTACCAGTTACCTAATGAAAAGTAACACTGTAAGTATACAACTGGCAAAAGGGTTAAATCTCTTTAGAAAAGGCGAAGCCTTTGGTTTTTATTTATATTTATTCAAACAAATCTGATAGGCTCATAGTTGGTCTCTGAGGTCATGCCTTTGAGCTGTTTTCTGTTTGCTTTCAGTCTGAGAACTGAGTGGAGCACGGGTTGAAGAGCAGCGAAGAGGGAAGAAGCAAAAAGGAGCTGGGGGAGAGGTGGAGGCCAGGGTTTCCTGGGAGCCACAGGTTTAGCTGGATTTGAATGATGCCACTCCACATTTATTCTAGTGACAGGGATCTCCCACTCCCAAACGCTGCACTTTCAACGAGGAGTAAGCTAAAAACTTGGCAAATCTCAGAGTAACAAAGTCCTGAATTGGCAGCCAAGATCTGGATGTGAATTTTAAGTTGTTTTCGTCCCAAATGTCCAGCAAGATCTGCTGCGCCTTAAGAAGAGGAAAAAAGAGAGATTTATTGATGTATAAAAAGCCACATGTAAGTTGCCAGTGCTAATCAATAACTGGAATTTCACAAAAGACCATGTTAGGCTCAGTAATGAAAAGGACACACATATAAAGGCAAGTATAATTACATGGTATAAATAAGGAGAGGCTGCCAGAGTCTAAATGTTGCCAAATGCCTCAAATATTCATGTTCGTTGAAAGACTTATTTTTATGTCTATAGAGGATGAATAAACCTTGCTTTAAAAAATAAGGCTCTTCCCAAACCTTTGCTCATTTCTGGAACTGAACCCTTTTGCAGGTTCTGAAATGTTTAACTTTGTTTTTCATTAATTTGATGTGTTCACACATCCCCTGCACTTCTGGAGCTCTGAACAAAACTGGCAGTGAGAGTGCTGGAATAGCGCAGCAAGGACTGCTTCCTCGGTATTCCTGGCCCTGCTGGAGATGCACTGCTTCTTCTCTAAGATGTGAGGTCCGATTCTGCACCCATGTGAAGTCTGAGCTGTCACAGGAAACTAGAGATTTTTTTGGTGCTTGGCCAAGTGGATCCTATCTCCAAGTCCTTGGTGACTCAGCCAGAGTTTAAGTCAGCTTGAGCTCACTGTGACTATCCTTTGATACAGACATCACCTATGAGGGACACTGACTGAGGTCCTCTTTGACTCTGATCCTAGACCCAAAGCAGGAGGGCCATTTAGAAGTCAGCTTCTGTTTTGTGGTCCAGTTTTAGAAACGTAAGTAAAGAAAATGGTGACAATGATAACATTGTTGGGGGGTTTTGGCTGGTGGGGACTATCCCTTGGGAAGAATGATGTTTGCAGTACAGAAAGTACAAAATACAAGCCCTTTGGAGACAGTGCATGGAAGGGCCATTTGTATCCTTTAGGTCAGTCTTCAGTTTCATTTTTGGATCTGATTGCCATAAAGCTGCAATGAACCAAACACTGGTAAATCGGGTGTTTTTCCCAATCTGTGAGGGTGCATGAACTGCTTCAGGCTGCCATGCATGTTTTAAGTAAATGGTGTCAGCACACTAACTGATAAAAGTTCCTGGTAGCTGGAGGTATTTTCCAAGCAGAAGGCACAGAGTGCTCAGCCGCAAAGCATCATTGCTGGCCCTGGCCATTAGTTTCAAGGAGAGGCTGTATTATGTTTACCACTGACGGATGGGACTAATTTACAAAATCATCAATAAAGGCTATGTATCTCCTCCAACTTTCACACAGCCTTTTGTAGACAGAAAGATAAATATGAAGCTCAGAGCAAGCTCATTTAATTTTCACCTGACAGTCAGTAATAACAGAAGCATCATATAAAGGTTATGTTTCAATGGAAAAATCTATTACTGGGCGTACAAAACACACTTGCATTAATTACATTCTATTTGCACTGCATTTGACAAAAGGTCAAGAAATTACCAAAAAGTGGGGGTGGAGGGAGGGACATATGAAGAGAATTCTACTTATTATCTGAAATTTTCTCTTCCTAATTTCCCAGGAATTCAATCACACATTCTGTGCTTTAATTAGTGACTATGTTTAATTAAATCTGATGTTCTGAAGATGACTAGCCAAAAATATTATCAGGCATATAACAAGCATCAATTACTCTCCAACAGATGATGTTTCTATATTTCTAAAATTGCCTGTGTCTAGAACATATCTTGCCTATCATGCTGGAATATTTGAAAAGAACAAGAGAGAGAAACAGAATCTTTTCATATTTTGTCTTCACAAAAGGTTATCACGTGCAATGATTTATAACAGACAGTATCAAGGACTTCAAATTGTTGTAGTTTCTGAGTAACAATGAGGCATAAGAGTGAATTGACAGTTTTTAAGGAAATTATCGTGCTTCAACTTCAAAAGTTTTAAAATTGAGGGGGATCTTAAGAGACAAGAAATTTTCCTTAACTGAGAACTTTCCAGCAGGGTACAAGGTTAAGGATATTGTTTCTTTTTTGAAGTCAGATACAAATAATTCTATTTTAATCCTAGTTCTACTAACTACCCATTGTGTGATCTTGAACAAACTAAAGGAAAAGAAAATATCAGCAATATACTCTGAGGATCACAGTTTCCATGCTTCAAAAGGAAAATAAGAGTTAAAGACTTCTTAGGGTTTAAGCATTATAGAATACTCATGTACAGAATAGTCACTCAAAAATATTAATTTCCTTCCATCATACCTCTTTTCTAATTCAATCACCAGAATTCACTGGTATGGACCTTTCAGTATCTTCCTATGTTTTAATCATCAAGAGTCTAGCGAAAAGTTATGAAAGATCTGTGGAAAAATTCAGGTTCCCTGACCTCCAGACTAAACATGTGGGAAGGAAGGCCAGTGCAGTGGAAGAGGTAGCCAGAAATGCTACGTCCAAGACCAGCTACGTTCCTACTCTTCGGATCAGGCAGCACATCTCTCATCCAGCAAAGAATGCAGAAGTATCGGGTGATTATCAAGGCCACCAAACCTCTCTTCCTCCTCCGTGTTGATTATTTGGATCTTGGGGAACAGAGGGAATCTAGGAAACACAGGGCACGAAGTACACTACAACCTCATGTAAGCATGACTGTTGTGCACATATGTGAAAGGGGAAGTGAAACTGTTAGTTGCTCAGTCCTGTCTGACTCTTTATGACCCCATAGACTGTAGCCCACCAGGCGCCTCAGGTGCATGGTATTCTCCATGCAGCAGAACTGGAGTGCATTGCCATTGCCTTCTCAAGTGGATCTTCCCGACTCAGGGATCAAATCTTGGTCTCCTGTATTGCAGGCAGATTCTTTACCATCTAAGCCACTACATATGTCACATACATGATACTATATGCTAAAACCTTTCTCCTCAGGCTTTCCTGGTGGTCCAGTGGGTAAAGAGTCCACCTTGCAGTGCAAGGGATGCCGATTGAATCCATGGCCCTGGAAGATCCCACATGCCGAGGAGCGGCCTGGACCCTTGTGTCCAATTACAAGATAGTGTTCTGGAGTGCATGTGCCTGGAGCCAGTACTCTGCTACAGGAGAGGCCACTACAGTGGGAGGCCCACACAAAGAATAAAGATGTATGAAGATAAATAAGAAACCAATAAAAGAGGCCAAAATTAAAAAAAAAAATGTATAAAAATAAATAAGCAAGAAATCAATAAAATCGGCCAAAAAAAAAAAAAAAAAACCCACCTCTCTCCTCCAAGTATGATCTTCAGACCAGTGTCAGGTTTAATCTGACGGCCTGGTGGAAATCCAAAAGTCCAAACAGTATCCCTATTGAACCAAAAACTGCATTTTAATAGAAATCCTGGTAATTCATTTGGGAAGCCCTGCTTCCTTTTTCAGACTTTAAGCTAGAGTATAGGCTCCAAGAAGTCAGGAATCTTCAACTTTCTTAGGCAGAGATACATTCCAAATGACTAGAAGAGTGCCTGGCATACACTGGTACTCAGTACGTAACTGTTGAGTGAATGACTGAACAGGACTGATGTAGCTCATCAGTGTCTAAACAATAAGATCGTGGCTTTCTTAAATGCCACCCTGGAAAATGGCTACTGAAGTTAGCAGGAGCAGAGTTTGTTCAGTTAAATAAAGGAAATATTTATTGAGCAAAGTCCAAGAATTCTGAGACTGTAATAAATCAAACAGGTGTTGGTGGGCGAAATTGACTTTACTGAAGGCAAGCTTTTTTTTTTTTTTTCCAGATAATGCTAGCTGATGATATTTTAAAAAGATGTTCCATGAACTGCTTTAACAATTTACCTCTTTAAACAACTTTATTGAGGTAGAATTTATATACCAAACAATTGACTAATTTTAAAGTACAATTAAATGACTTTAGTAAGTTTACTGAGTTGTGCAGCTCTCACCATAATCCAATTTTCGAGCATTCTCTTCATCCCAAAGATGAGAATATCAAACAGCTCAGCCCATGTATAGTTCATCTTTGCTCCCACCCCAGCCCAAGGCAATCTATTTCTGCCAAAATTTGACATTTTGAGGACTCCTTGATCATGTACATGATTGATATAGTACATGTGATTCTTCTTGGGCATTCAGTTGAAAAAAAAAAAAACACCCAGTAAGAATCTCTGTTTTTCTGTACCTGGCTAACTCATTTTCAGTTACTATGTGCACCTGAAAATAGTTTTTTAACTTTACTTTTCTGTAAAAGTTCACTATCTAATACTAATATATAAGAATAAATCTACCAATGTATTTATCGTTTCATTTGTTATAGGGGTGGAAAAGAACAGAACATAGCCTGAATCCTCAGTTACAATACATCAATACTATAGGCTGTGATGTGGCTATTAACTTAAGAGGTTTCAAAACTGGATTTCAAATTCACAGTGTTGGTTTAAGGGGATGAAGAAGGCCTTGACAATATGAAATATCATGCAGCAGAAGTGGCATGATATTCAGGATGAAATCTCACCTATACTGGTGCTCAGAATTATTCCAACTGAACAGAGAAGTGAAGATATGGTAAATGCTTAGACTCACTAGGGCACTGATGAAATGATACACAGTCCAACGGTACTGGACTCAATACCCATTGTAGTCTAGTTAAAGAATACAGAAATTTTATCAGTAAAGCAACAAAAAAAGTTTTTTTAAAAGGACATAGCCGTTTCAGCATCACAAAATGAAATTGTGACTGTATGCAAAAATAAAAAATACATATTTATGTGGTGTGCCTCCTACAAAAATGCTTAATAGAGGTTAAGTTTGCAAAGATGTTTGATTTAACTTTATAAATGACAGCTGAAAGTTCACTAAGGTGCTATGATTCTATTTTTTCCATAGGTAAGTTTTTTCCCTTCTATAAACTTTCATCATTCTTGTCAGTTTCAGCATTACTCTTTTGAAAACAAATATTTTAAATACTGTATCTAGGAAACCACACAAATGATATGCATATAGCTCAATTAATTACTTCAAACTGAGCACACTCATGTAACTGCCACGTAGATAAATAGAACACTTCATCATTATCCTTAAAAGAAATTCAATCTTTAATTCCAGGGAAGAAAGTCTGAATTACTAAATACCTTTGGTATATTTAGGCAGTTATCCCATCCATTGAGGTTTAGACTGGGCTGTCTGGGCAAAACTTAAATACAAGTGAGTTAGCAAATTTAAATATGACTCCACAGTCTAGAGACAAAACATTCCTTGGAAAAATGTGTGAGGCTCCATCAACACAACTTGCCACAGGTCTTTTCCATGTGTCAGAGGACAGACTGTCAGGACCAATGACTTGTCCATATTTGAGCCACAGAGTTCAAGCCAAATGCTTGACTCATCTTTGGGCTCATTTTTACCCCAGAGCTTCTTTTGTCACCAAGGTGTAGTGTGATGAAATGCATGTGACCCGACAAACAGAACAGAGCCTCACTGTTCAAAGGAGGTAAAACAGACGATTAATTTGTCAGTACAAAGTGAAGACTCAGAAGACTGGAATATCAATCTCTTTTTTAATCTATCATTCTTTGTTTGAATAAAAGGTTGCCTAGAATCCACACTCAGGTTAGAAATGCAGAAGTTCAAAAGTGAGCAGATCCTGCAGACTCCTTATGCAAGAACAAGAAATATCCCCAAAGAAGAGTAGGTCCTGGGAAAGGATTTATTAATGCTCAATGTTTCCACCTAAAGTAGACCTTCAGTTCTTATACATATCAGATGTTTAGCTATTTGCTGACAATCAGAATTGATGTAAGGTGATTAGGATCAATCTCATGAAGGCAGACATTTTAAGAGTTATGGACTATTTGGAGGTTGTTACTTACAGCATACGTCATGTTTAGTGGCACTAAAGCTTCTTAAAGCCCAGGATAGCTTTTTTGATTCTTCTGGAGATTTCCTTTTCACAACTGAACAGAACAACCATGAAGGACTCAGTTTGCTATGCATGAATTACCCCAAAATAACCTGGATCCTTAATTTCTAAGTTCCATGCTCACCCTGTTAGAAGTTCAAATCGTTGCTTTCAGCGCAACCATTCATAATGGCTGGAAAGTCAAACAGTCCAGCACCTCTGTCCAGAAATGGAGCAAAATTCAAAAAGAAGCATTTTCAGAGTATACTTTCAGGGAAGAAAGCTGGATGAGGGATTTTAAGTTGATTCTGTTATTTCCTGTTTCAGGATATGTCTTGCAACTTGGTGGATGAATGCTACCTATGAAAAATCATTTCATTTAGAACTGTATAGTCATTTAGTATTCCAAATGAATAACATGCTTTGCATTCATACACCCTCACTCTCAACCAGGAAGCTGGTAATTTAGTTTTAGCTTGTCTCTGCTTAAGTGCAAAAACCTGGCACATAAGGTAATTTGAAAACAATTATTAAGGGTGGTTTTCAAAGCCAGTACACATATATAATCACCCAGTATCTGGCACAGATCCTTCTCATTAAGTCAGTTCCAAAATAAACAAACCCTCCTAATGTGCACTTGTCCATATTTGAGCCACAGAGTTCAAGCCAAATGCTTGACTCATCTTTGGGCTCATTTTTACCCCAGAGCTTCTTTTGTCACCAAGGTGTAGTGTGATGAAATGCATGTGACCCGACAAACAGAACAGAGCCTCACTGTTCAAAGGAGGTAAAACAGACGATTAATTTGTCAGTACAAAGTGAAGACTCAGAAGACTGGAATATCAATCTCTTTTTTAATCTATCATTCTTTGTTTGAATAAAAGGTTGCCTAGAATCCACACTCAGGTTAGAAATGCAGAAGTTCAAAAGTGAGCAGATCCTGCAGACTCCTTATGCAAGAACAAGAAATATCCCCAAAGAAGAGTAGGTCCTGGGAAAGGATTTATTAATGCTCAATGTTTCCACCTAAAGTAGACCTTCAGTTCTTATACATATCAGATGTTTAGCTATTTGCTGACAATCAGAATTGATGTAAGGTGATTAGGATCAATCTCATGAAGGCAGACATTTTAAGAGTTATGGACTATTTGGAGGTTGTTACTTACAGCATACGTCATGTTTAGTGGCACTAAAGCTTCTTAAAGCCCAGGATAGCTTTTTTGATTCTTCTGGAGATTTCCTTTTCACAACTGAACAGAACAACCATGAAGGACTCAGTTTGCTATGCATGAATTACCCCAAAATAACCTGGATCCTTAATTTCTAAGTTCCATGCTCACCCTGTTAGAAGTTCAAATCGTTGCTTTCAGCGCAACCATTCATAATGGCTGGAAAGTCAAACAGTCCAGCACCTCTGTCCAGAAATGGAGCAAAATTCAAAAAGAAGCATTTTCAGAGTATACTTTCAGGGAAGAAAGCTGGATGAGGGATTTTAAGTTGATTCTGTTATTTCCTGTTTCAGGATATGTCTTGCAACTTGGTGGATGAATGCTACCTATGAAAAATCATTTCATTTAGAACTGTATAGTCATTTAGTATTCCAAATGAATAACATGCTTTGCATTCATACACCCTCACTCTCAACCAGGAAGCTGGTAATTTAGTTTTAGCTTTCGTCTCTGCTTAAGTGCAAAAACCTGGCACATAAGGTAATTTGAAAACAATTATTAAGGGTGGTTTTCAAAGCCAGTACACATATATAATCACCCAGTATCTGGCACAGATCCTTCTCATTAAGCTCAGAGGTTTCCTAAAGTGGAGAGTAAACAAGACCCTTGCTGTTTCACTAATGCTGGTAAAGACTTGGGGCTAAAATGGTCATAAAGAGATACTTCAATGGTGGAAAACACAAAACATTTATAGTTCTTAAAGTAAGAGAAGATAAAACAGTTTTGATTTTACTTTACCAGATTCTGGCGATTTTCAGGATATGGAGTTCAAAATGCATTCTTCTCCAGTCAATTTGGAAAAACAAATGAATTATTAGGAGAAGGAGAAATTATCATTTTATCAATTTGAAAGATTACCATAGCCATCTTCTCAAAAAAATTAGAAGAGGGCTATCATTGTATTTCAGCAGTAAAGAGCTCGCCTGCCAATGAAGGAGGCATGGGTTTGAACCCTGATCTGGGAAGATATCACATGCTGTGGAGAAACTAAGCCCTGACCCACAACTATTGAGCCTGTGCTCTAGAGCCTCAGAGCCGCAACCATTGAGCCCATGTGCTGCAACTACTGAAGCCTGTGTGCCCTAGAGCCCAAGTTCCACAACAAGAGAAGTCACTGCAACAAGACTGCTCACCTTAACTACAGAGTAGACTCCACTCCCTGCAACTAGGGAAGAGCCTGCAGCAGCAGTGAAAACCCAAAATAGTCAAAAATAAAAAAAATACATAAAATTCAAATATAAAATAAAATATTAAAAAAAAGTTGACAAAATCATTAAAAATAAAATTGGAAGAGACCACCCGTGCTAGCTACATCCTAGGGCAGCAATTCTCAACCATGGATGATTCTGCCTCCCTAGGGAACATTTGTCAATATCTGGAGATATATTTAAGTTGTCACAACTGAGTGTGTGTGGGGAAAGAGGGGTAAGGATAAGGGGAGACATCACTAGTGTCTAATGGGTAGAAGATGGGATGCTGCTAAACATCCTTCAGTGCACAGGACAGTCCCCTAGCCAGGAACTGTCCAGGCTGAAATGTCAGTAGACTGAGGTTGAGAAGCCCTCTGCTACTGTATGGTGATACAGGATTACTTGTGGGGGATTCCCTGGTGGTCCAGTGGGTAAGGAGACCACCTTGCAGTGCAAGGGGTGCCGGTTCAATCTCTGGTCTGGGAAGATCCCACGTGCCGTGGAGCAGCTGGACTGATGTGTCCAGTCACTGAGCCGGAGCTCTGGAGCGCATGTGCCCAGAGCCGGTGCTCTTTGACAACAGAGGCCACCGCGATGGGAGGTCCACACAGGCCAAAAGAACAAAGATGGATGAAAACAGACAAATGAAAGGCCAATGGAAGTGGCCCGCCCACCCCCTTCCCCTCCCCGTCCCCTCCTCCCACCCACCCCCTTCTTCCCCGTCCCCTCCCTCTCCCCCCACCCCACCCTCAAAAAAAGATTACTTGTGGCAGTAGAAGCTCAGATTGCTTTGGTCACTGAAATAACAGACAAAACTCTTACTCTGGCCAATACAGTTTAATCTCTTCTAAACTTTTGAGAGTATCTGCTAAGTAATCACCCTAATGCAAAGCTGGCAATTAAAGAGAAAAGGATGAGAAGATGACTATTCCCTAAATCCAAAGAAGATTCAGAGGTTCAAAGTTGACTATATTTGCCCTGCTATATCACTTTGGTCTCCTGGGATAAAATAAGAAAAGATGGAAAAGAAGGAAAGAAAGAAGGGAGGGAGAGAGATGGGAAGGAGGTAGGCAGGGAAGGAGCCTTAATCTTTCCATCTTCAGTAATGAATACAGCCAGAGCAAGGTAGCCATGTTACTCTTCTTAAAATAAGGACATATGGCGGGAGGTCATTTCCCACCCTTCACGTCCACACGAAGACCAACACTTTCCATCTGATGTCACCTATACCAGAAGAGGACTAAGGATGAATTTCATTTTAATGGTGCCAATGACACAAAGTAAGACTAGATTGTAGCAAAATGAACGCGGCATAACAAAAGGAGTCATCACTCGATTTCTATGCAGTCACTGTGTGTGCATGTGTGCTCAGTTGCTGAGTCATGTCTGACATTTTACAACTCCATGGACTGTAGCCTGATAGGCTCCTCTGTCCACAGGATTCTCAAGGTAAAAACACTGGAGTGGGTTGCCATTTCCTCCCACAGGAAATCTTCCTGACTCAGGGAATGAACCCAAGTTTCCTACAGCTCGTGCACTGGCATGCGGATTCTTTACTACTGACCACCAGGGAAGCCCATGCAAGTCACCATTTGCATCTAAAAATGCCATTCCTCAGAAATAAGAAAACTCTGAATATGCTATTGGAGAAACTAAATAACGGATTCCTGAGAAGAGAGAAAGGGAAATGAAAAGACATCTACTGCACAATTAAGATGCAGACACAACTGACAAGCTCAGGCTTTGTTGGCATCACAACTACCAGGATGCAAAGCTGGGTCTAAACACAATAAATGAATCTGCAGAACACCTATTAGGTGACAGGCATATGGTTATCTGATGAGTGCACTGCAACTGCTCTATTTGGTGTATTTACGCTTAAGCCTGTAATAACAGTTCCTTGAAAAGGGCTGCTGTATATTTAACTGATGCTTTGTCTCCAACAATTAAATCCTACTACATTTTAGAATGTCAGGCTATTTCCAGAGTTGGAAAGGGATCAGCAGACTCACTTCTCACCTTTCTCCTTGAGGCCAGCAATGGCCCCTGGAGGTGGTACTAAGGATGCTGCTGTTTTGAGTGGCACCTGTTTGCCAGAAAGAAGTTATTTGAGAAGCAGGCATGCTCCTGCCATCTGTGATACAAATAGAGGCTTTGTTCAGAAGGTGGGTTAGGACACTTAACTTTCAAGGAATACTCTGTAGTGGGTTAGAACTTCATAGCTGCATGAGTTTTCATATCTAGATTAGTATGCCATAGAGAGCTATGCTATTCTGTGGAACACTGAACTTGTATAGTATTTACCACCCAAAAAGTTCTGTTTTAAAGAGAAGTGCCTGATTTGGGAAGGATGAAGCCATATATAATTGCTTTCTTCTCATTCCTAGTATGATTTTAAGGCCTTGAAATTGTTCTCTGTTTTAGGATAAAATATGTGCATACCATAAACTGACCCAATGGTCTTATTTCTCTATCTAGTTAGAACTTTCCCCATTCTACACTGTAGTTAGTGGTTACCTAACGCTATGAATGGGACAGAGGATGGGAAGTACAGTCGTTCAATTTTTTAGGGCACGTTAGCTTCTTTGGGCTGCAAGGGCCCAGAGTTACAGATAACAATGTCTTAGACAGGAGGCTCCTCAAGTTAGCATGAGCTTCTTCTGTATTTAGAGTCAAACTTCCACCTTTTTTTCATTAAAAAAAAAATATTTGGACTTCCCTGGTGGTGCAGTGGATAAGAATCTGCCTGTCAATGCAGGAAACACAGATTCAATCCCTGGTCCAGAAAGAATCCACATGCCATGGAACAACCAAATCCCATGTGCCACACTTCTAAGCCTGTGCTCTAGAACCTGTGAGCTGCAAATACTGAAGTCTGAGCACCTAGAGACTGTGCTCCACAACCAGAGAAACCACCTCAGTGAGAAGCATACACACTGCAACTAAGAACAGCTGCACTCACTACAACTAGAGAAAGCCTGCACAAAACAACAAAGACCCAACAAAACCAAAGATAAATTAATTAAAAATACTTGAAAACAATTTATTTTAAAACACTTCAAACATATGCAACAGTAGAAAAAATAGGGTGATGAGCCTCCAATTTCCTTCATTACCATTCAATTATTAATACTTTTGACATGTCCTTTATCTAAGCCTTTCCCTTTTATTTCTGATATATTTTAAAGTGAATCTCACATATCATGCCATTTAAATGCTACACATTCAATTTAAATCTTAAAAATAAATTTATTATATAACTATATTTGAGAAGCAGGCATGCTCCTGCCATCTGTGATACAAATAGAGCAATTACTTTTGTAGTGGGTTAGAACTTCATAGCTGCATGAGTTTTCATATCTAGATTAGTATGCCATAGAGAGCTATGCTATTCTGTGGAACACTGAACTTGTATAGTATCTACCGCCCAAATGGTTCTGTTTTAAAGAGAAGTGCCTGATTTGGGAAGGATGAAGCCATATATAATTGCTTTCTTCTCATTCCTAGTATGATTTTAAGGCCTTGAAATTGTTCTCTGTTTTAGGATAAAATATGTGCATACCATAAACTGACCCAATGGTCTTATTTCTCTATCTAGTTAGAACTTTCCCCATTCTACACTGTAGTTAGTGGTTACCTAACGCTATGAATGGGACAGAGGATGGGAAGTACAGTCGTTCAATTTTTTAGGGCACGTTAGCTTCTTTGGGCTGCAAGGGCCCAGAGTTACAGATAACAATGTCTTAGACAGGAGGCTCCTCAAGTTAGCATGAGCTTCTTCTGTATTTAGAGTCAAACTTCCACCTTTTTTTCATTAAAAAAAAAATATTTGGACTTCCCTGGTGGTGCAGTGGATAAGAATCTGCCTGTCAATGCAGGAAACACAGATTCAATCCCTGGTCCAGAAAGAATCCACATGCCATGGAACAACCAAATCCCATGTGCCACACTTCTAAGCCTGTGCTCTAGAACCTGTGAGCTGCAAATACTGAAGTCTGAGCACCTAGAGACTGTGCTCCACAACCAGAGAAACCACCTCAGTGAGAAGCATACACACTGCAACTAAGAACAGCTGCACTCACTACAACTAGAGAAAGCCTGCACAAAACAACAAAGACCCAACAAAACCAAAGATAAATTAATTAAAAATACTTGAAAACAATTTATTTTAAAACACTTCAAACATATGCAACAGTAGAAAAAATAGGGTGATGAGCCTCCAATTTCCTTCATTACCATTCAATTATTAATACTTTTGACATGTCCTTTATCTAAGCCTTTCCCTTTTATTTCTGATATATTTTAAAGTGAATCTCACATATCATGCCATTTAAATGCTACACATTCAATTTAAATCTTAAAAATACATAAATATTTTATTATATAACTACAATACTAGTATTAGATTTGGTAAAACTGTCCTGGGATTTCTCTAAAACACTGTCTAAATTTTTAAACTTAAATTTTCTCAATTGTGTCAAAATTACATTTTTAATAGGAGCTGTTTGAATTAGTATGTAAATAAGATTTGAATCTTGTATTTTTTTGTTGTATCTTTTTAAGTCTCCTTACTTCTGGTTTTTTGACTGAAGTGTTGTGTCTGATTTCTCATGGGTTATCACAGCGTCATGTCTCAGATGAGCTATCTTTACGTCCTCTTCCTTGTTCAATACTATGAAATGTAGTAGGGAAGGAGCTTTTAGGATTTGAGGTTTTATTATCAGATATTATAAAATTCTTCCTACCTGTGGGTGTAGCTTATACTGTTACTTTACTAACATTAGTAAATATATGTGTATTTATTTATTCCTCAACTTGTTCCAAAAATTATTGGAGACTTCACTTATAGAAACGTAGATTCTGATCTTGTATTGTAATAACTCTTCCCAAATTAAATGCTCAGTGAGTCAAGGTCATTCAAGGAAATTCTGTTTCTGACACTAACTACAGGAGTTAACAAAACTTTTAAAGTTTGAGGGCATAGCCCTCTATAAGACTTCCCTCAAGGGCTTCCCGCTTCCCTGATGACTCAGTAGTAAAGAATTCACCTTTCTTGATGACTCAGTAGTAAAGAATTTGCCTGCCAATGAAGGAGACACAGGACTGATGTCTTGAAGCAACTAACCCCATGCATCACAACTATTAAACCCTGCTCTAGAGCCCATGCTCAGCAACAAGAGAAGCCACCACTGCAACAAGGCCTGAGCACCGCCACTAGAAAAAAGACTATGCAGCAACAGAGACCCCCACACAGTCAAAAATAAATAAATATATAAAATTATTAAAAAAAAAAAAGACTTTCCTCACTTGTGACACTAGCTGCAAGTTTCAGAGTTCCTCAAGCCACCCTCAGATTTGTATACAACTCACTGAAAGCTATTATATTCACGGTTATGAATCCCAGGGTTGGGAAGATCCCCTGGAGAAGGAAATGGCAATCCAGTTCAGAACTGTTGCCAAGAAAATCCCATAGACAGGAGTCTGGCAGGCAACAGTCCTATAGACCACGTGGTTGCAAGAGTCGGACATATCTTAGCAACTAAATAAACAGCGGATTATTCAGAGAAAGGATACAGATGAAGATCATCCAAAGAAAGACACATAAAAAGTCTCAGAGGGCTCCAAATCTGAAAACCGGTCCTAAGAATGCATTACATGCCCTGTATTGATATGGACAATCCAGGAAAGTTCCCAGAGTTTTAGTTTCCAGAGTGTTTATTAGGTCTCTATTACATAGGCATGCTTGCTTGATTGAATACTCTCAAAGTTAATCTCAGGACTTCTGGTGGTCCTTTTAGGATTTGCAGTTTTATTATCAGATATTATAAAATTCCTCCTACATGTGGGTGTAGCTTATACTGTTACTTTACTAACATTAGTAAATATATGTGTATTTATTTATTCCTCAACTTGTTCCAAAAATTATTGGAGACTTCACTTATAGAAACGTAGATTCTGATCTTGTATTGTAATAACTCTTCCCAAATTAAATGCTCAGTGAGTCAAGGTCATTCAAGGAAATTCTGTTTCTGACACTAACTACAGGAGTTAACAAAACTTTTAAAGTTTGAGGGCATAGCCCTCTATAAGACTTCCCTCAAGGGCTTCCCGCTTCCCTGATGACTCAGTAGTAAAGAATTCACCTTTCTTGATGACTCAGTAGTAAAGAATTTGCCTGCCAATGAAGGAGACACAGGACTGATGTCTTGAAGCAACTAACCCCATGCATCACAACTATTAAACCCTGCTCTAGAGCCCATGCTCAGCAACAAGAGAAGCCACCACTGCAACAAGGCCTGAGCACCGCCACTAGAAAAAAGACTATGCAGCAACAGAGACCCCCACACAGTCAAAAATAAATAAATATATAAAATTATTAAAAAAAAAAAAGACTTTCCTCACTTGTGACACTAGCTGCAAGTTTCAGAGTTCCTCAAGCCACCCTCAGATTTGTATACAACTCACTGAAAGCTATTATATTCACGGTTATGAATCCCAGGGTTGGGAAGATCCCCTGGAGAAGGAAATGGCAATCCAGTTCAGAACTGTTGCCAAGAAAATCCCATAGACAGGAGTCTGGCAGGCAACAGTCCTATAGACCACGTGGTTGCAAGAGTCGGACATATCTTAGCAACTAAATAAACAGCGGATTATTCAGAGAAAGGATACAGATGAAGATCATCCAAAGAAAGACACATAAAAAGTCTCAGAGGGCTCCAAATCTGAAAACCGGTCCTAAGAATGCATTACATGCCCTGTATTGATATGGACAATCCAGGAAAGTTCCCAGAGTTTTAGTTTCCAGAGTGTTTATTAGGTCTCTATTACATAGGCATGCTTGCTTGATTGAATACTCTCAAAGTTAATCTCAGGACTTCGCTGGTGGTCCAGTGGGTAAGGACACCACCTTGCAGTGCAAGGGGCACTGGTTCCATCCCTGGCCTGGGAAGATCCCATGTGCTGCAGAGCGGCTGGACCAATGTGTCCAACTACCGAGTCGGAGCTCTGGAGAATATGTGACCAGAGACGCTGCTCTGCAACGAGAGAGGCCACTGCAATGGGAGGCCCACGCAGGTCAAAGAACAAAGATAAAATAAATGAAAGATCAATAGAAGTGGCCAAAGGAAAAAAAAAGTTAATCTCAGCCTCCAGACAGAAGACCTGAAGCCTTCATCCTAACTTACATGGTTGGTCTTCCTGGTATGATAAGTTCACCCTAAAAGAGGTTTTGGGCAACTCCCACTTTAAAAAAGGCACTCCTATTGGGTATGACATAAAGGCTTCCCTTGTGGCTCAGACAGTAAAGAATCTGACTGCAATGCAGAAGACCCAGGTTTGAACCCTAGGTCAAGGAGATTCCCTGGAGGAGGGCATGGCAACCCACTCCAGTATTTTTGCCTAGAGAATTCCACGGACAGAGGAGCCTGGTGGCCTGCATTCCATGGGGTTGCAGAGTTGGACACAACTGAGCGACTAACATGCATACTCACACACACACACACATCAGGTATGACACAGGTTACCTCCCAGAAACTGAAGGCAAAGGAGACCTCTCACTGGGTAATGTGAAATTCTTTATTACACAAATAATTTACCTCTTCTTACTGCTCATACTAATCCTAGCCTATTCCTTTTACTGTGATGCTTCACTGAAGATCTGGCAGGCAAACAGTCCTATAGACCACGTGGTTGCAAGAGTCGGACATATCTTAGCAACTAAATAAACAGCGGATTATTCAGAGAAAGGATACAGATGAAGATCATCCAAAGAAAGACACATAAAAAGTCTCAGAGGGCTCCAAATCTGAAAACCGGTCCTAAGAATGCATTACATGCCCTGTATTGATATGGACAATCCAGGAAAGTTCCCAGAGTTTTAGTTTCCAGAGTGTTTATTAGGTCTCTATTACATAGGCATGCTTGCTTGATTGAATACTCTCAAAGTTAATCTCAGGACTTCGCTGGTGGTCCAGTGGGTAAGGACACCACCTTGCAGTGCAAGGGGCACTGGTTCCATCCCTGGCCTGGGAAGATCCCATGTGCTGCAGAGCGGCTGGACCAATGTGTCCAACTACCGAGTCGGAGCTCTGGAGAATATGTGACCAGAGACGCTGCTCTGCAACGAGAGGGCCACTGCAATGGGAGGCCCACGCAGGTCAAAGAACAAAGATAAAATAAATGAAAGATCAATAGAAGTGGCCAAAGGAAAAAAAAAGTTAATCTCAGCCTCCAGACAGAAGACCTGAAGCCTTCATCCTAACTTACATGGTTGGTCTTCCTGGTATGATAAGTTCACCCTAAAAGAGGTTTTGGGCAACTCCCACTTTAAAAAAGGCACTCCTATTGGGTATGACATAAAGGCTTCCCTTGTGGCTCAGACAGTAAAGAATCTGACTGCAATGCAGAAGACCCAGGTTTGAACCCTAGGTCAAGGAGATTCCCTGGAGGAGGGCATGGCAACCCACTCCAGTATTTTTGCCTAGAGAATTCCACGGACAGAGGAGCCTGGTGGCCTGCATTCCATGGGGTTGCAGAGTTGGACACAACTGAGCGACTAACATGCATACTCACACACACACACACATCAGGTATGACACAGGTTACCTCCCAGAAACTGAAGGCAAAGGAGACCTCTCACTGGGTAATGTGAAATTCTTTATTACACAAATAATTTACCTCTTCTTACTGCTCATACTAATCCTAGCCTATTCCTTTTACTGTGATGCTTCACTACAGGAATAATTGTCAACAAAACAGTGGTGAATTTTTTAAATAAGAAGTTAATTAGATCTGGGAATGAGTAACTCCAATAACATAAAACAAAGACTACCAAAACAAGAAGGTAACCTCCAAATAAGAGTTAAAAATAAAATTAAGGTCATGGAAGAACAGCCTGAAAAACACACATTGCTTCAAACTATGTAATTAAGAAGAGGAAAATATAAATGTTTTCAATGTTTCATTTTTGTAAACTTTTAACATGTTTATGAACTTTACTGTTTTTTTATTGTAATCTACTTGAAGCTTCACAGACCTAGGTGAGATATCTTAACATAAAGGGAAATTCTAAGAAAAATCAGCATTTTATGAGCTCAGATCATTTGTGATTCTTCTAAGTACAAAAAATAGGTGGACATATGGTACAAATTCTCACTCATTTTTACTTTACTTTGCAAGTGAGATGTGTAAAGCTCTTCAAGACCTTCTCTACCATACATGAAAACAGAGTAAAGAGTTCTGGATTTACACCTTTTTTTTTCTTTCCCAACATGAAATTTTATGAATTACATAGAGTGGTAGGTTGAAAGCTGGGCTTGAATAAATTAATGAATGGTTTCTACTGCACTCAAAAAAATCGATGGATATGAAGGAACCATGATTTAATTCTACCATTTTCCTCTTTCTAATTAATTTCTGGATCCAGAACCTCTCTTTGCTCCAGAGAAGACAGTGAGGTTGTTTCTCTTCAGCAGAACTTCTGGATTGCCTTATCCACATATATAAGGAAATAGTTACTTCCATAAAGGACCTCTGGCCCATTTGAAAATTTTATTTCTTAATGATTTTAATGCTGTTTAAAACACCAAATGAGGGCAGAGAACTTCCCTAAAGACGCACATGGCCTCTGCTATTCTGTAAAAGTCAATCAGTTCCCTTTATGTCTTCAGAAAGCAACTGCTCACTACTACAGAGGGCAAAAAGTACATGGGGAATTCACAGTGAAACTAATACAAGTTTAAAAGCACAGCATCTGTATGTTTTTTTCCACCTCGGAAGTGTTAAAGACTGTAGATTACAGCTGAGGGAAAATTAAGGTCCCTATCTACACATTTCACTGTGCCTGTGAAGTTGAAAAAGAAATGAACTTAGTTGCAAAAGTATGCAGTTCATTCAGGCAATGTCAGTGTTTTGGTGTATGGAAAACATCCTTTAATGTCATCAGCTAGAGAAAGGTGAATCTTTAAGAACTGAAAAGAAGCCAGAAAGAAATGTTAATGTGAAAAAGAAAAGGCATTGGCTTAGAATCCATGCTAGAGGATGAGGGAGAAGCCTCCTGTATTAGTGATTCCTAGCTGAGGTGGAAAAAGATCAGAATCTCCAGGGGTTGTCATGTAGCCTAAAAAAGCATTAAGTGTTATAATCTGATATTTTGAATACAGAAAAAATTCTTTCATTTTTGCAACACAAACCTTGGCAAGTCCAGCTCTATAAAACCTTCTTGACAGGTGGAGATAAGCCAGTTCTAAGCCAGCAGTCAGAAGATTCTCGGCAGAAGAGGGAGTCAGAGGAGGGAAGTGCAGAACAGGTACCACCTCCTCCCCTGCCTCCCGCCACTGGGGGCACAGGAGGACAGGGGAGAGTTGAGATTGTGTCTGCTCTCAAAGAGGGCTTTTGGTTCTAAAAGACTGAAAAACACCAACCTGAGTTGTCTGAAAACTATTATTTTTTGAACTCTACACAGTAAAGGCCTTTAGTGCAATGGCAAGGTAGCCTTAGGGGCTCCTGACATCCTGGAATGCAGATGACATCGGGTACTTTCTGGAACCTAGCCCCGACCCCTGGGGGGGGGGGGGGACATTCTATCTTGTTTTTGTATTCTCTGGCATCTCTTTCAGAGAAGCTCAAAGCACCTCTAGGTGCTTATTTTTTAAACCTCTCCAACTGCCTAAAACAGTAATTTTAAGGTTTTACCTGCACTCTTCCAAATCAACACATTTGGCTCTCTTTTGTGTCCCCAGCTGTTGTCCATCTTGACAAATGTCACAGAATCATGAGGGAAAAAAAGCTAAGCATCATGTAAGGATCCCATAAAACACATCAAAACATTCAAAAGCTCTCTGCTTCCACAGCCTGCATTAGCAAAATTATACCTGTCAATGAACACACATAAATTAGGTGATTGCAAAGTGAAAACCTCTCAGGTAAATCAGTAACTTAAAAAAAATAAAAAACTAACTAAAAACAAACTAAACTCCACGTAGGTGACACACTGTGTCATCAGATCAGTAGCCAATCAGGTCCTGGTAGGCCATATGTGTATTTAAAAAAATAAAACATCCTTTAATGTCATCAGCTAGAAAAGGGGAAAGCTGAAAAGAAGCCAGAAAGAAATGTTAATGTGAAAAAGAAAAGGCATTGGCTTAGAATCCATGCTAGAGGATGAGGGAGAAGCCTCCTGTATTAGTGATTCCTAGCTGAGGTGGAAAAAGATCAGAATCTCCAGGGGTTGTCATGTAGCCTAAAAAAGCATTAAGTGTTATAATCTGATATTTTGAATACAGAAAAAATTCTTTCATTTTTGCAACACAAACCTTGGCAAGTCCAGCTCTATAAAACCTTCTTGACAGGTGGAGATAAGCCAGTTCTAAGCCAGCAGTCAGAAGATTCTCGGCAGAAGAGGGAGTCAGAGGAGGGAAGTGCAGAACAGGTACCACCCTCCCCCTCCCCTGCCTCCCGCCACTGGGGGCACAGGAGGACAGGGGAGAGTTGAGATTGTGTCTGCTCTCAAAGAGGGCTTTTGGTTCTAAAAGACTGAAAAACACCAACCTGAGTTGTCTGAAAACTATTATTTTTTGAACTCTACACAGTAAAGGCCTTTAGTGCAATGGCAAGGTAGCCTTAGGGGCTCCTGACATCCTGGAATGCAGATGACATCGGGTACTTTCTGGAACCTAGCCCCGACCCCTGGGGGGGGGGGGGGGACATTCTATCTTGTTTTTGTATTCTCTGGCATCTCTTTCAGAGAAGCTCAAAGCACCTCTAGGTGCTTATTTTTTAAACCTCTCCAACTGCCTAAAACAGTAATTTTAAGGTTTTACCTGCACTCTTCCAAATCAACACATTTGGCTCTCTTTTGTGTCCCCAGCTGTTGTCCATCTTGACAAATGTCACAGAATCATGAGGGAAAAAAAGCTAAGCATCATGTAAGGATCCCATAAAACACATCAAAACATTCAAAAGCTCTCTGCTTCCACAGCCTGCATTAGCAAAATTATACCTGTCAATGAACACACATAAATTAGGTGATTGCAAAGTGAAAACCTCTCAGGTAAATCAGTAACTTAAAAAAAATAAAAAACTAACTAAAAACAAACTAAACTCCACGTAGGTGACACACTGTAATTCTGTTGCTGGCTCATCAGATCAGTAGCCAATCAGGTCCTGGTAGGCCATATGTGTATTTATAAATATATCTGCTAATGTAAAGGTCGAGCTGCTCACTGCTCAGGGAAATCAGGCACATTTGGAACCATCCCTAGAAGATTTCGGCTTCTTTAAAAAAATATTTTGACACTTTGTGACAAATGCAATCCTGCCCCCATATGTTTTGTACTATTTAAAGGGAAATGACACTCAGTTGCCTTCACATCAACACATGAATATTTCTCTTTTAACAATGAAGTCAGAAGATTGGAAAGGAGGGTGGTTACCTTCTATACATATTTAAAAGATGTAAATATCTTTTCAAATTTCCACACTTGTCCAACAGGACAGAGCTTCCAAAATGTGTGTTACTGTTCACAAATTAAGAAATAACAGAAACTTTTCTTCCAAGTTGGAGGAAGAAGTGGAAAAATAACAAATGACAAGAGAGTGTTGGTAGATTCTTGCTATGAAACGCAGTCTGCTGCCCCCTTGCTCAGTTTTTTCTACTTGTAATTCCTTTCATTTTTCTGGGCATGGGTATGTAAAAAGGCTCTGCTTAAAAGTTTCCCACTGCCAACTTCTGCAGAAATGTCTTATGGATTAATTCAGAATATCCAGACATCTCAATTAGGACTGAGAATGAGATTATAAGGCTGTGAGATCCAGCAGTCCAGAATAAACCTTATACACCACAAACTCATTCTACTTGCACCCCACTCCATTCTTTAGTACTAACAGAGTAACAAGGTTTTCCTATGGCATGAAAGATAGAAACTTAAAAAAAAAAAAAAAAAGCACTAGAATGACATCTTTGGTGAAAAAAAAGAAAAGAAAGCTCTGACAAGAGGGAAGGGTATGAAAATATTTTCAGAGAACTTGTTTAATCGCCCAGCAATGCCTTCCATTTTATTTAGCCCTTGAATCTGAATAATCATGACAGATGGCTTTTAAAAAAAATTAGCTAAATTTTCCGATAACACAGCCTTCTGTCATGTTCTCATACTCTGAGGTTTACACAGTTTGTTTAGCAGGCTCTGAACCGCGGGCTACTCGCTGGTGACCAGCTTTCACTTACTATCTGCAGAATTCACACCAGTTGATACCGTATGCTCAGAACTCCAAGCGGGGAGAAATATTGTCAGTTTAGATGACAAAAGATTTTCATAGGCCACCCCTCCCCGACTCAGATATTAGATCCACATTTTACACACCAAATAATGTTGGAAATGTAAAGGGTTGAGAGGCAAGCTCTTGGCTCTTTCAGCCAGGCCATCTCTTTGTAGCAGGATAAACTCATACCTGATGCTATAATTACAACCCTAATGGACACACTTAATTTATTTTGGAGAACTGAGGTTGATATTCACTAGTGCTATTATTAAAAAGACTAATGAGAGCTGCTCAGTAAGAAAAGAAAAGATTTATTGAATTCCTTTTGGCACCCAGCACAGCTTAGCAATTTTGAGAGCCCATCAAAACAGTAGATATATACCCTGCTCAGATGTGCTGTACGGGATGTGAGCTGGGTTTCAGACTTTCAATAACAAATCTGTCACTCCGATTTTAATTAGACGGCTTAAAGCAGCTACATCAATAATGGCAGAATGAAGGCTTAGTTCAAAGATCATAGAGATGTTACTCTACTTTAATAGTTCTTTTATATAAGTACATATTTCAGAAGTTTGCAAGGCATTCATCTTGACTACCTCTTTCACCAGAGGAGAAAAAAATATATTCCTAATTGAATCGAACCACGAACACTAGCAGTCATCACCATTTCTATGCAGGGCTGTCGCATCCAGCTGGATAGGAGGTCTAATTTCACACCACGCAGCATGAAATGCTGCTAACTTTTATTTGTGAGTGTAAAACAGTAATATTTCATGACAGCAAAAGGCCAGTTGATGCCGCTGGGTGCACCTTCCACTGGTCTGACCTGAGAGACAAATGGCTGTCTTGATTCAGTACTGAAAAATGGACCTTCCTGTGAAAAGCTCACAGGAGGAGGATCCGGGAGGAAGGCAGAACCCCTCCAGAGAAATTCACACATAGTTGGGAATACTTCTCAGCCCAAGAGAAGGTGGAGGTGATGACCTCCAGAGAAAATCCATTGCCAAAAGTCTAGCCATTTCTTAAAGGGGTACATGTGAGCATGCATGCTAAGTTGCTTCAGTCATGTCCAACTTCGTGTGACCCTGTAGACTGTAGCTTGCCAGGCTCCTCTGTTCATGGATTTTTCCAGGCAAACATATTGGAGTGGATTGCCATGCTCTCCTCCAGGGGATCTTTCCAACCCAGGGATTGAACTTGCATCCCTTACTATCTCCTGCTCTGAGAGGCAGGTGAGGCATATACAATTATCATTGTATTTCTTTACACTAATTCTTATTACAAGAATAAAAATGTACTGACTGCATAAATAAACACTGCTAATATATACATAAATAGTGTTAACCTAGTGATGTATGTCCTTCTGTACATGGAAATAAATGTTTTACACATATATGCATACACACACACTTCCCTTAAAAAAGGAAATCATGCTATATATATACTACAAGTTTTTTTGCATAGTAACTTATAATTATTTTCCACCTAAATACGTCTCAAAATTATCATTTAACAACTATTTAATATTTCATTATGAATTGTCCTCTTGGGCATTTAGATAAGCCCCAATTATTTTGCAATGATATATGTATACGCATATATACTATTAAAAATGATATAAAGGGCTTCCCTCGTGGTCCAGTGGGTAAGGACACCGCCTTACAGTGCAAGGGGCATCAGTTCGATCCCTGGCCTGGGAAGATCCCACCTGCCGTGGAGTGGCTGGACCAATGTGTCCAATTACCAAGCCAGAGCTCTGAAGCACATGCACCCATAGTTGGTGCTCTGCAACAACAGAGGCCATCGTGATGGGAGGCCCACATGGGCCGAAGAACAAAGATGGATGAAAATAGATAAATGAAAGATCAACAGAAGTGGCCTGCCCGCCCCTCTCTCTCCCCAACCTGCCCCTCCAAAGTAATAATGCTATAGAGTATATAAACATGTTCTCTCCATATATGAACATGTACTATATGTGCACATATACAATTGGATTATGATGTTAGAATTATCTTAGGATAAATTCTTAGCACTGGAATTCCTAGGATAAGAGTATCTTCATTAAAAAAAAAAAAAAAAATTGTTCTGAGTATAGGCTAGCCATTTTTTTAAAAAAGATTTATTTATTTATTTATTTGGGGGGCAGGTTGGGGAGGGAGGGGAGTGGGCGGGCCACTTCCATTGGTCTTTCATTTCTCCATTTTCATCTGTCTTTTTTCTTTGGCTCCTGTGGGCCTCCCATCGTGGTGACTTCTGTCATTGCAGAGCGCCGGCTCTGGGCGCATGCGCTCCAGAGCTCCGGCTCGGTAATTGGACACATCGGTCCAGCTGCTCCGCGGCACGTGGGATCTTCCCAGGCCAGGGATCGAACTGGTGCCCCTTGCACTGCAAGGTGGTGTCCTTACCCACTGGACCACCAGGGGAAGCCCTAGCCATTGTTTTAATGTCTAGAATGAAATATTTGTTTCAGAAGCAACTTCTCCTAGATTAGATCCTGACAAAACCCCAGCCCCGTTACTAACACTTTCATAGAATCATACAAATCCAGTTTCATCTCTGCCTCCCCATCAATGCTGTTTGTTACTCTCCAGAATAATATGAACTTTCTCTGGACCTAATCCCCACAAGGCATCTTGTTCTGATCCAACTTCAGTGATGTAGGCATGGCTGTATTGATTCCCCACTGGCACAGCTAAAGTCCTGAACCTAATTTCAGCAGTTTCTAAATCTGACATGTTCAGAATGGAGACCAGCACTTTTGTGCCAGTGCTATTTCACCACTCTGAATCAGCTCTCTTTTCAGTCTATCTGACATTGGGACAGTGACTTATTATCTATGAACCTCAGTTTCTTATGTGGTCAGGTTTCCTCCTCCAGGAATCGTTCCTAGACCTCCCATGTCTGGGTTAGAGACCTCTGTGTCCCCACGAAACTTCACATTTCACACAGCACAGTACGTAACCACACTGTTCAACAGTTGTCTGATGACACGTTTTTCTCCATCACTAGACTATCAGAGCAGGAACCATATGTATTAATATTGGTCACTACTTATGCACAATTCACTGAAGAAGATAACTGGTGAGTGCCTATTTTGTCTCAGGTACCAAGGTATCTCTTTTGTTTCAAGTATCTCTTTGCTAGAGATACAGAAGAGAACACAACACCTGACACATATTCCAGTGGAGGAGGAACTAACCAATAGCTCAATAGATCAATATGCTATAGAGCAGATATGGTAACTACTATGAAGGAAAAAGGGACTTGAGTAAGGGGAAAGGGACTCCAGAGGTTAGATCCCTTCTTCATTTCTCCATTTTCATCTGTCTTTTTTCTTTGGCTCCTGTGGGCCTCCCATCGTGGTGACTTCTGTCATTGCAGAGCGCCGGCTCTGGGCGCATGCGCTCCAGAGCTCCGGCTCGGTAATTGGACACATCGGTCCAGCTGCTCCGCGGCACGTGGGATCTTCCCAGGCCAGGGATCGAACTGGTGCCCCTTGCACTGCAAGGTGGTGTCCACCACTGGACCACCAGGGGAAGCCCTAGCCATTGTTTTAATGTCTAGAATGAAATATTTGTTTCAGAAGCAACTTCTCCTAGATTAGATCCTGACAAAACCCCAGCCCCGTTACTAACACTTTCATAGAATCATACAAATCCAGTTTCATCTCTGCCTCCCCATCAATGCTGTTTGTTACTCTCCAGAATAATATGAACTTTCTCTGGACCTAATCCCCACAAGGCATCTTGTTCTGATCCAACTTCAGTGATGTAGGCATGGCTGTATTGATTCCCCACTGGCACAGCTAAAGTCCTGAACCTAATTTCAGCAGTTTCTAAATCTGACATGTTCAGAATGGAGACCAGCACTTTTGTGCCAGTGCTATTTCACCACTCTGAATCAGCTCTCTTTTCAGTCTATCTGACATTGGGACAGTGACTTATTATCTATGAACCTCAGTTTCTTATGTGGTCAGGTTTCCTCCTCCAGGAATCGTTCCTAGACCTCCCATGTCTGGGTTAGAGACCTCTGTGTCCCCACGAAACTTCACATTTCACACAGCACAGTACGTAACCACACTGTTCAACAGTTGTCTGATGACACGTTTTTCTCCATCACTAGACTATCAGAGCAGGAACCATATGTATTAATATTGGTCACTACTTATGCACAATTCACTGAAGAAGATAACTGGTGAGTGCCTATTTTGTCTCAGGTACCAAGGTATCTCTTTTGTTTCAAGTATCTCTTTGCTAGAGATACAGAAGAGAACACAACACCTGACACATATTCCAGTGGAGGAGGAACTAACCAATAGCTCAATAGATCAATATGCTATAGAGCAGATATGGTAACTACTATGAAGGAAAAAGGGACTTGAGTAAGGGGAAAGGGACTCCAGAGGTTAGACGTGGGCTGAGAAAGGCTAGGCACTGAGGCAGAATGGGGTCTGAGGAAGTCTCCTGAGAGGTGACATGTGAACAAAAGACCTGAAGGTGTTCAGAGCTGGGGAAGGTCATTCTCCCCTTGTTGAGCAGCTGACTCCTTTTATTGGTTTCAAACACAAAAATCCCTGTATAATATTTTGATTAATTAAAGGTATTTGCTGCTTAAAAAAAGATTTTTTTCAAACATATCCCCCAGTATAATCAGCTCTGTGCTAGGCACTTCAGAAAGTGACTTTGAGGCTAGCACTCAAGCAACGAAAGCTTCTGACAGAAGCTTTAAGTGTTTGAGAGTTTAACTATTGAGGAAACTAATAACACACACAAGCACAAATTCACACTGTAAGTGGCAAAGCTGGGATTAAAATACGTCTCTGCAACCTCCAGAGCCCACCTCTCTCTACTCCATCAGAGATGCAGTAAGACCTGCAGGCTGCCAAGTCGTTTTAGTTCAAATTTGACAGAACTCCCACAGAACTGGCATGGCTTTGTTTGAATGTCTTTCCTACATGACCTTGCTGTGTGTTTAGACACCACTGACAGCCCACACTGAACATCACCTAAAATGATCCTTACGTGTTCATTGATTGTGCCTCTGTAAGTTCCAAGTGATGATTTCTTGAAAATCATAAGACATTTTAACTGAGATTTCTCCCATGTCTGGGTTAGAGACCTCTGTGTCCACGAAACTTCACATTTCACACAGCACAGTACGTAACCACACTGTTCAACAGTTGTCTGATGACACGTTTTTCTCCATCACTAGACTATCAGAGCAGGAACCATATGTATTAATATTGGTCACTACTTATGCACAATTCACTGAAGAAGATAACTGGTGAGTGCCTATTTTGTCTCAGGTACCAAGGTATCTCTTTTGTTTCAAGTATCTCTTTGCTAGAGATACAGAAGAGAACACAACACCTGACACATATTCCAGTGGAGGAGGAACTAACCAATAGCTCAATAGATCAATATGCTATAGAGCAGATATGGTAACTACTATGAAGGAAAAAGGGACTTGAGTAAGGGGAAAGGGACTCCAGAGGTTAGACGTGGGCTGAGAAAGGCTAGGCACTGAGGCAGAATGGGGTCTGAGGAAGTCTCCTGAGAGGTGACATGTGAACAAAAGACCTGAAGGTGTTCAGAGCTGGGGAAGGTCATTCTCCCCTTGTTGAGCAGCTGACTCCTTTTATTGGTTTCAAACACAAAAATCCCTGTATAATATTTTGATTAATTAAAGGTATTTGCTGCTTAAAAAAATTTTTCAAACATATCCCCCAGTATAATCAGCTCTGTGCTAGGCACTTCAGAAAGTGACTTTGAGGCTAGCACTCAAGCAACGAAAGCTTCTGACAGAAGCTTTAAGTGTTTGAGAGTTTAACTATTGAGGAAACTAATAACACACACAAGCACAAATTCACACTGTAAGTGGCAAAGCTGGGATTAAAATACGTCTCTGCAACCTCCAGAGCCCACATCTCTCTACTCCATCAGAGATGCAGTAAGACCTGCAGGCTGCCAAGTCGTTTTAGTTCAAATTTGACAGAACTCCCACAGAACTGGCATGGCTTTGTTTGAATGTCTTTCCTACATGACCTTGCTGTGTGTTTAGACACCACTGACAGCCCACACTGAACATCACCTAAAATGATCCTTACGTGTTCATTGATTGTGCCTCTGTAAGTTCCAAGTGATGATTTCTTGAAAATCATAAGACATTTTAACTGAGATTCTTCTCAAAAATGTGGGTAATTCTAACAGCTGACACACTGAGTGTTTTTTAAGGATGTGCTTAAAAAGTATTGCTCCTGGCTAACTGTCTACATCAGATCACTGTCCAGTTCTGCCTTCTGCTCCTCACTGCCTCTCTTCTTTTTTGCTGCTTGCTTCCCTACTTCCAGCTGCCAGCAACTCAGATAATTAAATGCCAAAGCAGTGACACTTGGCATTTCAATGAGCACTCTGTATTTACTACATAGTCTCTCTCAACAGTCCTCCTGCTCAGCATGCGTGTAGGCTCGATGCTGCTCTGCTGAACTGAAGCACTCCTTTGTTGCAGAGATGGACGAACTGAAGAAAGATGAACTCGGGCAGCAGCCCAGAACTGAGAGGAGCGGGGAGGTAGATTCCCCAACTTCTCTCCTTGCCACCTCTCAGAGTTTATATCCTCAATTCAATTAAACAAGCATTTTTAAAGACCTTAGTCCTCTATGCTCAGCTCTCTGCTGGGATATTTTTTAATGAGTTTTGTATTAAAAAGGACAGAACTTTAGGTCTTTTCATTTCAACCAGGTACTGGCAAGATATTGCACTGTACATGATTGCAAAGAGATCTCATCTTGATGGCTCACCTGATCTTATTTGAAACCTTTTAGTGAGGACAGATGTAGACAATGGATACAAAGTCTGACTTTGTTTTCCAAAGCTGAAGTTTAGGTCCTGGAAGAACTGAATTCATTCAAAAGTTTCCTCTTCACCAAACATATCATTTGTTTAGATGCAGTTTAGACATCACCTCCTCCTAGAAGCCTTCCCTGACTCAAGGAGTCTGAGATAAACACTTGCCTAGGCACTCTGACACAGCCAGTACTTCACACAATTAAAAGGTAAGACCTGCAGGCTGCCAAGTCGTTTTAGTTCAAATTTGACAGAACTCCCACAGAACTGGCATGGCTTTGTTTGAATGTCTTTCCTACATGACCTTGCTGTGTGTTTAGACACCACTGACAGCCCACACTGAACATCACCTAAAATGATCCTTACGTGTTCATTGATTGTGCCTCTGTAAGTTCCAAGTGATGATTTCTTGAAAATCATAAGACATTTTAACTGAGATTCTTCTCAAAAATGTGGGTAATTCTAACAGCTGACACACTGAGTGTTTTTTAAGGATGTGCTTAAAAAGTATTGCTCCTGGCTAACTGTCTACATCAGATCACTGTCCAGTTCTGCCTTCTGCTCCTCACTGCCTCTCTTCTTTTTTGCTGCTTGCTTCCCTACTTCCAGCTGCCAGCAACTCAGATAATTAAATGCCAAAGCAGTGACACTTGGCATTTCAATGAGCACTCTGTATTTACTACATAGTCTCTCTCAACAGTCCTCCTGCTCAGCATGCGTGTAGGCTCGATGCTGCTCTGCTGAACTGAAGCACTCCTTTGTTGCAGAGATGGACGAACTGAAGAAAGATGAACTCGGGCAGCAGCCCAGAACTGAGAGGAGCGGGGAGGTAGATTCCCCAACTTCTCTCCTTGCCACCTCTCAGAGTTTATATCCTCAATTCAATTAAACAAGCATTTTTAAAGACCTTAGTCCTCTATGCTCAGCTCTCTGCTGGGATATTTTTTAATGAGTTTTGTATTAAAAAGGACAGAACTTTAGGTCTTTTCATTTCAACCAGGTACTGGCAAGATATTGCACTGTACATGATTGCAAAGAGATCTCATCTTGATGGCTCACCTGATCTTATTTGAAACCTTTTAGTGAGGACAGATGTAGACAATGGATACAAAGTCTGACTTTGTTTTCCAAAGCTGAAGTTTAGGTCCTGGAAGAACTGAATTCATTCAAAAGTTTCCTCTTCACCAAACATATCATTTGTTTAGATGCAGTTTAGACATCACCTCCTCCTAGAAGCCTTCCCTGACTCAAGGAGTCTGAGATAAACACTTGCCTAGGCACTCTGACACAGCCAGTACTTCACACAATTCCAGACCATAAGCTTGAAGACAGGAACCATGTCTACTCACTGCCAGGGCCTAAGTGTCAATCACACTGACCAAAGAAAGCCAATGGTACAATACATACTTTCAATTAAACTGCTTTGCAAGTGAGACGGAAAAGTACCTTCAAAGCCCTTTAAGCCATACTGAGCTAAATATGGTCTTAAAATCATCAATGTGATTGTTACATTCACAGATAATTTTTGTTCATTCAAATAATGCATATTTATTGAGCACTTACTATTGGGTTGCCAAAAAGTTCATTTGGATTTTTCCATAATCTATTACAGAAAAACCTAAATGAACTTTCTCTGGCCAACATTTTTCATAAATTTTTCAGAAGACGTGCTAGTCTAGTGTTCTCTTCCTTTCCTTTTAAAACCCTTTGTTTTTCTCATTCAAAAAGGCAATTAACAGGCTATATGCAATAAATTGGTTCATGAGTGCTTTGGGGAAAATTTTCAACCAGTGACCACATTATAGTTAGTCTGAGATAAGAACTATCACATCACTCTTTACGGTGCCTTATAGCACATATGGTATCTAGTAGATGCTCAGTTAGTATTTGTGAAAAGTGAGTAACTGAGGAAACCTAAACATTCTAGGCACTAATGCATTTAGAAAACAGGAGGAAGGAAGGAAGGGAAGATGGAAACAAGGAAGAAAGGAGCACTAACCTACATGTAAATAATTTACTACGGGAATTTTACTTTTGGGTGAAATCAGTAACCAATATACAAGAAGACTATAGAATCCTTCAGTGGTATCCTCCTCATATATACCACACTTCTCATTAATTTATAGTTAAGATGGAGTAAAAGGGACAGGTTTACTCTCTGACCTGAAATACAAGCCCCCCGACACCTACACCAGATAAAATATATGCCAGATAAGATATATGAAACGACACATTTCAAGACACTGGACATCAGGCAATGAGAAGAAGAAACGAGGAAGCCTACTACTACCCCAGCATGCCGCCTTAAGAAAATTCCTGGGTGGCAACACAGGGAAGAAAGACACAGGCAGAAGGTGGTAGACTTTTCAGGCTCAGGAAACAGAGCAAGTGGATATGATGCAGCTAGTTTACAGGGCAGAATAGAGAAATGTACAGAGAAGAGAACAGCCCAGAGAGATTTGTACAGGGTCCCCTCAAGTGTTCAGCCAAGAACTGATAAGTAAACACATGCAAGTGAATAAACTACCCAAGTGTGAAAGTAACACAGAAGGGTTAGAGGAAACAGTGCTGGGAATTCTTAGATGGCCCCTGTTACGCCTGTCAGTCAGACTGGAAAACTTAAGAGGTCACAGGACACTGGGTGAGGGACTCAGGAGAGTCATCTTCGGCAAGGAGGAAGAGTCAGCTTGAGATTGAGCACTGCTCCTGAGACTGAGCACTACAAAACAACACTGGAAAGGATCAAACTATTTTCAAAAAAAAAAAAAACAAAAAAAAAAAACAAACTATTTTCAAGTCGCTTAACTACACGCCAGAGCAGAGCTCAAGAATATTTACAGGAATGCAAAAATATCAAGCACCCACAAGATAAAGTCACATTGTTTGGCATATGATGAAAAACTATCTGGAATGCAAAGAATTAGGAAAACGTGACCCAGAATATGGGAAAATGTCAATCTGGCTTTGATATTGATAGATGACCCAGATGTTAGAGTTACCAGGCAAAACAATTAAAGCTGTTATAATTATATTCTTTATATTCAAATAGCTAAGAGGAGACATGGAAGATATCTAAAAAAGTAAACTTCTAGAGATGAAAACTGTAATGTCTCATAAAAAGGTTACACTGCAGAGGATTAACAGAAGACCTAACATTGAAGAACCAAAGACTAGTGAGTCTGAAGCCAGAGCAATTGAGAATATCTACAATGAAACATAGAGGAAAAAAGAGAATTTTTAAAAAACAGAGTTTTTGTTTGGACGTAGATACGTTTGGCTCCAAAGTCGGTGTTCTTCCTACCCTGTCATGCTGCTCCTACCTTCACATGATCAACAATGCCCTAACTATAGCAACCTGACTGCATCGCTGAGGTGCCTCTTCATAATGTGGAGCCCTGAAAGGGGGAGGAAGGTGAAAGTGTGTGGGAGCGTGCATGTGTGGGGAACAGTCTATATTCACAACTTTCCCTGTAAAAATACAATATCTGGACTCAAATGCACGAATGGATGTTGTGCTGTGAGGTATGCTGAGTAAAAAGCTCGGTCCCACATGTGCTGGTTATGGCTAAAGTGACTGGGTACTCAGAGAAACTACAGTGGAGCAAAGAGCTGCTTTTATACAATAAATCCTTGTAAAAACCCAACAAGTTCCAAATTTACTCTTCACATATTAGTATGGGCCAAGGGCATCTGAAAAACCAACATTTAATTAAAAATAAAATAAAGTTTTTATTATGGCCCATTGCCCCACACATAAAATTCTTTTCCCATGAAAATAGTTTATATTAATATGGTGGTTAGCTCAACTACGTTTTTTAAAAGAAAAACAGGCTTGGCTTCCTGTATCCTTTCATGTGGTAGGCTCTCTGGGCCCAGGGTGTGGACTCAGCCTCAGTTCCAGCTGCTGGCACTGGATATTTGGCATGGACTCCATCATCATTAATTCATTCAATCGCTCAACGAAGGGATGGCACAGAATCACCAAGTAACAAAACCCCATGGTTGGAAGGGATAATAACAGATCATCAGTCTGTTTATCATTTTAGCTTTCCAATATTCATCTTCCCTTCACAATACACCCCAACTTCTTTTAGGAGAATTAGTTATTCATCATGAAGTACAATATGAGTACCAGGATAAATCCAGTAGCTGGCGACTCTCTACAGAAACCACAGAGACCAGTTCAGCCAGGAGTCAAGCATGCCATCTATTAAAAGTTGGGACAATATTAGATAGTCTTTCCTGGGCATTGTACTTTAATAAGAAATTCAATTGCTAAAGAATTGGTTGGAGAGTTTTCATCATAGGGAAAGTGTACTGACTAAAATTTAGACTGATTCACAAACTCTGAAACATGTTTTACTTTTTAAAATTTTTGGGCCATGTCACATGGCATGTGGGATCTTAGTCCCCTGACCAGGGATTGAACCTGTTCCCCTTGAAGTAGAAGTACAGAGTCTTAACTGGTGGACCACCAGGGAAATCCCTGAAAGATGTTTTAGATTCTGCTCAATTCCACGCACGGTCCTGAAGCCCTATTCATCCTGGGAGCACCCTACTATCCTGCTTTGGTGTGATGAACTTTGAAATAGGGTTAATAATACTAGTTTCTACCTCCAAAGGAAATTATAAAGGGGAGTTAATGCACATAAAGAGCTTGGAAGAGTAGCTGCACACAAAAAACAATAAATGTATGCTGTTGTTATTGCTGTTATTTTACATCTATTCAATGGGAGAAATATACCTACTACATGTGTATATTTCAGCTCAAACGCTATAATGTATGTCAAAGATGTCATTAACCATACAGTGCTAAACAAACTTATATAAAACTCATCATAAATTTGAACTCTCTAGGATAGGGAAACTGATTTTTATACTCCACGGCTGGAATTCAGAGAATCCATAGATCTATTGAAATAGCATGCAAAATGGTGTGATTCTGTGTATATGTCTGTGTGCATTTGCATCTCTATGCAGGGGGTGGGGGAGGAGGAGTATCCATAGCCTTCCTTAGTTCTAAAGCCATCCATATCCTCAAAGGATCCACCCCATTTTTTCAGAGCTTCTGGAGAAAGATGTAAGATCCCTTTAGACCTTAACTAGTGCTCTTCCAAAACTGTGCGACAAGGGTTAGTTACAATGGAAATAGCCTCCAGAGTGGCAGCTGTTCACAGCCAATTCCTTGAGCTTGTCCAAGAAATTCAACAACTTGCAAGATCCAAGATCAGCTCTGGAGCCAGTCTTAAGGGGTTGGTGTCTCAACTATGGCCTTGCTGGCAGAAGGAGGTCGCCAGCTCCGGCGCCAGGCTGCACCATCAGCTGTGAAGGAAGGAGACCACACAGTTTTCTTCTCTTTTCCATTCTAGCAGAACTGGCCACTGTGGGGTTGTCTTTGAAGGAAAGCAGTGTTGAGGAGTTAACATTTCTAATACAGTGATGGCTCCAAAATTATTTCTAGATTGATTAAAGTCCTATTGCCACATAGAGAAACACAGATAACTTCACTGTTAGAACAATATGAGATGGAGTGGGGTCAGAAGATAGTGGATAAGAAAGCCTCACTTGCATGAAGTGTGGGGTTGAAAGTGAGAGCTACTTTCGGATTTTTTTTTAAGGGTTTTTTTTTTTTTTTTAAAGAGGTTATCTTGGGAATCTGAAGATGGAGGATCAGGGCTTCGTTACTTTCAAATGTTCTTCTGCCCTCTGAAACTTGATTTCCTCATCTGTCATTTAAAGTATCTGTGACAAGGTCTTAATGATTACTTCAGTTCTATCATCTTGAAAATTAGTGGGAAAAAGACAATTATATACATAAAAGGCGAAATGTTTTACCCAATGCTAGGCATACTTTCCAGGCCTAAATTACCACAAACGTAAAGCAACAGAATCCAAACTAATGAGGTTTTACAGAATGACATATCTGTGGCATAGACCCATATACTGAGTACAATTCTAATCATTGAGCAGAACATTGGACCCCGCCAGTAGACACTAACATAGACATTTTCAAATATGACAGGGAAGGCAAAAAATAGAAATCATGTGATGACAGATTTAAAATGATCATTGGATATAAGAGAGAAAATCTGAGAAAATTAAAATGTCATTTGAAAATAAAACCAGGTTATTTCATTATGAAAACAACATCTGCAAATTTTAAAGTAACTTAATGTGAAATTCACTTCCCTTCTTCCTTAAAAACCCAGACTATGTCACATGTAATTTTTTTTCTTTTTTCCCCATCATGCCTCTTTTTAATTTATATTTATTTTTCATCCATCTTTCTATTCTTTGGCATGTGTGGGCCTCCCATTGCAGTGGCCTCTCTTGTTGCAGAGCACAGGCTTTGGGTGCATGCATTCCAGAGTGCTGGCTTGTAACTGGACACACTAGCCAAGCCACTCCATGACATGTGGGATCCTCCCACGTCAGGGATGGAACTGGTGCCCCCTGAACCATAAGGTGGATGTTTTAATCACTGGACCACCAGGGAAGCCCCATCACATGCAATTTTAAAATGTAAAGTGAATGAAGAATATAAGAGGGAAAAAAGAGAACAGATCCTCTTCTGGGGAAAGTGTAGTAATCCAACTTATGTCCTCTTAAGTTGGTTCTCTTTATTCTGATCTATCAGAGAGAGAGTTGGTTGAGTCTGGAATTTTGTAGCACTTCATACTCCATACTGGACCTTGAAACTGCATAAGACTTGAGTCACAGATGAAATCCAAATGTTTATCCTACAGAAATTTGCCCTTTTGAGAATGTCTGTAAACCAATATGCAACTCTGTCCAACCCACTGTTCTGTAGTTAGTGGTGGCTATTCTGTAGCACACCCGCCCCCCACAACTATACTTCCAATTTACGTTAACATGAAAATAAACAAATAGTAAAGTACAATTAAAGTTTCACTATAGCTAAAAGTTCTCTTGATTAAATCAGTTAGTGAATAACTATATATTTATGCTATTGCTAGGACAATGAATGTTACAGCACAAAAATGCATACAACACAGAAGGTAAGAGAGCCAGGAATTCAAAGACTGCAGGACACTTATAAGGAATAGAGGGACAGTTTGAGAGGCAAGGCTGGTTTCCAGTGCAGTAACACCTCAACTGTAGAGTATACAGAAGGAGAAACTGGGGGTGATGACTAACTGGTGTGGACAAGAGGGAGACAGAAGGTGGAGTCTGGGGCGGCCACAGTTTCTAGTTTCAGTAAAACTAGAAAAATTAGTAAAAGTAAAGTCATTAATAAAGTCAAAAATAAAAGAGCATGGAGAGATCCAACCAGCAGACAGGAAGTTCTATTTGGAACTTTCTGTTTTTTATATACCTATAGGGAAACTAAGAAGTCTTTCTACTGGGCAGTGGGTATGGGGGAGTGAGGTTGACAATGGACTCTATCAAGGGTCTAAACTCAACGTTGAAACCCTGGTAAAACTACTTAGCTTCTCAGGCATCAGTTTCTTCATAAACACAATAGAGATAATATTAATACTTATTCTGGTTGGTCTGTAATAAGGATATAATTATATAGCACGAATAAGGCCAACTGCATAATAAACCTCAAATAAATTCTCTCACTGTCAGTCCTACAGCTGAAGGGAAAAATCCAGATTCTAAGTCACAAAGACTAATAGGGGCTGCAAGTCATACCTGACTACAGCTCCTAAAACCATTCTCAGTATCTGACTTCCTGCAATGGACACGTTGTATCTCCCCAGAGATAAACATTCCAACCCAGTCTTGTCCTAAGTTCCTCTTCACCTTGTTCCCATCTGCATTCCCCATTGCCACATAACACCTCTGGTTTCCATATCTCCAACACTGGCTGCATCGTATCTCTTACTGTCTTTGGTTTCTTGCTTCCCATCAGAATCCTCTGAAAAATAAATGTGATTCCATCATTTGACTACTTTAAAAGGCTATATTTATCTTCATTTCTTTCAGGAGAAAGTCTCGAGACAAGCACATGAAGCTGACACATTTCCCTCACCTACGCCTGGCTGCCATGGTCTTTATCAGTAGGCACCCACAGATACTGCACCTCTATTCTTTACCACACAATGCTCTCCTCTGCAGAGAAAACACTTCTTGTTCACCTCTGTGTTCTGGGTACAACCTGCATGTCCTCAAAGATGCAGCACGAGTGCCACCTCTTCAGCACAGCCCTTCCTCACTCAGAGCCAGCCACTGCCTCTTAATTTCAGATCTCACACAGGTTATGGCTTAGAGTGTTAGTCCATTTAAAAGCAATTATGCTTGATTGAGGTTTTAGAAGCCCATCAAGGAAAGCCAAAGAAAGTCCCATTCCTCTGAACAAAAGCTCTAAGGTGGCTAAAGCACTGCCACATGGACACAGTTCCCTCTCTGCACAGAGAAAACTGGCATCAAGCTTACAGATGTGCTACGGGCTTTTATGATTTGTCATAATGAAAGTGATATAATTTCCTTTCCTAAGCCTTCAAGTGGAATTGTACACAAAATCAAATCACCTTGATTGTTACTGAGAGCTAATTCAAGTAAAGGCAGTGGTGGAAACTTGTCTGGCTGAACTCCTAGGGTCTAGTTAGCTATATAACCAAGGTTCACCTTCTGCTTATCTTTTCTTCATAGTCTTCATTTTAATATTGTTTGAGCTTTCATTTGTAAATAACATCATTCTTTTGCAGCATAATCTAGCCTCTTTTTTATGCACCCATTTCTATAACAGGCAGCATCCCAACAACAAGCACCATTGCACTCCTCCTGGTTAGACCTGATACGCTATCATTCAGCAAAAATTCTAACAATCTACCCTTGGAGGTATATTAACAGTCTAAAAAATTGTCTGTCATCATCGTTGTTTAAAAAAGACAAATGAGACCACAGATTTAAGCTTCATAATCAGTTACTAACAACTAATTCCAAGGTTAGAAGTTCATGTATGAGACCAGTTGGCCAGAGAAGCACCTCCAGACTCCAGGGAATCAGGGCTGTTATTGTCTTTTGACTCACTTGAGATGCCCGTGCTAACAGTGCGCTCTAGGTGGACTAACTCCCAGCATCCTCTGCTCTGCTGAAATGGAGACCACAGAATGTCTGGCTTCGGTGCTGCCACAGCCTGCAACGAGTGTGAGATGTTTCTAGGGAGCAGGCTGTGTTAAAGATGCTGCTTGACAAGTTGACGTAAAAGAGGCTATAAATATGCCATTGGTTCCTGGGACTGGAAAATTCTTCCTGACGTGAGAATGGTGTTTCTCACCGACGCTGAGAAAAAGCATTTCAGCTTAGTTTCAGGCCAGCTGGATCTTGATGAATCTCTCAGTGAAAAACCCTTCAGTAGAAGCCCAACACCCTTCTAGTACTCTCAAAGTACCCTTTTACTTTTCTTTTGTGACTCCTAACTCATTTTAAGTAAATAATTCTATATTATTAGTCTCCCTCAGTGGACTGCAAGCTCCATGAAACCAGAGACCTTGTGTTTGTTGGTTATACTTGTACTACTCCTAGTTACTAGCAGAGGGCCTGACACATCAGAGGCTTTCTCTTTTCCTCTATGGGATGAAAAATTCTGCAAGATATCCTTGCTTGTTTTACTCCAAACTCCTTCCTATTCCTCTGTTCTTATCTCCTCTCTATTCTGTCCCATAGGTGGAATATAATCAGCTCTAATCACCTATTGGAGTTCCCAAATTGAAAAATGCAGTCTGAACACTTATCTTGATGGCATGTTGAACATAAAATCAGCAGACTTAGTGACAGTAGGAGACATCATACTCTATAATTATTTCTGCATTCACAGGAAGAACAGTGAGTACTGTTAGGAACAATGTACAACAAAAAGGCAGGGTCATTATTCTCACAGAATTTACAAATAAGTAAAAAAAGTATAGTAAGTTGATATGGCCACACATCAGAAGTACTTAAATAATGCAGAAACAAGGAACATCTCAAGGAACCAAAGATATAAGAGATGTGAAAATTATTGGTACAAGCATATCTTATTAAAAGTTGCCTGTTTAAGACTATTTTACATGAGAAAATCTTCATACTTCAAAGGGATCAAAACTGATTCTGGGAGCTTCTCTGGTGGCCCAGCAGGTAAAGAGTCTGCTTTGTAGTGCAAGGGGCACCAGTTCAATCCCTGGCTGGGGAATATCCCACGTGTCGTGGAATGGCTAGACCGATGTGCCCAACTAGCAAGCTGGAGCTCTGGAGCACATACACCCAGATCCGGCGCTCTGCAATGAGTGAGGCCACTGCAATGGGAGGCCCTCACAGGCCAAAGAAAGAAGATGGATGAAAATAAATAAATAAATAAATAACCAATTTTAAAAAGGCCAAAAAAAAAAAAAAAAAAGGCTTCTGATGAGTGAGGTACAATTCAATTCTAATCTTAAGTCTCTTGAATTTCAAGTGGCATCCAACAATTTATCTCTTCATTACTATTACTTCGTGTCTCTCTAGGGCCTCCAGAGAGATTCGGGAGACAGGGTCATATTAAAATGTTGATTCCTCTTCCTTATCAATACAGAGGCTCTTTGGAGGCATGAACTGGGAGTTGACAGAAGATCATAAAGATCATGGAGGAGTTAGGACTAAGAAGGCCCTGAGCAATTTGTTAGGGCAGGGAATAAAGGAGAATGGTCACCACCACCGGGAAAGAGACCCTGGGTGAAGGCAGGGCTGAGCAGAAGCTTACAGTGCACATGGGGTAGAAGGAGCGTGAGGAGTGGCCGCGTATCCCATAGGTGGAATATAATCAGCTCTAATCACCTATTGGAGTTCCCAAATTGAAAAATGCAGTCTGAACACTTATCTTGATGGCATGTTGAACATAAAATCAGCAGACTTAGTGACAGTAGGAGACATCATACTCTATAATTATTTCTGCATTCACAGGAAGAACAGTGAGTACTGTTACGAACAATGTACAACAAAAGGCAGGGTCATTATTCTCACAGAATTTACAAATAAGTAAAAAAAGTATAGTAAGTTGATATGGCCACACATCAGAAGTACTTAAATAATGCAGAAACAAGGAACATCTCAAGGAACCAAAGATATAAGAGATGTGAAAATTATTGGTACAAGCATATCTTATTAAAAGTTGCCTGTTTAAGACTATTTTACATGAGAAAATCTTCATACTTCAAAGGGATCAAAACTGATTCTGGGAGCTTCTCTGGTGGCCCAGCAGGTAAAGAGTCTGCTTTGTAGTGCAAGGGGCACCAGTTCAATCCCTGGCTGGGGAATATCCCACGTGTCGTGGAATGGCTAGACCGATGTGCCCAACTAGCAAGCTGGAGCTCTGGAGCACATACACCCAGATCCGGCGCTCTGCAATGAGTGAGGCCACTGCAATGGGAGGCCCTCACAGGCCAAAGAAAGAAGATGGATGAAAATAAATAAATAAATAAATAACCAATTTTAAAAAGGCCAAAAAAAAAAAAAAAGGCTTCTGATGAGTGAGGTACAATTCAATTCTAATCTTAAGTCTCTTGAATTTCAAGTGGCATCCAACAATTTATCTCTTCATTACTATTACTTCGTGTCTCTCTAGGGCCTCCAGAGAGATTCGGGAGACAGGGTCATATTAAAATGTTGATTCCTCTTCCTTATCAATACAGAGGCTCTTTGGAGGCATGAACTGGGAGTTGACAGAAGATCATAAAGATCATGGAGGAGTTAGGACTAAGAAGGCCCTGAGCAATTTGTTAGGGCAGGGAATAAAGGAGAATGGTCACCACCACCGGGAAAGAGACCCTGGGTGAAGGCAGGGCTGAGCAGAAGCTTACAGTGCACATGGGGTAGAAGGAGCGTGAGAAGTGGCCTACATGCAGTGGGGAAACAGGGGACACAGTTGAACATATAGGGTAAGAAGTCAAAGGAGACTTTCAAGATCCTCAACAGAGAAAGTTGGCCCACTGTGGAATTATCTCTGGAAAGAAGCCCCCCACCCCACCTACAGTGGCCCTGGGGCCTTGATTTTCACCCCTACTTAGAAAAAGATTAAAATTCAAGCAGTAGGCAGCAACACATGGAAACTATCCGAGTAAATGTTTGTCAGTCAAGAAGGCCAAAGGACTGGTGTCAGAGTCATTTGGAAAGAAGCAAATAAAACAAATGGCTCTGGTTAACTCCAGAGGCGAAAGAGCAGAAGGCAATGGATCAAAATGCAGAGATAAAATGAAAAGAAGAGGAGGGACAAACAATTAACAAGTCAAACTCCAAATACCTGCTTTTTGCCCAGGCTGACCTACAAATAAAGATTTCCAGGAGAAATATTAATAACCTCAGATATGCAGATGACATCATCCTTATGGCAGAAAGCAAAGAGGAATTGAAGAGCTTCTTGATGAAGGTGAAAGAAGAGAGTGAAAAAGCTGGCTTAAAACTCAACATTCAAAAAACTAGGATCATGGCATCTGGTCCCATCACTTCATGGCAAAGAGATGGACAAACAATGGAAACAGTGACAGACTTTATTTTCTTGGGCTCCAACATCACTGTGGATGGTGACTGCAGCCATGAAATTAAAAGAAACTTGCTCCTTGGAAGAAAAGCTTTGACAAACCTAGACAGCATATTAAAAAGTAGAGACATCACTTTACTGACAAAAGTCCGAGTAGTCAAATCTATGATTTACTCTGTAGTCATGTATGTATGTGAGAGTAGATGAATCATAAAGAAGGCTGAGCACTGAAGAACTGATGCCTTTGAACTGTGTTTTTTGGAGAAGACTGTTGAAATTCCCTTGGACTGCAAGGAGATCAAACTAGCTAATTGCAAAGGAAATCAATCCTGAATATTCATTGGAAGGACTGGAGTCAACACTCCAATACTTTGGCCACCTGATGCAAAGAGATGACTCACTGGAAAAGACCCTGATGTTGGGCAAAATAGAAGGCAGAAGGAGAAGGGGACAATAGAGGATGAGATGGTTCAATGGCATCACTTAATCAATGGGCATGAGTGTGAGCAAGCTCTCAGAGATGGTGATGGACAGGGAAGCCTGGTGTGCTTCAGTAGATGTGGTCACAAACAGTCAGACACTATTGAGCGACTGAACTGAACTGACCTTAAAGTGGCTGAGACAAAGCAGTGAATCCAGAGAGATTTCTGTCTTGTTTTCCTGGTTACAATTCTGCTTCCCAGGATGTTTGTCCATTTTAGGGCTGGTTTAGAGTCACACCACTTATCACTTTGTCAGTTTATCAGGATATTTATCATTCTGAAAATCAAAAAAGTATAAAGAGACTATCTTACCTGCTCTTTTGAAAATGTGTCTCATTGATAGTTAATTGGTGTGATACTTTTGATGGAGGAGGGCTAGAACTCTTTCTTTGGTCACTAACAGAGCACTGGAACGGAACTGACCTAACAGTAAATTCCAAGGTTGTCTGAGGCTTGATAACTTTAATAAAGTTAATACGAAGATCTTCCAAACAGTCTGAAACAAATCATGAATTCAAAACTCACTGGATGGAGGATTGGGCAGGTGGGCAGATGGATCGAAGCTAGCATATTCATGCCTTTTGCCAGAATATTTATATTTCCTGGAGATTTTCTATTAATAAAACTCTGTAAGAGAACCTGGATATCCATGGTTTACAACCAACTGAGGTCCATACCGGGAAGAACCCTGGCTAGGGACTATGATGTGGCTGTCTGGTTTTCTGGGCCTGTGGGAGCCACTATATAAGCTCATCCTTGTCATAAGATGCTTTGTGTCACACCTCCTAACCAAGAAGGTCCAGAAGACAGTATCCTTCTCAGCTGGAAGCTCAGCCACTTGCTGGCAAGTTCTTTCACAGAAGGACATTCAAAACCCTGAGAGATATCTGAAAAGCTTCTAGAGGGTTCTGGTGTTCTCTGAGCTCTGCTGCATCTCTGTCACAGAGGGAGGGGCGAAATCAAAGAATGGCGTTAATCTTTTTCTACCTGCAAAGCAATTGCTTGCACTAAAAAAAAAGATCCTGGATTGGTCTGTTTGATTTTATTATGCCGTTTAGAATGTCACATTTTAATCCCTTTGTTGTTTCCATGTAGTGCTACTGTATTTACTTGCTAAAGCAGTGAATCCAGAGAGATTTCTGTCTTGTTTTCCTGGTTACAATTCTGCTTCCCAGGATGTTTGTCCATTTTAGGGCTGGTTTAGAGTCACACCACTTATCACTTTGTCAGTTTATCAGGATATTTATCATTCTGAAAATCAAAAAAGTATAAAGAGACTATCTTACCTGCTCTTTTGAAAATGTGTCTCATTGATAGTTAATTGGTGTGATACTTTTGATGGAGGAGGGCTAGAACTCTTTCTTTGGTCACTAACAGAGCACTGGAACGGAACTGACCTAACAGTAAATTCCAAGGTTGTCTGAGGCTTGATAACTTTAATAAAGTTAATACGAAGATCTTCCAAACAGTCTGAAACAAATCATGAATTCAAAACTCACTGGATGGAGGATTGGGCAGGTGGGCAGATGGATCGAAGCTAGCATATTCATGCCTTTTGCCAGAATATTTATATTTCCTGGAGATTTTCTATTAATAAAACTCTGTAAGAGAACCTGGATATCCATGGTTTACAACCAACTGAGGTCCATACCGGGAAGAACCCTGGCTAGGGACTATGATGTGGCTGTCTGGTTTTCTGGGCCTGTGGGAGCCACTATATAAGCTCATCCTTGTCATAAGATGCTTTGTGTCACACCTCCTAACCAAGAAGGTCCAGAAGACAGTATCCTTCTCAGCTGGAAGCTCAGCCACTTGCTGGCAAGTTCTTTCACAGAAGGACATTCAAAACCCTGAGAGATATCTGAAAAGCTTCTAGAGGGTTCTGGTGTTCTCTGAGCTCTGCTGCATCTCTGTCACAGAGGGAGGGGCGAAATCAAAGAATGGCGTTAATCTTTTTCTACCTGCAAAGCAATTGCTTGCACTAAAAAAAAAGATCCTGGATTGGTCTGTTTGATTTTATTATGCCGTTTAGAATGTCACATTTTAATCCCTTTGTTGTTTCCATGTAGTGCTACTGTATTTACTTGCTAAAGCAGAGAACAGAAAAGAACATGATATTCCAAAATGTACTCTTTCCCATGATTTGCCCTTCCTCTACCAGCATGGGGTGTCTTTACTTCACTTTTTTTCACTACACAGCTGCATAAATTAAGAAAGGAATCAAATGACTACACTGCCTCTTTTTGTCTCTTTTCTTCCTCCTTCATATTAAATATGGCTCCTATCCAGGGTGATCTTGGCATAGAGACTCCATTTCTCCCCTAGATTCCTTATCCTAGTAAAGTCATGGTGACTCTGCCAGGCTCTGCACAGCTTGTTACTGCTCTAGTCATTTTGACTTGTAAAGATCAAATGTTCTGCTACATACTACAATGTTTATATGTCTGACTGCATTCCTCTCTAACAAGTGGCCCATGACAGAAAACAAAGGAGAAGTATCTTGCTTTCTTTTTGTTGTTGATAAAGTGAGGCCCTTTATGAATGCAGGAAAAGATGCTCTATAAATTTAAGACCTAAATAAGCACAAACTAATAAATATACAAGATTCTTTCATGTTTGGCTTGACAGAACAGCTAAACCTGGCAAAAATAAGCTATATCCACCGATATATTTAACCAATGGATAGTTTCAAACTCTTTTCTTTACCAAGACTTTTCTCAGACACAGAAAGGAAATTGGCTTACATTTGAAACTTCCTTTATTTTTCCTGTCATCTATAGAAGCTGTCAGAGAGCTAGCTAGAAAGAAGGTAGGACAATCAAGGCCTGGGTCACTACAGGGTCACTGGCTCTTAAATATCATCAGGATTGAAAAATGATCCAAACTTTCCTAATCCAGAAGAAATCAGAGTCCAAATCAAGGTGAAGGGTCATGACTAAGGCGAATCAAAGAATGGCTTTTAAAAATCTGAGAGATATCTGAAAAGCTTCTAGAGGGTTCTGGTGTTCTCTGAGCTCTGCTGCATCTCTGTCACAGAGGGAGGGGCGAAATCAAAGAATGGCGTTAATCTTTTTCTACCTGCAAAGCAATTGCTTGCACTAAAAAAAAAGATCCTGGATTGGTCTGTTTGATTTTATTATGCCGTTTAGAATGTCACATTTTAATCCCTTTGTTGTTTCCATGTAGTGCTACTGTATTTACTTGCTAAAGCAGAGAACAGAAAAGAACATGATATTCCAAAATGTACTCTTTCCCATGATTTGCCCTTCCTCTACCAGCATGGGGTGTCTTTACTTCACTTTTTTTCACTACACAGCTGCATAAATTAAGAAAGGAATCAAATGACTACACTGCCTCTTTTTGTCTCTTTTCTTCCTCCTTCATATTAAATATGGCTCCTATCCAGGGTGATCTTGGCATAGAGACTCCATTTCTCCCCTAGATTCCTTATCCTAGTAAAGTCATGGTGACTCTGCCAGGCTCTGCACAGCTTGTTACTGCTCTAGTCATTTTGACTTGTAAAGATCAAATGTTCTGCTACATACTACAATGTTTATATGTCTGACTGCATTCCTCTCTAACAAGTGGCCCATGACAGAAAACAAAGGAGAAGTATCTTGCTTTCTTTTTGTTGTTGATAAAGTGAGGCCCTTTATGAATGCAGGAAAAGATGCTCTATAAATTTAAGACCTAAATAAGCACAAACTAATAAATATACAAGATTCTTTCATGTTTGGCTTGACAGAACAGCTAAACCTGGCAAAAATAAGCTATATCCACCGATATATTTAACCAATGGATAGTTTCAAACTCTTTTCTTTACCAAGACTTTTCTCAGACACAGAAAGGAAATTGGCTTACATTTGAAACTTCCTTTATTTTTCCTGTCATCTATAGAAGCTGTCAGAGAGCTAGCTAGAAAGAAGGTAGGACAATCAAGGCCTGGGTCACTACAGGGTCACTGGCTCTTAAATATCATCAGGATTGAAAAATGATCCAAACTTTCCTAATCCAGAAGAAATCAGAGTCCAAATCAAGGTGAAGGGTCATGACTGAGGCTCTCTCAGTCAATAAACAACATTCTCTTGTATTTGGTACATTCCCTACACATGCAGCTTAATTCACTCAGAAAATTCTTCACTATTTTATTAAAAATTAAATGCAATTCTTGTAACAGAAAGAAAATTCCACAATTCTAGGCAACATTAATTGTGAGGCACTGATTTCTGGTACATGGATGTTTGAGGCCAGAAGGCAGATGTATGTTCTTCTCTAGAATATCATCTTCTACCATGGATTGTGTAGATATACATCAGCTACCACCAGGTTCACTATTTGTTTTTTAATGAATTATGCTATTACTAGTAAGAGACTTTTCAATTAAACATTTTAGCAAAGAAAGCAAGATTTGCTTTCCTGTTAAAAAATCCCAAATTATTCTAGAAAAGAAGGGATTTATTGATGTGCAACACTCAACAGAAACAGAGGTCATATGTGTTAGTTAGGGATTTTATGTACAAACCAGAACAACTAAGTGATGCAATAATCTAGTTTCATAAAAATGACTTCCTAATGTTTCCTAGTTTTTGCCACTTCTAATTTAAATTAAAACTTTGTTATTAAATGATAAACTGCATAATTTGTTCTACCCACATCAATTATAAATTCATTTGTAAAGAAAAAGAAGAGAAATGAATCAGTCATGTTAATAAAAAATTAACTGAAGAGCTGTCAAGAATAACTTATCTGAAGAAAAAAGAAGTCTTTTATAGTTAAATTATAGAATAATTTATAGAGAATTAAATCTACCAAACAAATTCTCAATACTTTGGAGCCACTAGGTCCGGTGACAAGGGACCCTCTATCTTTTGCTAATACTGCACATGAGCAGAGCAGAGTTAAATGGGCTTGCTTAGCAGCTGAGGAGTAAATAAAGACTGGTAATGGAGGCTGTGGATGCTGTTGCAGAGAATTTGCTCTGAGGCTTTGATGATGACATGAATCAAACTTTAAATACAGACTGAAGCTTCCTTGTGTGATAAAAAACTATTCACAGAACTTCACCTCCATGGCCTGCTCCCATTCTGATCTTTCAAGTGGATTTACTGGACATTGTGAAATTAGGACTACCTCAGCATGAATCCACCATGTGACCTTTCATCTCCAGTACCTTATGTACCATTGAGTTATCATAAGCTATTCTTCACAGCTAGCTGTATTTTGAGACACAAGATTGGTCTCCCAATGAAATATTATGTAAGTCTCAAAATTAGGCTCAGTGCTCAATATAAGATGTGATAACTCGTCAACAATGTAATGTCTCTTGCATAGACCAGGAAGGAATAAGTAACATACGTCATTCAGGGTGCACTATGGCCGGGTGAGCATACTGGAGGTGAGCAAAAAAGGACCAGATCCAATAACACACACACAACAAAAGGCACAGTAGGTTGAGTTAGCAGATTATTACACATCAACCTAGGTAAGGTCCTGTAGGCCTAATGTTACTTACTTAGCCCAACACACAACTAATTTCAAAGGAACTTTTATCCCAGTAATGGAGGGCAGAATGAGGCCCAGAAATGCATTAGAACTGTGATATTAGAACTTACAATAAAGGGACAACAAAAGGAAAATTCTTAAGAAAGAGACTATATACACTTTCAAACTGAATACTCAAGTAGGCAATTGGAACCAGTAAGGGAGATCCAGATACAGCAAGCGACCCAATCTGGGATTCTTCTTTGTGTCTCCTTTCCTACCTAGATATTCACCTTTCCTACCTAGAAACACTGATCAGGGAAACCCACCATACCTTTCCACCAGTGATAGACATCTGGTGATGAACCTTTTCTGCCCCGTTAGGTGGCAGTGGCAGGGTGGGAGCCTCTGTGGCACCAGGTAATCTGAGTCAACCAAAATAGCACCACAGAGGCTCACAGCCCACTAAAAAATAGGTAGAGACCACATGGCAAACCTAGCAGGGTGACTGCTAAAACAAAAGACTGAAATAGAACCAGAGTTTCTGAACATAATAGACAATGTCCCCGATCTACAAAAAAAAAAAAAAAAAAATCACCTATCAACCCAGAAACAAGAAAATCACAACTTGAGTAAAAAAACATAAGCAACTAATGCCAATACCAAAATAAATCAGATGGATCAAGACACTAGAGTCATCTAAAAAGGATTTTAAAACAGTTGTCATTAATATGCTTTAATCAACTATAAATTTTCTTACAAGTGAAAAAATAGAAAATACCAGAAAATAAATGGAAGCTATAAAAAAGAATAAAGTGGAAATTAGAGAAAATACTATATATAAAACAACATAACTGAAATTTAAAAACTAGATAGACTCAATAAGCTGAAATTCAAAACCTAGAAAGACTCAATAGTAGAGACAACAGAGGACAGAATGAATGAACTGGAAGACAGAACAAGAGAAGTCACCCAATGTCGACAAAAAGAGAAAACATACTGAAAAAAAAAAAAAAGTAACCAAAAAAATCTCAGGGAAATGTGGAACAATAACAAAAGATCCAGCATTTGCAGCAACAACGTTTTAGAAGGAGAGGACAGTATGGCTGAAAGAGTATATGATGGAATAATGGCTAAAAATTTCCAAAAAGTAGAAACAAACACAAGCTCGTGGATCCAAAAAACACAGTGACAGGAAAGAGAATGGACCTAGAAACATCCTATGCTATGACACATCATAATTAAAAATTTGTAAATTAAAGGTAAAGAAAAACATACTGAAAGCAGTCAAAGAGCATTAATTTAAATGACAGTGGATTTTTCACCTGTAACCATGGAAGACAAAACAAAGTGGTTTCAAGTGTGAAATGAAAGAACTGTGGACTACACAAATATGTTCAACTGATATTTGACAGAAGTAATTCAGTAGAGGAAAGGTAGTCTTTTCAACTAATGGTGCTGGTATGCCATATACAAATGGATATTCCCAGGCAAAAATGAATTTTGACCGAAACCTCATACCTTTTACAAAAGTTAACTCAAAATGGATCATAAGCCTAAGTGTAAAGCCAAAACTATACAACTTTTAGAAAAAAACTCATAGAAAGAGAATGAAAAGATGAGCTATGTTCAAAGAAAAATCTGCAAATGCATATTCAACAAAAGACTAACATATAGCTTATACAAAGATTTTAAAAACTCAAAATTCAACATAATAAACAAACAGTTCAATTAGAAAGTGGTAAAAGACATGTAACAATATTTCACAGAAGACGGAAGAGAAGCACATGAAAAGATTTCAACATCATTAGCCACCAGGAAAATGCAAATAAAAACCATGAGATATCACTACTTGCCTATCAGAAAGACTTTAAAATACTGGTAACAAAAAATACTGACACTGATATATGAGTGAAATTGGTCACGCATATATTACTGGTAGAAATGAAAGATGACATAACCATAGAAGAAAACAGTTTAGTAGTTTCATATAAAACTAAACATAAAATTATCATATGACCCAGAAATTGTACAACTGTTTATCCAGAGAAATAAAAACTTACATCCAAACATAAACCTGTATACACACGTTCACAGCAATTTTGTAGCAGCCCCAAACTGGAATCAGTCTAATTATCCTTCGCCAAGTAAATGGTTAAAGAGAGTATAGAATACCACATAATATTGCTCAGAAATAAAAAAAGAATAAATTATTGATGCACATGTGTGCATACATGCTTGGTCATTTCTCACTCTTTGCGATGCTATAGACTATAGCTGGCCAGGCTATAGTCCTCTGTTCATATGTTGCTCCAGGCAAGAATATTGGAGTGGGTTGCTATTTCCTCCTCTAGGGAATCTTTCCAATCCATGGATTGAACCTGTGTCTCCTGCACTGGCAAGCAGATTATTTACCTGTAACCATGGAAGACAAAACAAAGTGGTTTCAAGTGTGAAATGAAAGAACTGTGGACTACACAAATATGTTCAACTGATATTTGACAGAAGTAATTCAGTAGAGGAAAGGTAGTCTTTTCAACTAATGGTGCTGGTATGCCATATACAAATGGATATTCCCAGGCAAAAATGAATTTTGACCGAAACCTCATACCTTTTACAAAAGTTAACTCAAAATGGATCATAAGCCTAAGTGTAAAGCCAAAACTATACAACTTTTAGAAAAAAACTCATAGAAAGAGAATGAAAAGATGAGCTATGTTCAAAGAAAAATCTGCAAATGCATATTCAACAAAAGACTAACATATAGCTTATACAAAGATTTTAAAAACTCAAAATTCAACATAATAAACAAACAGTTCAATTAGAAAGTGGTAAAAGACATGTAACAATATTTCACAGAAGACGGAAGAGAAGCACATGAAAAGATTTCAACATCATTAGCCACCAGGAAAATGCAAATAAAAACCATGAGATATCACTACTTGCCTATCAGAAAGACTTTAAAATACTGGTAACAAAAAATACTGACACTGATATATGAGTGAAATTGGTCACGCATATATTACTGGTAGAAATGAAAGATGACATAACCATAGAAGAAAACAGTTTAGTAGTTTCATATAAAACTAAACATAAAATTATCATATGACCCAGAAATTGTACAACTGTTTATCCAGAGAAATAAAAACTTACATCCAAACATAAACCTGTATACACACGTTCACAGCAATTTTGTAGCAGCCCCAAACTGGAATCAGTCTAATTATCCTTCGCCAAGTAAATGGTTAAAGAGAGTATAGAATACCACATAATATTGCTCAGAAATAAAAAAAGAATAAATTATTGATGCACATGTGTGCATACATGCTTGGTCATTTCTCACTCTTTGCGATGCTATAGACTATAGCTGGCCAGGCTATAGTCCTCTGTTCATATGTTGCTCCAGGCAAGAATATTGGAGTGGGTTGCTATTTCCTCCTCTAGGGAATCTTTCCAATCCATGGATTGAACCTGTGTCTCCTGCACTGGCAAGCAGATTATTTACCTCTGAATCATCTGGGAAGCCCACTGATGCACACAACAAATTAAATTAATTGTCAGTGAATTATGCTGAGTTAAAAAAACCAAGCCAAGGCTTCCTTGATGGTCCACTGGGTAAGGACACAGCTTTGCAGTGCAGGGGGCACCGGTTCGATCCCTGGTCTGGGAGGATCCAGCATGCTGCAGAGAGGCTGGACCAATGTGTCCAGCTGCCGAGTGGGAGCTCTGGGGAGCGTACGCCTGGAGCCAGTGCTCTGCAGTGACGGGGGCCACTGTGATGGGAGGCTCACATGGGTTGGGGAGCAGAGATGGATGAAAGTGGATGAATGAAAGCCCAACAGAAGTGGCCCAAAACAAAAAGAAAAAAAAAAAAAAAGTCAAGCCAAAGAGTTGACATGCTGCATAATTCCATTTATGTAACATTTTTATCTGAAAAAAATTCTAGCAATAGAAGACAGATTAGACTTTTCTGGTGGTCCAAGTGGTTAAGAATCTGCCTATCAATGCAGGGAATAAGGGTTCAATCCCTGGTCTGGGAAGATTTCATATGCCTTGGGGCAACTAAGCCCATGCACTGCTGAAGCCTGCACTTTCTACAGCCTACGGTCTGCAACAAAAGATGTCACCACAATGAGAAGCCCGCACACTTCAAGTACAGAGTAGCCCCTGCTCCTGTAATAGGCACAGCAGTGAACACCCAAGACATACAAAGAAAGAAAAGAGAAAAAAATAAATGAAGACAGATTAATGTCAAAAAGGTTAGGGACAGAGGGATGGGAGGCAAGAGTGTATGATACTACAAAGAGGAAACAGGAGAGAAACTTTGGGTACTAGAAATGCTCAGTATCTTAACAGTGGTGGCAAATACAGGAACAAGCGATACAATCATATATAAACACATACACATACATTTCTGTATTATTTCTTACAAGTGAACATGAATTCATAATTACCTCAAAAACATTTCAACTTAAAAGCCTGAATATTCTCACAATTTGAATGATGAGGTAATATTTCTACCATGAAGTTAATTTTCAAACTAGGTATGTGGCAACCAAGGCCAGGTGTATGGCAAGAAAGGACCTTGGGCAAACTGCCTTCAGGCATAGCTTTTCGTCAGTCAGTTAATCATCACTGAAAAGCCACTGCTTTATAAGAAAAAGGGGAGGGAATGTTACATTTATACAGTATTAGACTCGGTCAGGAGGAAGACGGATGCTAGTAAACATCCTATCAGTCAACTAGCAATTAGTCATAGGTCTTAAATCCCAGAGGGCAATGACACATCTGTTTAATTCACCAAAGATTGATCAGCATTTGGTATAGCCTCTGACTCCTGGTAGGCATTCAGTAGGGTTGATTGCTGAATGAAAAACAAATACACACTCAACACTGTGAGACTAAAGAAATTCCTGCCTACTAGGTGTTTACAGTATTCTGCCTCTGTAGGTCCAGTAGGAATTTCCTGGCACTCTATTGCCTAAGCCTGTGCCTTCTACTCTACTGAAGATTGAAGGACAGAATCGGAAACTGTCCAACCTGAAAGTCAAAATTAGTTTTCAAATATCCAACCTTATCTATGTTTATTTTATTTTTTTATTGAAGTATAGTTGGTTTACAACGTTGGCTCTATATTTATTTTAATATTTAAAAATAAGTTAAATGACAGACTGAGCTTACTTTCATCCCTTCCAAATAAAACAAGTTCATCCTTGTCAGTACATAGAACCCCCAAATCTAAAACACAGGTCCAAATAACAGTGGAGTTCTTTGAAGTATGAGATGTACAAATGAAACAATTTTGTTCAGCAGGGAACCAGAATGATGTTTCTGATGTAGTAAATGAGAGCTATGGAACTTGACAAGAGTCTCCTATTATCTTTACTCCAACTAGTTCTTAAGCAGAAGTAGCTCCTAGCACAACAACAAAAGCACCCAGATCTTGCAACGATTTGGATAAAGAAGATATTGAAAGAAATAGCACATCACACATCCTGCAATAGCAAATGTTACTAGTTTTTGAAACTGGAAAGTATTTTATTGAGATGCCTTGACAATCAGTATACAATCTGGTACATCAGCAGCTATCATTACATCAAACGTCCATTTTGATTTTTATGCCTGGCGTGCATGGGGTTGCAAAGAGTCACATAGGACTGATTGAGTGATTGAACTGAACTGAACCCCCACAAAAGCCTCTTTAATTAAATGTCAAGGAGTTTCAATGGATGGCACTGAGCTCAAAACTGCAGGAAGATTATCATATGCAAGGGTTAGCAGAAGTAAAACAAAGTGAATCATGTAATTTAAAAACTCTGGATAGAACCACCAATTTTGCTAGAAGGTTTAACATGCTAGAAACACTTAGGAAAATTACACAAGTCCTGGAGTCCATTCACTTTATTCACAATACCTTCATTTGCCATCCTTCACAGGGTGATAAATGGAATTATTGATACTTTCATTTTTGTTTTAATTTAATTATATTTTTGCATTTTAACTGTAGCTTACCTTGAGAGTTAGCAATATTTTATTACTATACGGTTGTCATGACTTCATGTGGCTTGAATTTTTAGTTGAATTTTTATTATAACTTAAAGGCCATTTACTTTGAGAGAAACTGAAGTCAGATTTTATAATATAAAGTCAATAAGAAAATGGAACTCCCCCTTGAAAAAGCTTTAGCGCAGTTTTGTCTGTTCATGTCACAACCACAACTAATGATGTTAGAATGTGGACATTCTGGAGACAAATTTAGTGGCATTCACTTTAATCTTATACAGTGCCTATACTAATGCTTAACATTAAAAAAAAAAAAAGTTTGTCAGCAGTTACTTTGGGGAAAAAAAGTGATTTTTGTCTTCAGATATTGAAAATGTTAAAGTTCAAAACTCAGCAAAAGGGATTAGTGAAAATGAGTTCTCTGTGCATTTTAATGTTACTTGCTTCTTTGAGAAAGGGGGCAACAAAGGAATCCTTTTTTGTGTTAAAGTTTCTGCTGAGAAGTGTTCAAAGAAACTTCATTGTAACCTTCCCTCACAGGTAAATGATGAATGTATAGAGATTTCAAACCAAATGCCTCTCAAAGTAAAAGAAGAGATGCTCATTTATGCTATGGAGTTGATTAAGTGTATTAACCCAGAACCTCAATATAAACATATTTTTTCATTATTAAGCAGTAAATGGTTTTAAAGCAAGGTGATAGGAATATTCATTATAACTGTCCTTTATATTTTTGACATTTTTTGTGAATTTCATAATAAAAGTTAACAAAGAGGCTAACGGTGGATTCACTGTGTTTGTAAAGGAATTCCTACACTCTGAACATTATTTCTAATTTAATTTGGTCAGCATAAAACAAAAGACCAGACAGTGTGATATCCAATAATTTTATTTAAATTTTTTGGCCTCTTTTATTGTTTATTTATTTATTTATTTTCATCCATCTTTATTCTTTGGCCTGTGTGGGCCTCCCATTGCAGTGGACTCTCTCATTGCAGAGCACCGACTCTGACCACATGTGCTCCAGAGTGCTGGCTTGTAATTGGACACACTGGTTCAGCCACTCTGTGGCATCCCAGGCCAGGGATCAAACCGGTGACCCCTTGCATTGCAAGGCAGACTCTTTATCCATTGGACCACCAGGGAAGTTCTCCAATAATCTTTCTCTGAACAATCCCAAAATAAGGTCACCTTTCTCCCCTAGGAGATGCTTAAAACATTGTCTTAGTTTAATTTGATGTGTATGAAGATTTTCCACTTGGGAATAAAATCCTTAGCAAATCCAATGTTTTCCCTGTGTGACATTAAGCCAACTAACTAAGGTTTAAAATAAGGCTGACTGCCAGTGTAAATCATATCTTTCCTGGCTTCACACGTGAGCCAGATGTTGGGGATTTTTTGAGCTACAGGATCATGGGGAAAAAGGTTTTTGCATTTCCTATGTTCTCACTCCAGCTCTCAACTTTCAGGATTTATGGCCAGTCAACAATGTCATGAACAGGCCTGAAAATATCCCCACAGTAAAATCCACTGACAATGCACCTCCCTCTGCCTTGCCCACATATCATCCGTCAGATCAGGATCAGTTTACACTGGTTCTTCCCCTAAATGTTGCACAGCGGGCAGTGAGGCAGGTGTAATCGTTAATCTTCTGAAGCCTGAATACAGTATTGTTGCAGACATACAGTATATGTAAAAATACAGGTATATGTAAAAATATCATATATGCTCACTAACTATAGAGTACCAACAGCATTTTCATGTATTTCCATTAAGGAATTCCCTGAGGTCCCGATGAATGTCTGTTTATGTACACAAGCAAGCATATTTAAACTTTCTATTATAAGTATTTTAGTCATTATTACTCTTAAATAACTTTGATGATTACATGGTTTTGTCAAATGTTTACAACTAATTCATTCTACTAGTACTGTACTGCTAAGTAATTAGTTTGCTTCTAACTTTTTCGTCTGTTTTAAATAATTTGTTTTGCTATATTTTGAAAGCATTTTGACAATGGAAAAATTCAACAGAAAATGAATTGTTTTCTGAACCATTTCCTTTCTGTTTCAACCCAGTCTTCTTAGGAACAGTAGTTTTCAGACTCTAGTACACATCAGAATCATCTGAAAGGCTTATTAAAACACAAATTTATGGGCCTCACTTTTAGAGTTTCTGACTGAGAGGTCTTGAGGGGACCCCTTTAAAGGCCTTTTAACACCTGGAGAAAAGACTCTTATCCATTGGACCACCAGGAAGTTCTCCAATAATCTTTCTCTGAACAATCCCAAAATAAGGTCACCTTTCTCCCCTAGGAGATGCTTAAAACATTGTCTTAGTTTAATTTGATGTGTATGAAGATTTTCCACTTGGGAATAAAATCCTTAGCAAATCCAATGTTTTCCCTGTGTGACATTAAGCCAACTAACTAAGGTTTAAAATAAGGCTGACTGCCAGTGTAAATCATATCTTTCCTGGCTTCACACGTGAGCCAGATGTTGGGGATTTTTTGAGCTACAGGATCATGGGGAAAAAGGTTTTTGCATTTCCTATGTTCTCACTCCAGCTCTCAACTTTCAGGATTTATGGCCAGTCAACAATGTCATGAACAGGCCTGAAAATATCCCCACAGTAAAATCCACTGACAATGCACCTCCCTCTGCCTTGCCCACATATCATCCGTCAGATCAGGATCAGTTTACACTGGTTCTTCCCCTAAATGTTGCACAGCGGGCAGTGAGGCAGGTGTAATCGTTAATCTTCTGAAGCCTGAATACAGTATTGTTGCAGACATACAGTATATGTAAAAATACAGGTATATGTAAAAATATCATATATGCTCACTAACTATAGAGTACCAACAGCATTTTCATGTATTTCCATTAAGGAATTCCCTGAGGTCCCGATGAATGTCTGTTTATGTACACAAGCAAGCATATTTAAACTTTCTATTATAAGTATTTTAGTCATTATTACTCTTAAATAACTTTGATGATTACATGGTTTTGTCAAATGTTTACAACTAATTCATTCTACTAGTACTGTACTGCTAAGTAATTAGTTTGCTTCTAACTTTTTCGTCTGTTTTAAATAATTTGTTTTGCTATATTTTGAAAGCATTTTGACAATGGAAAAATTCAACAGAAAATGAATTGTTTTCTGAACCATTTCCTTTCTGTTTCAACCCAGTCTTCTTAGGAACAGTAGTTTTCAGACTCTAGTACACATCAGAATCATCTGAAAGGCTTATTAAAACACAAATTTATGGGCCTCACTTTTAGAGTTTCTGACTGAGAGGTCTTGAGGGGGGACCCCAAAATTTGCATTTCTGACAGGTCCCATGTTCTGGACCACACCTGGAGAAAATACTGTGCAGAGATGCATCTGCTGGATTTATGAAACTGATACAGCAAGAGGCTAATCATGGTGGTGTCACCTCTTTTTACCTTTCCACGGAGAAATAAAAAGCTGTTTCAGTTGCCATCTCACAGCAGAGTCCATGGCCTGGCATGTGCTCAGGTACCCTCTTTATGTTAAAAAATGTTTGGCAGATATGTAATACTGGCAGGAGAGACTGCAATTTTGACACCTGTACCTTGATTTGGGACTCATTTTTCTCACTCAAGATTTGGCAAGTATGTCTTCTTTAAGGTCAGGCTGTGAAAACACACTCTGATTCACAAACCTAGTTTCAAACACCACAAGGGGTAAATAACTACTTCTGAAACTAATGAGTATTAAATATCTTCATTTTGAGTTGTTTTACACACTTTGCTTGTATAATGAGATGTATGTATTTACACAGAATTTGCGCTTTATTGCTTTAACAAATCAGAACCAAAAACTTACTCCCTGTATATAGCTTCTCCCTGCTGTCAGCCTATGCTCAACCCTACCACCTACATATCTTTCTAAATATCAAAACTGAATCCTTACTTACTTCTGTCCCCAGCAATATGGCAAATGAGATGTTCAAAGAAATCATTTTTGAGGAAGCACATCTAAAAATGTTGGTGAAAAATGTTTAAAGAATAGCTTTGGGATTTTCTTTATTTCATATAGGACTATAGTCGTGATTAAAAACTACAAAAGGTCAGTTTTCATCCCAATTCCAAAGAAGGGCAGTGCTAAAGAGAGTTCAAACCACCAGACAATTGCACTCACTTCCCGTGCCAGTAAGATTATGCTCAAAATTCTTCAAGCTAGGCTTCAGCAGTACTTAAACTGAGAACCTCCATATGTACAAGCTGGGTTTAGAAAGGGCAGGGGAAGCAGAGACCAAATTACCAACATCTTTTGAATCATAGAGAAAGCAAGGGAATTCTAGAAAACATCTCCTTCTGCTTCATTTACTATGCTAAAGTCTTTGACTGTGTGGATCACAACAAACTGTGGAAAATTCTTAAAGAGGTGGGAATATCAGACCACCTTACCTGCCTCCTCAGAAACCTGTATGCAGGTCAAGAAGCAAGTGAGAACCTTACATGGAACAATGGATCAGTTCAAAATCAGGAAACGAGTACACAAAGGCTGTATATTGTCACTCTGTTTGTTTAATTCATGTGCAGAATACATTGTGCAAAATGCAGAGTTGGGGGGCTTCCCTGGTGGTCCAGTGGGTAAGGACACCGCCTTGCAGGGCAAGGGGTGCCAGTTCGATCCCTGGCCTGGGAAGATCCCATGAGCCGCGGAGAGGCTGGACTGATGTGTCCAACTACTGAGCTGGAGCTCTGGAGGACATGCGTCCAGAGCCAGTGCTCTGCAACAACAGAGGCCACTGCGATGGGAGGCCCACACGGGGCAAAGAACAAAGATGGACGAAAATAGATAAATGAAAGACCAATAGAAGGCGCCCACCTGCCCCCTTCCCTTTCCAACCCGTCCCCACCCCCCAAAAAATTTTTTTTTAATTTTTAAAAATGTAGGGTTGGATGATTCACAAGCTGGAATCAAGATAGCCAGCAGAAATATCAACAACTTCAGATATGCAGATGATAAAACCCTAATACCAGAATGTGAAGAGGAACTATAGAGCCTCTTGATGAAGGTGAAATAGGAAAGTGGAAAGGCTGGCTTAAAACTCAACATTCCAAAAACAAAGATCATGGTATCTGGCCCCAACACTTATGGCAAATAGAAGGGGGAAGAAATGGAAACAGTGACAGAATTTAGTTTCTTGGGCTCCAAAATCACTGCGGATGGCGACTGTAGCCATGAAATTAAAAGATGCTTGTGTCTTGGAAGAAAAGCTATGACAAAACTAGATAGTGTATTAAAAAGCTGAGACATCACATTGTCAACAAAGGTCAGTCTAGTCAAAGCTATGGTTTTTCCAGTAGTCATGGATAAATATGAACCAAACCATCAAGAAGGCTGAGCACCAAAAAAAAAAAAAAAAAAAAAAAGAAAAACCAAAACAAAACAAAAAAATAAGGCTGAGCCAAAAAAATTGATACTTTCCAACTATGGTGATAGAGAAGACTCTTGAGAGACAGGAAGGAGATCAAACTAGTCAATTCTGAATATTCATTGGAAGCAATAATGCTGAAGCTCCAATAGCCATCTGATGTGAAGAGCCAACTCATTAGAAAACACCCCTATGCTGGGAAAGATTGAGGGCAGGAGAAGAGGGTGACAGAAGATGAGATGGTTGGATGGCATCACTGACTCAATGGACATGAATATGAGCAAACTCTGGGAGACAGTGAACGACAGGGTGTGCTGGAGGCTATGGGGTTGCAAAGGGTTGGACACCACTGAGCAACTGAACAACAACAATAAATAACTACCTTTATGATGCTTCATAAGTGCAGAGGTGTTTCATCAAGGTAAACTTTTAGAAGCGGAATTTGTAGGTCAAAGGATAAACAAATATATAGATTTGTCAGATATTTCCAATAGAGTACATTTTTAAAAGAAAAGTTGCATTTCTAAACACCAGCAATCAACAATTAAAAATTTATAGTTATCATTCACAAAGTCAACAACAAGAATATATAATATATGATGGGAGAAAAAGAAGTGTGAGATTTTCAGGTAAATGAAGTATAAAACTTTACTGGAAGACCTTGGAACAAGATATATATAATATGATGGAGACCAGAATGTGAAGAGGAACTATAGAGCCTCTTGATGAAGGTGAAATAGGAAAGTGGAAAGGCTGGCTTAAAACTCAACATTCCAAAAACAAAGATCATGGTATCTGGCCCCAACACTTATGGCAAATAGAAGGGGGAAGAAATGGAAACAGTGACAGAATTTAGTTTCTTGGGCTCCAAAATCACTGCGGATGGCGACTGTAGCCATGAAATTAAAAGATGCTTGTGTCTTGGAAGAAAAGCTATGACAAAACTAGATAGTGTATTAAAAAGCTGAGACATCACATTGTCAACAAAGGTCAGTCTAGTCAAAGCTATGGTTTTTCCAGTAGTCATGGATAAATATGAACCAAACCATCAAGAAGGCTGAGCACCAAAAAAAAAAAAAAAAGAAAGAAAAACCAAAACAAAACAAAAAAATAAGGCTGAGCCAAAAAAATTGATACTTTCCAACTATGGTGATAGAGAAGACTCTTGAGAGACAGGAAGGAGATCAAACTAGTCAATTCTGAATATTCATTGGAAGCAATAATGCTGAAGCTCCAATAGCCATCTGATGTGAAGAGCCAACTCATTAGAAAACACCCCTATGCTGGGAAAGATTGAGGGCAGGAGAAGAGGGTGACAGAAGATGAGATGGTTGGATGGCATCACTGACTCAATGGACATGAATATGAGCAAACTCTGGGAGACAGTGAACGACAGGGTGTGCTGGAGGCTATGGGGTTGCAAAGGGTTGGACACCACTGAGCAACTGAACAACAACAATAAATAACTACCTTTATGATGCTTCATAAGTGCAGAGGTGTTTCATCAAGGTAAACTTTTAGAAGCGGAATTTGTAGGTCAAAGGATAAACAAATATATAGATTTGTCAGATATTTCCAATAGAGTACATTTTTAAAAGAAAAGTTGCATTTCTAAACACCAGCAATCAACAATTAAAAATTTATAGTTATCATTCACAAAGTCAACAACAAGAATATATAATATATGATGGGAGAAAAAGAAGTGTGAGATTTTCAGGTAAATGAAGTATAAAACTTTACTGGAAGACCTTGAAAAGATATAATAAATTGTGAGACAAGACATATACATGGATGAAAGACTTACTGTTGTAAATATATCAACGATCCTACAATTTACCTACAGATTCAGTAAGACTTTTTAAAAAATCTTATTAGGATTTTTCAAGGACCTTGATGAGCTTACTCTAAAATATACACAGAAGGAGGCGGACCCAAGATGGCAGAGGAATGAGGGGAAGATTGCACCAGCTCCCCAACAGAATCACCAGAACTAATCAAAAAAGGAAACATCACCAACAAACCAGCCACTAGACGACAGAAGAACTCCATAGGTCCGCGAGAGTAGAAGAGTGAACAGCCAGAACTTTCCCAGGGCTACTGTTCTGAGAAACCTCTATCCTAACCCCCACGCCAGACTGCACCCACGGAGAGCGTGCCAGCAAGTGCCCTAAAAGGGGGCCTGAGCCGAGTGTCGGGGGAGAGAGGGCAGCGCGAAAATTCCAAGAATCCGCCCGGATCGCCGCAGAAATTAAGACACTGCGAAGATAGGATACTGGAGCAGGGCGGGGCAGAACGCAATTGGGAAGTTCCCCGCGGGGTGCTGCCTAGCGACCTGGAGCCGGGAGGGAGCACCCAGTGCGAAAATCACGTCACTTGGTTGGGCGGAAATCATAACTTCCTGCCTGGCACCAGGTAAGTTCAAACACTCATAGTGGGGGACTTGCTGAACAGAGAGGGGAAGTCGCCCACGGATTGCTGACCAGGGACTAGACACCAGCTGGACGGGGAAGCTTGTGCCTGCCTTTGGGACTTGGACGCGTAACTGGCAGTGTGCGTGCACCAGTGGTGGAGGAGCCCGTGCACCCCTATAGCTACACCCGCAGCGGAGGAAGCCGGGAGAATGTCAGGTATTGGAGGCTACCAGTGGGTGCGCGGCAGAGCCAGGGCGCCCCCCTCCAACAGGGGACTGCGCGAGCAGCAGCCCCCTGCCTGACGGACTGGGATCAGCCTGCCACCCCCGCCAGCACCTGAGCTTGCAGCAAAGCCATATTTGGCTGAAAACAAACCATAGCAACCGGTACCATAAGGGAAAGGCTACATCATCAAGACAACACCATGGAGAGCAGATTGGCTTCCACCAGATAGATGAGAGGATATAAACCAGGGACAGTATTTAGCTTTTTTTTGTTTATTTGTTGTGGACGGTTCTGTTTATTTGTTTGATCAGTCAGGTTTGGTTTGGTTTGTTTTTTGTTTGTTTGTTTGTTTGTTTGTTTTGTCTCTTCTTATTAAGTTTTTCTTCCCTTTTTAATTTTTTTTTATTTTTAATTTTTATTTTTTAATTTTAATTCTTGGAAACTTCTAATTTTCTTCCCTCTTTGCCACTGCTTCCTCCCTTTATGTTCTAAATGTAAAACTTTCTCCTATATACCAATATCCTCTAGATGAGTATTTCCTACCTTCCTATCTCCACTATTCTCTTCCTGCTGCACTAAACAATATAACACACTAATCTTGGCTACGTAACCCTATAAAATCCTTCCAAGATGAACCTATCCCTTCTCATTACCCATACACTCTCCACCTCCTCACCCCCAACACATGTCTTAGCTAAAAATTGCTTTCAGTGAAATAGTCCAAGCCAGGACCTTGCCCCAGATCTATTTTTCCAGGCACTGTTTTAATTAATTCAGAGCTTAACGGGCAAGTATCATCTGTGACTGCATGAATTGCCAGAAAGATTTCCTATGCTTTATCTCTGTAAAACTAGTTAGATGTGGCTATTGCTGTGTATATATGTATATCTTATGACTATGTTAGAAAACATCTGCATGCTTTTATGACTGTCACCCATCAGGGACACACCTCTTGCTCCTCAGATGCTAGTATTTGAACTAATATCACGGAACACCATAGAAAACCAGACATAGAGCCTACACCCCCTGACCAATCATCAAACTAAGGATCTTCGGAGTGGAAGCCCTGATTCCAAGACCCCACACTATCAAAGAACATACAACACTAGAGATTATTCATCTGTAAACAAGACCTAACACCACCCATGACACAAACCATTGAACCCTTCTAGAAGGACAGAAACCCAAAGGAAGGGAGAATTCAACCAAGAAGCCTGTTGGGGAAAAGAACTCCACACAAACAGACACACACAAAGAAACAGAAACTAACCTAATAATGAAACGACAGAGAAACACTACACAAATGAAGAACCAAGCTAGAGAAACACCGCTTCAAATGACAGAGGAGGAGATAGACAAACTATCTGAAAGAGAATTCAGAAAAACTATACTAATGAGGATGAAAAACATCGAAAACAGAATATTACAGGAAATTAATGCACTGAGAAAAGACATGCAGGAAATGAAAAATAAGCAAATAGAGACCACCAACTCAATTGCTGAACTCAAAAATGCTATAGAAGGTCTCAACAGTAGAGTATCAGAGGCAGAAGAACGGATAAGTGAGCTGGAAGATAAAATGATGAAAATAAGTGCTGAAGAAGAGAACAAAGCCGAAAGAATTGAAAGAACTGAGGATAGCATAAGAGACCTATGGGACAATATCAAACGCACCAACATTAGAATTATAGGAGTTCCAGAGGAAGAAGACGGGAAGAAAGGCTATGAAAAAATTCTTGAAGAGGTTATAGTTGAAAACTTCCCCAGCATGGGTAAGGAAATAGTCAACCAAGTCCAAGAAGCACAAAGAGTTCCACACAGGAGAAACCCCAGAAGAAACACATCAAGGCACATTCTAATCAAACTAACGCAGACTAAATATAAAGACAGATTACTAAAAGCAGCTAGGAGCAAACAACAAATAACATATAAAGGAAACCCCATACGTCTAACTGCGGATCTCTCAACAGAAACCCTGCAGGCCAGAAGAGAATGGCAAGACACATTTAAACGGCTAAAAGAGAATCACCTCCAACCAAGAATTCTCTACCCAGCAAGAATCTCATTCAGAATTGATAGTGAAGTCAAAAGCTTCACAGACAAGCAAAAACTAAAAGAATTCTGTACCACAAAACCAGCCCTACAACAAGTGTTAAATGGCCTGATATAGCCAATAAATACAAGAGTAGGAGAAGTCGTACAAATCAAACCCCAAACTTCTAAGAAGATGACAATAGGAACATTCGTATCAATAATTACTTTGAATGTAAATGGATTAAATGCTCCAATCAAATGACACAGGCTGGCTGAATGGATCCAGAAACATGACCCATATATATGCTGTTTACAAGAGACCCACTTCAGACCTAGAGACACTCATAGACTGACAGTGAAAGGCTGGAAAAAGGTGTTCCATGCAAATAGAAATCAAAAGAAAGCTGGAGTAGCAATCCTCATATCAGACAAAATAGATTTTAAAGTAAAGAAGATTCTAAGAGACAAGGCAGGTCGCTACATCATGATTAAGGGATCCATCCAAGAGGAAGACATAACAGTCATGAATATCTATGCACCCAACACAGGGGTACCTCAATACATAAGACAGGTACTTTCAGACTTAAAAGAAGAAATCAATAATAATGCAATAATAGTAGGAGACTTTAACACTCCTCTCACACCAATGGACAGATCATCCAAACAGAAAATTAATAAAGAAACACAAGCCTTAAATGCCACACTGGAAAAGATGGACCTCATCGATATCTTTAGGACGTTCCATCCAAAAGCAGAAGAATACACTTTCTTCTCAAGTGCTCACGGAACATTCTCCAGGATAGACCACATCTTGGGCCACAAATCTAACCTCAGTCAATTCAAGAAAACTGAAATTATATCAACCATCTTCTCAGACCACAATGCAATGAGATCAACTACAGGAAAAAAAACTGGTAAAAATACAAACACATGGAGATTAAAAACACATACCTAAAAAAACAACTGATCATTGAGGAAATCAAAGGAGAAATTTAAAAATTCCTAGAAGAAAATGATGATGAACATACGACTGTGCAAAACCTATGGGATACTGCAAAAGCAGTTCTAAGAGGGAAATTTATAGCAATACAATCCCACTTCAAGAAACTAGGAAAATATGAAGCAGATGACCTAACCCGCCACTTAATTGAAGAAAGAAGAACAAAAACACCCCAAACTTCTAAGAAGATGACAATAGGAACATTCGTATCAATAATTACTTTGAATGTAAATGGATTAAATGCTCCAATCAAATGACACAGGCTGGCTGAATGGATCCAGAAACATGACCCATATATATGCTGTTTACAAGAGACCCACTTCAGACCTAGAGACACTCATAGACTGACAGTGAAAGGCTGGAAAAAGGTGTTCCATGCAAATAGAAATCAAAAGAAAGCTGGAGTAGCAATCCTCATATCAGACAAAATAGATTTTAAAGTAAAGAAGATTCTAAGAGACAAGGCAGGTCGCTACATCATGATTAAGGGATCCATCCAAGAGGAAGACATAACAGTCATGAATATCTATGCACCCAACACAGGGGTACCTCAATACATAAGACAGGTACTTTCAGACTTAAAAGAAGAAATCAATAATAATGCAATAATAGTAGGAGACTTTAACACTCCTCTCACACCAATGGACAGATCATCCAAACAGAAAATTAATAAAGAAACACAAGCCTTAAATGCCACACTGGAAAAGATGGACCTCATCGATATCTTTAGGACGTTCCATCCAAAAGCAGAAGAATACACTTTCTTCTCAAGTGCTCACGGAACATTCTCCAGGATAGACCACATCTTGGGCCACAAATCTAACCTCAGTCAATTCAAGAAAACTGAAATTATATCAACCATCTTCTCAGACCACAATGCAATGAGATCAACTACAGGAAAAAAAACTGGTAAAAATACAAACACATGGAGATTAAAAACACATACCTAAAAAAACAACTGATCATTGAGGAAATCAAAGGAGAAATTTAAAAATTCCTAGAAGAAAATGATGATGAACATACGACTGTGCAAAACCTATGGGATACTGCAAAAGCAGTTCTAAGAGGGAAATTTATAGCAATACAATCCCACTTCAAGAAACTAGGAAAATATGAAGCAGATGACCTAACCCGCCACTTAATTGAAGAAAGAAGAACAAAAACACCCCAAAGCCAGCAGAAGAAAAGAAATTATAAACTCTAGAGCAGAAATAAATGAGAGGGCTTCCCCTGGTGGTCCAGTGGGTAAGGACATCGCCTTGCAGTGCAAGGGGCGCCGGTTCGAGCCCTGGCTTGGGAAGATCCCACGTGCCACAGAGCAGCTGGACAGATGTGTCCAATCAGCGAGCCGGAGCTCTGAAGCGCATGCGCCCAGAGCCGGCGCTCTGCGAAAACAAGACGCCACCGTGATGGGAGGCCCGCAGGAGCCAAAGAACGAAGACGAATGAAAATAAAGAAATGAAAGTGGCCCGCCCACTCCCCTCCCTCCCCAACCCGACCCCCACCCAAAGTAAATAAATAAATAAATCTTTAAAAAAAAAAAAAAAAGAAATGAGAAAGAAACGAAAGAAACAATAGTAAAGAGAAATAAAACAAAAAGCTGGTTCTTTGAAAAGGTAAACAAAATTGACAAGCCACTGGCCAGACTCATCAACAGAAAGAGAGAGAAGAACCAGATCAACAAAATCAAAAACGAAAAAGGAGAGATTACAACAGATCATGCAGAAATTCAAAGGATTCTAAGAGACTATTATGAGCAACCCTATGGCAACAAACTGGACAACCTGGAAGAAATGGACAGTTTCTTGGGGAAGATTATCTCCCAAGACTGAGCCAGGAAGAAACAGAAACTTTGAACAACCCAATCACAAGCTCAGAAATCGAATTTGTGATTAAAAATCTACCCAAATATAAAAGCCCAGGGCCAGATGGCTCCACAGCCAAATTCTACCAAACATTTAAAGAAGAGCTAATGCCTGTCCTTCTAAAACTCTTCCAAAAAATTGCACAGGAAGGAAAACTTCCAAACACATTCTACGAGGCCACCATCACCCTGATACCCAAACCAGGCAAAGACAACACAAAAAAGGAAAATTATAGGCAAATTTCTCTGATGAACTTAGATGCCAGGATCCTCAACAAAATCCTAGCAAGCAGAATTCAACGACACATCAAAAAATTCATACATCACGATCAAGCCGGGTTCATCCCAGGCATGCAAGGATTCTTCAATATCTGCAAATCAATCAATGTGATACACCATATCAACAAATTCAGAGACAAAAATCACATGATCATCTCAACAGATGCAGAAAAAGCCTTCGACAAAGTACAACATCCATTTATGATAAAAACTCTTCAAAAAATGGGTACAGAAGGAACTTATCTCAACATAGTGAAAGCCATATTTCAGAAGCCCACAGCAAACATTATCCTCAGCCCTGGCTTGGGAAGATCCCACGTGCCACAGAGCAGCTGGACAGATGTGTCCAATCAGCGAGCCGGAGCTCTGAAGCGCATGCGCCCAGAGCCGGCGCTCTGCGAAAACAAGACGCCACCGTGATGGGAGGCCCGCAGGAGCCAAAGAACGAAGACGAATGAAAATAAAGAAATGAAAGTGGCCCGCCCACTCCCCCCCCTCCCCAACCCGACCCCCACCCAAAGTAAATAAATAAATAAATCTTTAAAAAAAAAAAAAAAAAAAAAGAAATGAGAAAGAAACGAAAGAAACAATAGTAAAGAGAAATAAAACAAAAAGCTGGTTCTTTGAAAAGGTAAACAAAATTGACAAGCCACTGGCCAGACTCATCAACAGAAAGAGAGAGAAGAACCAGATCAACAAAATCAAAAACGAAAAAGGAGAGATTACAACAGATCATGCAGAAATTCAAAGGATTCTAAGAGACTATTATGAGCAACCCTATGGCAACAAACTGGACAACCTGGAAGAAATGGACAGTTTCTTGGGGAAGATTATCTCCCAAGACTGAGCCAGGAAGAAACAGAAACTTTGAACAACCCAATCACAAGCTCAGAAATCGAATTTGTGATTAAAAATCTACCCAAATATAAAAGCCCAGGGCCAGATGGCTCCACAGCCAAATTCTACCAAACATTTAAAGAAGAGCTAATGCCTGTCCTTCTAAAACTCTTCCAAAAAATTGCACAGGAAGGAAAACTTCCAAACACATTCTACGAGGCCACCATCACCCTGATACCCAAACCAGGCAAAGACAACACAAAAAAGGAAAATTATAGGCAAATTTCTCTGATGAACTTAGATGCCAGGATCCTCAACAAAATCCTAGCAAGCAGAATTCAACGACACATCAAAAAATTCATACATCACGATCAAGCCGGGTTCATCCCAGGCATGCAAGGATTCTTCAATATCTGCAAATCAATCAATGTGATACACCATATCAACAAATTCAGAGACAAAAATCACATGATCATCTCAACAGATGCAGAAAAAGCCTTCGACAAAGTACAACATCCATTTATGATAAAAACTCTTCAAAAAATGGGTACAGAAGGAACTTATCTCAACATAGTGAAAGCCATATTTCAGAAGCCCACAGCAAACATTATCCTCAACAGTGAAAAACTGAAAACATTTCCGCTAAGATCAGGAACAAGACAGGGGTGTCCACTTCACCACTACTATTCAGCATAATCCTGGAAGTTCTAGCAACAGCAATAAGAGAAGAGAAAGAAATCAAAGGAATCCAGATTGGAAAGGAATAAGTCAAACTCTCTCTCTTTGCAGACGACATGATATTATACATAGAAAATCCCAAAGACACTATTACAAAGCTACTAGAGCTAATCAACAAATTCAGCAACGTCGCAGGATACAAAGTCAACACACAGAAATCACTGGCATTCCTATACACAAACAATGCAAAATCAGAAAACGAAATCAAAGAGGCAGTTCCCTTCACCATTGCAACCAAAAGAATAAAATATCTAGGAATAAACCTACCCAAAGAAACAAAAGAATTGTACACAGAAAATTACAAAACACTCATGAGAGACATTAAAGAAGACTTAAACAGATGGAGAGATATTCCATGTTCCTGGGTCAGAATAATCAAAATTGTGAAAATGACCATACTACCAAATATCATCTACAGATTCAATGCAATACCTATTCACCTACCATTGACATTTTTCACAGAACTAGACCAAACAATCACACAGTTCATAGGGAAACGCAAAAGACCTTAAATAACCAAAGCTATCCTGAGAAAGAAAAACGGAGCTGGTGGAATCAGCCTCCCTAACTTCAGACTCTACTACAAAGCAACAGTCATCAAGACAGTATGGTACTGGCACAAAAACAGAACTATAGACCAATGGAACAAGATTGTGAACCCAGAGATAAACCCACACACCTCTGGGTACCTTATTTTTGACAAAGGAGGCGCAACTATAAAATGGGACAAAGGCAGCCTCTTCAACAAATGGTGCTGGGAAAATTGGACAGCTACAAAAATCACATGATCATCTCAACAGATGCAGAAAAAGCCTTCGACAAAGTACAACATCCATTTATGATAAAAACTCTTCAAAAAATGGGTACAGAAGGAACTTATCTCAACATAGTGAAAGCCATATTTCAGAAGCCCACAGCAAACATTATCCTCAACAGTGAAAAACTGAAAACATTTCCGCTAAGATCAGGAACAAGACAGGGGTGTCCACTTCACCACTACTATTCAGCATAATCCTGGAAGTTCTAGCAACAGCAATAAGAGAAGAGAAAGAAATCAAAGGAATCCAGATTGGAAAGGAATAAGTCAAACTCTCTCTCTTTGCAGACGACATGATATTATACATAGAAAATCCCAAAGACACTATTACAAAGCTACTAGAGCTAATCAACAAATTCAGCAACGTCGCAGGATACAAAGTCAACACACAGAAATCACTGGCATTCCTATACACAAACAATGCAAAATCAGAAAACGAAATCAAAGAGGCAGTTCCCTTCACCATTGCAACCAAAAGAATAAAATATCTAGGAATAAACCTACCCAAAGAAACAAAAGAATTGTACACAGAAAATTACAAAACACTCATGAGAGACATTAAAGAAGACTTAAACAGATGGAGAGATATTCCATGTTCCTGGGTCAGAATAATCAAAATTGTGAAAATGACCATACTACCAAATATCATCTACAGATTCAATGCAATACCTATTCACCTACCATTGACATTTTTCACAGAACTAGACCAAACAATCACACAGTTCATAGGGAAACGCAAAAGACCTTAAATAACCAAAGCTATCCTGAGAAAGAAAAACGGAGCTGGTGGAATCAGCCTCCCTAACTTCAGACTCTACTACAAAGCAACAGTCATCAAGACAGTATGGTACTGGCACAAAAACAGAACTATAGACCAATGGAACAAGATTGTGAACCCAGAGATAAACCCACACACCTCTGGGTACCTTATTTTTGACAAAGGAGGCGCAACTATAAAATGGGACAAAGTCAGCCTCTTCAACAAGTGGTGCTGGGAAAATTGGACAGCTACATGCAAAAAAATGAAGTTGGAACATTCCCTGACACCATACACAAAGATCAACTCAAAATGGATCAAAGACCTAAATGTAAGGCCAGAAACCATCAAACTCTTAGAGGAGAATATAGGCAAAACCCTCAAGGACATAAATCAAAGCAAGATCATCTCTGACCCACCTACAAAATAGCGGAACTGAAAAGAAAAATGAACCTGTGGGACCTCATGAAACTTAAAAGCTTTTGTACAGCAAAAGAAATTACAAAAAAGCTGAACAGACACCCCACAGAGTGGGAGAAAATCATATCAAATGAAACAACAGACAAAGAGTTAATCTCCAAAATCTACAAGCAACTCAGACAACTCAGCATAGGAAAAAGGAACAACCCAATCAAAAAATGGGAAAAAGATCTAAAGAGACGCCTCTCCAAAGAGGACATACAGATGCCCAAAAGCACATGAAACAATGCTCAACTTCAGTTACAATTAGAGAAATGCAAATTAAAACTACAATGAGATATCAACTCACACCTGTCAGTATGGCCATCTTCAAAAAATCTGCAGACAATAAATGCTGGAGAGGGTGCGGAGAAAAGAGAACCCTCTTGCATTGCTGGTGGGAATGTAAATTGAGACAGCCTCTATGGAAGACAATATGGAGATTTCTTAAAAAACTAAAATTAGAAGCACCCTATGACCCAGAAATCCCACTATTAGGCTTATATCCTGATGTAATCAAAACTGAAACAATCACACAGTTCATAGGGAAACAAAAGACCTTAAATAACCAAAGCTATCCTGAGAAAAAAAACGGAGCTGGTGGAATCAGCCTCCCTAACTTCAGACTCTACTACAAAGCAACAGTCATCAAGACAGTATGGTACTGGCACAAAAACAGAACTATAGACCAATGGAACAAGATTGTGAACCCAGAGATAAACCCACACACCTCTGGGTACCTTATTTTTGACAAAGGAGGCGCAACTATAAAATGGGACAAAGTCAGCCTCTTCAACAAGTGGTGCTGGGAAAATTGGACAGCTACATGCAAAAAAATGAAGTTGGAACATTCCCTGACACCATACACAAAGATCAACTCAAAATGGATCAAAGACCTAAATGTAAGGCCAGAAACCATCAAACTCTTAGAGGAGAATATAGGCAAAACCCTCAAGGACATAAATCAAAGCAAGATCATCTCTGACCCACCTACAAAATAGCGGAACTGAAAAGAAAAATGAACCTGTGGGACCTCATGAAACTTAAAAGCTTTTGTACAGCAAAAGAAATTACAAAAAAGCTGAACAGACACCCCACAGAGTGGGAGAAAATCATATCAAATGAAACAACAGACAAAGAGTTAATCTCCAAAATCTACAAGCAACTCAGACAACTCAGCATAGGAAAAATGAACAACCCAATCAAAAAATGGGAAAAAGATCTAAAGAGACGCCTCTCCAAAGAGGACATACAGATGCCCAAAAGCACATGAAACAATGCTCAACTTCAGTTACAATTAGAGAAATGCAAATTAAAACTACAATGAGATATCAACTCACACCTGTCAGTATGGCCATCTTCAAAAAATCTGCAGACAATAAATGCTGGAGAGGGTGCGGAGAAAAGAGAACCCTCTTGCATTGCTGGTGGGAATGTAAATTGAGACAGCCTCTATGGAAGACAATATGGAGATTTCTTAAAAAACTAAAATTAGAAGCACCCTATGACCCAGAAATCCCACTATTAGGCTTATATCCTGATGTAATCAAAACTGAAAGAAGCACCTGTACCCCAATATTCATTGCAGCTCTCTATACAATAGCCAGAACATGGAAGCAACCTAGATGTCCATCGACGAATGAATGGATCCAGAAGCCCTGGTACATATATACAATGGAATACTACTCAGCTGTTAAAAGAAATGCAGAAGACTCAGTCCTAATGAGGTGGCTGGCTCTAGAACCTATCATAAAAAGTGAAGTAAGTCAAAAAGAGAAAGACAAATACAGTATACTAACACACATATATGGAATCTAATAGGACGGTCTTGATAACACACGCAGTGAACTCATGGAAAAAAAGACAGAGCATAGACATAGGGACATTGTGGGGAAGAAATAGGGAAGGGGAGGCATGGAGGGAGTAGCATGGAAACGTATACTGTCATGTGTGGAAAAGATAGCTATTGTCATTGTGCTAAGGGAGTAGGAGTGCTTACAATGGCATGGGTCGATGGTCCGGAGGGGTGGGATGGGGGGAACTGGGAGGGTGGGGACCAGGGATATGCATATGACTGATCTGGGAACATACATGTCTGTGAACAATAAAACTCTGTAAAACTTTTAAAATAAAGAATTAAAAAAAAATGTATACAGAAGAGCAAACAGGCAAGAAAGAGAGGCCAAGATAAACAGCAAGACTTAGTCAAAAAAACAAGATTCAGTCATTATGTAATTTAATATCTTATCATGGTGATAAAAAAAAACACATCAACTGAAAGAAGAGATCCCATACAATAGATATGTATTCATATAGGGAAGCCTGATACATAACAGACATGACCTTTCATATCTATAACAAAAGTATGGATTACTTTAAAATTTTGTCAGAGCAACTGATCATCTGAAGTAAAAAAATGAAAGTAGACTCCACCATTTAAAAAGCTCACACACAGGGCTTCCCTGGTGGTCCACTGGGTAAGACACCACCTTGCAGTGCAGGGGGTGCCAGTTCGATCCCTGGCCTAGGAGGATCCCATTTGCCGCAGAGCAGCTGGACCGATGTGTCCAAATACCCAGCCGGAGCTCTGGGGCACATGCGCCCAGAGCCGGTGCTCTGTGACAACAGAGGCCACCGCGATGGGAGGCCCACACAGGCCGGAGAACAAGGATGCATGAAAATAGACAAATGAAAGACTAATAGAAGTGGCCTGCCCGCCCCTCTCCCTCCCCATCCCTTCCCCCCTCAAAAATAAATAAATAAATGTTAAAAATTTTAAAAAGCTCACACATAAATCAAAGACTTAAAAGTCAAAGAAAATAGGTTAACATATTTAGGCAAAAAAAGAAAAGAGAGGGAAAAAAATATAGGATAATACTTTGAGCATCATATTAAAATTGGATTTGCTTATAACACACGGGAAAGAACAAAGACAGAGCATAGACATAGGGACATTGTGGGGAAGAAATAGGGAAGGGGAGGCATGGAGGGAGTAGCATGGAAACGTATACTGTCATGTGTGGAAAAGATAGCTATTGTCATTGTGCTAAGGGAGTAGGAGTGCTTACAATGGCATGGGTCGATGGTCCGGAGGGGTGGGATGGGGGGAACTGGGAGGGTGGGGACCAGGGATATGCATATGACTGATCTGGGAACATACATGTCTGTGAACAATAAAACTCTGTAAAACTTTTAAAATAAAGAATTAAAAAAAAATGTATACAGAAGAGCAAACAGGCAAGAAAGAGAGGCCAAGATAAACAGCAAGACTTAGTCAAAAAAACAAGATTCAGTCATTATGTAATTTAATATCTTATCATGGTGATAAAAAAAAACACATCAACTGAAAGAATAGAGATCCCATACAATAGATATGTATTCATATAGGGAAGCCTGATACATAACAGACATGACCTTTCATATCTATAACAAAAGTATGGATTACTTTAAAATTTTGTCAGAGCAACTGATCATCTGAAGTAAAAAAATGAAAGTAGACTCCACCATTTAAAAAGCTCACACACAGGGCTTCCCTGGTGGTCCACTGGGTAAGACACCACCTTGCAGTGCAGGGGGTGCCAGTTCGATCCCTGGCCTAGGAGGATCCCATTTGCCGCAGAGCAGCTGGACCGATGTGTCCAAATACCCAGCCGGAGCTCTGGGGCACATGCGCCCAGAGCCGGTGCTCTGTGACAACAGAGGCCACCGCGATGGGAGGCCCACACAGGCCGGAGAACAAGGATGCATGAAAATAGACAAATGAAAGACTAATAGAAGTGGCCTGCCCGCCCCTCTCCCTCCCCATCCCTTCCCCCCTCAAAAATAAATAAATAAATGTTAAAAATTTTAAAAAGCTCACACATAAATCAAAGACTTAAAAGTCAAAGAAAATAGGTTAACATATTTAGGCAAAAAAAGAAAAGAGAGGGAAAAAAATATAGGATAATACTTTGAGCATCATAAAGTAAGGAAGGAATCTTAGATAAAACACAAAAAACATAAATCATAATGAAAAAGTTGTATTGGATTTAAAATCAAGAATGCTCATCAAAAGACCTTAAAGGGAGTAAAAATCCAAGTCACAAACTGGAAGATGATAATCACCAAAGGATATTACCTAGAATAAATGGAAGATTCCTACAAATTATTAAGCCAGAAACAAGCAATCTTATTTAAAATAGACAGAAAAATTTGTATTTCACAGAAGAAATACAATCAATGGATATATGAAAAGAAGTTCAATATACCTGTATGTATAAAAACACAAACTAAAATTCTAGTGAGAGAATATCTTATATACAACAAAAATGGGACAAAGATTAAAAAGTCTGACAATACCAAGTAAGGATTTGAGGAAAGAGTTTACTGGTGGGAGTATAAATTGATAGATTCAAAGGTCAAAACTGAACATGCACATACATGATGTTCTCATAATTTCTCTCTCAGAGAAATTCTCTTTTACATGCCTCCAATATAAGAATAATTTAAACAGTACTATTCATAATAAAAAAATACTTTAAATAACCTAAATATCCATGATTGTAAACTGGATAATTAAATTTCACACAATAATTTAATAACTGTTAATAACTTAGTTGGAAAATAAATGATCCATAGGTTCAGAAATCAACATGGATATCAAAAGTAATGTGGAAAGAAAATCTTAGAAGAAATGCATTCAGTATGATTCTATTATATATATTACATAAAAGCAGGAAAAAACAAATCACATATTTTAGGAATATTTACACATGTGGAAAATATTTAAGTAAAAGCAAGAAAATTTTTAGTACAATATTAAAATGGTAATTTCCCCTCATGAGGAAGATGATCTGTAAAGGGAACAAGAAGATTCTAAGAAGGAAATCATCCATCTCTTATTAGAATCATCAGTGTTATTTTATTTATTATTACTGCTTTCATTTAAAATAGACACATATGTTATATTTACTCTCTGGTAGGTAAGACTCATTTCACAATTTCAAGAAGTTTAACAGAAAGAAAGTTAAGATGATTTTCTTAGACTTTTGCCTAGAAGCTGCTAGTAGCTTCCTGTTGCCTACAGGATAAAACCCAACTTCCTAGCAAGAAAGACTCTAAGCTCTTGCCCATCTGGCCTCCAGCTAATTCTGCAGTTTTGTCTCCACCCTTTTCCCCTTCACATCCCCATGACTCACTGTGTTTCTGAGACACCTGAATTATCAGATCCACAAGCACACACCAAGGCTGTGCACCTGCAGTTCCCCTTCCTGGCATTCACTCTTGCTAGTCAACTCCTGTTTTCAAACTATGCAAATGCCAAATACTTAGTAGAGTCTTCCCTGAAAATTCTGATGGATATTTTCTTCTGTGCTTTCACAAAGGCATAGTTCAATTTATCTGTTTATATGTTCATTGTTGCTTGCCTGTGAGATCTCTGTAGGCAGAGACTATAATTTCAGTTCAGTTTACCCAACATTTCCTGTGTGTTAATTTTACATCATGACTTTGTTAGTCACTGAATTTATCAGCAACAGGCCCAATTTCCTACCATAAAGAATTTGGAATTTAGTTATACTCATGTCAATATTCTTTATGCTGATTGCAGTGCCTGGCATATTGCAGATGATTAAATGGTCTCCAATGAATCAATGAATTAATCACTCAGTGAACAAACAAAGGGACAAACAGAACTTTTCCTACTTAAATAAACAAACAAAACGTTTGGCAATGAATCATGCTTTCAATGGGTTTGCAAATCCATGGCTTTTAAAGACTGTAAATTAAACATATTTAAAGTTTACCTAAGAGGAAAAAAATACCAGAAGTGTATCCTAGTGGAGATTGTAATTATTCTGATTGGAATTTCCAGAATCAACCAATTAAAACTTGGATTCTCTACACAACACAATATCAAGCAACAATACAAGTTGTGTGTGAAACTGGAAAATATTAATGAAAGTATTCCTTTTGGGACTCTCCCAAGTGAGTTCTCTTTGTAAACATGTTAACTTGCTGTTCACTTTCTTTAAAAGGAAAAGAATTCCCAAGAAAGAGTCCAAATCAAACATTCTTTCAACGTTTTAAAATTTCTAAGTTTAACAGAAAGAAAGTTAAGATGATTTTCTTAGACTTTTGCCTAGAAGCTGCTAGTAGCTTCCTGTTGCCTACAGGATAAAACCCAACTTCCTAGCAAGAAAGACTCTAAGCTCTTGCCCATCTGGCCTCCAGCTAATTCTGCAGTTTTGTCTCCACCCTTTTCCCCTTCACATCCCCATGACTCACTGTGTTTCTGAGACACCTGAATTATCAGATCCACAAGCACACACCAAGGCTGTGCACCTGCAGTTCCCCTTCCTGGCATTCACTCTTGCTAGTCAACTCCTGTTTTCAAACTATGCAAATGCCAAATACTTAGTAGAGTCTTCCCTGAAAATTCTGATGGATATTTTCTTCTGTGCTTTCACAAAGGCATAGTTCAATTTATCTGTTTATATGTTCATTGTTGCTTGCCTGTGAGATCTCTGTAGGCAGAGACTATAATTTCAGTTCAGTTTACCCAACATTTCCTGTGTGTTAATTTTACATCATGACTTTGTTAGTCACTGAATTTATCAGCAACAGGCCCAATTTCCTACCATAAAGAATTTGGAATTTAGTTATACTCATGTCAATATTCTTTATGCTGATTGCAGTGCCTGGCATATTGCAGATGATTAAATGGTCTCCAATGAATCAATGAATTAATCACTCAGTGAACAAACAAAGGGACAAACAGAACTTTTCCTACTTAAATAAACAAACAAAACGTTTGGCAATGAATCATGCTTTCAATGGGTTTGCAAATCCATGGCTTTTAAAGACTGTAAATTAAACATATTTAAAGTTTACCTAAGAGGAAAAAATACCAGAAGTGTATCCTAGTGGAGATTGTAATTATTCTGATTGGAATTTCCAGAATCAACCAATTAAAACTTGGATTCTCTACACAACACAATATCAAGCAACAATACAAGTTGTGTGTGAAACTGGAAAATATTAATGAAAGTATTCCTTTTGGGACTCTCCCAAGTGAGTTCTCTTTGTAAACATGTTAACTTGCTGTTCACTTTCTTTAAAAGGAAAAGAATTCCCAAGAAAGAGTCCAAATCAAACATTCTTTCAACGTTTTAAAATTTCTAAGTATAGCTTTAGGCATCTAAGTAAGCAGTCAGTCTTTAGATCTGTCACTTACGAATATTACATGCCAAAGAATACTGAAAATGATGCATCTCTAGATATTAGCTTTCAACAAACACAACACAGAGAAGCAAGTAAAGATCATCTGTATGGTATGACTATGCCATCTGAATGCTTCTTTCTCCCTTCCTTGGTCTCTATTCTTTGCTGGATAAATGTATCATCATTCTCAAAAGACATCTTATTCTGGCCTTTCTGGGAATTCTCAACTAGTTTCACTGTGGTAGGCAGAATAATGGTGCCTCAGACATGGTAATGTCCATATCCAATCCTCAGGGCCTGTATTATATTACATGGTAAAGGGATCTGACAGGTGATTAAATCAAGGATCTTAAAATGAAGATTATCTTAGATTCTCCGAGCAGCTGAATGTAATCACAGAGTCCTTATAAGAGAAAGGCAAGAGGACGGAGTTAACAGTAGAAGATGTGACAATGGAAGTAAGGTAAGAAGGTGTCATCAGCCAAGGAATGCAAGTGGCCTCTACCTGCTGAAAAAGGTAAGGAAACATATTCTTCCTTTGGAGTCTCCAGGAGGAGCCAGCCCTGCCATTTTTCACCCAATAAGTTGGCTAAGATTCATTTTGGGTTTCTGAATTCCAGAAATGTAAGATAATAAATTTGTATTGTTTGATTTGCCATTAAATTTATGGTAAATGTTACAACAACAATAGAAAAGAAATTCATTTATTGATTAGATTGTATTCCTGCATGTGTTCACTTTCCCTAACATTTTTCTGGGCCATACATAATACTCAAATCTCTCATTTCTGAAACTATCATCGTGTCTTACTGGTTACCCCTTTGTGCTCTAGTATGATCTGTATTAACCTGATACTTGTTTGTTGTCTCTAGCATACACTGTTGATTATTTGCCCTGAAACCATCTTCAATTCACTCTCTCTTGCTGCCTCTTCTGCAATGGCTCGAAAGTAAGTATAACCCAGTTCTGAAAAATGAAGCATATATGGATGTCTGTTGGGAGAAAGAGAAAATTTGATGAAAACTTCTGCTTCCTTGATAAAAAGGGAAGGTGTGATCAGTGTGATCATTTCCCTTTCTTCCTACCTGCAATATGAGTGTTATGCTTAGAGTGGTGGTGGCTATCTTGCTACCATGAGCAAAAAGCAAAAAACCACAAAGACATGGACTCTGATATTGCTGAGTTATGGAGCTAAAGCTAATAGTTGCCTAGCTCTGGAAATTTCTGGTTTTATGATAACAATAGGTCCCTTTTATTTAAGCCACTGTAGTATGGCTGGTACTACATGCAGCACGAAAGCACTCCTAATACACTATCTTTCTCTGGTAGCCCCCATTGTACCATAAACTGTCAGATCACGGAGGCATTGGAAGTATAACAGAATTCTCCCTAGCACATAGTTTCATGCATTGGTATGCATAGGAAAAACAGAAGAGAGAAAAAGGAAAGAGAGGAAAGGAGATTAAGAAAGAGAAACAGAAGAAGGAAGAAGGGAAGGAAGAAAGGAATTAAAAACCAAACTTCAGTCATTACTATAAAACTACAAATTGAAAAAAGAGATGTTGAAGAATAGATGTATCCACCTTCATTGGCTCGGCCTTATAAAATACATATTATACATACACATTGAAGAACTTGCAATGACAATCAAGTTGAGACTTCCAAGCTCCCAATCACTCCTTCTAACATCAATGTACTGAGTTTCAAAGTCTCTCCATCATCAATCTGCAAACTCGAAACCAAATTAACTAAAAATATTACAATACGAGGCTTCATTTGCCATTTCCAAAGAAAAGAGTTCCGCGCGCTGGAGATAACACATAAAATTCCCAGAGCCAATAATAAAAATTATGGTGAGCTGTCTAGAGAAAATCAGTGCCAAAGAAGATAGAAGCTTCTTTTGGGAATGAAACTATACCAATTTTCTAAAATGTTCACAATGTGCTCTTCTCATTAATTGTCTTATACAATTTGAGATTTGTTATATTTCTTTGATAAATCTTTTGTAGCAAAGGCAGAGATCTAAAACAGCCTTTTTCATTAGAACATTCCATGGGTAATGATTACTACTGTGGAGTTCCAAGTCACCAAAACATTCAGAGGCTGAAGTCAACAACCTATACAGACAACCTACTCAATGGCAGGAACAGAGCTAGGAATGGAGACAAAGAGAAATTACAGTTCTTATCCTCGTGAAGCTTAGATTCTGATTAAGTAATAGACATTAACACGTAAGTATATGTTATGAGTTGTAAAGGGGAATTACAAGTTCTTTGGAGGAATGAGGGAATAGATAAAAACCCTCCTTATTGTTGATTGATTGAAGGACAAAGCAAGGGTAGCAAATAAGAAAAAAACATTTTGATATTTGATAGGTCAACAGAGCAAGGCTGTTTCAAGTGAAAAAATAAAAATAAAAAGACTAGACGGAAATGATGAGGCAGTGGGAGGACTTTAATACACGAATTACTCATATCCCTTCACAAATAGCAAAAATGTCTTTGGAGACATAACTGGAGAACGAGTTAACAGCAAGTAACAAAGTCATGCAAAAGCTGAAGGATTAAAAGAAGATCCAGACAGACACTGTTGTGTGAACATTACTATAAAACTACAAATTGAAAAAAGAGATGTTGAAGAATAGATGTATCCACCTTCATTGGCTCGGCCTTATAAAATACATATTATACATACACATTGAAGAACTTGCAATGACAATCAAGTTGAGACTTCCAAGCTCCCAATCACTCCTTCTAACATCAATGTACTGAGTTTCAAAGTCTCTCCATCATCAATCTGCAAACTCGAAACCAAATTAACTAAAAATATTACAATACGAGGCTTCATTTGCCATTTCCAAAGAAAAGAGTTCCGCGCGCTGGAGATAACACATAAAATTCCCAGAGCCAATAATAAAAATTATGGTGAGCTGTCTAGAGAAAATCAGTGCCAAAGAAGATAGAAGCTTCTTTTGGGAATGAAACTATACCAATTTTCTAAAATGTTCACAATGTGCTCTTCTCATTAATTGTCTTATACAATTTGAGATTTGTTATATTTCTTTGATAAATCTTTTGTAGCAAAGGCAGAGATCTAAAACAGCCTTTTTCATTAGAACATTCCATGGGTAATGATTACTACTGTGGAGTTCCAAGTCACCAAAACATTCAGAGGCTGAAGTCAACAACCTATACAGACAACCTACTCAATGGCAGGAACAGAGCTAGGAATGGAGACAAAGAGAAATTACAGTTCTTATCCTCGTGAAGCTTAGATTCTGATTAAGTAATAGACATTAACACGTAAGTATATGTTATGAGTTGTAAAGGGGAATTACAAGTTCTTTGGAGGAATGAGGGAATAGATAAAAACCCTCCTTATTGTTGATTGATTGAAGGACAAAGCAAGGGTAGCAAATAAGAAAAAAACATTTTGATATTTGATAGGTCAACAGAGCAAGGCTGTTTCAAGTGAAAAAATAAAAATAAAAAGACTAGACGGAAATGATGAGGCAGTGGGAGGACTTTAATACACGAATTACTCATATCCCTTCACAAATAGCAAAAATGTCTTTGGAGACATAACTGGAGAACGAGTTAACAGCAAGTAACAAAGTCATGCAAAAGCTGAAGGATTAAAAGAAGATCCAGACAGACACTGTTGTGTGAACATTACTTGGAAAGTAATGAGAAAGACTGAGAAGGTTGGTTATGATAAATATCATTTGGGAAAGTCTAGTATCACTGAGCATGTCTTTGGCTCCTCCAGGGGCTGCTGTTAATTGTGAGGGTCTACTGGTTTGTGGGAACACTGGGAAGGGGAGCACTGGCATTAGTTACATGGTTTCACAGAACACTGGAAGAGATGGAGACCAGTATTTACTGAACTGATACTATGTGGTCTTTACACATGAACTCATTTAATCTTTGCAACAAGAGATACCAATTAGTAATCCCATTCTATTTGACTTAGAAAATGTATTTTACAAACTTAGATTTGAGTCCTGGCTCTGCCATATGTTATTTATTAATATCTATGATGACATAAATTTAAAATGTGACTGAAGAAATGAAGTAAAGGAACCTTCACAAAGCAAAGTCAAAGTAGGATTCAAATGTGTAGCTTCTCAATCTTTAAGCAGCGGTCTAGTCCCTTGAACTTTAATGCCCTCAGTGGTCAATTCTCTAGTCTATTCTGTACTCTCATCAGAAACATTCAAACTTCAACTCCTACCTTCACATATTTTGCTGTCATTTCTCTACTCAGTATTCTCTGTGGCAGCTAGCAGTGGAAAATATGTCTTGAAATAACTGTTGTAAGAGTAAATTGGTGCATTCTATTTTGGGGGGTGGGAGTAGAGCAAGCATTTTGGCAATTCTTATCAAAATTTCAAATGCACATACCCTTTATATAACAATCCCACTGCTAAGAATTTAACTTACTATTCTGCAATAGTGGCTCAGATGGTGAAGAATCTGACTGCAACGCAGGATACCCAGGTTCGATCTCTGGGTCAGGCAGATGCCCTGAAGGAGAGCATGGCAATCCATTCCAGGGTTCTTGCCTGGAGAAGCCCATTGACAAAGGAGCCTGACAGGCTACAGTTCAGAGGGTCGCACAGAGTCAGACACAACTGAAACAACTCGGCACACATGCTCTACAATATAAGCATTTCCTGACATTTAAGTATGGATGTATACAATATACATTCGAAATACACACAAACACACAAAAGGCTAATAGGAGACAGAGTAATGTAATGAATAAGCAATATAGCCTCAGGAGCTACAGCTCATGAATCCAAATCCTGTTTCTTTCTGCTTCTACTATTTTTCTTAATTGTGACCTTAGGCCTCTTGGATCTCTGTTTTGCAGTTAGTTCATCTATGAAGGTGGGATAAAAATAGTACCTACCTTGTTGAAAGGATTAAATCCTATAAGGGCTTAGGCTAACAAGTATAAATGATACTATGTGTTTCCTTTACACTTTGGAACTCATTTAATCTTTGCAACAAGAGATACCAATTAGTAATCCCATTCTATTTGACTTAGAAAATGTATTTTACAAACTTAGATTTGAGTCCTGGCTCTGTCATATGTTATTTATTAATATCTATGATGACATAAATTTAAAATGTGACTGAAGAAATGAAGTAAAGGAACCTTCACAAAGCAAAGTCAAAGTAGGATTCAAATGTGTAGCTTCTCAATCTTTAAGCAGCGGTCTAGTCCCTTGAACTTTAATGCCCTCAGTGGTCAATTCTCTAGTCTATTCTGTACTCTCATCAGAAACATTCAAACTTCAACTCCTACCTTCACATATTTTGCTGTCATTTCTCTACTCAGTATTCTCTGTGGCAGCTAGCAGTGGAAAATATGTCTTGAAATAACTGTTGTAAGAGTAAATTGGTGCATTCTATTTTGGGGGGTGGGAGTAGAGCAAGCATTTTGGCAATTCTTATCAAAATTTCAAATGCACATACCCTTTATATAACAATCCCACTGCTAAGAATTTAACTTACTATTCTGCAATAGTGGCTCAGATGGTGAAGAATCTGACTGCAACGCAGGATACCCAGGTTCGATCTCTGGGTCAGGCAGATGCCCTGAAGGAGAGCATGGCAATCCATTCCAGGGTTCTTGCCTGGAGAAGCCCATTGACAAAGGAGCCTGACAGGCTACAGTTCAGAGGGTCGCACAGAGTCAGACACAACTGAAACAACTCGGCACACATGCTCTACAATATAAGCATTTCCTGACATTTAAGTATGGATGTATACAATATACATTCGAAATACACACAAACACACAAAAGGCTAATAGGAGACAGAGTAATGTAATGAATAAGCAATATAGCCTCAGGAGCTACAGCTCATGAATCCAAATCCTGTTTCTTTCTGCTTCTACTATTTTTCTTAATTGTGACCTTAGGCCTCTTGGATCTCTGTTTTGCAGTTAGTTCATCTATGAAGGTGGGATAAAAATAGTACCTACCTTGTTGAAAGGATTAAATCAACTATAAGGGCTTAGGCTAACAAGTATAAAGTACTGTACAAATGTTAGCTGCTATTATTATGATTTTTAGTCAAATACTGCAATAGCAAAAGAATCTGAAAATAACCTAAACATCTGCTAAGAATAGAATGGTTGAATTCATGACAGCATGTCCATATAAGAGAAAATTATACTAGCACTGAAGATTCTGAAATATATCTGCATCAGCTTCTTGTCCATGTGTCAAGCAAAGAATTCTATCCAGAGCTCTATGGGATTTTCCCCTCTCAATTGTCTTGTTGCCATATATTGAATTAGTACAGGACTACTGTGGTCTGAAGTGCTTCAGGATGAGCAGAAATGTGAGGTAATACAAAGATTCAAGTCACAGGTATTTGCACACAACATCTTTACAGACCCACACAGGTCCTTCCCACCTGTTAGTTCACTTCAAGTTGCAGCTATCATGGAAAAAAAACACATGAGCCACTTTCCTCTTTACTCTGCTTTCAACAGACTTTCCACAAAAATTAGCAAAATAATTGGGGCAAATGCATGTTCTCCTGCTTGGATCTACAGTGTCAGGTTCTTTGCTGTAAATTCTCTTTCACATTCCTTGCCTGACAGGTAAATAGCATGAAAGTTCCCTTAACAGATTATTCTAAGCATGGGTTTTAACTGAAGTTACTTATATGATTCAAAAACACTGCAGTATTTCTAAATCACATTTAACCATCCATATGGAAATCTTGAAAGTAGAGCAAAGGGGAAAACCAACAGATGAGAATATAACTTAGCTGCAGGCCTGATTATAAAAAATGTGTCATCACTGAATCCAAGTCATGCCTTCAGCATATTAGAGATGAGGAACGTTTGAAGACCTAGGATGGGATTGTGGGTGGGGAGCAGGGAAAAGAAGAGGAACCGAGGCAGTTCACTAACAAATGTTTGGTGCTTCATATGCCTTAAGTACTCAGACCAATCCTATGAACTAAGAGTTATCATCTCCACACTGTAGATGAAACTTTGAGGCTTAGAGAGCTTAAAAGACTAGCCCAAGGCTATTTAGCAGGAAATGATAGGACTTAGATTTAAAAACCAGGTTGACTGTTTCTAAAACTGTACTTGTTTTTCTAAGTCCTAACATCTTGGGGTAGGATACTATATTTCAGTAGTGGGAAAGGCTAGAGGGAAAATTAGGAATAGATCAAAGTTTTATCAAAAACTTCTAATGGGGGCTTCTCTGGTGGTCTAGTGGGTAAAGAGTTCGCCTTGCAGTGCAAGGGGCACCGGTTTGATCCCTGGCAAGGGAAGATTCAACATGCTGCAGAGCAGCTGGGCCAGTGTGTCCAATTACGAGCCAGCACTCTGGAGTGCATGCACCCAGAGCCAGTGCTCTGCAATGAGAGAGGCCACTGCAATGGGAGGCCTCGCACATGCCAAAGAATAAAAAAAAACAGATGAACAATAAATGATGACTTAGAGCAAAAAACAAAACAAAACACAAAAACCTTCTAATGGTGCTGTTTGACCCAGACAAACACTGTCAAGTTACAGATGTTTCAAAAAGTCCTGGACCCAAGCTGCCCAGGAAAGAGGCAAATGCTAACATCCAAGACTCAATGTTATTAATGTACTTCATTGTAGGCCAAAATGAAATGATAATACACTGGCAATCCACAGCGTTTCTGGGAGTCACGTGGAAGTTCTTGTTTATCAGGAAGAAGCCTTGAAACCAAGAATCTGACTCATCTTCCTAGAGGAACAGATTATCAGGACAAAAACACAGGAAACCAGCTGTAAATCCATATACTCAACAGGATTTCACAGTGCTTGGTTCAGCCCTGCTTGAGCCTGATATGGAAATCTTGAAAGTAGAGCAAAGGGGAAAACCAACAGATGAGAATATAACTTAGCTGCAGGCCTGATTATAAAAAATGTGTCATCACTGAATCCAAGTCATGCCTTCAGCATATTAGAGATGAGGAACGTTTGAAGACCTAGGATGGGATTGTGGGTGGGGAGCAGGGAAAAGAAGAGGAACCGAGGCAGTTCACTAACAAATGTTTGGTGCTTCATATGCCTTAAGTACTCAGACCAATCCTATGAACTAAGAGTTATCATCTCCACACTGTAGATGAAACTTTGAGGCTTAGAGAGCTTAAAAGACTAGCCCAAGGCTATTTAGCAGGAAATGATAGGACTTAGATTTAAAAACCAGGTTGACTGTTTCTAAAACTGTACTTGTTTTTCTAAGTCCTAACATCTTGGGGTAGGATACTATATTTCAGTAGTGGGAAAGGCTAGAGGGAAAATTAGGAATAGATCAAAGTTTTATCAAAAACTTCTAATGGGGGCTTCTCTGGTGGTCTAGTGGGTAAAGAGTTCGCCTTGCAGTGCAAGGGGCACCGGTTTGATCCCTGGCAAGGGAAGATTCAACATGCTGCAGAGCAGCTGGGCCAGTGTGTCCAATTATGAGCCAGCACTCTGGAGTGCATGCACCCAGAGCCAGTGCTCTGCAATGAGAGAGGCCACTGCAATGGGAGGCCTCGCACATGCCAAAGAATAAAAAAAAAAAACAGATGAACAATAAATGATGACTTAGAGCAAAAAACAAAACAAAACACAAAAACCTTCTAATGGTGCTGTTTGACCCAGACAAACACTGTCAAGTTACAGATGTTTCAAAAAGTCCTGGACCCAAGCTGCCCAGGAAAGAGGCAAATGCTAACATCCAAGACTCAATGTTATTAATGTACTTCATTGTAGGCCAAAATGAAATGATAATACACTGGCAATCCACAGCGTTTCTGGGAGTCACGTGGAAGTTCTTGTTTATCAGGAAGAAGCCTTGAAACCAAGAATCTGACTCATCTTCCTAGAGGAACAGATTATCAGGACAAAAACACAGGAAACCAGCTGTAAATCCATATACTCAACAGGATTTCACAGTGCTTGGTTCAGCCCTGCTTGAGCCTGATACATATTTCCCTGCCTCAGAGGCTCCTAAAAGAGAGGCACCACTAGGATTTAAGGTGAGAAGTAACAAAAAACACTGGCTGTCTTTCTTCCAACTGGAGAGCAAAACAGTCAAGCTCTGAGCTTTAGATGGTGTGACGCCTACCTTCCACCATTTAAGCTAATGTGAGAAATAAAGTTCAACACTCTCCATGTCCCTCTCCTTCTTCTGGCCTCATTTCACTGTCATCTCACACTGGATGCTATCCTCTCAGTTCTTTGCCAAGTCTACAGTTACAGAAATCCCTACTAAAATGCCAATTATAAGAGAAATAGGATACTAATAGTTCCAGGGATAGTTGGAATTTCAGTAGGGATTTACTGACATTTTAAGAAAAATGTCTAAAGAAACTAAAGGAAATGAAGATCTAGTGATAACATTTCAGAAATTATGGAAAACTGATGATACATAAAACTTTTTACATGCATACATGGGCACACATACACACATAAAAATATATAAAAGATCACACATATATAATTTTAAAAATTATACCCTTAAGGTATAAATCAAGAAGTACCTATGTATACTCTCAGTTTGGAGAGATAAAGACTTGGGTGGCAATCACAGACATTTCCTAAAGCTATTGTGTACTTGGTTTCTCAGTTGTGTTTGACTCTTTGCGACCCTTTGGACTGTAGCCCACCAGGCTCCTGTATCCACTGTCCCTAAGAGTATTATTGCAGGCCACTGTGAGACAGATTAGGCTCTGTAACCAAAGGCCAATCTTATGTCGGCATGTGTCTCTGTCCACACCAGGGCTGCGTGTGACTGCTCCCTCTGTACCTAAGCTCTCACTTGCCTCAAAAGAACCCTTAATTTTGCAGCTTCTTAAATTCTATCTAACAAACTCTCACAGTCTTTGGAAAGTCTGTTGACTGTAACGGGCCTGGAAGTGGTTGAATGAAGCCTGGCCTCATTGTCACACAGCACAGGATATGCTCTGAGATTCCTCAGAATCCTTTCCAGTGGCCCAACTCAGAGCATGTTATCAGGACAAAAACACAGGAAACCAGCTGTAAATCCATATACTCAACAGGATTTCACAGTGCTTGGTTCAGCCCTGCTTGAGCCTGATACATATTTCCCTGCCTCAGAGGCTCCTAAAAGAGAGGCACCACTAGGATTTAAGGTGAGAAGTAACAAAAAACACTGGCTGTCTTTCTTCCAACTGGAGAGCAAAACAGTCAAGCTCTGAGCTTTAGATGGTGTGACGCCTACCTTCCACCATTTAAGCTAATGTGAGAAATAAAGTTCAACACTCTCCATGTCCCTCTCCTTCTTCTGGCCTCATTTCACTGTCATCTCACACTGGATGCTATCCTCTCAGTTCTTTGCCAAGTCTACAGTTACAGAAATCCCTACTAAAATGCCAATTATAAGAGAAATAGGATACTAATAGTTCCAGGGATAGTTGGAATTTCAGTAGGGATTTACTGACATTTTAAGAAAAATGTCTAAAGAAACTAAAGGAAATGAAGATCTAGTGATAACATTTCAGAAATTATGGAAAACTGATGATACATAAAACTTTTTACATGCATACATGGGCACACATACACACATAAAAATATATAAAAGATCACACATATATAATTTTAAAAATTATACCCTTAAGGTATAAATCAAGAAGTACCTATGTATACTCTCAGTTTGGAGAGATAAAGACTTGGGTGGCAATCACAGACATTTCCTAAAGCTATTGTGTACTTGGTTTCTCAGTTGTGTTTGACTCTTTGCGACCCTTTGGACTGTAGCCCACCAGGCTCCTGTATCCACTGTCCCTAAGAGTATTATTGCAGGCCACTGTGAGACAGATTAGGCTCTGTAACCAAAGGCCAATCTTATGTCGGCATGTGTCTCTGTCCACACCAGGGCTGCGTGTGACTGCCCCCTCTGTACCTAAGCTCTCACTTGCCTCAAAAGAACCCTTAATTTTGCAGCTTCTTAAATTCTATCTAACAAACTCTCACAGTCTTTGGAAAGTCTGTTGACTGTAACGGGCCTGGAAGTGGTTGAATGAAGCCTGGCCTCATTGTCACACAGCACAGGATATGCTCTGAGATTCCTCAGAATCCTTTCCAGTGGCCCAACTCAGAGCATGGTGCTTACATCCCTGCACTGGCAGTCAGGTTCTTTACCACTAGTGCCACCTGGGAAGCTCACAGTGAGTCCTAAAATTACATCTATTCACTGGCTTTGAACAACTTGGCCAGGACAAGTCCAGTCTTTCATGCAGGCTCAGAAGTTTCCATCAGCCTCCAGCATGAGCATCAATTCCACCTGCAATGTCCAGTGCCTTCCCGTTTTCATTCTATTCCTCGGTGAAGAGACAGACAGACACTATCCAAATGCTTCCAATATATTCCCAAACCTAGTCCCTACAGTATCTCCCTGGATGAAAGAGGCGGGACCTTCAAAATTCTGTGTGGGTCACACTATCTTCTTTTATCCTTGACTTCTTTCCACACAGGTGGTTAGGACTGATATGGCCAGGGGTGACTCTCAGAGGACTCTATGTTCATCTCTCCCTCTAGAGCAATTCACAGAGGACTGGCTCCACATGTTAGCTTACAGGAATTCTGCACGAGTCAAAAAGGCTACAGGATGGAGATCTGGAAGCTTCTGACCCTGATCTAAATGCTATGAAATGAATTCTAAAGACACTAATGTTTAAAGGTGGAAGAAACTTTAAAGGTGATACTGTTCCAAAATCTACATTTTACAGATGAGGAAATTATGATAAAGAGAATTGAGGTGATAAAACCATGATCATGAACTTGACCCTGTTGAGCCATAACTCACAGCCCAGTGTCCTTTCCACTACAGCATCAGACTTCTTCATGGGCTTGTATTCTGCCACACAGAAGAAGTGTTCCTGTTGCTCATAAGAAAATGGATGCATCTATAGATGAAGCTCAAACAATTTAAATTTAAACACTGAGTCAGGGTTTCCCTGGTGGTTCAGTGGGTAAAGAATCCACCTTGAAGTGCAAGGGGCACCGGTTTGATCCCTGGCCCCAGAGGATCCTACATGTCACAGAGCGACTAGACCAGTCTGTCCAATTATGAGCCAGCAATCTGGAGTGCATGTGCCCAGAGCCGGTGCTCTGAAACGCGAGAGGCCACTGCAACAGGAGGCCCACATACGCCAAAGAATAAAAAGATGGATTTAAAATAAGTAAATTTAAAAATCAATAAAAAAAAGGCCAAAAATTTAAAAAAAAAAAGCCCTGAGTCAGTCTCTCTCCTTCCAGTGCCATTTCAGAACACCATGTGTGAGAGAAAGCAACAGAATGGAAATTGCTCATATGGAGCATGAGGAGGCTGCCCACCTCCCTCGCACAGCCCGTGTGCAAAGACAGCCCCTCAGCTGTGCTGCAGACACAAGGTGGCTCATGCTCATTGTTTATTGTGACAGCTGACAAGTCAGCTGGCACGGATCACTCCTCACTTCCAACAGAGATGCCACCAGGACACGTGTGGCAGGTGCCAGCTGACGCTTAAGAAGATAAGTAGTGTCCTTGAGGGCCAGCAAGTGCCACCCATGGCCCAGTCCCTGGGTCCTGCAGCCCTTCGGACTTCCCAGCAAAGGGTGGAAGTGGGACCAGCTCCATGCTGGCCGTGTGTGGGACAGGGCAGCAGCATGCTCGTGCCGGCTGAGTTGCTAAGACCATGGCTGGAGTCTAAGTATATTCTAAGACTGCCCATGGGTCTATGCTATATTTGCCAGAGGAATAACAATCTTGAAGCAAGAGGAGCAAGGAGGAGAAAGAAAAGGCAAAATGTTCTATCTGACAAATGTTCTAGAGATACCACCAAAGGTAGGGGCCACACACTAGCTCATCTTACAGTTTCTGGAACAGGAGGACCTGCCATCCTCTGACCTCAGTCAGGTCCACCTGCCAAGACAAAAGCAGTCCCTTGTAGAGCTGGAGAAAGGGCAAGGGCCTGGCTACCTTGATCCAGGGCACAGGAGGTAAAACAGGCTCTCAAGTGGTAAACACCAAAGAACAGGAAAAGCCCCTCTGCTCCCTCTCAGCATGGTGTATAGAAGGGTTCCTCGAACTCACTCTGCTGACATTTCGGGATAGATAACCTTTCACTGTAGGAAGTTGTCCTATGCATCATAGGATGTTCAGCAGCATCCCTAGTTTCTCCCAACTGAACTCCAGTAGCAATGCTGTCTCTCCAGTTGTGGCAAACAAAAATATCTCTAGACATGTCCCCTGTGGTCTAGAACAGCTCCCAACTGAGAACCACAGGGGTCAAGGTCAAGAGTACAGACTCAGGCCCCAGACTGCCTGGGCTCCTAACCCCAATTCTTCCACTGACAAAATAGATAACTTTGGTCATGTGACTTGATCTTTACACTTCAGTGTCCTCAGTTATAAAATGGGAAAATAATAACAGAACCTACCTTAGAAAATGACTCCAATATTAACTTACTTCATATATGGTAAAGAACTCAGAATGGTGTCAGGCCAGTATTAAGCACTTCTCTCCCCCAGAGCAGTTCAGGATTCTTCCAGGATTCCTACCAGCAGAGTTCCAGCTTTAGAACCTACCAGCGAGAGGCACTTTGTGCAATTTTGGAAACAGAAGTGAAGGAGAAGCCATTTTCCCCTCTAGGAATGGCAAACAGAACCATGTGCAAGAACAGACCTGAAATTTGCCTCAGATTCCAGACCTTCACCTCCAAAGTCCCTGTTTTGGTACTGTGACAGACTAAGGTCATCTGTGACTCTTTTCTTCTGATGTCTGTATCCTCTTAATCTTTGGAAAGCCAGATGCAGTTCCCTAAGCCTTTCTCCACTTGCCTGTCCAATGGTTCTATAAGACGTAATTTCCTATAGGAATCCCCTGCTTCTTAAAATATCTAGGGTGGGTGGGTTTTGTTTTCCAGGACAAACACTAACTTATGAACCCATTAACTCAATCAAGATATTAAAATACTACTATAAGGGGTTTCCCTGGTGGCCCAGTGGGTAAAGAGTCCGCCTTGCAGTGCAAGGGGCATCAGTTCAATCCCTGGCCTGGGAAGATCCCACGTGTTGCAGAGCGACTGGACCAGTGTGCCCAATTACGGGCCAGCACTCTGGAGCACATGTGCCCAGAACTGGTGCTCTGCAACAAGAGAGGCCACTGCGATGGGAGGCCCACAAAGGCCAAAGAATAAATATGGATGAAAATAATAAAATAAAACACCAATAAAAGAGGCCAAAATTATTTTAAAAAGAAAGAAAGAAGAACAGGAGATATTTAATGGTCAAAGATCCCACCAAGGCAAGTAGAGCAAGTAGACTACAAAACTGGCAAGACATATTTAAAATTAAAAAAAAAAAAAATCCTACTATCAGGAAAGTGTTCTTGGGAGTAGTGATGCACTGGTATGTATGTATATGTGTTTCGATGGATGGACGGACTGTGCAATTATCTATGTATCTATACCAGAATCTTTATTTGCAAAGAAAATCCCAAAGTATAAAACAGTGGAGCTTTTCAAGACAGATATGTGTTGAGGGAAGTGGATGTCCGGGAGACTTAGCACTTGCTCCTACTTCTTCTCCAAACCTGTAGAATCCTAAGGCTATGAAACACCCTGTCTGCAAATACCTATAGTCAGAGAGGAAAAATCCTAAAAATATCACAGGAATTCCTACCAGCAGAGTGTTAGAACCTACCAGCGAGAGGCACTTTGTGCAATTTTGGAAACAGAAGTGAAGGAGAAGCCATTTTCCCCTCTAGGAATGGCAAACAGAACCATGTGCAAGAACAGACCTGAAATTTGCCTCAGATTCCAGACCTTCACCTCCAAAGTCCCTGTTTTGGTACTGTGACAGACTAAGGTCATCTGTGACTCTTTTCTTCTGATGTCTGTATCCTCTTAATCTTTGGAAAGCCAGATGCAGTTCCCTAAGCCTTTCTCCACTTGCCTGTCCAATGGTTCTATAAGACGTAATTTCCTATAGGAATCCCCTGCTTCTTAAAATATCTAGGGTGGGTGGGTTTTGTTTTCCAGGACAAACACTAACTTATGAACCCATTAACTCAATCAAGATATTAAAATACTACTATAAGGGGTTTCCCTGGTGGCCCAGTGGGTAAAGAGTCCGCCTTGCAGTGCAAGGGGCATCAGTTCAATCCCTGGCCTGGGAAGATCCCACGTGTTGCAGAGCGACTGGACCAGTGTGCCCAATTACGGGCCAGCACTCTGGAGCACATGTGCCCAGAACTGGTGCTCTGCAACAAGAGAGGCCACTGCGATGGGAGGCCCACAAAGGCCAAAGAATAAATATGGATGAAAATAATAAAATAAAACACCAATAAAAGAGGCCAAAATTATTTTAAAAAGAAAGAAAGAAGAACAGGAGATATTTAATGGTCAAAGATCCCACCAAGGCAAGTAGAGCAAGTAGACTACAAAACTGGCAAGACATATTTAAAATTAAAAAAAAAAAAAATCCTACTATCAGGAAAGTGTTCTTGGGAGTAGTGATGCACTGGTATGTATGTATATGTGTTTCGATGGATGGACGGACTGTGCAATTATCTATGTATCTATACCAGAATCTTTATTTGCAAAGAAAATCCCAAAGTATAAAACAGTGGAGCTTTTCAAGACAGATATGTGTTGAGGGAAGTGGATGTCCGGGAGACTTAGCACTTGCTCCTACTTCTTCCCCACACCTGTAGAATCCTAAGGCTCTGAAACACCCTGTCTGCAAATACCTATAGTCAGAGAGGAATCCTAAAATATACACCAGTTCCATGCACACAAAGTGCTAAACTGGAATTCCACAGGAAATATTCCCAGTGTCAGAAAAGGGAGAGAATCTGGTTTGTAAGGTGCACTGTGCCTGGCCTGGAGAGAGAAAGGACTCAATAAGAGGCAGGGTCTCTGTTCTCAAGATTTTCATAGTCAAATGGCAGGCAAAAACAGAGGCAAGGCCCAGAATGTGCAGAAAATAAGGTGACCCATCTTGGTGAGAGGCACACAGCATTTGGTGCCTTGTAAGAGTCTCTAGTCCTGTGAGTAAGGCCTTGAGGAGTAGACTCTGGCTGCACAGCACAAAGTATTCTCCCTGATTTACAGGTCAGACAGGCAGTACAGTCTCAATGGGTCAGAGCACAGAGCTGCGAAAGCAGGGGAGGGGCCAATGACCTTGCATTCCATTTATCTGGTGATAAGGCACTCAACTGCCCCTGCCATCCCTGGTCCAGCTGCCCTCACCAAATTAAGAGGGAGTCACTATATGATCATCATTTTCCCAATTGATTTTAACAAATTGCTTTCATCTGGTAAGTTTGGTTTGGGTGGGGCAGATACCTTGTCCCTATACTTCATTTTTCATTTACTTTGACTTTCACAAAACTCTTAGCTATTTACAGGAAACTGGGCAGATCTGCTTTTAACATTTTTTTTTTTAAAGATTTATTTATTTTATTTTGGAGGTGGGTTGGGTGGGGAGGGAGGGGAGCAGGCGGGCCACTTCTATTGGTCTTACATTTGTCTATTTTCATCCATTTTTGTTCTTTGGCCCGTGTGGGCCTCCCATCGTGGTGGCCTCTATTGTCACAGAGCACCGGCTCTGGGCACATGCACTCCAGAGCTCTGGCTCAGTAATTGGACACATCGGTCCAGCTGCTCGGCAGCACATGGGATCTTCCTAGGCCAGGGATCGAACCGGCACCCCTTGCACTGCAAGGCGGTGTCCTTACCCACTGGACCACCAGGGAAGCCCTGCTTTTAACATTTTTTAAAAATTGTTTTGACGTACACGCCAAGAGATTGGTCTGTATTTCTAGTGCTAATTTAAAAAGTCAGATTTTCATGGTTGAGAATTCTCATTAAAGATGATTACTTTTGGCAGCAGAAGTCAGAAAGGTGACAGGAGAGAAAAGTACTAGAGACACTGAGAATTTTTTTCTTTCACTTGCAGAAAGATTGCCTGTAAAACAAACATCGTGAAGAGAATAAAAAAGTTTGAAAATACAAGCAAATTCTTATATTTACTTGTGTTATCATGGTAATTTCATAAGGATAGGGACTAAACCACTGCCCCATACCTGTTCATACCTACTCAGGGGGTGGTAAACCCCTTAGGCATGAGCTGTGCTCTCTGAAACGCTGGGCTTCTGCAGCAGTCACTGCAATGCCTGGCACACAGGAGCACTGATGTCATAAATAAACGAAGCAGTAAGGTAATAATAACTATTAGAGGCACATAGATAAAAACAGTCAAAAGCGGGACCTAGAAATTAGGCAAACTAGATTCTTTTTCGATAATTATTGTATTTATTCTTTCACCTGTGTCATAAGCAAAAAGAAGAAGAGGTTAATGATCATTCCCAACTCTCCTTCAATAATGTTCCAAAGGAACGGAACATATAAACCCTTCTTGAAGCTATTATTTGGATATTTATACAATTTCTTGAGGACATCAAGATTCCTGTTTCTCTAACTACCATGTAAAATACATTCTTCCTTATGTTTCTGTGTAAACTATGTACTTTAAGATCTATCAGGAAATGGGGGCACCTGCTGGGCTCCAGGCACCATCTCTCTTAAATTTTGCCTTTTCTAAACCTATTCACACCGATCTTCACCTGTCCCTAGTTTCTTGTACAGGAATAGGGCAAAACTGTGACTATTCTTTGGGAATCTTTAGGGTCTCATTAGACAGAGCACCGGCTCTGGGCACATGCACTCAGAGCTCTGGCTCAGTAATTGGACACATCGGTCCAGTCTCGGCAGCACAGGGGATCTGCCGAGGCCAGGGATCGAACCGGCACCCGTTGCACTGCAAGGCGGTGTCCTTACCCACTGGACCACCAGGGAAGCCCTGCTTTTAACATTTTTTAAAAATTGTTTTGACGTACACGCCAAGAGATTGGTCTGTATTTCTAGTGCTAATTTAAAAAGTCAGATTTTCATGGTTGAGAATTCTCATTAAAGATGATTACTTTTGGCAGCAGAAGTCAGAAAGGTGACAGGAGAGAAAAGTACTAGAGACACTGAGAATTTTTTTCTTTCACTTGCAGAAAGATTGCCTGTAAAACAAACATCGTGAAGAGAATAAAAAAGTTTGAAAATACAAGCAAATTCTTATATTTACTTGTGTTATCATGGTAATTTCATAAGGATAGGGACTAAACCACTGCCCCATACCTGTTCATACCTACTCAGGGGGTGGTAAACCCCTTAGGCATGAGCTGTGCTCTCTGAAACGCTGGGCTTCTGCAGCAGTCACTGCAATGCCTGGCACACAGGAGCACTGATGTCATAAATAAACGAAGCAGTAAGGTAATAATAACTATTAGAGGCACATAGATAAAAACAGTCAAAAGCGGGACCTAGAAATTAGGCAAACTAGATTTTTTTTCGATAATTATTGTATTTATTCTTTCACCTGTGTCATAAGCAAAAAGAAGAAGAGGTTAATGATCATTCCCAACTCTCCTTCAATAATGTTCCAAAGGAACGGAACATATAAACCCTTCTTGAAGCTATTATTTGGATATTTATACAATTTCTTGAGGACATCAAGATTCCTGTTTCTCTAACTACCATGTAAAATACATTCTTCCTTATGTTTCTGTGTAAACTATGTACTTTAAGATCTATCAGGAAATGGGGGCACCTGCTGGGCTCCAGGCACCATCTCTCTTAAATTTTGCCTTTTCTAAACCTATTCACACCGATCTTCACCTGTCCCTAGTTTCTTGTACAGGAATAGGGCAAAACTGTGACTATTCTTTGGGAATCTTTAGCTCTCTGTGGCTACTGGAATCATTAGACAATGCCTATGACTTGATTTATAACTTCTGGTGGCCCACGATGTCCCATATCCAGATTTTCCAAACACCAGAGCATATACTTCTCAGGAAATGGACCAGTACAGACTTTAGATAAGATAGCCTACAAGTTTAAAAATCGCTTCCATAGCAGACTCCAGTCGTTCCTTGCATATTTTCTCTTTTGATGATTGTTGTGACATTTACTCCCAATATCAAAGGAAGCAGTAATAATTATGTTAAGATTCAAAGTAGACTTTCTCATGATACAATAAATCTCCTGTCATTAGAGAGTCATCATTTCTTTTATATGATTGCTGCATTTAAATATGTTACCAGGAATACGATGCCTACCCTATATACAAATTTGAACATTTATAACAGGTATATAATGCTTGGCATATAGCAGAGCCTCAAAAAATGTTCATTTGCTTCTGTATGAAACAGAGAATACAGGCAGGATTGAGACCTTCTGTTACCAGCTTATTATTTTGTAGGAATAAAGTTTTAGGCCACCTTTACCTTCACATTTTAGTTAGCGCTTGATTTCTTGGTGGCAAATATCTTGAGTTAGGTTAAAAGAGACTCCAAGTTAGAAGAGTCACAGGCAGGCCAGACAGACAGATGCAAATCTGGACGACTCAAGTGTGAAGGGGCAAGGCAAGTCAGAGGAACAGAAGTTCAGGTAGACATTTGTCAAACATTTGGGGAGGCCAAGGCCCCAACACACATTTAGTCAGTTGTATTCAGCACAGATATGCCCAGTAAAGGGGCAATGAGAGCCGAAATCCCAAACATAGGGGAAGCCTTTTACTCCTTCATGCAGAAGTACCATATGGGTGTACTATAATTCTGAGAGAACCAAGGGCATTGAAAGACAAATTTGAAGATAGTATCAATATGGGGCCCAAGAATCAAGAAATACTGACTCCATTTGGACTCAGTATTTCCTACCAGCCAGTAAGCACTGATACCCTGATGGTGGCAACACCAGTTCTTGAATTTTGTCTCAAATGAGCCTGAAACATTTCTAAGGCTAGTATGAGGAAAGTAAAGCTGTGAATATGAGAGAAAGGAATCACAGAAAGCTAAGCCACAGAGTCAAAAAACTGAGAAGGGGCTTTAGAAGTTGTACTGGGTTACACAGTGTCTCCCCAAAGTTCATATCCACCCATGACCTCTGAATGTGACCTAATTTGGCAACAGGGTCTTTGAAGATTTAAATAATTAAGATGAGGTAACATTGAAGTGGGGCAGGCCTTAAGTCCAATATGACTGCTATCTTGATAAAAAAGGAAGAGACACAGACACACAGAGGGAAGAAGGCCATGTGAAAGCAAAGGTAGAAATCAGAATGATGTAGCTAAAAGTCAACTAACACCAAAGACCACCAGAAATCCTTTGAAATTAAGAAGAGGCAAGGAAGGATTCTTCTCTAGAACCATCAGAGGGGGCATGGTCCTGCTAATGCCTTGGTTTCACTCTTTCAGCCTCCAGAACTGTGAGAGAATAAATTTGTCATTTTAAGCCAAACAGTTTATAGTTCCTTCATTATGGCAATCGTAGGAAACAATACAGGAATCACGTATTCCAGTGCCTTTGAAGGAAAGATGCACACACTGAGATGACAGAGATTTGGATAACTGACCCAATATCACAAGGCTAAATCCTGGCAGAGCTGAAACAATTCAATCATTCACTCACTGTTTGGTCACTCCTCTGATAAATATTCACAAGTTGCTTTTATATTTAGAAGAGGTCACTGTACATTAGAGAACATAATGATAGACTTCTCCTTCATGGAACAACCATTCTTGTAGATTTGATAGGTAACAGGCAACTATTTATACAATCAGTTAGTTAATTACCCTACTTGTAGTTATTAAGTTATAAGTAGGATAAAAGTTTCTCTACAGAGAAAAACAGTGTCTGATGATGAGAATACATGATAGGAGGGATTCTGAGCTACACTGAAAATTAAGCAAAGGCTTTCTCGAAGTTGTTTTTGAGAGGAATCATAAAGAATAAAGTTAGTCTACCATGTCATGGAAGGGTCATGTGTGCAGACACATGATATAAGGGGTTTTTGAAGGAGTAAGGAGGTAGAGTTGGAGGATACTATTCCAGATAAGGACTCTGACCTTTACATTAATCTTCTTTCCACTATACTGCCTTTACTGGAGACTCATACAAAAGCATAATGATAATGTCATTGTCCTATCAATCTGTGTTAATGAAACATTAGCCACAAAATACTTACAGCCTAAAAAGACAGACGGAATTTTCATTTGCAATATGCACTAAACTATACATGTCTTTGCATATAATATTCTATCTGAAACAGTTCACCTTCGTGAAGCCAAGAATATTCCCTACTCTGCCGTCCCATACATTTTATAATCTACAATTGATATAAAAGGAAGAGACACAAAAAAATGTGAAAGCAAAGGTAGAAATCAGAATGATGTAGCTAAAAGTCAACTAACACCAAAGACCACCAGAAATCCTTTGAAATTAAGAAGAGGCAAGGAAGGATTCTTCTCTAGAACCATCAGAGGGGGCATGGTCCTGCTAATGCCTTGGTTTCACTCTTTCAGCCTCCAGAACTGTGAGAGAATAAATTTGTCATTTTAAGCCAAACAGTTTATAGTTCCTTCATTATGGCAATCGTAGGAAACAATACAGGAATCACGTATTCCAGTGCCTTTGAAGGAAAGATGCACACACTGAGATGACAGAGATTTGGATAACTGACCCAATATCACAAGGCTAAATCCTGGCAGAGCTGAAACAATTCAATCATTCACTCACTGTTTGGTCACTCCTCTGATAAATATTCACAAGTTGCTTTTATATTTAGAAGAGGTCACTGTACATTAGAGAACATAATGATAGACTTCTCCTTCATGGAACAACCATTCTTGTAGATTTGATAGGTAACAGGCAACTATTTATACAATCAGTTAGTTAATTACCCTACTTGTAGTTATTAAGTTATAAGTAGGATAAAAGTTTCTCTACAGAGAAAAACAGTGTCTGATGATGAGAATACATGATAGGAGGGATTCTGAGCTACACTGAAAATTAAGCAAAGGCTTTCTCGAAGTTGTTTTTGAGAGGAATCATAAAGAATAAAGTTAGTCTACCATGTCATGGAAGGGTCATGTGTGCAGACACATGATATAAGGGGTTTTTGAAGGAGTAAGGAGGTAGAGTTGGAGGATACTATTCCAGATAAGGACTCTGACCTTTACATTAATCTTCTTTCCACTATACTGCCTTTACTGGAGACTCATACAAAAGCATAATGATAATGTCATTGTCCTATCAATCTGTGTTAATGAAACATTAGCCACAAAATACTTACAGCCTAAAAAGACAGACGGAATTTTCATTTGCAATATGCACTAAACTATACATGTCTAGCCTATAAATAGCATATAATATTCTATCTGAAACAGTTCACCTTTCGTGAAGCCAAGAATATTCCCTCTCCAATCTCTGCCGTCCCATACATTTTTATATTTTTCTTATCTACAAAGAAGTTCAACAGCAGTAACAAAGACTTTACCCCACAATAACGGCATTATCTGGCCCTGACAAGTAAGAATTTGGTAAATACTATACAGCTGATAAATTCTGTACCAATTACACACACTTATCACATTCAAAGGTTATGTTGTGGTAGGCTATTAAATGCATGTCCAATTACAACTTCCTGCACATGACACTTCTTCTCTGGTTAAGGCATGGAAAGCTAATTCAAAAATGGGTCATATTTTCCACTTGAAGTTCATTATATTCAAAGTAAACTGAGTGCAGTTAATGACTGGCTGACCCCAATCACTCCTCACCTAGAAAGTCAATGGTCACAAAGCACTGTCATCCAATTAAAAAGCTTAATACATCTGAGGTTATTTTACATGGAGTCAACCATGCAGTGAGGATATATCTGAGACTACAAGTGTTACTGAAAAAGAGCTCCCAGTCAAATTCTTTCATTTTTTTTCTACAGTGGGAACTTAAATTCTTTAAATGTTTCTCATTTCCACTTTACACTAAATCAATATGAAGAATCATATATTCCTAAACAGAACAAAGGGACTGAATGAGCTCACCATAATACATCAGGCCAGAAACACCAACAGGGATATTTTAGAAGACTTCATGTGAAGTGACAGTGAGGTTCCCTAATGCTGAAAAAACAATGCAACTCCTCTGCCTTGAGATTTCTAAACTTTTTTGCAAAAAGTGCCTTTGTCCATCCATGCCATCTCATTCAGAGAAGGTTCTGACGTTTTCCTGAAATTGCTCTGCTCTGATGCTTTAAAAAACTTCACATGGATGCACTCAAGCACCCAGCATTAAATAAGACATCTAAGGATTCTGCCACTCACCATTTCTGTCATGTTTTCTCTGCCTTTTGAGGACTCCATTGTTGTGCAAAGCTGCTACAATCCCATTACAAACTGGCATATGATCAGATGAACTAAAGTGAACACAAACACTTATACTGCACAAGTTGCTGCTGAGGCCTCACTCTTGGGTAATGCAGTCCAAGAGATTTTCTGACATCCAACCTGTAAGCTGAATAATCACACTGCAAAATGCTGTCAGTGTTGAGGACAACCATTCAATCGACCATCATGTGCCTGTCATCTGGCCCTGAGTGTTTCTGAAAAAGATAGCTTGGCCTTTAGTCTCCTCTGAAAATCTTTTATCTTTCAGAAACCACTAAATTGTTTCAATCTTCTTCCCAATACACCATCGTTTAGATGTTTGCCAAAACCAGTTCTTACTACAGGGCTAGCCTTATGCCTGTCACTGAATAGTGGCAGCCGTTTGCTGGAAAAATAGATGCTGGTTTAGTTCTAGGTAACTATAAACAGTTCAAGCAGTTTATTCCTTAACTAACCTTCACTCCTCACCTAGAAAGTCAATGGTCACAAAGCACTGTTCAAAAACAAAGGTTTTGGAGTCAACCATGCAGTGAGGATATATCTGAGACTACAAGTGTTACTGAAAAAGAGCTCCCAGTCAAATTCTTTCATTTTTTTTCTACAGTGGGAACTTAAATTCTTTAAATGTTTCTCATTTCCACTTTACACTAAATCAATATGAAGAATCATATATTCCTAAACAGAACAAAGGGACTGAATGAGCTCACCATAATACATCAGGCCAGAAACACCAACAGGGATATTTTAGAAGACTTCATGTGAAGTGACAGTGAGGTTCCCTAATGCTGAAAAAACAATGCAACTCCTCTGCCTTGAGATTTCTAAACTTTTTTGCAAAAAGTGCCTTTGTCCATCCATGCCATCTCATTCAGAGAAGGTTCTGACGTTTTCCTGAAATTGCTCTGCTCTGATGCTTTAAAAAACTTCACATGGATGCACTCAAGCACCCAGCATTAAATAAGACATCTAAGGATTCTGCCACTCACCATTTCTGTCATGTTTTCTCTGCCTTTTGAGGACTCCATTGTTGTGCAAAGCTGCTACAATCCCATTACAAACTGGCATATGATCAGATGAACTAAAGTGAACACAAACACTTATACTGCACAAGTTGCTGCTGAGGCCTCACTCTTGGGTAATGCAGTCCAAGAGATTTTCTGACATCCAACCTGTAAGCTGAATAATCACACTGCAAAATGCTGTCAGTGTTGAGGACAACCATTCAATCGACCATCATGTGCCTGTCATCTGGCCCTGAGTGTTTCTGAAAAAGATAGCTTGGCCTTTAGTCTCCTCTGAAAATCTTTTATCTTTCAGAAACCACTAAATTGTTTCAATCTTCTTCCCAATACACCATCGTTTAGATGTTTGCCAAAACCAGTTCTTACTACAGGGCTAGCCTTATGCCTGTCACTGAATAGTGGCAGCCGTTTGCTTGGAAAAATAGATGCTGGTTTAGTTCTAGGTAACTATAAACAGTTCAAGCAGTTTATTCCTTAACTAACCTTCACTCTGCAGCAGGGAGTAGCAGGTGGTATATACTTCTTCATCCAACAGATGATGTAGTTGAGGTGCGGGATGCCATGGAAAAAACACAAGATATGCTGTCTCTACTCTCAAGAAGTCAGTACTCTGTCTGTGTGGACATGCGTGCATACACACACATACACTCACCAACTAGTAACACTAGGAGTATACAGATATCACATAAGGGACAGAGAGAGTGAGGACAATGGTCTGGAGACGGCAGAAATCTCTGCTTTCAGATAGTCCTAGAAATCCTCCCAGAGGAGAGATAATCAGAGGTTGTGAAAAGTGGCTAAGGTTCAGATGCAAAGATTTGAAGTTCGTGGGGATTCTCAATAGGGGAACAATAACAAGCAAAGACAGAACTCTTAGAATAAATAGCCTGGTCACAGTGTGAGTCAGGGGAGAAGTCTGAGACGTTACAGGAGGAATATACATAGACTATATGGCAGGACAACATTGAAGGATGGGTGCTATGACTGAAGAAAAAGATTCAGCAAAAATTGGGATTGCAAAGGCCATTCAGTTCAATATGCAGTTGGAATATCAGCAGTAAAACTGTATGATGTCCCGACCAAACTGACTGAAAGCAACATCCTTTTTAACAGCAATGGGCAGGACTTGTCTCCTGGGTCTAGCCCCACCCCTAGGGAACCAACTTCTAACACAAAAACATGGCTACATATCAAGGCTGTGCACATTTTTATCAACATGTGCTTTCTGAATGCTTGGGCTGATAGAAGAGCAAAGCTCTTCCTATAAAGTAATAAAAATTTCAAATACAGCTTGACAGGGAGGAAGAAAGGAAGGAAGAGAGGGAAGGGGAGAGAGATGAAACTGAAATAAACTTGACTACTTGTTAGTGGTCTTTGTCCTGTCTTGATAGGAGGGATGTTGAGTATAAGATAGGACAATTACGTTGAGGTTTAAAGGCGAGTTCTTGGTCTTAGCTGTGCTTCTGCATCCTCCCTCCCCTGTGACACAAGAGCTGGCTCTGGAAACCCTGGGGAGGATACACACACCTGTGCCCAGAATCCACAGGTGAAAAAGAAGTCACTAAGGAAGGAAATAAGATGAATCACCTCTCTTTCTGGTTGTTTTTTCATGAATTAAAGGAACACTTGGGATGTTCTAAGCCACAGTTTATTATCTTTGAATTAAATTAAGTCTGTAAAACGTTGGACTAAAATATAAGAGACTTCACAGATTCTTAGCTATAATTGGGACCTTGACTGGGATTAGTGGGCTCAAAGAAGGGAGAAGCTGAGAAGGATGACTTAAAGAGCAGATTTCAAATCAAAAGTGCAATAGCTCTGAAGCTATCTTCAACCTAAACCCAGAGTCTCCTTGTCAGTAGCTGTGGCAATGAGGCCCAGTCCCCAGGAGGCAGGTGTACACATTTGGAAGTAGTGTCCCCAGTGATACTCACACGCGCCCCTAAGGAATCACTATGATAAGAGATAGAATATAAATGGTTGTGAGCTAATGAGGGGCTTCCCTGGTGGCTCAGTGGTAAAGAACCTGCCTACCAATGCAGGAGACACAGGTTTGATTCCTGGATCAGGAAGATCCCCTGGAGAAGGAAATGGTAACCTACTCCAGTATTCTTGCCTGGAAATCCCACAGACAGAGTAGCCTGACAGGCTACAGTCCATGGGATCACAAAGAGTCAGACATGACCTTGCGACCAAAACCACCACCACCACCACCACAAGCTAACAAGACCAAATTTCTCTGACTAGAAAAGAAAAACCATCTATTTGTGCTTAGAGAAAAAAGCATGAAGGGGCTTCCCTGGTGGTCCAATGGGTAGAGAGTCCACTTTGCAGTGCAAGGGTCGCCAGTTCAATCCCTGGCCTGGGAAGATCCCATGTGCTGCAGAGTGGCTAGACCAGTGTGTCCAATTATGAGCCAGCGCTCTGGAACACATGTCCCCACAGATGCTCTGCAATGAGGGAAGCCACTGCAATGGGAGGACTATACAGGCCAAAGAATGAAGGTGGATGAAAATAAACAAATTGAGAACCAATAAAAGAGGCCAAAATTTTAAAAAACAAAAGCATGAAGAATCTGTGAATGACACAAGCTGAAGTTCAAATTCCAGCCATCTTACTTACTGTGTGTACCCCTCTGGGTCTTTAATCCCTATTACAGATGAGGAAACAGCAGTTACTTCATGCAGTGGTGATGAAGAGCAATGAGGTGACTTGAAGGCACGAGGCAGACAGTCAACAAATGCTAGTTTAATTCATTTAATGCAACATGAAAGATGATGGTTAAGCATTTAGTGAAAATAGAAAAAATCTTGGCTCTTTGGAACATTAAAACTCAGTAGCACAGGACCAAAGCTTTTACAGGATGTTTAAACTGTGCTTTCATATTTACGACTTCTTTGTCCCTCACAAGCATCTTCAGGGATGATTAGGAAGTAATGGTGGTTAAGACATTAACTTAATCTCATGCATCTGGCAGTGAAATTCAATGGTAGGAATGGTCCCTGTCTGTACATCTCTGGGATTACATCAGACAGCCTCGAGATCTGGCAATATTTCACTTAAGATCTTTTTTTTCAGTATGGTATACTCAGAGCATAAATTTATTCATTTAACAAGTATTTATTGAATGCCTATTATATGGCATTTAGACACACCCAGGAACAATGAGCAATGCAGCAAAGAACTCTGCCTTCAGGTAGAGGAATGGGGAGAAAAGGCCAACAATTAGCTGCAAACAGAGTAAGTAAATTCTACAGCATGCTGGAAGTTAGTAAATGCTATAGTGAAAAATAAAAGTTAGACCAGGGGAACAGTGGGTTTCCATTTAAAAGCAGGTGTGAAGGTATTAAGATGGCATTTAAGCAAAGCCTTGAAGAAGGTAGAGTTAGTAGATGAGGACAGAGGGCAGTTCCTGATAGAGGGAACAGCCAGTGCAAAGACACTAAGTCAGGAGCGAGTCTTGTGTGCAGGAGGGACAGGAGCCTTTATGGCAGCATGGGGTGAAAAGGAGCAGGTAGCATATGAGAAGGTCCATTTCTTTGTTTTTAGAACTGACATAAAAGAGGCTTGTATGTGAGTATACCGCAGTTATTCCTTGCAAGGACTTGAGTTGTCAAGGCCCCTCTCAAACCAAGCATGCCATTGCTTGTTTACATTTATATCATACCCAAACATCTGGCCAATTTAAGGAAAAGTTCATCAATCCTTTTCTGTATATTAGAGAAACCTAATTTAAAAAAAAAAAATTCTTTGGGGCTGTATTTTTCACCCTTTAAATCAGATTGGACTCGTGTGCAGTCTAAGAGCTTCAGGAAGAGTCACATACAAAAACGTTTATTTAGTAATATGGATTCTGCCACCAGGCTTCTCACCTTGGTTTTAATCATGAGATTTAATAACTTTTCCAATAAGCCTGAGCTTCCAGCTATGAGCCACGTTTTAGACATCTCCCCAGTCATTTACACAGCATCGGATTATAAATGTCTGATATCGGGAGAATCAGTGCTAAGTTGTATCAAACAAAGTAAATAATTAGCAGCAGAACACATGGTGGATTCATTTCAAATTCTTTCTTGCTGTCACCCTGATATAAGCAAATGATACTGGTCATGCATCTCCTGATAACAACCACACTCACCACAAATCAACTTCCACCTGCTTGCAGTGCCAAAAATAGAGCAGCTCAGAGATTTCTGTGCACTAGAGAAAGTAGTGGGTCTTAAGACATAGATCTGATGCCTACTTTTTCAGGAGTAACAGGAACTGGGCATCTACAGTTCTTGGAAAAGTCCCTGTAAGGACTTGAAAGTCTCTGAGCAATGCAGCAAAGCTTCCAGAAAGCCAACAATTAGCTGCAAACAGAGTAAGTAAATTCTACAGCATGCTGGAAGTTAGTAAATGCTATAGTGAAAATAAAAGTTAGACCAGGAACAGTGGGTTTCCATTTAAAAGCAGGTGTGAAGGTATTAAGATGGCATTTAAGCAAAGCCTTGAAGAAGGTAGAGTTAGTAGATGAGGACAGAGGGCAGTTCCTGATAGAGGGAACAGCCAGTGCAAAGACACTAAGTCAGGAGCGAGTCTTGTGTGCAGGAGGGACAGGAGCCTTTATGGCAGCATGGGGTGAAAAGGAGCAGGTAGCATATGAGAAGGTCCATTTCTTTGTTTTTAGAACTGACATAAAAGAGGCTTGTATGTGAGTATACCGCAGTTATTCCTTGCAAGGACTTGAGTTGTCAAGGCCCCTCTCAAACCAAGCATGCCATTGCTTGTTTACATTTATATCATACCCAAACATCTGGCCAATTTAAGGAAAAGTTCATCAATCCTTTTCTGTATATTAGAGAAACCTAATTTAAAAAAAAAAAATTCTTTGGGGCTGTATTTTTCACCCTTTAAATCAGATTGGACTCGTGTGCAGTCTAAGAGCTTCAGGAAGAGTCACATACAAAAACGTTTATTTAGTAATATGGATTCTGCCACCAGGCTTCTCACCTTGGTTTTAATCATGAGATTTAATAACTTTTCCAATAAGCCTGAGCTTCCAGCTATGAGCCACGTTTTAGACATCTCCCCAGTCATTTACACAGCATCGGATTATAAATGTCTGATATCGGGAGAATCAGTGCTAAGTTGTATCAAACAAAGTAAATAATTAGCAGCAGAACACATGGTGGATTCATTTCAAATTCTTTCTTGCTGTCACCCTGATATAAGCAAATGATACTGGTCATGCATCTCCTGATAACAACCACACTCACCACAAATCAACTTCCACCTGCTTGCAGTGCCAAAAATAGAGCAGCTCAGAGATTTCTGTGCACTAGAGAAAGTAGTGGGTCTTAAGACATAGATCTGATGCCTACTTTTTCAGGAGTAACAGGAACTGGGCATCTACAGTTCTTGGAAAAGTCCCTGTAAGGACTTGAAAGTCTCTGAGGCTGCTACCTAACAATTTAATATATATAGTTAAGGTCTATACTAGAGTATATATTGTAATATGTTAAGAGAAAAATCAAGTTTGGAGGATGGTTCAAACTGGATAACGTAGATTATCAAAGAATAAACCTGAACTACTAATTCATATTCATTTTTAAGTAATTTCTATCACTTTTCCTGTGGCTTTGATGCAACTGAATAAGAAATTTATCTCTGTTCTTTGCAAAACCCCTCCTGGCCAAACTTACCTGACTTATGTTTAGTTTACTGAGTTAATGTCACCATCAAACAGAGGCAAGATTTTATTCTCTACACAGCAAAACTTCACAGAAGACAACAGCTATGGAAATATGTGGATTTTGATCTCTCATGAGGTTACTTCCACCTTGGATAATTTCCCACTATTTATTTGTACTTTAAAATACAAACTTCCACTGTATCCCAGTCAAGTCTCATGTCCAACAATGTAACACAGAATCTTATTTTTAATTAATACAATGTAACATTGCATTTAACCTAAAGAGGCTCTTTCCATATTCCTAACAAAATACACCCAAAGACCTAGAGATTTTCCCTGAGCTCTATGCAGCTTCTGGTTTTCTGTCAGAAGCAAGCTGCAAATGTACTTGCCAAGCTATCTATACTTTTTCCTGAATTCAACATGTGACCAGCTGGGCATCACCTGGATAATTCACAAAGCAACTCTTTAGTCCTTCCAGTTTATCTTGGAGCAACATGTCTTTACAATTTGAAGTTCCTAAAGTAGAAATTTTGGTGCACTATTAAGTCAAAGAGCAGAAACCAGATATATATACAATCACCAAGAAAACACGACGAATTGTAATTGAGTTTATTTTTGTCTCCAAAGCAGCTAATGTACTTCTCAGATGGCTTTTTTCAGATACCTTCTTAAATATAACATAGAGATGTCAATGACTTATATCTGAAGACTTATGGTGCCTAGACATTATGCTTATAAGACCATTAGATTTCCTCATTTAATTCTCACGGCAACCTTCTAAACTGTCGTTCCACTACTATCATCCCCATTTCACACACAAGCAGATGAAAGCCTCAGGCTGAGCAAATGGTCAGGGTCACACAACTAGGAGGTGGAGGAACTCAAGCTCCGGGTTCTGGCCTTGACTGGATAACAATGTGGTTAGAATTCCCTCTAATCACAGCTCAGTTTTCCCTCTTCTGAAAGTTCATTTTATAAGAGCATATTTTGGCATGCATTTTTACAGAAAAGCTGTACCTTCCCCGCAACTTGATTCAATCCATTCATGTCTAAAAACTAAACTTCCGGGCTTCCCTGGTGGTCCAATGGGCAAAGAGTCCGCCCTGCAGTGCAAGGAACATCAGGAAGATCCCATGTGCACGAAGCGACTGGACCAACGTGTCCAATTACCAGCCAGCGCTCTGGAGCACATGTGCCCAGGGCCAGTGGAGAGAGGCCACTTCAATGGGAGGTCCACACAGGGCCAAGAATGAAGATGGATGAAAATAAATAGATTTAAAAAAGCAATAAAAGAGGCCAAAATTTTTTTAAAAAGTATAAACTTCCTATGTTTAATGTGTATGCATTGCTTGGTGGCTGAATTTAACAACAGCAACAAAAGAATGCTCTGTCCTGATTTCTTAAAAAGTTAATAGTATACCTACCATATGACACGAACATTTTACTCCTAGGTATTTCCCCAAGAGAAATGTAAACATATGTTCACGCTAAGACTTGTATACAAATATTCATGGCTATTTTATTCACAATAGTCAACAACTGGTACCAATTCAATAGGAAAGTAAGTAAACAACATACGTTAGTTCCATGATGAAATACTACTCAGTATTGTAAAAGAATGAACTACTGAGACACGACATGGATGAATCTCAAGACAGGCACAGTAGTAAAAGAAGTCAGACACAAAAGAATACATACTGTAAGATACCATTCATCTAAAATTCTAAAAACCGTAAACTAATCTATATGACAAAACCCAGAGCAGTGGTTGCCTAGGATTGCAAGCTGAAAGAAGATCAGATTGCAAAGCAGAATGAAGAAACTTCTGAGGGTGATGGAAATGCTCTATGCATTCTGTTTGGAGCAATGACTTCATGGGCACATACAAATGTGAAACAACTAGCATTCTCTCTTTAACTCTCTTCCCAGGCTCCCCTGGCCATGGAATTCTCCAGGTAAGAACACCAGAGTGGGTTGCCATGCCCTCCTCCAGGGTATCTTCCCAACCCAGGTATCAAATTCACATCTCCTGCATCTCCTACACTGCAGGCAGATTCTTTACTGGTAGGCCACCAGGGGAGCCCATACATAGATTACATCTCAATAAATTTTAAAATAAATTAATCTGTTTTCTAAAGGAAACCATGTATATATACACTGAATTTCAATTGTCCAATTTTTTAAAACATATTCAAAATTTTGTGAAACTGTCCAGTTCTTATTGGGCACAACATATAGTTTGAACTTTCCACACTGGTTAGATTCTAAACTCCTGATAGCCAAGAATAAATTTGCATTTTTAGCTTAAATTCTGTGCAGTTCAAAACACAGCATTAGGTGCTGCAACTCTTCAGAGAATCATATCTAAACGTAACTCCATAATGCTATTTTTCATTGCTTTTTCAAAGACATCCTAGAAGCAGAATCTAGAGTGAGCCTGCTAGCTTATCCCTCAGTCTCTAAAAAAGTGTCACCAAGGAAATATTTGCATTTGTTCCTAAACATATACAAGCATACATGAGAGATACTGTGTCCTCAGTTTCAGGCCAACTACAATAAAGCATGTATCACAATAAAGCAAGTCACAAATATGCAACTCATATTTGCACCACGCTGTAGTCTACTAATGGTTGCTGTCATTAAATCATACCTGACTCTGCAACCCCATGGACTGCAGCACACCAGGCTCCTCTGTCCTCCCCTATATCCTGGAGTCTGGGCAAATTCATGCCCACTGGTGAGTTGGTGGTGCTATCTAAATATCTTATCCTATGCCAGCTCCTCATTTTGCCTTAGAGTGGTATCATCTACATATCTGAAGTTGTTGATATTTCTCCCAACAATCTTAAAAACCGTAAACTAATCTATATGCCCCTGGTTGCCTAGGATTGCAAGCTGAAAGAAGATCAGATTGCAAAGCAGAATGAAGAAACTTCTGAGGGTGATGGAAATGCTCTATGCATTCTGTTTGGAGCAATGACTTCATGGGCACATACAAATGTGAAACAACTAGCATTCTCTCTTTAACTCTCTTCCCAGGCTCCCCTGGCCATGGAATTCCCCAGGTAAGAACACCAGAGTGGGTTGCCATGCCCTCCTCCAGGGGATCTTCCCAACCCAGGTATCAAATTCACATCTCCTGCATCTCCTACACTGCAGGCAGATTCTTTACTGGTAGGCCACCAGGGGAGCCCATACATAGATTACATCTCAATAAATTTTAAAATAAATTAATCTGTTTTCTAAAGGAAACCATGTATATATACACTGAATTTCAATTGTCCAATTTTTTAAAACATATTCAAAATTTTGTGAAACTGTCCAGTTCTTATTGGGCACAACATATAGTTTGAACTTTCCACACTGGTTAGATTCTAAACTCCTGATAGCCAAGAATAAATTTGCATTTTTAGCTTAAATTCTGTGCAGTTCAAAACACAGCATTAGGTGCTGCAACTCTTCAGAGAATCATATCTAAACGTAACTCCATAATGCTATTTTTCATTGCTTTTTCAAAGACATCCTAGAAGCAGAATCTAGAGTGAGCCTGCTAGCTTATCCCTCAGTCTCTAAAAAAGTGTCACCAAGGAAATATTTGCATTTGTTCCTAAACATATACAAGCATACATGAGAGATACTGTGTCCTCAGTTTCAGGCCAACTACAATAAAGCATGTATCACAATAAAGCAAGTCACAAATATGCAACTCATATTTGCACCACGCTGTAGTCTACTAATGGTTGCTGTCATTAAATCATACCTGACTCTGCAACCCCATGGACTGCAGCACACCAGGCTCCTCTGTCCTCCCCTATATCCTGGAGTCTGGGCAAATTCATGCCCACTGGTGAGTTGGTGGTGCTATCTAAATATCTTATCCTATGCCAGCTCCTCATTTTGCCTTAGAGTGGTATCATCTACATATCTGAAGTTGTTGATATTTCTCCCAACAATCTTGATTTCCACTTGTGATTCCTCCAGCTCAGTATTCTACATGATGTACGCTGCATAGAAGTTAAATAAGCAGGGAATGGGCAAGAGTATATACAGCCTTGATATACTCCTTTCCCAATTTTGAACTAGTCTGTTGTTCCATGTCTGGTTCTAACTGTTGCTTCTTGCCCTGCACACAGGTTTCTCAGGAGACAGGTAAGGTGGTCTGTTATTCCTATCTCTTTAAGAATTTTCTACAGTTTGTTGTGATCCACAGTCAAAGGCTTTACTGTAGTCAATGAAACAGAAGTAAATATTTTTTCAGAATGACCTTGCCTTCTTCATGATCCAAGGAAAGTTGTCAATTTGATCTCTGGTTCCTCTACCTTTTCTAAATCCAGCTTGTATATCTGGAAGTTTTCAGTTCTTATACTGCTGAAGTGTAGCTTGAAAGATTTTGAGCATAGCTTTTCTAGCATGTGAAATGAGCTATTACCCATACAATATCATTATGTCTAAGAATACAATGACATACCTTAGTTTAAAAAGCACATTTGGTTAAATAAAAATGCTATCTAAATAAAAATGGTATCTAACAAAAGAAGGATGCCACAGTTTTCCATTTGTTAAAATCATAGTATCAATACAAAGTAGAATCAAGCAAAGCACAATAACTTAAGGTATGCCTGTAAGGACTGATAAAAACTCAGGACTCTGGGTGAAGTACACTGGCAAGTAAGTCTCAGAACTTCTCCAAAACCCTCTTTGTGTTAAGAAACATGTTGCGTCATGTGGGCCATACAGCGTTGTCTTTGAAAGCTATGGCACTCCAGAGCTTGAATTTTAGGATTTCTACAAGGCAAGGATAAGGGAAAAGAAGATGAAGTAAGAGTGCAGACCTCATGAGGTCAGTGACTAGAAAGCTTTGTCAGGTCTGGATGTGTTCCCACCTCACTGCTCTCTCACTGATACAGAAGCATTAGGATTACCAGGGCTGGGTCACAAACTATTTGCTACTGACACTCAGTGAGATAAGAACAGAAACTGAGAACGTTTAGAAGTCTATATAGCAATTTGACATTGCTGTGTAATGTGTGTTATGGACAAGTGGGGGCATGTCCATTTCTCACAGGAAAAATTAAGAAAAGATGCCCGGGCTGAGTAGACAATTGTCTCCTTACACTAACGATGAGTGCTGCCTGCAAGCCTCGCTTCTCTGAAACCTCCAATAGCCACACTCATAAGATTAACAGTTTCAAACTATTACCTTTAGCAAACATCGATAAAAGTGCTAATGCAGAGCGCAAAACCTCTTTCTCTTACCCCTTTTTAATGCTAATGAAACAGGCTTTTTACAACTCTGGTTCCCTTGGTAACTAAGAATTGTAAGAATGTTTTTTCTATAAACAAATGTTTCTCAAAGGGCTCCGATGATGACCTCTTTTACATCTCTAGAGGGACAAAAAGCTTCTTCATGATTATTAATTAGCTTGAGATTTCTAGTTGGGAAAAATATAAAAGGGTGGAGAAAGATTGTGCGGAAGCTTGCTCATGCGACTCAGCTGTGACTGAGATGGGAAGCTCTCCAGCTCTAGGGTAAGAACATCTGTTTGCATTTGATTGAGTTCTGATTATTTCTGATTACTTGTGCTTGCCTTTATTTGATGATTAATAAACCCACTCTTGGTTTGACAATACTTGAGACCACGATACTTCATATTGTCGAGGTCCAAGGCTCATGCCCTGAGGGGTCCACGCAGTGTTTGCAGAAAAGTCTCTGAGCTATTCAATATAGTTTCTCTTAGTGAGGCCTCGTGAGAATAGTAGTAAGAGTAAGCTCCAACGCGGTGCCCACAACATGTGGACTCAATTTTCCCTGAACAGGATATAGAACAGGTCCAGTATCATCAAGCACATCTGGTGAATCCAGCCATGAACAGGAGGACCATGTTCCATTTACAGTAGCTTAAAATGCGAAGATAAATAGCTGACCATCTTCCACATAAGATTTTAAAAGCATGGTTTTATGGCATGTCTTACTCAGTGAAGGCTAATTTTTTCCCACAGTGATAATGGCAAGAACCAGAAAGAGGTCACTTGTTTTCACCCAGTCAAATCCACATAGCCCCCAGCCTGTCTGTAGGTGTTCAGACTGACAATATAAAGAGGAATTAAATAAATCTTTTCAAAGAGAAAGTTTATCAAAAGTGCCATATTTCCATTCTAATTAGTATCATGATTGTACAAGCTGCAAATATAACTGTCATCACATCAAGAATCAAAATGAAGGTCATGATAGTGACTGTCTTAATAGGATTAACTTTCTTTTTTTCTTTCCTTCTTTTTCTCTTTATTTATTTTTTTCATCCTTGCAGGAACACACTTATTCCTAAATCAGTCCCATTAGTTTTGGAGCAACAAAGGTAGCAAGCACAGATGAGGCTGCCCATGTGGCCACTGCTTAAGTTTAATTAGGGTAGAACTTAACATTGACCCAGAAACTATATCTTCTCATTTCTCACATTTCTCACAAAGATTATTTGTGCGGGAGCTCAGTACGTGATATAGATAGGCTGCCTCACATGACACAAGAAGGCAGGGGAAGAGGTATTCTCCTTACAACTGCTGCTGAAAATATACAGAATTACATGGGCACAACTGAGGCCAGGACTTCTGAGTTCATAGGCAAGAAATCAATGTTCATTCTTCCTTTGTATCTCACATAGACCGTCACTTTTTCAGACAACCTTCCTCAACTTTCCTGAGATTAGATTGCTTCCTACTGTTTATCACAGATAGTATCAATTTAACCCGGTGCTTTTTATTGGTGTCCACATCCTCTACTGTTTGGTAAGCTCCACAGGACAGCAGCCATGCCTGTCCTGTTCAGCACTGGATTCCTAGCACTTGAACACAGCAGTGAGCAACAGAACATACTCTACAAATGTTTGCTGAAAGAAGAAATGAATGAATAAGTGAAAGTACACAAGCAAATGAAATCTCCAGATATAAGACCATCCATATAATGTTTTCACACATGTTTTTAAGTAAAAAGATAAACTTAACCATGAGTCTCATATAATTAAAAATTCAAAGAAGGCTGAATAGCCCATGGAAGCCTTATTATCACCTCAAGACCAAATAAAAATTTCTAAGAATAGAGAGTTACGAATAGAGAGTTAAGAATAGAGAGTTAAGAATATGCTGTGAGTATATGATTCTTGCTGATGGACAGTTTTGTAAATGAAAGCATTCTCTTTTTGAAATAATTAATAAAAAAAAAAGACATATTATTCTGTACTGCAATTAGGATAAAATGTTGCAACGAATTTTTAAAACAAAAGGCATGGTAGATTATTTTTGACAAAGGAGGCACAACTATAAAATGGGACAAAGACAACCTCTTCAACAAATGGTGCTGGGAAAATTGGACAGCTACATGCAAAAGAATGAAGTTGGAACATTCCCTGACACCGTACACAAAGATCAACTCAAAATGGATTAAAGACCTAAATGTAAGACCAGAAACCGTCAAACTCTTAGAGGAGAATATAGGCAAAACCCTCAAGGACATCAATCAAAGCAAGATCTTCTCTGACCCACCTATTAGAATAGTGGAACTGAAAAGAAAAGTGAACACGTGGGACTTAACATTGACCCAGAAACTATATCTTCTCATTTCTCACATTTCTCACAAAGATTATTTGTGGAGCTCAGTACGTGATATAGATAGGCTGCCTCACATGACACAAGAAGGCAGGGGAAGAGGTATTCTCCTTACAACTGCTGCTGAAAATATACAGAATTACATGGGCACAACTGAGGCCAGGACTTCTGAGTTCATAGGCAAGAAATCAATGTTCATTCTTCCTTTGTATCTCACATAGACCGTCACTTTTTCAGACAACCTTCCTCAACTTTCCTGAGATTAGATTGCTTCCTACTGTTTATCACAGATAGTATCAATTTAACCCGGTGCTTTTTATTGGTGTCCACATCCTCTACTGTTTGGTAAGCTCCACAGGACAGCAGCCATGCCTGTCCTGTTCAGCACTGGATTCCTAGCACTTGAACACAGCAGTGAGCAACAGAACATACTCTACAAATGTTTGCTGAAAGAAGAAATGAATGAATAAGTGAAAGTACACAAGCAAATGAAATCTCCAGATATAAGACCATCCATATAATGTTTTCACACATGTTTTTAAGTAAAAAGATAAACTTAACCATGAGTCTCATATAATTAAAAATTCAAAGAAGGCTGAATAGCCCATGGAAGCCTTATTATCACCTCAAGACCAAATAAAATTTCTAAGAATAGAGAGTTACGAATAGAGAGTTAAGAATAGAGAGTTAAGAATATGCTGTGAGTATATGATTCTTGCTGATGGACAGTTTTGTAAATGAAAGCATTCTCTTTTTGAAATAATTAATAAAAAAAAAAGACATATTATTCTGTACTGCAATTAGGATAAAATGTTGCAACGAATTTTTAAAACAAAAGGCATGGTAGATTATTTTTGACAAAGGAGGCACAACTATAAAATGGGACAAAGACAACCTCTTCAACAAATGGTGCTGGGAAAATTGGACAGCTACATGCAAAAGAATGAAGTTGGAACATTCCCTGACACCGTACACAAAGATCAACTCAAAATGGATTAAAGACCTAAATGTAAGACCAGAAACCGTCAAACTCTTAGAGGAGAATATAGGCAAAACCCTCAAGGACATCAATCAAAGCAAGATCTTCTCTGACCCACCTATTAGAATAGTGGAACTGAAAAGAAAAGTGAACACGTGGGACCTAATGAAACTTCAAAGCTTTTGTACAGCAAACGAAATCACCAAAAAGCTGAACAGACACCCCACAGAGTGGGAGAAAATCATAGCAAATGAAACAACAGACAAAGAATTAATCTCCAAAATTTACAAGCAACTCAGACAACTCAGCACAGGGAAAACGAACAACCCAATCAAAAAATGGGAAAAAGATCTAAAGAGACGCCTCTCCAAAGAGGACATACAGATGGCCCAAAAGCACATGAAACAATGCTCAACCTCGCTTATTATTAGAGAAATGCAAATTAAAACCACAATGAGATACCACCTCACACCTGTCAGAATGGTCATCATCAACAAATCGACAGACAACAAATGCTGGAGAGGGTGTGGAGAAAAGGGAACCCTCTTGCATTGCTGGTGGGAATGTAAACTGATACAACCTCTATGGAAGACAATATGGAGATTCCTTAAAAAACTAAAAATAGAAGCACCCTATGACCCAGCAATCCCACTACTAGGCCTATAACCTGATGAAATCAAAACTGAAAGAGGCACCTGTACCCCAATGTTCATTGCAGCTCTCTATACAATAGCCAGAACTTGGAAGCAACCTAGATGTCCATCGACAAATGAATGGATCCAGAAGCTCTGGTACAAATATACAATGGAATACTACTCAGCTGTTAAAAGAAATGCAGAAGACTCAGTCCTAATGAGGTGGCTAGCTCTAGAACCTATCATAAAAAGTGAAGTAAGTCAAAAAGAGAAAGACAAATACAGCATACTAACACACATATATGGAATCTAGCAGGATGGTCTTGATAACACATGCAGTGAACTCATGGAAAAACAGACAGAGCATAGACATATGGACATTATGGGGAAGAAATAGGGAGGGGGAGGCATGGAGACAGTAACATGGAAACCTATACTGTCATGTGTGGAAAAGATAGCTATTGTCATTGTGCTAAGGGAATAGGAGTACCTACAATCACTTGGGGTGATGGTCTGGAGGGGTGGGAGTGGGGGAACTGGGTGGGGGGAGGGTCCAGGGATATGCATATGACTGATCTGGGAACATACATGTTGGTGAACAACAAAACTCTGTAAAATCTTAAAATAAAGAATTAAAAAAAAAAAAGGCATGGTAGAGAAGAACAAATTTTATAATAAACCTTAGCTTATGTTCTGGGTCAAATCACAATTTCGAAGAATACTATCAATTGCAGATAGTAAAAACTGGAGAGAATACAGTTAGTCTATGCTATAGACCAAATGTTCATGTCCCTCTCAAAATTCTTATGTTGAAACCTAATCCCCAAATATCATGGTACTTGGAGGGGAGCCCTTGGGGACTTATGAGCGTGGAGTCTTCATGCATAGAATTAGTTTACTTTTAAAACAGACTCCAGAGAATTCCTGTGCCCTGTCCACCATGTGAGGACAGAGCAAGAAGATCAGCCATCAACAAACCATGTATCAGGTTGTCATCAGACACTGGATCTTAATCTCGGACTTCTCAGCCTCCAGAACCATGAGAAATAAATTTATATTGTTCATAAGCCACCAAACCAAACATAATTATATCAGCCCAAGTGCCAAACATAGCCTAAAAGGTTTTCTTTCAACATCAAGGTTATTATACCTGCACAAGCACTTTACCAAGCAGGACTGCAACATCCCTGGAGCTAGGATATCACTATTTTAGTTGGAAAAAGAGGGTTCACCCATTTAATACTTACTGAGAAACAATAAGCCAGTAAGTCTGCTATCTATCAGTCTCAATTATTAAGCCCTGTAAATAAAGGGCTATTAATTTTTCCTAGAAAATACATACTTTTATCATTGTATATTAAATTTAAAATTTATTTAATGTCTTTCTGTTATTCTAAAGCAGTAATGATTAGAATCAGTTTTTTTAATGTTACTGAATTCTTCTCTTTAATTTTCTTTATTATTTTTTTTAGCCATGGAGCATGTGGGATCTCAGTTCCTTGACCAGGGATCAAACCCATGCCACTACATTAGAAATGTAGTCTTAACTACTGGATTGCCAGGGAAGTCCCACAATCAGCTTTGTTAATTTGCATTTAAATGTGAAAGCTCATCAAAAGTATAAAAATCTATGAATTTTAGATTTTTTTGTCTTCCATTTTCCAAAAAATATTTAAGGTGGCCCAAAAAAGTATGTGTGTGTGTTAGTTTCTCAGTCATGTCTGACTCATTGCAACCCCATAAACTATATATAGTCCACCAGGCTCCTCTGCCCATGGAGTTCTCCAGGCAAAAATAATGAAGTGAGCTTCCATTCTGTTCTCTAGGGGAATTTTCCTGATCCAGGGATCAAACCTGGTGCAAGTGAGTTCTTTACTGTCTTGAGTCATCAGGGAAGCCCCCAAAAGGATACACACATATTATTTATATGTATATGTATAACATAAAACTACAATGCATATACATTTAAATATATATAATATATACATGTATAGAAACATGCAAGTAAGAAACAATCATCTATATATAATTCAGTTTACATAATAGTTAAATAGTAATCATTTTGCAATAAACTTTTAAGACTAATAGTCCTCCAACAAGAAGATATTTTAACATCTATTTTCTTTAAATATACTTATTAGACTATTTTTAAACTATGTGTTGCACTTTTACTAGTAATATTTCATTCATTCAAAATTCCAGGGGTGAAATGAGATGAGTGAAAAAATTAACATTTATTGATAAAGCAATATAAATATTATCTCATTTCATTCCCACATTATCTCTTCAATTTAAGTCTTATCAATCTTATAGATGAGAAGAGAGAAACAGAGAAAGATGAAAGTTACACAGCTGGTGAAAGCTGGGGCTGGATTTAAAGCTGAGTCTGACTCCATATGGGCTCCTAGGTTTTGAGGACATAAGCTGGTGTGTCACACCAGCCCGTTGCCTGTGGGGTAGGTGGGTAGGCTCAGCAGTGAGACTCCTCCAAATTTCAAACCTACCCATCTTTTTCTCAACAATAAATACAAGTTAACCAGTCTTTAGGACACAAACTCACATTCATCTGCTACACTATAATCAATTTCACTGGTATGGTACTTAATCGTCAACCAGGATACAATGTTAGTAACCTGGCTACTAGGACACATCTATTTAATTGAAAAAACCTTAGTTCTTTCAAAGTTGCTAAAACGACTGCAGAAAATTTTCAAAGATTTATCCAGACAGGTTTGAAAGCCACAAGAAAACAGTGTAATTCAGCAGTTGTTCATAGCAGGAGTTCAGCTAAAATAGTTCACAATTGGATACACTAGAAAGCCTTTTCCATTCCCACAGTTGGTAAAGGACAACCAGCATTTGAGGACTGAAACATTTTCAAACTGCACTGTAAAATTAGACATATTTTCTCAATCTTTCTCATTCTGGCTCTTGCTTTCTCTCTCCCTTTCTCCTCTAAATTTGAGGCTTTTTCTTGTCCTTCAAATCTATTGTTCAGTTAATTTGTATACACTGGAATATTCTAATTTAAATCTGAGCCTGGGACATTCTATATTTTGTTTCTAGCTGCAAGAGTGTGAATGCCATAAATAACATGTACTGTGCTGTTCTCTGTTCCTATAAATCATATATTTTTAAATATACATGTATAGAAACATGCAAGTAAGAAACAATCATCTATATATAATTCAGTTTACATAATAGTTAAATAGTAATCATTTTGCAATAAACTTTTAAGACTAATAGTCCTCCAACAAGAAGATATTTTAACATCTATTTTCTTTAAATATACTTATTAGACTATTTTTAAACTATGTGTTGCACTTTTACTAGTAATATTTCATTCATTCAAAATTCCAGGGTGAAATGAGATGAGTGAAAAATTAACATTTATTGATAAAGCAATATAAATATTATCTCATTTCATTCCCACATTATCTCTTCAATTTAAGTCTTATCAATCTTATAGATGAGAAGAGAGAAACAGAGAAAGATGAAAGTTACACAGCTGGTGAAAGCTGGGGCTGGATTTAAAGCTGAGTCTGACTCCATATGGGCTCCTAGGTTTTGAGGACATAAGCTGGTGTGTCACACCAGCCCGTTGCCTGTGGGGTAGGTGGGTAGGCTCAGCAGTGAGACTCCTCCAAATTTCAAACCTACCCATCTTTTTCTCAACAATAAATACAAGTTAACCAGTCTTTAGGACACAAACTCACATTCATCTGCTACACTATAATCAATTTCACTGGTATGGTACTTAATCGTCAACCAGGATACAATGTTAGTAACCTGGCTACTAGGACACATCTATTTAATTGAAAAAACCTTAGTTCTTTCAAAGTTGCTAAAACGACTGCAGAAAATTTTCAAAGATTTATCCAGACAGGTTTGAAAGCCACAAGAAAACAGTGTAATTCAGCAGTTGTTCATAGCAGGAGTTCAGCTAAAATAGTTCACAATTGGATACACTAGAAAGCCTTTTCCATTCCCACAGTTGGTAAAGGACAACCAGCATTTGAGGACTGAAACATTTTCAAACTGCACTGTAAAATTAGACATATTTTCTCAATCTTTCTCATTCTGGCTCTTGCTTTCTCTCTCCCTTTCTCCTCTAAATTTGAGGCTTTTTCTTGTCCTTCAAATCTATTGTTCAGTTAATTTGTATACACTGGAATATTCTAATTTAAATCTGAGCCTGGGACATTCTATATTTTGTTTCTAGCTGCAAGAGTGTGAATGCCATAAATAACATGTACTGTGCTGTTCTCTGTTCCTAAACAATCTGATAAGTTCATATTGAAACCATTTCAGCAATCACATTTGACAGCTCACTAGGATCCTGCTCAAGGCAGCCTACCAATCAGTCCATTACTCCTGCCAGTTTCCAGGAGGACAAGGCATTCAGACACCCAGATCTAAATGAGAATAGCTCTGGTGGAATCCTCACAGAAGAGGTACACTCCAACTAACAGGCTATCAGTCTATCAGGATCTCTTAAGATTCCTTAGCTCTGTCCAGCTGAAGGCCTGATCAGAGCTAAAGGCAAGTGGAACCCAGTGGTTGGGGGCCCTGTCAGTTCCATTTCCCAGGATCCATCTGCAAACTTGTGTCAGACCAAAACAGCATAAACCAGATTCACTAGAGGAGCAGCACAACACTTTCTTTCTCCTAATTAACTCATTTCATCCATTAAGTAAATAGTAATTGAACATTCCTAGATTACAAAAACCACCATGACCTGCTATAGAGAGCTTTGCAACTGGACAGCTCTCGGGCCAATTCCTGATTCTATCACACACAGTAGCATGAGTCTCCTTAAGGTTCTTAAATTTTTGAGGCCTCAGTTTCTCTATCTTTAAGATGGAGATAACATAGAATTGCTATGAACACCAAATGAGATAATGCATTATGTAGTGTAACGCATGACTCTAAAAAATCAGTTGCCTTCCAATTTTCTCCCTTTATTTAGTCATAAAAAGAAATGAAGTAATGATACAGGCTAAGTGTGAGTAAACTACAAAAACATGCTAAGCAAAATGGCCAGACACCAAAGATCACATATTACATGATTCCATTTATATTAAATGTCCAGAGTAGGCTAATGTACTGCACTCCGAATGGTTAATTATATGTTATGCAAATTTCACTTCAATGTTTTTAAATGTCAAAAAAAAAAAAAAAAGAGAGAGAGATTAGAGAAGTGAAAAAAAAGAGGGGCCACAGAAGAAAAAAGTAACTGCTCATGGGTGCTAAAGAAATACCCCTAGAGATATAAAGGTGGTACGAAAATAAGCAATTCAAGGGAGAAATCAATTAGAAATTGTTCCAGTGGTTCCAGTCTCTTTCTCTTCAGTGACACAACAAAAGTCTGAAATCATTCTTTTTAAACTCTCATTTTGCATGCCAATATATAGAAGCCTAGACTCTAACCAGCCTAAAAGTCCTGGCAGATACTCAGTCTCGACAGACTGAAGGTTAAGTTCAGCAAAACCCAAAGAACCCACCAAGCCCTTTCAACCTTGGCAGGAAGGACGAGGTGTTTAGAAGATCAGACAGAGGCAATGCAGGAGCACTGAGCCCAAGGGACACTCGAGGAAACCACCATCCTAAGTGGCAGGTCCTACGTGCCTTGCGTCCTGCTAAGAGTGCCCGCTGTGCTGGACCTGAGGGTCCGGAAACAGAGATGCTCCTTGCATAGAGAAGGAGGTGTCAAAAGTGCAGGTGGAAACTCAAAGCAGACAGGAGGGGCCGAGGTCCAGCAGAATACCCTTCACTCCTTTCACTTAGCACTGATCCGATAATCTGTGTCTGTAGCTGGGAGCTTTGGTCCTCCCTCATCTAATCACCAAAATCCAACTTTTGTTGAAATCTACCAAAACTATAAAATGTAAATACTTATCATCTTACTTTCTTTCTCAGAAAATAAAAACACTTATAGTAAATAATGGAAACTTTACATTCCCTTTCATAACTTTCTAAAAATATATACTACTTTTAAAACAATTTGTCCACTGATAAATATATTCAAGGATGCCAGAATGTCATATATATATTTCTACTGTGTATCATGGAGAATACATGTATGCAAAATATCAAATGATGGAAGGATGACGCTCTTACTCTCCTGGGGCTATAGGCATCATCCAGTGAGACCTACCCTAACATTTGTAGGATAGGGGCAGGAGTACAGAGGCCCATAGATCCTATGCCACGAAGTGCCTGTTCACCTCATCCAATTCAAGTTAGACAACTCCTGTTCACAAGAACCCACAGTTCCTACTGTCAGTGGCATTCTCCTTTTAAGTTTCTCCAAGAACCTGATGCTGGAATCAGGTTGAACGTAAAATTCTTCAGTTTCTCAGGGTCCTGCACTGGAACAGAGCTGTGCCAGGAGAGCCACCCACACCCTGACGTTCCCCTTCTTTTCACCTTGCTTCTATCCTGTACCACAAGGGACACGAAACACACATCCACAATAGCTGGCCCTCATCCACCCTGAGACCTGGGGCTCACTCACTTCCGGTAAATGAACCTGAGAAGGTGGCCACAGAAGAAGGTGCTAGGCCATTTGGGCAGGGAACTCTTCAATTTCAAAAACCTACAGCAAAGTCTAGAAGGAGGGGGCGCAGACTGTGAGTAGGCACATTCCTTATCCTTTGTGGAAGGGAGAAGATGGAGAAGGCCCAGAGTGGGATCTTTCCTAAGTGGCAGGTCCCACGTGCCTTGCGTCCTGCTAAGAGTGCCGCTGTGCTGGACCTGAGGGGCCGGAAACAGAGATGCTCCTTGCATAGAGAAGGAGGTGTCAAAAGTGCAGGTGGAAACTCAAAGCAGACAGGAGGGGCCGAGGTCCAGCAGAATACCCTTCACTCCTTTCACTTAGCACTGATCCGATAATCTGTGTCTGTAGCTGGGAGCTTTGGTCCTCCCTCATCTAATCACCAAAATCCAACTTTTGTTGAAATCTACCAAAACTATAAAATGTAAATACTTATCATCTTACTTTCTTTCTCAGAAAATAAAAACACTTATAGTAAATAATGGAAACTTTACATTCCCTTTCATAACTTTCTAAAAATATATACTACTTTTAAAACAATTTGTCCACTGATAAATATATTCAAGGATGCCAGAATGTCATATATATATTTCTACTGTGTATCATGGAGAATACATGTATGCAAAATATCAAATGATGGAAGGATGACGCTCTTACTCTCCTGGGGCTATAGGCATCATCCAGTGAGACCTACCCTAACATTTGTAGGATAGGGGCAGGAGTACAGAGGCCCATAGATCCTATGCCACGAAGTGCCTGTTCACCTCATCCAATTCAAGTTAGACAACTCCTGTTCACAAGAACCCACAGTTCCTACTGTCAGTGGCATTCTCCTTTTAAGTTTCTCCAAGAACCTGATGCTGGAATCAGGTTGAACGTAAAATTCTTCAGTTTCTCAGGGTCCTGCACTGGAACAGAGCTGTGCCAGGAGAGCCACCCACACCCTGACGTTCCCCTTCTTTTCACCTTGCTTCTATCCTGTACCACAAGGGACACGAAACACACATCCACAATAGCTGGCCCTCATCCACCCTGAGACCTGGGGCTCACTCACTTCCGGTAAATGAACCTGAGAAGGTGGCCACAGAAGAAGGTGCTAGGCCATTTGGGCAGGGAACTCTTCAATTTCAAAAACCTACAGCAAAGTCTAGAAGGAGGGGGCGCAGACTGTGAGTAGGCACATTCCTTATCCTTTGTGGAAGGGAGAAGATGGAGAAGGCCCAGAGTGGGGTCTTTCAGAGCTATGTTCCCCCAAAGTGTGCCCCATCAACACAAGAGTGGATACCACCTCGGAGTCTGTTAGAAATGGAGAATCCCAGGCCCCATTTGGACCCACTCACTCAAAATCTCGAATCAATTCCTATGCACACTGAAGTTCAAGTATGGGACTAGCACAGGGTCCCTTTGGTCCAAATCAAATGGTGATCTTGTATTGGGTCCTTTAGTATACTACTTAACCACCTTCAAAAGTGAAGTTCAGGTATTTCAGATGAAAAACATTCCATTCATGTGCATGACACAAGAACTTAATTCTCCCATCAGCTCAGGCAAAGGATCCAAGAAAAGTGGAATGATATGGGTCCTATCCATACTTTGGGGTTGAGACTGAGTTACAGAGTTTTAAAACACTATAACAGATTCCCAGAAACTTTATTAATTGTCAGAGCATAATATCATCAGAAAATAAGTTAGACACCAAAGAAAATCTGACTCTATAATTAAAAGTAGGATTTCAAAATCTAATTATTATATTTTCAATTAAAGCTGAGCTCCTGGTATATTTTCCCACTGCTTCTTGAATTATCAGAGACCTGCGAGCATGTTCAGAGCAGGGATATATTAATTAGAGAGAGAATCTCCAATAAGAAGCTCAGTCCACACCTGATAATTAGGAATGTTGTAGCAATTCACTTACCCTTTAGAGACCCTCTCCTGGTTTTAGCTGCCCTCAGGGATTCACAGAGGCCACACCACAATGTCTGCCACTTGCCACTTTTGCTGCTGCTTTTGCACAATGTCACATTTACAAGATTTCAAGAAGTAGTTTGGGGAACCAAGTGACCATGAAATCCTGGCACTCCCTTTTTCTAGTGTCTGCCTTTCAGTCCTTCGGGGCACTTTAACTTCACCCAGAGCATGTCTCACGGGTTTCTCGGGTGGTTCAGTGGTAAAAAATCCATCTGCCAATTCAGGAGATATGGGTTCGATCCTGGAGAAATTTGGGCAGGGAACTCTTCAATTTCAAAAACCTACAGCAAAGTCTAGAAGGAGGGGGCGCAGACTGTGAGTAGGCACATTCCTTATCCTTTGTGGAAGGGAGAAGATGGAGAAGGCCCAGAGTGGGGTCTTTCAGAGCTATGTTCCCCCAAAGTGTGCCCCATCAACACAAGAGTGGATACCACCTCGGAGTCTGTTAGAAATGGAGAATCCCAGGCCCCATTTGGACCCACTCACTCAAAATCTCGAATCAATTCCTATGCACACTGAAGTTCAAGTATGGGACTAGCACAGGGTCCCTTTGGTCCAAATCAAATGGTGATCTTGTATTGGGTCCTTTAGTATACTACTTAACCACCTTCAAAAGTGAAGTTCAGGTATTTCAGATGAAAAACATTCCATTCATGTGCATGACACAAGAACTTAATTCTCCCATCAGCTCAGGCAAAGGATCCAAGAAAAGTGGAATGATATGGGTCCTATCCATACTTTGGGGTTGAGACTGAGTTACAGAGTTTTAAAACACTATAACAGATTCCCAGAAACTTTATTAATTGTCAGAGCATAATATCATCAGAAAATAAGTTAGACACCAAAGAAAATCTGACTCTATAATTAAAAGTAGGATTTCAAAATCTAATTATTATATTTTCAATTAAAGCTGAGCTCCTGGTATATTTTCCCACTGCTTCTTGAATTATCAGAGACCTGCGAGCATGTTCAGAGCAGGGATATATTAATTAGAGAGAGAATCTCCAATAAGAAGCTCAGTCCACACCTGATAATTAGGAATGTTGTAGCAATTCACTTACCCTTTAGAGACCCTCTCCTGGTTTTAGCTGCCCTCAGGGATTCACAGAGGCCACACCACAATGTCTGCCACTTGCCACTTTTGCTGCTGCTTTTGCACAATGTCACATTTACAAGACTTCAAGAAGTAGTTTGGGGAACCAAGTGACCATGAAATCCTGGCACTCCCTTTTTCTAGTGTCTGCCTTTCAGTCCTTCGGGGCACTTTAACTTCACCCAGAGCATGTCTCACGGGTTTCTCGGGTGGTTCAGTGGTAAAAAATCCATCTGCCAATTCAGGAGATATGGGTTCGATTCCTGGATCAGGAAGATCCCCTGGAGAAGGAAAAGGCAATCCACTCCTGTATTCTTGTCTGGGAAATCCATAGACAGAGGACCCAGATGGGCTGCAGTCCACGGGGTTGCATTGAGTCAGAGACAACTTAGCAACTAAAACAAACAGCACTTCTCAGTTGGGTTGAAGATTTTAGCTGTGCAGATGCTCACATCCCAGAATGCAGGATCTTGCCTTCAGAACCTCGGTATTCTAGTGTCTCTCCTCTTCACTGAGTGGTGAGTGGGGCCAAAACACAAACATGGAGCATCCTCATCTAGCCAGCAGCATGACTGTGCTCAACTTCACTGTTGTACACTGCATGTACACTGCATTGTACACTGCATGTGTACAATTATTGTTAGGTGAACCAGGACACTGAGGTTCTGAATATGTTTTAAGAAATGTTTCAAGTAAAACTGAAGTTGAGACAACAGAGCAGAAACACAGAGAGGGAGCAAGACCAGACTGAAAGCACTAGGAGTAGAAAGAATCCCAGTAAGACTGCTTATGACATCTGCACAGTATGCTATTTTCCAAATGTGCACATTCTCCCTCAGTCTTTACCACCGCATTTATGGTAGAGGTTATCCCCATTTTACAAATGACAAAATGAAGGCTTAAATAGTTTATGGAAGATCACATACCTAGTGAGCCATGATTCAAAATCAGGGTTAGTCAACCACACTGAAAGTTCTGGACCAGTGTGGCATACTGGAAATAAACCGTAAAGACTCTAGAAGCTCAGTCCACACCTGATAATTAGGAATGTTGTAGCAATTCACTTACCCTTTAGAGACCCTCTCCTGGTTTTAGCTGCCCTCAGGGATTCACAGAGGCCACACCACAATGTCTGCCACTTGCCACTTTTGCTGCTGCTTTTGCACAATGTCACATTTACAAGACTTCAAGAAGTAGTTTGGGGAACCAAGTGACCATGAAATCCTGGCACTCCCTTTTTCTAGTGTCTGCCTTTCAGTCCTTCGGGGCACTTTAACTTCACCCAGAGCATGTCTCACGGGTTTCTCGGGTGGTTCAGTGGTAAAAAATCCATCTGCCAATTCAGGAGATATGGGTTCGATTCCTGGATCAGGAAGATCCCCTGGAGAAGGAAAAGGCAATCCACTCCTGTATTCTTGTCTGGGAAATCCATAGACAGAGGACCCAGATGGGCTGCAGTCCACGGGGTTGCATTGAGTCAGAGACAACTTAGCAACTAAAACAAACAGCACTTCTCAGTTGGGTTGAAGATTTTAGCTGTGCAGATGCTCACATCCCAGAATGCAGGATCTTGCCTTCAGAACCTCGGTATTCTAGTGTCTCTCCTCTTCACTGAGTGGTGAGTGGGGCCAAAACACAAACATGGAGCATCCTCATCTAGCCAGCAGCATGACTGTGCTCAACTTCACTGTTGTACACTGCATGTACACTGCATTGTACACTGCATGTGTACAATTATTGTTAGGTGAACCAGGACACTGAGGTTCTGAATATGTTTTAAGAAATGTTTCAAGTAAAACTGAAGTTGAGACAACAGAGCAGAAACACAGAGAGGGAGCAAGACCAGACTGAAAGCACTAGGAGTAGAAAGAATCCCAGTAAGACTGCTTATGACATCTGCACAGTATGCTATTTTCCAAATGTGCACATTCTCCCTCAGTCTTTACCACCGCATTTATGGTAGAGGTTATCCCCATTTTACAAATGACAAAATGAAGGCTTAAATAGTTTATGGAAGATCACATACCTAGTGAGCCATGATTCAAAATCAGGGTTAGTCAACCACACTGAAAGTTCTGGACCAGTGTGGCATACTGGAAATAAACCGTAAAAGACTCTAGAAGATTCAGTCAGATATCTGCATGTTGGATTACCTCAGTATAACCCAAACCTAACTAACTTTCTCCTGTTGCACTTCCTTTCTCCTAGTTAACCCCCACATTTGGCCATGTCTTTTAAATTTCTGCTCCCACATATTCTTTATTTTCTACCTTTCATTACCACTGCCACTGGCCTAGTCGGAGTCTGGTCACTTCTCTTCTCCATTACTGCAACCGCACTCTAACTAATCTCCCTCCAGTCAGCCCCTCACTTCTGTGACACACCCTTCACCTTGATGCCAGAATGAATGTCCCCAAGCAAAATCAGGACACAGCCCTTCCATGGAAATCCCCCAACTTCTTAAAAAGCACAGTCTTACACTAACCTCCCTTCCTGTCTTGCCTTCCATACCAGTCTTCTTATACTTAACCCAAATGATGGCCTCTCTGTTCCATCCCAAGCACAAGCCCATAACATTGATCACGGCTCATTCCATTACCCAGGACAGGGATGCCCATTTTTTCATTCTCTTTAATCAAAATCAAATCCTTCCTTCAAAGCTCAATCAGAAATCTCCTATCAAAACAGCTCTTCCCTTCCTAGGCACTCCCACACTGACTTGCTCTTGAGCTGCACCTGTTTTATGCCATAGGTTTCAGTTTGCCTGGCTAACCTGCTACACTGAAAGATTCAACGTCATCTTTATAAACATAGTACCTACAATGCTTTCCAGAGGAAATGACCATCTGAAATGAACCTCAACTGAGAATTTTCTTTTAAAGGTTTTTATCCACCTCTTAATCAACAAGAATTCTAAAATTCACTGCTTTTCACATTTTGTTATCTGCTTTTCTCTTTCTGGCTAAAAAGCTAAAAGTCAAATATTTATCATCATTTATCGTCTTGTCCTATTCTAATGTCTATCTTCTCCCAATTTTATTCTCTACTTTGAACTTGTACTCTACTATATTTTTTTGATTTTAAATTTATTTATTTATTTATTTTCATCCATCTTTATTCTTTGGCATGTGTGGGCCTCCCATCGCAGTGGCCTCTCTCATTGCAGAGCATTGGCTCTGGGCACATGCGCTCCAGAGGGCTGTCTCGTAATCGGACACACTGGTCCAGCTGCTCCACTGCATGTGGGGTCCTCCCAGGCTAGGGATTGAACTGGTGTCCCCCGCACTGCAAGGCAGACTCTCTACCTACTGGAGCACCTGGGAAGTCCTGTATTCTACTATTTTATGTTTTCTTTAATTTACCTCAATTTCTATGAAACAAGATGACATATAAATAAATAGTTGTTTAAATAAGAGTAGGTTTTTGAGCAATGATTGACAACTTGAATTGAAAAAAAGATTTGGGGAAAAAACGGAGAACTCAGCCTAAATTTGTTACCATTTCTGCCCATAGTCAAATTGGACTGAAATGAGAAAGCAAATTGCTCCCAGAGACTCAAAGAGTGCTACAGTGAAAATGGGGATCTGTTGGGGCTGTAGTACCTGAAGCTATAGCCTTAAGCATTGAAGTCCAGATATTAAACAAGTTGTACAGAAGTTAGAAAAAACTATACTAGACATTGATGATATACCAGGAGAAATAGCAGAAAAGCTGGTATTAGAGGAACTCTCTCTGATGCAAAAATCCCTCCCCACTTGTCTCATTTGAGTGTAACTACTGACCTCAAGGAGAAATGAAAACCAGGGGAGGGGACTAGAAATAAAAGGGGCAGATTGTAGTTGACCCCAGTTCAGGGAGTCACTAATCCATTCAGTTAAGGCAGAGAGAAGCCAGAGCTGAAGCCAGGGGCATAACTTACTCGCCTCCTTTTCCCTGTCCTGAAATGGGAATAGCTATGCTTTTCTTGGCTACTTTGAGGATCAAATGAAATGACAAATCACTGCTTTTCAAGGCATTTTGTTTTTAATTTTCCCTCTTAATCAACAAGAATTCTAAAATTCACTGCTTTTCACATTTTGTTATCTGCTTTTCTCTTTCTGGCTAAAAAGCTAAAAGTCAAATATTTATCATCATTTATCGTCTTGTCCTATTCTAATGTCTATCTTCTCCCAATTTTATTCTCTACTTTGAACTTGTACTCTACTATATTTTTTTGATTTTAAATTTATTTATTTATTTATTTTCATCCATCTTTATTCTTTGGCATGTGTGGGCCTCCCATCGCAGTGGCCTCTCTCATTGCAGAGCATTGGCTCTGGGCACATGCGCTCCAGAGGGCTGTCTCGTAATCGGACACACTGGTCCAGCTGCTCCACTGCATGTGGGGTCCTCCCAGGCTAGGGATTGAACTGGTGTCCCCGTACTGCAAGGCAGACTCTCTACCTACTGGAGCACCTGGGAAGTCCTGTATTCTACTATTTTATGTTTTCTTTAATTTACCTCAATTTCTATGAAACAAGATGACATATAAATAAATAGTTGTTTAAATAAGAGTAGGTTTTTGAGCAATGATTGACAACTTGAATTGAAAAAAAGATTTGGGGAAAAAACGGAGAACTCAGCCTAAATTTGTTACCATTTCTGCCCATAGTCAAATTGGACTGAAATGAGAAAGCAAATTGCTCCCAGAGACTCAAAGAGTGCTACAGTGAAAATGGGGATCTGTTGGGGCTGTAGTACCTGAAGCTATAGCCTTAAGCATTGAAGTCCAGATATTAAACAAGTTGTACAGAAGTTAGAAAAAACTATACTAGACATTGATGATATACCAGGAGAAATAGCAGAAAAGCTGGTATTAGAGGAACTCTCTCTGATGCAAAAATCCCTCCCCACTTGTCTCATTTGAGTGTAACTACTGACCTCAAGGAGAAATGAAAACCAGGGGAGGGGACTAGAAATAAAAGGGGCAGATTGTAGTTGACCCCAGTTCAGGGAGTCACTAATCCATTCAGTTAAGGCAGAGAGAAAGCCAGAGCTGAAGCCAGGGGGCATAACTTACTCGCCTCCTTTTTCCCTGTCCTGAAATGGGAATAGCTATGCTTTTCTTATGGCTACTTTGAGGATCAAATGAAATGACATGAATTTGCTTTATAAACTCTTCATAGACAAGACTGCTATTTTCATTTCAACAAATTTCTATTGAGAGAAGCAACACAGGAGCATAGATCACAGACTCTAAAACTGTAAGGCCTAGGATTTAAATTCCAGTTCTGTCATTTCCTAGTTTTATGCCCTTGGGCATGTTACTGACCTCTCTAAGGTTCAGTTTTATCATTTGTAAAATGGAATGAGTGACTATCTGATAGGGCTATCAGGAGGAATAAATGACATTTTTTAATATAAAAAAGCATCTGACGTATCATAAATGTTATATATGTTTCATAAATATATTGACTGAATATCCCATAAGCCAGGTTCTATGCGGTATGCCGAAGGTGCATCCCTCACTCCCTCTTACCACCCCCCATAAGACCACTGCTCACCACACACAATAACAGAACATTCACATGCCCAAGAACATCTTAACCTATGACCCAAGCAACTGGAGATAAACAATAAACTTCTCAGGGCAGAAAATCAGGTGAGAACCCTGACAAGGGGTTCATAGCTGATATTCTCCTGAATTTCAAATTTCAGATTTTCATCTTTTCCTATGGTTACTAAATCAATTTGTAGTCTCTCTCCATAACTTGTTCTGATTCATTTATACTTGTAAAATGTTCAAGCCGTTTTTAAATACCATTTTTAATGAACTATTATTATGACAGCTGTGGAGGAATTTCACTTTGATGCTAAGAAATATTTTATAGACACCTTTCAGCTCCCCATATTCAGGGAAGACAAGAAATGCATGAAGTACAAAAAAAAACCACTTCATTGGATGAAACTCTTCCAAGGTCTCTCATCCATCTTTGTGAATTTTGTTGCATTTTTGTATTTGTTTGGATATTTAAGATGAATATTAAAGCAGGAGAAGAACATCTCTTCCTTCTTCCTGTTTACCTGGCATGGAAGAGGTAACCGGATACAACTTCAATGAGGCCAAGTAAATTCTGTCAGTCTTGGATAATTGATTTTGTAATTAATCAAGGGTTTTATTTGAGGATCATTGGTGTCCGGCCATATTCGAATTCTGACATTCTGAAAATATTATCCCATGATTGACTACTTCTTTTGAAGTGCAGCAGAAAAACTGCCCAACTTGTTACCAAACTCCAAAAATCCTCTGTTGACACAGAAGGAAACCTCTAATTACATGAGTCAGTGTAGTTTTACAACTGAATAAACTGTTAACTAAATTGGAAAAATTGTCATCAAGATGATAAAGGCCATTTTGGAACTCAATGCCAAAGCACTCTTGACTTATACCTTTCAGAGAATGACCACTTGTAAAGAGACTGATGTCTGGGAGATTAAAGGTGAAATCTAATACGATTTCCCAGGTCTCAATAGGCTGCTTTATCCTGATTAAAAGGAAAAGGAATTTCCTGAGCACGTCCCTTTAGTGTTTTTATCCTAGGAGTATGCATGAGATCCATTCTGTAAGCCACTGTGCTAACATGTTTTAAAGATGACTGGCCCTTTGGCTTGCAACATAGTTTGGCCATACGTAGTCAACTTTCCAGTGCTCTTTTGTTCATTCTTTTTCTTTAGAGTTTACATTTGTACAGCTTCCTTAATCCTGATTTCTTAAAGGCATGGATTCAGCCTTTTTATATATTAAACACTATGCATACAAGCATTGTTATCTGTGGGAAAAATCAGGAAAAGGATAACACTGGACTTCCTCATAACTCTGATCACCTGATTTTCTCCTCCACGTTGTAGTAGTTTACTCATTTTATGAACTATTATTTTTAAAACATAAAAAAATTCAGGGAAATATTTTATAGACACCTTTCAGCTCCCCATATTCAGGGAAGACAAGAAATGCATGAAGTACAAAAAAAAACCACTTCATTGGATGAAACTCTTCCAAGGTCTCTCATCCATCTTTGTGAATTTTGTTGCATTTTTGTATTTGTTTGGATATTTAAGATGAATATTAAAGCAGGAGAAGAACATCTCTTCCTTCTTCCTGTTTACCTGGCATGGAAGAGGTAACCGGATACAACTTCAATGAGGCCAAGTAAATTCTGTCAGTCTTGGATAATTGATTTTGTAATTAATCAAGGGTTTTATTTGAGGATCATTGGTGTCCGGCCATATTCGAATTCTGACATTCTGAAAATATTATCCCATGATTGACTACTTCTTTTGAAGTGCAGCAGAAAAACTGCCCAACTTGTTACCAAACTCCAAAAATCCTCTGTTGACACAGAAGGAAACCTCTAATTACATGAGTCAGTGTAGTTTTACAACTGAATAAACTGTTAACTAAATTGGAAAAATTGTCATCAAGATGATAAAGGCCATTTTGGAACTCAATGCCAAAGCACTCTTGACTTATACCTTTCAGAGAATGACCACTTGTAAAGAGACTGATGTCTGGGAGATTAAAGGTGAAATCTAATACGATTTCCCAGGTCTCAATAGGCTGCTTTATCCTGATTAAAAGGAAAAGGAATTTCCTGAGCACGTCCCTTTAGTGTTTTTATCCTAGGAGTATGCATGAGATCCATTCTGTAAGCCACTGTGCTAACATGTTTTAAAGATGACTGGCCCTTTGGCTTGCAACATAGTTTGGCCATACGTAGTCAACTTTCCAGTGCTCTTTTGTTCATTCTTTTTCTTTAGAGTTTACATTTGTACAGCTTCCTTAATCCTGATTTCTTAAAGGCATGGATTCAGCCTTTTTATATATTAAACACTATGCATACAAGCATTGTTATCTGTGGGAAAAATCAGGAAAAGGATAACACTGGACTTCCTCATAACTCTGATCACCTGATTTTCTCCTCCACTGATTTCTAAGTAGTGTAGTTTACATAATTGAGGAACTGCCTGATAAACGTCATGTTTGTTTCACCATAAGCCACTGAGGAAAACTGGAGAGCCTGCTACAATACTGGTAACCATTCCTTTCTTACCACCTCAGGGTAAAAAGAAAATCAATGTTAACAAGCTTGGGCACCAGACCTTATTTTTATCCCTTCTTAACTTCTGGGGAGTTACTTAACATTTTAAAGGACACTTTTCACACCTAGAGTGCTTCCACACTCTACCTGCTTAACAGAGAATTTAAAAGGCCATTCAGTTATCCTTTCTCTAGGGATACAGCACACTTATTCACTAAGGTATTTCTGCATATATTAAAATTGGTTGTGAGGACTAAAATTAAAGGGCTTGATTGAAATTTTTTTTTTTCCTTTTTCCTAGCAGTTCAATGTAGGATTATTTAGGTACTGAAGGGAAACACAGAGAAGCTGCCAAGCATTTTCTATTCATGTCTCTCCCTCCACCACACAATGTATTACCCTGAGTTACTGACTGTGGAAAGAAGCCCACTCTTCACTGAAGCAGTTATGCTCCCAAAGGTCTCTGGCCTACAGAATGTATAATGTCACATAGTCACAGTACAGCAGCACTAGAGAAGAGCTTACAGACCTCCTACTTGCAGGCAGGGTAAGTGAAGTGACTTGTCCAAGATCACATCACTAGTTGGCGCCAGAGCCTGGACCAGAGAGAGCTCAGTTCTGGCTTCCTGTGTGTACTAAGTCACCTCAGTCATGCCCGATTCTGCAACCCCACGGGCTACAGAGGGCAGCCAGATCCTGATTAAAAGGAAAAGGAATTTCCTGAGCACGTCCCTTTAGTGTTTTTATCCTAGGAGTATGCATGAGATCCATTCTGTAAGCCACTGTGCTAACATGTTTTAAAGATGACTGGCCCTTTGGCTTGCAACATAGTTTGGCCATACGTAGTCAACTTTCCAGTGCTCTTTTGTTCATTCTTTTTCTTTAGAGTTTACATTTGTACAGCTTCCTTAATCCTGATTTCTTAAAGGCATGGATTCAGCCTTTTTATATATTAAACACTATGCATACAAGCATTGTTATCTGTGGGAAAAATCAGGAAAAGGATAACACTGGACTTCCTCATAACTCTGATCACCTGATTTTCTCCTCCACTGATTTCTAAGTAGTGTAGTTTACATAATTGAGGAACTGCCTGATAAACGTCATGTTTGTTTCACCATAAGCCACTGAGGAAAACTGGAGAGCCTGCTACAATACTGGTAACCATTCCTTTCTTACCACCTCAGGGTAAAAAGAAAATCAATGTTAACAAGCTTGGGCACCCGACCTTTTTTTTATCCCTTCTTAACTTCTGGGGAGTTACTTAACATTTTAAAGGACACTTTTCACACCTAGAGTGCTTCCACACTCTACCTGCTTAACAGAGAATTTAAAAGGCCATTCAGTTATCCTTTCTCTAGGGATACAGCACACTTATTCACTAAGGTATTTCTGCATATATTAAAATTGGTTGTGAGGACTAAAATTAAAGGGCTTGATTGAAATTTTTTTTTTTCCTTTTTCCTAGCAGTTCAATGTAGGATTATTTAGGTACTGAAGGGAAACACAGAGAAGCTGCCAAGCATTTTCTATTCATGTCTCTCCCTCCACCACACAATGTATTACCCTGAGTTACTGACTGTGGAAAGAAGCCCACTCTTCACTGAAGCAGTTATGCTCCCAAAGGTCTCTGGCCTACAGAATGTATAATGTCACATAGTCACAGTACAGCAGCACTAGAGAAGAGCTTACAGACCTCCTACTTGCAGGCAGGGTAAGTGAAGTGACTTGTCCAAGATCACATCACTAGTTGGCGCCAGAGCCTGGACCAGAGAGAGCTCAGTTCTGGCTTCCTGTGTGTACTAAGTCACCTCAGTCATGCCCGATTCTGCAACCCCACGGGCTACAGAGAGCCAGGTTCCTCTGTCCACGGGATTCCCCAGACAAGAATACTGAAGTGGACTGTAATTTCCTCTAGGGGATCTTCCAAACCCAGATATCGAACCTGTGGCTCCTGAACTGCAGCTGGATTCTTCACTGCTTAGCCACCAGGGAAGATTCCCAGTCCAATGCTAATTCTCACTATATTTCCAAAAATATTTGTTTTCTTCCAGAACCCATCCAAATAGCATTTGCTAGAGCTGTAGAAATGCTTATAAGAGACTGATTCTGCAAAGCCAATGGGCAAATATCGAACATACGGCCAATCCCTTCTGAAATGCTTGAAAAGATCTGTGGGTCAACAGGCAAGACTGGCAGGCAGCCCTGCTTCAAAGGATCCTAAGTAGCTGATAATTGAGACCTCCTGTTTATTAAAATGACATCCTCTGGTCATCCTCCAGGAAACCCCCTGCATATAGACCTGGTACTTCACTGAACAATTATCTACCTATTAACACCTTCTTTATTTCTGAATGGGTAGTCATTTTTATGGGAGTGATAAATAGGGACATGTTAGTCATGGCCTTTTCTCCAAAGAGCTTAATACTTCTAAAGCAAGACAATCGTGTTTTAAATAATATGTTTAAATTATGGAGCCTTGCATCTAACAGATTAAAAAAAAAAAAACAAAAACCCTGCTACATTGAATATATATATATATATATATATATATATATATATATATATATTTCAATGTATACACGCACACACATCTTTGGCCACTTGATGCAAAGAACCAACTCAATGAAAAAGATCCTGATGCTGGGAAATACTGGGGCAGGAGGAGAAGGCTGCTACAGAGAATGAGATGTTTGGGTGGCATCACTGACTCAACAGACATAAGTCTGAGCAAATTTGGAGAAATAGTGAAGGACAGAGAAGCCTGGCGTGTTGCAGTCCAATGGGATCTCAAAGAGTTGGACACAACTTGCAACTGAACAATGACAACATTTTGAATATATAGTCTTCTAATTGCAAAGATATTTTGTCAAAATTAATTCATTGTTCTAAAATCATGGTTATAATCAACAAATGGGCAGTTGGCCAACAGTCACATGAAAAGCTGTTCAACATCACTAATTATTAGAGAAATGGAAATCAAAACTCATACCAGCCAGAATGGCTATCATCAAAAATTTCAAAAACAATAAATTCTGGCGAAGGTTTGGAGAAAAGGGAACCCTCCTACACTGTCAGCGGGAATTTAAATTGGTACAACCAGTATGGAGAACAACATAGACATTCCTTAAAAAGCTAAAAATAGAGCTACCATATGTCCCTGCAATCCCACTCCTGGGTATATAACTGGAGGAAAAATATGAGCCAGAAGGGTATATACATCCTAGTATTCACTGCAGCACTGTTACAATAATAAAATATGGAAGCAGCCTAAATGCCCATCAACAGAGGAATGGATAAAGAAGATGTGGCACATATATTCAGTGAAATATTACTCAGACATTAAAAAGAATGATATAACGCCATTTGCAGCAACATGGGTGGACCAAGAGATAATCATACTGAATGAAGTAAGACACAGGAGGAGAAATATAATATTACATCCCTTATATGTGGGATCTAAACAGAAATTATACAAATTAACTTACTTGTAAAACAGAAGAGATTCGCAGACTTAGAAAACGAATTTATGGTTGCTGGGGGGAAGGAACAGGGATGGATATGTACACATGGCTATATCCAAAATGGATAGCTAACAAGGACCTACTATATAGCATACTGAACTCTGCTCAATGTTATATGGCAGCCTGGATAGGATAAGAATTGGGGGGCGGGGGGGAGAATGGATATATGTATATGTACGGCTGAATCCCTCCGTTGTTCATCTGAAATTATTACAACATTGTTAACTGTCTATATCCCAATATGAAATAAAAAGTTTTTCAAAAAATAGAATAAAATCATGGTTAGACTTCTAAATTAATCTCCAAAGTTTATTTCAAAAACGAAGTATTACTCGAAAACATAAGAAATCCCCAGTGATGGTGTATCATCAGATAAGGGCAATCTGAAAACAATAAAACTAAATAAGAAGTCTTGCCCTAAAAAAATGCTAGCAAATGAAAAAGAGGTTCAGTGAATAAGGATATGGAAGGCACGTGGAATTTCTGAATAGAAATTCTGAGTGTTTCTGAGGACTCTTAAGGCTGATTACAATAAAAGTGCCTTCCATGGAACTATGGGGGCTGTGACTTACAAAAGATGGAAAAAAGGAAAACTATGAGAAGGTGAAAATAGGTGAAGCCTAATGAAGTCTGGCAGGTGGTTCCCAGTCTGTCACTGGGTGGTGCTACTGATTGGGGACAGCTGTGCCACTGATCCTCAGGTGAAAAGGGTGTAGTGATGATCATCAGCAGTGCTTTTCAAAGGTGGTTCCTGGTCAGCAGCACCAAGACCACTTGGAAATTTTTCAGAAATGCAAAACATCAGGCTCCACCCCAGACCTAATGAAACAGAAAGCTTTATTTTCCAACATCTAGACCTCCAGGTGATTCTTATGCAAGATAAAGTTTGAGAACTACTCACTAGTAATGTAGAATGAATAACAGCAAGAAGCTGTTCATTACACAGGATATTAGAAAATTAGACAATCTGGCCATATCTCACTAGTGACTATACTTTAAAGCACTGGTTTGGCTGCACATTGGAATCCCTGAGAAGCTTTAAAATACCCTGATGGTCGGCTTCCACCCAGGAGATTCTGACTTCATTGACACTGAGGTGTGGCCAGGGCATCAGCAGTTTTACAAGCTCCCCAGGTGATTCTAATAAATAACATTTGGAAAACAATGTTGGAAAAGATTTTCCCTCCGTTGTTCATCTGAACTCTGCTCAATGTTATATGGCAGCCTGGATAGGATAAGAATTGGGGCGGGAGAATGGATATATGTATATGTACGGCTGAATCCCTCCGTTGTTCATCTGAAATTATTACAACATTGTTAACTGTCTATATCCCAATATGAAATAAAAAGTTTTTCAAAAAATAGAATAAAATCATGGTTAGACTTCTAAATTAATCTCCAAAGTTTATTTCAAAAACGAAGTATTACTCGAAAACATAAGAAATCCCCAGTGATGGTGTATCATCAGATAAGGGCAATCTGAAAACAATAAAACTAAATAAGAAGTCTTGCCCTAAAAAAATGCTAGCAAATGAAAAAGAGGTTCAGTGAATAAGGATATGGAAGGCACGTGGAATTTCTGAATAGAAATTCTGAGTGTTTCTGAGGACTCTTAAGGCTGATTACAATAAAAGTGCCTTCCATGGAACTATGGGGGCTGTGACTTACAAAAGATGGAAAAAAGGAAAACTATGAGAAGGTGAAAATAGGTGAAGCCTAATGAAGTCTGGCAGGTGGTTCCCAGTCTGTCACTGGGTGGTGCTACTGATTGGGGACAGCTGTGCCACTGATCCTCAGGTGAAAAGGGTGTAGTGATGATCATCAGCAGTGCTTTTCAAAGGTGGTTCCTGGTCAGCAGCACCAAGACCACTTGGAAATTTTTCAGAAATGCAAAACATCAGGCTCCACCCCAGACCTAATGAAACAGAAAGCTTTATTTTCCAACATCTAGACCTCCAGGTGATTCTTATGCAAGATAAAGTTTGAGAACTACTCACTAGTAATGTAGAATGAATAACAGCAAGAAGCTGTTCATTACACAGGATATTAGAAAATTAGACAATCTGGCCATATCTCACTAGTGACTATACTTTAAAGCACTGGTTTGGCTGCACATTGGAATCCCTGAGAAGCTTTAAAATACCCTGATGGTCGGCTTCCACCCAGGAGATTCTGACTTCATTGACACTGAGGTGTGGCCAGGGCATCAGCAGTTTTACAAGCTCCCCAGGTGATTCTAATAAATAACATTTGGAAAACAATGTTGGAAAGCAATTCAATCACATTATGTACTCCATTCATTAATAATAATAATAATAAAACCTTATTCTGGGTCCATGGCTAAACTTGTACCTCATAATCTATTTATCATTGGGGAACCCTGATCAGTTAGGGTCTGCTTCCCTTAGGCCAGTAGTTCTCAATGTGGGGCAATTTTATCTCCTCGAGGGATGTTTGGTCATGTCCAGAGACATTTTCCATTGTCAAAACAAGGGTGGAGAAAGTTTGCTACTAAAATCTAGTGAGAAGAGTGGGCAAGCTCTCACATAAAGGTTATCAGTGCTTCTTTTGAGAAATCATGCTTTAGGCAAATCAACTATTCTCTATTTTACCTCTTGTACCTTAGACTAGATGGAAGAAAGGGTGGGCGTGGTTCATAGGCACAGCCATTTTGGCTCACTTCAGACTTACCAGAGTCTACTTCCTTGAACGGATGTCTGTGTGATGTTATCAGGTGCCTGCTCAGTTATTAATAAAATGGTGCTTCATTTTCCATTTAAATATGGTTCTTACTGCATATTGATCAGAGTCCTCAGAGGCAAGAAAGGATAAGTGGAAGGATTTAGGTGTCCAAATCTTTTGCCCTAGCAATTCCCATGACTAGCTTGACTTTTCATTCACGACTGTCCACGTTTTTTGACGTATCAAGCTGAAGGGTAGGCAGAATAGAAAAGTGAAATGGGAACTGGGTCTTATTTCAGCCCCCAAAATCAACCTATGCTCTCTGCCGACAGACAGATGCTGGGAGCTGCTGATGGTCAGCTTATGAAGGCATAAGACATAGCTCTCTGCAAGATAAAGTTTGAGAACTACTCACTAGTAATGTAGAATGAATAACAGCAAGAAGCTGTTCATTACACAGGATATTAGAAAATTAGACAATCTGGCCATATCTCACTAGTGACTATACTTTAAAGCACTGGTTTGGCTGCACATTGGAATCCCTGAGAAGCTTTAAAATACCCTGATGGTCGGCTTCCACCCAGGAGATTCTGACTTCATTGACACTGAGGTGTGGCCAGGGCATCAGCAGTTTTACAAGCTCCCCAGGTGATTCTAATAAATAACATTTGGAAAACAATGTTGGAAAGCAATTCAATCACATTATGTACTCCATTCATTAATAATAATAATAATAAAACCTTATTCTGGGTCCATGGCTAAACTTGTACCTCATAATCTATTTATCATTGGGGAACCCTGATCAGTTAGGGTCTGCTTCCCTTAGGCCAGTAGTTCTCAATGTGGGGCAATTTTATCTCCTCGAGGATGTTTGGTCATGTCCAGAGACATTTTCCATTGTCAAAACAAGGGTGGAGAAAGTTTGCTACTAAAATCTAGTGAGAAGAGTGGGCAAGCTCTCACATAAAGGTTATCAGTGCTTCTTTTGAGAAATCATGCTTTAGGCAAATCAACTATTCTCTATTTTACCTCTTGTACCTTAGACTAGATGGAAGAAAGGGTGGGCGTGGTTCATAGGCACAGCCATTTTGGCTCACTTCAGACTTACCAGAGTCTACTTCCTTGAACGGATGTCTGTGTGATGTTATCAGGTGCCTGCTCAGTTATTAATAAAATGGTGCTTCATTTTCCATTTAAATATGGTTCTTACTGCATATTGATCAGAGTCCTCAGAGGCAAGAAAGGATAAGTGGAAGGATTTAGGTGTCCAAATCTTTTGCCCTAGCAATTCCCATGACTAGCTTGACTTTTCATTCACGACTGTCCACGTTTTTTGACGTATCAAGCTGAAGGGTAGGCAGAATAGAAAAGTGAAATGGGAACTGGGTCTTATTTCAGCCCCCCAAAAAAATCAACCTATGCTCTCTGCCGACAGACAGATGCTGGGAGCTGCTGATGGTCAGCTTATGAAGGCATAAGACATAGCTGCTGCTGAAAACAAACTCTGTTACAGAGCCCGACACTTATTCATCTGTTTTTATTCTGCCTTTAAAAAACTGAGTATAGCATAAAATCTCTTACCATCTACTGTGTTTTACCCCAAATCTTCAGCATCCACAGTTCCAAAGATTTCCACACTGAGTCAGGGCAATTTATGTCAGCCCAGGTGTTTAAATTTCCAGGTTGAAACATTTGGTTAATTAACATCATGCTGCAAACACTCAAAATCACTTCAGCTGCCACTAGAGCAGAACAAACCCCTCCCCTCCAAAAAACAAAAACTGTGGGGAAATACAAGCAAATGGTGGTATTCTGTGAAAAACAATATATGATTTTAGCGACAGTAAAAGCAGCAAGAGCTTTCTTGAATTAATACCATGTTCCTAAAAAACAATTTTCTAAAGTAAATTATATTGAATTTGAGTGAAGACTTGAAAGTACACATATTTATAGGGAGAATGCAGTTATGTGCGGGATGCCAAATCATTAGCACTTTCTTGAAAAGAAAAAAGGTGCAGTGGGTGAAAAAGCAGGGCAAACCCCAAGAGGGGCAATCTGGGAAATATCCAAAGAAATGGCTATTCTTCTATAGAAAACTCAAATGGCTTTTCTCCCCCAGTTTCAGAGCCACAATGATCTCAGCTATGGTTCTCTCCAGCCGCCTCCACTCCCCACATTCCCACTCAAGGTCTCGGTTTAATGCCTGCAAATAGGCATGCCATTTTGGCTCACTTCAGACTTACCAGAGTCTACTTCCTTGAACGGATGTCTGTGTGATGTTATCAGGTGCCTGCTCAGTTATTAATAAAATGGTGCTTCATTTTCCATTTAAATATGGTTCTTACTGCATATTGATCAGAGTCCTCAGAGGCAAGAAAGGATAAGTGGAAGGATTTAGGTGTCCAAATCTTTTGCCCTAGCAATTCCCATGACTAGCTTGACTTTTCATTCACGACTGTCCACGTTTTTTGACGTATCAAGCTGAAGGGTAGGCAGAATAGAAAAGTGAAATGGGAACTGGGTCTTATTTCAGCCCCCCAAAAAAATCAACCTATGCTCTCTGCCGACAGACAGATGCTGGGAGCTGCTGATGGTCAGCTTATGAAGGCATAAGACATAGCTGCTGCTGAAAACAAACTCTGTTACAGAGCCCGACACTTATTCATCTGTTTTTATTCTGCCTTTAAAAAACTGAGTATAGCATAAAATCTCTTACCATCTACTGTGTTTTACCCCAAATCTTCAGCATCCACAGTTCCAAAGATTTCCACACTGAGTCAGGGCAATTTATGTCAGCCCAGGTGTTTAAATTTCCAGGTTGAAACATTTGGTTAATTAACATCATGCTGCAAACACTCAAAATCACTTCAGCTGCCACTAGAGCAGAACAAACCCCTCCCCTCCAAAAAACAAAAACTGTGGGGAAATACAAGCAAATGGTGGTATTCTGTGAAAAACAATATATGATTTTAGCGACAGTAAAAGCAGCAAGAGCTTTCTTGAATTAATACCATGTTCCTAAAAAACAATTTTCTAAAGTAAATTATATTGAATTTGAGTGAAGACTTGAAAGTACACATATTTATAGGGAGAATGCAGTTATGTGCGGGATGCCAAATCATTAGCACTTTCTTGAAAAGAAAAAAGGTGCAGTGGGTGAAAAAGCAGGGCAAACCCCAAGAGGGGCAATCTGGGAAATATCCAAAGAAATGGCTATTCTTCTATAGAAAACTCAAATGGCTTTTCTCCCCCAGTTTCAGAGCCACAATGATCTCAGCTATGGTTCTCTCCAGCCGCCTCCACTCCCCACATTCCCACTCAAGGTCTCGGTTTAATGCCTGCATTTTAATTTTTTTAAACATTCACGTGTGCCTTTCTTTCTAATCATTTTCAGTAAGACTTCAATCCTTTTGGAAAGAGGCCTGAGATGGTTCTGTTTCAGAATTTTTTAAAGTATTAGTATAAACTGTAGTGTTAAGAAATAAATGCAGGGCTTCCCTGGTGGTTCATTGGGTAAGGACACCACCTTGCAGTGCAAGGCACGCCGGTTCCATCCCTGGCCTGGGAAGATCCCACGTGCCGCGGACCGGCTGGACCCATGTGTCCAATTACCGAGGCGGAGCTCTGGAGCGCATGTGCCCAGAGCCGGTGCTCTGAGACAACAGAGGCCACCGCGATGGGAGGCCCACACGGGCCAAAGAACAAAGACGGATGAAAATAGAAAAATGAAAGACCAATGGAAGTGGCCCACCTGCTCCCCTCCCTCCCCAACCCGACCCCCACCCAAAATAAATAAATAAATAAATCTTTAAAAAAAAGAGAAAGAAATGCAGTTCTCTTCCTTTTGAGGCAGGGGTCAGGGTGAGGTTCATTGAGTATTCTACGTATTTTCTTCTTCTCCAAGTACTGAGGAAGTTGGAAGGTGGCTGGGGAGCAGTTCTGAGTTAGCTTTGGTTGGACTCCCAGGAGGTATTTGGGTGTGACTGGCCTGAAGTGACTGTCAGGCTGATGGCTCTCCTGGGGTCAGTCTGCAGGAGGGACTCTCACACAAAATCCAAGGATAGAGGGGCAAGTTCAGTCTCAAACAGTGCCTCGGTTGTCCGAGGGCAGAGAAGACATGGTTTCAATACAGATTTGTGATTGAGATGCTGAAAACCTTCTCACCCCACAAGTCCGGGAGAATGCAGTTATGTGCGGGATGCCAAATCATTAGCACTTTCTTGAAAAGAAAAAAGGTGCAGTGGGTGAAAAAGCAGGGCAAACCCCAAGAGGGGCAATCTGGGAAATATCCAAAGAAATGGCTATTCTTCTATAGAAAACTCAAATGGCTTTTCTCCCCCAGTTTCAGAGCCACAATGATCTCAGCTATGGTTCTCTCCAGCCGCCTCCACTCCCCACATTCCCACTCAAGGTCTCGGTTTAATGCCTGCATTTTAATTTTTTTAAACATTCACGTGTGCCTTTCTTTCTAATCATTTTCAGTAAGACTTCAATCCTTTTGGAAAGAGGCCTGAGATGGTTCTGTTTCAGAATTTTTTAAAGTATTAGTATAAACTGTAGTGTTAAGAAATAAATGCAGGGCTTCCCTGGTGGTTCATTGGGTAAGGACACCACCTTGCAGTGCAAGGCACGCCTGTTCCATCCCTGGCCTGGGAAGATCCCACGTGCCGCGGACCGGCTGGACCCATGTGTCCAATTACCGAGGCGGAGCTCTGGAGCGCATGTGCCCAGAGCCGGTGCTCTGAGACAACAGAGGCCACCGCGATGGGAGGCCCACACGGGCCAAAGAACAAAGACGGATGAAAATAGAAAAATGAAAGACCAATGGAAGTGGCCCACCTGCTCCCCTCCCTCCCCAACCCGACCCCCACCCAAAATAAATAAATAAATAAATCTTTAAAAAAAAGAGAAAGAAATGCAGTTCTCTTCCTTTTGAGGCAGGGGTCAGGGTGAGGTTCATTGAGTATTCTACGTATTTTCTTCTTCTCCAAGTACTGAGGAAGTTGGAAGGTGGCTGGGGAGCAGTTCTGAGTTAGCTTTGGTTGGACTCCCAGGAGGTATTTGGGTGTGACTGGCCTGAAGTGACTGTCAGGCTGATGGCTCTCCTGGGGTCAGTCTGCAGGAGGGACTCTCACACAAAATCCAAGGATAGAGGGGCAAGTTCAGTCTCAAACAGTGCCTCGGTTGTCCGAGGGCAGAGAAGACATGGTTTCAATACAGTATTTTGTGTATTGCGCAGACTGCTTCCAGGAAAACCTTCTCACCCCACAAGTCCTGGCAGCCACGGGTTTGGAAATGAAGCCCAAAGAAACAAATGCAAAGACCTGTTTTCCCACCATGCCTGAGCTATTGAAAACTGACACACCTCTTTAGAAGAACATAACCAAGAACACAAAAGGGAGAAGAGAGTAGCACTCAGGACCAAAACAAGATGCAGCTTTGATTCATCTGTGGTTCGAGAAATCCAAACAAAAAATGGTAGGTTAAGAGCTGGCAAACACTCTCTCCTTAGCCAAAGGTAGTTACACAGGTTCCTCTTGAGTCCATCTTCAACTAGGCTTCATCCTTGGGTCCTATCTCAGGACTGTCTAGTCCAGTTGTAGCAAGAATCCTGTTAAGTCATTTAAGCAAGAGGTCCCCTGCATTTGAGGTCTCCTTTTAGTAATTTCCACCCACTGACCTACTCATCTTGCTCCTTGGATATGAATTCTCATGTGTCTTCGTATTTAAAATTATGCCCAGTTCTATACTGGAGTCTCTTTTCCTCTATTGCAGTAGTAATTGAGTAAAATCGGTCTTCACCACTTTAATGTCAGGATCTGGTACGCTCTGACATGGGTCCCAGGGATAGCAGTTGCAGGAGCAGCAGAACTTAGCACATGGAGCATCAGCAGCACCCGCAGCAAGTGGGTGTCGCCAGCACTGGAAGGTAGCCCGCTGAGCACTGTTTTCTCATATCTGATCAAAAAGGAAAGCAAAAACCTGGGGAATATTCACTTCTACCAGGACAAATATAGATTATTTAATTTCATGAATTCCATAGTCATATCTGTTCCTAAGTTATTCCAGAAATCATCTTAAAAGTCACCCTGGACAAGACAATGGGTAAGAAATAGCCCACAAAATGCCACAAAAGAGGCAAAGTTTTGACCAAGTCCAAAATATGGGTGAATGTAAATTTCAAAGAGTCAACAGATTGTAGCACAGAATTAAAAGATAAAACAAAGAAAGGAGCTGAGGAAATAAATAAACTAAGCTTGAAGTCAGCAGTAGGGAAGGAAGGAAGGAGGGAAGGGAGGGAGGGAGGGAGGGAGGTGGAGAGGGAGGAAGGAAAACAGGCAAGAAGGGAGGAAGGGAGGGAAGGAGAGAGGGAGCCAGAAAGGAAGGGAGGGAGTGGGCAGAAGAGAGTCGAACTTGTCCTGGGCATAGTGCTAGCGTGGGGAGTCAGTGAACTACTGCTGTTACAGCAGGTTCCTGATAACACAGTCCCTAAAGTTGCTGATTTTCCAGTTTTAGGTCCTGGCCATTTTTTAATTCAACTTTGTATTTCCAAAGAGCCATTTTGGCTATTATTGCCACCTAGAACCTTTTAACAAGCTCTATTACTTGAAGAAGCCCACTTATGAAAGAAATCTACACACACATACTGGGCCTTGTATATTTTAACATAACTAGAAAGCTGCATGAAGTTGAAGTGTTCTGGACATTTTCTTCTATAAAAATGATATTTCTTCTTTTGTACATACAATGTAACAACTTGGCAAAAAAAGAAGTTGTGGTCTTAACAGTCAAGCTCTGGGAAAAAATCAAGGCAACAGACTTAAGATGAAATTAAACATAGCATCAGAATCACAGCCTAGATATTATGATCTCTCCCCACAAGAGAGATCTCTAATAAAGCTCCAGCCCTGTCAGAATCTTTGAGTAATCATGGAAAATGCAAAATGTGCCAAAAACTGTGGGGCTGGCAAATGTCATTCATGGTTTCAAACTGAAGAAGAAGATAGATTCAAAAAACTATACAGAGGTCACCCTGGGAGAGCTTGGGGAAAATCTGAAATGGTTTATCAAAGTAATTGTTCATGAGAAGCCAGAAAGATAAACTGTAATCATCAGAAAAGAGTAAAATTTTATCCAGATTTAGCCATATCTGCTTAAGCATTTTGCATTTAACAAGGTCTCTTAAGATATTAAAAATTATGGGGGGAGGAGAGGACGTAAGATTTGTTGTAAACACAAACCATTCCTAAAGCTGACACCCATCACAAGAGAGGTTTCCAGCTCCTGGCCACAGAACCCTATCCTGGCCCCATCCAGCTGAACATTTTCATATATAAAGTTGGATGAAGACAGTAATAACAAGGGGATATTCATAAAATCCTTAGAGGTCACAGTGCTAAGAATGGTAGCAGGTACATCAAAAAGAAAAGTATGAAACCACAATGCTTTGACAGGTGTGGGAGATGGAGAGGAAGTAACATTTTCTACTTAGGTCCACATAAGCGATTACATAAGTAGAGGCAGAGAGATACTCAAGTTAAAGAACAGCACAGGAAAAGACTACATTTTCATCAACAGAAAGCTAAATAAGATTCAGTAATGTGACAAAGTCATCAATAAAGTTAAGTTGCATTTAATGTGCATATGGCTTCCGGGATTAGAGAGGCAATAAACCCTTTCTACTCTGGACCACAGCTGACATATCCCTTTCAGTTCCAATGAAGCATTTTTTTTTAATTTTGGCCTCTTTCATTGTTTTTTTCTTCCTTGATTTATTTTCACCCATCTTTATTCTTTGGCCTGTGTGGGCGTCCCATCGCAGTGGCCTCTCTCCTTGTAGAACACAGGCTCTGGGCACATGCACTCCAGAGCGCTGGTTCATAATTGGACACACTGCCCTGCAGCACGTGCGATCATCCCAGGCCAGAGATCAAACCAGTGACCCTTGCACTACAAAGCAGACTCTTTACCCACTGGACCACCAGGGAAGCCCTCCAGTGAAGCATTTTTTAAAAGGGAAAGTACATTCATGGGAAAGTGTTCAGAGGGTAGTTACTAGAATGATGAAGCAACCCTAAATCCTATCATATGAGGAATGATGAACTGGGTGTGTTCTCTTGGCAAGTTGGGCAGGGGGACATGACAATTTTTCTCAAAATAAATGAAAAGTTGTCATATAGAATAGAGGCAATATGTTGTCTCAGTATCTCCAAGGGAAAACTTAGGGATACAGTTATAGAAGATATTTTGGCTCTATTGAAAATGGAATAGGTTACCATGGCAGGTGTTTGAATGCCCAATAACCACTAAGTTATACAGGAGTGTCAACCTTAGAATGGATGGCCGGATGGGATAATACATTAAGGTCTTTTTAATCTTAGGAGTCTATGCTTTTTAAAAGCATTACTTTTTAAGCTTTATTTTCCAGTTTCAATCATGTCATTTCACACAATATGCTATTGCTTTCAATTGCAAATAGACCTAAATCTGCACTTTTATACCTACCATTTAAAGACCGCTACCAGATGGCTTCATCTGCCTTTCATTTTAGTTTCACAAGTATTTATTGAGCACCTACTGTAACCTGGGCACTATGCTAGGAGCTCAAAATATGAAACCACAATGCTTTGACAGGTGTGGGAGATGGAGAGGAAGTAACATTTTCTACTTAGGTCCACATAAGCGATTACATAAGTAGAGGCAGAGAGATACTCAAGTTAAAGAACAGCACAGGAAAAGACTACATTTTCATCAACAGAAAGCTAAATAAGATTCAGTAATGTGACAAAGTCATCAATAAAGTTAAGTTGCATTTAATGTGCATATGGCTTCCGGGATTAGAGAGGCAATAAACCCTTTCTACTCTGGACCACAGCTGACATATCCCTTTCAGTTCCAATGAAGCATTTTTTTTTAATTTTGGCCTCTTTCATTGTTTTTTTCTTCCTTGATTTATTTTCACCCATCTTTATTCTTTGGCCTGTGTGGGCGTCCCATCGCAGTGGCCTCTCTCCTTGTAGAACACAGGCTCTGGGCACATGCACTCCAGAGCGCTGGTTCATAATTGGACACACTGCCCTGCAGCACGTGCGATCATCCCAGGCCAGAGATCAAACCAGTGACCCTTGCACTACAAAGCAGACTCTTTACCCACTGGACCACCAGGGAAGCCCTCCAGTGAAGCATTTTTAAAGGAATGTACATTCATGGGAAAGTGTTCAGAGGGTAGTTACTAGAATGATGAAGCAACCCTAAATCCTATCATATGAGGAATGATGAACTGGGTGTGTTCTCTTGGCAAGTTGGGCAGGGGGACATGACAATTTTTCTCAAAATAAATGAAAAGTTGTCATATAGAATAGAGGCAATATGTTGTCTCAGTATCTCCAAAGGGGAAAACTTAGGGATACAGTTATAGAAGATATTTTGGCTCTATTGAAAATGGAATAGGTTACCATGGCAGGTGTTTGAATGCCCAATAACCACTAAGTTATACAGGAGTGTCAACCTTAGAATGGATGGCCGGATGGGATAATACATTAAGGTCTTTTTAATCTTAGGAGTCTATGCTTTTTAAAAGCATTACTTTTTAAGCTTTATTTTCCAGTTTCAATCATGTCATTTCACACAATATGCTATTGCTTTCAATTGCAAATAGACCTAAATCTGCACTTTTATACCTACCATTTAAAGACCGCTACCAGATGGCTTCATCTGCCTTTCATTTTAGTTTCACAAGTATTTATTGAGCACCTACTGTAACCTGGGCACTATGCTAGGAGCTCAAAATATAAAAAATCTCCAATGATCCTTGGCCTCAAGGAGCTCACAATCTAAGAGAACAAATAACATAACACTATCAGAGTGAAGAGACAGAGTGGGCTCAGTGTGCTATATCATTGGGGCACAGAAGAGGGGACCCTTAGCTAGGCCAAGAAGACCTTCTGAAAGACTTAAGCTGGCAATATAACTCCAGAGCCACATCCTGGACCTTTCTGTATACTCTCTCTATATATATATTAGAAAAGTAACTCCTTCAGTTTAGACAAGGCCAATGAGCTATTGTGAGATGGGCACATGCATCCCAGAGCACTGGTTCATATTTGGACACACTGCCCTGCAGCACGTGCGATCATCCCAGGCCAGAGATCAAACCAGTGACCCTTGCACTACAAAGCAGACTCTTTACCCACTGGACCACCAGGGAAACTGGGATAGAATGGGCATGGGAAGAACCCTATTTTCCCAAATCCACACATCCAAGAAGGGATTTCCAAGGTACTCCTTAGGAGAGAGATTTTCTGTGTAAGGTTTCTGGTCCATCTAGTCATTATCTAAGGAAGGAAACTGTGACTAACACTGAGGAGACTCTGACATTCACTGGACCCAGTTACCCAGGGAGTTAGCTATGCCCTCCACAACCAGCTGCTATCTGGTAGACCCAGGAAGGTCTTTGTTCACTAGTTCTGATTTTTCCAGCAGTCTCCAGATGAGAAGTCTGGGTAAGACTCAAGATACAGGCAATAAGGTAAGGGGCACCACTGTGTTCTACAATCTAACCCATGATCAGAGAACCCTAAATAAAACAGATACTTTATCCTATTTACTGTAGTTATGTGTGTTCATACTGAATTTAGAAGCCCTTTAGCAACGGATGGGATAATACATTCTTTTAATCTTAGGAGTCTATGCTTTTTAAAAGCATTACTTTTTAAGCTTTATTTTCCAGTTTCAATCATGTCATTTCACACAATATGCTATTGCTTTCAATTGCAAATAGACCTAAATCTGCACTTTTATACCTACCATTTAAAGACCGCTACCAGATGGCTTCATCTGCCTTTCATTTTAGTTTCACAAGTATTTATTGAGCACCTACTGTAACCTGGGCACTATGCTAGGAGCTCAAAATATAAAAAATCTCCAATGATCCTTGGCCTCAAGGAGCTCACAATCTAAGAGAACAAATAACATAACACTATCAGAGTGAAGAGACAGAGTGGGCTCAGTGTGCTATATCATTGGGGCACAGAAGAGGGGACCCTTAGCTAGGCCAAGAAGACCTTCTGAAAGACTTAAGCTGGCAATATAACTCCAGAGCCACATCCTGGACCTTTCTGTATACTCTCTCTATTATATATATTAGAAAAGTAACTCCTTCAGTTTAGACAAGGCCAATGAGCTATTGTGAGATGGGCACATGCATCCCAGAGCACTGGTTCATATTTGGACACACTGCCCTGCAGCACGTGCGATCATCCCAGGCCAGAGATCAAACCAGTGACCCTTGCACTACAAAGCAGACTCTTTACCCACTGGACCACCAGGGAAACTGGGATAGAATGGGCATGGGAAGAACCCTATTTTCCCAAATCCACACATCCAAGAAGGGATTTCCAAGGTACTCCTTAGGAGAGAGATTTTCTGTGTAAGGTTTCTGGTCCATCTAGTCATTATCTAAGGAAGGAAACTGTGACTAACACTGAGGAGACTCTGACATTCACTGGACCCAGTTACCCAGGGAGTTAGCTATGCCCTCCACAACCAGCTGCTATCTGGTAGACCCAGGAAGGTCTTTGTTCACTAGTTCTGATTTTTCCAGCAGTCTCCAGATGAGAAGTCTGGGTAAGACTCAAGATACAGGCAATAAGGTAAGGGGCACCACTGTGTTCTACAATCTAACCCATGATCAGAGAACCCTAAATAAAACAGATACTTTATCCTATTTACTGTAGTTATGTGTGTTCATACTGAATTTAGTCAAGCCCTGAAGAAGAGGGGTGAGTGGTAACATTTGAGCACCAAACCCTACTCTGACTCTCTAGCATATTCTTTCATATGAGGCATGTTAGGGTTAAACATAATACAATAGTTAAGCTGAACCATGGAAAGCAAATAATATTTTTTTAACTTTGAATGGCATTCACGAGGATCAAAGAAATAAAACAGATTGACCAGAAGATATAAAGGCACAAATCAAACTGTGAGATGGTTCATGTACTATAAGGGATCCTGCTGAAAACTTATTCCCCTGTGGATCTATTTTAACAGTCCATCTTAAATGCTGATATTATACAGGGCTATCATATAGTCACGCCATGGCTCAGTATGTGCATAATATAATAAAAGTTATTCTCATAAATAGAAAAAAAGTTAGCGTGCACAGTCAGAAACAGCTTGCTTAACCACATTACAGTATTCAACGGTGTGCTTATTTTTAAATTGCATTAAATCACTCAGAAGGCAATGACCTAATGAAGAGAGAAGTTATCTCTTCATGGAGCACATGAAAGCACCATTTAAGACTGGGATTAAAAGACGGCAGCATCTCTTCCAACACTGAAGTTCTCTCTGTGGCAATCAAATGTCCCAACTGCAAACTTCCTTAATAAGTTCACCCCTCTCAAACACTGTCCTTCCAGCCACCCACAACCAGGCCTAGCCTGTACACCTATTAGGACCTCTACCTTATGAACAGCCTTGTAACTTACACTATTTTAGCCCTTTTCTGGAAATAGACAATGTAAGCCTCCTAAAAAAAACATCTCTGGAGAGCTGGTAACTTTATTGCATCCTTTCACTTTGAAATAGTCACCAACAAGCAGTAAGATGAGTTCAGAGCAAGTCAGAACTCAAAATAGCTTTACATTCCTGATGTAGTCAGCAGGCCTCTATTATGCCAAATGTTATAGGCATAGAGATTGCTGAGGACAAATGACTGGCTCTAAATAGTTAGCAATTCAGATGAACACCAAGAATGTGTGAACAAATTATCACATTAAGCATACTAGTCAAAAAACAAATACCTAACAACAACCAGCTCCTCTAGATACCAAGTAGGCCACATCTTGACAGGAACTGCTTCATAGGCCTAGGATACAGAGAGATTTGCAGACCTGCAGTTCATGTACTAGTTGCTGAAACATTCAAATGTATTCATACTGGTTGGTAAGCACCCATTGCCCTGATGCCAAGTTACCCCTACCACTAGCTTGGACACATGGATTCCTCCTACAGGACCCCCTCCCCAACAACACAATAGCTAAAGGATGAAAACTTGGCACAAAACGGGCCATCCAGGACTCTGCACCAGCGTCCATTCCTGGCATGAGTCAGTGCCAGGTCAGCTGTTTAAGACGGTTATTATCACCAAAGCCCACAACTCAGGGATGCTAAGCATATGAATATTCTGAGTCCCTTATCTTCTTTTATATATGTCTCCCTCCTTCTAACACATATATGGACACACAGGATTAAGCTCTGTGCATAAGAATCCTCTCAGAATGTCTTAAGATCATAGAATATATATACACATCACTCTAAAAAATCTATGTTGGGTTAGGAGTCTTTATTGTTTTCATACATTTTGTGGGGGTTCAAATTTTTCAGTTGTGATTTTTTTCAGTATTTAAATACCAGGTTTCCACTGAAAGTCACTGGCATCACTTTTAGTAGACTGGTTAGGCTTTAACCACCCCATCACTTTGGTAGTAAGCCTTGCCACAACCAAAAAAGAGCCCCCTAGCCTGTACACCTATTAGGACCTCTACCTTATGAACAGCCTTGTAACTTACACTATTTTAGCCCTTTTCTGGAAATAGACAATGTAAGCCTCCTAAAACATCTCTGGAGAGCTGGTAACTTTATTGCATCCTTTCACTTTGAAATAGTCACCAACAAGCAGTAAGATGAGTTCAGAGCAAGTCAGAACTCAAAATAGCTTTACATTCCTGATGTAGTCAGCAGGCCTCTATTATGCCAAATGTTATAGGCATAGAGATTGCTGAGGACAAATGACTGGCTCTAAATAGTTAGCAATTCAGATGAACACCAAGAATGTGTGAACAAATTATCACATTAAGCATACTAGTCAAAAAACAAATACCTAACAACAACCAGCTCCTCTAGATACCAAGTAGGCCACATCTTGACAGGAACTGCTTCATAGGCCTAGGATACAGAGAGATTTGCAGACCTGCAGTTCATGTACTAGTTGCTGAAACATTCAAATGTATTCATACTGGTTGGTAAGCACCCATTGCCCTGATGCCAAGTTACCCCTACCACTAGCTTGGACACATGGATTCCTCCTACAGGACCCCCTCCCCAACAACACAATAGCTAAAGGATGAAAACTTGGCAAAAAACGGGCCATCCAGGACTCTGCACCAGCGTCCATTCCTGGCATGAGTCAGTGCCAGGTCAGCTGTTTAAGACGGTTATTATCACCAAAGCCCACAACTCAGGGATGCTAAGCATATGAATATTCTGAGTCCCTTATCTTCTTTTATATATGTCTCCCTCCTTCTAACACATATATGGACACACAGGATTAAGCTCTGTGCATAAGAATCCTCTCAGAATGTCTTAAGATCATAGAATATATATACACATCACTCTAAAAAATCTATGTTGGGTTAGGAGTCTTTATTGTTTTCATACATTTTGTGGGGGTTCAAATTTTTCAGTTGTGATTTTTTTCAGTATTTAAATACCAGGTTTCCACTGAAAGTCACTGGCATCACTTTTAGTAGACTGGTTAGGCTTTAACCACCCCCATCAGAGCTAGGCCTTCATGAAAAAGGGATAAAGAGAGTAAGCCTTGTTATACCTGCAAGTGAAACTGTAAACCTGCCTTCGGGGTCCTTGTAGTTGGGGACAGTAGAAAGTTTCACAATAAACTACAAAGATTTGTCCTCCTGTTTGAGAACAATAAACACCTGGTGAATGCAAGATCCTAGGCAAGTAATTACGACTCAGGCACACATCTCAGAGAACTACCTGAAAGCATCCATTGATAATCTCCTGTGAGGCCTAAATTTTTCCTGTACTCCCAGTCCTAAAAAAAACTGGGTCAAAATGAAAGCGACAATGGGCCTCAAACAGAAGAGAATGCATTTCTCTTCTCTCACATGTTGATGAAGGAATTCAAACAGTGGTTAAGCAAGATATAGCATTGCTTAGTTCCAATGCTGAGTGTGGTAGGAAGAAAAACGAAATGTGTATGCGGCAGAGGTGGAGGTGAGAGGCTGCCACTGACAAGCACACAGAACCTTCTGAATCCTGGATTGTTGGAAGTTGTGACAATCCTAACATTTTCTTAGATAGGCTCATGGAATGTTTTATGTCTGTGCCTACATGTATCAAAATCACCTGTTCAAAAATATATATAAATATACCTCTACCTCACAGTAACTCTATAGACCAGATGAATTGATAGAAAAAAACAAAGAGCTGGCATTTTATTTATGTCACTCAAAGAAAGAATAAGGTCATAATGACTTGACTAAATGAATATCACTTGAGATAGAATACAACTGGGGGCTTCCTTGATGGCTCAGACAGTGAAGAATCTGCCTGAAATGTAGGAGACCTAGGTTCAATTCCTAGGTCAGGAAGATCCCCTGGAGAAGAGAATGGCAACCCACTTCAGTATTCTTGCCTGGAGAATCCCATGGACAGAGGAGCCTGGCAGGCTAGAGTCCATGGGGTCACAAAGAGTTGGACATGACAAGCAACTGAGTACACACAGAGATTGTCACACTGAGTCAAGTGAGATAAAGAAGGAGAAATATTATATGACATCCCTTACATGTGGAATATAAAAAGACATGATACAAATGAACTTATTTATATAACAGAAATAGACTCATATATAGACGTATATATTTATATACTAGAAATAGGCTTGAAGAATGAACTTCTGGCTTCCAGGGGGGATGGATGGAAGGAAGGGATAGTTAGGGAGTTTGGGATAGACAAGTATACATATTTAAAATGGACAGCCATCAGGGACCTATTGTACAGTACATGAAACTTTGTGATCCAGTGGGTAAGGACACCACCTTGCAGTGTAAGGGGCACTGGTTCGACCCCTGGCCTGGGAGGATCCCACGTGCCACCGAGTGGCTGGACCAACTAGACCGACGTGTCCACATGCGCCCAAAGCCGGTGCTCTGAGAGAGGCCACTGCGGTGGGAGGCCCACACAGGCCAAGAAACCAAGATGAATGAAAATGGATGAATGAAAGACCAATAGAAGTGCCCCCCACCACCAAAAATAAGATTCATTGAAGAAATGTGCACATCTGCATATCTTTATAATCATATTTGTATTCAATTTTAACTTGATGAGTTTCTGAAAGCAATTCTCATGTCAGACAAAATAAACTTTAAATTAAGGATTGTTACAAGAGACAAAAGAAGGGATCAAGGGATCAGTGAGGGTATGGGCCTAAATAAATGTCAAATAAAACTGTCTCCCTGAAACAAAGGCTAAGCCAGACAATCTACAACTACTTTTCAGGATTTTTTTTCCAGCTGTATATAAACAACCCTCAGTATGGACTGGAGTCAAACATCACACTTGGGCTTAATATTTTTTTGATTGTAGCAAAATATACATCCCATTTTAACCACTTTAAAGTGTGCAATTCAGTGGTGGTAAGTCATTCACAGTATTGCACAACCATTACCATTGTCCAGAATCTTTTCATTACCCTGAAAGGAAACCTCATAGCCATTAGCAGTCACTTCCCACTCCTAACTACTAGTAACCTAATCAGTCACTAACCTACTAGCTACCTCTGTGAATTTCCCTAGTCTGGAAATGTCCTTTAAGTTGAATCATGTAATATATGGTCTTTTGCCTGGCTTCTTTCACTGAGGATAATGCTTTCAAGGTTCATCCATTTTCTAGCATCTGTCAGCACTTCATTCCTTTTTATGGCTGAATAATATTCCATTGTATGGATACAGCACATTTGGTTTATTCATTCCACCACCGATAGACATTTTGTTTTTGCATACCTTTTGGCAACTTTGAGCAGTGTTTCTATGACTATTCATGTATACTTTCTTGTTTGAACAATGGTTTTCAAATATTTTAGGTATATATCTAGAAGTTGAATTGCTGGGTCATATAGTAGTTCTACATTTAACCTATTGAGGAAGCATCAAACTGTGTGTTTCATGGGCTACCCCTTTTTACATTTGTGTTTAAGTTTATAACTATTATTAAATAACACAACAGTCAGTACAGGAACAAGTAATTATGCTGACTTCTTCATATTGCCCGTATTTAGCTCACTGCACACCTCCACAGATAGAACCTTTTGGTCCCTCAAACTAAAGCACCTCCTCCGCCCCACCCCCTGATACTTTCAGGCTATTATCCTATCTCACTCTTCTCTCAGCACTTTCAGATACTCTGAAATTATTCATTTATTTCATTTTCTTGTTAATTGCCTATCTCTTTCTTCTAGAGTGTAAATTCCATGAGAGTGGTACTCGTCTTGTTCTTCACTATATCCCCAGGGCCTAAAAAGTTACCAGGCATGGTAGGCATTTCTTTAGTGAATAAATAGTGATCAAAGCTAAAAATAATTCTTATAAGACAGAGAAAAACCTAGATTTTGTATCTATTAATTTTCTTACTTCTCAGAAACAAAACAAAATAATCCTGGATGGCAACAAGCTTTAAAGCCCCAAGAAAGGAAAGAAATGTGACCTCAATGGCCACCCAATAAAAGATACCATTGACCAGCTGTAGACTGTTTAGTTTCAACTGTGCATTAAGACTTAGCCTTTATTTCACAGAGCAGTCATAACTGCAACTGGTTGGTTTTGTTCCTGAGATTAAGACAAAAGAGCTTAGCTCTTAATATAAGTTTACTTCAGGCTTTCACTTTGTTTTGTTCTGTTCTGTTTATCATATAGAAGACTCAAAGAACTCACTTCAATGTCAAAGCAAAAAGTCAAGTTATTTTGCAGGATCCTTCAACATATACACATTTGCTTTCACCCAGCTTGAGTCTTTTTCACAAGGACCAGATTCTTGCTGTTTGAATCAGAGAGAAGGAAGAAAACAGAGAAAATGTCTGAGTTGAGCATATAGCCTTCCAAAGGTCTAACTCTTTCTTAGGAGATGAAGACACCATGGCTTCATGAAGTAAACTGCTTATTCAAAGACACAGAATGGTGGCAGGGTAGACTGCCCATCTACACTCACCAGTAGAACATCAGTTCCATAAGAGCAGAGACCTTGCCTTTTGTGATCACTGCTTCATTTCAAAATAGAGCAATGCCTGCAGTGTACTCAAGAGATGTTCCTTCAGTTCCACAGCACCTATGTGTTTCCAAGTTCTCAAAGACACAGAGTAAATAAATGCATTTTCCTAGCCTCTGACCTGAATTTAAGGATTGACAATAAACACCTTGATTAGAATCACACGAGGATGTGCCCTGGAGTGAATTTCAACAGTTAAGGCTTGTGGGTTCTGCAGGTATAGAAATGGCCTTCTATGGAAGAAGGAGGCCAATGCCAGCCTAATCAAGGGCTTAGATGGAATCAGGGAACATTGGTGATAAACTTGTCTCATGGCAATTCAGGGTTTGAAAACATGATTATCACGTTTCCTGGGCATTGGCTTATTCACTTATTTTCTCTACAGTCCTGTGCTGTTCCTCAGCTAAAATAAGAATAACAATGGCAGCATATTATAGAGAGCCCAACTTGAACATTTTGAAACCAGAGTAAATCCTTTAAAATTGTGGCATGTTCTAGGCAGGGAAGAAGGGAGGAGAGGTGGTTGGGGGGGTGCCTCTTGACCAAATCATCCAAGAAAGCAACAGTTTTCAATATCTTGATCCTTGGTACACTTGAACACAATGGGCTTTCAGTGCTTAGAAGATTCTATTTTAGATCGGTTCTCCCGTCTGTTAGTTTCTGTTCTGTTTTTTCAGTATAGAAGGGAAACTCTTAATATAAGTTTACTTCAGGCTTTCACTTTGTTTTGTTCTGTTCTGTTTATCATATAGAAGACTCAAAGAACTCACTTCAATGTCAAAGCAAAAAGTCAAGTTATTTTGCAGGATCCTTCAACATATACACATTTGCTTTCACCCAGCTTGAGTCTTTTTCACAAGGACCAGATTCTTGCTGTTTGAATCAGAGAGAAGGAAGAAAACAGAGAAAATGTCTGAGTTGAGCATATAGCCTTCCAAAGGTCTAACTCTTTCTTAGGAGATGAAGACACCATGGCTTCATGAAGTAAACTGCTTATTCAAAGACACAGAATGGTGGCAGGGTAGACTGCCCATCTACACTCACCAGTAGAACATCAGTTCCATAAGAGCAGAGACCTTGCCTTTGTGATCACTGCTTCATTTCAAAATAGAGCAATGCCTGCAGTGTACTCAAGAGATGTTCCTTCAGTTCCACAGCACCTATGTGTTTCCAAGTTCTCAAAGACACAGAGTAAATAAATGCATTTTCCTAGCCTCTGACCTGAATTTAAGGATTGACAATAAACACCTTGATTAGAATCACACGAGGATGTGCCCTGGAGTGAATTTCAACAGTTAAGGCTTGTGGGTTCTGCAGGTATAGAAATGGCCTTCTATGGAAGAAGGAGGCCAATGCCAGCCTAATCAAGGGCTTAGATGGAATCAGGGAACATTGGTGATAAACTTGTCTCATGGCAATTCAGGGTTTGAAAACATGATTATCACGTTTCCTGGGCATTGGCTTATTCACTTATTTTCTCTACAGTCCTGTGCTGTTCCTCAGCTAAAATAAGAATAACAATGGCAGCATATTATAGAGAGCCCAACTTGAACATTTTGAAACCAGAGTAAATCCTTTAAAATTGTGGCATGTTCTAGGCAGGGAAGAAGGGAGGAGAGGTGGTTGGGGGGGTGCCTCTTGACCAAATCATCCAAGAAAGCAACAGTTTTCAATATCTTGATCCTTGGTACACTTGAACACAATGGGCTTTCAGTGCTTAGAAGATTCTATTTTTAGATCGGTTCTCCCTTGAGCCAGCCTGCTGTACTGGCAGCAACTCTCCCTTCCCCCACTCAAATAAATGAAAACATTGGTCCAATTAATGGGCTCTCAAGGCTTTTTCCACAAGAACTACTAATTAGCATTTCTGGGATTTAACATGGTTTGCCCTAACATGGATACCCAGGTTTGTTTAAAAATCATTATGATGGAGGCTCCCCTGGTGGTCCAGTGGATAAAGAAATCTACCTTGCAGTGCCAGGGGCACTGGTTCTATCCCTGGCATGGGAAGATCCCACGTGCCACAGAGAGGCTGGACTGGTATGTCCAATTATGAGCCAGCACTCTGGAGTGCGTGCGCTCAGAGTCGGTGCTCTGCAGCGAGAGAGAGGCCACTGCCATGGGAGGTCCACACAGGCCAAAGATAAAGATGCATGAAAATAAATAAATAAAAACAATAAAAGAGGCCAAAATTTTTAAAAAATCATTATGGTGCTACCTTGACTTTTAAAATTTTATTTTCCTCTCTTTCTGCTCTTGTGGGTAAGCGGCAAAAAAGAAACGATGATGCCAGATGTGGAGATGCTTCACCTCTCTCCTTTCCATTACTTTCTTGTCCTGGACCAAGAATGAACAGTGTAACTGGGGCTTCCTGCCTCTTAGCTTATGGAGCTGTCATGCTTGGCATCAATAGACTTGGCAAAAGCCTCTGCTCTCTCTTTCTTGGGTTATTCTGAGACATGTAGTTGCAGATGTTGAGTCTGACTAGGCAGAGTTTGACTAGCTTCAGATTATTCTAAATTCCAGGTAGGATGAAATCAAGGGTGCCTCTGTGTATCCTTGTTCCTGGTCCTGTTTTGAATGTCTCTCAGTATCACCAAAAACCTGTTATACTTGAGCACTTCCATATACAAATAAAATGGGAGTTCCAAGATGACTGAGAGAGCAGCTATCTTTTAGAGCTTATAATCTTTTGAGACATATTAAAGTTTAGAATATGTAAATATGAGATAGAGAATTTGTGATTTAAAATGAGGATTTAGAACTGAGGATTTAAAATGGAATATTACCTTAAAGATGGAACAAACTGAATGAAATTCAACCTAAGATTGAATGCCAGTTTCTCAGGAGACTTTCTATAGAGCCAAGTTTTGGGAGCAAAGTCAAGGCTGCAGAAAGGGAAAAAAAAAAATTAAAAAATTTAGAAAAAAAGAAAAAGAAGAGAGATGGGGGAGATAAAGAGAAAAAGAGAGACACTCACATATAAACCATGAGGTTAAGCAAGCAGGGATAGAGAAACTGTTGATGGAGAGGGAAAAGGGAGTTGGTAAAGACAGCTACTACTTTTCCAAATAACGTTTTTTTAATTGGAAAAACTGTTCTTCTTCCTCAAGACACTCTTTTGCCATATGCCAGGAAAGAAATGCCACAATAATTATCTAAATCTGTGATGACTAAGAATGTGAATGGTGCTTCCTAGAATTGTGCAGTGCACAACTTGCACAGCCTTACATCCTGGTCATGCAGAGTTCATAACAACTTGGCTCCTAAATTTCATCTTCAAGACAATGATTCCAGAATATCAAGATGAGCAGCTTCATAAATGATCAACAACATCCTAAGGACCAGAAGCTAAGCTAATTCAAATTTCAGTGATGGCTTTATGGGCTATGAAGCTGTGAAGTTGCACAGGGCCTCACCCTTAGAAGGTTTAAGGCTCTGCTGTCAGTATTCTAAAATTCTTACAATTTTTGAGCAGGGGGCTCCATATTTCCATTTTGCACTGGGCTCTGCAAATTATGAAGCTAGTCCTGACTAATTTCAAGCTGTATTTTCTCTGGTTGGGTCTTTCCCAAAAAACACTATCTAATGAAGACACAAACATTTGTCCTAAAGATACGAACAGGAAAGTACAGAGGTAGGTGACAAAAACAATTTCAAAATGGATAATCACAGATAAAACCTTTTTCATTTCCTGTAAAAGGCAGGCATTTGGGGTCTGTTTTAGACTCATTATTTGTTCTCGACTAAAAAGCACAACATAAAGTCACATTCTGTGTGAACCAGCTCACTCCTCTTCAAATGAAAGAAAATTGAAAAAAGAAAGAAAAAAGAAAGAAAGGTCAACTGACTTCCTAGGGAACAGAAAAATGCAGCATGAAAAAAAAAAAAAAAAAACAGTTTACCCAACTTTTTCCATGATACCAAAAGAAGCCTTTGACAGTTCTCAGCAAAGACATGACAGTACTTTTAATGCTGTGAGAAAAAGTGGCCTTCACTGAGAAAAACCTCAGAAAAGAGGCCTTAATGATGGGCTTATGCAAAAAACTCTGGCCCCTTGCTATGAACTTTGATCTCCTTTACAGGTTAAAAAAATTAACTGTAAGGAAAGTAGAATATTCTAAAATTATCTATGGACATTTATCACTATTCTGGGCTTTGGAACTCTGACATTTTCTTCTGATGTGTCTTCCCCTTAGGATGAGTGATTTCTCCAAACAAAGCTAAGGGAAACAGCAAAGAATATCACTCATTGTGTGGATTGTACAGAATCTCAAATATATCTAGTCTTTGAGGGAAAGGAATTGAATGCGGGATTTAGCTATAAGCTTAACATCCTATGCCACAAATTTCTCCAGCCCATGTGTGCTTCCTTTGTTTTGCTTTGCTTTTGGTTTTTATTTTTGTTTTTTCATTAATTAGAACAATTAACATATGAACAAAAGTAGGCACAAAAGCATGGCACTGGATAAGTAGTCACTGCCTTGGGGTCAGAAGTCACACCCCTATTTTTCTGCCTACTGATTTCTTTCACTTTCTAGACTCTCTTGCCCCAACTTTAAAAAATAAATTGTTATCTCTCCACTGAAATTCCACATCTGTTCTTCTATGCTATCCACTAGATTTTTAAAAATATCTGGCAAAGTCATTTAAAACCCTGCCTAATAATTCAAACCATCTCTATGCCTATTGATCCTTCTGTCTCTTAGGCAAGAGTTACATTCATTTGTTTCTTCACAGGTTTTATACCTTATTTTTTATACCTTATATTTTATACCTTATTATTTACAGACATTTTGTGTAGAACAGCAAAGACTAAGTTAATATTTATCCATAGAAAAGGCTTCATCCTTCTTTGGTAAGATTACTATTGGGGAAAAGGAGCACTGTGTCATTTAATTTGTATTTGATGTGTGATTTACTGGAGGATTAGTTCAATTCAATTCACCGCTGTCTTCAGTATTTTGAAAGTGATATCAGGACTCTGTTTCAGTAGGACTTGAGATCTAAGTACTAATAAGACTCTGAAAGATCTCTCTATGCTTGACAGGTAAACCGACAGTTGGCAAACCAACTGATGATTATCTATCTCTCTCAGCTTTAAAGACTGACAGGCATATTTTGGGGTCATTAAGAAATTATCTTCATTCTCTATTACAGCTCCTGGCTTTTAGAATCTCTGAAAAGGTCTCTGTGCCCTACTTTCGGGTGCCTTCAACCTTTGGATGGTGGCTACCCCACACCCCAGAGTGTTATTTTTTTTTTAACATTTATTTTTTATTTATTTATCTTTTGGGGGGTGAGGTGGGGAGGGAGGGGGACGGGTGGGCCACTTCTATTGGTCTTTCATTTGTCTATTTTCATCCGTCTTTGTTCTTTGGCTCCTGTGGGCCTCCCATTGTGGTGGCCTCTGTCGTCACAGAGCGCCGGCTCTGGGCACATACGCTCCAGAGCTCCAACTCGGTAATTGGACACATCCGTCCAGCCGCTCCAGCACGTGTGATCTTCCCAGGCCAGGGATCGAACCGGCATCCCTTGCACTGCAAGGCGGTGTCCTTACCCACTGGAGCCCCAGAGTGTTATGACAAGACTTCACTCAGTTCTCCTTTCCTGTCCCTGTCAGCTTTCACCAGGCTACTGTTTTACTCTTCTTGGGAAAGTCCACATGTGCCTGAAGAGGACTCTGTCAGCTCTTCTATCTTTTGCCTGCCACTGCTATGAACTTGGTAAAAGTACAAGAAAAGTTAGAGGGTGACGCAGACTTGCTCTGTGGCGAGGGATCCTTGGCTTTTTAAATAGTCATGCCAGCCAATACGCATCCACTCAAAGTTAGAACTGGGCTAGTTTCTCATTATTCCATCTGTAACATATTTCTCCTCTTCCTACCACTCTTCTAGGAACGAAAGCAGTCATGGGACTTTTTCTCCTAGGAAGAGAAAAGATTTATGTATATTTCTTTGTGTCCTTGGTTTTCCCACTGGTTTAAAAACACCTGGAATTGTATTGCTTATTCTCACTGTTAAGAGTAGACATGAAGGGATCCTGCAATTTCCCATACCTGAACTAGCACTCAACATTTACTTCTAAGGAGTTGAGTTAAATTCTACATGTAGCCTTCCTGGAACCTAAGGCTCCTGGCCAGTCCAGCCAGCTTCTCTGAGCCCCTCCGCCACACCCTGTAGCATATACTAGACATTTTGGGGTCATTAAGAAATTATCTTCATTCTCTATTACAGCTCCTGGCTTTTAGAATCTCTGAAAAGGTCTCTGTGCCCTACTTTCGGGTGCCTTCAACCTTTGGATGGTGGCTACCCCACACCCCAGAGTGTTATTTTTTTTAACATTTATTTTTTATTTTTTTATCTTTTGGGGGGTGAGGTGGGGTGGGAGGGGGGCGGGTGGGCCACTTCTATTGGTCTTTCATTTGTCTATTTTCATCCGTCTTTGTTCTTTGGCTCCTGTGGGCCTCCCATTGTGGTGGCCTCTGTCGTCACAGAGCGCCGGCTCTGGGCACATACGCTCCAGAGCTCCAACTCGGTAATTGGACACATCCGTCCAGCCGCTCCAGCACGTGTGATCTTCCCAGGCCAGGGATCGAACCGGCATCCCTTGCACTGCAAGGCGGTGTCCTTACCCACTGGAGCCCCAGAGTGTTATGACAAGACTTCACTCAGTTCTCCTTTCCTGTCCCTGTCAGCTTTCACCAGGCTACTGTTTTACTCTTCTTGGGAAAGTCCACATGTGCCTGAAGAGGACTCTGTCAGCTCTTCTATCTTTTGCCTGCCACTGCTATGAACTTGGTAAAAGTACAAGAAAAGTTAGAGGGTGACGCAGACTTGCTCTGTGGCGAGGGATCCTTGGCTTTTTAAATAGTCATGCCAGCCAATACGCATCCACTCAAAGTTAGAACTGGGCTAGTTTCTCATTATTCCATCTGTAACATATTTCTCCTCTTCCTACCACTCTTCTAGGAACGAAAGCAGTCATGGGACTTTTTCTCCTAGGAAGAGAAAAGATTTATGTATATTTCTTTGTGTCCTTGGTTTTCCCACTGGTTTAAAAACACCTGGAATTGTATTGCTTATTCTCACTGTTAAGAGTAGACATGAAGGGATCCTGCAATTTCCCATACCTGAACTAGCACTCAACATTTACTTCTAAGGAGTTGAGTTAAATTCTACATGTAGCCTTCCTGGAACCTAAGGCTCCTGGCCAGTCCAGCCAGCTTCTCTGAGCCCCTCCGCCACACCCTGTAGCATATACTAGACATTTTACTGGAAGATGTCTCAGCCAGGCTCCTAGTTTGGAATTCCTTAACTTTTCACTTAATGAAATTCTCACCTTCACTTCATCTTGTTTTCAGTTCTCTAGGACCAACTGCCTTTACTCAGTCTCCTGTTTATGTTTTCTCTTCAACTTTTCAATTGAACAAGTCCTGTCTTTTTAAACACCAGCACAGTTCTTGATTCTCCATTCAACCAATCTGTCTCTTAAAATCATGCGTAATGGTTCCTCTCAACTGAATATAATCCTTGGTCTCTTTCACTTGGAGGTGCTCCCTGCCAGGTCACCAGTGAGTGGCATTTGCAGTGGTGGTCTTTTTTCTTCTAAGTCAATCAGGCTCTGCCCCAAAGCAAGTCTATACTCTGTTCACTGGTACCATTCTTATTCCCTATCACCCTCCACCTCGCCTATAGATTTTCTAGACTGAGACCCTGCCTCCAGTACTTACTTTCTGGTCTATCCCTCTTATGCTCCAGATACAGTTCTACCCCAGTCTTCAGGTTTTCAGACAGATGTGCACTCCACCCTCTCTTTGCCTGCTTTATGATGTTTGCTGCTCAATTATTAATATTACCATGGGGGCAAGGGGAGAGTTTTCTATTCTAGACTTGGAACATCATATAACTAGGCACAGAATGGTTTAATTGTACTCATGTAAAGACTGAACTACACAGAATATGTTTTATTATAGTTTACTGTGAAAATGAGATGTGAACAATTCTTTTTAGTCTCACGTTTGCATGAGAGTCAAATAAAATACCTGAATTTTCAAAAGCATCATGAGGGCAACTATCATGATATAATGAATGTTTCTAGAGAAGAAAAGCAACATGCTATTCCTTCTTGTATTTGAATATCTCATGAAGAATTATGCTAGGGTGCCACATGTGAGTAATAAGGACTGGCTGCATGTTTTACTCTGCTCCTTTGTCAGCAATCACGGTATCCTAAGACAGTTTCTTCTCTCTGGGACAGCTGAGTTTCAGGTGGTAAAAAAGGGACTGTAGGTGTCTTGGTCTTCCCAGTTCTCACTTCATTTGCTCTGAGGTTTGCGGCTATCCTGGCACCTCTTCCTAACATGACTTCATTACCCACAATATTGAGACTGAATTACTTCCTTGCCTACCCACACTAAGTACTCAGGTTGTGAAAGTTAATGTCTATACACACTGTACGTTCTTTGACCCACAGGAACTCAACAAATGCAGAGTCATATTGAACAAGTCCTGTCTTTTTAAACACCAGCACAGTTCTTGATTCTCCATTCAACCAATCTGTCTCTTAAAATCATGCGTAATGGTTCCTCTCAACTGAATATAATCCTTGGTCTCTTTCACTTGGAGGTGCTCCCTGCCAGGTCACCAGTGAGTGGCATTTGCAGTGGTGGTCTTTTTTCTTCTAAGTCAATCAGGCTCTGCCCCAAAGCAAGTCTATACTCTGTTCACTGGTACCATTCTTATTCCCTATCACCCTCCACCTCGCCTATAGATTTTCTAGACTGAGACCCTGCCTCCAGTACTTACTTTCTGGTCTATCCCTCTTATGCTCCAGATACAGTTCTACCCCAGTCTTCAGGTTTTCAGACAGATGTGCACTCCACCCTCTCTTTGCCTGCTTTATGATGTTTGCTGCTCAATTATTAATATTACCATGGGGGCAAGGGGAGAGTTTTCTATTCTAGACTTGGAACATCATATAACTAGGCACAGAATGGTTTAATTGTACTCATGTAAAGACTGAACTACACAGAATATGTTTTATTATAGTTTACTGTGAAAATGAGATGTGAACAATTCTTTTTAGTCTCACGTTTGCATGAGAGTCAAATAAAATACCTGAATTTTCAAAAGCATCATGAGGGCAACTATCATGATATAATGAATGTTTCTAGAGAAGAAAAGCAACATGCTATTCCTTCTTGTATTTGAATATCTCATGAAGAATTATGCTAGGGTGCCACATGTGAGTAATAAGGACTGGCTGCATGTTTTACTCTGCTCCTTTGTCAGCAATCACGGTATCCTAAGACAGTTTCTTCTCTCTGGGACAGCTGAGTTTCAGGTGGTAAAAAAGGGACTGTAGGTGTCTTGGTCTTCCCAGTTCTCACTTCATTTGCTCTGAGGTTTGCGGCTATCCTGGCACCTCTTCCTAACATGACTTCATTACCCACAATATTGAGACTGAATTACTTCCTTGCCTACCCACACTAAGTACTCAGGTTGTGAAAGTTAATGTCTATACACACTGTACGTTCTTTGACCCACAGGAACTCAACAAATGCAGAGTCATATTAAAAGGATACATTGCCCTTGTGGCTTAGTGACTTCCTTAATATAGGATAGAAAGAAAAGGCAGCCCAAAATGAAAATCTTCATGATATTGTTGAAATGTTCCTTGCAGATTCCTTGCTGTTTCCTCATGCTGAAATTACTAGAGAGAGTGGGAAACAGGTGGAAGGGAAAGAATGAACTCTGAACTTTCTTTGCTTCTGTGCCAGTTTCTGCCACATAGAGTTTTCATCACACAAAATGTTCAAGATGGAGATGGAATGAGTTTTGATTTAGGATTAAAAACACCTGGGGGTCTAGTCTTGGTCAAATCACTTATTCTCTATGTGACCTCAGTTGAGTCACTAATATTCTCCAAACCTCAGTTTCATACCTATTAAATGGGGTAATAATAACTCTTCTACCTGTGCCCATCCCTGTTGTGAAGATTAATTTAGATGGTGTGTGTTAAGAATGCTACCCAGTAAGTACAATGTACAAGCAACACAAATTCTTACTGCTGTCATGTTGACTAAGAACTTGGAATAAACTTATTTACATCAAGTGACTATTCACCCTCATTAGATTAATATACTGATAATTAATAAAATAAGTTCCATTTCTGCAAAGAACAAAGAACAAAGGAAAAGAAAGTATTTCTGAGCCAATACCATCTTAGGTGTATCCAGGGATGTGATTTATACATGTTATAATACTCCCAGGAACAAAATGTACGAAACTTATCCTTTCTTCTTATACTTCTTTTTTATCTCCCACTTAGTAAAATTCTAACACTTATAAAATGTATAATACAATGGATAACTCAGACAGTGTGGAAGAGACTTTTAGAGGTATGTAACAAATTATCCTGAAAATGGGGTGATGTATTTGCTATGTTGGTGCAGGAAAGAATAATATTATTGAAGGCAAATGGTATACACCAAGAATGAAAAATGAATAAACATCTGGAAATCTATTCATGGAATTCAATACACTGACAGAATCAGAAATCCAACCAGATGATGTCTCAAGATAGGTTAAAAAAGCTCTTGATAAGATTCAGTCCCCAAATGATAATGTATTAGAAGCACATTCACTAAAATCAGAATACAAGCAAGTTTGTTATTACCTCACCACTAAGAATTCAACTATGTATCAAAGATCCTAAATAAGGCAATTAAACAAGAAAAAAAACTGAGATAAAAATATCATAAAAGAACACCTAAAAAATCTAGGAAAGTCAACTGAAAATATAAAGGCAAATATTTAAAAGAATTTAATAGGTAGGTCAGACACAAGGTCATAATAGAAAAAATAACTTTTCTACACACAACCAACCAACTGAAAGATAAAGGTACTCAGAGCATGTGTGTATATATGTGAGGGTGTCTGTGTCCAATATTCAATAGTAAACCTACTTATAGGAGTGAAATACATATGTGAAGAAAATCAAAGACTTTATTCCTGCAGGACATAAAGGAAGACATGAAGAAATAGGGAAAATATCAAAACCTGAAATTATTCTCTAGTTTTTCATACCCTATTAATTTGGGGTAATAATAACTCTTCTACCTGTGCCCATCCCTGTTGTGAAGATTAATTTAGATGGTGTGTGTTAAGAATGCTACCCAGTAAGTACAATGTACAAGCAACACAAATTCTTACTGCTGTCATGTTGACTAAGAACTTGGAATAAACTTATTTACATCAAGTGACTATTCACCCTCATTAGATTAATATACTGATAATTAATAAAATAAGTTCCATTTCTGCAAAGAACAAAGAACAAAGGAAAAGAAAGTATTTCTGAGCCAATACCATCTTAGGTGTATCCAGGGATGTGATTTATACATGTTATAATACTCCCAGGAACAAAATGTACGAAACTTATCCTTTCTTCTTATACTTCTTTTTTATCTCCCACTTAGTAAAATTCTAACACTTATAAAATGTATAATACAATGGATAACTCAGACAGTGTGGAAGAGACTTTTAGAGGTATGTAACAAATTATCCTGAAAATGGGGTGATGTATTTGCTATGTTGGTGCAGGAAAGAATAATATTATTGAAGGCAAATGGTATACACCAAGAATGAAAAATGAATAAACATCTGGAAATCTATTCATGGAATTCAATACACTGACAGAATCAGAAATCCAACCAGATGATGTCTCAAGATAGGTTAAAAAAGCTCTTGATAAGATTCAGTCCCCAAATGATAATGTATTAGAAGCACATTCACTAAAATCAGAATACAAGCAAGTTTGTTATTACCTCACCACTAAGAATTCAACTATGTATCAAAGATCCTAAATAAGGCAATTAAACAAGAAAAATAAATGAGATATAAATATCATAAAAGAACACCTAAAAAATCTAGGAAAGTCAACTGAAAATATAAAGGCAAATATTTAAAAGAATTTAATAGGTAGGTCAGACACAAGGTCATAATAGAAAAAATAACTTTTCTACACACAACCAACCAACTGAAAGATAAAGGTACTCAGAGCATGTGTGTATATATGTGAGGGTGTCTGTGTCCAATATTCAATAGTAAACCTACTTATAGGAGTGAAATACATATGTGAAGAAAATCAAAAGACTTTATTCCTGCAGGACATAAAGGAAGACATGAAGAAATAGGGAAAATATCAAAACCTGAATAGTGAAATTAAATATTTCTCTGTGAATTGAATGCAATTTCAATCAAAATCACAAGATTTTTTTATGGAACTTACCAAGTTCCTGATTCTGAAGTCCATTAAAATTAAAAACAAAAGCTATAAGGTCAACAAAATTTTGAAAAAGACTAACCATGAGAAGAAATATCCAGATGTCAAAACATTTTTTATACCTATGAAACATTTTTTGGTAAGTCTGAAATATCTACAATAATTTATAGCTAGACCACTGAAACAGACTTCCTCAGTGACTTAGCAATAAAGAATTTGCCTACAACGCAGCAGACTTGGGTTTGATCCCTATGTTGGGAAAATCCCCTGGAGAAGGGCATGGAAGCTCACTCCAGTATTCTTGCTGGAAGAATCCCATGGAAAGAGGAGCTTGGCAGGCTGCAGTCCATGGGATTGCAAAGAGTCAGTCACGACTCAAACAATTAAGCACAAGTACACACAAGACAACTGAAAACCAAGTAACAGAATATGGCAAAATTAGCATATTATCTCAGTAGAAAAAGAAAGACCTTAATGATGCCAGGAAAACTTACATTTATTGAGGGAAAAAACTCTATATCTGTACCTAGTATCACACATTGAAATGAATTCTACAAGAAACAAAGATATAAAAGAAATAAAGAGAAAGTCTTAGATGTTACAAATAAACACCAGAGAATTTTTTTTTATATTAGGATATAAAGGCCTTCTTAAATAAGATAAAAATCCACAAATAATAGAAATTATTGAAGGATATGACTAACAAAAATGTAAAGCTAAGCAAAATGTAAAGCACAGTACAGAGATATTACTTATATAAAGTTTGTACACTAGTTCAAGGTTTTCCTTGACTGTCATCTGAACTTCTAATTTTTACTTTATAGACTATAAATATTAGATTTATAACATTGGTTATGCAAGATCCACGTTCTCCTTTAGCTCATCCTCTTCCAACCATACTCAATTCCAGACCCTCTGCTCAGAGCAGATGTACAAAATTAACCAATGTCAGAGAGAAACTATATAACTCCCATTCCATTTCCACTTTCTCATACAGTGAAATGGGCTTCAAATTGAAACTGAAGACTAATTAGATGAAAAAAATCAAGAGAGCACGTAGTCATGTTAACTGGGTTCCAGTGTCCTGGTGCTGATGGGCCCTAATCCCCCAGGGTGCTGTTAGGATTTGTACCGATAGATGTGACTAGTGTTCCACTATTAATTTGTCTGGGAGTACAGCATAGACACCTGAAGATTAAAACTGGCACTGTTCTTATTTATTTAGCACAGGAAAAAAGTTTAATTCTGGGAATTACAAAATAATTTCTTTTTAAATCATTGGATAATTTTTAAAATGATAAATTTCACCCTATGCCCCATCAAGAATATATACCTGGCTATTTTTACTTCTGAAGTTGGAATTTCTGTTGTTTTTTTTTTTTTTTTTCTCCCAGACTGTGGAGTTTGCAAACTAGATTCTTCCTACGGACAAAGGCTCTTCTGGGTCTCTTCTCTGGTTTTCGTTGACTCAGAGCCATCCTTCCAAAGAGGAACTAGCAACACAACCCAGATAGAAAAAGGAGTATCAGGCAATACTGAACAAAGAATGAGTCAAGGGCAAGTGGAATGGCTTGCTTTTTAAGTATTGTAATATTTGGATTTTTTCTACATGCTAAATAAAGCCCTTCCCTTTTTATTTTACCTCTTTTGAATCTTTTCATACCAATACTGCACAGTAGCTCAAATGAGAATTTCTCTGTCATTTTCAAAGTTTAGTATCGAATTTGTTTGTTTTATACAAATTCCCAACTCTTTGCCTTAATGTATTAAGTAACACAAATGTCATGTTCTACCAATTACTGAATAGGCTTACTAAAATAGAACTCTCTGTATTAATCTTATAAATTTCCTACAAGCCAGAAAAAAGCATGAAGTAGCAAAACTTGAATGTTTCTAAACTCATAAATCACCATAATGTTAATTAACTAAAATGACAAGCATAGTACTTTCCAGGTGAAGAGGTCTGTTTAAGATGCTAGAGTTTGGCCACACTGTATGTATAGATGACACTCATAAAAATTAAACAGTTAAAGCATGCAGTATATTTTTAGCCCTGAGATGATGTCACATAGTTCTAAATTCAGTTAGAAAGCGCATAAGAAATGCAAACTAAGACTGAACTTTTTAATGTTAAAACAAGTATAGGGAAACAGATCTGTGGCACATTAAAAATATGGGACTTCTAGGTGTACAAGTATACATAAAGTCTGTCTCCTTTCATAGTATCATTTAAAGGACCCAAAGAATATAAAAAGAGGGAAAAGGTAACATCCTTTAAGGAATTTTAAAAGGGTTATATTCACATAACAAAAATTTCAAGGTATTTCTGTTTAATAAAAGAGAAAATTGTATTTGTTTGTTGAGAAAGTGTGACTGTATATGTAACTCTCTGGCACAGAAGTGGGAGAGACTCCAACAGAAACCCATTAACACTCATTGTCATAGGACAGTTGGGAACTTACCTGAACCCCCAAGCAAGGTTTGTAGAAGCATCCAGGCAGGGAAGCCTCCTGGATGGGAAATCCTCTGCTTTCCCAGTTTACCCTTGATGCTGGTATCTGTAACATCTGCAGAATAAGAACACTGCCCCAGCCACCTCTTGGTGGCCAAGCAAAAATAAAAAAGAAACTCACTGGCACAAAGCTAACATTCCTCGTCACCAATGCTATGGCTCCAGGTCCCTCCTGGTTATTCCAGTCTGCTAGATTTCTGTTACAAAACAATACTAAAACTATACCTCAGAGAGACCATCTGTGTCAGCAACTTACTGTCTGTCAACTCTAGTTCACTTTTCTTTGCTCTGCTTTGAAAAACTAAAGCTGAACCCTATAAACATTTCTTCTTTGCCATCTGATAAAATATCAGGCTTTGTCAACAGTAGAAGCTGAAGGGCCCCTGCAAGGCACAGGGAAGAAGGGGCTTCTCTTCCTAGTTCTGGTGTGCTTTTCTTCTTGCTTCTATTGCCTTCCTGCAGCAGGGTGTATGAGGCCCAGTGGTATTTACACTTCCTACTGAGTTTCTCCAGTACCCTAGTGCACAGTGTCCTGTGGACCTGCTTGAGCCCACTGACACCATGATGAGTGACTTCCTGTTCAACAGCTGTGGCCAGCTTGTATTTTGGCAAGAGCTTCACGTGGGACAGTCCTGGTCAGCTAACACCTAGAGAACTTATTCACTACTCTGAGCTGCAAACACATCCTTTCCAATGAGGTCTAATTCTGAGCCTTGGTTGGACAAGAGCGGATCTTCTAAATTTTTAGTTTCTTCTTTGCCTAGTCCCCCTCAGTCCTAGAGGAATCAACAGTTTCCTGCATGTGCCATTCAAGTATCCCTCAGAATCCTCTTATCCTTTGCACCACTTAACAACTTTGACTGGTTAATAATACTTCACATTAAGTTGTACCTCTTCAAAACACTGGTAAGGTTTGCTTCCTGACTGAGCCCTGCCTGATGCATTGTCTCAATATTTTACATTAACAAAGAAGTTTCTTTATAGAAGTGAACAAAGGAGAGAGTAAGAATGACGGATAGTGTAAAAGACGATGTTTAAAAAGTGCTATAAAAAGATGTTGCCAAGGGAAGCAAACAGTCACAAAGGATCAAAGTAAAAGCATCTATGTGAGATAGTTTTGCTTAAAGAACCAAGAGAGTAGATCTGAGAATTTCTAATTTGTCTTCTCAACTAGATTCAAGTTGGTACTTTATATACAATATAAGAACAAACTGTCATGAAGAGGAAACTCCTAAGGACAGTATAAACAGATTTGCCAAATTTAAAACCATAATCAGGATAGGGAATAACAACTGGATTCCAGGAGAGAAAAAAACTAATAATGTCTAATTTCAAGAAAAAACTAAGCATCAAAGCAAGAAGAAAAAGGTTACTAGCAAAAAAAAACAGACTGATTCCAGACTTCTCCTCCACAATATTAATAATTAGAAATAAAGTGAAGCAACAACCACTGAGCTCTGAAAGAAAAAGATTAGAACACAATTTTCCAATAGCCAGTAGTCATCATTCTTAAGTAAAGACAACAAAAAAAATTATCAGTGTGTACAAAATCAGAAAACATTGCCCCCTAAATATCCTTTTCTAAAAAAAACTAGGGGTTCTTTGAAAAAATATTTACACTTCCTACTGAGTTTCTGTATGGGAGCCCCCCCCTGACACCATGATGAGTGACTTCCTGTTCAACAGCTGTGGCCAGCTTGTATTTTGGCAAGAGCTTCACGTGGGACAGTCCTGGTCAGCTAACACCTAGAGAACTTATTCACTACTCTGAGCTGCAAACACATCCTTTCCAATGAGGTCTAATTCTGAGCCTTGGTTGGACAAGAGCGGATCTTCTAAATTTTTAGTTTCTTCTTTGCCTAGTCCCCCTCAGTCCTAGAGGAATCAACAGTTTCCTGCATGTGCCATTCAAGTATCCCTCAGAATCCTCTTATCCTTTGCACCACTTAACAACTTTGACTGGTTAATAATACTTCACATTAAGTTGTACCTCTTCAAAACACTGGTAAGGTTTGCTTCCTGACTGAGCCCTGCCTGATGCATTGTCTCAATATTTTACATTAACAAAGAAGTTTCTTTATAGAAGTGAACAAAGGAGAGAGTAAGAATGACGGATAGTGTAAAAGACGATGTTTAAAAAGTGCTATAAAAAGATGTTGCCAAGGGAAGCAAACAGTCACAAAGGATCAAAGTAAAAGCATCTATGTGAGATAGTTTTGCTTAAAGAACCAAGAGAGTAGATCTGAGAATTTCTAATTTGTCTTCTCAACTAGATTCAAGTTGGTACTTTATATACAATATAAGAACAAACTGTCATGAAGAGGAAACTCCTAAGGACAGTATAAACAGATTTGCCAAATTTAAAACCATAATCAGGATAGGGAATAACAACTGGATTCCAGGAGAGAAAAAAACTAATAATGTCTAATTTCAAGAAAAAACTAAGCATCAAAGCAAGAAGAAAAAGGTTACTAGCAAAAAAAAACAGACTGATTCCAGACTTCTCCTCCACAATATTAATAATTAGAAATAAAGTGAAGCAACAACCACTGAGCTCTGAAAGAAAAAGATTAGAACACAATTTTCCAATAGCCAGTAGTCATCATTCTTAAGTAAAGACAACAAAAAAAATTATCAGTGTGTACAAAATCAGAAAACATTGCACTAAATATCTTTTCTAAAAACAGTTCTGAAAATATTCCCAATTGGTAAAGAAAGAACTCAAAATTAAGAGCACAAAAAAGGAAAAGTATCAGTATGAAAAGGCTGGTAGTAAGCATGAGTTCAGAAACTAAATTTTCTAATTAAAATTAAATGTAATTTAAAGATCATAAAACAGGCAAATTCTTAAAATTTTTAATTAAAATATTAAAAGAAAAATGTAATAAGAAATTTTAAAACTAATTCTAAAATTAAGGCAAGTTGTCAAAAACTGCTATATTTTTTATGTTACACAAGTAGAAAATCAACAAAGTATTTAATTTTATCTGACAACTACAGGAAAAGCTGTATACTAATTATAAAATTAATTTAAGCGTAAAAGCAATAATTTCCAACTCAAAAGGTGAATAGGACAAAGAAACATCATACACATGCAAGGAAAAAGGTCAACCCCAAAACATGTTAAGTGGCTGAGTAATAAATTTACTATTTTTCTTCCTTTTATATTTTCTTCCTTTATATTTTTCTGTTCATTCAAATTTGTTTATAATGACCAATTACAAGTCATACAATCAGGAACAAAATAATAAATATTAGAGGAGGTCCTGTGACTCAGAGCTAAAATTTCAGAGAAGATATTCCTTGTGCCGTTAACTGCAAAGTGTGTCAATCTACATGGCCCTATAGCTGCCTCCGTAAGACCAGCAGGAGACAGACTAGTTATAAGACAAAGATACTGAAAGTGTTGTCAAGGGGGTCTCGACAATAGATTTTGGGGGATTTTTTTCTCTGTGTGTGTGTAAGTGTGTGTTTGACATGTCTATTTGAGTTCTTACTGGAGATCTGACTAATTAAAAAAAAACAGGTCTGATCAGAGATTAAAGAATATCAGAAAAATAAGATATTTTTGAGAAATCATCTATAATCCAATCCCTGCTGTCTCACTCATGGTGAATTAAGGCCAAGAAAAGTAAGTAACTTGTATACATACAGCTAACAGTGTTAGTTCCAGTAAATATATGGGATTAGCAGAATATTACATAAAGCTCATAGTTTTATGAAGCCTTTAGGGCCTCAGACAAGGTTCAATAAAAATGCCCTGTTGAATATGTAGGAACTTACTGAACAGAGAAGATATGTAAGATACAAGCCAGCTCTAAAACTTTATGGTTGAGGAATTAATTGGCTACCTTGTCTTCCAGATTTCAAGATTTGCAGGTTGTTCCTCTGGGTTTCCTTCAGCCCCTGGGCCTAAAACCTTTGAAGAGGCTGCTCAGCTGGTAGCTAAACTTGGATCAGCGCCTCAGCCATTCCAAAACCTAAGCTCATAAATTCTCCAGTTGCTATCCCAGGAGAAAGCAGGATTAAAGATATTTACAAATAAAATCATTAATAGATTTAAATGAAAACAGGTCTGCAAGCCTACTGAAGACCTAGTCCCTGAGTTTGTAACAGCCCCACTGTGGCTTTCACAGATACTTATGATCTGAAAAACCTAAAGTTTCTTTTTAGACTATCTGTCAAATACTAAGCTATTTTTTCCCCAGAACATCAAAAGGTTTCGTGCCAACTGCATGCCTACCTCCAGATTGAAACAGAAAGTACCTTGAAATCGAAGTGTGTGTGGAAGGGGTACTTTTGGGTCTACAGCACATACTTACAGGGAAATTAAGCCATTAAATTTAGTCAAGAGCCTTTTTCTTTACAGCTGTTTTGCTATTTTGCCAAAGCCCTTTTATGAAAGATGTGGGAATCATTCAAAAATACCACAGTGGATTTTAAAAGATAACCAACCCCAAAGACACTCTGCCTTCTCTAGCTTGAAGTATAACTGAAAATTCCCCTTTGGGAGAGGAAGCCTTTGGTTGACAGGAAGACACGCTCTGGACATGCTTCAGCATCTGTGTCATCATGGTCGAATCCAGGCAGAAACCACAGAACATGGTATCAAGGCCCTTAGGTGGTCATTTCATTCACATTCTACTTAGTCCCACTTACACTGGCCAAGACAGCAGCCAAGACACTCAAGCGACTATCTCACTCAAAATGTTACATATATGTATATGCATATACATAATACACATTGTACTGTGTGTGTGCATACATATTGAATACTAATTCTGCCTTCACTATCTCTGCTGAAACTGAGATTTCATAGTTGAGACAGCTTTATAGAAGTGCTTCAGATTCTTCAGAATCTGCCTGCCAATATACGCAATAAACTCAGGTTAGATCCCTGGGAAGATCCCTTGGAGTAGAAAATGGCAACCCACTCCAGTATTCTCGCCTGGAAAATTCCACGGACAGCGGAGCCTGGTGGGCTACAGTCCAGGAGGTTGCAAAGAATCAAATACGACTGAGCAACCAAGCATTCATTTCACATAAGAAGGTTCCATACAGATCCATTTTGTACTGAATTCCTCTCTCTTAGGCATAACAATTTAACAGATAATGACTGAGAGTAAGCTTAGATTTGCACCAAGTAAGAATAATGAGAAAGCTGACAAATGAGCACTATTTCCTGGGAAATCTGATCTCTCAGATACTATGACATTGTCCCCAGACATGATTACCATCTCTCGAAACTTTGTGGTATCAAAAAAGACACCAAAGAAAGTGGTAGGCAGTGGTAACTCCATGTTTGTATGTGTGTGTTTATATGTAAGCTCTATGTAATTCTCTCTCACATATCCAGGTAAAAGACAATGGGCAAAATTATTTCTCTGCCCCAGATATTCAAAATTTATATTCCAAAGCAAGTAACAATATTTAAGTAACTAAGTAACTAATTAATTAGTCTGGCACCAGCGATCCTCCAGTATGTTCAAAAGTGTCCAAAAGTATGAGGACACTTTTATGGGTCAGCTAAAGAAGTCCTGCTAAGACAGAAAAAAGCTTCACAGCATAATGACAAGGTTAACCCCCCTGCTTTATATATCTGTACTTTAGCATTCCAAGGTATGCACATGTACACTCACAGGTAGCAGCTTTCTTTGTCATTATTTTTCCGTTTCACCACTGAGATCTTTCTACTTCCTTTAAAATAGGCTTATGATGCTTTGACCAATATTATGCAAAGAGATCTATAACCCCTTTCAATTTCAAAGCACGCTAATACACCAAAAGCTCCCACTCAGGAATTAGTAATGGTCACAAAACATTCCTTGAATTTAAATAAGGAGACAATGCATCATTGGGAGGCATGGTCTTCAAATGATTATAGATACTTTCAAAGATACAACATGATGGGATATATTCACAGCAGATATCTGTTATGTAATCACTGGGCCAATATGAAGGACAAAAAAAATCACAAGTAGATTTCCTTAATCTATATCTTGCTGTTTTTCTCTTCCTTTTTCAAAGTACAGAGGAACTCCTTAAAACAATCCAGAAATGATTATATGGAGGTTCAAAGCAGTATCAGTTAACTCTCCCTAACTTGAACTTGATACTAGTTGCCAATAGGGCATGCTGGGGTTGGATTAGAATCAGGGTTCAAAATGAGGTATTTCTGAATCAACCATGACCTTGAAGTCTCTACTTCCTTTTCTATCCTGGATCTCATATTTTGACTTTTAAAGAGAATACATGGATATCTGCAAAATGCTAAGGAACAAAGAACTATAAAAAAGCCTAAGAGACAGCTGCCAGTACTGTCACCTTTTAGGAGCTCTTACTATACTATGCATCTGCTCCCAGGAGGGTTAGAGCCAATCAGAAGGAAAAGGATTAAATTCACTTTCCCTTTGTCATACTTTCTGGAGTCCACAATTCCTATTTGTCATTTTTACTCTTTGGGTGAAGGGTGGTTTTAAATTTTTTAAAGTATTTTCTTAATATATCTTTTCAAAAGTCACCCTGTGAGCTACATAAAAGCCACAAAAACTCTTTCATCACAAAACAAAAGATAACAAAACATCAATAAACACACCTGAAGAGTAAAAGCAACAGGTTGCACTTACTTGCCTTGGTAACATTCCTTTGGAAAGAGAATGTGGCCCACAGCTCTGCACAACATAAGGGGGAGCTCTACACATACCCACCGCTAGGTCATCCTGCTGTCTCAGGATGCCAGAGAAGGCTAGGCAAAGCTCTGTGACTTTTTTGTCTAATCATGGAAACAGTCCTTCTCTCATCCTTTAGAGTATGAGAGGATCCAGTTTGGAGCCTCTTTTCGTGGTTTTTCCTCCAAAGATCATTTAAGCTACTCATCTTACCAAAAGCTCCCACTCAGGAATTAGTAATGGTCACAAAACATTCCTTGAATTTAAATAAGGAGACAATGCATCATTGGGAGGCATGGTCTTCAAATGATTATAGATACTTTCAAAGATACAACATGATGGGATATATTCACAGCAGATATCTGTTATGTAATCACTGGGCCAATATGAAGGACAAAAAAATCACAAGTAGATTTCCTTAATCTATATCTTGCTGTTTTTCTCTTCCTTTTTCAAAGTACAGAGGAACTCCTTAAAACAATCCAGAAATGATTATATGGAGGTTCAAAGCAGTATCAGTTAACTCTCCCTAACTTGAACTTGATACTAGTTGCCAATAGGGCATGCTGGGGTTGGATTAGAATCAGGGTTCAAAATGAGGTATTTCTGAATCAACCATGACCTTGAAGTCTCTACTTCCTTTTCTATCCTGGATCTCATATTTTGACTTTTAAAGAGAATACATGGATATCTGCAAAATGCTAAGGAACAAAGAACTATAAAAAAGCCTAAGAGACAGCTGCCAGTACTGTCACCTTTTAGGAGCTCTTACTATACTATGCATCTGCTCCCAGGAGGGTTAGAGCCAATCAGAAGGAAAAGGATTAAATTCACTTTCCCTTTGTCATACTTTCTGGAGTCCACAATTCCTATTTGTCATTTTTACTCTTTGGGTGAAGGGTGGTTTTAAATTTTTTAAAGTATTTTCTTAATATATCTTTTCAAAAGTCACCCTGTGAGCTACATAAAAGCCACAAAAACTCTTTCATCACAAAACAAAAGATAACAAAACATCAATAAACACACCTGAAGAGTAAAAGCAACAGGTTGCACTTACTTGCCTTGGTAACATTCCTTTGGAAAGAGAATGTGGCCCACAGCTCTGCACAACATAAGGGGGAGCTCTACACATACCCACCCGCTAGGTCATCCTGCTGTCTCAGGATGCCAGAGAAGGCTAGGCAAAGCTCTGTGACTTTTTTGTCTAATCATGGAAACAGTCCTTCTCTCATCCTTTAGAGGATGAGAGGATCCAGTTTGGAGCCTCTTTTCGTGGTTTTTTCCTCCAAAGATCATTTTTAAGCTACTCATCTTCTCTCTTAATGTTCAGCTTGATAATAATATTTAGGTTTGACCACTTCCAAACATGGGCTCTCATACAACTCAAATCCTTCAAAGTTGGGCCTTCTGTGCTATTCACAACCACTGCAAGGTTTGGACTGTTGTGAAAACAGCCAGGCTATAAATCTCTAAGTTGAATAGTGCACAAGGATCAGCATACAGTGCTTCTTACCTGGTCAGTGTGCAGTTTCACTGCAAGTCCACTCTTTTATGACAATAGAGTCAGTGTATCTTCAACTCACCAATAATATTTGGGCAATACTTAATTAATTTTCAGAAGGGGGGTGAGAGTTTTCTATAATACTTTCAGAGACATTTTAAATAGCCATTATTGAGCTATCAAAATTTAGTTCCTGCGTATGAAATGCATTCACTATAAATAAAACATGACATTTCTTCCTCTTTACAATTTACTGAAAAGTCTGGCCACACATGAACTTTTTTAATGATATCCTGCTTAATACAGAGATTTCTGCACATAACAGAGAACTGGCTTTCCAGGCAGGACTGTGCATTTTTGTTGCTATATTATTGTGCTGCTGTTGTGACTCTTTAGTTTGTCTCTTCTAAAAAAGTAGAGGGAATTAAGAAAGAGAACCTTGTGATATACATGAGCAGCCTAACAAAGTCATACTCATCAGTTTAAAGTTCATATATAGCCCAAAATAGACAAATCACACTAGTAGTAAAATAACTCTTGAATATAATCATATGTTTAGTCATAAAGCATGATGCATGTACTCATGATCTTTTTCCATTTGAGCTTTACTCCTTTGTTTTTTAAATATTAGCCACTTAAATAAGTTTCTCTCTTTTTTAAATGGCTACCTGTCTCAATTTGGAAACCAGCTTTATAACTTTGCAACCACTTCATTACTGCTGCACACCTGATCCTCTAAAGCACATCACCTGATTTCTATTGTACAATGGAGATAGAGATACATTCATCTAAACTGATGCATAAGAATGATTGTACTAAAGAGCACTGATGGTAACAATCATCTAAACAGTCATCAACAGGATGCTGAGAGAGCTGTTCTCAAATCTCCATGTACACCCAAATCTCTCAGAAATTCACACCTAATCATCAAATCTCCATGTACACCCAAATCACACCTAATCATCAGGTCTCCCCTTGAAAGTTTCAGATTCAGAAGATCTTAGGTGGGGCCTGGAATTCTGAATACATACCCAGGTCACTCTAAAAAATCATGGACTGGCACACTTAGGAATTCACTCATAAGAGAAGTCTGCATCTCTACTCCCAGGATGAAAAAACTGGTAAGACTCTCAGGGTGTGACAACATGTGCAAAGAGGCTAAAGATACAACTCACAGTCACAAAGCAGAAACTCAGGATCACCTCTACAGGGTGACAGAGCACACCTCCCTAACCCTGACCAGGGCACACCAGGCACAGAGCAACGTAACATGGTGGTTGGCAGACTGGAGTCAGACTGCCAATCCTCCCTCAAAGAAATTAACTTCTCTCTGTCTCAATTTCTTAATTTGTGATATGGAAACAGTAATTAGCATATACTTTACAAAATTTATGGGAAGTGTACAAAATTAATGGGAATTTTAAGTAAACCAAAAACATGCAAGGGATAGAAAACAGCACATGACATAGAGGAGGTATAGCACATGATATACAGGAGGCGCTTAGCAATTGAGCTGTGTGTGTCCAAACCTCTGCTTAAAATGAAGAACACAAAATAGTCACTGCAGAGGTAACCTATAGAATCCCATTACTCAAACTGGGGGCCCAGGGGCAAGTTTCCAATTTTATTCACTAAAATTTGCATTAGGAGCAAGCTACAGTCATTTTGCCTCACTGTCTGGCATTTGTATCTCTTCATCTCCATTCCAGTTGACTGGTTCTTCCTTCCTCCCCAATCCAAGGGATACAGTCTTCTTGCTAATTTACCATCAAGCTGGGGATGATCAATGTCATGAACCAAGAGTCTCCACAGAAGTAGAGCCATTTCAGTATAGGCCCCTGGAAACACTCTGGTTTCAGGTTTCAATCACTCCACCTAGGTCATGACTGGGCATCCTAGGAGAACCATTATTCCCATATTAAAAAAATATTTAATTCTAATGATTATAATCTTACAATGGAGCAACATAGTGACATAACTGCCAAAAGAAAGAAAGAAAAAAGAGTGCAGGCTGTCTTAACTGAACTATGTTTTTCAGATGAAAGAGAATTGTAGTACCATTATACTATGCATTAGTCAAAATATACCTATCTCGTCTTGGGTTTCAATCTGTCACCAAATTATTTCTTGGTTTATTACAAAGGGAAATATATTTTAATTATAAAATAAGTTTAAAATACAAATAACTAGAAAGAAGAAAATGAGGGCTTCCCCTGGTGGTCCAGTGGGTAAGGACACCACCTTGCAGTGCAAGGGGCGCCGGTTCGAGCCCTGGCCTGGGAAGATCCCATGTGCCGTGGAGCGGCTGGACTGATGTGTCCAATCACCGAGCCGGAGCTCTGGAGCGCATGCGCCCAGAGCCAGTGCTCGGCAACGACAGACGCCACCGCGATGGGAGGCCCACAGGAGCCAAAGAACGAAGACAAATGAAAATAGAGAAATGAAAGGCCAATAGAAGTGGCCCGCCCACTCCCCTCCCTCCCCAACCCGGCCCCTGCCCAAAGTAAATAAATAAATAAATCTAAAAAAAAAAAAAAAAGAAAGAAGAAAATGAAAAATGTCCATTATATCTCCACTTCAAAATATTCACCAACCATATGCTGTATATTTACTGTTATATATATATATCCTAATCTTTTCAATGTGTAGGTATTAAGAATATATAATGTTGCTATGTAAACCATTATAACCTGACTTTTCTGCCTAAAAATATAATGTGAGTTTGTTTTCATGTTGTTACATTTTCCTTTTCATCATCATTTATAATACCTACCAACTACTGCAAAGTACCACCAATCTCCTATTCTTGAACATTTATGATTTTTAAAAGTTTTTAACAAAATGATTAGCAACTTTGAAATTAATACCCTTATACCTATATTTTGAGTCAGACTATGAAAACTTCATAAGGATAAATTCCTAGTAATGAAACTGCTAAGAAAAAAGTGTGCACATTGTTAAGGCTTTCAGTACCAGCAGATTGAGAACTATATTTAAAAGAGATGCTGACAAACTGGAAGGCATCCAAAGGATGACAAAGTGTCCACACATGTCCTTGAGACAGGCAGGAAGGGACTGAGTATGTTTGGTCTGGAGAAAAGAAAACTTGGAAGGAAAGATAAATTCCCTCCAAAATGGAAAGGGTTTTTCTTTTCTTATCTGTTTCTTTGTTTCTCACTTAAAGCGGATTCAGCAATAAAACAGGTTCCTTGAGAAACGGTAAGTTGCTATGTTGGTTATTAAGGTATTGCGTCTCAGCTACGAAACAGTCCTGTGCTTGCTTTGTGATGCTAAAGCTGGAAAGCTGCAATTCATTTCTCCTTTGCCAGGTGGTTCCCTGTTAGCCTACCAATAGGGAGTACTAGAGGAAAACTGGAGGAGGCAAAAGGGGCTAGCTCCTTCCATGTTCTTCTGTTCTTGTCAGGATTACCCTAGGAGAAGGTCTTCATCCTGACCTCAGTAATTAGTCCCGATTTGTAGTTTTCCAGCAAGCCCAGAACCAGCCTCCTCAGCTCAGAGTTTCCTCCTCAGATACCTGGTTCCAGCTCCCACGGGACCCTTCTCGAAGCCCCCAAATTTTAACAATGCTAACCTCTTCCGCTTGTTCCTGTTTCAAGGGGTGACAGCTACTTCCCACAGTTACTTCCTCCACTTCTCTTAACCTTTCATTTTTTTCCCGTTCCTACTTTACAATTGTTTAAAACTGTTTGGAATTGTTAAGCACAATTCTTTATGTCAAATTCTCTCTGTAAAAATGACGGGTGTGGGCTTCCCTGGTGGTCCAGTAAGGACACCACCTTGCAGTGCAAGGGGCACCGGTGCGATCCCTGGCCTGGGAAGATCCCACGTGCCACGGAGCAGCTGGACTGATGTGTCCCAACTACCGAGCCAGAACTCTGGAGCGCATGCGCCCAGAGCCGGTGCTCTGCGATGAGAGAGGCCACTGCGATGGGAGGCCCACACAGGCCAAAGAACAAAGATAAATAAATGAAAGATCAATAGAAGTGACCAAAAAAAAAAGAAATGACGGGTGTGATTCTGATCTTCTCAGTGGGCCATGACTTACTGATACAGTTCCCCATCATTAGAGCTAGGTAAATTGAGAAGGAATTACTTCTGTTCTAGGGTATTATACAGGAAGTTCCGGGACTAAGAGAAAGTTACGCCGAATAGTCTTAAAGTGATTTTTTATCAAAGCAACTCTTTTTGCAAATACATTTTCTTGCCAAACTGAATATAAAGAAGCGTACAAGCTTCTTTGGCTAAAACAGGGGTGTGGAGCATCCTGTCCCTACTTGCATGGTCCCACTCCACCAAAAACTTCCGCAGAGCCCTGCTCCGACCTTCTCTGCCCCATTCTTCTGTGCAGTTCTTGGGTTCAGTAGAAACCAGTCCAGCAAACACTGATCCAGGTAACTTCAGCTCCCTTCCAATGTAATGATTCTGTGACTAGGTAATTCTTCTTGGATGGCCCCGGGACTCTCTCGACATCTATGAAGCCCCAGTAATAGCTCCAGCAGTACAGAAGACTCCAGCCACAGAAGTGCCTGATACACACCTAGCCATCCTGTTTATATCATCCCATCTTTTGAACACAAAAGGAAACCAAGAGATCCTTTTCAGCCCAGCTAGGGGTAATGCAGTAGAGAAGTCACTATTATTGTAGCACTGCCATTCCAGCTGTTAAGGACAGGTCAGCATTTTTTCATTATAATCCCTCTTCTTTTTGAGGTTTCTAACATGACTTTAAAAATCTGCTCTAGCTTAAAGTTTGGCATGAAAAGCTCTTGGCTCCAGGCTGTACTTTATTTCAGTGAAGCTACTAAAAATGTGTTTAGCTATTTTAGAGCTAAGAGAGGGTATTGAAAGTCCTGAATAAGAGAAATCTGTCCTTTGCAATGCCCTCCATTTCCCCCCAGAAAACTATTAAGCTTTCTTTTCTCAAAAAAAAAAAAAAAAAAAAAAAAAATCCCAGGCCATTTGCTGAAAATGTAGTCTTTCTTCTTTAGGAAACTGTTAAATTGAACCAAGTCTTTGTGATAAACTCTTCAAATGTAAAACAGTTTAATGCAAACAAGATATTTCATATTAAAGGTTTTCCCTCACCCATGTTTTACTGCAGTTTGCTTTAAGCTTGTGTCTTTACCTTCTTTGATCGCCTAAAATAGGGTCAAATTTCTTTAGGAAAAAATTCCAAACATTTAAATTTTGTATAGGTAACATCTGTAACTTGCAAATACATTTTTCTTTATATATTTTCATCAATTATCAACAAGGGCTGTAAGTGGCAGGTATTAGAACTATTCTCTATTCACAGAATAAAATATTGAAGCCCAGAGAGTCTGACTTGCTTAAAATTCTGGTCAAGTCCTTCCAAGGAAAAAAACTTCCTGGATGTCTGCTCTGTTCCTGCTCTGAAAGATATGCTGCTTTCCTAAACTGCAGTATCAGATGCAAACTAAAATGAAGGAAGCTAAAAATGGGAAATCATTCACTCTTTTAAAAAAAAAAAAAAAAACTTTTATTTTACTTTTAACTTTTACAGAGTTTTGTTGTTTACAGATATGTATGTTCTCAGAGTAGTTATGTGTATGTTCCCCCCATCCCACCCCTCCAAACCATCATACAGCACCTGTGAAGGATCTGCTTTTCTCACAGAGCAATGACTATAGCTATTTTCTTCACATATGATAGTACAGGGCTTTAAGCTACTTCCTTTACGCCTCCCACCCACTGTTCCTTCCCCACAATGTCCATATGTCCACTGTCCATGTCTGTCTTTCCGTCACTTCACTGCATGTGCCATCATCACCATCCTACTACATTCCATATATATGTGTTAGTATATTGTACTTGTCCTTCTCTTTCTGACTGACTTTACTTTTTATGATAGGTTCTAGAGTCAGCCACCTCATTAGGGCTGATTCTTCTGCATTTCTTTTTACAGCTGAGTAGTATTCCATGGTATATATGTAACAGTGATTCTTTATCCATTCATTCGTCGATGGACATCTAGGTTGCTTCCATGTTCTAGCTATTGTATAGAGAGCTGCAATGAACATTGGGATACAGGTGCTTCTTTCAGATTTGATTTCATCAGGGTATAAGCCTAAGAGTGGGATTGCTGGGTCATTGAGTGCTTCTATTTTTAGTTTTTTAAGAAATTTCCATACTGTCTTCCATAGTGGCTGTATCAGTCTACATTCCCACCAGCAATGCAAGAGGGTTCCCTTTTCTCCACACCCTCTCCAGCATTTATTGTCTGTTGATTTGTGGATGACTGCCATTCTGATGGGTGTCAGGTGATAGCTCACTGTAGTTTTGATTTGCATTTCTCTAATTATAAGCGAAGTTGAGCATCGTTTCATGTGTTTTGGGACCATCTGTATGTCCTCTTTGGAGAGGTGTCTGTTTAGGTCCTTTTCCCATTTTTTGATTGGGTTGTTCATTTTTCCGGTGCTGAGGTGCCTGAGTTGCTTGTAGATTTTGGAGATTAATTCTTTGTCTGTTGTTTCATTTGCTATGATTTTCTCCCACTCTGTGGGGTGTCTGTTCAGCTTTTTTGTAATTTCTTTTGCTGTACAAAAGCTTTTAAGTTTCATTAGGTCCCACATGTTCATTTTTGTTCTTAGTTCTGCTATTTTAGTAGGTGGGTCAGAGAAGATCTTGCTTTGATTGATGTCCTTGAGGGTTTTGCCTATATTCTCCTCTAAGAGTTTGATGGTTTCTGGCCTTACATTGAGGTCTTTAATTCATTTTGAGTTGATCTTTGTGTATGGTGTCAGGGAATGTTCCAACTTCATTTATTTGCATGTAGCTGTCCAATTTTCCCAGCACCATTTGTTGAAGAGGCTGTCTTTATCCCATTTTAGAATTTCGCCTCCTTTGTCAAAAATAAGGTACTCATAGGTGCGTGGGTTTATCTCTGGGTTCTCGATCTTGTTCCATTGGTCTATAGTTCTGTTTTTGTGCCAGTATCATACTGTCTTGATGACTGTTGCTTTGTAGTAGTGTCTGAAGTTGGGGAAGCTGATCCCTCTAGCTCCATTCTTCTTCCTCAGGATTGCTTTGGCTATCCAAGGTCTTTTGTGTTTCCATATGAACTGTGTTATTCTTTGGTCTAGTTCTGTGAAAATGTCATTGGTAGTTTGATAGGGATCACATTGAATTTCATGTCGATGGACATCTAGGTTGCTTCCATGTTCAGAAAAGGGCTGCAATGAACATTGGGATACAGGTGCTTCTTTCAGATTTGATTTCATCAGGGTATAAGCCTAAGAGTGGGATTGCTGGGTCATTGAGTGCTTCTATTTTTAGTTTTTTAAGAAATTTCCATACTGTCTTCCATAGTGGCTGTATCAGTCTACATTCCCACCAGCAATGCAAGAGGGTTCCCTTTTCTCCACACCCTCTCCAGCATTTATTGTCTGTTGATTTGTGGATGACTGCCATTCTGATGGGTGTCAGGTGATAGCTCACTGTAGTTTTGATTTGCATTTCTCTAATTATAAGCGAAGTTGAGCATCGTTTCATGTGTTTTGGGACCATCTGTATGTCCTCTTTGGAGAGGTGTCTGTTTAGGTCCTTTTCCCATTTTTTGATTGGGTTGTTCATTTTTCCGGTGCTGAGGTGCCTGAGTTGCTTGTAGATTTTGGAGATTAATTCTTTGTCTGTTGTTTCATTTGCTATGATTTTCTCCCACTCTGTGGGGTGTCTGTTCAGCTTTTTTGTAATTTCTTTTGCTGTACAAAAGCTTTTAAGTTTCATTAGGTCCCACATGTTCATTTTTGTTCTTAGTTCTGCTATTTTAGTAGGTGGGTCAGAGAAGATCTTGCTTTGATTGATGTCCTTGAGGGTTTTGCCTATATTCTCCTCTAAGAGTTTGATGGTTTCTGGCCTTACATTGAGGTCTTTAATTCATTTTGAGTTGATCTTTGTGTATGGTGTCAGGGAATGTTCCAACTTCATTTATTTGCATGTAGCTGTCCAATTTTCCCAGCACCATTTGTTGAAGAGGCTGTCTTTATCCCATTTTAGAATTTCGCCTCCTTTGTCAAAAATAAGGTACTCATAGGTGCGTGGGTTTATCTCTGGGTTCTCGATCTTGTTCCATTGGTCTATAGTTCTGTTTTTGTGCCAGTATCATACTGTCTTGATGACTGTTGCTTTGTAGTAGTGTCTGAAGTTGGGGAAGCTGATCCCTCTAGCTCCATTCTTCTTCCTCAGGATTGCTTTGGCTATCCAAGGTCTTTTGTGTTTCCATATGAACTGTGTTATTCTTTGGTCTAGTTCTGTGAAAAATGTCATTGGTAGTTTGATAGGGATCACATTGAATCTATAGATGACATTTGGTAGTATGGTCATTTTCACAATATTAATTCTTCCGACCCAGGAACATGGAATATCTCTCCATCTGTTTAAGTCTTTTTTAATGTCTCTTATGAGTGTCTTGCAATTTTCAGTGTACAGTTCTTTTGTTTCTTTGGGTAGGTTTATTCCTAGATATTTGATTCTTTTGGTTGCGATGGTGAAGGGGATTGCCTCTTTGATTTTGTTTTCTGATTTTTCATTGTTTGTGTATAGGAATGCCAGTGATTTCTGTATATTAATTTTGTATTCTGTGACTTTACTGAATTCACTGATTAGCTCTAGTAGTTTTGTAATAGTGTCTTTGGGATTTTCTATGTATAATATCATGTCATCTGTGAATAGAGAGAGTTTGACTTCTTCCTTTCCAATCTGGATTCCTCTGATCTCTGATTTCTTTCTCTTCTCTTATTGCTGTTGCTAGCACTTCCAGGACTATGTTGAATAAGAGTGGTGAAAGTAGACACCCTTGTCTTGTTCCTGATCTTAGAGGAAATGCTTTGAGTTTTTCACCATTGAGGATAATGTTCGCTGTGGGCTTCTCAAATATGGCTTTCACTATGTTGAGATAGTTTCCTTCTATGCCCATTTTTTGAAGAGTTTTTATCATAAATGGATGTTGTACTTTGTTGAAGGCTTTTTCTGCATCTGTTGAGATGATCATGTGGTTTTTGTCTCTGAATTTGTTGATATGGTGTATCACATTGATTGATTTGCGGATATTGAAGAATCCTTGCATGCCTGGGATGAACCCGACTTGATCATGATGTATGAGCTTTTTGACGTGTTGTTGAATTCTGTTTGCTAGGATTTTGTTGAGGATTTTGGCGTCTAAATTCATCGGTGATATTGACCTATAATTTTCTTTTTTGGTGTTGTCTTTGCCTGGCTTTGGTATCAGGGTGATGGCGGCCTCATAGAATGTGTTTGGAAGTGTTCCTTCCTGAGCAATTTTTTGGAAGAGTTTTAGAAGGACAGGCATTAGCTCTTCTTTAAATGTTTGGTAGAATTCACTTGTGAAACCATCTGGTCCTGGGCTTTTATTTTTGGGTAGATTTTTGATCACAAAGTCTATTTCTGAGCTTGTGATTGGCTTGTTCATAATTTCTATTTCTTCCTGGTTGAGTCTTGGAAGATTAATCTTCTCTAAGAAACTGTCCATTTCTTCCAGGTTGTCCAGTATTTTGCCTATAGTTGTTCATAATAGTTTCTTATAATCCTTTGGATTTCTGCATTATCTGTTGTAATCTCTCCTTTTTCATTTTTGATTTTGGTGACCTGGTTCTTCTCTCTCTTTCTATTGATGAGTCTGGCCAGTGGTTTGTTGATTTTATTTACCTTTTCAAAGAACCAGCTTTTTGTTTTATTTATCTTTACTATTGTTTCTTTCATTTCTTTTTCATTTATTTCTGCTCTGATCTTTATGATTTCTCTTCTTCTGCTGGCTTTGGGGTGTTTTTGTCCTTCTCCAGTTGTTTTAAGTGTAAGGTTAGGTTGCCTGTTTGAGATTTCCTAGTTTCTTGAGGTAGGATTGAATTGCTATAAAATTCCCTCTTAGAACTGCTTTTGCAGTATCCCATAGGTTTTGCACTGTCATGTGTTCATTGTCATTTTCTTCCAGGAATTTTTTTTATTTCTCCTTTGATTTGCTCGGTAATCAGTTGTTTTTTTAGATATGTGTTGTTTAATCTCCATGTGTTTGTGCTTTTAGCAGTTTTTTTCCTGTAGTTGATCTCTAATCTCATTGCATTGTGGTCAGAGAAGGTGGTTGATATAATTTCAATTTCCTTGAATTGACTGAGGTTTGATTTGTGGGACCAGCCAGTCTTGAAACTTCTGCAAACCTGGAGCGACTTGTTCCATTGATGGAATTTTCTTACCTGCTTATGCAGGAAAGCACCTCCAATTAGCAGAGGTCAGGGCAGTTTCAAAGTCCTCACCTTGTTCCCCTGCCTTTGGGACACAGTTCAAGTCACAACCAAGGAAATGCCTTTATCCTCAAGCACGTTCTCAGTGCTGAGAAGAGCAGGGGCTATGAAGCCAGAGAAACGTACACTGAAATCCTAATTTTACCACTCAAAACCAGGAATAGCCTCAATTTGCACCTCTGAATGTGAATATTTAAAAATAAAAGCAAACAAAATACACTACCTCAAAAGGTTGCTATGATCATTAAAAGCAACGAACACATAAGAAAAATTCAATGAATCACAGCTGCTCATAAACATTACCCTCCAAAGAAAAAAAAAATCTAATAGTGAAAGAGAAGGAAAAAAGAAAAAGGAGGTATTCCACAAATACGTGTTGATAAAACAGAGGATACTATGACTGAGCACACACATATGCATGAATACTCTCATCCTAAAAGATGAAAAATGCACAGTCATTTAAGATTACAAATAAGGATGCACTTGGAAAATGCTGTTATATAAATGTCCATATAGGTATTTGTCTTCTTGTAAGACCTAAGAACTCTGACTATACTGGGTTTCTATGAAACCTGGCCTTAAACTTCACCTTGAGACTGTGCATTATGATTCCAAAACAATCCTTTATTCCAGTTTCAAGACATCTCATCTTTTAGTTTATCCATTATTTTTTCCAGCATTCTTGCATTTGTAAGCGTTTCTTGAGTATCTACTATATGTCAAGCATTGTGCTAGACACTAGGATGCAGAAATAAGTAAGCCAGGGCTCAGACTGAAGCTATCTGGGAGATACCTGCCTCAGATACATAATTTAAAGGGGGTCCCAAAACTCAATAATCAAGATAAATAGTATTTTGATGCAATATTTTCAGTATTAAATATCAGTACAAAAAATCCACTATCAAAAACCTTAAGGTTTTAAACAAAGACAAGATAGTGCACAGTGTCATGCTGAGTCATACAGGAGCTTAGAAGGAAAGAAAAATTAGTGATATATAAAATGTTTATATTTTGGCCACCATGGATTTTTCTGTATTAATATTGATTAATTACAAGAAAATATTACGATGATAGTTTTTGACAGGAAAGCACCTCCAATTAGCAGAGGTCAGGGCAGTTTCAAAGTCCTCACCTTGTTCCCCTGCCTTTGGGACACAGTTCAAGTCACAACCAAGGAAATGCCTTTATCCTCAAGCACGTTCTCAGTGCTGAGAAGAGCAGGGGCTATGAAGCCAGAGAAACGTACACTGAAATCCTAATTTTACCACTCAAAACCAGGAATAGCCTCAATTTGCACCTCTGAATGTGAATATTTAAAAATAAAAGCAAACAAAATACACTACCTCAAAAGGTTGCTATGATCATTAAAAGCAACGAACACATAAGAAAAATTCAATGAATCACAGCTGCTCATAAACATTACCCTCCAAAGAAAAAAAAAATCTAATAGTGAAAGAGAAGGAAAAAAGAAAAAGGAGGTATTCCACAAATACGTGTTGATAAAACAGAGGATACTATGACTGAGCACACACATATGCATGAATACTCTCATCCTAAAAGATGAAAAATGCACAGTCATTTAAGATTACAAATAAGGATGCACTTGGAAAATGCTGTTATATAAATGTCCATATAGGTATTTGTCTTCTTGTAAGACCTAAGAACTCTGACTATACTGGGTTTCTATGAAACCTGGCCTTAAACTTCACCTTGAGACTGTGCATTATGATTCCAAAACAATCCTTTATTCCAGTTTCAAGACATCTCATCTTTTAGTTTATCCATTATTTTTTCCAGCATTCTTGCATTTGTAAGCGTTTCTTGAGTATCTACTATATGTCAAGCATTGTGCTAGACACTAGGATGCAGAAATAAGTAAGCCAGGGCTCAGACTGAAGCTATCTGGGAGATACCTGCCTCAGATACATAATTTAAAGGGGGTCCCAAAACTCAATAATCAAGATAAATAGTATTTTGATGCAATATTTTCAGTATTAAATATCAGTACAAAAAATCCACTATCAAAAACCTTAAGGTTTTAAACAAAGACAAGATAGTGCACAGTGTCATGCTGAGTCATACAGGAGCTTAGAAGGAAAGAAAAATTAGTGATATATAAAATGTTTATATTTTGGCCACCATGGATTTTTCTGTATTAATATTGATTATATCAAATCTTACAAGAAAACATTATTGATCTTGATATGATGAGTTTTTGACATCCTCTTAGATTTCTTATTCTAATCATGGCCCTAAGTAAGGCATGCCTCATAGTTGGCTGAAAACTGAAATTGCAAAGTTGCCCATGGAGGGAGTCTAGGGTCATTAAAGATACACTACAAGTATTGAGACTGAGAAAAACCAAGGGGCAAATGGCACAAGGCTGGTCAGCAGCAATACTCAAAATCAGTCCTTCTCTTGGTTCTTCCTCTGCGACATCATCAGTCTTTATACTCCTTTCATTTAGAAAGAAACAGCCTTTGAGGTGGCTCTGTTTGTCATTCACAGTCTGTTTACACAAGCAGTTCCATAGAGCAACTGGATTTCCACTGGCAAGGTTTCTACTCCACAGGGCATTTTTCCAGACTTGCCTGGCTGGCTTTTGTTCATGAGAGAAGAGTCTGCTCCAGACCTGACTGACTACCATGGATCCCTTAGCTATTCTTGGGTTACAAAATAAGCTTCACATTCAATGCAGGCCAGGCACCCAAATTCCAACATAGCACTAAGGATTACTATGCTATGTGGAACTGTGGCTGCCAGACACAACTGGTACAAAAATGACCCACTTGATTTCTTTTCAAAATATCCTTAAGCATCTAGTTCCTCTCTCTAGGCTTCCCAGGCTTACTCTGTTCTAACCACATCCAACTCCTTCTCCTCTGTTGCACGTTCTTATCTCTGTTGGCAGAGGCTGTCAGCTGTTAAGGTAAATCAGGTTTTCTTTGAAGAAATTGTGCTAGACACTAGGATGCAGAAATAAGTAAGCCAGGGCTCAGACTGAAGCTATCTGGGAGATACCTGCCTCAGATACATAATTTAAAGGGGGTCCCAAAACTCAATAATCAAGATAAATAGTATTTTGATGCAATATTTTCAGTATTAAATATCAGTACAAAAAATCCACTATCAAAAACCTTAAGGTTTTAAACAAAGACAAGATAGTGCACAGTGTCATGCTGAGTCATACAGGAGCTTAGAAGGAAAGAAAAATTAGTGATATATAAAATGTTTATATTTTGGCCACCATGGATTTTTCTGTATTAATATTGATTATATCAAATCTTACAAGAAAACATTATTGATCTTGATATGATGAGTTTTTGACATCCTCTTAGATTTCTTATTCTAATCATGGCCCTAAGTAAGGCATGCCTCATAGTTGGCTGAAAACTGAAATTGCAAAGTTGCCCATGGAGGGAGTCTAGGGTCATTAAAGATACACTACAAGTATTGAGACTGAGAAAAACCAAGGGGCAAATGGCACAAGGCTGGTCAGCAGCAATACTCAAAATCAGTCCTTCTCTTGGTTCTTCCTCTGCGACATCATCAGTCTTTATACTCCTTTCATTTAGAAAGAAACAGCCTTTGAGGTGGCTCTGTTTGTCATTCACAGTCTGTTTACACAAGCAGTTCCATAGAGCAACTGGATTTCCACTGGCAAGGTTTCTACTCCACAGGGCATTTTTCCAGACTTGCCTGGCTGGCTTTTGTTCATGAGAGAAGAGTCTGCTCCAGACCTGACTGACTACCATGGATCCCTTAGCTATTCTTGGGTTACAAAATAAGCTTCACATTCAATGCAGGCCAGGCACCCAAATTCCAACATAGCACTAAGGATTACTATGCTATGTGGAACTGTGGCTGCCAGACACAACTGGTACAAAAATGACCCACTTGATTTCTTTTCAAAATATCCTTAAGCATCTAGTTCCTCTCTCCTAGGCTTCCCAGGCTTACTCTGTTCTAACCACATCCAACTCCTTCTCCTCTGTTGCACGTTCTTATCTCTGTTGGCAGAGGCTGTCAGCTGTTAAGGTAAATCAGGCTACATTTACTCAGACTCTTTTCCACCAACATTTGGCATGTGCCAAATGGGACATGAACAGAAGGGACTTACCCATTTTCAGATGTACCATGTATAATCCACCTTTCCTTTTATCCTCATCTAGCTAAATGAAAAGAATACTATAGAGTTCCCAGAAAATGGCCTCAAAGGTAGATAAAGCAGGGATCTCTGGGTGAAACAAGCCCTCAACTTGAAAATATACTTTGACTGGAAATAAATAAGTTTATTGTATAACCCACTGATATTTAGGTGTCTGATATATAGCAAGCAGCCTATCCTGATTGATCTACTTCCTCAACTAGACTATAAATTCCTCACTGGCAAACTCTATCTGATGCATCTTTATATTTTCAATTGTGAGCTGAACATAGTAGGTGTGCAATAAAATTCTACAGTAAATTAGCCACCTCAGTTTTCCTCTTGAAGCTATTATAAACAAGAGACTCTACCACTATTACCAATAAAGTGACTACTGATGAATTACCCTCCATTTCTTTATATTCTCAAACTTGAAGGCAAAAATATTCCTAGAAATCCCTAATTATGGTCACTAAATAGAATGATTCATGCTTCTTAAATGCCACTTCATGTGCATAATCAGCCAATATCTAAATATAAACAAACACTCAAAGACAGAGGACAGAGTCAGAATGGGAGCCCCAAACACATACTTGAGTCTTCCTCTGGAAAGGTTTCAAATGTACTACAGTGTCTTAGGATACATGTGCTCTGTGAATATCACAGTCGATATCTTGTCAAAACCAAGGGAATAATTGCATCCCCGAGTTAAGAGCACCATGCAGGCAGCAATTTAAATGTGGTGTTGCTTATCAGCACTGATTTACTAATATCTTGCTGTGTATAACTATGTGTGATAGGAAGAAAATGTGTATGTCCTAATCAAGATTCCAGTATAAAAACAAAATTTGTTCTGCTTCCAATTCAAAAGAAGATGGAACAAAGGGAAAGCAGATAAAATAAGAAGCTGTGTTTCTTCCTCTTAGAAATAAACTTTTAAGGAAATCTAAGTCTTCAACGTTTTATCTTCATTTGAGATTGGATGGGCAAGATGCAAGCCAGTTTGCTCAGGTCTTGAGGGAGAAGGAAAACAACCTATATTATGAAGTTATTAAGCTAACACCTCAGCAAGCTGCAGGCATGCTACTCATTTATTACACAAAACCAAAATCTTCTGACAGTCCCTAATTATGTGCTGAGAACTCTAATGAATAACTCTGCATCAGAAGGATTCAGGAAACTTTGATCAGTGTCCCGAGAGGCAGCAGGTCAAGATGAACCTTGAAATCTGATTAACATCACCCATATTCATCTAGTATTCTAAAAATAATGTTTTGTAGCTCTTCCACTCTTCACTTGATTATTTTGAAAACATAATTTTGTCAAATATCCTATGGCAATTATAAAGATACTAGTATTCACTATTGAAGCAGATTTAGGATTTAGTTTACATACTTTCCCATACATATTCCTCTATGCCATTTTGTTCCTAGCCTATAGTTACTTAAAAACCACATTAACGTTCAATGATATACTACATTAGGTGGAAAACCAGCTGTAATTTAGCTCCTTGTCCTCTGCAAGTGAACAAGTTTTTAGAATATCTGGGTTTGAAGTGGTGATTTGTTTAAAATAAGTCACTTACATACCCTTTTTTCTATTCCTTTTTGTTTTAAGATGTGAATCAGGAGCAGAAATTTGATTTAGCTGAAGCTAAATCATCATAAGAAGGATAGAACCTATGCCTGCAGATTCATCAATGATTTGGTTCAAGGGAGATGCATATTTGTGTATGTGTGTGTGTGTGTAAAATGAAAATACAATTGACCTATTGTTCCTCTTAGTAGGATTAGAGAAAGCATGGTAAAAACTCAAAATACACACTACTCCTAAATACTGCATTCAAGGCAAGACATCATTAGTCAATACCCTACTCTTTCCAACTGAGCCTGGCAGTCTACAATCCTTACCACAGTCCTCGAGGTGGCTGCTACCAGACACACAAAACTGAAATACTAGGTGAAAATCAGTATAGCCACTCCTGATTTTGCAAGGGAAGCAGAAAAAAGGCCAAATAAACTTTTAAGGAAATCTAAGTCTTCAACGTTTTATCTTCATTTGAGATTGGATGGGCAAGATGCAAGCCAGTTTGCTCAGGTCTTGAGGGAGAAGGAAAACAACCTATATTATGAAGTTATTAAGCTAACACCTCAGCAAGCTGCAGGCATGCTACTCATTTATTACACAAAACCAAAATCTTCTGACAGTCCCTAATTATGTGCTGAGAACTCTAATGAATAACTCTGCATCAGAAGGATTCAGGAAACTTTGATCAGTGTCCCGAGAGGCAGCAGGTCAAGATGAACCTTGAAATCTGATTAACATCACCCATATTCATCTAGTATTCTAAAAATAATGTTTTGTAGCTCTTCCACTCTTCACTTGATTATTTTGAAAACATAATTTTGTCAAATATCCTATGGCAATTATAAAGATACTAGTATTCACTATTGAAGCAGATTTAGGATTTAGTTTACATACTTTCCCATACATATTCCTCTATGCCATTTTGTTCCTAGCCTATAGTTACTTAAAAACCACATTAACGTTCAATGATATACTACATTAGGTGGAAAACCAGCTGTAATTTAGCTCCTTGTCCTCTGCAAGTGAACAAGTTTTTAGAATATCTGGGTTTGAAGTGGTGATTTGTTTAAAATAAGTCACTTACATACCCTTTTTTCTATTCCTTTTTGTTTTAAGATGTGAATCAGGAGCAGAAATTTGATTTAGCTGAAGCTAAATCATCATAAGAAGGATAGAACCTATGCCTGCAGATTCATCAATGATTTGGTTCAAGGGAGATGCATATTTGTGTATGTGTGTGTGTGTGTAAAATGAAAATACAATTGACCTATTGTTCCTCTTAGTAGGATTAGAGAAAGCATGGTAAAAACTCAAAATACACACTACTCCTAAATACTGCATTCAAGGCAAGACATCATTAGTCAATACCCTACTCTTTCCAACTGAGCCTGGCAGTCTACAATCCTTACCACAGTCCTCGAGGTGGCTGCTACCAGACACACAAAACTGAAATACTAGGTGAAAATCAGTATATCCAGTCCTGAATTTGTCTTATTAATAATGATGGTTTGAAATGGACAAGACTTTAGAGCTAATGTTGTTCCATTCCTTCATTTCACAGGTAAAGAAACTAGGAAATGGAAATGTTAATTGACTTTTCAAAGGTTAAATAGTCAATACACAGGAACTTTTTAATTGAAATTTTTGAATTTGTTATATTCTTTGCTGGTTTGATTTATACCACTGAAAACATGTACAGGGTTTATGATAAAGTGGTTCAAGAAAAACATTTCAGGTATGTTCTATAAACTAAACAAACCAAAAATCCAACACATAAAGTGCAAGAAAAGTCATAGGAAAAAAATCACTCTCTACTTTTATATCCATGAAAGATGATCAGTAAAGCTTACCATACACCCTTGCCATAGTTTCTATGTGCTTACATCAATAATTTCTGACTCCACTTGCTATATCATGCCAGAGAAAAGGCAATACATGTAGAAATTACCTCTAGAGAAACTGCCTCTGTTTGCCCATTCTGGGTTCATCATCATTTATACCATGGTCACATCTGATTTTCTATCTCTCTTCACAAGGTCATATGGAGATCCTCCAGCATTTGGATACCATTCAGAGTCTGAGGCCAGGTTATTAAGAACAAAGCACACTGACTACTTCAGGTCCATTTAATAAAGCTTATTCTATATTTTTAGCTTAGTAACATTAAAAAGATAAGGAGCCCTCTTGGAAGAGTGAAAACGATTATGAAGCTCTCAAAACCTCTCATGTCTCTCCCTCTCTCCGTCACACACACCACACACACTTTTCCCAGACTTCCCTTAAACTGAAAGGGCCCATAGAATATCCTTCATCCTGGGATTCTCTAAATTTGCAGAACCTTTGAGAGAAATGCTAGTGCAAGGGGAGGGGAAAATAATGGCAAACTACTCATGCTATGAAGCCAAAAGCCCCCAGCAGGTTCCCTGTGGTGGAGGAGAAACAGCCATGAGAAAGGACTTCACACAAGGAAACAGGAGGAGCAGCTGGGGAGGAGGTGGAAGTGGGTGACGGAGACATAGAGCCAGAAACAGAGCTGTGAGGAAGAAGGGGAAAAAAGGCTGAGCAGCCGAAGGCTGGTGGTTAAAATAACTTGTGGTAACAGAGTGTTCTTTGTTACCACACACTGCTCTTTGTTATCACACATTACAGAAAGTTATAAACAACAGAAGCACACTGTACACTAAAGCTGTGCTTCAAGCTCCAGGCACTGGTGACCTAACAAACTCCTCAGCTTCCCTCTTGTATAGATTGACGCTGTTTCCAGAACACCGTGTCAGGACTGTGGCCATTAATCTGTGTATCTCAAGCTGCGCTCAGGGACATTCTATAATATCTGGCACTGTGCTGCTTCTTTCCAAGAATCCTCCTGCATTCACATTGATGCCAGCCAGAAAGACGCAGGAAGGGTTAGTAAGAAAGATGCAAAGGGGATCACTCTTATCCATGAAAGATGATCATGCTACCATACACCCTTGCCATAGTTTCTATGTGCTTACATCAATAATTTCTGACTCCACTTGCTATATCATGCCAGAGAAAAGGCAATACATGTAGAAATTACCTCTAGAGAAACTGCCTCTGTTTGCCCATTCTGGGTTCATCATCATTTATACCATGGTCACATCTGATTTTCTATCTCTCTTCACAAGGTCATATGGAGATCCTCCAGCATTTGGATACCATTCAGAGTCTGAGGCCAGGTTATTAAGAACAAAGCACACTGACTACTTCAGGTCCATTTAATAAAGCTTATTCTATATTTTTAGCTTAGTAACATTAAAAAGATAAGGAGCCCTCTTGGAAGAGTGAAAACGATTATGAAGCTCTCAAAACCTCTCATGTCTCTCCCTCTCTCCGTCACACACACACACACACTTTTCCCAGACTTCCCTTAAACTGAAAGGGCCCATAGAATATCCTTCATCCTGGGATTCTCTAAATTTGCAGAACCTTTGAGAGAAATGCTAGTGCAAGGGGAGGGGAAAATAATGGCAAACTACTCATGCTATGAAGCCAAAAGCCCCCAGCAGGTTCCCTGTGGTGGAGGAGAAACAGCCATGAGAAAGGACTTCACACAAGGAAACAGGAGGAGCAGCTGGGGAGGAGGTGGAAGTGGGTGACGGAGACATAGAGCCAGAAACAGAGCTGTGAGGAAGAAGGGGAAAAAAGGCTGAGCAGCCGAAGGCTGGTGGTTAAAATAACTTGTGGTAACAGAGTGTTCTTTGTTACCACACACTGCTCTTTGTTATCACACATTACAGAAAGTTATAAACAACAGAAGCACACTGTACACTAAAGCTGTGCTTCAAGCTCCAGGCACTGGTGACCTAACAAACTCCTCAGCTTCCCTCTTGTATAGATTGACGCTGTTTCCAGAACACCGTGTCAGGACTGTGGCCATTAATCTGTGTATCTCAAGCTGCGCTCAGGGACATTCTATAATATCTGGCACTGTGCTGCTTCTTTCCAAGAATCCTCCTGCATTCACATTGATGCCAGCCAGAAAGACGCAGGAAGGGTTAGTAAGAAAGATGCAAAAGGGGATAGTCCCATCTGTGATGGAAAACAACTATCAAGTTTTACAAGCAAAAGGATGTGAAACTTTCTAGGGGTGGGGGAGAAGACCCAGAGAAAATGATCTCGTTTGAGTTTATACATAAAATTAGATACTCAAAAGAAACAACAAAACAGTCAGTGAAGGCAGTGGACAGACATATCCCAGGCTCACTGCCGGGAATGGACTTCCCACAGTGGCCCTGTAGAAGCTTCATTCTTTCCCTGCTTTCGTGGCCATCTTTTACAACTGCCATCCTTCACACCACAGGCAATCAACTGTCTCTCCTCTAACTCCCACATATGGTTTCATATTTACCAACCACCCTGGGGAAAAGTCACTGAGTAGATGGCCCGAAGAGAGATGGTATGCTCAGTCCTACTTCTTCTCATGAGGTCCACTTCATAGCCAGTGGTTCATAGTCCATTTCCTCTCCCCTCAAGGCCCTTCACTATGATCTTTCTTTCCTAGCCAAGTAAGTCATATTCTCCTTCAGAAGCCAACGCTGACTTTCTAACTGCCAAAGCTCTCTCAGAGTCTTCACTCTGCTTAACTTCTCAGTAGCAGTGGTCAGACAATAAAGAACCCTTTCTCTTTGTTCAAACTTTCACCACTCTGTTATGGTAGACTGTGTCTCATTCTGCTTTATAATTGATTACTTTGCCTTTATTTACCTGTCATTTAATTATCAATCAACTGTTGATGGTTTCTAGGATTCTCATTTTCTGTTCTGAACTCTGAAAATGTTGTTTCTCATTAGATCCTTAGAAAAACTATGTCTAATTCATTCATGAGCATCCCTTAGCAATGGCCCTTATATATCAGAGCCTGATTTCTTACTTTCAGAACTGTGCTTCAACTCCAGCTTCCCTCTTTTGTATAGATTGACGCTGTTTCCAGAACACCGTGTCAGGACTGTGGCCATTAATCTGTGTATCTCAAGCTGCGCTCAGGGACATTCTATAATATCTGGCACTGTGCTGCTTCTTTCCAAGAATCCTCCTGCATTCACATTGATGCCAGCCAGAAAGACGCAGGAAGGGTTAGTAAGAAAGATGCAAAAGGGGATAGTCCCATCTGTGATGGAAAACAACTATCAAGTTTTACAAGCAAAAGGATGTGAAACTTTCTAGGGGTGGGGGAGAAGACCCAGAGAAAATGATCTCGTTTGAGTTTATACATAAAATTAGATACTCAAAAGAAACAACAAAACAGTCAGTGAAGGCAGTGGACAGACATATCCCAGGCTCACTGCCGGGAATGGACTTCCCACAGTGGCCCTGTAGAAGCTTCATTCTTTCCCTGCTTTCGTGGCCATCTTTTACAACTGCCATCCTTCACACCACAGGCAATCAACTGTCTCTCCTCTAACTCCCACATATGGTTTCATATTTACCAACCACCCTGGGGAAAAGTCACTGAGTAGATGGCCCAAGAGAGATGGTATGCTCAGTCCTACTTCTTCTCATGAGGTCCACTTCATAGCCAGTGGTTCATAGTCCATTTCCTCTCCCCTCAAGGCCCTTCACTATGATCTTTCTTTCCTAGCCAAGTAAGTCATATTCTCCTTCAGAAGCCAACGCTGACTTTCTAACTGCCAAAGCTCTCTCAGAGTCTTCACTCTGCTTAACTTCTCAGTAGCAGTGGTCAGACAATAAAGAACCCTTTCTCTTTGTTCAAACTTTCACCACTCTGTTATGGTAGACTGTGTCTCATTCTGCTTTATAATTGATTACTTTGCCTTTATTTACCTGTCATTTAATTATCAATCAACTGTTGATGGTTTCTAGGGATTCTCATTTTCTGTTCTGAACTCTGAAAATGTTGTTTCTCATTAGATCCTTAGAAAAAACTATGTCTAATTCATTCATGAGCATCCCTTAGCAATGGTACAAATCCTGAGATAGGAGCGAGGCCAATATTATCATCAGAGCCTGTCATCTCTCCTGTGATATCTTTCAGATATTTTCCCTCTTCATTTCCACTGCCACCTTGACAAGTCATCATGTTCACGTAGTAACCAGAGTTATAATTCTAGCTTAGCCCAAAACTTACACTTTCTCCTCTCCCCATTCCATCCTACAGAGAGCCACCAAAATTATTCTTCCAAAAGACAGATACCTTCACACACCTTCACCCTTATACAGGATGACATCCAGACCTCATGAGATGAGAAATTCCATGTCCCCAATCATTTGGCCTCAACCCCTAGGTGTTTATCGCTGTGCGTATCCTCCACTCTAGCCTTGCTGATATACTCAACAAGCATTCTGCCCTTTATGTCTCTGAACATATGGTTCTTTCTACATCATTCTAGTGAAACAACCATCCCCAAGTTCCAGCTGAAGGATCATGACCTCTATAAAACTGTACCTGCTCCACCTAAGGGCAATAAGTCATTCATTTCTTCCTCTAAGTCATAAGAACACTTATCCCATACCTTTTTCAAATCATTGAATATGTTATATTTCAAGTTATATGTTTATGTGTATCACACTGTGAACTCTCAGGAATCAGAATCCCAGTCTCATACTGCCAGTACCTAATACAGCACCTGGCACATTTGTAGAATGTTTATTATGTTGGATTAAATTCAATGGCATTTTAAATGGATCTTCCAGAAATAAATCTTTTACAATTTATCAGACATGGAAAATTGTGAAATCATGTATTTCAAGAGAGGAAAGATGACAGAATATGTTAAGAGATAGACTTACTTTCCACCATACACTTTTTTATAGAAAACTAGATTTTTTACCACTAATGTGTACTACTATTGCACACAGTCCAAGAAGGCACTATAATCTGTGCCTAGCACTGTGCACAGATGGAATTTTATTTGTCACAGAACAATTTCATTAACCAAAGAAACCTATGAACTTAGATAACCTCTGTGTAGATTATTTTTCTTCCCTCAATTCCCAGAAAAACTATGTCTAATTCATTCATGAGCATCCCTTAGCAATGGTACAAATCCTGAGATAGGAGCGAGGCCAATATTATCATCAGAGCCTGTCATCTCTCCTGTGATATCTTTCAGATATTTTCCCTCTTCATTTCCACTGCCACCTTGACAAGTCATCATGTTCACGTAGTAACCAGAGTTATAATTCTAGCTTAGCCCAAAACTTACACTTTCTCCTCTCCCCATTCCATCCTACAGAGAGCCACCAAAATTATTCTTCCAAAAGACAGATACCTTCACACACCTTCACCCTTATACAGGATGACATCCAGACCTCATGAGATGAGAAATTCCATGTCCCCAATCATTTGGCCTCAACCCCTAGGTGTTTATCGCTGTGCGTATCCTCCACTCTAGCCTTGCTGATATACTCAACAAGCATTCTGCCCTTTATGTCTCTGAACATATGGTTCTTTCTACATCATTCTAGTGAAACAACCATCCCCAAGTTCCAGCTGAAGGATCATGACCTCTATAAAACTGTACCTGCTCCACCTAAGGGCAATAAGTCATTCATTTCTTCCTCTAAGTCATAAGAACACTTATCCCATACCTTTTTCAAATCATTGAATATGTTATATTTCAAGTTATATGTTTATGTGTATCACACTGTGAACTCTCAGGAATCAGAATCCCAGTCTCATACTGCCAGTACCTAATACAGCACCTGGCACATTTGTAGAATGTTTATTATGTTGGATTAAATTCAATGGCATTTTAAATGGATCTTCCAGAAATAAATCTTTTACAATTTATCAGACATGGAAAATTGTGAAATCATGTATTTCAAGAGAGGAAAGATGACAGAATATGTTAAGAGATAGACTTACTTTCCACCATACACTTTTTTATAGAAAACTAGATTTTTTACCACTAATGTGTACTACTATTGCACACAGTCCAAGAAGGCACTATAATCTGTGCCTAGCACTGTGCACAGATGGAATTTTATTTGTCACAGAACAATTTCATTAACCAAAGAAACCTATGAACTTAGATAACCTCTGTGTAGATTATTTTTTTCTTCCCCCTCAATTCCCACAGAGCCATGGTGCCCTTTATTTGTAGCATTTGGCATAGTATAACTGATAATGATAAGATCTACAGATGTGTCCTCAATGGTGGATAATGAACTCCTAGAAGACAGGGATTCTCCACTCCTCACCTCCACAGAATCTGTAAGATTCCAGTATTGTGCTCTGCATACCTGCAATTATTTAATACAATTGGTCTGACCAAGAAAATATGACTAAAACTGAAGGCATAATAATAATTATACTAGTTTGCAGGTAATAATTCATGTTAAGTAGAAAGAACAAAGAGAAAAATCTAAAATACTGTTAATAGGTAACAGCAATAAACATTACGTTTACTATAGTCATATTTAGTGTAGAGGCCGAATAGTTATAAGAACATTATCAACTGTTTGGTTTTGTTATCCATTATTTAGGTCAGGGATAAAACATATATTTTACTTTTAAGTGAGAACCTTGAATGTGTTTGCATGGCCAAAACTGTATAGAATCACCAATGAGTGAAGAAGATAAAAAGTTTTGAGATAAAAAAAAGAAAAGGCAAATGGATTCTGAAATAATATTCTTACAAACAAAACAGAAAAAAAATCAGAAATTTCCAGATAAATCTAAAACCTAATTCCTCTGGTGAAAGTACTCTAACTAAAGCCTTCAGTGCCTAGGAAACAGTTTGAAGGTTCCCTGCTCTGAATAACAAAATGTACAGAATGCAAACTCTATCCTCATAGAGCTGACAACACAGTTATATTAACAGCTACATTAAATGTTAGAAAACAATAGAAGATTTAAGAAAAAAAGTGCAATAATGTAAGATTCATATATGTCAGATAAACATTCATTGAGCACCTATTATGGAAATATGCAATATCCATATTCTTATGTGAGGTGTATGTCCAAAGGTACCCCATCCTATTACACAGTCCATTTTTTCCATGAAGTGCTCATTTTTCTTCCTCCAACCCTCTCTTTATCCCTCCACCTTCACACACTCTCAGAAGTGTTCTCTGGCTCCTAAATACATCTAGAAATTTATCTATCCTTGTTTATCCTATTTACCATTATCCATTTTGTATTACACTTAATTATAGTCAGGTAATGGACCAATGAACTTTAGATCACTTGCAGATAGGCTTTACATCTCATTTACTAACAAACTCTTAATGCATTTGCCACAATGGAACACAGTTTACTGGCTAGGCAATGCTTGATCACAATATGGTAGATCTGGACTTCTCTACCCCTACAGAATCTGTAAGATTCCAGTATTGGTCTGACCAAAAGAAAATATGACTAAAACTGAAGGCATAATAATAATTATACTAGTTTGCAGGTAATAATTCATGTTAAGTAGAAAGAACAAAGAAAAATCTAAAATACTGTTAATAGGTAACAGCAATAAACATTACGTTTACTATAGTCATATTTAGTGTAGAGGCCGAATAGTTATAAGAACATTATCAACTGTTTGGTTTTGTTATCCATTATTTAGGTCAGGGATAAAACATATATTTTACTTTTAAGTGAGAACCTTGAATGTGTTTGCATGGCCAAAACTGTATAGAATCACCAATGAGTGAAGAAGATAAAAAGTTTTGAGATAAAAAAAAGAAAAGGCAAATGGATTCTGAAATAATATTCTTACAAACAAAACAGAAAAAAAATCAGAAATTTCCAGATAAATCTAAAACCTAATTCCTCTGGTGAAAGTACTCTAACTAAAGCCTTCAGTGCCTAGGAAACAGTTTGAAGGTTCCCTGCTCTGAATAACAAAATGTACAGAATGCAAACTCTATCCTCATAGAGCTGACAACACAGTTATATTAACAGCTACATTAAATGTTAGAAAACAATAGAAGATTTAAGAAAAAAAGTGCAATAATGTAAGATTCATATATGTCAGATAAACATTCATTGAGCACCTATTATGGAAATATGCAATATCCATATTCTTATGTGAGGTGTATGTCCAAAGGTACCCCATCCTATTACACAGTCCATTTTTTCCATGAAGTGCTCATTTTTCTTCCTCCAACCCTCTCTTTATCCCTCCACCTTCACACACTCTCAGAAGTGTTCTCTCTGGCTCCTAAATACATCTAGAAATTTATCTATCCTTGTTTATCCTATTTACCATTATCCATTTTGTATTACACTTAATTATAGTCAGGTAATGGACCAATGAACTTTAGATCACTTGCAGATAGGCTTTACATCTCATTTACTAACAAACTCTTAATGCATTTGCCACAATGGAACACAGTTTACTGGCTAGGCAATGCTTGATCACAATATGGTAGATCTGGACTTCTCTACCCCTACAAAATCTATAAGAATTCTACTTTTCAGAGGGAGAAAAAATCAACAAGACAAGAAAGGGAAAAAAAAGATAGAAGAGAGGTGATTAATACCATATAGATAAATCCTTTTTATCAAGGCAACTTGCAACAATTACTTTATTGACATGCCTCCTTTGAAAGAAAGTATTACATTTTATTTCTCTTTGTGGTCCATAGCCTCATCCAACCATTGATATAAAACATATATCTAATGAATATCTGGTAAATTAATTAGTTAATTAAAGATAGAAAAGCATAAGAAATGTTCTCAATCACTATTTACTGAAATGAGAAATTAATTAAGGTCAACAGAAGAGAAAGGCAATCCTCTCTTAGTTTCCTCATCCCAATGTGTCCAAAAGTGCTTCAATATGATACCTACCCCTTAAGCCAGATTTGAAAGGATATTATAAGTACAAATTCACAGAACAATTATCTTCTTAAAACAGGATATTCACTAATTTAAACTAAATTCACCTCAATAAATTTTTATTGAGCACCGACTCTATATGGGGCATATTTCTGATATCAGGGAAGAAAGAGATAAAATAAGACTGTCCTTTCCCTCAAGGATCTTACAATCTAGTGTCCTGTTCCTTGTAAACTGCAGTACGTTATGCTATGATGCAAAAACATGATGACATCTCACAATAGTTATAAAGTCCTATGTTTTAAAACCATGGCCAAAAGAGATACACTAATTCTCCTTTATACAAAGCCCGAGTATTTCACAGCCAAATCCTGCATGGCAGCCTGCCAGTCTGAAGGACCTCAACCCAAACGGCCTGTATTCATTCCTCAGAAACAAAATGAAATAGACAGCTCTTCAAATGGAGTCAGCAATGACTTAATTTTCACAGCAATGAAACTCTGGCTCCTAAATACATCTAGAAATTTATCTATCCTTGTTTATCCTATTTACCATTATCCATTTTGTATTACACTTAATTATAGTCAGGTAATGGACCAATGAACTTTAGATCACTTGCAGATAGGCTTTACATCTCATTTACTAACAAACTCTTAATGCATTTGCCACAATGGAACACAGTTTACTGGCTAGGCAATGCTTGATCACAATATGGTAGATCTGGACTTCTCTACCCCTACAAAATCTATAAGAATTCTACTTTTCAGAGGGAGAAAAAATCAACAAGACAAGAAAGGGAAAAAAAAGATAGAAGAGAGGTGATTAATACCATATAGATAAATCCTTTTTATCAAGGCAACTTGCAACAATTACTTTATTGACATGCCTCCTTTGAAAGAAAGTATTACATTTTATTTCTCTTTGTGGTCCATAGCCTCATCCAACCATTGATATAAAACATATATCTAATGAATATCTGGTAAATTAATTAGTTAATTAAAGATAGAAAAGCATAAGAAATGTTCTCAATCACTATTTACTGAAATGAGAAATTAATTAAGGTCAACAGAAGAGAAAGGCAATCCTCTCTTAGTTTCCTCATCCCAATGTGTCCAAAAGTGCTTCAATATGATACCTACCCCTTAAGCCAGATTTGAAAGGATATTATAAGTACAAATTCACAGAACAATTATCTTCTTAAAACAGGATATTCACTAATTTAAACTAAATTCACCTCAATAAATTTTTATTGAGCACCGACTCTATATGGGGCATATTTCTGATATCAGGGAAGAAAGAGATAAAATAAGACTGTCCTTTCCCTCAAGGATCTTACAATCTAGTGTCCTGTTCCTTGTAAACTGCAGTACTTTATGCTATGATGCAAAAAACATGATGACATCTCACAATAGTTATAAAGTCCTATGTTTTAAAACCATGGCCAAAAGAGATACACTAATTCTCCTTTATACAAAGCCCGAGTATTTCACAGCCAAATCCTGCATGGCAGCCTGCCAGTCTGAAGGACCTCAACCCAAACGGCCTGTATTCATTCCTCAGAAACAAAATGAAATAGACAGCTCTTCAAATGGAGTCAGCAATGACTTAATTTTCACAGAAACATCTATATCCACGTGTTTATGTTAAAACAAAGCTGGTAGAAGGGCTCTCCCTCACAATTTTCTTCAAACAAAATATAAATGCTGGCTTTATTTTTATTTCTATGGACTGATCACAAATATCATATCAGGGGCAGCTTTTATGCTTCTTAATAACCCAAATATTGTGGCAATTTAAGCTCAGGTTCTATGGAGATACATCACTTCATTATATAAAGGAGACAAATACCATCTATAAAACAGCTCATTTTAATCAACTTATCTCAAAAATGAAAAATAAAAATTCTTGAAAAGTCTAATCTTAAATAACAGACATAGTGAATGATATCTTTTTCTCCACAGAAGTTTTAAGAGAAAACAAATGTAAGTATATGAGTATGCTTATATGAATATATATATTTACATATACATATAAAATGATAAACATAATACAAAATTATATATTTCCATACATGGCTTTAAAATTCAAATATATGATGAAAGGGGAAATGAAAAGATACTACTGTTTCAAAATTATTAGGGAATTACTGAGGAATAATACAGCAAAAACATAAAAATACTAAAAACATAAAAAATTAAATGTTCAGGTGTCTTCACTAATTAGGTAGTGAAGAGAGGAAAATCCACATTTTCATTGATCAAACAGAGGATACCTTCTTTTCATTCAGAAGAAATGGAATTTCCTCATAAGTACCATGTTCTTGGCATGAACTCTGCTCCTTGCTGAGTCCCTTCTGCCCTATGCATTGACAGCTGTCCTGGCCGGCTTTTTTTTTTGACACCGACTCTATATGGGGCATATTTCTGATATCAGGAAGAAAGAGATAAAATAAGACTGTCCTTTCCTCAAGGATCTTACAATCTAGTGTCCTGTTCCTTGTAAACTGCAGTACTTTATGCTATGATGCAAAAACATGATGACATCTCACAATAGTTATAAAGTCCTATGTTTTAAAACCATGGCCAAAAGAGATACACTAATTCTCCTTTATACAAAGCCCGAGTATTTCACAGCCAAATCCTGCATGGCAGCCTGCCAGTCTGAAGGACCTCAACCCAAACGGCCTGTATTCATTCCTCAGAAACAAAATGAAATAGACAGCTCTTCAAATGGAGTCAGCAATGACTTAATTTTCACAGAAACATCTATATCCACGTGTTTATGTTAAAACAAAGCTGGTAGAAGGGCTCTCCCTCACAATTTTCTTCAAACAAAATATAAATGCTGGCTTTATTTTTATTTCTATGGACTGATCACAAATATCATATCAGGGGCAGCTTTTATGCTTCTTAATAACCCAAATATTGTGGCAATTTAAGCTCAGGTTCTATGGAGATACATCACTTCATTATATAAAGGAGACAAATACCATCTATAAAACAGCTCATTTTAATCAACTTATCTCAAAAATGAAAAATAAAAATTCTTGAAAAGTCTAATCTTAAATAACAGACATAGTGAATGATATCTTTTTCTCCACAGAAGTTTTAAGAGAAAACAAATGTAAGTATATGAGTATGCTTATATGAATATATATATTTACATATACATATAAAATGATAAACATAATACAAAATTATATATTTCCATACATGGCTTTAAAATTCAAATATATGATGAAAGGGGAAATGAAAAGATACTACTGTTTCAAAATTATTAGGGAATTACTGAGGAATAATACAGCAAAAACATAAAAATACTAAAAACATAAAAAATTAAATGTTCAGGTGTCTTCACTAATTAGGTAGTGAAGAGAGGAAAATCCACATTTTCATTGATCAAACAGAGGATACCTTCTTTTCATTCAGAAGAAATGGAATTTCCTCATAAGTACCATGTTCTTGGCATGAACTCTGCTCCTTGCTGAGTCCCTTCTGCCCTATGCATTGACAGCTGTCCTGCCTGGGCTTCCAGGGACTTCAAGGTGTGTATTTCCCATTTTCATCCTATCTAGATCAACTTGTTACTGTTCAACTGCTAAGTCATGTCCAACTCTTTGCAATCCCATGGACTACAGCAATCCAGGCCTCCCTGTCCCTCATCATCTCCCGGAGTTTGCCCAAGTTCATCAACCTTGGCAATAAGACCAACTTACTTGTCCCAGAAATAGTATTAGGCAGAGCTGTGATACCTGCACCACCTCTTCACTTTGTCAGAGGTCAAGTGCCCTCATCATCTCCTAGAGAACTCTAGACTTCTTGGTACTAGCTTCTTACCTGTAACTCCCAACAGATCCAAAACTCTTCTCTTAGCTTAAGCAATATTTGACTCAAGAAGCTCCTTTAAATCCCTGAGGCTCTAAATCTGGCACTCAATGAAAACAAAACCAAAAAAAAGTAATAATAATAATCGATGACAGCTACTATGGTGTGTCATAAGATAATTTATATTTTAAACTTCTTTGGGACTTAAAAAAAAAAAAAGCTTCCCAGAAATCCAGAAATATCAGGCAACAGAGAGCTAAAGGTGGAAGGAAAAAGAAAAGCTTCCAAGTTCACTAATATCTGCCTGATACACTCAGGTCACCTGGTCTAGGACATGGAATCCAGACCAGAGACACTCAGGGTGGTATTAAGGCCTAAGACACTAGAATCAGAAGGTTTAGATTCAAATATGGCTCAGCTAATATGTAGCCACCACAGCAGCTGTGTTCCTCTATTTCCTCATCACAGAGATTCTAATAGCACATTGCTCATAGGGTATGTGAAGAAGAGGGCAATGCACCCTCTCACCACTAGGCCGGTTATCAATGTTTTTACTGCTGTTTCTGGGACTGCTGCTATTACTATTGCCAGCATGCTGGAGTCACTAGATTGTACACTCTATGAAGAGAAGTTTCACGCACAGCAGGTGTCTTCACTAATTAGGTAGTGAAGAGAGGAAAATCCACATTTTCATTGATCAAACAGAGGATACCTTCTTTTCATTCAGAAGAAATGGAATTTCCTCATAAGTACCATGTTCTTGGCATGAACTCTGCTCCTTGCTGAGTCCCTTCTGCCCTATGCATTGACAGCTGTCCTGCCTGGGCTTCCAGGGACTTCAAGGTGTGTATTTCCCATTTTCATCCTATCTAGATCAACTTGTTACTGTTCAACTGCTAAGTCATGTCCAACTCTTTGCAATCCCATGGACTACAGCAATCCAGGCCTCCTGTCCTCATCATCTCCCGGAGTTTGCCCAAGTTCATCAACCTTGGCAATAAGACCAACTTACTTGTCCCAGAAATAGTATTAGGCAGAGCTGTGATACCTGCACCACCTCTTCACTTTGTCAGAGGTCAAGTGCCCTCATCATCTCCTAGAGAACTCTAGACTTCTTGGTACTAGCTTCTTACCTGTAACTCCCAACAGATCCAAAACTCTTCTCTTAGCTTAAGCAATATTTGACTCAAGAAGCTCCTTTAAATCCCTGAGGCTCTAAATCTGGCACTCAATGAAAACAAAACCAAAAAAAAGTAATAATAATAATCGATGACAGCTACTATGGTGTGTCATAAGATAATTTATATTTTAAACTTCTTTGGGACTTAAAAAAAAAAAAAGCTTCCCAGAAATCCAGAAATATCAGGCAACAGAGAGCTAAAGGTGGAAGGAAAAAGAAAAGCTTCCAAGTTCACTAATATCTGCCTGATACACTCAGGTCACCTGGTCTAGGACATGGAATCCAGACCAGAGACACTCAGGGTGGTATTAAGGCCTAAGACACTAGAATCAGAAGGTTTAGATTCAAATATGGCTCAGCTAATATGTAGCCACCACAGCAGCTGTGTTCCTCTATTTCCTCATCACAGAGATTCTAATAGCACATTGCTCATAGGGTATGTGAAGAAGAGGGCAATGCACCCTCTCACCACTAGGCCGGTTATCAATGTTTTTACTGCTGTTTCTGGGACTGCTGCTATTACTATTGCCAGCATGCTGGAGTCACTAGATTGTACACTCTATGAAGAGAAGTTTCACGCACAGCATAGTGGTTACAAATGCAGGCTCTAGAGTCTGACCTCAAATCCCAGTTGGGTCATTTTCTGACTTACGTAAATTCCTTGGACAATTCATTTAATCTCTCTGTGCCCCATTTTCCTCATATAAAAAGAGGATGCTAACATCCATGGCATTAATAGGAGTGAAGTGTGTTAGTTGCTCAGTTGCACCTGACTCTTTGCAGTCCCATAGACTGTAGCCTGCCAGACTCCTCCGTCCATGGAATTCTCCAGGCAAAATACTGGAGTGGGTAGCCATTCCCTTCTCCAAGAGATCCTCCCAATCCAGAAATTGAACCCAGGTCTCCTGAATTGCAGATTGATTCTTTATCATCTGAGCCACCAAGGAAGCCCACTTGAGTGAAGTTATATGTATAAAATGTTTGCAAGAGTTGTACATAATAACCATCTTCTCTACTTACCCTTGCAGTGTCAAAAGTAAAAATAGTAATAATAAGCAGACAAGACCACATACGATAAGGTAGGCACTTTGTTAACCTACATACACATATGCACACACACATATATCTGTATATTTAATTATCCTCATTTACAAATAAGAAAACCAAGGCACAATGTAAGTAACATTACTTACATTGATATCTTGAGTGGCAGACTCACAAGAATCATGATTTAAATTTAGGCTCTCTGGCTTCAGAGCCCATGCTCTCAATCACTATGCTATGCTGCCTGAAAAAAAAAAAAAAAACTTAAAACAATGAATGGATTTTCCTGCTAGACAAATATTGCAGAGTCCATCACCTTGACTGTTTTCAATGAGAGTGGACAGCCTCATCCCAAAAACCTGGGAATTTTAGGTCAACTGAGTGTTGACTCAATATTTTTTTTACTGACTTAATGCTTGGGGACAGTGTCTTGCTTTTTTATCCTCTTTGAATTCACATTCCTACAAATACCTTAACTTCGGATTCTTCTAGATCATCTTTTCTGTGCATGCTTCCCAATAAAAGACTTCAAGCAATCTAAAATTTCAACTGAAACCACCAAATGATGCACAAAAGGAGACAAGAAAGGAATGTGGCAAGAAGAACAGACTGAGGAACAATAAAGATAGTCAGAATGGACCACTGAATTCTTAAAAAAATGAACACTCATCATCTACCAGATTAGCAAATATCAAGCTTGCTTACATACTATACTGGTTAGGTGTGGGAGAAACTGGCACTCACATATGGCTAGTGAGTGCAAATAAGTACAACTGCCTATGGTGGTGAAATCTGCCAATATTTATCTAGTTTTAAATGCACACATCCTTTGAATAAAGCATTCCCTGAACATTAATCTTAAATAGTTTGGATGCCATCTCATGCTATACCAAAAAGACATTCAAATTCAGAGCACTTCTAAATTTCAGAAGAGAGATTAATGAATGGCTTTCATGACAACCACAGACATAAAATTATTCATAGTATAACTTTGCTTTAATTGACAAATTATGCTATAACTAATATGATGTCCAAGCAGATAGAGATCATATTTCCATCGTATTCCTTTGATGTCTAAATTGGAAGGTCTGTTACATAGTTCTTCCTGTTATAGAGTTCAAGGGTAGGGCTTATTGGATCAAGGGGCAAGCATTACTCTAAGGAGAGAAAGGTCTGGGTTTGAAAAAGGGGGACATACAGGTTCTAATCGATCTTTGCCAATAATTTTGCCTTCCTGAATAAGATACTTCACTCCTCTGATTTCTCTTGTCAGTGAATGACAAATGTGAATTAGCTCTAGATTTGCTTCGCTTGTAATGATGAATCTATACAGCAGCTAAATTAAGCTGAATCTCAATGTGACAACACAAAAGGAAAAAGAAACTAACACTTAAGAAGTGAGTTTGTGGCAGATCAAGATGGCAGTGAGGGAAGATTCTGAACTCGCCTCTTCCCTTAGACAGACCAAATCTACCATTATATATGGAATAATTCCCTTTGACAAACAACTGAAAACTAGCTGAACTGCTCCTCCACAACAAAGAATGAAGGGACCACTTTGTAAATGGATAAAAAAAGGCAGAGATGTGGTCTTACCATAACCCTACCCCTAACATGGTGACTCACAGTAGCAAGGGATCTCACAAACCTGGAGCTTCTCTCAGAGGAATGACCCTTGGGACATATACCAGAGAGGTGAGCTCCCAAAACATCTGTCTTAGAAAACCAACAAGGCTAAAACAAACAAACAAAAAAACAAACAAAAACACAAAAAAACCAGCAAGGCTAACTAATGTTCAACGAACCCAAAGGGCTATACAGAACTCTCCTTTTAAAGGGCTCAGGGGCTGCTTGTCCCAGGACCCAGCACCAAAGCAGCAATTTGCAAAGTATCTGGATTACATGTGAAACAGATTCACTTGCCAATCTAGCATCTGCTGGAGGGGCAAGGGACAGCTGGGACTCTCTCCAGAGGTGGAGGCACTGGCAAACACCATTTCTGCACTCTCACACTACCCTGCTAGCACAAGGGGGTGTATGAGGACAGGACACCCTCCTGCTGCCTTGCTGAGGCCTGGAGGGGAAAGAAGGTGCAACACTATCCTACTGTCTCACTAAAGCCAACAAGTGCAGGCAGTTACAGAACTCTCTTGCTCCCAAGCTGTGGTGAACAAGCATAGGCAGTCATGACATTCTCTGGCTCCTTTGCTAAAGCCAAGGACACAGGCAGACAAAGTACTCTCCCGCTGCATTGCTGAAGTCAGAGAGCATGCTCTGCCTCCTTCACTCTCCAGTTGCCTTGTTAAAGACAGTGGGCACATAAGTCAACCCAAGGGACAATTCTAGACCATCTGGCCTTGGAGGCCAAGGAGGCTTGTGTGCCTGGACTCCATATGATAGTAATAATCAGAAGGACAGCTCTTGGCAGGCTACTACTCAATGTGACAACACAAAAGGAAAAAGAAACTAACACTTAAGAAGTGAGTTTGTGGCAGATCAAGATGGCAGTGAGGGAAGATTCTGAACTCGCCTCTTCCCTTAGACAGACCAAATCTACCATTATATATGGAATAATTCCCTTTGACAAACAACTGAAAACTAGCTGAACTGCTCCTCCACAACAAAGAATGAAGGGACCACTTTGTAAATGGATAAAAAAAGGCAGAGATGTGGTCTTACCATAACCCTACCCCTAACATGGTGACTCACAGTAGCAAGGGATCTCACAAACCTGGAGCTTCTCTCAGAGGAATGACCCTTGGGACATATACCAGAGAGGTGAGCTCCCAAAACATCTGTCTTAGAAAACCAACAAGGCTAAAACAAACAAACAAAAAAACAAACAAAAACACAAAAAAACCAGCAAGGCTAACTAATGTTCAACGAACCCAAAGGGCTATACAGAACTCTCCTTTTAAAGGGCTCAGGGGCTGCTTGTCCCAGGACCCAGCACCAAAGCAGCAATTTGCAAAGTATCTGGATTACATGTGAAACAGATTCACTTGCCAATCTAGCATCTGCTGGAGGGGCAAGGGACAGCTGGGACTCTCTCCAGAGGTGGAGGCACTGGCAAACACCATTTCTGCACTCTCACACTACCCTGCTAGCACAAGGGGGTGTATGAGGACAGGACACCCTCCTGCTGCCTTGCTGAGGCCTGGAGGGGAAAGAAGGTGCAACACTATCCTACTGTCTCACTAAAGCCAACAAGTGCAGGCAGTTACAGAACTCTCTTGCTCCCAAGCTGTGGTGAACAAGCATAGGCAGTCATGACATTCTCTGGCTCCTTTGCTAAAGCCAAGGACACAGGCAGACAAAGTACTCTCCCGCTGCATTGCTGAAGTCAGAGAGCATGCTCTGCCTCCTTCACTCTCCAGTTGCCTTGTTAAAGACAGTGGGCACATAAGTCAACCCAAGGGACAATTCTAGACCATCTGGCCTTGGAGGCCAAGGAGGCTTGTGTGCCTGGACTCCATATGATAGTAATAATCAGAAGGACAGCTCTTGGCAGGCTACTACTCTCAGGGTACCACACAGAAAGCAGAGTAAAACACATCCCCAGTCTTCATACTAAAAAGGCCTATTGATTTGTCCCAGAGCTTCCACCTAAGGCATAGGCTTCAGGTTTGTCATATATCTGGAGACTACAGAGGCACTGCCAGGTAACAAGCAGGGAGACACTATCCTCGAGCACTCCTTTGGCCTCACTCCAGCTAACTGCTGCCTTCCAGAAAAGAGTATATATACTCATCTGGAGCTTTATTTTTGTAACTGTCACCCAGAGGACACCATCCCCAGGTCTCCTGATAAGGAGATCATCAAGGTTTATGATTTCAGTGCCATGGAATTTCACATACTGACATACTTAAAACACTACTGCTTGAGGGTCTGGCTTCTAATCTGCTTGAAACTGGTTCTAAATGTGACCCCACCCCTTGGAACACAACAGGTCTTGGCATACCCTCACTAACAGGGACATATAAAGAATAAACCAGGCTGCTTAGACAATCATAAAAGTTCAAGGGACAATCAAGAGCTAGAGTAGGTTGAGTGACAAACTTCACCACTTACACAAGAACACTCCTTCAAAACTGAGAGAAGAAACTCTTATCTAACGCATAAGAACAAACAGAGTCAAGCGAAATGAAAAGAAAAAAAAAAAGAAACAGAGAAATACGTTCCAAACAAAAAAACAAGGTAAAACCTAGAGAAAGAACTTAACGAAACAGAGGTAAGTAATCACCTGATAACCTAAAATAAAGATCATAAATATGCCCACTGAACTAACAGAGAAGAATAAAGGGACAAAATGAACATAGAACTTCAACAAATATACATAAAATATAAGAAAGTATTAAACAGACATCATAGATATGAATAACATGATAGCTAAAATGAAAAATACACTAGAGGACTCAAGAGCAGACTAGATGAAGCAGAAGAATGGATCAGTAATCTGGAAGACAAGGCAATGGAGCTCAATCAGAAAGAACAGTAAAAAGAATAAAAAGTGAGTAGATAGTTTAAGGAACATATGAGACAACATCAAGCAGAGGTCCCAGAAGGAGAGAGAGAGAAAACTGGGCAGATAACTTATTTGAATAAACAATGGCTGAAAACTTCCCTAACCTGGGGAAGGACACAGACAACCAGATCCAGGAAGCCTTAAAAAAAAGATCACCAAATATAATGAAAAAAAAATCCCAGAGCTTCCACCTAAGGCATAGGCTTCAGGTTTGTCATATATCTGGAGACTACAGAGGCACTGCCAGGTAACAAGCAGGGAGACACTATCCTCGAGCACTCCTTTGGCCTCACTCCAGCTAACTGCTGCCTTCCAGAAAAGAGTATATATACTCATCTGGAGCTTTATTTTTGTAACTGTCACCCAGAGGACACCATCCCCAGGTCTCCTGATAAGGAGATCATCAAGGTTTATGATTTCAGTGCCATGGAATTTCACATACTGACATACTTAAAACACTACTGCTTGAGGGTCTGGCTTCTAATCTGCTTGAAACTGGTTCTAAATGTGACCCCACCCCTTGGAACACAACAGGTCTTGGCATACCCTCACTAACAGGGACATATAAAGAATAAACCAGGCTGCTTAGACAATCATAAAAGTTCAAGGGACAATCAAGAGCTAGAGTAGGTTGAGTGACAAACTTCACCACTTACACAAGAACACTCCTTCAAAACTGAGAGAAGAAACTCTTATCTAACGCATAAGAACAAACAGAGTCAAGCGAAATGAAAAGAAAAAAAAAAAGAAACAGAGAAATACGTTCCAAACAAAAAAACAAGGTAAAACCTAGAGAAAGAACTTAACGAAACAGAGGTAAGTAATCACCTGATAACCTAAAATAAAGATCATAAATATGCCCACTGAACTAACAGAGAAGAATAAAGGGACAAAATGAACATAGAACTTCAACAAATATACATAAAATATAAGAAAGTATTAAACAGACATCATAGATATGAATAACATGATAGCTAAAATGAAAAATACACTAGAGGACTCAAGAGCAGACTAGATGAAGCAGAAGAATGGATCAGTAATCTGGAAGACAAGGCAATGGAGCTCAATCAGAAAGAACAGTAAAAAGAATAAAAAGTGAGTAGATAGTTTAAGGAACATATGAGACAACATCAAGCAGAGGTCCCAGAAGGAGAAGAGAGAGAGAAAACTGGGCAGATAACTTATTTGAATAAACAATGGCTGAAAACTTCCCTAACCTGGGGAAGGACACAGACAACCAGATCCAGGAAGCCTAGAAATCTCCAAATAAGATGAACTCAGAGATTCACACCAAGACATATTATAATTAAAATAGCAGAAGTTAAAGAAAAATATAAACAATTTGTTGCATACATAAACTATCAGCAAACTTTTAAGCAAAAATTATGCAAGCCACCAAGGAGTGACACAATATATTCAAACTATGCAAAAGAAAAAACTTCCAACCAATAATACTCTTCTGGCAAGGTTATCATTCAGAATGGAAGGAGAGATAAAGAGGTTTCCAAACAATCAAAAGCTAAAGAAGTTCATCACTACTAAGACATCTTTACAAGATATGTTAAAGCTACTTCTTTAAGCTAAAGAGCAATGGCACCAATTAATGACAAGAAAGCATGTAAAAGTAAAAATCTCACAAAGGTAGTTATAATGTAAAGGTAGTAAATTAATCACTTTTAAAGCTAGTATGAAGATTAAAACACAAAAGCAGTAAAATTAACAAACTATAATAATAAGCTAAGGTGTACATAAACTTAAAAAGATGTACAATATGACATCAAAAACATAAAATGTGGTGGAGAGCAAAGTAAAATATCTAAGATTTTGGAGTGAGTTCAAATTTAGGTTGTTTTCAACTTAAAATCAACTGATATATGCGTAAGATGCTATATGGGAACGTCACAGAACCATAAATCAAAATCCTAGACTAGATAACCCCCTAAAACTGAGAGGCTAAACATAACACTAAAGAAAATCATCAGACCACAGGGGAAGAAAGCAAAAGAGGAAAGGAACAGAGAGGAACTAGAAAAGCAGCCAGAAAACAATTAACAAATGGCAATAATTATATAAACATCAATAATTATTTTAAATGTAAATGAACTAAATTCTCAAAAGACAGAGAGGGTGAATGGATAAAAATATTAATTTATATGATCTTAAAATCAGAACAAGGCTAGAAATACTTCCAAAATGGAAAAAATAAAAAAAAAAAACATATGAGACAACATCAAGCAGAGGTCCCAGAAGGAGAGAGAGAGAAAACTGGGCAGATAACTTATTTGAATAAACAATGGCTGAAAACTTCCCTAACCTGGGGAAGGACACAGACAACCAGATCCAGGAAGCCTAGAAATCTCCAAATAAGATGAACTCAGAGATTCACACCAAGACATATTATAATTAAAATAGCAGAAGTTAAAGAAAAATATAAACAATTTGTTGCATACATAAACTATCAGCAAACTTTTAAGCAAAAATTATGCAAGCCACCAAGGAGTGACACAATATATTCAAACTATGCAAAAGAAAAAACTTCCAACCAATAATACTCTTCTGGCAAGGTTATCATTCAGAATGGAAGGAGAGATAAAGAGGTTTCCAAACAATCAAAAGCTAAAGAAGTTCATCACTACTAAGACATCTTTACAAGATATGTTAAAGCTACTTCTTTAAGCTAAAGAGCAATGGCACCAATTAATGACAAGAAAGCATGTAAAAGTAAAAATCTCACAAAGGTAGTTATAATGTAAAGGTAGTAAATTAATCACTTTTAAAGCTAGTATGAAGATTAAAACACAAAAGCAGTAAAATTAACAAACTATAATAATAAGCTAAGGTGTACATAAACTTAAAAAGATGTACAATATGACATCAAAAACATAAAATGTGGTGGAGAGCAAAGTAAAATATCTAAGATTTTGGAGTGAGTTCAAATTTAGGTTGTTTTCAACTTAAAATCAACTGATATATGCGTAAGATGCTATATGGGAACGTCACAGAACCATAAATCAAAATCCTAGACTAGATAACCCCCTAAAACTGAGAGGCTAAACATAACACTAAAGAAAATCATCAGACCACAGGGGAAGAAAGCAAAAGAGGAAAGGAACAGAGAGGAACTAGAAAAGCAGCCAGAAAACAATTAACAAATGGCAATAATTATATAAACATCAATAATTATTTTAAATGTAAATGAACTAAATTCTCAAAAGACAGAGAGGGTGAATGGATAAAAATATTAATTTATATGCTGCTTATAAGAGGCTTATTTCAGAAATAAAGACACACATAAACTAAAAGTGAAAGGAAGGAGAAAGTCCATGCAAATGAAAAGAAAATTGCTGTGGGTATACTCACATAAGACAAAATAGACTTCAAAACAGATTGTGACAAAAGACAAAGAAGGGCATTACATAACCACAAAGGAGTCAATACAATAAGACAAAACATTTGGAAATAAATACTCATCCAACAAAAGAGCACCAAATGCATAAAGGATATATTAACAAACCTAAAGGGAGAAATTGACAGTAATACAATAGTAGGGGACTTGAACACCCCACTTACATCAGTGAAGAGATTATCCAGACAGAACATCAGAAAAGAAACATCAGGTCAGGTGAACACATTAAGAAGCATAGGTTTTCTCTGGTTGCAGTGAGCAGAAGCTACTCCATGGTGGTGCAGGGACTTCTCATTGCTGTGGCTTTTGTTACAGAGCACAGGCTCTAGGGTGCATGGCTTCAGTAGTTGTGGCACATGGACTTCCAGACCAGGGACTGAATCTGTGTCCCCTGTACTAGCAGGCAGATTCTTAACCACTAGACCACCAGAGAAGTCCAAGAGAAAATATTTTAAGGGAAAATAATGAAAAAGAACAAAGATAACTTTGTTCATTAAAGAAAAATGTTCATTAAAGAAAAATGTACATTAGTTAGTTTACTGTATATATGATTGGTTAACATAGAATATACAGATATAAATGTTACTCAGGGTTGAAGTTTTAGTTTATACATTCTGCAATTCAGTGATTCATAATGAATATATAATTAGCATAGTATATATATTAACATATTAAAAAAAGAAGTAAATAGAAAATAAAGAAAAACTTCTGATTCACTGAAAGTGACTTATCTATGCTTTTACATAATACTAAAATAATCAGATGATTTGTTGTTAATTGACTCTATTTAAAATAATGCAAATATGAGTGTTTGGTTCTTTTCCCTTACCCGTTGTGTTATAAAGACATAGACTGAATTACTCCTACACCTAGTCGAGGAATAGTTTCAACTGAAAGGTCATCTGTATTAATTCATACCCAAAACAAAAGTAAGGCATTCATCCTGTGAATAATTCCAGAACTCTTAAGCTCTCAATGGCTCATTCTGTAATTTGGTGACAAAATTTTTATAATTTTTAAGAAGTGGCATTGGAGGATGTCAACTACAAATTGGCACTTACCAAGTACATTGCCAATGACTGAACAACAAGGGCATTTGCCATCCACCACTGTGAGACTGAACCTTGTTCTGTGACAGCTGCTGATTCTCAGCATCTGCTGAGGGAACTCAGGGTGGAGTAAGACACTCTGTGCACCAGAGGATCTGGTGGGACAGGTCTTTAGACAGGTAGATGTTTTTAGGAACAGACTTTATGATCTCAGTCCTTGTATCTCCTCATACGTAGAAAAGCACTAAATCCCTTCATGGTGAATCAGATCCTCGTGACTAACCAGAAACCCCTTTTGTAAAATGAGTGTTTAATGCTATTGAAACCCCCCTTCAGCAACCCTTATATATTGATTTTCCTCATGCTACCTCTTTGGGGCAGTATCTTGGAGCTATCCGGGGTGCTGCCATCTGGGGTGCAGTCCTAATTGGCCCCAAATAAAACTTAACCCACAACTCTCAAGTTGTTTATTATCTTTCCTTGGTTGGCAAGGAGGAGTGAGCATAGTTGTTACTCAACTTACTTAAATCTAGTCACTAAAGGATTAAACGAAAAATTATAGTAGTATATCTTTAATCCTAGGTTATGTGTAGTAGCTACTACTCTTTCTCTGAATTCAGGAGTTATTTGGGATGTAATCCATTTTTCAAAACAAGGCTAAAGAGAGGAGGAGATTAGAGATTAGAGGCAGAAATGGCATCAGGGGAAGACACCTTACAAACTACAGTGCAATAAAGGAAACAAAAGGTTGAATAAACTAGAAAAAATTCACTCTTCACTCCATGGGGAGGGTTCTGCTTGCAGAAATCTTTCTCCCAAGAAGGATTTACAGGTTTGGAGAGGAGCAAGCCTCCAATATACGAGGGTAGGAGCATCTTTTCTTGTGATTTCCTGCCATCCAAAGCCACTTAGAAACAAGATTGCCTCTACCATAAATTGAGACAAAAGGAAAAAGTTTCTTCTAAGTTGGAGAGTAAAAAGGTTTGAGTCTCTGCTGAGTGAAGACCTATAGAACAAACAGGAAGTCTGCCTTGTCAGAATGAATAGAAAGAAACATGAGACTAAATGAAACTCTGGCTTCAGTGCTCATCTTTGGGCAGAAGAGGGCTCACCTGATGCTCATGTCACTTCTTCTCAGAAATTCACCTGTTCATACCCATGAACCAGACAGAGGGAGGCAGCATCTTCTGCAACCACTTCCACTAGCTTCCTCCCTGTTCTGGGGCTCTTAACTGACAATATCAGAGTGGGCATTTTCAATGCAAGATGTCAAACAGCCTTGCAAAATCACACAGTGACCAGAATATTTTGTCAAAATAAAATATCTTCTAAAAATATAATCATGGGTGTGTGCTGTGCTGTTGTAGAATGTGAAGCACTTTGTTCACTGTCAGTAATGTATCCTCATTATCTTCTGCTTGTGATCAACATGCGGAGTTTACTGGGAGCTGATGTCTCAACAATTCAATGGTCCTGGGTCTACATCACCCCAAAAGTAGCAGGAAGACCCATTATTCAGTTAAAGTAACAAAAAAAAAAAAAACCCAGATATCCAAAATGTTAAACATTTATTTGTGGGTCATTTCTGGGAACGATTCTACTCCATCAGTTTTTATTATCTTTCCTTGGTTGGCAAGGAGGAGTGAGCATAGTTGTTACTCAACTTACTTAAATCTGTCACGAGAAATTATAGTAGGTAGATCTACTACTCTTTCTCTGAATTCAGGAGTTATTTGGGATGTAATCCATTTTCAAAACAAGGCTAAAGAGAGGAGGAGATTAGAGATTAGAGGCAGAAATGGCATCAGGGGAAGACACCTTACAAACTACAGTGCAATAAAGGAAACAAAAGGTTGAATAAACTAGAAAAAATTCACTCTTCACTCCATGGGGAGGGTTCTGCTTGCAGAAATCTTTCTCCCAAGAAGGATTTACAGGTTTGGAGAGGAGCAAGCCTCCAATATACGAGGGTAGGAGCATCTTTTCTTGTGATTTCCTGCCATCCAAAGCCACTTAGAAACAAGATTGCCTCTACCATAAATTGAGACAAAAGGAAAAAGTTTCTTCTAAGTTGGAGAGTAAAAAGGTTTGAGTCTCTGCTGAGTGAAGACCTATAGAACAAACAGGAAGTCTGCCTTGTCAGAATGAATAGAAAGAAACATGAGACTAAATGAAACTCTGGCTTCAGTGCTCATCTTTGGGCAGAAGAGGGCTCACCTGATGCTCATGTCACTTCTTCTCAGAAATTCACCTGTTCATACCCATGAACCAGACAGAGGGAGGCAGCATCTTCTGCAACCACTTCCACTAGCTTCCTCCCTGTTCTGGGGCTCTTAACTGACAATATCAGAGTGGGCATTTTCAATGCAAGATGTCAAACAGCCTTGCAAAATCACACAGTGACCAGAATATTTTGTCAAAATAAAATATCTTCTAAAAATATAATCATGGGTGTGTGCTGTGCTGTTGTAGAATGTGAAGCACTTTGTTCACTGTCAGTAATGTATCCTCATTATCTTCTGCTTGTGATCAACATGCGGAGTTTACTGGGAGCTGATGTCTCAACAATTCAATGGTCCTGGGTCTACATCACCCCAAAAGTAGCAGGAAGACCCATTATTCAGTTAAAGTAACAAAAAAAAAAAAACCCAGATATCCAAAATGTTAAACATTTATTTGTGGGTCATTTCTGGGAACGATTCTACTCCATCAGTCTATTTGGATGTTCGTTATAATATTCTTGCAGCCATATGTATGTCAGAAATAGTTCATAACTTTTTAAAGTCAGGGTCTTAGTATCACACTGAGAGGCCCACAGATTCTTCTACACAGCAGGACACTGGATGATTAAAGAAGCAAGAGCTGGTACGATTAAGAGATATGAAAATAAAAACAAATTTACGTCTCTCAGAATTTGATTTCTCACTGAAGCTATGGAAGGATCCACTTTCAAGACTCTGTCATACTTTCTTATTTAAACGCTAATTTTTTCCTGCAATTCTGAGTAATGACTGCCTTTTAAAAACTCTGCAGCAGCACACAGAGCCATGTCATTCACTGACCTTGGTATATTCCTAATGAGATCTCCCTCTGTGATATAAGAATTTCTGATGGGGGATGGGAATAATGAATGGGGGAGTGGAAGATGAATGATATATAAGGGACCCCGTTAACATTTTCCATGAGCACGATCGATATGCAGTGTAACAGAAACATAATAAATCTCTTCATTGATGAACTATTACCCCTGAAGAAAATAACTCATGGGTTTGGCATCAGAATCCAGTAAACAAATTATTCTGAGAGATTAATTGGATGTGAACTAAGGCCTCTGAAACATTTCCTTCTTCAAACTGTATACCGTATAACTGTGCCTTACAACTACCAGAATGGCTATATATTTAATCTAATTTCTAGGTTGTTTCGATACCTTGTTATAGACAGACTCCTGATTTAATTTCTCTTATAAGCTTACTCATTTGTCTCTCCGAGTTAGCTCTCACACACTTCTGAAAGACATTAAACAAACCTGCACATGGGGCTCAAAGTAAGGATACCTATGTCCAAGGCAGGGTGTGATAAAGCTGGCTTGGTCAACATATAAAAACTAAGATCGTGGCATCAGGTCCGATAGTTTCATGAAAAACTGAAGGAGGAAAAGTGGAAGAAGTGTCAGATTTCATTTTCTTGGGCTCCAAAATCACTATGGATTGTGACTGCTGCCTCAGTTTCCTAGTCTGTAAAATGGAAATAATAAGACTGCCCTTTCTGGGTTTCCCTGGTAGCTCAGTGGTAAAGAGTTCGCCTGCCAATGCAGGAGACACAAGTTTGATCCCTGATCTGGGAAGATCCCACATGCTGCAGAGCAAATAAGCCCGTGAACCACAACAATTGAGTCTGTGCTCTAGAGCCTTGGAGCTGCAACGATTGAGCCCATGTGCCACAACTATTGAAGCCCATGTGCCCTAGAGCCTGAGTTCCACAACAAGAAAAGTCACTGCAACAAGAAGCCTGCTCACCTCAACTAGAGAGTAGCCCCCACTTCCTGCAACTAGAGAAGAGCCTGCGGCAGAAGTGAAAACCCAGAATAGCCAAAAATAAATATATAGATAAATAAAAGCTGAATCTGTTAAAAAAAAAAAAAGACTGCCCTTTGCGCCTTCCATACTAGATTACTCAACAATAAAATGACACATACTATAAAAGGATATTTTCCAAAGGTGTAAATTGGTATAAAAATAAAAAGCTGTGGCATTCTTATTCTTATTTACTTGTCTATTTTATATCAGTAATAGAAATCAGAGCTCTTACAAGAGAAACCAGAACAGGTGTGGGAGAATGAAGTTTCACACTGGCAGGTTGTTTTCCTTCCAACTTAATCGGGCTTAGTCCCCACCAGGGCTGATCTGTTAAACTAGTCACTAAACTTCTTACATGTATTTTGTTCCCATAAAACTGATTGCTTATGAAAAGAGGACAAATAACTTTTGGGAAACACAAGAGTGTATTAGTATGTTTTTAATGGGGATGGGGTACAATGAAATAGCATAAAAGACACCTCACTAATCAGGAAAAACATGACTTTTAAAGCCCATTTCTAATACTCCTTGATAATATATGATTCAGAGATAGAAAACAATAAATTTTTGTAACAAAAAAGAATGTGCCTTTTCCAGAATAGCCAAATTCAAAAGAATAAAATTACATCATCTTTAAAAAAGATGAAATGATGTCTATGTCAGATACCAGGGTCTTTCTTTAATCAAGAAAATATAGCACTGCCTCATTTTGTGGGGGCAGGGTGGCACTTCTATTGGTCTTTCATCCACTTCCAACTTTGTTCTTTGGCCTGTATGGGCCTCCCATCACAGTGGCCTCTCTCCTCGCAGAGCACCAGTTCTGGGAGCACGCGCTCCAGAGCTCCGGCTCGGTAATTGGACACATTGGTCCAGCTGCTCCGCAGCACGTGGGATCTTCCCAGGTCAGGAATTGAACCGGCCCCCCTTGCACTGCAAGGCAGTGTCCTTACCCACTGGACCACCAGGGAAGCCCTGCCTCTTTTTTAATTCTGCAGAACCTAAGTGGCTATTTCCACAACTAGTATCATAGAGTTGTATGGTGTTTTAAGTACAATAATATTGAGGGCGGGGGAATAGGAAAAATAGATTCTTTTAAAGTTCCCAGGCCTAGAAAGTCTCTCTACTCACTCACTATACTGCTGTGCAGTTTTAATTAATACGGGCAGAAACTTCCCTGACGGATGGAATTTCACGTGCCCTACATCCACAGTACTTCTCCAGGGATCCTCTACTTGCAAGACACCAGGGAGTATGCAAAATGAATGACGCCCCAGGTTGTGCAATGCAGTTGTCCTAGTTGACGTAGGAGCAGAAACTAGGATTGAGATTCCCCCACAAAAGCAGAGTATGAAATAGAATAAACATAACTCACAATAGCTTTGTGGAGGCTATGTTGGAATGGAAAAGTTCTGGTCCAGGGATCCGAGAGATCTAGATCCTGGTTTACAACCTAGTACTGACCAGATGTGAAACATCAGTAAAGTCACAGGAGCTGCTTTGCTGCCTTATTCTAAAACAGAAACGAAAACTGCAACCTTTACTACCTATAAGGATTATTGTGAGAATCCAATGAGATTACGGACAGGACAAGTGCTTTGTAAACCTGACCTAGCAAATGGAAAATGTTATCATCTTGGGTAGAGTTCAGCTTCCCAACAGTTTGTCTCAAACCATGAAAACATTTTTTTTTCCTTAGGGTTCCAAAGCAAATATCTAAATATAGATGTTCTACTTTATTTTCTTCCGTCCTGAGCATAGTGGGATTTTTATTATTCTACGTAAATGATACAAGGCCATTTTCATTTGTCAATACTTATTATTACTGCCACTGCTCATTCTGCATAAAATATCTCCAAACCCAATCTTGACTCAATAAGTCTCCTGTATGGACAAGGTTAGGTAAGCAATCGGTGTCTTATAATATGAAAATTATTCTTCTAGGATAATATATGTAAGTACTGATAATTATACCTATGATTTTCCTGATGAAGATCTAGAAAGTTCTTTTAAAATTGCTTCTAATTAGCTGGTGTCAAAAGAGTCTAATCTTATTAAGCACTGCTAGATTGACACAGTTGTAGTCCTCAACATTCTTTGGTTTTTGAAGTCAAGTAGTGATGTAAAGAGCCCTTTCCTGTTAATGAGTCATTTATGTCTAGTGTCATCATGGGCACCAACACTGCACCCTTTCAATGACTTATTGTAAACGGAAGAGTGAAATGGGCTTCGCTCTAGAATCAAGAGGCAGAGCATTACAAGAAGTTGCAAATTTGGACCTATAAATTTCTGTATATTTTCAGTACAATGGTTTCACTGTGGACACTGAAATTAGACAAGTTTAACACTGATAAGAATTATTCTCACCTAAGACTAGGATTCTGGTTTAAAATATCATACTAGTTCTGCTCCAGATACTTCCCCATCAGAAGAAGATACATTCTACATAGAGCCATTCTTCTAGAACAAGGAACCAATCTTCCATCTATATCAGTATTTCTATAAGAGGCAATTCCAGATTAACTAGGTACTTGGAACCATCTACATCCCTTCCTACTACCATCCTGAATGTACTGAGGATTTCTTCATCTAGTCATCAAAAGTTCCAGTGGCCATGGCGGAGGTCCTTGATGAAGTCAGAGAGGAAAAGATTCTCCTAGATCTCACTTGGAAATGTGACATGAAGATATTTTAAGCCAAGTATTTGTGTTTCAGGCACTGGCTATAACCTCAAAATAACTCCTCTATCTCCACATGAATAAAGCAGATACATTTGGGCTCCCCTAGCTCAGTGGATCTCAATCTGCAGCAACTTTGTACCTCAGGAGACATTTACAATGCCTAGGGACATTTCTATCACTACCAGGAATAAAAGGTGTGCTACTATCATTTGATGTGTAGAGACCAGGGCTGTAGTTAAAGATCCTACAATGCTCAAGAGAGCCCCTTTGCAACAGAGTTATCTGGTCCAAAATGTCCATAGTATAAAACTGTGAAGCCTTGCCCTAACCTCATATAAGACAGTCCCTAAAAGAGGTATAAATTCTATAAATATAAGCTTAATTACTAAATATCACTTTTTAAGCACTGAATATGCTTTCATAGTCACTAGATGGAAATACAAACACAAATTTTAAGCACTGTTTTAGCCTCCATTTTCTCTTTGCACTCACTTTCAATAACTCTGCACAGAAAGAAAAACCAAAATGAATGAGTAGGTGCTAGAAAATGGGGGCAGATGGAAGGAAACAGAAGGGAAAAATAAATATAAAAAAAAATCCTATCCTTTCTCTGGATATAGACATGACATAACACTTCAGGCAAACAGAAGAGGCATCCTGTTGGAGCCAACAAAGTTTTATTGCCATAGACATGAGCATCATAAAATTTTCCAAAAGCTAAAATGTAAGGTTTTGTTCCCTAACTATCATAATCTACAGTAAACAAATGTGATACATGGTACACAAAAGGTTTTTCATTAAGCTGTGTCTAGAGTAAGAAGAAATATAGTTGTATGATCTTAAAATTATTTCCACAGACCCACTGGGCTTCAATGGCCAAGAACAGAACCCCTGAACTTATTCACACAAGGTACACATTTAGAACATGAACTCAAATACAACCCCTGAGAGCCTCTGACCTATAGCCATTTTATACTGTTCCCCGTCAACATTATGGAGACACTGGTGGAGCTGGTTGTCTAAGCAGAAATCAGCTAGGCTATTGAGAACACGCATCCTGGAGCACAAGCTACCACCAAATTCACTGAGAGATTAATTTATTAAAAGACAGAGTCTCACTATTGGAAAGGGAGAAAAAAACTACCAACTGTTTTTTGAATCCCCTCAACAAACACTGACCAAGAAGTCATCCAATCTGTTCCTGGGTCCCTTGTCACCTCCATGACACCCCAATGACAGAACTGATTAAAGACTATTTCTTGAAGCTCACACACTGTTAAGTTCTATATAAACTAAGACATATGGATCCTATTCTTAACAGCCCCCTCCACTGCCCCCACCCATGCAATTTCAAGGGCATAAGACTGTGATAGTAGAAACCTATGTGTTCTCTTGAAATATGTCCTTCTTGTTTCCTGTCTGTCTACTTTCTGAGCTAGAGACATCAAAACAGGCATATCGATGGTGGTCCAACTTAAAACAACCTCTTCAACCCTACATTTTTGTCTTCAACAGTGCCTTGAAATTCTCCTAGATGCATGGGAGAGTAGGGTCAGGGCAACACAACAAATCAGGGCAAAGGATATACAAGGTGTTTGGTAAAGAGGACTTGACTCATCTCTCGTTTCACTTAACCCATATGGGATTCAGGAGTACAGACACCAATCCAATTTTTTCATGATTCTACTTGTTTCAACTTCCAATCAGGTCAGTCAATCTCATAACTTGAATACTATCTATATACATCAGCTCGGTCCAGTTCTGTTGCTCAGTTGTGTCTGAATCTTTGCAACCCCATGGACTGCAGCATGCCAGGCTTCCCTGTCCTTTACCATCTCCCAGAGCTTACTCAAACTCATGTCCATTGACTCTGTGATGCTATCCAACCATCTTGTGCTCTTTTGTCCCCTTCTTTTGTCTTCTATTTTTCAGAGACATCACTTTGCCAATATAAGTGCATACTGTCAAAACTATGGCTTTCCTAGTAGTCATGTATGGATGTGAGAGTTGGACCATAAAGAAAGCTGAGTACCAAAGACTGATGCCTTGGGGCTTCCCTGGTGGTCCAGTGGGTAAGGACACCGCCTTGCAGTGCAAGGGGCGCCGGTTCGATCCCTGGCCTGGGAAGATCCCACGTGCTGCAGAGCGGCTGGACCGATGTGTCCAATTACCGAGCTGGAGCTCTGGGGCACATGCGCCCAGAGCCGGCGCTCTGCGACAACAGAGGCCACCGCGATGGCAGGCCCACACAGACCAAAGAACAAAGACGGATGAAAAATAGAGAAATGAAAGATCAATAGAAGTGGCCCGCCCGTTCCCCTCCCTCCCCACCCCATCCCCCCAAAAGATAAATAAATAAAATAAATTAAAAAAACAAAAAACAAAAAAACCCCAAAGACTGATGCCTTTGAACTGTGGTGTTTGTGAAGACTCTTGAGAGTCTTGAGAGATTGGTACACAGGTAACCCAAAAATTGTATCAGTCCCAACTTACCTGATCTCAGACTCACCCTAAGACTCACACCACAGGTTCCTCAAACTCAACAAGTCCAAAACCAAACTCTCTCTTTTCTCCCAAACCTCCCACAATCAGTTAAAGGTAACTCCCATCCTCCCAGACTACAAATCTTGGAGTCACTGTTGACACTTTTGTCTCCTACACCCCATATCCAATCTATTGAGAAATTCGGTCAGGGCTGGTTATGATTTTATAGCCAGAATTCAATTTATTATCCTAACTTCTACCACTGGATATGAGCAGGCTACTGCAATGATCCCACTTATGGAGACTTGGTCATCCTGTTTCTATTCCTTGTTATTCATCAATACATGCTCCATACAGCATTCATCAATTACATCACAACAAAAAATTAATCATATCATCCCTCTATTCAAAATTATCCATTCATGAGCCACAGGCCCTAAACAATCAAGACCCCATTTTCTCCCAAATTCTTCTTCTCTTTCATCCTTGTTCACTTCACTCCAGGCACCCAATCTTTCTAGAACACACCAGGCCAACACTACTGCCTCAAGGCCTTTACATTTGCTGTTCTCTCTGTGTGAAACTTTCTTTCCCTAGGTATCTGTATTATTTATTATCTTTTTCTCTATACATCCAAGAGCACAAGGAGTTTGGGGTCTGATCTGGTCACTGCTACACCCCCAGGCAGTAGAAGATTGTTTGTTATGAAATAGTTGCTCAACTGCTCAATAGTTGAATGAGTGAAATAGAACTAGTCATAAGAGACCTTTTTGTCTTGTACTTGAGGGTCACTTTTAGAGACTACAGAGAGCATGCACATCTACAATTAGATGAATAATTCAGTATTAAAATACAAACATAAATAAAATATGTAACTATCTTTAAGTTAAAGAAATTATACAAACAACTTTATGACATTTTCCATATTAAGATAATGTTTTTATATTATGAGTGTTCAAATTTTATATGATACCTGTTAGTAAAAACTGAGGAAACCAAATAATTTAGAAATGGTCAGTACAATGTTTTTTAAAAATGTATGAATTCTGTATTTAGGAATTCTAAACTGTCCCCCATTACAGACATCTCCAATTAAATCTATTGTACTCTTGGCTAAGTGAGAATCCAACTTTAAAATTTCACTCCCAGGCACAGTTGTTAGACAAGTGCAGCAGGAACTTGTCAAGTTTGGAAGCATCATTTCTTCAGAACACAATGGGCTTTTTGGCTGGAGGCAGTGACCATTATTATTTCATAATGGTAATTAGCAAGACAGTCTTCAGAGGAAATGTATAATCAGGCAACTAAAAATGTTTTTCATGAAAATCATCCTTGCAAAATCAATCAGCACTACAAATGGTCACTATGTATTCTTACTTTGTGAACTAAACTGCTCATTGACCTAACAAGATCTATGTTTCTGACCCTGTGGTCTGATGAAATTCATTTTTCTGAAGTTCTGAATTCAAGAGGAGTGACAGTGACACAGCTGTTGATTCTGTTTACCACCTCAATGGGATAAGCAGCTAAGGGTGATCTCTCCATTATTTTCTCAGATTATACAGCTCCTTCTTGCCTGGTTCTACCATAAAGACCCCATTCCATGAGCACAGCACAAAACCAGGGCTATGTCTAAAACTGATCTCCTCAGGACACGTGATTGCACAGGATCAGGCTAACCTAGACAGCCCTAGTTGCTGGAGGCCTCTCTAGCCGCGGATCAGTGCACTGGGTTGTTGGGAGAAATACTTGCTACAGAAACTAGAGATAATTGCTAGAAACTCAATCCTTGCCTCAAGAACCTATATACTTTCCATCTTTTCATGTAATTTGGGATTTTCAGGAAAAAATAGAACTAGTCATTTTTTAGGGGATTTTAACAGAGAGCATGCACATCTACAATTAGATGAATAATTCAGTATTAAAATACAAACATAAATAAAATATGTAACTATCTTTAAGTTAAAGAAATTATACAAACAACTTTATGACATTTTCCATATTAAGATAATGTTTTTATATTATGAGTGTTCAAATTTTATATGATACCTGTTAGTAAAAACTGAGGAAACCAAATAATTTAGAAATGGTCAGTACAATGTTTTTTAAAAATGTATGAATTCTGTATTTAGGAATTCTAAACTGTCCCCCATTACAGACATCTCCAATTAAATCTATTGTACTCTTGGCTAAGTGAGAATCCAACTTTAAAATTTCACTCCCAGGCACAGTTGTTAGACAAGTGCAGCAGGAACTTGTCAAGTTTGGAAGCATCATTTCTTCAGAACACAATGGGCTTTTTGGCTGGAGGCAGTGACCATTATTATTTCATAATGGTAATTAGCAAGACAGTCTTCAGAGGAAATGTATAATCAGGCAACTAAAAATGTTTTTCATGAAAATCGTCCTTGCAAAATCAATCAGCACTACAAATGGTCACTATGTATTCTTACTTTGTGAACTAAACTGCTCATTGACCTAACAAGATCTATGTTTCTGACCCTGTGGTCTGATGAAATTCATTTTTCTGAAGTTCTGAATTCAAGAGGAGTGACAGTGACACAGCTGTTGATTCTGTTTACCACCTCAATGGGATAAGCAGCTAAGGGTGATCTCTCCATTATTTTCTCAGATTATACAGCTCCTTCTTGCCTGGTTCTACCATAAAGACCCCATTCCATGAGCACAGCACAAAACCAGGGCTATGTCTAAAACTGATCTCCTCAGGACACGTGATTGCACAGGATCAGGCTAACCTAGACAGCCCTAGTTGCTGGAGGCCTCTCTAGCCGCGGATCAGTGCACTGGGTTGTTGGGAGAAATACTTGCTACAGAAACTAGAGATAATTGCTAGAAACTCAATCCTTGCCTCAAGAACCTATATACTTTCCATCTCAATTTATCATGTAATTTGGGATTTTCAGGAAAAAAAAAAAATAGTACCTGTCTCACCATCATCTTTATAACAACTTGTATCCCAGCACACCTCCCACCAACACCTTCAGCAAGTTTTGACAAGTGCAGCTGCATTGCTTGAGATGGGCCAAAAGGTCAGAGCCCTGATACTTTGTCAGCCTGACTATCTAAAGCCACTAGAAAGCACTCCATGTATTTCAGAGAACAGGTAGACTTTTTACTACACAAAAGCTGCTTTGTTTCTGTATATGTGACGCTGCCTAATTACAATCAATGATGTTTTTTTATTGTTGTTCTTGATAAGCTTGTTTGACTAGCTTTATTTTCCTAAAACACTTTAAACGTTTCTAGGAAGAGTGAATGTCGGCAGAACACTGAGACAGGCCTTGAACCAGGTCTGTGGTATTGCAAGATGTTTACAATCTGTCATCCTTGGGGGTAATTTTGCGAGCTTAAACACACTAAAGGACATGTTATAAAGAGCCAGACAATTTCATTTTGTTTGAATATATTTATGGAAATGGACCAAAAGTGTCCGTAGAGGTACATTGTCATTTTTTCCTTTTGTGTGTGCCAGTTCATGACCAAAAGCACGCATTCAGAGAACAGAAGAGCATTTATGACCACGCTGTATGTATCAAATAAGTTACTTTATGAACAGATGGGGAATATTGTGTTTCAGGGTCTTAGTAAAATAACACTTCACACCACATTTCTGTTCACAATGGTGTATCTTCTGTGATTCATTTATGACCTTGCCCTTGATAATGAGCAGATTTCCTTTCACCATGGTGTATCTCCCATTATTTTCTCAGATTATACAGCTCCTTCTTGCCTGGTTCTACCATAAAGACCCCATTCCATGAGCACAGCACAAAACCAGGGCTATGTCTAAAACTGATCTCCTCAGGACACGTGATTGCACAGGATCAGGCTAACCTAGACAGCCCTAGTTGCTGGAGGCCTCTCTAGCCGCGGATCAGTGCACTGGGTTGTTGGGAGAAATACTTGCTACAGAAACTAGAGATAATTGCTAGAAACTCAATCCTTGCCTCAAGAACCTATATACTTTCCATCTCAATTTATCATGTAATTTGGGATTTTCAGGAAAAAAAAAAAATAGTACCTGTCTCACCATCATCTTTATAACAACTTGTATCCCAGCACACCTCCCACCAACACCTTCAGCAAGTTTTGACAAGTGCAGCTGCATTGCTTGAGATGGGCCAAAAGGTCAGAGCCCTGATACTTTGTCAGCCTGACTATCTAAAGCCACTAGAAAGCACTCCATGTATTTCAGAGAACAGGTAGACTTTTTACTACACAAAAGCTGCTTTGTTTCTGTATATGTGACGCTGCCTAATTACAATCAATGATGTTTTTTTATTGTTGTTCTTGATAAGCTTGTTTGACTAGCTTTATTTTCCTAAAACACTTTAAACGTTTCTAGGAAGAGTGAATGTCGGCAGAACACTGAGACAGGCCTTGAACCAGGTCTGTGGTATTGCAAGATGTTTACAATCTGTCATCCTTGGGGGTAATTTTGCGAGCTTAAACACACTAAAGGACATGTTATAAAGAGCCAGACAATTTCATTTTGTTTGAATATATTTATGGAAATGGACCAAAAGTGTCCGTAGAGGTACATTGTCATTTTTTCCTTTTGTGTGTGCCAGTTCATGACCAAAAGCACGCATTCAGAGAACAGAAGAGCATTTATGACCACGCTGTATGTATCAAATAAGTTACTTTATGAACAGATGGGGAATATTGTGTTTCAGGGTCTTAGTAAAATAACACTTCACACCACATTTCTGTTCACAATGGTGTATCTCTCTGTGATTCATTTATGACCTTGCCCTTGATAATGAGCAGATCTCCCTCAAGGGTGACTGCCTGTGGGACATGAAGACATCAGGCATCCTCATGAGTTAGAAAGATGATGAGCAGTGGGGAATTATGGACCAAGAACATGTAATTTGCACAAGGTGGGAAAAACTGAGTAATTCACTTGAGATAACAAGAGTTTTCCCAGCAGTGGTGACTGTACGGCAATGCAATCCTTGGAGAGTAAACAGAAAAAAATGGTTGGGCTGGGAAAGATTTAGTAAGTTGAAATGCAAGTTATAAAAGCCAGCACTGATAAGAAAAAAGAAATGATCTTTTGCAAAACCACTTTGATGTGATAGGGTGGCCCTCAAGAAAAACTCAAAGATCAAGACTTGAACGTTGCTTCTTTTCAAAGGGATACAGACAGACAGGATAAGTTAGGGGTAAAACAGAGTAGGAATGTCTAGTTCTGTGCTGTAGATACAGTGTTCTATGATTAATGTCCTCCTCTGCACACATAAGGACCACACTTCCCAACTTCCCTTGCAGTTAGCAGAGGTCATGTGATTGAGTTTGGGCAATGGGATGCAGGAAGAAGTGAAATGTGTCCTTTGTAGATATGGCTTCCAAACCTTCTGTACAATCCTCAGTATGTTCTTTCATCCTAGACTCAAACTGCAGAGTTATTAGATTGAAGCATGCTGAGTCACTGTAAAATCACAAGGAGCAAGCTGTACTACAACATGCATAAGGAATAAGCTTTTATTGTACCTTGCTATCATTTACCTTTTTGAGTACCATACTCATGCTAAATGAGTATCTCTCATTTCATTTTTAAGCAAAATTATTTCAGAGACCGATTCCTAAGGAAAAAAATGGCTGGCAACATTTTCTGAAGTGCTGGAGGGAACAAATTGTCCTTTTCTTTCCTAGAAGTTAACTCAAAAACTTTATTTGCTTGTTTTTAACTTATTATTAGGGAAATTTTCAAATCTTCACACAAGTAGAAACAATAGAATAATAACCTCTATTTATCCATCACCTGACTCTAAGAATATATATATACACACATATATGTACATATATATATATCTACATACACATATATATGCCCATATATAAATAAATAGATAAGCTGATTAGTTGGTAAATAGATATGTATGCACGTATATTTGAGAGCTACTGTATATTATTCTAGTTGCAGAGCCAAGTTCTATGGGTAGGACTCAAAGATGCATAATGAAGCAGTTAAAAAAGAAGAGAATATGAGTCTCAAACTCCACAAATTGCTTCACTTTGAGGGCTACAGTAAAAATTAATGTAATCCAGTAGCTCAGAATTTGCCTTTTTTCTCTTTTCATTTCCCTAAAGGAGTTTCTAAGGGAGAGGTTTAACACTTTCTTCCTAGTGAAAATAGTACCTGCCCCTGGGAAAGCCAGTGCACTGAATCTTTTCTTATTCACCATTTATACATATGAATGTTATCTTTGCTGAGGTTCTTTCCCCAAAGCAAGTCTTGAATAGATGGAAGAAGAAATTAAGGGGCAAAAGTACAAGGCCTTAAGGCAGCATGGAAATTCTGAGGGAAGAAGACACTAAGAGTTATCACAGATGTAATGGAAGAAAAATTCCCATTTAAGAATTTTGCTTAAGGTGGGATTCCCCATTTTCCTTTCATTACAACTGCTCTGTCACCCCAAATCCATTCTCCTGGCTAACAAAACACTATTTGGTGGTTCAACACTAGAAACTGTGAGTGGGAAGGGGGAGACAGAAGTGGCAAAAGACAGTAAGTTGTAGCAGTATTTCTCATCAAAGGATGAGCCTACCAGGTGGCAAAGCAAGCTGTACTACAACATGCATAAGGAATAAGTTTATGTATCTATCATTTACCTTTTTGAGTACCATACTCATGCTAAATGAGTATCTCTCATTTCATTTTTAAGCAAAATTATTTCAGAGACCGATTCCTAAGGAAAAAAATGGCTGGCAACATTTTCTGAAGTGCTGGAGGGAACAAATTGTCCTTTTCTTTCCTAGAAGTTAACTCAAAAACTTTATTTGCTTGTTTTTAACTTATTATTAGGGAAATTTTCAAATCTTCACACAAGTAGAAACAATAGAATAATAACCTCTATTTATCCATCACCTGACTCTAAGAATATATATATACACACATATATGTACATATATATATATCTACATACACATATATATGCCCATATATAAATAAATAGATAAGCTGATTAGTTGGTAAATAGATATGTATGCACGTATATTTGAGAGCTACTGTATATTATTCTAGTTGCAGAGCCAAGTTCTATGGGTAGGACTCAAAGATGCATAATGAAGCAGTTAAAAAAGAAGAGAATATGAGTCTCAAACTCCACAAATTGCTTCACTTTGAGGGCTACAGTAAAAATTAATGTAATCCAGTAGCTCAGAATTTGCCTTTTTTCTCTTTTCATTTCCCTAAAGGAGTTTCTAAGGGAGAGGTTTAACACTTTCTTCCTAGTGAAAATAGTACCTGCCCCTGGGAAAGCCAGTGCACTGAATCTTTTCTTATTCACCATTTATACATATGAATGTTATCTTTGCTGAGGTTCTTTCCCCAAAGCAAGTCTTGAATAGATGGAAGAAGAAATTAAGGGGCAAAAGTACAAGGCCTTAAGGCAGCATGGAAATTCTGAGGGAAGAAGACACTAAGAGTTATCACAGATGTAATGGAAGAAAAATTCCCATTTAAGAATTTTGCTTAAGGTGGGATTCCCCATTTTCCTTTCATTACAACTGCTCTGTCACCCCAAATCCATTCTCCTGGCTAACAAAACACTATTTGGTGGTTCAACACTAGAAACTGTGAGTGGGAAGGGGGAGACAGAAGTGGCAAAAGACAGTAAGTTGTAGCAGTATTTCTCATCAAAGGATGAGCCTACCAGGACCAAATATCTGTGCCCTAGCTTAACAATTAAAGCATTCTTAAATAAGCATGCTAAAACAAAAGAAAGAAAGAAAATAAACTGTTGTAGAAATACAAGCCTGAGATACTGCTTGGTTAATTTTAAGAACAGATGCATCTGGAACACTCTGAACACCTAAGTCTACTGATGCTGGCTCCAGGCGGGGCTCTCTAGTCACACAGGCAAATGGCCTGACATTGGGAGGCTCAAGCCCAGGTGAGGTGAGTGCTTCTAGTGCAGAAAGTTCAAGTGACAAAAGGGCCACGCTTCTCATTTCACTCTACCTTCCACAGTCATACAAGAAAACACTCAGGCCTAAGGTGTTCCAGACTGAATTGCCAGGAATCCATGCTATTCTGATGAGAACTGACTTAATGTTCATTACTCTAACTATCTCAAACATTTAGCTCTGTTCTGTATTAATTCAGTCTGAGCAAAAAAAAAAAAAAAAAATCCAAAGTAAATCTTAATAGTGAAAATGTGGGGTAAGTCTGGAAAGGGCTGACAAGCTCAACGTAAGTACCAGTCCAACCTTTGCTTAATAGTACTTAACAGATTATAAAAGGAAATATTTAACGAACAGAAGGCTACTCACACACAGAATTATGTATGTGGCCTCTCTCCATATCTTAGTCATTCTATATAACTGATTAAATAGCCTTTGGTCTCTAGTCTTCCTCAGATTTTTTTTCTTTAAAGCCCACCACAGAAACTACTTTTATGTTTGTATCTATTTATGAGTTTCTATGGCTGATCACTTGGGAAAAAAAAAAATGTGTTCCTTATTAGAGCTGCCAAGGGATATGTTTCAATGAAGAAAACCTTTGAGACACTCAGATGGTTTGGGGGAAGTAAAAGTTTCAGTTCACATGCACTAAAGCAATGTGCTTAATACCTTAGCGGTGCTGCTTTCGGAGATTTTTGTTTGTTTTAACTGATTTTGCATTTGTATTAACTAGGCATACAATTTTTTCTGATTTTCAAAATATTACCTGTGTTTGATAATAAAAGTCCTTTGTTTATTATCTCAAAGTGAGTTTCCAACCTCCCTTCCCACTCTTACTTAGTCTTGAACCATCAAACTACTTAGGAATTGTTTTTTACCTGAACTCGTTCACATCCTTCTGTTATCACATATTGCAGTGCTCCACTCCAATGGCCTCCTTCCTTTTCTCTACAAGAATCACTGTCCACTTTTCAGAATGCAGTCACCTCCTTTAAGACTCTACATAGTTGCAAGCTTCTTCCCTTTTTCCCATTAAAACAATTTGCATAGTCCTAAATCATAGCCCTTGTTCATTTCTGTGTAAATGACTATGTTTACAGCTGTCACCACTAGAAGACTATGATCTTATCAAAAGAATGTCCCATTTATTTCTGTACACACTCACCTTCAGCTTCCAGGACAGAGCATGGAACATGACTTGTACTGAGTGAACCAATGAATGAATGAACATCCACTGAGTCTGCATGGATACAATCCCAGTACATATACTATTTGGATAGGACAACTATACATCCTGGTTTTCTCAGGACAAGTCTGGCTTATTATACTGATATTCCAGGGAAAGAGAACTCCTTTCACTCTCAGATACGTCCCTATTTGAATAATAAACTATATGCTCACACTAAGTTTGGAGCTTAGTGCAATTACTCATGCACATTGCCCCTGCCTGCCCAGAACTAGGTCATCTCATTTTCTAGTTTCTTTAAAACTTTCAAATTAATCATTTTTAATTCTTCAAAATTCAGTAGTATTAGTTGTTCTCTGTACTTAAATCCAGGATCCATGACCCAAGAAATTTTAAAAAGTGTGCTGCAAAATAAAAACACACAGGTTTCATTCCATTTTCTCATCAAATTCCTATATAAACCCACCTCCCATGTGAGTGATAACACCTACCAAACTAATCAATCTCCCCTCTGTTTGAGGCTGCCCATCGTTCAAGTAAATGGAAAATCAAGCCTGCTCACCCAGGTTCTGTGTTTGCAAGCCATATATCCACTGCCCGAGACTACATGTATTGTCTTATTGACAGTCCAGAGGCCCTGATTCAGTAATTACAGTGGAAACTACTCTGCCCAGAAAAAAATAAACATCTCTTCTCCTTGTTTGCATTTGTATTAACTAGGCATACAATTTTTTCTGATTTTCAAAATATTACCTGTGTTTGATAATAAAAGTCCTTTGTTTATTATCTCAAAGTGAGTTTCCAACCTCCCTTCCCACTCTTACTTAGTCTTGAACCATCAAACTACTTAGGAATTGTTTTTTACCTGAACTCGTTCACATCCTTCTGTTATCACATATTGCAGTGCTCCACTCCAATGGCCTCCTTCCTTTTCTCTACAAGAATCACTGTCCACTTTTCAGAATGCAGTCACCTCCTTTAAGACTCTACATAGTTGCAAGCTTCTTCCCTTTTTCCCATTAAAACAATTTGCATAGTCCTAAATCATAGCCCTTGTTCATTTCTGTGTAAATGACTATGTTTACAGCTGTCACCACTAGAAGACTATGATCTTATCAAAAGAATGTCCCATTTATTTCTGTACACACTCACCTTCAGCTTCCAGGACAGAGCATGGAACATGACTTGTACTGAGTGAACCAATGAATGAATGAACATCCACTGAGTCTGCATGGATACAATCCCAGTACATATACTATTTGGATAGGACAACTATACATCCTGGTTTTCTCAGGACAAGTCTGGCTTATTATACTGATATTCCAGGGAAAGAGAACTCCTTTCACTCTCAGATACGTCCCTATTTGAATAATAAACTATATGCTCACACTAAGTTTGGAGCTTAGTGCAATTACTCATGCACATTGCCCCTGCCTGCCCAGAACTAGGTCATCTCATTTTCTAGTTTCTTTAAAACTTTCAAATTAATCATTTTTAATTCTTCAAAATTCAGTAGTATTAGTTGTTCTCTGTACTTAAATCCAGGATCCATGACCCAAGAAATTTTAAAAAAAGTGTGCTGCAAAATAAAAACACACAGGTTTCATTCCATTTTCTCATCAAATTCCTATATAAACCCACCTCCCATGTGAGTGATAACACCTACCAAACTAATCAATCTCCCCTCTGTTTGAGGCTGCCCATCGTTCAAGTAAATGGAAAATCAAGCCTGCTCACCCAGGTTCTGTGTTTGCAAGCCATATATCCACTGCCCGAGACTACATGTATTGTCTTATTGACAGTCCAGAGGCCCTGATTCAGTAATTACAGTGGAAACTACTCTGCCCAGAAAAAAATAAACATCTCTTCTCCAGATCATTCTACACAAACTTTGAATAAAACACTTTTGAAAGATCAAAGAGAATCAAACTACTTCTTTTATGGAAATATAATTGTGGTCTCTCACTCTACATACTTGAATTGTACTTAGACTCAAAGATGTCAACACAGCCACTCAAAGCAAAGGTAATCAAGAAATATTCCAAAGGTCACAAAAGACATGTCTAATAAATTGCCAAATTAATTTTTCAAACTGATGCAGACTGAATGGACTAAGAAAAATATGTTTTAAAATCTACATATAAATAAACCTCAAAAGATCTGATATATATTCCCTTAATCAGATCACTTAAGAAGAGATTACAATAATTTTTTCTAATTTTAAAAACATTACTTCAGAGCATGAAATTAGAGGAAAACTACAAAACAAATACGAACTAAAAGGAACATTAACCATCATGTAGTTAATGATTTTGCTTAATGAGGATAAAGCCTCAAATATTTAGCCTCTTAAAGTTTCTTTCATTATCTATTATTTTTCATTAATCCTAGAACCAAGAACCAAGGTCCTGTTTCACGGGACCAAGAAACATAAACCATGATTTGCTATGAAATGCTTACCCAACTCTGCTATGAATTTATTTTTAGGACAAAGTTCATGAAAGGCTAGTACCCCAGATAAAGTGGGTTAAATAAATACCTTCTAAAGGGAAATAAGATTAAACCACTACCAAATGGAAGCTTTCTAAACTGTTTGGGGATGTAAAATCCAATTTAACAGACGCCTTACAAACTGGTCACTGCCCCATCTGATGAGAATATCTATGATTTTGTTTTTACCTATACTAATGGGTTTGTAATTTATGGTGACATATATATGTCTATACTATATTGAATATGTATATACACAGATAAATATGGCAGTATTTCTTTCCTATGTAAACTTGCTGCAAAAAAATCCTGATTTAGTTGTATCTTTTAAATCATTGAGTTTGCTATTAATACAAAAAGCATGATCATTACTTTTTCTTTCTGACATTTTCCAGAGGCCCTGATTCAGTAATTACAGTGGAAACTACTCTGCCCAGAAAAAAATAAACATCTCTTCTCCAGATCATTCTACACAAACTTTGAATAAAACACTTTTGAAAGATCAAAGAGAATCAAACTACTTCTTTTATGGAAATATAATTGTGGTCTCTCACTCTACATACTTGAATTGTACTTAGACTCAAAGATGTCAACACAGCCACTCAAAGCAAAGGTAATCAAGAAATATTCCAAAGGTCACAAAAGACATGTCTAATAAATTGCCAAATTAATTTTTCAAACTGATGCAGACTGAATGGACTAAGAAAAATATGTTTTAAAATCTACATATAAATAAACCTCAAAAGATCTGATATATATTCCCTTAATCAGATCACTTAAGAAGAGATTACAATAATTTTTTCTAATTTTAAAAACATTACTTCAGAGCATGAAATTAGAGGAAAACTACAAAACAAATACGAACTAAAAGGAACATTAACCATCATGTAGTTAATGATTTTGCTTAATGAGGATAAAGCCTCAAATATTTAGCCTCTTAAAGTTTCTTTCATTATCTATTATTTTTCATTAATCCTAGAAGCACGGGACCAAGAAACATAAACCATGATTTGCTATGAAATGCTTGCCCAACTCTGCTATGAATTTATTTTTAGGACAAAGTTCATGAAAGGCTAGTACCCCAGATAAAGTGGGTTAAATAAATACCTTCTAAAGGGAAATAAGATTAAACCACTACCAAATGGAAGCTTTCTAAACTGTTTGGGGATGTAAAATCCAATTTAACAGACGCCTTACAAACTGGTCACTGCCCCATCTGATGAGAATATCTATGATTTTGTTTTTACCTATACTAATGGGTTTGTAATTTATGGTGACATATATATGTCTATACTATATTGAATATGTATATACACAGATAAATATGGCAGTATTTCTTTCCTATGTAAACTTGCTGCAAAAAAAAAATCCTGATTTAGTTGTATCTTTTTAAATCATTGAGTTTGCATTAAATATTTGACAGACTGATGCCTTGTGGGATATGATTTGGAAGCTATGCTCACTCTGATCTTTACCAGATGTTTCACTAGTGGTGTTTCAGCCTCAAGAGACAAAGAGGATATTAATGCTAATTTTATTTATTTAATCACATCAGGCAGATTTGATAAAAGGGAAAATTCAATATTTTGGTAATTTACCAACTATTTAGAAACATCCACAGTAGTAAAAATGTTTTGAAGATCATTTTATATTAAAAGTAGAAAGGCTGCATGGTAGTTGGAAAACACTCTATCTTACCTTTAAAAATGGGAACAATGTGACAAATTTGTCAGTTCCACTTTTACCTCAAGAGACAAGGAGGTGGCAATGACATTCAATACTCAGCACTGTCTCATCCCAGTCTTTAACTGACTATTAATTGTAGAGAAAGAATACTTTGAATATGAAATGGACACTCAGTTGCAAGCCTTCTGCCACTACCAGAGCTGCTCTGTAATCTTCTTATCTCTTGTCCTGAATTTTATTCTAAGGGAACATGAAATTACCCTAATCATTGTCAGGACATTGATGATAATGAAAATGTACTTGCTACTAAACAGTGCCTCCCTTTATCTTACCTAAGATGACAGGGTATCTGTCTTGAGTTCAATGTCAGAATGTGGAAGCTTTGAGAGCACTAGTTCTCACCCTTTTGTACTTTAGAATCACCTGGAAAGCTACACTCCTGACCAATAACATCACAGACTCTGGAGTTAGGAGCAAGGTATGGGTATTTCATAAATTTTTTCAGGCTATTCCAATGCCAACCAAGGTGGAAAATCACCTCCTCGGAGAAAGTAGACAATGGCCAAACAATTGTCTAGTCTTAGAAAAATCACTTAATTTTCCTAGGTTTTTTTCTCCTCATCTTAAAAACTGATATGTGTGGAAGGAAGTTAGAATGTTATACTAATTGATTTTCTTTTCTTTTTAGATAAAAGCTTATATTTATAGTTATAAAATATTTCAAATGAGCAGCAAAGCATATAAAATATTATTCCTATTACACCTGTACTACCACCACCAAGCTAAAAATTTTTAATATTTTGCCATATCTTTATCATTTCTCTCACTCTTTGGATAAAAGATAAAGCAAAATTCCCACATCCCATATTTTCCTATTTCTTTTACCTCTAGAAGTATCCACTATCCTAAAGTTATCCAATCTACATAATTTTATTCTTAACCAAGTAATCATGTATATATAACAACTATATATTACTGCTTAGCATGTGTTTAAATATACATAAATTATATTACACTGTATATGTGAAAGTTTCTCAATCATGTCCGACTCTTTGTAACCCCATGGACTGTAGCCCATCAGGTTCCTCTGTTCATTAAACTCTCCAGGCAAGAACACTGGAATGGGTTGCCACTCCCTTCTCCACGGGATCTTCCCAACTCTGGGATTGAACCTGACTATCCCCCAATGCAGGCAGATTGTTTACCATCTGAGCCACCAGGGAAGCCCAACAACGTATATACCCTTTTGCATAGAACTGTTTATTTAATATCATTACCTATTTATCCATGTTATCTATCAATCTATGATGTATCATTTTATGTATATATATATATATATATATAGTTAATTAATTTTGAATTCCTTCATATTATCTAATTAGGAATAAATCACAGTTTTTTGATGTACCTTATCTATGGGCTGGAGATGAAAATGGCAACCCACTCCTGTACTCTTCCCTGGAGAATCCCATGGGCAGAGGAGCCTGGCAGGCCATAGTCCATAATGTCACAAAGAGTTGGACACAACTGAGTGACTATTGCTCACAATCTATGGAAAGATAGGTTAATGATAATTTTTAAGAACACAGAGGTGTAAAAAATACATTTTTGTGTGTATTCCTGCCACCAAGAGTTACTCTAGAGTAGACACTTAGACATGGTTTTGTTGGATATTCTCATCTTCAGGTTTGCTAGATATTCTCAATTTTTTTCCAAAACAGACTAATTTATTCTCACTAGCAATGTTAAAGCACTCCCTTCTCCATATCCTCCAACACTTGACACTATGAGAATTTATTAACTGTTGCCAATATGAAGATTGTGGAGTGATAACTAACGGTTATACTTAGATGTTATTTCTCTGAGGTACCTTCTGTTCAGTTAATTGTGGCCACCACATCAATGCCAAGTCTTATCAAAATAATGAAGGATGTGGGGGGGGAAAGCCTTCTTCTACATTTTACAATGAATTTACTTTTCCTCAAGAAATGTCTTACATGGCTAAAGCTGTCTCACAAACCTATAAATCAGGCCATAAAAAAGGAATGGGGACATGGCCCCGGTTCTGTATTTATTTTCTTGTATTCCATAATGCAATGTTACTTAAAAAGCAAATGGCCCAATAGTAAAGCCAAAGCAAATACTCTGGATTTTGCCAGGCAGAATGCCTGTGGAGAAATGAGTCAATTCATACAAGATTCAAAGCTGTCTTTGGTCAGTGACATTTTCGTGAAAATCTGTGGGTGGGTGAAAGTTTTGCAAAATTCCTTTTTGCTGTTGGATAAAATTCATCCAGGAAAAATAAGCAAAATTTAAGTGGCAACCCACATTCCCCCTAATTCACTTATTAACACTCCCTAACCTCCCAGCACAACTGCTTTCTATTGTGCACAGAGGCCAGGATCAGTGTTTCTGATCCTGGAAGTGGAACCATTCCTCTGCCCACTCTGCTCTGTTCAGACAGGCTTTCTCATGAAGAGTTCATTCAGAGCACACCTTCCTCAGAATGCTACCTCTGCTTTGCACACTCTTCACATAATGACAAAAAACACCTACCACAGTACAGACATTCTTGGTGTGCACTGTTGGAACTCTTACTGTGGCTACCATTAGGGATGATTAGTGAACGTTTATAGTTTTGGTTACACTTTATGTTGTCCCTTAATGAACATAAAACAGGCATTTGGGAAAGAAAGTAATTAGAAGGCTCCATAACTTGCTCTGACTTGCGAATTAGAAGCCTTATCATCTCAGAAATGTATAGTAGAATTCAACAAAGTTATACTTGGAAATGCTCAAAAGTTTTGATAATTCTGAGATTTATCAATGTTGAGGGTGATCTAAGCTCAGAAAGGTCTAAACATAATAATCTGCCTCCAACTGAGAATTTATTAACTGTTGCCAATATGAAGATTGTGGAGTGATAACTAACGGTTATACTTAGATGTTATTTCTCTGAGGTACCTTCTGTTCAGTTAATTGTGGCCACCACATCAATGCCAAGTCTTATCAAAATAATGAAGGATGTGGGGGGGGAAAGCCTTCTTCTACATTTTACAATGAATTTACTTTTCCTCAAGAAATGTCTTACATGGCTAAAGCTGTCTCACAAACCTATAAATCAGGCCATAAAAAAGGAATGGGGACATGGCCCCGGTTCTGTATTTATTTTCTTGTATTCCATAATGCAATGTTACTTAAAAAGCAAATGGCCCAATAGTAAAGCCAAAGCAAATACTCTGGATTTTGCCAGGCAGAATGCCTGTGGAGAAATGAGTCAATTCATACAAGATTCAAAGCTGTCTTTGGTCAGTGACATTTTCGTGAAAATCTGTGGGTGGGTGAAAGTTTTGCAAAATTCCTTTTGCTGTTGGATAAAATTCATCCAGGAAAAATAAGCAAAATTTAAGTGGCAACCCACATTCCCCCTAATTCACTTATTAACACTCCCTAACCTCCCAGCACAACTGCTTTCTATTGTGCACAGAGGCCAGGATCAGTGTTTCTGATCCTGGAAGTGGAACCATTCCTCTGCCCACTCTGCTCTGTTCAGACAGGCTTTCTCATGAAGAGTTCATTCAGAGCACACCTTCCTCAGAATGCTACCTCTGCTTTGCACACTCTTCACATAATGACAAAAAACACCTACCACAGTACAGACATTCTTGGTGTGCACTGTTGGAACTCTTACTGTGGCTACCATTAGGGATGATTAGTGAACGTTTATAGTTTTGGTTACACTTTATGTTGTCCCTTAATGAACATAAAACAGGCATTTGGGAAAGAAAGTAATTAGAAGGCTCCATAACTTGCTCTGACTTGCGAATTAGAAGCCTTATCATCTCAGAAATGTATAGTAGAATTCAACAAAGTTATACTTGGAAATGCTCAAAAGTTTTGATAATTCTGAGATTTATCAATGTTGAGGGTGATCTAAGCTCAGAAAGGTCTAAACATAATAATCTGGCAACTACAAATTGCTATATTAGTAGATAAAACTGAACAGACTCGGGTATTTTTAATATAATACTGCCATATCCCAGTTTCTGATTTAACTGAGGTCTGTGTGTCTGCATGCTTAGACCTCTGCCCCTCTAGGCCTTTGCCAACAGCCGGGAATATCTCCGTAATCAAGGCCAAGACTGGAAAGAGAACAGCTGGTTTGACTTCCCAGAGAAGCAGTAAGAATGAGATCTACAAAAGGGTGGAGTTGTTTGGGTGGGAAAGAGAAAAGAAACCATTCTCTTCTTCCAGTAAGTTGACCAAATAAGAAATTAGCAATCCTCCCCCAGTTCTGCCACCTAAGGTCCTGAGTGATCTAAATCCCAGAGTTCTGGGTAAGGCTGGAGAGTTACAGTCAGAGACTCTGAGAATGTGTTCTCCCATGCATGAAATGGAATTTGGCATCAGGGGAGGACACCAGTGGTAGCCTCTTTCTGTAAGCAGGCTGTCACTGAATAGCCCTTTCACACACCCTCCTTTTACCATGACTTCCAGAAGCTCATTGTGCTGCCTGTAGTCATGGTCACCAAACACAATTGGGTCATCACATCTTTCTTGGGTCAATAAGCTAAGTGAGTGAAAATGATGACTAACTCTAACTATGGTCCACAGAAAATTAATAGCAGTTAAACATACATAAAACAAAAGCGGACTGGGTCTTATAATTTAAACTACTCCTAGTCTTCGCACCATGTGACACAGCCACAAAAACCCAAGGATCACTTCATGTCTCCAAAAGAAGAATGTGGTCATTTTACTTGGCAAAGGTCTGGAGCTTTGAATCAACTACCATCATTTTCTAAAAAAGTGAGAGATGAAAAAGTTTGGTTTTAATAGTTCTTTGTGTCTGGATTCTAAGAGTGTAAAGACTGGTTTTGCCAAGGGCAGAACAAAGCATCTTTTTCAGATGTGCATCCATATTACACACAATGTCTTCTTTCCAAGGGCTACAACTTGAGAGGACAGTTAAACCTTCAGAGCAAAATTAGCTACAACCTAACAAATCAAGAAGATGACATGTAGCAATATAACAGTTTTCAGAAGACACAATGCTGATAATATGTATGTTTTACACAAAATGGATGTCTCCCTGCTAAAAATATATAGTCTGAAGATAAGAACTGCAACATTAGTCAGCCCCCAAGAAACCTTGTACACTATAACATGTAATTTAATATTTTGTGAGATGAGATTTGATGAATCTAAATTTGGCAATAAGTAAATCTAAATCTTTGCAATCGATATTTTGCAAAGATTCCATCTAGAAGTGGGGAGTAGGTAGACCAGAGGACCTATTTAAGTAATATCATGAAAAGCTATGCAGATGCCTAAAAATATTCACCTCTCAGCTTATTCTTTCATTGAAGTATTTCTATTTTTAACAGTCATCATGTACTTTAGCAAAAGTCAGCTTTATAAACTTACATGCTTTTTCAAAATCTGGGAACAGTGGGAAAATAGGGGAATTCTATTGCACAAAAATTGATTTTTCAATGCAAAAAAAAATTTTTCTTTGGATAATTCAAGACTTAATGTTTATTTCAGTAAAGCCAAATCCAGCAAACTATTTTCAGCCAGAATTAGTCAGAACTAAAAGGCTGGACTGTTTTCCATCAGAGACTGTATGTCTTTCTTGCTTGCAATAGGCCGGTGTCTCCCAAACAGGGTCAATGGAATTGCCTTCAACTGCTTGTCTCTTTCTGGCATTTTTAATGCAGAACCTTACTAACGGAGGAAGGTTTTGTTGACTGGAATGCAATTATTCTTCTCAGTCATATAACCTGGCATTTTTACAATGTAACAGCTTCAAGTTTCCCTTAAGAAAAATCATAGTATGGAGCATAATGTAACGACAAGAAATGCAATTTCACTTCTGCAGAAATTCTTAAAACCCTTTCAGAAATACTTACTGGATGGTGGAAAAAGTGCTTCTAGTACTTGCCTTACAACTACCACCTGTTTGGTTTGCTTTTATATGAATCTGACAACTTGGCTGATCTACAGTCAAACATAAACATGGTAAACACAGGCCAGAGTCTTTATTATCAAGACATACAACAAAAAGAAGGGATTCTGGCTGCAGGACCACTGTCTAAATAAGTTCCTTCAAAAAAAATGTATGTGTGTATATATATATATATATATATATCACATTTAGTGACCTGCAGCATACTCAATATCCAGGAAATACCTATAATTCTCAGATTTTTAACTCTAAAAGAAATATTCCTGTCTATCTAGACTAACATAAAACACATGCTCTTCTATTTACAAGAGTTAAACGAGCTGACTAAGATTGTGCAAGGTCACCCTGGGATCCCAAGGGTGATGTCCTGCTTGTAAACCCAGAGGGTTTCTGTTAGGTGTGAAATGATTGTGCAAGAGTTATATTATTCAAAAATTTGCCAAGAAACAGAGGTAGTTCCAGAAGTGATGTTGTGAAATGGGAAGGTTGGAGAAAGACACTATACCCACTTCTTCCAATACCAAAGGTCCCACCCCTTCTGGGTTCTTTCTCCTTACACATTTTCCACCCAGTTCCCTCTTCTTACAGTTCAGGGAGATCCAGTCAGATTCTGCTGTGTGGTGTCCCTGAGTGTTTTCATGCTGGCTATAAATCATTAACTAGTCTCACAACCTTGAAGTGTGCAGTGTGCGGACGCGTGGGTGTATGCAGCAACTTTTTTATTAGCCAAGCAGCTAAGTGTGAGTTCCTTTTCAAATATCAGAACCATCCGTCTAACTCTAATACTCACCCAGTTATTTCAAAGAAGGGGAAGTCACTGAGTATTTACTTTGGAAAAGAGCTAAAGTTTGCTGGTGGTACAGTGTGTGTTCCTCTGCCCTGCACATTTCAGCAACTTCAAGTTGGTGCCTAGTGGGAACCAATTTTCTAAGATTTTGGGCTGTGTAACAGATGAACCTCCCCTGATCATGTACATATGCAGAAGATAAACTAGAAATGGAGAGATACCCCAGCCACTAATAATTACAGAAACTTTCCACTTCCTCAGGCTGAAGAGGACTCAAATCTCAAGGACACCTAGACCCTCAGCACCCAAACTCCACAAAAGAAGAAAATATTCCCTGACTTGTGGCTGCATATGGAAAACCACACACACTTTCAATGAACTCCCGTGGGCTTTAGGAGACTCACCGAACACTTGTTGGGCTTCTCCCCCGAGTGGACTCTCATGTGGATCAGCAGTTTATAGCGGGCGTTGAATGGCTTGTACCTTCGAGGACAACCTGCCCAGAAACAAGTGAAGTCTTCCCCTTTGCGCTGGTCTATGTGAACTTTCTCGATGTGCCGCCCAAATTCCTCCTGCTGGTCATACAAGGCACTGCAGTCGATCCAGCGACAGCAGTGCTTGCCCCCAATGTCATCCATCTCCCCGTCTTCCTCCAGGGTGGCCTGAGGCAGGGCCAGCGGCTGGGCGTGGTGTACCAGCTCTGGGTGATGCAGATGCGGGTGGGCGTGGTAGGGCGGCGGGGGGCCTTGGGGCTGGGGCGGCGGTGGCAGAGGAGGCAGAGCTGGTGCCTGGGGCAGGTCCAGGGCACCACCAGGAAATCATCCAGGCGCTCTGCCCTCACCCTTCTGGGTTCTTTCTCCTTACACATTTTCCACCCAGTTCCCTCTTCTTACAGTTCAGGGAGATCCAGTCAGATTCTGCTGTGTGGTGTCCCTGAGTGTTTTCATGCTGGCTATAAATCATTAACTAGTCTCACAACCTTGAAGTGTGCAGTGTGCGGACGCGTGGGTGTATGCAGCAACTTTTTTATTAGCCAAGCAGCTAAGTGTGAGTTCCTTTTCAAATATCAGAACCATCCGTCTAACTCTAATACTCACCCAGTTATTTCAAAGAAGGGGAAGTCACTGAGTATTTACTTTGGAAAAGAGCTAAAGTTTGCTGGTGGTACAGTGTGTGTTCCTCTGCCCTGCACATTTCAGCAACTTCAAGTTGGTGCCTAGTGGGAACCAATTTTCTAAGATTTTGGGCTGTGTAACAGATGAACCTCCCCTGATCATGTACATATGCAGAAGATAAACTAGAAATGGAGAGATACCCCAGCCACTAATAATTACAGAAACTTTCCACTTCCTCAGGCTGAAGAGGACTCAAATCTCAAGGACACCTAGACCCTCAGCACCCAAACTCCACAAAAGAAGAAAATATTCCCTGACTTGTGGCTGCATATGGAAAACCACACACACTTTCAATGAACTCCTGTGGGCTTTAGGAGACTCACCGAACACTTGTTGGGCTTCTCCCCCGAGTGGACTCTCATGTGGATCAGCAGTTTATAGCGGGCGTTGAATGGCTTGTACCTTCGAGGACAACCTGCCCAGAAACAAGTGAAGTCTTCCCCTTTGCGCTGGTCTATGTGAACTTTCTCGATGTGCCGCACAAGTTCCTCCTGCTGGTCATACAAGGCACTGCAGTCGATCCAGCGACAGCAGTGCTTGCCCCCAATGTCATCCATCTCCCCGTCTTCCTCCAGGGTGGCCTGAGGCAGGGCCAGCGGCTGGGCGTGGTGTACCAGCTCTGGGTGATGCAGATGCGGGTGGGCGTGGTAGGGCGGCGGGGGGCCTTGGGGCTGGGGCGGCGGTGGCAGAGGAGGCAGAGCTGGTGCCTGGGGCAGGTCCAGGGCACCACCAGGGAAATCATCCAGGCGCTCTGTCTTCAGCAGCCCGCCTGGCTGGCCATCAGGATCCGGCAAGCCGTGCTGCACCACCATGTTGTTGACCAGGCCACACTGGAGGCTGCCGTGCTCCAGCTGCTGCATGCGCTCATACTGCAGTGCATCGTCCTCGTCGTAGGCCGGGAGAGTCAGGCCACCGCTGGTCACCCGCATACCCTTCTGGCTGCTTGGCACTGAGCACGGCTGGGGAATACAACTGCCACGCACTCCTAGGAAATGCCCATAGACCTCGGGCTGTGGGGACATGTTTGCAGGGGAAGTCCTTGACCCGTTGATGTAGGCGACCAAGGATGTGGGCGAGGTGCGGATGATGGTATTGAAGTCTATCCCAATGCCATCAGACAACGGGGATAAGGACAGTGCTCTCTTCTTGGAGCGGGCTGAGTGAGACCTGGCTGAAGAGTGTCGGGGACTAGGGTAAGGAGAGTGGCTACTTTCCATTCCAAAATGGTAGGGTGGCAATGAGTTAGAGACACTGTTACTAGACATGGCTGTCCCAGGAGGAAGGCTAAGGAGGTCCCCTAGATCCACACCATTCTGAGAGCTGTGGTTGGAAAAGAGTGAAGGAAGAGCCCTGTAGCCGTGTGACCACTCTTGTTTCACGCTCAAGGTTGACTGACTTTCTGTCAGACTCAGAGTTGAGGATGCCAAAGACTCTCGTGAAATAAGGGACCTAGAACAGCAGCCAGAAGAGGAAAAAAAAAAAAAAAAGACAAACATTTTAGCAGGATATAGATTGCTTAAGACTAAAAGAACATTGCATTGACAATCCCTTAATTATTTCCCCTAATTTCATTCTTGAGGAAACACATTCTTTAGCTAAGATAAAGCCCAAGACTTTTAGTTCCAGGTAAATAACATTTTACCAAGAAGAACAATAAAGGCTAATGCTTACTGGAATAATAAGAAAAAGGATCTATTGTTATAAATAATCTAATATTTTAATGATAATAAATAGTCCTTGCTTTATCTTTATATCTCTTTTTCACTATAGGGCAAAATTTCCTAGTAATAATTATTGAAACTTGTCATGTCAAATCAAACAAAAAAGTATTTATTAAGGGCCTACTGTGTGCAGCACACTACAAACAGGCTTGCAGACATCACAAATCTAAACAGAGTCCCAGCCTTTGAGTGAAATCTAAAGTATAAACCAATGTTTAACTTGGGAGAAAAAAAGTAAATCATAGTCAAAGGGTCATCCAGGGGACATAACGATAATTTCACAAATTTATTCCACTGATATTAAGGAATTTTAAATATCTTTATAAAAGACAGCAATTCACACTACAAGTACTCAGTCACAACATCGAATTGCCCTAGAAATAAAAATTATGTATAAAATACAGTTGCATGTGAACCATGCAGTGTTTAATCACACCTGCTAGTTTTGGATCTTCCATGAGCTGCTGTCCTCAAATCAGAGAGGTACACTGAGAGCAAAGCATCTGCTTTAAGTACTTTACTTTTGTTAACAACTCTTCTCCTGTCCTTCCTACCCTTTACAAAACATGTCTCACATGTCACAATGTTTACCTGAAGATCAAAATGCTTTGTAGTCTAACCACTTAAAAATTCATTTTGCTTTATTATGATATCATCACCTTAAAAATCACTGAATAGGCTTCCCTGATGGTCCAGTGCATAAAGAGTCCACCTTGCAGTGCAAGGGGCACTGGTTTGATCCCTGGTGTGGGAAGAGCCCACATGCTGTGGAGTCGCTGAACTGGTGTGTCCAACCACAAGCCAGTGCTCTCAAGAGCATGTGCCCTGAGCCGGTGCTCTGCAGCAAGAAGGGCCACTGCAATGGGAGGCCCACACATGCCAAAGAATAAAAAAGATGGATGAAAAATAAATATAAATAAAAAAGAGGCATCATAGGGGAAAAAGAAAAAAAAAATCACTGAAGAGAAAAGCTATGCCTTTTGGATGGAAAACTTGTCCCAAATAGGCTAGACACAATTCACTGTACTCCCAACTCAGAGTAGGGGTACAGTAAAAAAAAAAAAAAAAAAAAGAGGAAAAAAAAGGACAGATTTTTAAAAACTTTATTTATCTTTATTTTACTTTTACAGAGTTTTGGTGTTCACTCCTATACATGAACCCAAATCAGCCATAGGTATACATATGACCCCTTCCACTTGAATTTCCCTCCCATCTCCCTCCCCATCCCACCCTTCTAGGTTGTTACATAGCCCCTGTATAAGTTCCCTTAGTCTTATACCATATTTACACTGGTTGAAAAAGACAGCTTTTTAATATGTGCTTGCACTGGCTTTCTACAGAGATTTTTTTTTTTTTTACAAAAAAATTTCTAATAAAATATTGTATAGAATGTCTATCTTCCCAGGATGAATCCACTTACTACTGCCAGCTGTTATAGAGCAACCTGTTGCAAAAGAACTGAGGGAAAAATAGAAGCATTCTCATCCCATCTGTTCTTCTTACTTCTTTTCACAAAATGGAAGCCAGAAACGCTGTTTCCTACAAGCATGTGAAATTAGCAAGAAAACATCTCAGCTCGAAATGCACAGTTTTGGATTTTCTTCTCATGAGTTAACAACTGCTGTCCTCAAATCAGAGAGGTACACTGAGAGCAAAGCATCTGCTTTAAGTACTTTACTTTTGTTAACAACTCTTCTCCTGTCCTTCCTACCCTTTATAAAACATGTCTCACATGTCACAATGTTTACCTGAAGATCAAAATGCTTTGTAGTCTAACCACTTAAAAATTCATTTTGCTTTATTATGATATCATCACCTTAAAAATCACTGAAGAGGCTTCCCTGATGGTCCAGTGCATAAAGAGTCCACCTTGCAGTGCAAGGGGCACTGGTTTGATCCCTGGTGTGGGAAGAGCCCACATGCTGTGGAGTCGCTGAACTGGTGTGTCCAACCACAAGCCAGTGCTCTCAAGAGCATGTGCCCTGAGCCGGTGCTCTGCAGCAAGAAGGGCCACTGCAATGGGAGGCCCACACATGCCAAAGAATAAAAAAGATGGATGAAAAATAAATATAAATAAAAAAGAGGCATCATAGGGGAAAAAGAAAAAAAAAATCACTGAAGAGAAAAGCTATGCCTTTTGGATGGAAAACTTGTCCCAAATAGGCTAGACACAATTCACTGTACTCCCAACTCAGAGTAGGGGTACAGTAAGAAAAAAAAAAAAAGAGGAAAAAAAAGGACAGATTTTTAAAAACTTTATTTATCTTTATTTTACTTTTACAGAGTTTTGGTGTTCACTCCTATACATGAACCCAAATCAGCCATAGGTATACATATGACCCCTTCCACTTGAATTTCCCTCCCATCTCCCTCCCCATCCCACCCTTCTAGGTTGTTACATAGCCCCTGTATAAGTTCCCTTAGTCTTATACCATATTTACACTGGTTGAAAAAGACAGCTTTTTAATATGTGCTTGCACTGGCTTTCTACAGAGATTTTTTTTTTTTTTACAAAAAAATTTCTAATAAAATATTGTATAGAATGTCTATCTTCCCAGGATGAATCCACTTACTACTGCCAGCTGTTATAGAGCAACCTGTTGCAAAAGAACTGAGGGAAAAATAGAAGCATTCTCATCCCATCTGTTCTTCTTACTTCTTTTCACAAAATGGAAGCCAGAAACGCTGTTTCCTACAAGCATGTGAAATTAGCAAGAAAACATCTCAGCTCCGAAATGCACAGTATCAGGTGAGAGAGAATACTGTTGTCGATGTGGTATTTCCATCCAGTGAAGTAATGTTTACCAATGACAAACACAGCAGGAATTTAAGTCCAGTTGCCCTTGACACAGATTTTCTTTTTTCTGTTCAGATCCTTATATTGGGCTGAAGTCCTTTGCAAGTTCCAAAGTCATTTATGAACCATCTGGTTTTAACTCCCCGTTGATATGTTCAATTATTTCCCAGCACACCCACAGCACACAACTCTCCCTTCAGAGCTCAGCTGAAGGCTCCTGGTGATAGGATGTCAAGGGCCTTCTAATCCCTTCCCTAGGGAGATTCTGGAATTGCTTTCTGACCCAAGTCAAATCAGTAGCCATACCATAATATATAAGGCAAAGACAACTGACTCTGTTTTACCCTCTGAGGTTGACATGGTTTATACAACCTTCTCAAAGGGTGCATTTGCCTGGTCATTGTCATACTGGAGCACATCTGAACTCTTTGCGATCTTATGAACTGCAGCAAGCCAGGCTTCCCTGTCCTTCCCTATATCTCAGAGTCTGTTCAAACTCATGTCCACTGAGTCAATGATGCCATCCAATCATCTCATCCTCTATTGCCCCCTCTGCCTCTAGCCCTCAATCTTTCCCCAAATCAGGGTCATGACCAATGAATCGGCTCTTCATATCAGGTGGCCAAAGTATTGGAGCTTCAGCATCAGTCCTTCCAACGAATATTCAGAGTTGATTTCATTTAGGATTGACTGGTTTGAGAGACTGAGCAAGCAGATCAAACCAGCCAAGCAGTGAAAAACAGGTAGGAAGTATTTTACCCATCAGTATATACTTTGCATTTGAAATTATACTATTTGGTTTGAGTGCTGCTTATAGTGAGACGTGTTCGTTTGTTCCATTGTCAAGGGGTATTCCTTATTTTTCTTAAAATACACCCAAGTATGGCTTGATTTAAATCCGAGCAAATTTCATTCAGGCAGGCTTCCCTGGTGGTCCAGTGGGTAAGGACACCACCTTGCAGTGCAAGGGGCGCTGGTTCGATCCCTGGCCTGGGAAGATCCCATGTGCTGCAGAGCGGCTGGACTGATGTGTCCAATCACTGAGCCAGAGCTCTGGAGCGTGTGGGCCCGGAGCCCGTGCTCTGCGACAACAGAGGCCACTGCAATGGGAGGCCCACATGGGCCAAAGAACAAAGACGGATGAAACTAAATGAATGAAAGACCAATAGAAGTAGCCAGCCCACCCCCCATCCCTCCCCAACTGCCCCCCCACACCAAAAAATAATAAAGGCAGTAAAAACAATACATTAAAAAAAAAAAATCCATTCAGGCACTTTCCTTAATTCCTTATATATCTCAGTGTCCTAAGACAGCTATCCAAAATTTTTCAGAAAGCAATTTTATGTTCCACTCAATAAGGTAATAATATAAATGGAAAACTCTCACTTCTATCTTGAACACCTAATAAAATCCTCTATCCAGAAAAATTATATACTATCTGTACTGAGCCTTAAACATAGCTAACTTTAGGCATCTGTGGGTGTTGTCTTCCTCTATAAAATTCAAAGTTGTCCAATAAAAGGGATTATTTTTATCTCTGCCAGTATCCACCAGAGTGTTAGACAAAGTTTTTCCCCAAAAAAATGCTGACTAAGGTGAGTAAATTAACATAATGATAAGTATCATTTTAATTTTGCCAAGTATTTTCCCTATGTATTTCATTTAATACAGCCTGTGAAGTAAGTAAATTGGATTTTTGAAATAACTTCTGTTTTATAAAGAATACAACCAAGGTTCTGTGAAATTCTTCCCAGTGATATCAAATACCAAAAGGATCAAAATCCTTTTAAAAGTACAGTGAAACAGTAGCATTTGTTAAGCAGTCACCTAGTTGGATCACATATATCCTGCTCTTCTTGATTAAAAGATCTGGTATAAGAGACTTAAAGTCACACAAGTCATAACTGGAAACCACATTGCTCTCTTCCTGAAACAATATGTTGAATGATTCAAGATTTCAAAGAACTCTCCTGTAATCCCTGCTGCTGTGCATTCCTGGGTAGTGAAGATCCCCTGGAGAAGGGAATGGCAACTCACTCCAATACTCTTCCCTTGGAAATCCCATGGACAGAGGAGCCTGGCAGACTACAGTCCCTGGGGTTGCAAGAGTCGGACACAATTTAGCGACTAAACCACCACCATGCACACCAGGTCTATGGGAAAGAAAGTGACAAGCAGCTGCAGGTTCGATCACCACACTGAGAAAAATCTCCATTTCCATACATTCATCTAATCCTAAGCATATTATTTCTGGTGACTAGTTAATTCGAAGCTATATGTAAAAGAAATATAACTCAAACAAATAAAAGCAATATGAAAAACTTAGAAATCATCAGTGAAAGAAGTTAGGGTGCCAGGTGAAGCAAGAGCTCAGTGACCTGGGCCCATAAGAGGTGTGATGACCAAGCCAAACAGCTTGGTCAAATGCCAAGCTCAAAAGAAGTACTTATATACAACAAGGAATTCCTCAAAAAGATGCTTAAGAAAATGTATCTATATGATAAATATATGTGCATATATATGTCATGAAAAAGACACGTACAACAAAAGACTTACAGAATTGATCCAGTAAAGTATTACTTATAATACTGAATAAAGGGAAACAAATGCCTGGTTATAAAAGACAGATAAGAATTAGAGTTTGTATTTTATATACTTTTAATAAAACGGAATCTTAGGCAACTAGAAGTCATTATACAATGTTAAAAATTTTTTACCACAAAAGATTATGACAAGGAAATTGATTATATTAACTTAAAAAGTAAATATAATATTGTATAGGTCATTATGATGTGTATGTGTGCCTACTGGTGGTTCTGTGGTAAAGAATCCAGTTTAAATAGTACAAATACCAAAAGGATCAAAATCCTTTTAAAAGTACAGTGAAACAGTAGCATTTGTTAAGCAGTCACCTAGTTGGATCACATATATCCTGCTCTTCTTGATTAAAAGATCTGGTATAAGAGACTTAAAGTCACACAAGTCATAACTGGAAACCACATTGCTCTCTTCCTGAAACAATATGTTGAATGATTCAAGATTTCAAAGAACTCTCCTGTAATCCCTGCTGCTGTGCATTCCTGGGTAGTGAAGATCCCCTGGAGAAGGGAATGGCAACTCACTCCAATACTCTTCCCTTGGAAATCCCATGGACAGAGGAGCCTGGCAGACTACAGTCCCTGGGGTTGCAAGAGTCGGACACAATTTAGCGACTAAACCACCACCATGCACACCAGGTCTATGGGAAAGAAAGTGACAAGCAGCTGCAGGTTCGATCACCACACTGAGAAAAATCTCCATTTCCATACATTCATCTAATCCTAAGCATATTATTTCTGGTGACTAGTTAATTCGAAGCTATATGTAAAAGAAATATAACTCAAACAAATAAAAGCAATATGAAAAACTTAGAAATCATCAGTGAAAGAAGTTAGGGTGCCAGGTGAAGCAAGAGCTCAGTGACCTGGGCCCATAAGAGGTGTGATGACCAAGCCAAACAGCTTGGTCAAATGCCAAGCTCAAAAGAAGTACTTATATACAACAAGGAATTCCTCAAAAAGATGCTTAAGAAAATGTATCTATATGATAAATATATGTGCATATATATGTCATGAAAAAGACACGTACAACAAAAGACTTACAGAATTGATCCAGTAAAGTATTACTTATAATACTGAATAAAGGGAAACAAATGCCTGGTTATAAAAGACAGATAAGAATTAGAGTTTGTATTTTATATACTTTTTAATAAAACGGAATCTTAGGCAACTAGAAGTCATTATACAATGCTAAAAATTTTTTTTACCACAAAAGATTATGACAAAGGAAATTGATTATATTAACTTAAAAAAGTAAATATAATATTGTATAGGTCATTATGATGTGTATGTGTGCCTACTGGTGGTTCTGTGGTAAAGAATCCTCTTGCAATGCAAGAGACATGGGTTCCATCTCTGGGGCAGGAAGATCCCCTAGAGAAGGAAATGGCAACCCACTTCAGTATTCTTGCCTGGAGAATCCCATGAACAGAAGAGTCTGACGGGCTACAGTGCATGGGGTCAAAAAAGAGCTGGGCATGACTCAGTGACTAAAAATAACAATACTGGAAACCAACCATCAATCAATTTAAAATCAATAAACATAAAAAACAAGGATATGTGCCAACATTTCACCCATGGTTGCCTGTGAGTGATAGGATTCAGGATGACTATCATATACTGTTTTGTGCTTGTCCATAATTTCCCACATCTTCTACAATGAGTAAGAATTACTTAGATAATCGGGAAAATACAGTAAATTTTACAGCTTTTTATATGGAGGCCATCACTCAGTTCACGCTTCCATCCAGCCTTCCCATCCCAACTCCCCCTTCCCCAGGATATTCCCCCAGTAAATAAAACACAAAGCTAATTCTCTCTCCATCTTCTTTTTATCTCTAGAAAGTGAAATGCCCTCAGGTTGAACTGTTGCCTCCTATCCTACCTCTCCTCTTATGGAACAAACCAGTTTACGTAGCACAAATAAATGTGACCTTTCCAAATTGCTAAAAGTAAATTCACTATTTTACCAAGCTACTGCCCAACTCCTGTTTCTTTGCTCATCCTGCAAAAAATTATTTCCATGGAAGTCTTCACTGAATACATAGTCAAAACATATGTCAATGCATCTCTAAGATGCTGTCTTTTAAGGATAAAAATTTATGCTAAGGAATCAAATTTGCTAGAAAACCTGAGATTAACGACCCTTCCCAGCCCGACCCACGAAAGGGACTGCACTAGATAACATGCATGGTTGGAGCAGCCTGTGCCCTGCCTGCCTTTAGTTTCTCTATTAATTATGACTCTCTGCCTTCAAGGTATGGGCTGGACTTGCACAGACAGGAAGCTGAAAGCTTCCCAGTGACACCTACCCCATGAGTACAGTTAATTTTACATGCAATACTCAGCAAGTCTGAAGAGTCCCTCAAGGCATAATCATCAATAGGAAAATGACAGGAGCAGCTTTCCATCACACACACACAAAATCTCAGGTGAAAAAACAAGTTCCTATCTCATTAAAAAATTTGGCATAAAAAATGATCCAGGATCTGTGATTTCAGTGTCTTGAATAGCAGCTGGGACAGTGCAGAGACACAAGAGGGAGAAAGAAGGATAAGAGGAACAAAACAAGGAAGGGGAGGAGGAAGATGAGGAAACAGAACCCAGAATTTCAAGGCATCTCAGCAGACTCCAGTGCTCCAAGAAGAGGAGCAGAGGTCCAAAATCAGAGTTACACCAGGTCCAGGATTTAGGCAAAAGCTTTAGATTGTATTTCTCCAAGAACACTACTTATAAAAGACAGACTAATTCATTTCAAACATGGAAACAAACCTTATACATTGCACTATATTTTGGTTTTTGTACCCTATAATATCAACCTTGAAAAGTATAAACATTTGTCTTAGGAGGTAATTTTCCTATTCAGTTATCTCCCAAGAGATAGATATATGGCATTTATTGGATCTACTTATTCCAGGACCTAATCAGACATTGTATTGAAACATTATGTAACTCACACATGAATGTATGTCTTCCCAGATACATCATAAAGTTGGAAAATTCACAATTTATATCTTTACTTTTTCAACTATCTCCTAAACTTCAAAACTTCAACTATTGTACTATGCAGGACATAGATATTTAAGATGCTTGGTTAGGTGGGTGAATGGGTGGATGAACAGACAAAGCAGACTGTAAAGCAGCCCTAAGGTACTGAAACATAAACACTGAAACCAAAAAGGGCATGATATGACCTTCACCAGGATAGCAAAATCCTAAAAGAGGAATCAAATTTGCTAGAAACAAAACCCTTCCCAGCCCGACCCACGAAAGGGACTGCACTAGATAACATGCATGGTTGGAGCAGCCTGTGCCCTGCCTGCCTTTAGTTTCTCTATTAATTATGACTCTCTGCCTTCAAGGTATGGGCTGGACTTGCACAGACAGGAAGCTGAAAGCTTCCCAGTGACACCTACCCCATGAGTACAGTTAATTTTACATGCAATACTCAGCAAGTCTGAAGAGTCCCTCAAGGCATAATCATCAATAGGAAAATGACAGGAGCAGCTTTCCATCACACACACACAAAATCTCAGGTGAAAAAACAAGTTCCTATCTCATTAAAAAATTTGGCATAAAAAATGATCCAGGATCTGTGATTTCAGTGTCTTGAATAGCAGCTGGGACAGTGCAGAGACACAAGAGGGAGAAAGAAGGATAAGAGGAACAAAACAAGGAAGGGGAGGAGGAAGATGAGGAAACAGAACCCAGAATTTCAAGGCATCTCAGCAGACTCCAGTGCTCCAAGAAGAGGAGCAGAGGTCCAAAATCAGAGTTACACCAGGTCCAGGATTTAGGCAAAAGCTTTAGATTGTATTTCTCCAAGAACACTACTTATAAAAGACAGACTAATTCATTTCAAACATGGAAACAAACCTTATACATTGCACTATATTTTGGTTTTTGTACCCTATAATATCAACCTTGAAAAGTATAAACATTTGTCTGAGGAGGTAATTTTCCTATTCAGTTATCTCCCAAGAGATAGATATATGGCATTTATTGGATCTACTTATTCCAGGACCTAATCAGACATTGTATTGAAACATTATGTAACTCACACATGAATGTATGTCTTCCCAGATACATCATAAAGTTGGAAAATTCACAATTTATATCTTTACTTTTTCAACTATCTCCCTAAACTTCAAAACTTCAACTATTGTACTATGCAGGACATAGATATTTAAGATGCTTGGTTAGGTGGGTGAATGGGTGGATGAACAGACAAAGCAGACTGTAAAGCAGCCCTAAGGTACTGAAACATAAACACTGAAAAACAAGCAGCTAAAACAGATGTACACAGAACATCTTATCTTTCCAGGCCATGATATGATCTTCACCAGGAATCAACAGATTAACATACTGGTATTTGGGACCTGGAGGCTTCTCAGGTGGCACTAGTGGTAAAGAACCCACCTGAGAATGCAGGAGACATAAGAAACGCGGGTTCGGCTTCCCTGGTGGTCTGGTGGGTAAGGACACCACCTTGCAGTGCAAGGAGTGCTGGTTTGATCCCCGGCCTGGGAGGATCCCACGTGCCGCGGAGCGGCTGGACCAATGTGTCCAATTACCGAGTCAGAGCTCTGGAGCGCATGTGCCCAGAGCCAGTGCTCTGGGACAACGGAGGCCACCGCGATGGGAAGCCCACATGGGCCAAGAAACAAAGACGGATGAAAATGGATGAATGAAAGACAAATAGAAGTGGCCTGCCTGCCCCCTTCCCTCCCCAACCCGCCCCCCTCAAAAAATATAAAAAAGAAAAAAAAAAAGAAACGCGGACTCGATCCCCAGGTGGAGAAGATGTCCTGGAGGAGGGCACGGCAACCCACTCCAATATTCTTGCCTGGAGAATCCCATAGACAAAGAAGTCTGGCGAGCTACAGTCCATAGGGTAGCAAAGAGTCAGACATGACTGAAGTGACTTAGCATGCACAAATATAGTCACTGAGGCCCCAAAATCTCAAGATGGGTATTAATTTCACTCACACTCTAAGACAGCAGGTATTAAATCATCCTTCCCAATTAAGATGGTAGTATGGCACACAGTTTTTACACACATTCCCCTACAAAGCTCAAATTAAAAGAGCTGCTTAAGTGAGTGTAAGAGAGAATGTGTGTGTGTTATGTGGGTATGTGTTCAGGAAGGACAAGGAAAACACTCATGGGTGTGATTATACCATAAGAAGGGGGAAAAAAAGTAATTTGAGACCTGGTATCTGAAGGAGGTATATTCAGGTTGGCTGCATTCATTGCCCTCTGTAAGCTAGGACTGATCTGGTTGCATGCTGTAGAGACCTGGCTTGCTGGAGGTGAAATGGGTCCCAGTCGCTGAACCATCATGGGACTGCTGGTGACCACTAGATTGTTGCAGCTGCCTTTTCCAATGGACTTGCACTGAGGCCCAAAGCCAAGAGCCCCTAAAAACAAATGAATCAGGTTAGCTTTCATGTTCCTTACATCAGAAATCAGTAAATACATATATGTGCATACTTATATCAGAACTCATCTTTAGAGATAGTCCTTGGATCATCTTTTTTTTCAGTATTAGTGAACCAAAAATCTTTCTCGAATTCCAGTGAAAAATCCACAGTACTATAATAGAAACCCTTTTATAATCACCACTCATACAAAATATGCTTGCATTTTGCTCCTTCTACATACAAGTGTCCAGTTATATGAAGAGTTATATTTTATCATCTCTTTGCCTAAAGGGTTAAGATAGTAAGTAGATGAGATTACTTATATCAAATCATGTATTTTTCAGAAGAGCTAATATCTTAAATCACCCAGCAAGGAAAGTTGACACTGCTGGAAAAAAAAAAAACTTGTTTAACTGGTTCACTTCATTCAAGTCTGGCTTTCCAAAAAGCCTCTTTAAAAGGATATAGTCTGGCTGTGTCTCTCCAATTTTTGTTTTCTTCATCTCTCTAATATATTGTCATTGGACATATACCCAATTTTTTAAGAAAGTCAGGATGAGACAGCCCTAAACAAAACATTCATTCTAAAAGTAGTATGCTAACCAAATTTGACATAGATTTTTCATTTCATTAATAACAATCTTCAAATGTAGTAAGATTTAGTACATAACCCGAGGGGAAAGGAAAAAAAAAAAAGAAACCCTCAAGAATCTGTGCTATTATGGAAAAGTGAAAAGCAAAGAGAAGAAAAGTAAACACTGCCATGACTCATGTATAAAAAATAATAATAGTGGTTGAATCATTCTAGACATTCTTTTTACATGGATAAACTTTTTCAGACATTTTTTACAAACTACATGGTCAGTCTCAGTTCTCATTTCAGGCAAACAAAAATAAATATGATCTCAGGTTTTTTGGAAAATAAGGCTCTGAAATTTTCTCATCAAATTCCTCATCTTTCTCATTGACATATTTGTGATCAAAGTAATGGAAAACCATCACAGCAACCTTCCTTAGCCTCAGTGAGTATAATGTTTTGTCATTTCAAAAATTAATATGACTTTTTCATCTTTTGTAACATTCTCTTCCAAGAGCCCACAAAACTAAAGATAAACAAGACCTAAGTGTAATCACCAACTCTCATCAATGAATCCACATCTCCAAAGGTATAGGACAGTCATAGTATCTTTCGCGAGCAGAAGTCTTCTCTAGTACAGCCTTCTGGGAAACTAAAATCCGCACAGTAACTGACTTGCCCAAAGTCACACAGGGATTTACTGACAGAACAGAAATGGATTATACGAGAGTCCATTTTCTTTTTTTTTTTTATAAATCTTTTTTTTTTTTTTTTGAAGATTTATTTATTGTTTTTGGTGGGGGTGGGGTGGGGAGGGAGGCGGGCAGGCGGGCCACTTCCATTGGTCTTTCATTTGTCCATCTTCATCCATCTTTTGTTCTTTGGCCTGCGTGGGCCTCCCATCGCAGTGGCCTCCGTTGTCGCAGAGCACCGGCTCCAGGCGCATGCGCCCCAGAGCTCCGGCTCGGTAACTGGACACATCAGTCCAGCCGCTCCGCGGCACGTGGGATCCTCCCAGGCCAGGGACCGAACCGGCGCCCCTTGCACTGCAAGGCGGTGTCCTTACCCACTGGACCACCAGGGGAGCCTGAGAGTCCATTTTCATGGCACCTGTGCATTTAAGTTTCAGTGGTGGATACTTAGTTCCTTCCTTGGATACTTTCCAAGATCCAAGACAGGTCCAACATGACTGTCACTCTAATGTTTTCCAGATACACAAACCAGAACCTTCCCCTCTCCCTGCAGCTTGTACCTGATGCATCTTCTAGTGCCTTGAAAGATCAGTTATGGTAGTCTCTCTGTTTCCATAGCTCATATAACACTGTACAATCAGGGTTTCATCTTGACACCAAGATAGTGGGTACATCTTTGTGCAATGATCATAAACTCAGTATCTTTTTAAATTGTAAAAAGCTACTTGTAATTTGCTTTTCAAACTACCTTTTACCTTGGAAAAAGGCAATATCCAGTATACAAGACACTTGAATTCTATCTCTAGGTTCTAACAGCCACCGCTATTAAAAGCAACATTAGAGGGACTTCCCTGGTGATCCAGTGGTTAGGACTCTGTGCTCCCAATGCAGGGGGCCTGGGTTTAAAGGCAGATCCCTGCTGCAACTAAGACCCAGTGGAGCACAAATAAATAAAAAGTTTAAAACCAACATTAGATTCATCAATGAATCCACATCTCCAAAGGTATAGGACAGTCATAGTATCTTTCGCGAGCAGAAGTCTTCTCTAGTACAGCCTTCTGGGAAACTAAAATCCGCACAGTAACTGACTTGCCCAAAGTCACACAGGGATTTACTGACAGAACAGAAATGGATTATACGAGAGTCCATTTTCCTTTTTTTTTTTTTTTTTTTTTTTTTAAATTTTTTTTTTTTTTTTTTTTGGAGTTTTTTTTTTTTTTTTGGGGTGGGGGTGGGGTGGGGAGGGAGGCGGGCAGGCGGGCCACTTCCATTGGTCTTTCATTTGTCCATCTTCATCCATCTTTTGTTCTTTGGCCTGCGTGGGCCTCCCATCGCAGTGGCCTCCGTTGTCGCAGAGCACCGGCTCCAGGCGCATGCGCCCCAGAGCTCCGGCTCGGTAACTGGACACATCAGTCCAGCCGCTCCGCGGCACGTGGGATCCTCCCAGGCCAGGGACCGAACCGGCGCCCCTTGCACTGCAAGGCGGTGTCCTTACCCACTGGACCACCAGGGGAGCCTGAGAGTCCATTTTCATGGCACCTGTGCATTTAAGTTTCAGTGGTGGATACTTAGTTCCTTCCTTGGATACTTTCCAAGATCCAAGACAGGTCCAACATGACTGTCACTCTAATGTTTTCCAGATACACAAACCAGAACCTTCCCCTCTCCCTGCAGCTTGTACCTGATGCATCTTCTAGTGCCTTGAAAGATCAGTTATGGTAGTCTCTCTGTTTCCATAGCTCATATAACACTGTACAATCAGGGTTTCATCTTGACACCAAGATAGTGGGTACATCTTTGTGCAATGATCATAAACTCAGTATCTTTTTAAATTGTAAAAAGCTACTTGTAATTTGCTTTTCAAACTACCTTTTACCTTGGAAAAAGGCAATATCCAGTATACAAGACACTTGAATTCTATCTCTAGGTTCTAACAGCCACCGCTATTAAAAGCAACATTAGAGGGACTTCCCTGGTGATCCAGTGGTTAGGACTCTGTGCTCCCAATGCAGGGGGCCTGGGTTTGATCTCTGGTCAAGGAACTAGATCTCCCATGCTGCAACTAAGACCCAGTGGAGCCAAATAAATGAATACACAAATAAATAAAAAAGTTTAAAAAAACCAACATTAGATTCAGATATTCTGTCAAATTCAGTATCATATATTTATCTAAGGAACTCACTCATTTCATGCCTGTTTCCTTATAATAAAATGGTATTAATATCTACCTCTAAAACAAAGAGAAATTAGCAGCTGGAAAAGCACACCCAAGAAATACTACTCGATGCCAAAGCATACTAATACATTATTTCATCAAATCTTAGGTACTGGGAGGGGGAGGCATGGAGGGAGTAACATGGAAACCTATACTGTCATGTGTGGAAAAGATAGCTATTGTCATTGTGCTAAGGGAATAGGAGTGCTCACAATGGCTTGGGGCGATGGTCCGGAGAGGTGGGATGGGGGGGAACTGGGGGGGTGGGGACCAGGGATATGCATATGACTGATCTGGGAACATACATGTCTGTGAACAACAAAACTCTGTAAAACCTTTAAAATAAAGAATTAAGGGCTTCCCCTGGTGGTCCAGCGGGTAAGGACACCGCCTTGCAGTGCAAGGGACGCAGGTTCAAGCCCTGGCCTGGGAAGATCCCACATGCTGCGGAGCGGCTGGACCTATGTGTCCAGTTACCCAGCCGGAGCTCTGGAGCGCATGCGCCAGCGCGATGGGAGGCCCACAGGAGCCAAAGAACAAAGACGGATGAAAGTGAAGAAATGAAAGACCAATAGAAGTGGCCCGCCCGCTCCCCTCCCTCCCCAACCTGACCCCCGCCCCCCACCAAAAAAAATAAAAAATAAATAAAGAATTAAAAAAAAATCTTAGGTACCATATAAGTCATACCATTATTTCACATACCAGTAAAACTGGTATTTACATCTCAGAGATAGCCTGATATAAAAATAATGCACACCTTAGAATAGATAAATACCAAAAATATGCTGAAAAAACTATTTCAACCCTTTTCTTGTTCATGCTTTTCTCTCTGCTGGGCACAGCCTTACTCTAACTTACCTACCTAGTGATCACTGTCTCCTTCCGCCCACTACCAGCTGGGTAAATCTGATCAATTCTTCTTTTTGTTCCCCAACAGCCTTTTATAACACATTTGCCTCAGCACCTTAAGGGAACTGAAATGTTTACATGCCTGTCATCCATTTATACTTGATTGCTTTTAAAAGACAAAGCTCTTGTTTGAGACATAGCTACTTCCTCAGCACCCAGTCTAGGGCCTGTACAGTACATAGTAAAGTCTGTCAATGAAACCAAGAGTGAAAGAATGAATGAAATAAATGATAGTTATATATATATTAAATACTGACACATTACTTTCACTGAAGTCCTCCTGGTCTTTTTGTTTAAAACAGTGCCATTTTTCAAAAACAGACTCTAACTAAGTCAGTCCTCTGATGTTTCTTCACAATACAACTAACAAGATCTGACTGAAAGATGAAGCTGTGGGAGTAGTCATTATAAGTCTATCTTCCTGGGCTGGAATTTTACACTGATCAAGGCTTGTAACCCTGGTCCTTGTAACCCTACACCCTGGATTCTCACGTTCAAGGCGCTTTCTCTGACTGTGTAAGAAACACAAATCCTCCCCTCCCCAGTGTCTTCATCATTTTCACCGTAACACCACCTACTCCCAAATTCACTGGTCAACTTGAGCCTCAGTCTAACCACAGAGGAGTGACAGCTCTGACAGGTATTGTATACGGTGTCCATGAGGCTAAATGGTAAATTTTTGGGGAACATATAATGTTTATGAAGCAGCTATAAGAACGTTTTGGGAAATGTGATTGTCACTCTCACACATGGAGGCAAATAGAACTTTGACCACGAACCACTGTGCTTAATGCAACTATCTAACTTCAATTTTTTCCCATAATAATTATGGACAGAATGAACACCTCTGGACTGCTCACAATTGTCTAGTGCACTGTAGTGTGGGCTCTGGAGACAGCCTGCCTGGGAACTCTCAACCCAGGTTGCTTGTGTGACTTGGTCAAATTACTTAAATATTTGTGATTATCTGTATGCCTTCTCATCTATAAAATGGGAATAAAAATTATATCACTTCATAAGGTTGTTGTGCATCTACTATTAATTATACACACAGAGAACTCCACACATTGCCTACCACATAGCAGGTACTCAGTGGAGGCTAGCTGTAATTTTTGTTGCAGCTGTTGTTATTCTTGTTCGTGCCTGCCATCACTTTTTTTTTTTTTTTGCTACATTCTCTTTCTTGAAGAAGAAAACAGTTCCTTATAATTCCCTGCACAAAACAAGATACAAGTAAATGATACTATTTAATTCTTTACCCATTTCCAATGTTCTTTCTGCTTTGAGCCTGGAGCCAATTTTTTTTAAACCAGGTGTCATCACAGATAGAAGAAAAGTTTTCAACTGGCCAAGTCTGAATGTTCCTTGGCTTGTCATTCCCTGAAAACAAACAGAACAACTTTTCTGACTACCAGATGTGCCAACTACTTGTGTGCTGGTTTTCATTTTGAAATACTGCTTATTTTTAGAGACTGTACAATGCTTTTTTAAAAAATGTGTTTACTGCTCAAATAAGGACTGGAGAGGATGGCATTCTGAGTACCACATACATTCTAGCCAAAATCACTGCATACTGGTGGGAAATGCAAACATTTTTGCATTTCCTGAACTGAGAGGTCATCTTAGCAGGACCATGTTTTTAATTAACATCTTCATTAGTTAAAAGAGTTTTCCTGAAGTCAAATAGTTGACTATGTTGCAATTACCCCTGCTGAGGCTGCATCTTTCAGAACAATTTCTGTTTCTTCACTGGTTCCTCAAAAAATGACAGCTATTGGCGGAACAGAAATGATGCACATACACACAAAGTGGTAAGGAGAAGTAATCAAATATTTTTTTTTCTTTTATTGGTTTTTATTGCTCATTCAACTGACACTAATCAAATGTCAACCATGAGCTGAGCAGTGCCTGAAGACAATGGTGAGCAAGACAGAGTCCCACCTTCACAAAGTCCACCAGCTGACATGAAGAGGAATACCAAAGCAACCATTCTATTAAAGAGCCCTGCTCCTAGGTTGGGTCATATGGAATGTTTTTATTTATGGGTCAATCATGATCAAATAAGAGCAATTTCTATATGGTTCAACCCAACATATATGCAGAGTGTTTTGGAAATAGAAATAATGCATATCAGGATTTCAGTCTATCTCACCCATCCACTGACTGTGTGACACTGAGCAAGGTCCTCAGAAGTCTCTGTTATGCCTTGAGGACACTAATGAGTAATGTACCTAATATATAGGGTTTTTATAAGGATTGAAAGGGTTAGTATATATTATCATATGCTTTACCATCTTTAAGGATCAGGGTTTTCTTCCAATATTTCACTGTAAAACATTTCAAATCTATAGAATAATATATGAATCCTCTTAACCTAATTTATCAATTGATAAATTCCATGTGTTTATGTGTCCAAACATCTATCCATTTCCCTCTATATATAAACCTATTATTGTTTTAATTATTATGCCTTTTGCCCCTATTATCTAACCATCAAGTTTAAGACATTTAGACACAAATTTAAGACACAATCATCAAACTTAAGGCATTTAGCAACAATATAGTATGTAATACACCGTTTATATTCAAATATTACTAATTATCCCAGTATTACCCTTTAGAGCTATTATTTTTCAATCCAGGATCATGCATTTCAAAGAAAGATTTTGCTGAGGTGATCTTCAATAATGGAATAGTGAATCAATGGACACCTGGCCAATGAAGGTTGCTGGGAAAGTATAAAATCAGAGAAAGAAGAGAGCGGTAACAGCAAATAGCACAACAGTGAAAAGCAAGGATTTGTACCCTAGCTCCACCACTGAATGGGCCATGTAACCTTGGGCAAGTTACTCAAGCTTTCTGTGCCTTAAGCGTTCTGATCTTTAAATGGATCAAATACTAGTATTAACTAATATTTACCAATTGGGCTGTTTTGAGCATTAAATGATCTAATATATGCAATATATCTAGGGCCTGGGACTTAATGAATGCAGGAATGAATTCATCTCTAACACCATTTCTAGCATCTCTTCTCCTGAGTGACCAAGGACTGCATCCTGATACCTCCCAACCCACAACTTTCCACTTGACACACAGTAGACTTATCCTCCTTTTGATACACAGCAGGCTTCAGGCCTTTCCTCACTCCCACCTCACCTTACTCTTATACTTTCCCATCTTCCATTCATACTCCACCCTAGAACTAGAAATTAGAAATTCTTGCACACTAAACATGCTAGGCTTGCTATATAGTGTTTTACCATATTGTAACGCTTTACTGCTAAGATACAGTAGTGACAGCTTCAGTGTTTTACCATGTAGAGAAGTTATGGTTTATAAGGATTGAAAGGGTTAGTATATATTATCATATGCTTTACCATCTTTAAGGATCAGGGTTTTCTTCCAATATTTCACTGTAAAACATTTCAAATCTATAGAATAATATATGAATCCTCTTAACCTAATTTATCAATTGATAAATTCCATGTGTTTATGTGTCCAAACATCTATCCATTTCCCTCTATATATAAACCTATTATTGTTTTAATTATTATGCCTTTTGCCCCTATTATCTAACCATCAAGTTTAAGACATTTAGACACAAATTTAAGACACAATCATCAAACTTAAGGCATTTAGCAACAATATAGTATGTAATACACCGTTTATATTCAAATATTACTAATTATCCCAGTATTACCCTTTAGAGCTATTATTTTTCAATCCAGGATCATGCATTTCAAAGAAAGATTTTGCTGAGGTGATCTTCAATAATGGAATAGTGAATCAATGGACACCTGGCCAATGAAGGTTGCTGGGAAAGTATAAAATCAGAGAAAGAAGAGAGCGGTAACAGCAAATAGCACAACAGTGAAAAGCAAGGATTTGTACCCTAGCTCCACCACTGAATGGGCCATGTAACCTTGGGCAAGTTACTCAAGCTTTCTGTGCCTTAAGCGTTCTGATCTTTAAATGGATCAAATACTAGTATTAACTAATATTTACCAATTGGGCTGTTTTGAGCATTAAATGATCTAATATATGCAATATATCTAGGGCCTGGGACTTAATGAATGCAGGAATGAATTCATCTCTAACACCATTTCTAGCATCTCTTCTCCTGAGTGACCAAGGACTGCATCCTGATACCTCCCAACCCACAACTTTCCACTTGACACACAGTAGACTTATCCTCCTTTTGATACACAGCAGGCTTCAGGCCTTTCCTCACTCCCACCTCACCTTACTCTTATACTTTCCCATCTTCCATTCATACTCCACCCTAGAACTAGAAATAAGAAATTCTTGCACACTAAACATGCTAGGCTTGCTATATAGTGTTTTACCATATTGTAACGCTTTACTGCTAAGATACAGTAGTGACAGCTTCATGAACACATGTGAGTATGTACCCACATTTATGAAGTTACAATAGTGTATTACTCTGAAATATTAGCAAAGCAAGGGAAAATGACTAAGAACATCAAAAGAAGAGCATCAGAATGAAATTTCTAGCTTCCTTATCCAGGGACAAAACATTTAAATTTAGTGTATGTTACAAATACCCAAAACTGCATAAAATTTATGAGAGGTAAGGACTATTAAGCATCCTGCTTCCATGGACCTTACAACTCTGTAGAGATAAGACAAACTCACCTAGGATCAGATAATGATACCAGTCTGTACCGAATAAAGTGTGCAACTGAAGCATAAAGACAGGAGTTCAGGGGTTTCCCTGGTGGTCCAGTGGTAAGGAGTCCACCTTGCAGTGCAAGGGACACCGTTTTGATCCCTGGCATGGGAAGATTCCACATGCTCTGAAGCAGCTGGACTGGTGTGTCCAATTATGAGCCAGCACTCTGGAGCGCATGTGCCCAGAGCCAGTGCTCTGCAACTAGAGAGGCCACTGTGATGGGAGGCCCAAACAGGCTAAAGAATTAAGATTGATGAAAATAAATAAATAAATAAACCAATAAAAAAAAAGGCCAAAAATTAAGAAAAAAAAATACCTACCAAAAAAGAAAAATCTTTAAACGGCAGGAGGGAATAAATGTGTACCAGATAATTCACCAAAGAAGAACAATCTTAACCAAAAAAGCATCTCCCGAGAGTCTTCAGGAAGCCCAGAAGGTTTTCAATGATTACAAATAAACTGAGATCATTGAGAGATGCACAACTAACTCTGGGAAAACTTGGATCGATCTTCTCGGAGCCTTTAAAAATGCAAATGCACATAACAAATCTCTGAAAGAAGCAAATAATACACAAAAATTAGGACTGCATCCTGATACCTCCCAACCCACAACTTTCCACTTGACACACAGTAGACTTATCCTCCTTTTGATACACAGCAGGCTTCAGGCCTTTCCTCACTCCCACCTCACCTTACTCTTATACTTTCCCATCTTCCATTCATACTCCACCCTAGAACTAGAAATAAGAAATTCTTGCACACTAAACATGCTAGGCTTGCTATATAGTGTTTTACCATATTGTAACGCTTTACTGCTAAGATACAGTAGTGACAGCTTCATGAACACATGTGAGTATGTACCCACATTTATGAAGTTACAATAGTGTATTACTCTGAAATATTAGCAAAGCAAGGGAAAATGACTAAGAACATCAAAGAAGAGCATCAGAATGAAATTTCTAGCTTCCTTATCCAGGGACAAAACATTTAAATTTAGTGTATGTTACAAATACCCAAAACTGCATAAAATTTATGAGAGGTAAGGACTATTAAGCATCCTGCTTCCATGGACCTTACAACTCTGTAGAGATAAGACAAACTCACCTAGGATCAGATAATGATACCAGTCTGTACCGAATAAAGTGTGCAACTGAAGCATAAAGACAGGAGTTCAGGGGTTTCCCTGGTGGTCCAGTGGTAAGGAGTCCACCTTGCAGTGCAAGGGACACCGTTTTGATCCCTGGCATGGGAAGATTCCACATGCTCTGAAGCAGCTGGACTGGTGTGTCCAATTATGAGCCAGCACTCTGGAGCGCATGTGCCCAGAGCCAGTGCTCTGCAACTAGAGAGGCCACTGTGATGGGAGGCCCAAACAGGCTAAAGAATTAAGATTGATGAAAATAAATAAATAAATAAACCAATAAAAAAAAAGGCCAAAAATTAAGAAAAAAAAAAACCTACCAAAAAAGAAAAATCTTTAAACGGCAGGAGGGAATAAATGTGTACCAGATAATTCACCAAAGAAGAACAATCTTAACCAAAAAAGCATCTCCCGAGAGTCTTCAGGAAGCCCAGAAGGTTTTCAATGATTACAAATAAACTGAGATCATTGAGAGATGCACAACTAACTCTGGGAAACTGCAATATTAATACAATGAAATTAGCCGTATCTCTTTATTACAGATCTTCTCGGAGCCTTTAAAAATGCAAATGCACATAACAAATCTCTGAAAGAAGCAAATAATACACAAAATATATTTGTTTAGTGTGCTTTTTCCCCCTATGACTGACCCAAGACTAGCATACTAAAGCACGCTCTATAGAGAACAATAAGCTAAAACTGCAGGAAGAATGGGCACATGAGTGAGGAGACAGTAAGGTGCAGACATGGAAACAAAAGGAAGGGGACATGGTATGCATTAAGGAAATGAGAAGTCACGGTTGCCTTCAAGAGGGGAATCTGACCAGAAAAAAGGGAAAAGACAGACTCAGAGGACTTGTTTAGTCAGCCTGGTGGGGCTGAATTAACAACTGGACATTATGTATTTATCAATGGCACCAAATCTGGCTGAACATTAGTGTCACCAGGGAAGCTTTTCAGAAATGCAAATTTATAGGCTTCAGATCAAACCAACTAAGCCAGATGCTGTTGGTGTATCTGGCCTATTGACACACACCTGGAACCCTCTGCTGTAGATACTGGTGCACCTCACTAGAGGCCAGGTTCACCCAAGATTAATCTGGCAGAGATGAGGAGAAAGGTTGGAGAGTACATGAAACAGAAGCTCGACAATGAGGAAAAGCCCACATGGCAGTAAATGACAGCATAAGAAGGCAATGGCTGGGGAAGCAAGTTAAGAGTAAGACTGCCAGTTATATATTGTAACTGTTAATAAAGATTTAGCAGATCAAGTTTAAACTACCATGTATAAAAACAGACAGCTACTGGAAAGCTGCTATGTAACTCGGGGAGCCCAACCTGGTGTACTACGACAACCTAGAGGGGTGGATGGGAGCAGGGAGGGAGGTTCAAGAGGAAGGTGATATATATAATTATGACTGATTCATCTTGTGGTACAAAAGAAACCAACATAACATTGTAAAGCAATTATCCTCTAATTAAAAAATAAAAAGGAGAAAAACAAATAAATTTCAAAAATAAAAGGAGGAGGAGGTCATACAAAGACCACTTTTGTAACTCCAGTCTGAAATTAATTACTCAATACCAGATAATAAACAGATTAAGTCCTAATCCAGATTAACAAATATTCCCATGAATCATGGCAATGTCCCACCACTTTGCCCCCAGGAGTTGAGCCTAAATCTACCAAGTTTATCCCACAAAGAATATAACTTTCATACTAACACTCTTGTAACCTTAGTCAGCATTAAGGAATGTTGGCCACCAAGTATGGAATCACCAGCATTACTCATTTCATTTTATCCCTTCATTAAATGGAATCATATTTATACTATGAGAGATTAAAAAATATCATATTCCTTTCTGTACAACTCAGTGCCCTGGATTTCTGGACATAAAGTCTCAGTTTTTTGACTCTCTACCCATGGGCACTCCTGACAAAATGTTATTAAGAACACACAGCTCCAAACCACTTCATAAAGATGTAAAGATATATTAAACAGTATTCTCAAACTTTATATTCTAAAGTCCCATCAGTAAGCTATTGTACATCAATTATCAACTAATTAGTACAGAGTGCTTATGCTGACTTTTCTGTTCTCTCTTGTAATGATTTGCCAAGTTAACTGAAAGCTGCTTTGCTCCATGGAGACTCTCGGTGTAGCAAGAGTGTTAAATAAAGTTCACCAACAATTAGCCTAGAAAACCAAAGAGGAAATGTAAGCACATTTTACTGCTTTTCCCTCGACAAATTTTCTCACAATCTCATGGGATAAGAGCAGATATATTTGTTAAATAAGCAAACCATTACTCTGAAAAACTGAAATACCAGTACTGGCATAGTTTAGTAATTTATCACTCATTGATCAAGTATTCATTTAGTGTGCCCCTGCCCTGTGCTATAGTATACACCCTAGGGAGTCCAGATGCATAGGTAAGTTAAACAATTCTTGCTTACTATCAAATCTGGTAGGTTTACATCAAGGATTACACATATAATTAATCTATGAAGATATATGAATTCAAGGTGAAGTTATACTTGCTCTATAAAAAAACCATAACATTGTAAAGCAATTATCCTCTAATTAAAATAAAAAGGAGAAAAACAAATAAACAAAATGAGGAGGAGGTCAAAGACCACTTTTGTAACTCCAGTCTGAAATTAATTACTCAATACCAGATAATAAACAGATTAAGTCCTAATCCAGATTAACAAATATTCCCATGAATCATGGCAATGTCCCACCACTTTGCCCCCAGGAGTTGAGCCTAAATCTACCAAGTTTATCCCACAAAGAATATAACTTTCATACTAACACTCTTGTAACCTTAGTCAGCATTAAGGAATGTTGGCCACCAAGTATGGAATCACCAGCATTACTCATTTCATTTTATCCCTTCATTAAATGGAATCATATTTATACTATGAGAGATTAAAAAATATCATATTCCTTTCTGTACAACTCAGTGCCCTGGATTTCTGGACATAAAGTCTCAGTTTTTTGACTCTCTACCCATGGGCACTCCTGACAAAATGTTATTAAGAACACACAGCTCCAAACCACTTCATAAAGATGTAAAGATATATTAAACAGTATTCTCAAACTTTATATTCTAAAGTCCCATCAGTAAGCTATTGTACATCAATTATCAACTAATTAGTACAGAGTGCTTATGCTGACTTTTCTGTTCTCTCTTGTAATGATTTGCCAAGTTAACTGAAAGCTGCTTTGCTCCATGGAGACTCTCGGTGTAGCAAGAGTGTTAAATAAAGTTCACCAACAATTAGCCTAGAAAACCAAAGAGGAAATGTAAGCACATTTTACTGCTTTTCCCTCGACAAATTTTCTCACAATCTCATGGGATAAGAGCAGATATATTTGTTAAATAAGCAAACCATTACTCTGAAAAACTGAAATACCAGTACTGGCATAGTTTAGTAATTTATCACTCATTGATCAAGTATTCATTTAGTGTGCCCCTGCCCTGTGCTATAGTATACACCCTAGGGAGTCCAGATGCATAGGTAAGTTAAACAATTCTTGCTTACTATCAAATCTGGTAGGTTTACATCAAGGATTACACATATAATTAATCTATGAAGATATATGAATTCAAGGTGAAGTTATACTTGCTCTATAAAAAGAAGACTTCCATAAATATAAGAAAAGATGAGAAAAAAGGAGGAAGGAAGCATACTTCAGTGGGAAAACTGCCTCAGTTTCGGAAAGACCACAAACATCACATTTATTAAGCAGTACCAGTGGGCTTGGTCCTGCGCTGTGCTGTGCTGTACTAATGGAGCCCTAGGTCACTGGCTTTTCCCCAAAGAGCTTCTGACCAGTTGGAAAGAGTTTTAATCAACACATGAAACAATTAGGAAACATCTAATTTTTTTAAAAAATTGAGTGAAATATCCTTTAAAGTCTATAGTGCTTTATAATTTTCAAAAGTTTCACACAAGTGATTTCATATAATCCCATAATAACCTTTTTCTCTCTACTCCTACGTTGCCTCTCCGCTCTTCTCTCTCTTCGTGGTAACCAGTGGTTTGTTCTCTATATCTGTTGTATTTTTGGATTACTGTATATAAGTGATATCACACAATATTTGTTTTTCTCTCTCTCACCTATTTCACTTAGCATAATGTTCTCCAAGTTCATTCATGTTGGTGCAGATGGCAAAACCTTATTCTTTTTTATTGTTGAGTAGTATTCCATTGTGTGTGTATATCTCTGTGTGTGTATATCTCATATCTCCTTTATCCATTCACCTGATGATAAACACTTAGGTTGCTTCCATATCTTGGCAGTTGTAAATAGTGCTGCTCTGAACACTGGGGCAAATGCATCTTTTTTAATTAGTGTTTTTTTAAAAAAAATTTTTGAATATACACCCAAGAGTGGAATTGCTGGGTCATATCCTGGGTGGGGAAGATCTCCTGGAATAGGGCATGGCAATCTACTCAAGTGTTCTTTTTTTTTAATTTATTTATTTTAATTGGAAAATATTTACAATATTATGATGGGTTTTGCCATACACAAACATGAATCAGCCTCAGGTATACATGTGTCCCGCTCATCCTGAATCCCCTTCCCCTCCACACCCTATCCCTCTAGGTTGTCCCAGAGCACAGGTTTTGGGTGCCCTGTTTCATATGCTGAACTCACACTAGTCATCTATTTTACATATGGTAATGTATATATTTCAATGCTATTCTCTCAAATCATACCTCTCTCCTCCTCCCACTGAGTCCACAAGTCTTTTCTCTACACTTGTGTCCACTCCAGTATTCTTACCTGGGAAATCCCATGGACAGAGGAGCCTGGCAGGCTATAGTCCACAGGGTTGCAAAGAGTCAGACACAACTGAAGCAACTTAGCACACACATGGTAGTTCTATTTTTAGTTTTTCTAAGAACCTCCATGTTGTTTTACACAATGGCTGCACCAATTAACATTCTCACCAACAGTGTTGGAGTGTGCCCTTTTCTCCATATTCTTGCCAACATTTGTTACATGTGTTCTTTTTTTTTTAATTACCATCTGAGCCACTAAGGAAGTCCCATATGTGCTCTTTTTGATGACAGCCATTCTGACAGGAGGAAACACCCAATCTTAAACTGAGTCGCCATGTGCCAAGCAAAGAAACAGATCAAACAAGTAAAAGAGCTGTTAAACTGGAGGAAGTTTGGTGGAGGAAGTGAAACTTCACCTGAGCCTTTTAGTGGTCTGAGGGGAGAGTGTGGTACAAAGAGGGAAAGTGAGGGAAATGTGTAGGAAAAGAAATGGTAGCAGTCCATCAGTTTGGTCGCTCAGTTGTGTCTGACTCTTTGTGACTCCATGGACTGCAGCATGCCAGACTTCTTTGTCCTTCACTATATCCCAGAGCTTGCTCAAACTCATGTCCATTGAGTCAGTGATGCCATGCAACCACCTAATCCCCTCTCCTCTTGTCCTCAATCTTTCCCAGCATTGGAGTCCACTCTACAAAGACCCTGGGAGCTTGTCTCTTTGGCAAGACATTGGGTACTCCAACCAACAATGACTGAGATTAAATGTCAGAGTTTTGGAGTCTGATTTGTTTTCTATTAAAGGAAATAATTTAAAGAATTTTTAATTATATGAGAGTTGGTAGAGTAAGTCACATCCATTACAGATAAAATTAAAACTGGAGAGATTGGAAGGTTGAAATATCTATCCTTTGGCTCAAGCAACTTGAAACTTGCCATTGTGTAAAACTGCATAACATTACTCTAACTACCAAAATATTTTTTTAAATTCTAACATCACAAGTCTCAACACAGACAATCTGACTAAGGCCTACAAAGTGTAAGTTTCTTGTGTGTCTTTTATTTAACGGCATTTTTGAACTTAAAACTAGAGCAATCCAAGAATCTTTGTAAACATAATTGGTACATGAGTTAGCATTAAAGTGACTGTGACTGTCTCATATCTATACCTTACAGGTGCTAATTCAGACATATTAACAATAACTGAACAATAATGATGAAATCAGGTCAAACAAAAAGAACACCAAATTCAATCCAAATTCTTTCTCATCAATACAAAAAAGCAATCATAATACAGGTTGATGCCAGTATGAAGAAAATATAAATTTAAAGTGCTGCTTGGGGCTTCCCTGGTGGTCCAGTGGGTAAGGACACTCCCTTGCAGTACAAGGGGTGCCAGTTCGATCCCTGGCAGGGGAAGATCCTGCATGCTGTGGAGTGGCTGGACCGGTGTGTCCAACTACTGAGCCAGCGCTCTGGAGCACATGCACCCGGAGCCGGTGCCCTGCGATGAGAGAGGCCACTGCAATGGGAGGCCCACACAGGCCAAATAACAAAGATAAATAAATGAAAGATCAATAGAAGTGGCAAAAAATAAATAAATAAATAAAACTTAAAAAGAAGAAAAAAGTGCTGCTTGTAATTTTGGGGAAGGGGGGATCCATCTCCTATAGCAAAGGTAAGAAAAGCAAAAATAAACAAATGGGACCTAATAAAACTAAAAAGCTTTTGCACAGGAAAGAAAATAAATGAATAGCAGAAAATATTTGCAAATGATATGACTGGTATGGGATTAATTAAACAGTTGTACATAAATACAATCCAACATCAAAAAACAAACAACCAGATCAAAAAAATGAGCAGGAGAATTGAATAGGTATTTTTCCAATGAGGAAATGCAGATGGCCAACATGAAAAGATGCTCAACATCACTAGTCATCAGTGAAATGCAAATCAAAATCACAATGAGATACCGTGTCACGCCTATCAGAATGACTATCAACAGAAAGAACACAAATAACAACTGTTGGTGAGAAACATGGAACTCTGTTCAGTGTTATGTGGCAGCCTGGCTGGGAGAAGAGCTTGGGTGAGAATGTATATAAGTATATGCATAGATGAGTCCCTTTGCTGTTCACTTGAAACCATCACAACATTGTTAATTGGCTATACTCCTGTACAAAACAAAAAGTTTAAAATTAAAAGAAAAAGTTGCCAAGGATATGGAGAAAAGGGACTCCTTCTGTACTGTTGGTGGGAATGTATGTTGGTGCAGTTACTGTGGAAAACCGCCTGGAGGGTCCTCAAAAAAGCTAAAAATAAAACTACCATATGACCCAGAAATTCCACTTCTGGGTATATAGCTAAAAAACAAAAAACATTAATTCAAAAAGATACATGCACTCCAACATTCCTAACAGCATGATTTACAACTACCAAAGTATGGAAGCAACCTAAGTGTTTATCAGCAGGCAAATGGATAAAGACGATACAGCAAATGAATACACTACACACATACACACACACACGCATATACAAATAGTGGAATACTATTCAGCCATAAAAAAATGTTTGTCATTTGCAGCAACATGAATTGACTTGGAGGGCATTATGCTAAATGAAATAAGTCCGAAAGAGAAAGTCAAACATGGTATAATATCACTTATATGTGAAATCTAAAAGTACACAAACTAAAAAAATAAATAAATAAATAAAAATACACAAACTAGTGAACAAAATGAAAAAGAAGCAGACTCATAGATAAAGAGAACAGACTAGTGGTTATCAATGGGAAGTAGGAAGTGAGGAGGATCTATAGAGGTATAGGAGAAAAGAGGTAATTATGGGATTACATAAAATCATGCAACAACTTTTGAAAACTGTAAAGCACTATAAAGAAGCTTTCATTCAATTAAAAAAAGTAGTGCTTATGTTCCCCCTAAAGTAATACTTTATTGAAGGAATATTATTATTTATCTCAGTTTGAATATGAAATCTGAAAATAAGTGAATAAAAAGTTGAATGCTGTTGAATTGAAACTTTTTTCCTAATTTACAAATTCTTAGAAGATAATTAATAACAAATCATAAGCACATAAAAAATTCCTATGGCTTTAAATATAAATAGGAAGGAGAGAAATAAAGTTCTCCCCCAGTTCTCTAAAAGTCAATTAAGTAAAGGCCTTAATTTGGTGGTTAAAATACCTCCTCTTTTGACTGCTCCTGGTGAACCAAAGTATAAACTCTGCCAGAAGTTGTTCTTCTTTTTGTTTTAAACATCCATAACATCAACAACAACTATAAAATAACAAAGATACATATCTCACTTTGATCTTCTTACAGAATGAGAGGAATATGAACCTCGATACAAACCTACAGTTTGAAATAAAATATTACATAAATACTTAAGAATGACTGTAAACATTAGCTACTTACAATGAGCAGAAAAACCATACAGATACTGCTAAAACATTTTCAACACATAAAACTGTTTAGGCAGTCATCATAGTGAGCTCATTCTAATTCTAAATCCTCAAAATGGAGTCAACATAATTTGCTTCTAAATAAACCTACTTAGTTGGCTTCCCAGGTGGCTCAGCGGTAAAGAATCTGCCTTCAGTGCAGGAGACATGGGTTCGATCACTGGAATACTATTCAGCCATAAAAAATGTTTGTCATTTGCAGCAACATGAATTGACTTGGAGGGCATTATGCTAAATGAAATTCCGAAGAGAAAGTCAAACATGGTATAATATCACTTATATGTGAAATCTAAAAGTACACAAACTAAAAAAATAAATAAATAAATAAAAATACACAAACTAGTGAACAAAATGAAAAAGAAGCAGACTCATAGATAAAGAGAACAGACTAGTGGTTATCAATGGGAAGTAGGAAGTGAGGAGGATCTATAGAGGTATAGGAGAAAAGAGGTAATTATGGGATTACATAAAATCATGCAACAACTTTTGAAAACTGTAAAGCACTATAAAGAAGCTTTCATTCAATTAAAAAAAGTAGTGCTTATGTTCCCCCTAAAGTAATACTTTATTGAAGGAATATTATTATTTATCTCAGTTTGAATATGAAATCTGAAAATAAGTGAATAAAAAGTTGAATGCTGTTGAATTGAAACTTTTTTCCTAATTTACAAATTCTTAGAAGATAATTAATAACAAATCATAAGCACATAAAAAATTCCTATGGCTTTAAATATAAATAGGAAGGAGAGAAATAAAGTTCTCCCCCAGTTCTCTAAAAGTCAATTAAGTAAAGGCCTTAATTTGGTGGTTAAAATACCTCCTCTTTTGACTGCTCCTGGTGAACCAAAGTATAAACTCTGCCAGAAGTTGTTCTTCTTTTTGTTTTAAACATCCATAACATCAACAACAACTATAAAATAACAAAGATACATATCTCACTTTGATCTTCTTACAGAATGAGAGGAATATGAACCTCGATACAAACCTACAGTTTGAAATAAAATATTACATAAATACTTAAGAATGACTGTAAACATTAGCTACTTACAATGAGCAGAAAAACCATACAGATACTGCTAAAACATTTTCAACACATAAAACTGTTTAGGCAGTCATCATAGTGAGCTCATTCTAATTCTAAATCCTCAAAATGGAGTCAACATAATTTGCTTCTAAATAAACCTACTTAGTTGGCTTCCCAGGTGGCTCAGCGGGTAAAGAATCTGCCTTCAGTGCAGGAGACATGGGTTCGATCACTGGATCAGGAATGTCCCTAGGGGAGGGCATGGCAACCCACACTACAGTATTCTTGCCTGGAGAATCCCATGGACAGGGGAGCCCGACAGGCTACAGTTCATAGGGTCACAAGGGGTAGGACATAGCTGAACTGACTGAGCATACACACACACAAAATTACTTAATAGGTTTGATAAAATTAGGTAAATTTTAGCACTTAACAGATTTATGTGCTTCAGAGTCACAACAGTTTGAGAAACCACATTATATTTTAAGGCTGAATAGTGAGAAAATAAATCACTATCACCAAATTTCACACGTATCCCTTTCCTTTCTTCTCTTTTATAGTTATTAAAGACTAGATAACAAAATATACTCTCTTAGGTACTCATAGTCTACGGCCATACCAACCTGAACACACCCAATCTTGTCTTAGGTAGTCATCTTGCTGAATACCTAGAAAAAATAATAATAAGGAGAGTTTTCTTTGGTCTTCTGCTTTCAAGCACAGCAAGCTATCTGTGGTGAAACCATCACAAAGTTCAGAAGGGAGTTTGCTCTATATTCAAATTCCAGAACTAAATCAACGAGAAAAAAAAAAAGGAATGGACAACATCTTCCTTCCTCTTTAAACACAGTAAGCACCTTTGTTTGGAAAGATTTTCCCACTATCTTCTTTCAAAAATGTGTCAATCAGAGTAGTCTTTGGGGGAGGATGGGAAGATATTGGCAACTAGGATCCTTGTTATTGTATTTCAGTGAAGAAGGTAAGGGGCTGAAGACTGAGAAATCTTGCCCCATGAATACTGGTTGTTCTGTCATCTGACACCAGAAGCACAAGGAATTCCAGTAACACTTCCCTCTAGAGGAGGAAAGAATGGAGTCTGAAAAAAAATTTGTAAAGAAGACAATAATTCAACTTAACCAACTTGCTTTTGACATGTAGCCTTGAAAAGAACAATTTTACCTCAGAAACTTGGCAGTGCAAACTGATTTTCTGATAAGTTTTAACATGTATTTTACTAAATGTATGAAGAGAAAGTGAGGGAGAGAGGGTTCTAAATAAACCTACTTAGTTGGCTTCCCAGGTGGCTCAGCGGGTAAAGAATCTGCCTTCAGTGCAGGAGACATGGGTTCGATCACTGGATCAGGAATGTCCCTAGGGGAGGGCATGGCAACCCACACTACAGTATTCTTGCCTGGAGAATCCCATGGACAGGGGAGCCAGTTCATAGGGTCACAAGGGGTAGGACATAGCTGAACTGACTGAGCATACACACACACAAAATTACTTAATAGGTTTGATAAAATTAGGTAAATTTTAGCACTTAACAGATTTATGTGCTTCAGAGTCACAACAGTTTGAGAAACCACATTATATTTTAAGGCTGAATAGTGAGAAAATAAATCACTATCACCAAATTTCACACGTATCCCTTTCCTTTCTTCTCTTTTATAGTTATTAAAGACTAGATAACAAAATATACTCTCTTAGGTACTCATAGTCTACGGCCATACCAACCTGAACACACCCAATCTTGTCTTAGGTAGTCATCTTGCTGAATACCTAGAAAAAATAATAATAAGGAGAGTTTTCTTTGGTCTTCTGCTTTCAAGCACAGCAAGCTATCTGTGGTGAAACCATCACAAAGTTCAGAAGGGAGTTTGCTCTATATTCAAATTCCAGAACTAAATCAACGAGAAAAAAAAAGGAATGGACAACATCTTCCTTCCTCTTTAAACACAGTAAGCACCTTTGTTTGGAAAGATTTTCCCACTATCTTCTTTCAAAAATGTGTCAATCAGAGTAGTCTTTGGGGGAGGATGGGAAGATATTGGCAACTAGGATCCTTGTTATTGTATTTCAGTGAAGAAGGTAAGGGGCTGAAGACTGAGAAATCTTGCCCCATGAATACTGGTTGTTCTGTCATCTGACACCAGAAGCACAAGGAATTCCAGTAACACTTCCCTCTAGAGGAGGAAAGAATGGAGTCTGAAAAAAAATTTGTAAAGAAGACAATAATTCAACTTAACCAACTTGCTTTTGACATGTAGCCTTGAAAAGAACAATTTTACCTCAGAAACTTGGCAGTGCAAACTGATTTTCTGATAAGTTTTAACATGTATTTTACTAAATGTATGAAGAGAAAGTGAGGGAGAGAAAGGCCAGGTATCCAAAGACAGGGAGGTTGTCAGGTTTCTCTTTTCTGTGTCATTTTGTTTAGTCGGTCAAATGAAAATTCAAAACCATATAATTAGGTGGCTGTTTATACATGATTAAGCATGAGCTCATTGGACTTCACATGCCAAAAAGTCAGAGATGTGGTTAAGGGCAAGAAGGAACTACTAATAAAAGGAAATAAAGCTGTAACACATTTTTCACTTATGAATAAAAATAATTCAATGTTCTCTAGATGGAAAAAGGGGGAAAAAATCAACCATTAGGGGCAAGAAACCAGATGATTTTATAAATGGTTACAATTCATGACATACAAAACATAACCTACTGGTACAAAAAAGCTTTTCCTCCTCTAGGATTCTAGTCCTATTTTTGTTTCTTGTAAACATAATTCACAATGAGAACATAACAAAACTTACCTGTATTATGTTTCTTTTAGAATTGTTCTGGGAAATATTTAAGCAAGAACATGTTGTTTATTTAAGAGAGTTACTTGTTCTCTTCACAACTGTGTCTACCAGTAATCCTCTCTAGAGAAAACAATAGCCATCAGCTCCCTTGAAAAAGGCAAATGTCTCTCATTTTTCACAAATGCAGATTTTTTTTCCCCAAATGATGTAAACCTACCAAAAGCAAGGTTTAAGTAGCCATAACCTTCATAAAGATTATTTTTGTGTCAATCAGAGTAGTCTTTGGGGAGGATGGGAAGATATTGGCAACTAGGATCCTTGTTATTGTATTTCAGTGAAGAAGGTAAGGGGCTGAAGACTGAGAAATCTTGCCCCATGAATACTGGTTGTTCTGTCATCTGACACCAGAAGCACAAGGAATTCCAGTAACACTTCCCTCTAGAGGAGGAAAGAATGGAGTCTGAAAAAAAATTTGTAAAGAAGACAATAATTCAACTTAACCAACTTGCTTTTGACATGTAGCCTTGAAAAGAACAATTTTACCTCAGAAACTTGGCAGTGCAAACTGATTTTCTGATAAGTTTTAACATGTATTTTACTAAATGTATGAAGAGAAAGTGAGGGAGAGAAAGGCCAGGTATCCAAAGACAGGGAGGTTGTCAGGTTTCTCTTTTCTGTGTCATTTTGTTTAGTCGGTCAAATGAAAATTCAAAACCATATAATTAGGTGGCTGTTTATACATGATTAAGCATGAGCTCATTGGACTTCACATGCCAAAAAGTCAGAGATGTGGTTAAGGGCAAGAAGGAACTACTAATAAAAGGAAATAAAGCTGTAACACATTTTTCACTTATGAATAAAAATAATTCAATGTTCTCTAGATGGAAAAAGGGGAAAAAAATCAACCATTAGGGGCAAGAAACCAGATGATTTTATAAATGGTTACAATTCATGACATACAAAACATAACCTACTGGTACAAAAAAGCTTTTCCTCCTCTAGGATTCTAGTCCTATTTTTGTTTCTTGTAAACATAATTCACAATGAGAACATAACAAAACTTACCTGTATTATGTTTCTTTTAGAATTGTTCTGGGAAATATTTAAGCAAGAACATGTTGTTTATTTAAGAGAGTTACTTGTTCTCTTCACAACTGTGTCTACCAGTAATCCTCTCTAGAGAAAACAATAGCCATCAGCTCCCTTGAAAAAGGCAAATGTCTCTCATTTTTCACAAATGCAGATTTTTTTTCCCCAAATGATGTAAACCTACCAAAAGCAAGGTTTAAGTAGCCATAACCTTCATAAAGATAAGGCAGACTTTCCCAGGTACCCTAGAGAATCTCTGATCTTAGACTGGGGCTGTGAAAAGTGGTGAATCAATTTCTTACAGAGATCGAACAACAAGTTATCGGCGAGGTCAGTGGGCAAGTCTTTAAGATGACAGAGAGAATGAACTGATCCAGGATCAGACTACTTACTCCACCTTAGGTAAGGTTTTCAAGCCACTATTACCACCTCTCCATACTGGGAAAGTACACCAATACAGGCCATCTCCAGGCAAACTCCAGAGATGGTTCCACCATGTGTGCTATTTTCTCAATCAAATAATTCTTTGGGGGCTTCACTGGCAGTCCAGTGGGTAAAGACACCGTCTTGCAATACAAGGGGTTCTGGTTCGATCCCTGGCCTGGGAAGATCCCGTGTGCCACAGAGTGGCTGGACCGATGTGTCCAACAACCGAACCAGCGCTTTGGAGCACATGCACCCAGAGCTGGTGTTCGGCAATGAGAGAGGCCACTGCAATGGGAGGCCCACACAGGCCAAAGAACAAAGATGGAAATAAATGAAAGACCAAAAGAAGTGGCCAAAATTAAATAAATAAATAAATAAAAATAATTCTTTGGGTTGCCAATGCTCTGACTGCTGTGATATTCTAGGGTCAAATGAGCAGAATGACTAAAGGTCACAAGAAGGTCAATACATAAGCCTTAAGACTGAGGTTAAAATGAATCTTAATAACAATCAAAAAGTCTGTAATGCCTAAGAATTAAACATTGACTTTCGTAATCTAAATGTGAGAGCAAGGTCTAAGTCACATCAATTCCTTTTCTGTCAGAGAGAACTTTCATCTCAACCTCTCTCACCTCCCCTCTTCTTCTATCCCTGACCACCCACCGCCCCCGCAACACACACAATGATAATCAACCAGTTCAAGACTCCCAGAGCCAGGGAGTCCCAGGATTAAAGATAGCTTCAATCCTGTATGTATCTGCCCACTGAAATCTGAACAGAATATACTTCATTTAAACCTATATAATAAACTTCAAAATATGGAAATGCCTAAAAAGCTCATTGCTAAGAAACTAAGATGATCATAGAATGCATATCTGAAAAGATATTTGAGCCAAAGTACAATGTTCACAACTAATTTGGCAATTTTAACCTACAATGTTTTATTTATTATCTCTGTGTCTTTCATAAAATATGTACTTTGTTCTAAAAATATTTTGAAATTATTGATAAATTGATAAATTTGTGTGTGTGTGTGTGTGTGTTCGTGTGCTCAGTCATGTCTGATTCTTTGCAACCTCATGGACTGTAGCCTTTCAGGTCCCTCTGTCCATGGGATCTTCCAGTCAAGAACACTGGAGTGGGTTGGCATTTCCCACTTTCAGAGATCTTCCCAACCAAGGTATCAAACCTATATTTGTTCCATCTCCTGCACTGGCAGGCAGATTCTTTACCACTAGCGCCACCTAGGAAGCCCCAAATAAAATTCTTAACACATCCTCATCAAGTGTTAAAAGTCACCCAAAGCTGAGGTCTTCGAATACGACACTTTCACAAAAACTCTTTATGAGGTAGAAATTAATGAATTTTTGTCCTTAAAGGAAGGGGAAAATTTTTGTTAAATTAATAAATATTGATTATTTGAAACAGTTTAATATCTACTATAGCTTCAGATAAGAAATGTGATAATTTATTCCTGAACAATGTGTGGCATGTAACTCAAAACTGCCTTTCATCAATAATTAATATTAATAATTAACGAAGATAAACAACAAAAATACCGTTTGGAAATGTTCAGCCTGGCCCTTTCCTCATTCCACAGTCTGCCTATTTGCCCCCTCTTTACCCTCTATGTGGGGTTAATAACTAAACTTCCCTCATCTCTGACATGCAACACTACCCAGCAGCAATCTTCCCAAGAATGTGCGCACGAACACGTAAGATTGAAAGAACAAAAGTCTTATCAGAGTCACCTGAATCTGGCAAACAGATTTCTAAATTAGTATCTGAAGTTTCAATCCACTTAACAGTGAACTGGATTTTCTTCAGTAAGGACAGAACCCTGAAGAAAGTTCATGTCAAGCCCCTGTTCTCCTACCTACGATGGAATGTCTTATATTAAAATACTGTGATTAGCATGGGAATAAAAATTAAACAGTCCTCCAGATAAGAATAGTGGAAGGAGAGGATAAAGCAAAAATTAGTCATTTAATAAAGGACAGAGGATTTCCCTGGTGGTCTAGTGGCTAAAACTGTGTGCTCCCGATGAAGGGGGCCCAAGTTCAATCTCTGATCAGGGAACTAGATGCTGCATGCCACAACTAAGAGTTCACACGCCACAACTAAAGATCCCACGTGCTACAACTAAGACCTGGTGAGCCAAATATATATTTTTAATAAATAAATAAATAAATAAATATAAGAAAGGACAGATTCAAAATACTAGGATTCTATTTGGCACTCATTCTGAAGAACATTCAGTCTGACTTTTTAAAACTACATTACTCTTCTTTCTCCATTTTGACTCTGTGAAATAACATCTTCAGAGTCAAGCACCTCACTTTTAGTGGTATAATCAAAGGCATTTCACCCACCATCTGCTCCTTACTTTTCTAGCTACCCTGCCCTAGCACTCAACATGTAAAATTTTTAAGTCCACTGAAATTCATCTCTTCCACCCATTCATTCCTTCACTGAACTTAATGTTATGCAGGTAATATCCTAAGTCCCTAAAGTTCAACATCATAGCATATTTTCATTTCTCACAGCAAATACAAATTCTATAATCCCTAATACCCTTCCTCCGCATACCTCTGTTCCATGCTTTACCATTATTCTTCTTGAAAAGGGATTAAAATCACCAGCAAAAGTACCTCTTGTTTAGGCTATTCATGTTCCCAGGCTGTTTGGTCACTGACATTCAAACGTGTTAAAAGTCGGCAGCCCTTCCATTGTGAAGCTTCCTGGGGGCAGCTGGTGTAAAGGTATGGCAAGAAAGGTGCTTACATCTTCTTGGCTGGGGCTTTGGGAAGCTGTGTTAAGTATACTTTGTAAACACTCCAGGGCTACTTGCCCTTTAGTTCAGCAAGTATGCACAGGGCTTGCACATTCAGGCACTGCTAGGACATTCAGCAAGGGTTGGTTTACAGAGAGGAAAGCATCTAGCAAATGCAGCGGGAGAAACAATGTCTCCCTTCAAGCGGAACTGCTGGTGAAGCCAGCCAGCACTGGCCAGCATGAACAATACTGGGCAGGTCATTAACTTGCCTGATTCAGACAGCGATGAGCTCAGCCACCTTTCTGGAAGTGCTATTTTAGCTGCTGAGTTTATACAAATAAAACCCATAATTTTCTAATGGCTAAACTAGGAATGTGTTCGAAAATAGCTAACTCTCTGAGAACCCTGCAGAAGCCACACAGGGAACTCACGAAGGTGTGTCTGCTGTTGTTCAGGTCTGCACACATCTTTATAATCGCTAGATATGTATTACCTTGAAAATAACCAAACACATTAGTAAACCACAATTTAAAAAAAAAAATTAGGTGGTTAACACACTGTGTTTTCTCCTTCTCTTTCTTTTTCATAGGAAAGAATAAGTTAGTTGTTAACTATACAAAGGAGTTAACATTTAACTTTGAATACTAAGAATGCTTTAGCTCTCAACCCCTCCCCGCTTTTATTATAGTGAAAATAGGTTCAGGAAAACTCTTACGAATTATCAGAGAGCCTAGATGAGATCTAGTTCTCTGTTAGTTCCCCTACTGCACTCATAGGAAGCCCCTTCATACATACACCACTTCAGGAGCTGGGAGTCCATGCTCACCACACCTCATAACCCCACAACCCGTAACTCCCATCATTAAAGATCAGCAAACATGTTATTCCCTCCTTGAAACCTTCCAGAGTCTTGCCTCCTATTCTAAGTTTAAGGTGCTTTATCCTCTCTTTAAAATCCCAGGTAATGTTATTTTTGCATCTTTTATGTTACTGATTCCTTCTATCTTATATATTACCTGTACCTAGATATTACCTTTCCCCCTTATACTGGCAGGAATAAGAGGACAGAAAACTTACCTTATCTACCTTCACCCCCAGCCCCTCACCCCAAGACCACGTCTTGCTTAAGACAAATATTCACTGAATGTCAATGGACAGGTAATACTCATATCTTTTATTGTTAATACTGAGCCCCTTTCCATAGGCAAGTGGGGAGAAAGGCCAAAAGGAGAAGAGTATTTTATTATTTAAAATAGGAAGATTGCTGGGAGGCCCAGAGTGATGGTGGGAGATGGCCTTTTTTCTGTTGACCCTGCCTTCCTAACGTGTCCTCCTCTTTCACACAGCACAGGCAGATTCTACACCTCATTACACACACAGTTTTCCTCTCCATGGACACAGCCCTTTTCAAACTGTTGGACTTGTAACCTTTTCTATGAAGCCCTCCATGAAAACAGGAGTATAACAATCCTTTCTCTCCTCTCCCTCTTCTTAGCTATTCATAAATAGCACAAAGGAGACTTAGAGGTTACCTAGATATCAACTTGGTGATCATACTTTCTCACCAAGAACTTTCACTACTGTTGCTACTACTATTAGTGCAATAATACTAACACATCTGTATATTAAAAACAAAATGAAAGGTAACATTAGTGGAAGATTTACGTGGTACCAGGAGAGGATTCCAGGCTCTTTACTTGAATTAATCAATCAGTTCACACAACAACCCTGATTATTATTGTCTCATTTCACAGACATGACAACCTGAGGTTCAGAAAACACAGTAATTTGATAAGAGTGAGGATTCAAACTCAGGTAGCCCTACTCCAAAAACACATACAGATGTCCATGAGCTCATATATCCTTGACCATCACCTTCCACATGATGAACGAGATAGTAGTACTATTAATAAATGGGGAGAAGATGGGGCAACCGGATCCAGATTCTTCTCTCCCAAGGCTGGACACTCACTCATAGCCTCTCACATCTTAGTGCCCATAAATAAGCAACAGTGAGGAACTGTACTTTGATTTGTTCCCTGTAGGTGCCATTAATGGTGTCGTGCATGCAAACATAAATAGATGACACTACTCTAAGCTTCACAGTGGTACTTAAACGTCCATTATATAACCCCAGTCACTTTTAGGAATTTTTGGTATACAAAATCAATTTCAGGGCTTCCTTGGTGGTCCAGTGGGTAAGGACACCGCCTTGCAGTGCAAGGGGCGCCAGTTCGATCCCTGGCCTGGGAGGATCCCACGTGCCGTGGAGCGGCTGGACCGATGTGTCCAATTACCGAGCCAGAGCTCTGGAGCACACGCGCCGAGAGCCGGTGCTCTGCGACAATGGAGGCCACCACGATGGGAGGCCCATACGGGCGAAAGAACAAACATGGATGAAAATAGATAAATGAAAGACCAATAGAAGTGGCCCGCCTGCTCCCCTCCCTACACAGCACAGGCAGTTCTACACCTCATACACACAGTTTTCCTCTCCATGGACACAGCCCTTTTCAAACTGTTGGACTTGTAACCTTTTCTATGAAGCCCTCCATGAAAACAGGAGTATAACAATCCTTTCTCTCCTCTCCCTCTTCTTAGCTATTCATAAATAGCACAAAGGAGACTTAGAGGTTACCTAGATATCAACTTGGTGATCATACTTTCTCACCAAGAACTTTCACTACTGTTGCTACTACTATTAGTGCAATAATACTAACACATCTGTATATTAAAAACAAAATGAAAGGTAACATTAGTGGAAGATTTACGTGGTACCAGGAGAGGATTCCAGGCTCTTTACTTGAATTAATCAATCAGTTCACACAACAACCCTGATTATTATTGTCTCATTTCACAGACATGACAACCTGAGGTTCAGAAAACACAGTAATTTGATAAGAGTGAGGATTCAAACTCAGGTAGCCCTACTCCAAAAACACATACAGATGTCCATGAGCTCATATATCCTTGACCATCACCTTCCACATGATGAACGAGATAGTAGTACTATTAATAAATGGGGAGAAGATGGGGCAACCGGATCCAGATTCTTCTCTCCCAAGGCTGGACACTCACTCATAGCCTCTCACATCTTAGTGCCCATAAATAAGCAACAGTGAGGAACTGTACTTTGATTTGTTCCCTGTAGGTGCCATTAATGGTGTCGTGCATGCAAACATAAATAGATGACACTACTCTAAGCTTCACAGTGGTACTTAAACGTCCATTATATAACCCCAGTCACTTTTAGGAATTTTTGGTATACAAAATCAATTTCAGGGCTTCCTTGGTGGTCCAGTGGGTAAGGACACCGCCTTGCAGTGCAAGGGGCGCCAGTTCGATCCCTGGCCTGGGAGGATCCCACGTGCCGTGGAGCGGCTGGACCGATGTGTCCAATTACCGAGCCAGAGCTCTGGAGCACACGCGCCGAGAGCCGGTGCTCTGCGACAATGGAGGCCACCACGATGGGAGGCCCATACGGGCGAAAGAACAAACATGGATGAAAATAGATAAATGAAAGACCAATAGAAGTGGCCTGCCTGCTCCCCTCCCTCCCCAACCCACCCCCCTACCAAAAAAAATAAATAAATAAACGTTAAAAAATAATAATAACATAAAATAAAATAAACTTCATTTCTTCAGCCACTAGGTCAGGGGTTAAATTGTATCGAAAGTGAAGGTAAAATGACATCTGTTAAAATAAGGTAAGATCAAACAGTCATTGTAACATTTGAGGAGACAATGATGATGATGATGCCAATGACAGTATTTAGGAACAGAAAAGTATTTACTGATTTTTGTATTGATTAGTTGTTTTATATGTGCACAATTCATCAGAATATATATTATATATGTAAGAACATGATAGGCGCTTGCATGCACATGTGCACACACATACACACAGTCACACAGAGAAGTACAAAGACAATTACACAGTGTGTCCAGTTCAATAAGAAATAAGTATGACGTACCTTGAAACCTCTTATGAAGTTCAACAAAGCTCCTTCCTACTAGCAATCTCAGCCTTAAAAACAATATAAATAAAGCCTTTAAAGGGAATGTGCTCCAAAATTCTGCTTAAATTTTCATCTTTCAAAAACCGTACTGACCTAAAAGCAAAGTCTAATCAGCCACCAACTGTCCCCAGGCATGTGGCTACTTTCTGCTTTCACGGTGAAAAAAAAAAATAAAGTAGAGAGGGCTTCCCCGGTGGTCCAGTGGGTAAAGAGTCACCTTGCAGTGCAAGGGGGCACCGGTTCAGTTCCTGGCCCTGGAAGATCCCACCTGTTGTGGAGCAGCTGGACCGATGTGTCCAATTATGAGCCAGTGCTCTGGAGTACGTGCACCCAGGGCCAGTGCTCTGCAGTGACAGAGACCACTGCAATGGAAGGCCCACACAGGCCAAAGAATAAAAAGATGGATGAAAGTAAGTATAAAATAAAAGAGGCAAAAAGAAAAGAATAAATGAAAAAAGAAAAAAAGAGGCATGATGGGGAGAAAAAAAAAAAAAATATGATGGAGAGAATGTACATGTATGGTGGGCAGTGTAAGCACTACGGAGATGAGAAAGGTCTCTGCCTGCTGGAGTCAAGTCAAAAGGCCAGGAGGCTAAGTTTGGTCTGTGGCTTTGTAGCTCTGTGAACTTGACCAAATCACTTAGACTATACTTCCCTGCCAGGCTTGCCTAAGTGAGAACATATCTAGCACTTGGCCTGGAATAAACCAACTACTCAGTAAGTGTTAATTCCCCTTCCCACCTGCATATGACATTGAAAACCTTTCATCTCTCATAATCTAAAAGGCTACCTTCAAACCAGAATATATGATGAAATCATTTCAAGAGTTTCCTTCATAAGAAAATGATATATCCATGCTCCCACCATGCTTTGAATTCATAGATTTATATGTCAGGAAGGAATAATATAGATCATGTTTTTAATCTCCTTATTTTACAGGTTGCAAAACTTGAGTTCAGAGAGACGAAATGACTTGTCCTGAGTCACACACCTATTTAATTGTGAAGTCAGGATAAAACTCAAACAATTAGTACCCAAGCAATCCCACCTTCCTACTACACTCATTGGACTTGTTTACTCGTGCAAATATCTCTAAGGCAGTCAAAGATGTCTTTTGCTTTCAAAATGAAATAAAAACGGCCTATGGCAATCTCAGCCTTAAAAACAATATAAATAAAGCCTTTAAAGGAATGTGCTCCAAAATTCTGCTTAAATTTTCATCTTTCAAAACCGTACTGACCTAAAAGCAAAGTCTAATCAGCCACCAACTGTTCCCAGGCATGTGGCTACTTTCTGCTTTCACGGTGAAAAAAAAAAATAAAGTAGAGAGGGCTTCCCCGGTGGTCCAGTGGGTAAAGAGTCACCTTGCAGTGCAAGGGGGCACCGGTTCAGTTCCTGGCCCTGGAAGATCCCACCTGTTGTGGAGCAGCTGGACCGATGTGTCCAATTATGAGCCAGTGCTCTGGAGTACGTGCACCCAGGGCCAGTGCTCTGCAGTGACAGAGACCACTGCAATGGAAGGCCCACACAGGCCAAAGAATAAAAAGATGGATGAAAGTAAGTATAAAATAAAAGAGGCAAAAAGAAAAGAATAAATGAAAAAAGAAAAAAAGAGGCATGGTGAGGAAAAAGAAAAAAAAAAATATGATGGAGAGAATGTACATGTATGGTGGGCAGTGTAAGCACTACGGAGATGAGAAAGGTCTCTGCCTGCTGGAGTCAAGTCAAAAGGCCAGGAGGCTAAGTTTGGTCTGTGGCTTTGTAGCTCTGTGAACTTGACCAAATCACTTAGACTATACTTCCCTGCCAGGCTTGCCTAAGTGAGAACATATCTAGCACTTGGCCTGGAATAAACCAACTACTCAGTAAGTGTTAATTCCCCTTCCCACCTGCATATGACATTGAAAACCTTTCATCTCTCATAATCTAAAAGGCTACCTTCAAACCAGAATATATGATGAAATCATTTCAAGAGTTTCCTTCATAAGAAAATGATATATCCATGCTCCCACCATGCTTTGAATTCATAGATTTATATGTCAGGAAGGAATAATATAGATCATGTTTTTAATCTCCTTATTTTACAGGTTGCAAAACTTGAGTTCAGAGAGACGAAATGACTTGTCCTGAGTCACACACCTATTTAATTGTGAAGTCAGGATAAAACTCAAACAATTAGTACCCAAGCAATCCCACCTTCCTACTACACTCATTGGACTTGTTTACTCGTGCAAATATCTCTAAGGCAGTCAAAGATGTCTTTTGCTTTCAAAATGGAATAAAAACGGCCTATGGAAGATTCCTATTCCACAATGAGTGCTGAGTTTGGGGCCGTAAAGTTCATGAAGAGATGCAGGCACAAAGGGGAAACTGTAAAGGAGGGGATAGGGAGTGAAAGGGGACACAGAGACCCTCTACTTTACAGCTGTGCCCAGAAGCAAATTCCATTTCAGTCCAAAAACTGAATCTGCAAGTGTCCCAGCCAAATTCTCCTTCCCTTTTATCTACAAGCCTAGATGAAGGATACAAAAGCCACCACTCTCCCAGATTAGACAAAATGTATGAATTTTTTAGGATGAAAGAGTAATGAGATTGTTTAACTTCAATAGTTTAAAAAAGAGGTTCCGTTTGAGTTTGCTCAAATCTCCTTAAACCTTAGGTTTCAATAGAACCACTGCTGAACCACAGGTTTAGTGGAACAAGTGCCTGCTTATTTACCTGCCAAATATAAATCTGCCATGGAACCAATGTTCAGGCTGGCTGGGAACAACAAGCACCTTGTTAAGGAAAAGGGAAAAAGTAAATTTCAGCATATCAAACTTGACAGCAAAATTTTAAAAAAGATTTCCATCTCAAAGAAAGTTTACAGGCAATGAGTAAGGCTATAATGAGATTACTTCCAGACATAATAGTAATTTCAGAAGACTGTCCAATTAGCAGTTAAGCACTGAGGGAATTCCTTTGCATTGTGGCCGTACTGTCTTTGTTCTGAAGAAACATTCTGCCTTCAGGAGTCTAAAATAATGAAAGCAAAATTAAGCACCCGGTAGTGAAGCATACCAAAGAAAATGATATTTTCACATGCTCCCACCATGCTTTGAATTCATAGATTTATATGTCAGGAAGGAATAATATAGATCATGTTTTTAATCTCCTTATTTTACAGGTTGCAAAACTTGAGTTCAGAGAGACGAAATGACTTGTCCTGAGTCACACACCTATTTAATTGTGAAGTCAGGATAAAACTCAAACAATTAGTACCCAAGCAATCCCACCTTCCTACTACACTCATTGGACTTGTTTACTCGTGCAAATATCTCTAAGGCAGTCAAAGATGTCTTTTGCTTTCAAAATGGAATAAAAACGGCCTATGGAAGATTCCTATTCCACAATGAGTGCTGAGTTTGGGGCCGTAAAGTTCATGAAGAGATGCAGGCACAAAGGGGAAACTGTAAAGGAGGGGATAGGGAGTGAAAGGGGACACAGAGACCCTCTACTTTACAGCTGTGCCCAGAAGCAAATTCCATTTCAGTCCAAAAACTGAATCTGCAAGTGTCCCAGCCAAATTCTCCTTCCCTTTTATCTACAAGCCTAGATGAAGGATACAAAAGCCACCACTCTCCCAGATTAGACAAAATGTATGAATTTTTTAGGATGAAAGAGTAATGAGATTGTTTAACTTCAATAGTTTAAAAAAGAGGTTCCGTTTGAGTTTGCTCAAATCTCCTTAAACCTTAGGTTTCAATAGAACCACTGCTGAACCACAGGTTTAGTGGAACAAGTGCCTGCTTATTTACCTGCCAAATATAAATCTGCCATGGAACCAATGTTCAGGCTGGCTGGGAACAACAAGCACCTTGTTAAGGAAAAGGGAAAAAGTAAATTTCAGCATATCAAACTTGACAGCAAAATTTTAAAAAAGATTTCCATCTCAAAGAAAGTTTACAGGCAATGAGTAAGGCTATAATGAGATTACTTCCAGACATAATAGTAATTTCAGAAGACTGTCCAATTAGCAGTTAAGCACTGAGGGAATTCCTTTGCATTGTGGCCGTACTGTCTTTGTTCTGAAGAAACATTCTGCCTTCAGGAGTCTAAAATAATGAAAGAGTTCTTCGTTATATCAATGAGAGTTTGGAGGGAGTTCCCATGGCACAGGGACTTTGCCTGGTAGTGAAGCATAAGAACTGTCTGCTCCTAGTTAAACTAGTTCATATCTTCCACAGAATAGGGGAAGATCATAAGGAAACCCTTTGGAGGGTGACAGAACTAGAGACATTTTGGGTGAAATCCTTAGCCCTCCTTAGGCCAAACTCCCATCTATAAGCCTTTCAAAAAAAAAGAAGCAGAAAAGAAAACCATCATATAAAAGTAAATTCAATTCAACAAGTATTTATGGGATGCCCAGTTGACAAAAGTCCTGTACAACTGAAAATTAGAATGTTAAACCCTCCCAATTCCATATCTCACCTGCTCAACCAAATAGTAACACAATTTTTTTCCCACTGCCCTTCAAACCTCTATTAGTTGCTACTTCTGAAGCCAGTAAAAGCTCTGCTTCCTTCAGCACCATTCAACTATAAAGGCTGTGTGAGCTTCAAGTAGGCAGAATACAGTTTAATCAGAGGAAGAATTTTCTAAAAAGAAGAAGTGACTTGGGAACACTTGGTGAGGCAGAGTTCTTGTCTGTGAAAGAATACAACGAAGGAAATTGCAGAGAATATAGAGCGGAAAAGAATTGGAAGAGAACATTTCTCAGGTCATTCCCCACTCTATGTAACACCTGAAAAGACTAAAAACACAGGGTCAACATTTATATTTTTATACAAATTATAAGAAATTTCAATGTCCTCATCCAATGGCTTTTTTGTATGTGTGCTTCTTTCTACTCTAGGCTTCTACTATGTGACAAAGGTAGGTAAATTTTCTCCAGGCCTCAGATTTATCATCACTTAATTGAAGGCAAGGGATTAAGTAATCTCACAAATCCCTTGCAACTCAACATTTCTTGGTGAACACTGAGTTTATTTTCTCTCCTTTTTACCAAATCAAATTTAGGAATTTTATTTACCACAAAATTCAACTGAATCCCCTAAAGACTGCTATAAAGGAAAAGAAAATTCATTAAAGTGATAATATATAATATAAATACAGAAAAAGCAATAGATTTCTTATACACCAATTATGAGTCTCAAAATATAATGAAAAAAATTTAATTAATAATGCCTAAGATTAACATGTAATATGAAAAGAACTTTTTGTTCTGTGAAAAAAATCTATATACCTATTCTTAGGTGAGAAAATTAAATACAGTAAGTATGTTGATTCTTTTAAACTATTTCATAGACTTAATGCAGTGTTTCTCAGCCTGTGCATTAATGACAGTTTGTGCCAAATAATTCTTTGGACTTTTTTTTAGGGAGGGAGACCATGTGCATTGTAGGCTGTGGATTGTAGGATCTCCCACTTGATGCCAGCAGCACTACCCCAAGTTGCTGATAATAAAAGCTAAATGCTACCTAGACACTTCCAAATATTCCCAAGGGACAGCAATCCTCAGGTGGGGAACTGCTGATTTAATGCAAAGTCCTAATGGGACCTTCTTTATTCATTACCTTCACAATGGACTCTAAATTTCATATGTCAAAACAGTCAAGAAGACTTTTTAAAAGAAAATAAATCTATTAGAAAACTATGAATACAAAAACTGTGAAATACAGAAGAGTAGTTAAACCAAGCAAAGAATCAGACAGAAGCAAATGGTCATGACCTCAGTTAACTCAGATACATAATAACAAGCGTATGATGCCATTACAAATGAGTAGGAAAAAGGAAATCCTTCATTAAACGATAGTGGAACAACTGCTTATTGTTTTGGGAGAAAAAAATCAAAGCCAAATCCTTATTCACATTATATATGTTTCAATTATTTATTGCTACATAACAAACCACTCCCAAAGCTTAAGGTCTTTAAAGCAACAATTTCTTATTATCTTTTGTGGTTCTGGGAGCTGAATGGGTCAGCAAGGTTCAATGTCCTCATCCAATGGCTATTTTTTGTATGTGTGCTTCTTTCTACTCTAGGCTTCTACTATGTGACAAAGGTAGGTAAATTTTCTCCAGGCCTCAGATTTATCATCACTTAATTGAAGGCAAGGGATTAAGTAATCTCACAAATCCCTTGCAACTCAACATTTCTTGGTGAACACTGAGTTTATTTTCTCTCCTTTTTACCAAATCAAATTTAGGAATTTTATTTACCACAAAATTCAACTGAATCCCCTAAAGACTGCTATAAAGGAAAAGAAAATTCATTAAAGTGATAATATATAATATAAATACAGAAAAAGCAATAGATTTCTTATACACCAATTATGAGTCTCAAAATATAATGAAAAAAATTTAATTAATAATGCCTAAGATTAACATGTAATATGAAAAGAACTTTTTGTTCTGTGAAAAAAATCTATATACCTATTCTTAGGTGAGAAAATTAAATACAGTAAGTATGTTGATTCTTTTAAACTATTTCATAGACTTAATGCAGTGTTTCTCAGCCTGTGCATTAATGACAGTTTGTGCCAAATAATTCTTTGGACTTTTTTTTAGGGAGGGAGACCATGTGCATTGTAGGCTGTGGATTGTAGGATCTCCCACTTGATGCCAGCAGCACTACCCCAAGTTGCTGATAATAAAAGCTAAATGCTACCTAGACACTTCCAAATATTCCCAAGGGACAGCAATCCTCAGGTGGGGAACTGCTGATTTAATGCAAAGTCCTAATGGGACCTTCTTTATTCATTACCTTCACAATGGACTCTAAATTTCATATGTCAAAACAGTCAAGAAGACTTTTTAAAAGAAAATAAATCTATTAGAAAACTATGAATACAAAAACTGTGAAATACAGAAGAGTAGTTAAACCAAGCAAAGAATCAGACAGAAGCAAATGGTCATGACCTCAGTTAACTCAGATACATAATAACAAGCGTATGATGCCATTACAAATGAGTAGGAAAAAGGAAATCCTTCATTAAACGATAGTGGAACAACTGCTTATTGTTTTGGGAGAAAAAAATCAAAGCCAAATCCTTATTCACATTATATATGTTTCAATTATTTATTGCTACATAACAAACCACTCCCAAAGCTTAAGGTCTTTAAAGCAACAATTTCTTATTATCTTTTGTGGTTCTGGGAGCTGAATGGGTCAGCAAGGCATTTCTCACTTGGGGTCTCTCATGCACTGCCGTCAGATGTCAGCTAGAGCTGCATAGGCTTCTAAAGTGGTTCCCTCATATCCTAGCTGTCAATGAGAACATTTAAGCACGGCCTCTGTATATGGCTTGGGCTTCTCACAGCCCAGTGGCTGACTTTTAGCCCATTTAAGGGCCATGCCTACCACAGGCACAGCATTACTTATGCCATGTACAACAGGTCAAAGAAATCTCAGGACTCACCCAAATTCAAAGGGGTGGAAAAACAAAGAAGGAATCGGCAAAGTCACACTACAGAAAAGTACACAAAAAGGGAAAGGTGGTTTCAACCATCTTTTCAAAATAAGATCAACCATAACATACCAAAATAAATTACTGGGAAATTGAGTGAGTGAGTGAGTGAGTGAGTGAATGAAAGTTGTTGTAGCCTGCCAGGCTCCTCTGTCCATGTAATTCTCCAGGCAAGAATATTGAGTGGGTTACCATTCCCTTCTCCAGGGGATCTTCCCAACCCAGGGATCAAGCACAGGTCTCCAGCAATGCAAGCTGATTCTTTACCATCTGTGCCACCAGGGAAGCCCTCCAGGGAAATTGAGTTAAATATTATTAATAAATATTTATTAAATATAAAATAACTAAAGGAAAATATATCTAAGATATTTTTAGTTTTAGGGTGCAGAAAGCAAACATAAATAACTGCAAAAATATTTTAGCTCAGAAAGTACCATAAACAAAACTGGAAAGCAAACAAAAGAACAGGAAGATATCAGCATTCTACACAACAAAGTGCTGTGGGATTAATATGTAAAGAGGTCTTACAAACCAATAATAAAGATAAACATTCCTATGGGAGAAAAAGTCAAAGGACATAAACAATTCACCAAAAAAGAATCCAGTAGATAAGACAAATAGACACTCTCAATGTTCTGCTAGCAGATTGAGTAGAATCTGCTTGCCACACGATATAACCTGTGTGGCAAGCAACTTGGTAATGCAGTCAAGGGTATTTAAAATGGTCATTAATGGTCACCCAATAATTTGCCATCATTTGAAAGGGTATTTGTGATAATATAGTTTAAACAAAAAAAACAAACTTAAATAAATGTAGTATACTCTCACACACATAAAAAATATCTGCTGTACTTTCAAAGAATACATGGGAGAAGTTCATAACACAAGGCAGAAAAAGAAATACAAGAAAATAAAACTTTGTTTAGGTATTTATCACCACTACCACATAGCACAAGATATTCATACATATTTATCTTCTAAATGGATAACAATGGATACCTCTGTGTCTGGGGAATACTGATACCGGTAGATGATTTTATATTATTCTTTTTTAACTTTTTTTTAGTATTTAAATTTTTTTTCCAAAGTAAACATGCATTTTTATATTCAGGAAAATAAAGCTATTTAAAGGAAAAATACTAGCACTGATGAATGAAAAACTGAAAAGGTCACATGTTACTAAGCTACTGCCGAAAGACTGAAAAGCCAGTAAAAAGCAGGAGAATAAAGGTGATTGTGCAGTCAGTGACATCAGGGACAATTACACCTGGAACCACTGACCCATTACACGGCCCATTTGGTCTGCAATCAAGTCATTTTCCCAGGCTCGTGACCTGGCCATGACACAGATTCTCATGTAGTTGTTCAATGTGACTGCTTTTTAAAATTCTCCTTTTACCCCTTCAATATTCAGTCCATTTGTTTTCTTTGCAGAGTGGATATCTGAAATATCTTCTTCAGAGCTTCATTCTTTTCATTTCACCCCCATTAAAATGTACATATCCCTGTTAAGAACAGCCCTTTAAGCTGCCATGGGTCATATACCGCCTAAGTATGAATAAATTTCAAACTCTTCTATGATGATGAGGGCCCAGGATATCTTAGAAAAATAATGGAAATGCTTTGCAAGGAAGAAAAGGATATTAGATGGGAGTCTGAAGGGTATCTGAAACAAATCATATCCTCCCTGACTGTGACTTCTCTGAAGGGTGTCCATGAAATGTCCTTCTCTACCCTAGTCTCCATGTAGTACTGCAAAGGTTCTCAAAATGCAATGCCTGAACCAGTAGTATCAGCATCACTTGAGAATTTGTTAGAAATGCAAGCTCTAGGCCCCACACGGTAACTACTAAATCAGTAGGGCCAACCCACTGGCATTTTCACAGGCCCTGTGGGGAATTCTGATGTCTGATGCACGTTCCAGTTCAAGAAGCATTACTCTAATGTCCATTAGAATGCCTGCCTCTCTACCATTGAATGCTCTACGACCATGAATCTTAATGATCTGTCAGACTCTTTTATTAGTATAGAATATCATTTCCAATAACATTCTTCACAGAACTAGACCAACGAATAACACAGTTCATATGGAAACACAAAAGACCTCGAATAGCCAAAGCAATCCTCAGGAAGAAGAATGGAGCTGGGGGGATCAGCCTCCCCAACTTCAGACTCTACTACAAAGCAACAGTCATCAAGACAGTATGGTACTGGCACAAAAACAGAAATATCGACCAATGGAACAAGATCGAGAACCCAGAGATAAAGCCACGCACCTATGGGTACCTTATTTTTGACAAAGGAGGCGAACATATAAAATGGGACAAAGACAGCCTCTTCAACAAATGGTGCTGGGAAAATTGGACAGCTACATGCAAGAAAATGAAGTTGGAACATACCCTGACACCATACACAAAGATCAACTCAAAATGGATTAAAGACTTAAATGTAAGGCCAGAAACCATCAAACTCTTAGAGGAGAATATAGGCAAAACCCTCAAGGACATCAATCAAAGCAAGATCTTTTCTGACCCACCTACTAGAATAGTGGAACTAAAAAGACAAATGAACATGTGGGACCTCATGAAACTTAAAAGCTTTTGTACAGCTAAAGAAATTACAAAAAAGCTGAACAGACAGCCCACAGAGTGGGAGAAAATCATAGCAAATGAAACAACAGACAAAGAATTAATCTCCAAAATCTACAAGCAACTCAGACAACTCAGCACTGGAATAACGAACAACCCAATCAAAAAATGGGAAAAGGACCTAAACAGACACCTCTCCAACGATGACATACAGATGGCCCAAAAACACATGAAACGATGCTCAACTTCACTAATAATTAGAGAAATGCAAATCAAAACTACAATGAGATGTCACCTCACACCCGTCAGAATGGCCATCATCCACAAATCGACAGACAATAAATGCTGGAGAGGCTGCGGAGAAAAGGGAACACTCCTGCATTGCTGGTGGGAGTGTAAATTGATACAGCCTCTATGGAAGACAGTCTGGAGATTTCTTAAAAAACTAAAAATAGAAGCACCATATGACCCAGCAATCCCACTCTTAGGCTTATACCCTGATGAAATCAAAACTGAAAGAAGCACCTGTACCACAATGTTCATTGCAGCTCTCTATACAATAGCTAGAACATGGAAGGAACCTAGATGCCCATCGACGAACGAATGGATCCAAAAGCTCTGGTACATATATACAATGGAATACTACACAGCTGTAAAGAGAAATGCAGAAGAATCAGCCCTCATGAGGTGGCTGGATCTAGAACGTATCCTAAAAAGTGAAGTCAGTCAGAAAGAGAAGGACAAATACAGTATATTAACACATATATATGGAATCTAGTAGGATGGTGATGATGGCACATGCAGTGAAGCGACAGAAAGACAGACATGGACAGTGGACATATGGACATTTTGGGGAAGGAACAGTGGGTGAGAGGCGTAAGGGAAGTAGCATGAAGGCCTGTACTATCATAAGTGAAGAAAATAGCTCTAGTCATTGCTCTGTGAGAAAAGGGGATCCTTCAGGGGTGCTGTGTGATGGTCGGGAGGGGAGGGAAGGGGGGGATATACATGTGACTAATCTGAGAACATGCATGTCTGTGAACAACAAAACTCTGTAAAAGTTAAAAGTAAAATAAAGGTTTAAAAAAAAAAAAAAAGAATAAAGGAAGTCATAAAAAAAAAAAAAAAGAATATCATTTTCAGAAAGGTGTATGAGGAAATTAGAAGCTACTCATTGAAAGCTAAACTGTGATAATGAGGCAGAAAGTAGGTGTGCACGGCTGAGTAGGTAATCACTGGATAAAAAAGGAAGATGGTCACTGACAAATCTCAATGTGAATGCCCTGTCAGGGTAAATCTCTTGTCTCCCAAACTGGTGCAACTTGCAACAACCACCAAAGCCGGAGTGGTTTTGCTTTCTTTTTAAATTGGAGCTCTCACAGAGCATGTCTTCACATGCAGTTGAAAAAACAAAAAAAGTAAGAATCCCTGCTGCACAATGAAATGTTCATCTCATGTTATTTCACATCCTTGGTCTTTCTTCAGAGGGGAATGGGAAGGGAGGAAGATGCATATTTTTAGAACCAAGGAACAATTTATCATTCAATGAAACAGCATAGATAGAGGTTTAAATCAAGAGTGTGGAAATAATATGTTGTTATTACTAGTCTTAATGCTTCTAAATTATAACCTATAAACCCTGCAATGCCTGACTTAAATATCCCACCCGCATTTGCAGGAAATCTAAATGGTTATTTCCTCTTTTATTGCATGCATTACTGAAGGATTTACTGCTGCTCCACAAAGCACATATGAGGAGCATGTTATCCAGGATGTCAGTATAACCAGGCACGATTGATAAGCACACAGCCCATATCACGTATGTATTCTGGGAGCCTTTATGTGCTGTTAATTAGTTTAGCTATTGCTTTCATGGTTCATTTAAAAGCTTCATGCTTCATTAAATATCAATAAATTGTATCCTCAAAAAACCTTTTCAGTAAAAATACGATTGTGGCTTCAAGTGATAATCTTGTTAATGGATGTATATATTGCAAGCATGTCTGTCAGGAACGACAAAATTCTGAATTGCCATGGTTGCAGTACCCTGAAGTAATATGCAAATTTTATTCTATAGTTTAAAACACATGCTTCATCCACACATATTTTCTTACAGTAGGGGAAAAAAATCTTTTTTAGCTTTCCAAAAATGATGCTTCTTTTAAGGTTCTATTTTTATTTCGTCAAGAATGCCTACTTATGTTTCATAAGCTCCTTTTATTCATTACATCAATTCCAAGTTCTCTTTATTGGAAAGACAAGCTTTTAGCAACTTCTCATACCATGAAAGAAAAGTTTTCAGGAAACAGGTGTTCTTCATTTACCTGATACATACATCCAGACAGGACAAGGGTCACGATTACTAGGTTTGTTCTTTCAGGTATTAAGTCAACTCTATCAGTGAATAATCCAGCCTCTTCATTGAGTGCCAGCAGCAGGTGGGTCAATTGAGGAGGGTCGGGATGAGGAAAGAGGAGCTTGATCTACCTAAGCAGATGGTCCAGCTCACACATCTTCTCTATGGAGACATTCCCAACCTCCTCAGACTTGGAAGTTACCACTCTTTCTCTTAGTTTTCTATAGCCTTTGTTAATGCTTTCATTATGAATTGTATTATAATCTATTACAGTTATCCATTCATTTATTCATCTACTCATTCAAAAAAATGGTAAATGAGACAAGTAAGACTGGTTTTTCATAAAGTTGACATTCTCATGGTGAGGAGATACACAATAAAATAAATGAATAAATGAACAAGATAATTTCAAGCAAGGATAAGTGCCATGAAGACAGAAAACAAGTAGATGGGCATAATAAGCATGGGCAGTGGTGGGGAGGATGTTACTTTGGACTGAGCAGCTGGAATGTTTGTGAAAGAGATGGCTTATAAGCTGAGAAGCATATGGTGAAGCTAGCCATGCAACTACATGGGCAGAGACCTAGGCAGAGGCAGCAGCAAGTACAAAGACTCAAAAGGCTGATCCAGCTTGGCATTCTGGAGAAAGGAAAAGAAAATCAGGCTGACTGAAATGTACTCAGCCAAAGCGGAGCATGGAAGCAGACTAATGGAGATGACATAATCTTTTGACTTTAGACTACAGCTCCTAGAAAACAAGGCCTGTGTCTCACTCGAGTTGGTAGCTCTCGTCCTTAGTCTCATATATGACACATGGTCAACAAATGTGTGTTGAATGAACAAAGTTAAGTGAGCCATTTCTCAAGCTCATATGTGAAACACAGGACTTTTTCAATTGCTTTGTATAATTTACCTTCTCTCAGCCCCTTCTTTCAACATGAATGATCATGTTCTATCTTACCTATGCAAACATACATGAACTCTTAATGCTGGAGAAGGTTCTTTTAGTCAGTTTTCCATCAGAGACAATGAATTTGTGCTTGGAGGTCCACACTGTTTCACTGATGGTTCTTGTGACCAGGAATGACATATATTCAGGAGAGGAGAACCAGGAGTTGAAAGGGCAACCCAATAAAGTTCCTAAAAGTAGCTGAGAAAATCTCATATTTGTGTCCTGATATTTGTTTATTTATTGATATTTAGTACTTAAGTTCAGCCAATAATGAACAACCAAAATTTAATATTAATGCCATTACTGTTATCATCATCATTATCATCACTCTGAACATAAAATACTATAAATAAACTTTCCCAGTAAACCCAATTATCAGGATGGATGAGGAGAAAAAGAAAAAGGAGACAGTTTACTAGAAATATTTTCATTTCTACTCTATGAAACATTTTTAGTCCTTTCAAAAATGGTTTATGTTGCCTCCTTGGTTTCTTCCTCAGATCAGGCATGGTAGATGGGAGATGATTTTCGAGTAATGGATGAATGAACACCTGATTTCACTTCTTCAGAGTAAACCCAAAAGTGACTAGGAAATAACCAGGTTGGCACTGACAGGCTTTGAGACCACCACAAATCCAGAAAGCCATTGTGATCACATTGGATATGTGTGGGAAATACAGACTTGCAGGATTTATGCATACCAGTAAAAATTCCAAAGGGGCCTGATGCCAGGAAAATGCCTTCTTTTGTCAGAAAGTACATCTTCCACACAGCAGCAGGTCTGGCATAGCTTGAGCCACATGTTAAAAACAAAGTAAAGTGTCATGTGATATGGGCCTCACTGTCTGATGACAGAATTCACGAGCTGTCTTCACTCTGGAGCTTTTCGGAAATAGAGTCCACACCCCCCAACCTATGAGGTCTACTTTATTATGTTATTGTTTTCTGCAAAGTCCTTGCCTTTTAGGTAACTATGATTTATTTTTCTCAGTACAATTTGAAGATTTATTCCCAAATTACAACTGATAATCTGATCCTAAGGAAGTTTGTACTTCCCAATCTATTCTACAGCCAAGTTAGTGATTCAGAAATACTAACCATTTTTCAGCCTCTAGAAGCATTTAGGTGACTTTAAAAAAAAAAAATACATTCAAACCAACTGAAAAACCATGCAATAGTACTTCTTTTAATATTCATTGAGTGGCCGACATTTCAGTATCTCATTGGCAATCACTGTAGTTTACAATATACTGACTTTATGAAAGTCAACTTTTTAAAAAATGTTAGCCTACTAAAAATCCAATTTTTGTCAAGTCTTTTTGCATTCCATGACACCTGTTCTGATCCTGGACAGTAAGATAAAAAGAGCTCTTACTTACACTGGGCAGAGGAGCCGTGACGACAATAAATGGCATCCAACTCACCCCTCTGTGGATGCACTGTATCTTCTTTCCTCTGTTAGTGTATTTGTCTCTTTCCCTCTCATCTGGCCCTGATTATTACTAGTAACTGGTACCTCACTTGCTGTAAAAGTTTTCTAGAGTTGCCATAACAAATGTACCACAAACTGAGTGGCTTTAAATAACAGAAATTTACTCCCTCAAAGCTCTGGAAACTAAAAGTCCTAAATCAAGGTGTTGATGGGGTCATGTTCTCTCTGAAGGCTCTAGGGGAAGCTCTTTCCTCTTCTTGGTTTCTGGCACTTGCCAATAATTAATCCTTGACAATTTCTTGTGTTGGAGACACGCCACTTAAAACTCTACTTTTGTCATCATATGGTGTTCTCCCTGTGTGTCTTTTGTTTTCGAACGGCATTCTCATCTTGGTATCCACATTCAAATTTCCCTCTTTTTATAAAGATCTAGTTATTTGATTAGGCCTCACCCTACTCCAGCTAAAATCATCTTTTGATTACAACCACAAAACCCTATTTCCAAATGAATTCACATTCTGAGATTTCATGTAGGTATGAATTCAAGGGGGGCACCACAGAACCCAGTATGACTGTTAAGCAACGTCCTTTCAGCCTGAAGAACACTGCTATCTGAAGAATATTTGCAGCCAAAACAACTGCCCATGGAAGAAGAATGAAAGAAAAGTGATATAATTCACACACACAAAAAGTCTAAAAGGAGAAGTGCCAACAGCCTGGTGATTCTAGGTCTAAATTATTCTCACCTATGAGGTCAATTGCCAACAGATTCATAGTGCAAGATACCTACCGAGTCAGCTACTCAGAAAAATGACTATTTTGGCTGCACCAATTTCTTCTCTGGTCACAGCCTAAGTGGGGTATCTTCCATTTAACCCTCAGCCCATCTATTAAAACGTGAGGACAAAAAGGAAAAGTACCAATGATGGCTGGGCATCATTCTAGGTACTTTATACACATAGTATCATCACCTTCAACATAAGAAAAGAAACAAAAGTTCACAGAGATAAAGCCATCAGTCCCAAGTAATATAGGAGAGTTACACAAGAAAAGAGATCTACCTAAATCTAAAGCTGATACTTTATTCTTCATGTCTGAATGTGCATGCACACACACACACACTTCAAAAATGACCATTTTTATTTACCCTGTATCTAAAACACATCATTTTCTTAATCTTCAAAATATTAAAACTGGAAAACACCTCAGCTAACATCTAATACAACAATTTCATTTTATAGACAAACACAATGAAGAACAGAAATGATAATTGAATGACTTGGTCAATGGGAAAAACTAGTGACCAAATTGGGAAAAGAACCTCAGAGATTACACTGGTTTTCAAGTACTCACTCATTGAAAGATACAATAATACAGTGATTTCCATAATTAACTTTGACCTTATTTTGTAATTTACTCTTAAGCTAGGCCAGTTACCATGTTTTCTTCTAAACATGAAATGGGCAAAGCGTCTATAATTTTAATTTCCCTGATTGTGTGAGTTCACATTCAACTGTCTTCAAATGGCAGTGGGTCATTCAGTGTCCTGAAAAGCCAACAGTGTTATTACATCTTGACTCTGACAAATCCTTGCTCTTGCCTCTCATCTTATCTCTTTGAGTCTCAGGAAGGCAAACCCTGGGAAAAGTATACAAACAGCCCCAAATATTTGAAACCAGTATTGTCCTCATGTGTGCATACCTCTCCAAAAGCTTAGAGCATTTCTCTTTCAGTTTGATTCTTTCATTAGCCCACAGCTTGCTAATTAACTGGAATTTTCCAGGGCTTTTGTTGTTGTGATAAAACTGAACAATGCAAAATCTCATTCCTTCTTGTTAAAGAGGTCTATCCACCCTCCAAAGAGCAACACAAAGATGGCTGGGATAAGAGGGAGGATTAAGTCAACTCTGAAAGAGTCAGACTTCATAAGTTCCTGCACCCCTCATTTCCCTGTCCACAGCTGCCTTCATCTTCACCAAAACTGATTTATGGGAAGTGACATCTTAACCATGGCTTTTATACAAACAAGAGGCTTCTTAGAAGGTATTATGCAGAATCCAAAATTAGATGGCAAACAGCATCCTATAAGCATAGAATAAACAATATTAGTACGCAAAAAATACTGTATTAGGTGAGAGGGCTATTTAAGGAAAAAAATTCAAGGATTAGGGTGGAAGGGAGTAAAACTCAGAAGAATACTCCTAAGCAAGACACAAATCAGACTTATAAGAAACAAAAATATGTTTAATCTTGGCAATAAAAAGTGCCACTTAAACCAAAGATAGCAGAGCAGCTGGAGACTAGAAGTAGGGAAGGAGTGTGATGAGTGATTAATTCTGAATTTTGCTCTTGGTTTCCCTTTCAAGGTATCATACTATGGTTTGATACACTGGGCTACTGGAACTTGTAGAAGCATGGGCTGTGCCTCATCCACACTGTAAGAGGCTCTAGAGCAACTCAGCCTTTGCGACTCCATGGATACAGGATAACACAGGCTAAAGGGGTGCTCAAACATGGTGAGAAAGCCATTTGTAATATCATCCCTGAACAGTTTTGATATAAACACCTACTTGAATATCCAAAGCCAAAAAAAAAAAAATCATCCTACGCTTTTTAAAACTACATTCTTGTTCACATGGAAAAAAACTTTCTAATTTATTTGCTTATAGGACTTTCCTGGTGGCTCAGATGGTAAAGAACCAATCTGCAAGGCAGGAAGCCCAGATACAATCACTGAGTCAGGACGATCCCCTGGAGAAGGAAATGGCAACCCCTTCCAGTATTCTTGCCTGGAGAATCCCACAGACAGAGAAGCTTGGCAAGGTACAGTCTCCCAGGTTGCAGAGAGTCGGTAAACACAAAAAAGCATTTCCTAATATCTAGATCTATACATTATGACATGGAACAACTCCTAGAGTTTCACTGTAGCAGAATCTGGGAGGCTTTCAAAATATCTTTCCCTCCAGGCTAATGTCTGAAGGGCAGTCACTATAGTCACCCAAGATGGCACACAGTTTTGAACAAGTTGAATATGAGGTACCTGTGTAAAAATACATTTAGAATTACATAGAATTGGAAAAGAATTGGAAGAGAGAGCCTGGAAATAGGGTTAGAATCAGGTTTGGGGGATATCAATAAGTATAGAGTCCTCAATGCATGTGAGATTGCTCAAGAATCCCATATATAGGGATGGAAAATCAGGAAAAGGATAGAATTTTGAGAATCTCCAATATTTAGGGCTACAAGCAAAAAGGAATCTGCAAGGAGGAAGAGAAAGTGCCTTTGCAGTTGGGGATGGGGTGAGCAGGAGGGACCATGGTGGGAAGCCACAGTATTTAAAGACACAGACTCTAGAGTGGAACCACTTGGCTTCAAATCTTGGAACGACTGCTTTATAGGACTTGAAACCACAAATAAAATAAGGAATTTCTCCATACTTCAATTCCCCCCTCTGGAAAATGGGGAAAACAGTAGCATATCATACAGTTCTAATGAAAAGTACTTGACACAGTGTCACATAGTGACTCATATTAAGCAAAAACTGTTAGCCATGATTAATACGTTTACAGGAATAGATATGAGAGCGTCTCTGGTGGCTCAGATAGTAAAGAAGCTACCTGCAATGAGGGAGACCCTGGTTCAATCCCCAGATCAGGAAAAATTCCCTGGAGTAGAAAATGTCAACCCACTCCAGTATTTTTGCCTGGAGACCAGAGGAGCCTAGGAGACTACAGTCCATGGGGTTGCAGAGTTGGACATGAGTGAGTGACTAACACTGCTACCAGGAACAGATACAGAAGGTTATGGGTGAGTAATAGCATCTCAGATCCTTTTCTAGAACTGCTCTGAATACACCAGAGTAGAAAGGAAAGCCTCAGCCCAGGAGATAAGGGAAGAACCCCAAAGAAAGACCAAAGTATAAAGAAGATGAGGCTTAACAAAATCTTTACCAAAAAAGAGACTCACCATGTTTGATTACCTAAGAGGTGACATGGAACAACTCCTAGAGTTTCACTGTAGCAGAATCTGGGAGGCTTTCAAAATATCTTTCCCTCCAGGCTAATGTCTGAAGGGCAGTCACTATAGTCACCCAAGATGGCACACAGTTTTGAACAAGTTGAATATGAGGTACCTGTGTAAAAAATACATTTAGAATTACATAGAATTGGAAAAGAATTGGAAGAGAGAGCCTGGAAATAGGGTTAGAATCAGGTTTGGGGGATATCAATAAGTATAGAGTCCTCAATGCATGTGAGATTGCTCAAGAATCCCATATATAGGGGATGGAAAATCAGGAAAAGGATAGAATTTTGAGAATCTCCAATATTTAGGGCTACAAGCAAAAAGGAATCTGCAAGGAGGAAGAGAAAGTGCCTTTGCAGTTGGGGATGGGGTGAGCAGGAGGGACCATGGTGGGAAGCCACAGTATTTAAAGACACAGACTCTAGAGTGGAACCACTTGGCTTCAAATCTTGGAACGACTGCTTTATAGGACTTGAAACCACAAATAAAATAAGGAATTTCTCCATACTTCAATTCCCCCCTCTGGAAAATGGGGAAAACAGTAGCATATCATACAGTTCTAATGAAAAGTACTTGACACAGTGTCACATAGTGACTCATATTAAGCAAAAACTGTTAGCCATGATTAATACGTTTACAGGAATAGATATGAGAGCGTCTCTGGTGGCTCAGATAGTAAAGAAGCTACCTGCCATGAGGGAGACCCTGGTTCAATCCCCAGATCAGGAAAAATTCCCTGGAGTAGAAAATGTCAACCCACTCCAGTATTTTTGCCTGGAGACAAGAGGAGCCTAGGAGACTACAGTCCATGGGGTTGCAGAGTTGGACATGAGTGAGTGACTAACACTGCTACCAGGAACAGATACAGAAGGTTATGGGTGAGTAATAGCATCTCAGATCCTTTTCTAGAACTGCTCTGAATACACCAGAGTAGAAAGGAAAGCCTCAGCCCAGGAGATAAGGGAAGAACCCCAAAGAAAGACCAAAGTATAAAGAAGATGAGGCTTAACAAAATCTTTACCAAAAAAGAGACTCACCATGTTTGATTACCTAAGAGGTGATATGGAGAATAAACCATGAAAATAATCATTCTTAAAAAAAAAAATTCTTACAGCAATGGTGAGTGAGACAGCTGCACTAGAGCTGTGAGGTCAAGATCGGGGCTTACCTAGTGGTCCAGGGGGTGAAGAGTCCGCCTTGCAGTGCAAGGGGTGCCAGTTCAATCCCTGGCCTGGGAAGATCCCACATGCCATGGAACGGCTGGACTGGTGTGTCCAAGTATGAGTGGGCACTCTGGAGTGCATGTACCCAGAGCCGGTGCTCTGCAGTGAGAGAGGCCACAGCAATGGGAGGCCCACACAGGCCAAAGAAAAATAAATGAATGAAAGGCCAATAAAGGAGGTCAAAATTAAAAAAAAAAAAAAAAAAAAGATCAGACCTGACTGCTAACCAACTGCGCATCCGGGAAAAGGTTCCTTCTCCTTGCTGAACTTCAGTTTCATACATGCAAAACAACCAATGAAAGCCTCTTCTTGTTCTGACAATTTATGATTTGGGGTATTCTATACATTAACCTAGAAGAATTCAGTGGCTACAAATGAAAGCAAAGATACTGGTGAAGACATTAAGGATCAAAGAGACTTCAGCCTCTTGGGCTCTCAGCATGAAACAGAGAACCCAAAAGTTACCTGAAGTTTAAGTAGCATGTATTTTCTTTTACCTTTTTTTCCCTCCTCCATCAGCCCCAAAACCAGAGATGAGAGGAAAGAAAGGTTAAAATCAACTGACTCAAGGCTGAAACCAAGCAGCATTTTTGTTCATCAGCAACTCCGGCAAAACTTTTGGAGGGGGAGGGGAAAGACGAATATAAGAAGACAAAAATGCAGGTACTGTTGATTCAGGTGGAAAATCAGAAGTAAACCCATTAACGCTGGATCCTAAAGTTACAAAGACCGTGCCTAATTCACAATCCTCATTCTATCATCAAACCAAATGACTCCCAAAGTGAAGTGAATCACCCAAGAGCAAATGTTAGTGACGCAAAGCTTGAACAGGAACGCAAGTTTGCTTACTCAGTTCAGTACCACAGAAGTATGCATTCCATGGAGGAGGTGTGCATCTAGCTGGTATGCATCAAATTCCAAATTATGGCATTTCCCAATAAGAGGTTTTATGTGGGAGGTAATGGGAATAATTGACTACAATTGCTAAATTCTTGGGAAATCTTTGGATTTCCCCATTTGCATGGGAAGCTGAGAGGACAAACAGGAAAGGAAAATAGAATACATTAAGCCCTAACTACACCCGAGACAATCTGCTAAGTAATTTCTTCTTTGTTTAAGCCCTAATTGCACACTAGACAATCTGCTAGATAATTTCTTGTATATTCCTATGTATCTCATGACTCTGTGACTCTCATAGATTCTGAGCTCCTTGAGAAGAGGAGCACTTATGTATCTATGAACCTCAGTGCTTGTTGACAAAGTACTGGCACACAGTAGGTGCCCAATATATGCTTGCTGAATGAATAAGATTTTCCTTGTGCATAAGATCAGAGAGATTATGTATTCAAGGTGATCATGTAGCTGGTAAAAATAGCGGCACTGAAATCTGAAGTTGAAGTAGGGATTATCTGAACCCTTAGTACATTTGGTTCCTTTCACTGCATGGATCACCTTTCATATACTTTTCTCTAATCCCAAGAAAAACACTTACTTTCTAACAGATGCAAGTGGCTGCTTTTATCAAGCATATGGATTCTACATTCTCTTCTTTAAGTCCTAGGTTGTTTTCAAATTGTTTTTTCCAGATGCCATTTTCCCTCTGGCTGCTCCTCTCCAATGGGCAAGCACAGACAGTATAAGGGTGCTGAACGCACTCCCAAGGGCCAACAGCAAGGAAGAACAGAGAAACATGAAGAGCATGCTGGTCTTGTGCTCCAGTGTGAAATCTGTTTCTATTTTCTAGAGATAACATAACTAGCCTGGTTAAAGGTAATCTTTCCTCCCTCCTTGTTAGCAAAGGTTTCAAATTAAAACTCAGCAAGCAAGTCAGTCAGACTAATTGTTATCTTTCTCCTCTCTCTCTTTCTCTTTCTCCTCTCCTCCTTGCCAAAGCTTTAGAGCAGATTTCTGTTGTAAATGACTTGCTAAAGTATATCCAAAAATGAAGGGTATTTTTTTCTAATTATATAAGTCATGTCTTTAAGATATTTTTTACTTGAGGCTGTTCTGGACTCTACTTTTTCCATCCAAGAAAACCCAAAGAAATAGATAATGATCCAAAACAGACTACATCGGAACAGTTCTGTATATTATATGCAAAGAAATATTCCCACAACAAAGTCATTAAATGACTGTCATCATAGGCCTGAATAGAGGAATAAAATTGAATTGTGATAAAAGAGAGTTGTTTAAAGAATCTTTAGGTCATGTCTACCAAATTATCCTGAACATTTTGTACTGAACAAGGTAAATAATCAATACTCTTGATACTCAGAGTATTAATTAATAGAAATATTTTTGAGAAATAAGCCAACATGTGTACCTTAGAAAAGATTTATATATCATTTTCCAATTCATGTGTTTTCCCTTATGAAGAGGAGCACTTATGTATCTATGAACCTCAGTGCTTGTTGACAAAGTACTGGCACACAGTAGGTGCCCAATATATGCTTGCTGAATGAATAAGATTTTCCTTGTGCATAAGATCAGAGAGATTATGTATTCAAGGTGATCATGTAGCTGGTAAAAATAGCGGCACTGAAATCTGAAGTTGAAGTAGGGATTATCTGAACCCTTAGTACATTTGGTTCCTTTCACTGCATGGATCACCTTTCATATACTTTTCTCTAATCCCAAGAAAAACACTTACTTTCTAACAGATGCAAGTGGCTGCTTTTATCAAGCATATGGATTCTACATTCTCTTCTTTAAGTCCTAGGTTGTTTTCAAATTGTTTTTTCCAGATGCCATTTTCCCTCTGGCTGCTCCTCTCCAATGGGCAAGCACAGACAGTATAAGGGTGCTGAACGCACTCCCAAGGGCCAACAGCAAGGAAGAACAGAGAAACATGAAGAGCATGCTGGTCTTGTGCTCCAGTGTGAAATCTGTTTCTATTTTCTAGAGATAACATAACTAGCCTGGTTAAAGGTAATCTTTCCCTCCCTCCTTGTTAGCAAAGGTTTCAAATTAAAACTCAGCAAGCAAGTCAGTCAGACTAATTGTTATCTTTCTCCTCTCTCTCTTTCTCTTTCTCCTCTCCTCCTTGCCAAAGCTTTAGAGCAGATTTCTGTTGTAAATGACTTGCTAAAGTATATCCAAAAATGAAGGGTATTTTTTTCTAATTATATAAGTCATGTCTTTAAGATATTTTTTACTTGAGGCTGTTCTGGACTCTACTTTTTCCATCCAAGAAAACCCAAAGAAATAGATAATGATCCAAAACAGACTACATCGGAACAGTTCTGTATATTATATGCAAAGAAATATTCCCACAACAAAGTCATTAAATGACTGTCATCATAGGCCTGAATAGAGGAATAAAATTGAATTGTGATAAAAGAGAGTTGTTTAAAGAATCTTTAGGTCATGTCTACCAAATTATCCTGAACATTTTGTACTGAACAAAGGTAAATAATCAATACTCTTGATACTCAGAGTATTAATTAATAGAAATATTTTTGAGAAATAAGCCAACATGTGTACCTTAGAAAAGATTTATATATCATTTTCCAATTCTATGAGTGTTACAACTATCCTCTAATCTTTTGAACTGTGTCAAGTTTTTTTCTAGCGCATATTCTCCTTTATTTTTTTCTCTGAAGGCCTTTTCAGCTGAAAGCCATGTTGAGATGCCCTATGATAAATTAAGCAAGAAATTCTATGGAAATAGATATAAGCCTTGGTCCCTAGTTAGGCCTAATCACTGAAAAATCATTTTGTTTAATATACATTCTCTGTTTTATAAGACCCAGATTTATTTGTTTGTATTTATTTAGAATTTAGAAGATGAAAATCATGGTAGCAATGTAGGAATATATGTGTTATTTAATTTATAAGTGATGAGTTACTTAAACAAGCTTACAGTATTTTGGGCTTCCCAGGTGGTGCTAGTGGTAAAGAACCCGTCTGACAACGCAGCAGACATACAAGATATGGGTTTGACCAATGGGTTAGGAAGATCCTTCCCTGGAGGAGGAAAAGTTAACCCACTCCAGTATTCTCCAGTATTCTTGCCTGGAGAATCCCATGCACAGAGGAGCCTGGCAGGGCCCCAGTCCATAAGGTCGCAAAGAGTCAGACACAACTGAAGCAACTTAGCACACATGCACAGTATTCTGATATTTTTTCCAATGGGATCAAAGATCATCACCACCATTTTCAGTGAGGAAGGAGGAGGGAGCTAATTATTCTGATTCTGCACATCTCCAGCCCTAGTTAATTGTTGGCTAGGGTTCTGCTGTTGTCAAACAGTCTACTGACAGCTCTTTTACTTTTAATCTCATAAATGAGACCTCTACAACTTGACATACACAAAGAAAGCATGAAAACATGACATCAAGATTTCTATTTTGCATTCAAAGACTTTTTAAAAAATATATCATTGGTAGCCCCGGATTCTGGAAAAAATTAACCCAAAAACAGCTATTTGAAAGCCCTAGGTGATAAAAGAGAGTTGTTTAAAGAATTTTGATGTCTACCAAATTATCCTGAACGTAAAATAATCAATACTCTTGATACTCAGAGTATTAATTAATAGAAATATTTTTGAGAAATAAGCCAACATGTGTACCTTAGAAAAGATTTATATATCATTTTCCAATTCTATGAGTGTTACAACTATCCTCTAATCTTTTGAACTGTGTCAAGTTTTTTTCTAGCGCATATTCTCCTTTATTTTTTTCTCTGAAGGCCTTTTCAGCTGAAGGCCATGTTGAGATGCCCTATGATAAATTAAGCAAGAAATTCTATGGAAATAGATATAAGCCTTGGTCCCTAGTTAGGCCTAATCACTGAAAAATCATTTTGTTTAATATACATTCTCTGTTTTATAAGACCCAGATTTATTTGTTTGTATTTATTTAGAATTTAGAAGATGAAAATCATGGTAGCAATGTAGGAATATATGTGTTATTTAATTTATAAGTGATGAGTTACTTAAACAAGCTTACAGTATTTTGGGCTTCCCAGGTGGTGCTAGTGGTAAAGAACCCGTCTGACAACGCAGCAGACATACAAGATATGGGTTTGACCAATGGGTTAGGAAGATCCTTCCCTGGAGGAGGAAAAGTTAACCCACTCCAGTATTCTCCAGTATTCTTGCCTGGAGAATCCCATGCACAGAGGAGCCTGGCAGGGCCCCAGTCCATAAGGTCGCAAAGAGTCAGACACAACTGAAGCAACTTAGCACACATGCACAGTATTCTGATATTTTTTCCAATGGGATCAAAGATCATCACCACCATTTTCAGTGAGGAAGGAGGAGGGAGCTAATTATTCTGATTCTGCACATCTCCAGCCCTAGTTAATTGTTGGCTAGGGTTCTGCTGTTGTCAAACAGTCTACTGACAGCTCTTTTACTTTTAATCTCATAAATGAGACCTCTACAACTTGACATACACAAAGAAAGCATGAAAACATGACATCAAGATTTCTATTTTGCATTCAAAGACTTTTTAAAAAATATATCATTGGTAGCCCCGGATTCTGGACATTACTAAACAGCTTTGAAAGCCCTAAGAAGTTTACCAGGGCTTTCAGATAACTCCATAGTGGTCTCAGAAATGTTGCTTTGGTGTAGAGAGACACAAAGAACATGGGAGAATGAGTTGAAAGATCTGGATGCTAATCTCACAGCTGCCACTTCTGCATGATTTTCTTCTGCTATGAAGGATACTGGGATAATTGGCAAAACCACTGAGTTCTATATACTAGATAATAGTATAGGTCAATATTAATTTCTTGATTTTTATACTTGTACTACAGTTACATAAAATAATGTTCTTGATTGTAGGAAATATACATTAAAATAGTTTAGGAGCAAAGGGGCACCAAGTCTGCAACTTACTCTAAATAGTTCAGGAAGAAAAATAGAGGGAATAGTAGAGCGAATGTAGTAAAGAACATTTGAAAAATATGAGTAAAGACTATAAGAAAAATTCTTTGTACTGTTCTTGCTATCACGTCACACCAGTCAGAATGGCCATCATCAAGTCTATAAACTGTAAATGCTGGAGAAGGTGTGCAGAAAAGGGAACCCTCTTGCACTGTTGGTGAGAATGTAAACTGATACAGCCACTATGTAAGACAGTGTGGTGATTCCTTAATAGAATAGGAATAGAACCACCATATGACCCAGCAATCCCACTACTAGGCATATACCCTGAGGAAATCAAAATTGAAAAAGACACATGCACCCCATTTACAGTAGGTAGAAGCAATCTAGATATCCACTGACAGATGAATGGATAAATAAGCATACAATGGAATACTATTCAGCCATAAAAAGCAATGCATTTGAGTCAGTTCTAATGAGGTGGATGAATCTAGAACCTATTATACAGAGTGAAGTAAGTCAGAAAGAGGAAGATAAATATTGTATACTGACACATATGTATGGAATCTCAAAAGATGGTACTGATAAATGCATATGCAGCACAGCAGTGGAGAAACAGACATAGAGAACAGACTTATGGACATTGGGGGAAGGGAGGAGAATATGCTGTTCTTGCAAATTTTCTGTTAAGTCTGAAATTATATCAAAATATAAAATAAACTCTAAGTATAGAATCAGCAATTGGTGAATTTGCACAGAATGTTAATATAACAGTATCTTCATATATATGACGAGAGAGAATGATGAGGTTCAAATGGAATCTTAACAAGTAGTAAAAGTACGAATCAGTAATGAAATTATATGAGGGCAATTCTCTTGAAAAGAGGGGTGGTAGCAGGCCTGCCAGGAAGAATAGGCAAGTTTGTCTGGCTAGGATGAGGAAAACTGGGCTAGTCAACAGCTCAGTTTTGCAACACCACACATGAAGATGCCACCAAGTCAGGAGAACCAGGGTTAAAGCAACCTCCCAGCCTGATAAAAAACCTCTAACTCAATATGACATGTACAGTGTATTAAAGTCTTTGAGATAATCACTTAAGGGCATGCACATCTTTTTTTACAACCACATACCCAATATAACATCCCCAAGATCAAGCACTAGAGGCAGTTAACACAATGCTCTAACCCCAATGTAGGAAAGTCTCATTTGGGATGAAAACATATAGTGGAAATCCCTTTCCCACTCTGCAAAGTCTTCAGAAAAATAACCATGTTCGATCCAACATCTGCATGCTCAGGGTGTGTGTTTTACTAGTAACTACTTAAATTCACACAAGCAGGAACATTCTAAAGCCTTTAGTATAAATACTAATTAAAAATCATGAATCTCTTCACTGGGGATCACACACAAAGTCAGGCAGAGAACACAGTAAGATAGAAACATGAATTGATCAATTAATAATTTTAAGAAATATACAGAATCAAGTCAGAAAGAGGCAAGATAGAATATTGTATAAACATGAACATTCATAAAAATGTTAGGTGGATGAATCTAGAACCTATTATACAGAGTGAAGTAAGTCAGAAAGAGGAAGATAAATATTGTATACTGACACATATGTATGGAATCTCAAAAGATGGTACTGATAAATGCATATGCAGCACAGCAGTGGAGAAACAGACATAGAGAACAGACTTATGGACATTGGGGGAAGGGAGGAGAATATGCTGTTCTTGCAAATTTTCTGTTAAGTCTGAAATTATATCAAAATATAAAATAAACTCTAAGTATAGAATCAGCAATTGGTGAATTTGCACAGAATGTTAATATAACAGTATCTTCATATATATGACGAGAGAGAATGATGAGGTTCAAATGGAATCTTAACAAGTAGTAAAAGTACGAATCAGTAATGAAATTATATGAGGGCAATTCTCTTGAAAAGAGGGGTGGTAGCAGGCCTGCCAGGAAGAATAGGCAAGTTTGTCTGGCTAGGATGAGGAAAACTGGGCTAGTCAACAGCTCAGTTTTGCAACACCACACATGAAGATGCCACCAAGTCAGGAGAACCAGGGTTAAAGCAACCTCCCAGCCTGATAAAAAACCTCTAACTCAATATGACATGTACAGTGTATTAAAGTCTTTGAGATAATCACTTAAGGGCATGCACATCTTTTTTTACAACCACATACCCAATATAACATCCCCAAGATCAAGCACTAGAGGCAGTTAACACAATGCTCTAACCCCAATGTAGGAAAGTCTCATTTGGGATGAAAACATATAGTGGAAATCCCTTTCCCACTCTGCAAAGTCTTCAGAAAAATAACCATGTTCGATCCAACATCTGCATGCTCAGGGTGTGTGTTTTACTAGTAACTACTTAAATTCACACAAGCAGGAACATTCTAAAGCCTTTAGTATAAATACTAATTAAAAATCATGAATCTCTTCACTGGGGATCACACACAAAGTCAGGCAGAGAACACAGTAAGATAGAAACATGAATTGATCAATTAATAATTTTTAAGAAATCATATACCTAGACCTGTGTTCATGATGCATGCAGATCACACAAATGGAGTCATATGACAGTGAGCAAGCTTTTATCTAAAGATAAGATTTATCACCACCCATGTACATGGTGAATGCATTTTTATTAATACCACCTGTAAGTCATATTTAGCATGCCAGACATTCACTCCTGAAATGCTATGGCTTTCCATCATGGAAGAGGTATTTATTATAATTCAATTCTACAGGGATGAACATGACAATATACATATAAGTACAATATTCACCAAAACATGATAGAAGTAAAAGAGTTTCTTTTATTCACTAAAAGTTTCAGGAATAGTTTAAAATAAGCCTTCAAAAATGAAATGTGTTGTACCCAAGCCTCTATAGAAGCTGCTTAGAAACAGATTAGATTAAATTTTAACCTATTGCATTTTGTTCTTAACCTTAAAAGAAATGCTGAACTGTCTTCAGGATTCCATTCTTAGTGTTAAAAAAAAGGAAAGAAACACAGATGGAATAAACCTCATCTACTTAATCTGGAAATCAGATGCAGACTTCAAATTTTCGAATAAGTAAATTCTTCTCTCCCCCCTCCCATAATGCCACTTTTATTTTTATATTTATTTCATCCATCTTTTATTCTTTGGCATGCGTGGGCCTCACACTGAAGTGGCCTCTCCCACTGCAGAGCAAAGGCTCTGGGCTCAGGTGCTCCTGAGCGCTGGCTTGCAATTGGACACACTGGTCCAACTGCTCTGCTGCACGTGGGATCCTCCCAGGCCAGGGATTGACATGTACAGTGTATTAAGTTTTAGATAATCACTTAAGGGCATGCACATCTTTTTTTACAACCACATACCCAATATAACATCCCCAAGATCAAGCACTAGAGGCAGTTAACACAATGCTCTAACCCCAATGTAGGAAAGTCTCATTTGGGATGAAAACATATAGTGGAAATCCCTTTCCCACTCTGCAAAGTCTTCAGAAAAATAACCATGTTCGATCCAACATCTGCATGCTCAGGGTGTGTGTTTTACTAGTAACTACTTAAATTCACACAAGCAGGAACATTCTAAAGCCTTTAGTATAAATACTAATTAAAAATCATGAATCTCTTCACTGGGGATCACACACAAAGTCAGGCAGAGAACACAGTAAGATAGAAACATGAATTGATCAATTAATAATTTTTAAGAAATCATATACCTAGACCTGTGTTCATGATGCATGCAGATCACACAAATGGAGTCATATGACAGTGAGCAAGCTTTTATCTAAAGATAAGATTTATCACCACCCATGTACATGGTGAATGCATTTTTATTAATACCACCTGTAAGTCATATTTAGCATGCCAGACATTCACTCCTGAAATGCTATGGCTTTCCATCATGGAAGAGGTATTTATTATAATTCAATTCTACAGGGATGAACATGACAATATACATATAAGTACAATATTCACCAAAACATGATAGAAGTAAAAGAGTTTCTTTTATTCACTAAAAGTTTCAGGAATAGTTTAAAATAAGCCTTCAAAAATGAAATGTGTTGTACCCAAGCCTCTATAGAAGCTGCTTAGAAACAGATTAGATTAAATTTTAACCTATTGCATTTTGTTCTTAACCTTAAAAGAAATGCTGAACTGTCTTCAGGATTCCATTCTTAGTGTTAAAAAAAAGGAAAGAAACACAGATGGAATAAACCTCATCTACTTAATCTGGAAATCAGATGCAGACTTCAAATTTTCGAATAAGTAAATTCTTCTCTCCCCCCTCCCATAATGCCACTTTTATTTTTATATTTATTTCATCCATCTTTTATTCTTTGGCATGCGTGGGCCTCACACTGAAGTGGCCTCTCCCACTGCAGAGCAAAGGCTCTGGGCTCAGGTGCTCCTGAGCGCTGGCTTGCAATTGGACACACTGGTCCAACTGCTCTGCTGCACGTGGGATCCTCCCAGGCCAGGGATCGAACCCATGCCCCTTGCACTGCAAGGTCCACCCACTGGACCACCAGGGAAGCACCGCGAATAAGTATTGCCAGTTGATTGCTTTAAAGACTTTAGCTATCTGAGACAAAAACTGTTTACATCATTCAATGTAGCCTTTAATGGATTGATAAGCTATCACATAACACAAAAAAAATATGACAAAAGCAGTCATATGGAAGGAATCTAAAATGATATGAACTCTTTTTCTTTTAATGTAGATTAAGTTTAACCTGGGTCAATAGTGTTTAGACTTTACAGGTTTTCGGTGAATATAATTCAGAACTACAGTACCACACACTGAACAAATGTCCAAATTTCAACTGACTGAAAGATTAAATAACCGGAGAGGGCTGGCTTCTAAGGGAAAAAAATTTCAAGTCATTTAAAGTGAAGTCAATAATTAAAGGTTGAGAAATCTTTTTTTTTTTCTTTTGGCCACTTCTATTGATCTTTCATTTATCTATTTTCATCCATCTTTGTTCTTTAGCCTGTGTGGGCCTCCCATCACAGTGGCCTCTGTCACTGCAGAGCACCGGCCCTGGGCGCATGTGCTCCAGAGCGCTGGCTTGTAATTGGACAAACTGCTCCAGCCGCTCCTCCGCATGTGGGATCTTCCCCGGCCAGGGATCGAACCGGCGCCCCTTGCACTGCAAGGCAGTGTCCTTACCCATTGGACTACCAGGGAAGACCAAGGTTGAGAAATCTTTGTGTTTTGTTTGTACTTGAGTAAATAATGACCAAAGAGGTTTTTTTTTTAATTCCAAAAAATAAGAGATTTGCTAAATATTCTTTTTCATAAAATGCTTTGTTAACATCAGGTACCTTGTATTTAAGGGTATGTGAAAACTGAAGTTAAGCTTTGCCTCCAAATACTAGAACCTGAGAAAATATATACATATATGTGAACCCCAAATGAATCACATTCAGGCCTGGAATAAGTATGCATGAATACATATTTTCTTATTTACTTGGAAAATCTTGTATTTGCATCTATCTTTCCTACTATCAGTAAGCTTTATTTTCTAGAATAATGGCTCAGCTCCATCCCTTAATATACAGATTTTTAGCCACTTCATTCCTAAGACTAGGTTGGCCCCTAACCGGGCTGTAGGATTAACTGGTCCACCATAGTCATTTGGTGCCCAAAATGAGTAACTGATACACCACAAGTAGTTTCTCCTAGTGAAAACTAGACGATTCTAAACATCTAAGACTATCCCAAATTCCAACATGTAGTATTTTTAAAGTGGGCTATTTAGCATTTTCTGAAGTATCAGCTATAGATTGTGTTACCTAGGCATTAATTTTGGTAGTGAACATGATATAAAAATTTTGGTAATGAATGAATGAACACATGAAAAGTATCATCTGAGATGAATTATGGTACAAAGGGCTTTGGATGTGCTCTCCATAGGTAAGGGTAATAAGGTAAAAATCATAAGAAAATCACTAGGAATCAAGCTCAAGCTAAGCAATATTATCCCCTCTCTCTGCTAGAAAGACTGCAAGATCTTTGCAAACAGAGTTGTCTTCATCAGAGGAAATGCTCAAAAATGTCCTCTGAAATCAGGAAGATGTTCAATGTGAAGAGGACACAGTCTACTTGTTATCATGTGAGAATGTAGGCTGAATACTTGGTTGCTCTTTGAATTTTCTGAAAGAAGTCAAAAATCTGATTTTTTATGGGCAATCCTCTCACTTCTAACTGTTACCTCTACATTTTTTTGAACATTATGTGGACCTAACAAAACTACTGGGGGCTATATTCTGCCCATGGACTATCTTTTAATAATATCCCATCTAAATCTTTCTATATATTAATAAAACTTACCAGGGAAGACCAAGGTTGAGAAATCTTTGTGTTTTGTTTGTACTTGAGTAAATAATGACCAAAGAGGTTTTTTTTTTAATTCCAAAAAATAAGAGATTTGCTAAATATTCTTTTTCATAAAATGCTTTGTTAACATCAGGTACCTTGTATTTAAGGGTATGTGAAAACTGAAGTTAAGCTTTGCCTCCAAATACTAGAACCTGAGAAAATATATACATATATGTGAACCCCAAATGAATCACATTCAGGCCTGGAATAAGTATGCATGAATACATATTTTCTTATTTACTTGGAAAATCTTGTATTTGCATCTATCTTTCCTACTATCAGTAAGCTTTATTTTCTAGAATAATGGCTCAGCTCCATCCCTTAATATACAGATTTTTAGCCACTTCATTCCTAAGACTAGGTTGGCCCCTAACCGGGCTGTAGGATTAACTGGTCCACCATAGTCATTTGGTGCCCAAAATGAGTAACTGATACACCACAAGTAGTTTCTCCTAGTGAAAACTAGACGATTCTAAACATCTAAGACTATCCCAAATTCCAACATGTAGTATTTTTAAAGTGGGCTATTTAGCATTTTCTGAAGTATCAGCTATAGATTGTGTTACCTAGGCATTAATTTTGGTAGTGAACATGATATAAAAATTTTGGTAATGAATGAATGAACACATGAAAAGTATCATCTGAGATGAATTATGGTACAAAGGGCTTTGGATGTGCTCTCCATAGGTAAGGGTAATAAGGTAAAATCATAAGAAAATCACTAGGAATCAAGCTCAAGCTAAGCAATATTATCCCCTCTCTGCTAGAAAGACTGCAAGATCTTTGCAAACAGAGTTGTCTTCATCAGAGGAAATGCTCAAAAATGTCCTCTGAAATCAGGAAGATGTTCAATGTGAAGAGGACACAGTCTACTTGTTATCATGTGAGAATGTAGGCTGAATACTTGGTTGCTCTTTGAATTTTCTGAAAGAAGTCAAAAATCTGATTTTTTATGGGCAATCCTCTCACTTCTAACTGTTACCTCTACATTTTTTTGAACATTATGTGGACCTAACAAAACTACTGGGGGCTATATTCTGCCCATGGACTATCTTTTAATAATATCCCATCTAAATCTTTCTATATATTAATAAAACTTCCTATTTTTCTATTATATTCCAGCCTGGCAAAGGATGGAAGGTGGGAATAGCATATCAATATCACTGAAGAAATAAACCAAGAGAAAATACAACTGGGAAAACTAAGTTTAGTTTTAAGTGGCCAAATTCCAGTAAGCGCGCATATAATATTGAGTCCTTAATACCTTTAATCTCAGTAGTTATGTTCAAACTTGAGATGGCAATTTGTTTTCTCATGTTTTATTACCCACATTCCCATTCTAATTTGTCCCTAACTCTTCTTATTTATCATATACATCTTCTTCTCTTTTTGTAAACAGCTTCAAATTCTCTTTGTAAAGATGTTAGGCATAAGTAAATTTTTTAAAAAGCCATTTTTCAGATGTTCATGATATTCTAATTACAGGCAAGTGTTTTACTATATTTAGGAGCAATATTTTTAACACACAAAGCGATCCCTGAGGGGTGAATTTTTCTGAAATAAAAAATTTTATTGGAAAATTCTATATCCAAAATTTTCACTGAAAAACTGGAAGATCTTTATTTCATATTACTTATGTCCTTGAGCCTTTAGCAAATAAGATAGGAATCCTCAGTACTCAGTTAAAATATACGTATATACACACACATATATACACATACTGAAGCATATCCACATAGAAAAATATAAATAAAAAAAAACTCTATATTTCCACATCTCTATCTCAGTTTTAATCCCATGTTTCAGTACATTGAGGCCTCTGTAGGAAATTCTACATAAGTAGATGAGACCATGAAAACCTTTTGCAGTAGGGACCTGTCTCTAGAAGAAAGAGCAATTAAAATAATTGTTTGCTCCTACAGAATAAATGTAGATACAAACATGCAAGAAATAAAAGTACTTTAATAAAAAATGTCCTCTGAAATCAGGAAGATGTTCAATGTGAAGAGGACACAGTCTACTTGTTATCATGTGAGAATGTAGGCTGAATACTTGGTTGCTCTTTGAATTTTCTGAAAGAAGTCAAAAATCTGATTTTTTATGGGCAATCCTCTCACTTCTAACTGTTACCTCTACATTTTTTTGAACATTATGTGGACCTAACAAAACTACTGGGGGCTATATTCTGCCCATGGACTATCTTTTAATAATATCCCATCTAAATCTTTCTATATATTAATAAAAACTTCCTATTTTTCTATTATATTCCAGCCTGGCAAAGGATGGAAGGTGGGAATAGCATATCAATATCACTGAAGAAATAAACCAAGAGAAAATACAACTGGGAAAACTAAGTTTAGTTTTAAGTGGCCAAATTCCAGTAAGCGCGCATATAATATTGAGTCCTTAATACCTTTAATCTCAGTAGTTATGTTCAAACTTGAGATGGCAATTTGTTTTCTCATGTTTTATTACCCACATTCCCATTCTAATTTGTCCCTAACTCTTCTTATTTATCATATACATCTTCTTCTCTTTTTGTAAACAGCTTCAAATTCTCTTTGTAAAGATGTTAGGCATAAGTAAATTTTTTAAAAAGCCATTTTTCAGATGTTCATGATATTCTAATTACAGGCAAGTGTTTTACTATATTTAGGAGCAATATTTTTAACACACAAAGCGATCCCTGAGGGGTGAATTTTTCTGAAATAAAAAATTTTATTGGAAAATTCTATATCCAAAATTTTCACTGAAAAACTGGAAGATCTTTATTTCATATTACTTATGTCCTTGAGCCTTTAGCAAATAAGATAGGAATCCTCAGTACTCAGTTAAAATATACGTATATACACACACATATATACACATACTGAAGCATATCCACATAGAAAAATATAAATAAAAAAAAACTCTATATTTCCACATCTCTATCTCAGTTTTAATCCCATGTTTCAGTACATTGAGGCCTCTGTAGGAAATTCTACATAAGTAGATGAGACCATGAAAACCTTTAGCAGTGGGGGCCTCTCTCTAGAAGAAAAAGCAATTAAAATAATAGTTTGCTCCTACAGAATAAAAGTAAATACAAACATGCAAGAATAAAGCTATAACATGTGACTTTCTTCATATTACAACAAGATGCACTTCAGTTCTTGTTATCAGTAAACTAAATAGGACTCCTGTATTACATATATTTAGATAACCTGTGAACTTCAGCTCAAAAAGATTACCTGGGGCATGCCAAAGAAAATATACACACACATAGATAATTCTCAATTTACTGATTTAAAGGGAAAAAACAAGTTCCATAATTCCAAAGACAAAGAGCCCACCAAAAAATATATAAATCCTTTCAATTTAGAATATTTAAAATCACAGAAAGACATAGAATATAAGTAAGGAACACATTCTGTTCTAAAACATTATCTCAGTGAGGGTCAAGAGAGGGGAGAAAAAACTGAATTATGTAAAAACAATTAGTATTTATATATCATAAATTATTTAACTGATATTTTGATAAATCTACCACTAGTTTGCTTTTTACTGCATATGCTAAACAAGCAGATGCTAAGTCTGAAAACTGTGAATTAAACTCCCTTTTTAATTAATTGTTCCTTTGGAATTACTGGCTCTTAAATCCTATGCTGCAGTTGCTTTATTTTAAGAGATATGTGCCAATCTTTCATCTAAGTTCACAGGCCATGTTCCAGGAGCTGGTAAACAACAACTGAATTTTTATTATTTACTGATTCATTTGCAGTTAACTTATATATTGGCAACTGATTTGGTTTAATTTTAGGTTCTTCCAGTGTGAGCCCTCACACCTGCAAGAACACAGATCTGACCATCTTCACAGCAAATATGGCTGGTGGCATTTGGAGTAGTGAGATGACTCAGAGACAGGGCAAGGACACAGGAAAAAAGAACAAATGAACAAGGCACCAACAGTGGTGGTCCTCCATAAGCACTTGATCTTCTGAACTTCAACTCTCCTTTCTTTTAAAGACCAAATAATCCAAATAGGAGCTTTCTTCGGGAACTATTTTAAGTCCTTTCTGGATGGTCTGTTCACATCCAAAATTCTCTCATGCTAACTGAACCTTAGAAATTCTTCCATTAGAACCCCATGCTCTTAGCTCCATGCCTTCTCATTAAAAGCAAATGTACCTAAGAAAGGTAAGAACAAAAGCTGTTAACACTGACATTTTTTCCCCGAATGAAGGATCTGACAGCAATTTTCTGAAAGAGTTAAGAGGCAGATAGAGAGCTTTAGGGCACTGGATACTGGGTGGATGGAGGCAGACTAAGGAGACTGAAAAGGAATATCTCCTCCACAGTTTTGGAACTCATTCTATGCTAAGTGCCTTCTCCTAGTGAAAAATACATAACAAAAACCTGTACCTCCAGCTAAACAGAAGACAAACTACTGCAATTTATATATATCCTCTATGTTAACAAAGTTCTTAGGTCAGTCCACAGGTCCTGAAAAATAGAAACTGTCATTCTGTTCTAAAACATTATCTCAGTGAGGGTCAAGAGAGGGGAGAAAAAACTGAATTATGTAAAAACAATTAGTATTTATATATCATAAATTATTTAACTGATATTTTGATAAATCTACCACTAGTTTGCTTTTTACTGCATATGCTAAACAAGCAGATGCTAAGTCTGAAAACTGTGAATTAAACTCCCTTTTTAATTAATTGTTCCTTTGGAATTACTGGCTCTTAAATCCTATGCTGCAGTTGCTTTATTTTAAGAGATATGTGCCAATCTTTCATCTAAGTTCACAGGCCATGTTCCAGGAGCTGGTAAACAACAACTGAATTTTTATTATTTACTGATTCATTTGCAGTTAACTTATATATTGGCAACTGATTTGGTTTAATTTTAGGTTCTTCCAGTGTGAGCCCTCACACCTGCAAGAACACAGATCTGACCATCTTCACAGCAAATATGGCTGGTGGCATTTGGAGTAGTGAGATGACTCAGAGACAGGGCAAGGACACAGGAAAAAAGAACAAATGAACAAGGCACCAACAGTGGTGGTCCTCCATAAGCACTTGATCTTCTGAACTTCAACTCTCCTTTCTTTTAAAGACCAAATAATCCAAATAGGAGCTTTCTTCGGGAACTATTTTAAGTCCTTTCTGGATGGTCTGTTCACATCCAAAATTCTCTCATGCTAACTGAACCTTAGAAATTCTTCCATTAGAACCCCATGCTCTTAGCTCCATGCCTTCTCATTAAAAGCAAATGTACCTAAGAAAGGTAAGAACAAAAGCTGTTAACACTGACATTTTTTCCCCGAATGAAGGATCTGACAGCAATTTTCTGAAAGAGTTAAGAGGCAGATAGAGAGCTTTAGGGCACTGGATACTGGGTGGATGGAGGCAGACTAAGGAGACTGAAAAGGAATATCTCCTCCACAGTTTTGGAACTCATTCTATGCTAAGTGCCTTCTCCTAGTGAAAAATACATAACAAAAACCTGTACCTCCAGCTAAACAGAAGACAAACTACTGCAATTTATATATATCCTCTATGTTAACAAAGTTCTTAGGTCAGTCCACAGGTCCTGAAAAATAGAAACTGTCATTTGTTAGTCTCTTAGAATTGTCAGAATGATATACCCAACTAAGGACTATCCTGATTCCAAGGATAACATCTCCCCACGTCCCCACAGTATTAGATGAGGAATACATTTTCAAAGAATGAGTACTTTCCCCTTTACATAATTCCCGTAATAAAGGGAGGTAGTCCTGAGTTAAACAAACAATGGCATAAACGCAGACTGAAGGCTTCTTTCACTTCAATGCCACTCACTACATTAGGCACATTACTTGCCTTTTCTTGTTTTAATAACATCATAAGAAAGGTATCATAAAAAACTGAGGCTCAGAGAATTTCCAAATTCAGTCAAAGTCACGTGTGTAGGAAGTTGTATGGCCAGAACTGAAATCCAGGGCTTCTCATTTTTGTGAGCTAGAAGAAATTATGTTTAAGTTGATAAGTCCTAACTGATCCCCCACACTCCCAAAATATTTTCCCAACATAAACCCAGAATTCCCTGATGCTAACTTAGAAGACTAAGGGAGTAATCATTGCCAGCAGAGAACTATGAGTGTGCCCAATGACAGATGACACGTGAAAATCTCTTCTGTTCACAAAACCAAAACAGCACAATGGAAAGCAGGCTCTGGCCCTTTCCTCACTCCTGGTTTAGGTCAGAAAATAACCCCAAACCAAGATTTCAGTGTCATTTTCAGTGGAATTTTCAAGAAGATTAAAAAAAACTAGTTTCCCTCCTCCTATAAAAGTAATGTACATATACAGTGGAAAACTGGAAAAATATTTTAAAAGCCAAAAAAGAAATGAATAATCATTCATAATCTCACTGCCCAGAGATAATCATAGGATTTGTAGGCTGTATCTCTCTAATCTTTTCTCTGTATCTATTCATATTTTGGAATCATTGAAGTCTATAGTTTAATGAAGTTCTATTCACTTCACTGTATGTATATTAAAATTATTTTAACACTTCTCAAGAAACTATTTGTAAGCTTAGTTTCAATATTTCACCATACACTGATCATTTGCTTAACTTTTCCTTTACTGTTGTGCATTTAGGATAAAGATAATTTTTCATTATTAAAAAATAATGAAAAATGTTGCAAAGAAAATTTCTACCCACTTTTTTTTTTTTTTTACTATAGTGCCAATTACCTTGTTAGCATCAATTTCTTTTTTTTTTTTTAATTGATTTATTTATTTTGGGCGGGGGTCGGGTTGGGGAGGGAGGGGAGCAGGCGGGCCACTTCTATTGGTCTTTCATTTCTCTATTTTCATCCGTCTTTGTTCTTTGGCTCCTGCGGGCCTCCCATCGCAGTGGTGTCTGTTGTCCAGAGATCCGGCTCGGTGATTGGACACATCAGTCCCATCCGCAGGGCCCCCCCCCGTCTAATGCCACTAAACTGACATTAGGCACATTACTTGCCTTTTCTTGTTTTAATAACATCATAAGAAAGGTATCATAAAAAACTGAGGCTCAGAGAATTTCCAAATTCAGTCAAAGTCACGTGTGTAGGAAGTTGTATGGCCAGAACTGAAATCCAGGGCTTCTCATTTTTGTGAGCTAGAAGAAATTATGTTTAAGTTGATAAGTCCTAACTGATCCCCCACACTCCCAAAATATTTTCCCAACATAAACCCAGAATTCCTGATGCTAACTTAGAAGACCAAGGGAGTAATCATTGCCAGCAGAGAACTATGAGTGTGCCCAATGACAGATGACACGTGAAAATCTCTTCTGTTCACAAAACCAAAACAGCACAATGGAAAGCAGGCTCTGGCCCTTTCCTCACTCCTGGTTTAGGTCAGAAAATAACCCCAAACCAAGATTTCAGTGTCATTTTCAGTGGAATTTTCAAGAAGATTAAAAAAAACTAGTTTCCCTCCTCCTATAAAAGTAATGTACATATACAGTGGAAAACTGGAAAAATATTTTAAAAGCCAAAAAAGAAATGAATAATCATTCATAATCTCACTGCCCAGAGATAATCATAGGATTTGTAGGCTGTATCTCTCTAATCTTTTCTCTGTATCTATTCATATTTTGGAATCATTGAAGTCTATAGTTTAATGAAGTTCTATTCACTTCACTGTATGTATATTAAAATTATTTTAACACTTCTCAAGAAACTATTTGTAAGCTTAGTTTCAATATTTCACCATACACTGATCATTTGCTTAACTTTTCCTTTACTGTTGTGCATTTAGGATAAAGATAATTTTTCATTATTAAAAAATAATGAAAAATGTTGCAAAGAAAATTTCTACCCACTTTTTTTTTTTTTTTTTACTATAGTGCCAATTACCTTGTTAGCATCAATTTCTTTTTTTTTTTTTAATTGATTTATTTATTTTGGGTGGGGGTCGGGTTGGGGAGGGAGGGGAGCAGGCGGGCCACTTCTATTGGTCTTTCATTTCTCTATTTTCATCCGTCTTTGTTCTTTGGCTCCTGCGGGCCTCCCATCGCAGTGGTGTCTGTTGTCCAGAGATCCGGCTCGGTGATTGGACACATCAGTCCAGCCACTCCGCGGCACGTGGGATCTTCCCAGGCCAGGGATCGAACCGGCCTCCCTTGCACTGCAAGGCGGTGTCCTTATCCACTGGACCACCAGGGGAAGCCCATGCATCAATTTCTAAAAGTGGGTTGTTGGGTCACATGAGGGGACAACAATCAAAACATTTAATCCCTGCGGAGTGTGGTTATTCCCCTGTCAGAATGCATACACAAGCCAGTCAGTGCGGCTTGTGAATATCTGGGCTGCACCAGTGTTTACCAGGTAATAATGTGAATTTACTTAAATATTTTTCAAGCTCTTTATATAAATATGCCCCTCCCCATATTTATACCCCCAAAACACAAACTCCAATCTCAACATGTTCTGCTTATTCACTGATTATTATCATCTTTGCCAATTTGATAGATGAAGGGAAAAAAGAAACATCGCTTTAATCCATATTCCCAAATTCAGTGAGGTTGAACATTTTCTAAAAATGCTTACTTTTTAAAATTTTGGCCTCTTTTATTGGTTTTTATTTATTTATTTTCATCCATCTTTATTCCTTGGCCTGTGTGGGCCTCCCATTGCAGTGGTCTCTCTCGTTGCATAGCACCAGCTCTGAGCACATGCACTCTAGAGCACTGGCTCGCAACTGGACACACTGGTCCAGCTGTTCCACTTCCTGGGCCAGGGATTGAACCGGTGCCCCTTGCACTGCAAGGGGTACTCTTTACCCACTGGACCACCAGGGAAGCTCTTATTTCTTTTTCATGAGTGGTCTTTTCATGACTCTCTCTACTAGTTTGCAGTTTACGCCCTTGGCTCACCTTTCATAAGATATAGCAATATAACAAAACAAGAGGTCTACAGACCAAGAAATATATTCTAGACCTAGACACTGCCATTATCTAGGTGGGAATTCGGGACTAGTCACTTGACCCACATTAAAAGAGCTTTCAAATTTTGGTTGATATGGTCAAAAGAATTTTATGCAGAGACCACTGTATAAAACAAATAAAAATGAAGATTCGGGGGTTGAAGCAAGGGACCTTACTTTCTTATGCATGGGCCCCTCAAAGCTCCTGAGACACCTAGAGGAACACTATGGCTCTGAAGAATAAAACAAAATACTACTGAGTATGTTGATTTCTAAGATCTCTTTGGGTGTGTATGAAACTGATCATTCCCAGGATACAAAAGAAAGCTTTAGAAAACACAGTAAGATTTAACCAGCATCCCAGAGGCCTAGTAAGAAACCTTCATGTGGAAAGTATTCCTGGTCAATCTAAAGGTTTGTTTTTTTTTTTTTTTCTTTCTCTCTCTCTGTCTGAAAATGCAATTGATGCAGAGAAAAAAAGGTAATACCGAATAAACTATATGACAGGAAAACAGGAGCATTCCAAATGTTGAATGTTTCCAGCAGATGTATCAAGCCATTCTTCAGAATTTGCTAATTCCCATCACAGCTTGAGTCCTGGATGAGACAAATCAATGTGAAATATTTCTTCCTCGATTCTTCCAGCTGAAGCTGAGAATCAAAGAACATTGATTATCTCTTTCTTCAGGGAAATATAGTGATTTATGGAGCAAAGCTAGCAATTACTGCATCCTTCCTCAAAAGCTTCACATTTCAGTATATCTTTTCATGAGACTTTCTTAAAGACACATTCTTATTTCCAAATGAACTGGAATGACTATGGTCAGTTGCATAATGAGTGAAGTGTAGGTGGACTGGACACTCGAGGGTGCTGAGAAAGACACCCCTACCGACAAAATTCCAGTCCTCACTACTGATTTTGCCACAGTGCCAGAGTATCTATTTACTCTTCTAAGTCACTTTTCTAAAAGATATCCTATCAAAAAAAAGAGGTGGCACAGGAGATAATAGGAACCATTAACACTTATAAAACATCTTATAAAGCATCTTTAGGGGGAGTAGAGACCAGAACCTTGTAGCAAAGAGACAGGATAAGGAAGAGCTGGGGATGAGAGTGGAGATACATTAAAAAAAAAAAAAAAAAACCTCTGAAGCTAGGAACATCCAGTGTCAAGACTGCTTAAAACAAACAAAAAGCTATTGAGTGCTGTTGAATTTTGCCTGTTACATAGTTTTATGTAGGGCTTATCCTACATATATCCTAGGTATTCCAAATTTGTAAGGACATATAATTCACGTTAAAAGAATCACAGTTTAACTATGACAAAATTAGGAAAATAATATTCTAAATTTCCTAAAAAATCCAGACAGCCTGATATATCATTTTCTAGTGTATAGTGTTCCTGATATATTCATAGGAAATCTTTCACCAAAGACATTTACCATTATCTAACACCTATCAATTATTTACTAATAATATCAAAAGTCACTAAGAAATGAAACATCTTTGAGGGTATATTGCATGAACACCGATTATTTAAATAAACAAGATTGAGGATAAGATTTTACCATTTGAGTTTTTATTTCAGTTTCTACCAACTTAAAAATTAATGTTTAAAGATAATATGAATTTTTTAGGGCTGTCATTACCATGCTTTCTATTGTACAACTTGGCAAACAGCCATTCTGCAATCACAAAAAGTCACACTTCAATCTGAGTCATGGATGGTGCAATAATTCACACCTTGGACATTGCTTCACCTCAGTATCTTACTGCTTCATTAAAGCTGTTTATATTTGGATACTTCACAAATGTTCAGTATGAAAGACACAATTTAAATGTGTGAACCAGGCAAGAGAAACTTAATGGCTATTAGAAAGCACTGGAGTATTTTTTTTTTTTCCACACTGGGCTATTATTAACGAGCAAGCCAAAAAGTTATTCTTCCTTTCACTATTTGGAAATCAGCCCTGAAGACATGCATATATTTTCTTTAAAATTATTAACACACGACCTAAAACAACTTGTCATCAAATTACAAAATATGTACAAGTAGTCTCAAACTTTCAAAGGTGTTCTATCTTAAAATTCCCTTATCTAAGACTATCAGGGATAGTCTTAGGATATCATTAATAGTACCTCCTTCTGCTTTCAAAAGTGCTCAGTTTGGATGACAAATTATTTGGAAATCCTACTTACTAAGTCTCTTTAGTTTTTAACCCAGGACACAACCTCTCTCAGAAAAAGAAGAAATACAAGCTCTTTTTAAAAAAATCTCTATTAAAAATTTATTTCTAGCAAAAGAAATTAACTACCTGTATATAACAGAAGGTATGTAAGAAAGTAGGTTTGAAATGCAAACTTGAATATTTCCATGAGCCTACATCTACTTGGACCTCCAACAAGATTCTTTTTTTCACTTGACATAAGCCTGATTTAGAGATTTCTCCAGCTCCAAGTTAACCAATACCTTTGTCAAGGCCAAGCTGATGAGTGTCAGTGAGGGGCAGAGACAAAGATCCTGGGACAGGGAACAGGACAGGGATGCTTAAGAGAAGGTTAAGTCTGGGAAGAATTTTGGGCAAAGAGTCTTGGAGCAGTCTCCTATCAACAGTGGCTTCCCAGGGGTTCAGCAGTAAAGATTCCCAGGAAATGCAGGAGACAAAAGAGATCCAAGTTCAATGCCTGGGTCAGGAAGATCCCTGGAGAAGGAATTGGCAACCCACTCCAAGGTCCATATTTCAGTTCAACTTTGTTTATTAAAGGCCATGCTTTCTATTGTACAACTTGGCAAACAGCCATTCTGCAATCACAAAAAGTCACACTTCAATCTGAGTCATGGATGGTGCAATAATTCACACCTTGGACATTGCTTCACCTCAGTATCTTACTGCTTCATTAAAGCTGTTTATATTTGGATACTTCACAAATGTTCAGTATGAAAGACACAATTTAAATGTGTGAACCAGGCAAGAGAAACTTAATGGCTATTAGAAAGCACTGGAGTATTTTTTTTTTTCCACACTGGGCTATTATTAACGAGCAAGCCAAAAAGTTATTCTTCCTTTCACTATTTGGAAATCAGCCCTGAAGACATGCATATATTTTCTTTAAAATTATTAACACACGACCTAAAACAACTTGTCATCAAATTACAAAATATGTACAAGTAGTCTCAAACTTTCAAAGGTGTTCTATCTTAAAATTCCCTTATCTAAGACTATCAGGGATAGTCTTAGGATATCATTAATAGTACCTCCTTCTGCTTTCAAAAGTGCTCAGTTTGGATGACAAATTATTTGGAAATCCTACTTACTAAGTCTCTTTAGTTTTTAACCCAGGACACAACCTCTCTCAGAAAAAGAAGAAATACAAGCTCTTTTTAAAAAAATCTCTATTAAAAATTTATTTCTAGCAAAAGAAATTAACTACCTGTATATAACAGAAGGTATGTAAGAAAGTAGGTTTGAAATGCAAACTTGAATATTTCCATGAGCCTACATCTACTTGGACCTCCAACAAGATTCTTTTTGTCACTTGACATAAGCCTGATTTAGAGATTTCTCCAGCTCCAAGTTAACCAATACCTTTGTCAAGGCCAAGCTGATGAGTGTCAGTGAGGGGCAGAGACAAAGATCCTGGGACAGGGAACAGGACAGGGATGCTTAAGAGAAGGTTAAGTCTGGGAAGAATTTTGGGCAAAGAGTCTTGGAGCAGTCTCCTATCAACAGTGGCTTCCCCAGGGGTTCAGCAGTAAAGATTCCCAGGAAATGCAGGAGACAAAAGAGATCCAAGTTCAATGCCTGGGTCAGGAAGATCCCCTGGAGAAGGAATTGGCAACCCACTCCAGTATTCTTGCCTGGATAATTCCATGGACAGAAGAGCCTGGCAGGCTACAGTCCATAGAGTCGCAAAGAAGTGGACACAACTGAGTGGCTGAGCACACACACATCATCCAACTCTCATTCTTGTAAACCTGCAAATTTTCCCAGTAAGTAGAACCTTCTTTACCTGTGCAAACAAACAGTACCACACAGTTTCTAAAGCACAAGCAGGTAACTTTGCCATTTCCCCAAACAACAGGTAAAGTCTATGTGCTCCTTGAATCTGTGCCATGTTTGGCTATGTGACTTGCTTTGGTCAATGATGCATTCACAAATGTGATACAAGCAGAGGCCTGAAAAGCACTTGAGCACTGGTGCTTATTGCTGCTGGGAACTCTGTGATAACTGTGTGAAGAAGTCTGGGTTAGCACCCTTGAGATCAAGATGCCACATGGAGAGATAGTCTGTCCCAATATTCTCAGCTAAGGGCCCATATAAGTGAGTGAGGAATCCGAGGTCATCATGCCCCTCTGAGCTAGTCCAGACCAGGAGAATCACTTCACCAATTCAATTCATTGACTTGTGAGACATAATGAATAAGCATTATTTTAAGCAACTAAGCTTTAGAGTGGTTTGTTATATTACAATAGGTAAGTGACAAAGCAAGTATAGCTCTTCAAAGATACAAATGTATCCATTACTTAAGTACATACATGGTGAGCTTTTGTCTCTTTAGGTTTAATAATATGGTTGTGGGTAGCCTATCCCTTCTCCAGGGATCTTCCCAACCCAGGAAATTTTAAGCAAAAAGTCTCTCTTTGTCACTTGACATAAGCCTGATTTAGAGATTTCTCCAGCTCCAAGTTAACCAATACCTTTGTCAAGGCCAAGCTGATGAGTGTCAGTGAGGGGCAGAGACAAAGATCCTGGGACAGGGAACAGGACAGGGATGCTTAAGAGAAGGTTAAGTCTGGGAAGAATTTTGGGCAAAGAGTCTTGGAGCAGTCTCCTATCAACAGTGGCTTCCCCAGGGGTTCAGCAGTAAAGATTCCCAGGAAATGCAGGAGACAAAAGAGATCCAAGTTCAATGCCTGGGTCAGGAAGATCCCCTGGAGAAGGAATTGGCAACCCACTCCAGTATTCTTGCCTGGATAATTCCATGGACAGAAGAGCCTGGCAGGCTACAGTCCATAGAGTCGCAAAGAAGTGGACACAACTGAGTGGCTGAGCACACACACATCATCCAACTCTCATTCTTGTAAACCTGCAAATTTTCCCAGTAAGTAGAACCTTCTTTACCTGTGCAAACAAACAGTACCACACAGTTTCTAAAGCACAAGCAGGTAACTTTGCCATTTCCCCAAACAACAGGTAAAGTCTATGTGCTCCTTGAATCTGTGCCATGTTTGGCTATGTGACTTGCTTTGGTCAATGATGCATTCACAAATGTGATACAAGCAGAGGCCTGAAAAGCACTTGAGCACTGGTGCTTATTGCTGCTGGGAACTCTGTGATAACTGTGTGAAGAAGTCTGGGTTAGCACCCTTGAGATCAAGATGCCACATGGAGAGATAGTCTGTCCCAATATTCTCAGCTAAGGGCCCATATAAGTGAGTGAGGAATCCGAGGTCATCATGCCCCTCTGAGCTAGTCCAGACCAGGAGAATCACTTCACCAATTCAATTCATTGACTTGTGAGACATAATGAATAAGCATTATTTTAAGCAACTAAGCTTTAGAGTGGTTTGTTATATTACAATAGGTAAGTGACAAAGCAAGTATAGCTCTTCAAAGATACAAATGTATCCATTACTTAAGTACATACATGGTGAGCTTTTGTCTCTTTAGGTTTAATAATATGGTTGTGGGTAGCCTATCCCTTCTCCAGGGGATCTTCCCAACCCAGGAATTGAACCAGGGTCTCCTGTAATACAGGCAGACTCCTTACCAGTTGAGCTACAAGGGAAGCTCTCATTGTGATCAGTTATCAAATTGGTACCATCTAGCTGAATTCTGAAGACAAAAAGTTTAACTGAGCATAGAGTGTTGAAGAATTTTTTGAAATGTGAGTCCTTTTAGATGGGACATGTACTCTTCGGCACACTGTGCAAAGCCACTTCAGTTGTGTTTGCCTCTTTGCAACGCTATGGACAGTAGCCAGCCAAGCTCCTCTGTCTATGGGATTTTCCAGGCAAGAGTTCTAGGGTAAAGGTCCTCCTCCAGGGATCTTCTCAACCCAGAGATTGTACCCATGTCTCTAATATCTCCTGCACTGGCAGGCAGGTTCTTTCCATTAGCACCACCTGGAAAGTCCAGCCACATTTCTCACCACTTTATAAAGTCCATACCTCCTACAACCATTTAACTCACCTTCCTGGCTCTAGAGACATTTGATTTCTCCCCAATTTTAACCATTTGCAGTAATAAGTTATGGGGCATCACATGCAGAAATTCTGAACCTCCTCTACTTTTAGTAGTATTTTATTATCAGTGATAGCACAAAGCAGAGATATGAATTTAAAAGTGGACTGATTAAAACGTGAGGAAGATGATGAGAAGACAAAGACTTAAGAGCAGAATCAACAACTCAGGGACTATTGGCAATCTAGAAGAGCTCACTCTTAATCTTCCTCTTTTTTAAAATAAAAAACTTGGCCTCTTGTATTATTCATTTATTTATTTATTTTCATCCATCTTTATTCCTTGGCCTATGTGGGCCTCCCATTGCAGTGGCCTCTCTCACCACAGAGCACCGGCTCTGGGCGCATACACTCTAGAGTGCTGGCTTGTAATTGGACACACCAGTCCAACTGCCCGCTGCACGTGGGATCTTCCTGGTGCACCTTGCACTGCAAGGTGAACTCTTTACCCACTGGACCAACAGGGAAGCCCCCATCTTCCTCTTTTATGTGGGCAAATTTTCCATGAGTTATTAGTCATGGTTCCCCTAATGAATAAATTTAAAAATTAATAATACTACTAATAAAAAACAATGTGTTGAATCATTTATCTATTCCTGCATAACAAATTACTCTAAAACTTAACAGCTTAAAACAATAATAAAGATTCATCGTTTTTCACAGTTTATGTGGGTCAGAAATTTGGGAGCATCTCAGCTAGGCAATTCTGATTTGAGGTCTCTCATGAGCCTGCAGTCATATGTAACTGGGACTCCAATTATTGAAAGACTTGTCTGAGCTGTATGTGTGTCTAGGGTGACTCACTCACATGTCTGGAAAGACAGGACTGGTTGTTAGCAAGATGTCATATTTCTCCACATGAACTTCTCCACAGGGCTGCTTGGCATCCTTACAACCTGATGGCTTCCCTCAGAGTCAGTGATTCAGAAGACTGAGACAGAAGTTTTTTGGTACTTTTACATGACATATCTTCAACAGTCACATATCTTCTGCAATATTTTATTTGTCACATAGGCCAGCACTGATTCAATATGGGAGGGGACTATACAGGGTATAATCACCAGGAAGATGGATCATCAGATGCTATCTTAGAAGACTGGTCACCTCTAGTGTCTTGAAAAAGCAATAGTAATGATGAATAGGATCACTTGAGGGTGTTCAATAAACTGTCACCATTTATTGAACACCATTTATTGAACACATACTACATGATACCACTCTAATAGTAGAAACTGAAGAGGAACTAAAGAGCCTCTTGATGAGGCTTAAAGAGGAGAGTGAAAAGGCTGACTTAAAACTCAGCATTCAAAAAACTAGTGATGGCATCCAGTCCCATCACTTCATGGTAAATAGATGGGGAAAAAGCATAACAGTGGCAGATTTTATTTTCTTGGGCTCCAAAATCATTGCGGATGGTGAATGAAATTAAAAGGCCATGAAATTAAAACGCATTTCCTCCTTCGAAGAAAAGCCTTGACAAACCTAGACAGTGTAGTAAAAAGCAGAGATATCCCTTTGTTGACAAAGTTCCAAAGTTATGGTTTTTCCAGTAGTCATGCACAGATATGAGAGTTGGTCCACAAAGAAGTCTGAGTGCCAAAGAATTGATGTTTTCAAACTGTGATGCTGCAGAAGACTCTTGAGAGTCCCTTGGGGACAAAGTTTCCGCAAAGTTATGGTTTTTCCAGTAGTCATGCACAGATATGAGAAAAATTAATAATACTACTAATAAAAACAATGTGTTGAATCATTTATCTATTCCTGCATAACAAATTACTCTAAAACTTAACAGCTTAAAACAATAATAAAGATTCATCGTTTTTCACAGTTTATGTGGGTCAGAAATTTGGGAGCATCTCAGCTAGGCAATTCTGATTTGAGGTCTCTCATGAGCCTGCAGTCATATGTAACTGGGACTCCAATTATTGAAAGACTTGTCTGAGCTGTATGTGTGTCTAGGGTGACTCACTCACATGTCTGGAAAGACAGGACTGGTTGTTAGCAAGATGTCATATTTCTCCACATGAACTTCTCCACAGGGCTGCTTCGGCATCCTTACAACCTGATGGCTTCCCTCAGAGTCAGTGATTCAGAAGACTGAGACAGAAGTTTTTTGGTACTTTTACATGACATATCTTCAACAGTCACATATCTTCTGCAATATTTTATTTGTCACATAGGCCAGCACTGATTCAATATGGGAGGGGACTATACAGGGTATAATCACCAGGAAGATGGATCATCAGATGCTATCTTAGAAGACTGGTCACCTCTAGTGTCTTGAAAAAGCAATAGTAATGATGAATAGGATCACTTGAGGGTGTTCAATAAACTGTCACCATTTATTGAACACCATTTATTGAACACATACTACATGATACCACTCTAATAGTAGAAACTGAAGAGGAACTAAAGAGCCTCTTGATGAGGCTTAAAGAGGAGAGTGAAAAGGCTGACTTAAAACTCAGCATTCAAAAAACTAGTGATGGCATCCAGTCCCATCACTTCATGGTAAATAGATGGGGAAAAAGCATAACAGTGGCAGATTTTATTTTCTTGGGCTCCAAAATCATTGCGGATGGTGAATGAAATTAAAAGGCCATGAAATTAAAACGCATTTCCTCCTTCGAAGAAAAGCCTTGACAAACCTAGACAGTGTAGTAAAAAGCAGAGATATCCCTTTGTTGACAAAGTTCCAAAGTTATGGTTTTTCCAGTAGTCATGCACAGATATGAGAGTTGGTCCACAAAGAAGTCTGAGTGCCAAAGAATTGATGTTTTCAAACTGTGATGCTGCAGAAGACTCTTGAGAGTCCCTTGGACTGCAAGGAGATCACACCAGTCAATCCTAAAGCAAATCAACCTTGAATATTCATTGGAAGGACTGATGTTGAAGCTGAAGCTCCAATACTTTGGCCACCTAATGCGAAGAGCCCACCCATTTAAAAAGACCCTGACGCTGGGAATAATTGAGGGCAGAAGGAAAAGGACATGACAGGAAAAAAATGGTTGGATGGCATCATTGACTCAACAGACATGAGCTTGAACAAATTCTGGGAGACTACGAAGTGCCAGGGAAGCCTGGTGTGCTGCAGTTCACAGGATCACAGAGTCGGACATAGAGACTGAACAGCAACAATATGTAAAAGCATCATTCTAAAATGCTTTGTATCTATCATTCCATCTGATTCTTCCAATAACTTCCAGTTTACAAATATGGGAAATGAGTAGCAGAGATGAATGTAACTTGTCAAAGGACCATACAAGAGCTAGTAAACGGTACTAAGTCTCTCTCATGCTAATGCCCTTTCTTAATCCCAGTGAAAGACGATTATGTGTGACTGACAAAGACAGTAGTAAGGCCAGTGTGCCATCTGGAAGGCATTTTTCCATGGTGCAATTTGCCCTGGAGAGGCTTGAAGGGACAGCTGATGATCTTTCAGTTGTTAAGACAATGCCAAATGTAAGACTGGTACATAACTTCCATTTACTTCTGAGATACAAAACTGTAATTCAGAGTTGGACCATGAAGAAGGCTGAGCACTGAAAAACTGATGCCTTTGAACTGGTGTTGGAGAAGACGTCGAGAGTACCTTCAACTGCAAGGAGATCAAACCAGTCAATCCTAAAGGAAATCAATCCTGAATATTCATTGAAAGGAATGATGCTGAAGTGCCAATACTTTGGTCACCTGATGCAAAGAGATGACTCATTTGAAAAGACCCTGATGTTGGGAAAAATGGAAGGTAAAAGGAGAAGGGGATGACAGAGGACGCGACATGGTCAGATGTCATCACCGAGTCAATGGACATGAGTTTGAGCAAGCTCCAGGAGATGGTGAAGGACAGGGAAGCCTAGCGTGCTGCAGTCCACAAGGTTGCAGAGTCAGACACTACTGAGTAACTGAACTGAACTGATGTCTTAGGCACAATAATTTAAATTCAACATAGAACTTTTAAGGAAAAATTCAATGAGTGTTGGGGGCCATTTCAACCAGGAGAGTCCAGGGTTCTATGAAAAGAACCCCAACCTCAGGAGTTCTACAAAGAACCCACATTTCTATACCAAGGTTACCATGCCATTTGCTGGTGACTTAAAAGAGTTCCTAGGCAAAGATTTTAGGTATTTTTTATTAACTTAATTAGCCTCATTAACTTACTCTAGCTTCACTACATGGTCTAACACACTGCACCAGAGAAAAATATATGAATCTTCATCTGTCCTGACTGCTTTACTCCAAGCTCTGATTCTTCCAATAACTTCCAGTTTACAAATATGGGAAATGAGTAGCAGAGATGAATGTAACTTGTCAAAGGACCATACAAGAGCTAGTAAACGGTACTAAGTCTCTCTCATGCTAATGCCCTTTCTTAATCCCAGTGAAAGACGATTATGTGTGACTGACAAAGACAGTAGTAAGGCCAGTGTGCCATCTGGAAGGCATTTTTCCATGGTGCAATTTGCCCTGGAGAGGCTTGAAGGGACAGCTGATGATCTTTCAGTTGTTAAGACAATGCCAAATGTAAGACTGGTACATAACTTCCATTTACTTCTGAGATACAAAACTGTAATTCAGAGTTGGACCATGAAGAAGGCTGAGCACTGAAAAACTGATGCCTTTGAACTGGTGTTGGAGAAGACGTTCGAGAGTACCTTCAACTGCAAGGAGATCAAACCAGTCAATCCTAAAGGAAATCAATCCTGAATATTCATTGAAAGGAATGATGCTGAAGTGCCAATACTTTGGTCACCTGATGCAAAGAGATGACTCATTTGAAAAGACCCTGATGTTGGGAAAAATGGAAGGTAAAAGGAGAAGGGGATGACAGAGGACGCGACATGGTCAGATGTCATCACCGAGTCAATGGACATGAGTTTGAGCAAGCTCCAGGAGATGGTGAAGGACAGGGAAGCCTAGCGTGCTGCAGTCCACAAGGTTGCAGAGTCAGACACTACTGAGTAACTGAACTGAACTGATGTCTTAGGCACAATAATTTAAATTCAACATAGAACTTTTAAGGAAAAATTCAATGAGTGTTGGGGGCCATTTCAACCAGGAGAGTCCAGGGTTCTATGAAAAGAACCCCAACCTCAGGAGTTCTACAAAGAACCCACATTTCTATACCAAGGTTACCATGCCATTTGCTGGTGACTTAAAAGAGTTCCTAGGCAAAGATTTTAGGTATTTTTTATTAACTTAATTAGCCTCATTAACTTACTCTAGCTTCACTACATGGTCTAACACACTGCACCAGAGAAAAATATATGAATCTTCATCTGTCCTGACTGCTTTACTCCAAGCTCTGTGACCTTATAAAGCTCCTCTGCCAGGTTGGAAGGCAGTTGCTTCATTTGTACAATAAGAGCACTCATTAGATATACTTCAAAGGCCTCTTTCAGATCCAACTTTTACTTATTATGCTGATTTATCTTTAAAAAGAATTTTATACAATGGAATACTACACAGCTGTAAAGAGAAATGCAGAAGAATCAGCCCTCATGAGGTGGCTGGATCTAGAACGTATCCTAAAAAGTGAAGTCAGTCAGAAAGAGAAGGACAAATACAGTATATTAACACATATATATGGAATCTAGTAGGATGGTGATGATGGCACATGCAGTGAAGCGACAGAAAGACAGACATGGACAGTGGACATATGGACATTGTGGGGAAGGAACAGTGGGTGAGAGGCGTAAGGGAAGTAGCATGAAGGCCTGTACTATCATAAGTGAAGAAAATAGCTCTAGTCATTGCTCTGTGAGAAAAGGGGATCCTTCAGGGGTGCTGTGTGATGGTCGGGAGGGGAGGGAAGGGGGCGGATATACATGTGACTAATCTGAGAACATGCATGTCTGTGAACAACAAAACTCTGTAAAAGTTAAAAGTAAAATAAAGGTTTAAAAAAACCTGGTTAAAAAAAAATAATAAAAAAATAAAGTGATCTGAAGCTCAAAAAAAAAAAAAAAAATTTTAAACAGTAACACTTCCTAAATCACTTTCAATTAGACTAGCTTCATATGTCAACGAATGAGGGAACTCCTTCTCTTCCTGCCTTGACAGGATCCTGACAGTTACTTTGGATCTTTTATAGGTTACTTATTTAAATGTTTTACTTTCTGTTAGACTTTCAGGTCCTTGAGGGCAGAGAACTACAGATAATTCTAACATACTCCTTCTGTCTAGCATAGTAGGTATATTACCTAGTTAAATTCAGTGAAATTACAGTTTAAATTCATAAAACAAAATTCAATATTTTTTATTTTTATTGTCATATGAAATCAATAGCGGACAAAAATTAATCTGTCCTCATTAACTTACTCTAGCTTCACTAGGGTCTAACACACTGCACCAGAGAAAAATATATGAATCTTCATCTGTCCTGACTGCTTTACTCCAAGCTCTGTGACCTTATAAAGCTCCTCTGCCAGGTTGGAAGGCAGTTGCTTCATTTGTACAATAAGAGCACTCATTAGATATACTTCAAAGGCCTCTTTCAGATCCAACTTTTACTTATTATGCTGATTTATCTTTAAAAAGAATTTTATACAATGGAATACTACACAGCTGTAAAGAGAAATGCAGAAGAATCAGCCCTCATGAGGTGGCTGGATCTAGAACGTATCCTAAAAAGTGAAGTCAGTCAGAAAGAGAAGGACAAATACAGTATATTAACACATATATATGGAATCTAGTAGGATGGTGATGATGGCACATGCAGTGAAGCGACAGAAAGACAGACATGGACAGTGGACATATGGACATTGTGGGGAAGGAACAGTGGGTGAGAGGCGTAAGGGAAGTAGCATGAAGGCCTGTACTATCATAAGTGAAGAAAATAGCTCTAGTCATTGCTCTGTGAGAAAAGGGGATCCTTCAGGGGTGCTGTGTGATGGTCGGGAGGGGAGGGAAGGGGGGGGATATACATGTGACTAATCTGAGAACATGCATGTCTGTGAACAACAAAACTCTGTAAAAGTTAAAAGTAAAATAAAGGTTTAAAAAAACCTGGTTAAAAAAAATAAATAAATAAAAATAAAGTGATCTGAAGCTCAAAAAAAAAAAAAAAAATTTTAAACAGTAACACTTCCTAAATCACTTTCAATTAGACTAGCTTCATATGTCAACGAATGAGGGAACTCCTTCTCTTCCTGCCTTGACAGGATCCTGACAGTTACTTTGGATCTTTTATAGGTTACTTATTTAAATGTTTTACTTTCTGTTAGACTTTCAGGTCCTTGAGGGCAGAGAACTACAGATAATTCTAACATACTCCTTCTGTCTAGCATAGTAGATATATTACCTAGTTAAATTCAGTGAAATTACAGTTTAAATTCATAAAACAAAATTCAATATTTTTTATTTTTATTGTCATATGAAATCAATAGCGGACACCAAAAAGTTAATTGGAAAGCCTTAGAAAAAAATTTTAATTTAGGTCATTTATACTGAGAACACCAACTAACAGGATATAGTATTTACATACAACTAATCACATATTCTAAACCAAAGTCTGAGTCATTGCAGCCAACTCTTGATTATCTTTGGCAATGTGGGAGGGCACGGATTAAAAGCAAATTTGTGTATAAACACCGTCTAATCTAAATCTAATCTAAATTCAACAATAGGGAGTTCTTACATTCTTATCTGAAGATATACGATAGCACAAGGATATTGTTCAAGAGAAAATCTGACAAAAATGTTTACTTCATTCATAAAATGAAATACCACACACAAACTGAATAGAATAACAAATGTATAATATAAAGATAATCTTATTTTTTAAGATTATTGTATTAGAATACTCCTGCTCCAAAAAGAGAGACTTGTTTTGTTGTTGTTGTTATGAAGTAGATAAGCCTCTGGTGGGCATCTGAGGCACCACTGGAATCTAGGACTGAGAGATGCAATACAACTGTTCTCCAGTAAGCATGGTCAATAATTTGTTTGCTAGAGAGAAGAGGGGAGGACAAAGGAGGTGAGAGGAGAAAAAAAAGGGAAAGGGAGAAAGAAGGGGGAAAAAAAAGAAAAAGAAAGAAGAAGGGAGAAGAACAACCCAGGTTGGCACCGCTAGGAGGGAAGAATTTACAGGGATGGGAAGCACCTGATTGGAGAAGCCTGGAGAGACCTGGGACAGTAGACCTGTCCCTTGTGGATATTAACGTGGAAGTCACTCAGCCATGTCCGACTCATTGTGACCCATGGACAAGCTATGTGATTCTCCATGCAAGAATACTGGAGTGGGTAGCCTTTCTCTTCTCCAAGGGAAGTTTCTATCCCAGGGATCGAACCCAGGTCTCCAGCAATGCAGACAGATTCTTTATCATCTGAGTCACCAAGGAAGTCCAAGAATACTGGAGTGGGTCGTCTATACCATCCCCAGGGGAACTTCCCAACCCAGGAATGAAACCAGGGTCTCCTACATTGCAGAGAGATTCTTTATCAGTTGAGCTACAAGGGAATCCTTATGAATATTAACTCCCCTGTAAAATCTTCGATAGAGTCTATAGACTTTCAGTGCTTTTAAGAAAAAGGATTATTTGGAGATGTGGCAGAGAATGTGCTATGCTGAAGTTTTCAGCATAGCAGAAAAACAGAGTTACATACAAAAGTATTAAACATATGGGTTACAGTTATAGCTATTGACATAAAAAATATATCCAAAAAATATACATATATCCAAGGTATATACATATTTTTTTTTCAAGGTATATTTTTTCCAAATCCACTTTGTTTACATAAAACAAAGTATACTCATTTTAGGGCTTCCCTAGTGGTCCAGTGGGTAAAGAGTCTGCCTGGCAGTACAAGGGGCACTGGTTAGATCCCTGGCCCAGGAAGATCTCATGTGCTGCAGAACAGCTGGACAGGTGTGTCCAACTGCGAACCAGCACTCTGGAGCATATGTGCCCAGAGCTGGTGCTCTGCAACAAGAGAGGCCACTGCAATGGGAGACCCACACAGGCCAAAGAATAAAGATGGATGAAACTAAATAAATTAATTACAAAAAAAAAAATAAAAGAGGCCAAAAAAAAAAAACTATACTCATTTTCAGTGTACAAATCAATGAATTTTAGTAAATTTACAACTGTAATGATCAGCAAAATCTAGAACACTGCCATCATCCCAAAAATATCCATGGTGCCTATATACAGTTAACTCCTGCTCCCACCCCCAACACTAGCCAACCATTAATCAACTTTCTGTCTTCAGTGACTTGACTTCTTGAACATTTAATACAACTGGAATCACAAAGTGTGATTCTAACTTCTCACACTTCAGTCATTTCAGTTACTCAATAAGTGTCCAGTTCTTTGTGACCCCACGGACTGTAGCCCTCCAGACTTCCCTGTCCATGGGATTCTCCAGGCAAGAATACTGGAGTGGGTTGCCATTTCCTCTTCCAGAGGCCTTAATGACCCATTCTTACACTTAGAATTATGTTTTTGAGATTTATCTATAACAAAGCACGTTTCAAAATTCACTCATTTTTATTGTTGAATAATATTCCCATTTTCTATACCATCCCAGGGAACTTCCCAACCCAGGAATGAAACCAGGGTCTCCTACATTGCAGAGAGATTCTTTATCAGTTGAGCTACAAGGGAATCCTTATGAATATTAACTCCCCTGTAAAATCTTCGATAGAGTCTATAGACTTTCAGTGCTTTTAAGAAAAAGGATTATTTGGAGATGTGGCAGAGAATGTGCTATGCTGAAGTTTTCAGCATAGCAGAAAAACAGAGTTACATACAAAAGTATTAAACATATGGGTTACAGTTATAGCTATTGACATAAAAAATATATCCAAAAAATATACATATATCCAAGGTATATACATATTTTTTTTTCAAGGTATATTTTTTCCAAATCCACTTTGTTTACATAAAACAAAGTATACTCATTTTAGGGCTTCCCTAGTGGTCCAGTGGGTAAAGAGTCTGCCTGGCAGTACAAGGGGCACTGGTTAGATCCCTGGCCCAGGAAGATCTCATGTGCTGCAGAACAGCTGGACAGGTGTGTCCAACTGCGAACCAGCACTCTGGAGCATATGTGCCCAGAGCTGGTGCTCTGCAACAAGAGAGGCCACTGCAATGGGAGACCCACACAGGCCAAAGAATAAAGATGGATGAAACTAAATAAATTAATTACAAAAAAAAAAATAAAAGAGGCCAAAAAAAAAAAACTATACTCATTTTCAGTGTACAAATCAATGAATTTTAGTAAATTTACAACTGTAATGATCAGCAAAATCTAGAACACTGCCATCATCCCAAAAATATCCATGGTGCCTATATACAGTTAACTCCTGCTCCCACCCCCAACACTAGCCAACCATTAATCAACTTTCTGTCTTCAGTGACTTGACTTCTTGAACATTTAATACAACTGGAATCACAAAGTGTGATTCTAACTTCTCACACTTCAGTCATTTCAGTTACTCAATAAGTGTCCAGTTCTTTGTGACCCCACGGACTGTAGCCCTCCAGACTTCCCTGTCCATGGGATTCTCCAGGCAAGAATACTGGAGTGGGTTGCCATTTCCTCTTCCAGAGGCCTTAATGACCCATTCTTACACTTAGAATTATGTTTTTGAGATTTATCTATAACAAAGCACGTTTCAAAATTCACTCATTTTTATTGTTGAATAATATTCCATTATATGGATATGCCACATTTTGCTTATCCAGTCTCCAGCTGATAGACATTTGGGTTGCTTCTATTTTTCAGCTATTATGAATAATGCTTCTGTGAGTGTTACAAGCAAGTCTGTATGTTAACACAATATGACAGACTCTTATGTGGTGGACAGTGGAGAAGATGTATCACTTCCAAGAGTGTCATATCTCAGAAATTAAGATCAATGACCCAGCAATCCCACTGTTAGGCTTATACACTGATGAAATCAAAGTTGAAAGAGACATGTATACCCCAATGTTCATTGCAGCACTCTACACAATAGCTAGATCATGGAAGCAACCTAGATGTCCATTGACAAATGAATGGATAAAGAAGTTCTGGTACATATACACAATGGCATACTTCTCAACTGCAAAAAAAAAAAAATGCAAAAGATTCAATCCTAATGAGATGGATGAATCTAGAACCTATTATACAAAGTGAAGTAAGTCAAAAAGAGAAGGATAAATAAAGCATACTAACACACATATATGGAATCTAGTAAGTTCATCCTGATAAATATACATGCAGAGCATCAATGGAAAAATAGTCATAGAGAACAGATATGGGGGAGGGAAAAGTGGGTGAGAGATATGGAAAGAGCAGCATGGAACCCTATACTATTTTATGTAAAAGAAATAACTATTGTCAATGCACTGTGGGTCTAAGGGATCATACATGGGGGCTATGCAATGGACTGCAGGGGTGGGATGAGGGAGAATGGAATATAGATATGACTGATCTGGAATTATACATATCCATAAACAACAAAACTCTGCAAAGGCAAAAAAGCAAAATAGTAAAAAAATAAAATGAAAAGCAGAATAAAAAAACCTACTGATTATGGGAAAAAAAGAATCAATTATATATATTCTATATATCATGCAATATAATATTATACATATAATACATATATAATATGTACAATAGTGTTATATATTATATATTATATACAATTATATATATTATTAAAATATATTATATAGTTTAATATATAATTATATATTATAGGCAATTATATATTATGCTGATACTATATAATATATATCTAATTATATTATTACATATATAGCTATACATATTATATATTACAAATAATTATGTCATTTAATATATACTAATCATATATTATATACAATCAAATGTACAATTATCTATATAATTATATATTCTATACAATAATGTATATGATCATATACACTTATAAATAATATATATACATTATATACAGGTGTATATGATTATGTATAGTATATATAATTTTATTACTATATTATATATAATTATCTATATGTATATACCCATAATATATATAATTACATATATATTATATGGGAAATGTATAGAATTATATAGAATTATATATTATATTTTATTTTATATAATTATATATATTATTATATGTATACATAATTATACATGTGTTTATTCATAATCATTATAAAATAATCCATAGAAATATATTTTTATATATTTCTTCATTTATTTATATAAATATATATACTTATATATATTGCATAGTACATATAATTATATCATCATAAAATAATTTCTATAAATATATATATATTATATATATATTATATATATATTATTATTTATACTTAAATATATGGAATTATATGGGATAATATATAAAATTATACAATTATATAATTATAAATATATGAAATATAATACATACAAATACATATAATTATATATTACATATAATTATTTATGTATTTATAATCATATGTTTATTTATATATTCATAATATATTTGATTATATAATTATAAATATATATATATGTTTAATATATACAGAATTATACACAATAATATACAATATAGAATTATATATTGTACAATGTGCAATTCTATACATTATATTATTATATACTTTTATAATTATATAATAGAATATATAAATAGATATATAAATAATTATATATATTTATTTGTATATATTATATATTCATAATGATATATATAACATACATAATTATACATATAATTATGTATATGATTATATATATATCAAAGTCCCCAGAGGAACCAAATGTCATACTCAAATTAGGATAATTTGAGGAAGGTTTAATAAAGTGATTAAATATAAAGGTAAAGTTAAATTTAGGACTAAGGAGAGAGAGTCACTCAGATAAATGTGTCACCTTGAGAAGAAAGTGCTCTTCTATCAAGGAGCACACTCAGCACAAGACACCCTGGAATAGTCATAGGAATAAATCCTCCTTCCTTATTCTTCTCCTTCCCTCTCATCTCCTAGAGAGGTTCCTAATTGGCCAGGCACAACCGGAAGTCAGAGGGCAAGAAAGGCCACTGACATGGTCCGTACAAATTAATCAGTCTTCCAAAACAGAGACCAGAGTGGAGAAGAGTAGAGAATGGATATGAAAGAACAATCAACATATATATAAATGTGGCATTGGCTAAATTGGCACAATTTTCTTTTTTTGGTGACACAAAATAACAGTACATTCTTTAATAGAGAATTCTAGATATGATGAAATAAGATATGGTCCCAATATTATAAAAATCATTATTAACAATATATAGTAACATATAATAAAATAAAATCTAGATGTACATACTTCATCAGCGATAGGGGAGTTTAAGAAGAAATTAAGAAATTCTGTAATTCTTGGATTTTTTTTTTACAATGAGTATATTCTATTATGAAAACTTAGATCATTATGGTTTCTGAATACCAAGCCTTGCTCTTGATTTTCAAACTTACCTTCTTTCCCACTAACTCCGCTTTGTCCTTCCAAATATCTTTCCCTAATTGATTCAGAGCTGGCCTTCTGCCTTAAATTTAGAAAGCATTTTGATAAATATGTATCGAAAACAGATCCACAGGTGCCTACCTGACCTCTTAGCCAAGATACAAGGAAGTCAGATACCACGAGAAAAATACTGATGAACTGGAGAGAAAGATGAGATTAAAAGGGAAAGGCGGAGAAAATCTATCATTCTAAAATAAAAACAAAGCTAAGATAAAATAAAATGAAATTTTGCTGAAGGAGATTAGAGGTAAATGGTTAAGTTTTTCTCTTTTTTTTTGTCTCTAAAGTATGACTGTGTATCATTTACATGTGAGTCAAAACATGATGGACTTCCCTGATGGTCCAGTGGTTAAAACTCTGCTTGTCAATGTAAGGGACATGGGCTCTATCCCTACTTAGGGAAAATTCCACATGCCACAGGGCGCCTAACCCTGTGCACCACAACTACTGAAGCCTGCGCACCCTTGAACCCATGTTTTGCAACAAGAGAAGCACTGCAATGAGAAGCCTGCGCACAGCAGCTAAGGAAAAGCCCTTCACTGGGCCCCACAGCAAGCTTTTCCTATCAAGGAGCACACTCAGCACAAGACACCCTGGAATAGTCATAGGAATAAATCCTCCTTCCTTATTCTTCTCCTTCCCTCTCATCTCCTAGAGAGGTTCCTAATTGGCCAGGCACAACCGGAAGTCAGAGGGCAAGAAAGGCCACTGACATGGTCCGTACAAATTAATCAGTCTTCCAAAACAGAGACCAGAGTGGAGAAGAGTAGAGAATGGATATGAAAGAACAATCAACATATATATAAATGTGGCATTGGCTAAATTGGCACAATTTTCTTTTTTTGGTGACACAAAATAACAGTACATTCTTTAATAGAGAATTCTAGATATGATGAAATAAGATATGGTCCCAATATTATAAAAATCATTATTAACAATATATAGTAACATATAATAAAATAAAATCTAGATGTACATACTTCATCAGCGATAGGGGAGTTTAAGAAGAAATTAAGAAATTCTGTAATTCTTGGATTTTTTTTTTACAATGAGTATATTCTATTATGAAAACTTAGATCATTATGGTTTCTGAATACCAAGCCTTGCTCTTGATTTTCAAACTTACCTTCTTTCCCACTAACTCCGCTTTGTCCTTCCAAATATCTTTCCCTAATTGATTCAGAGCTGGCCTTCTGCCTTAAATTTAGAAAGCATTTTGATAAATATGTATCGAAAACAGATCCACAGGTGCCTACCTGACCTCTTAGCCAAGATACAAGGAAGTCAGATACCAGGAGAAAATACTGATGAACTGGAGAGAAAGATGAGATTAAAAGGGAAAGGCGGAGAAAATCTATCATTCTAAAATAAGAACAAAGCTAAGATAAAATAAAATGAAATTTTGCTGAAGGAGATTAGAGGTAAATGGTTAAGTTTTTCTCTTTTTTTTTGTCTCTAAAGTATGACTGTGTATCATTTACATGTGAGTCAAAACATGATGGACTTCCCTGATGGTCCAGTGGTTAAAACTCTGCTTGTCAATGTAAGGGACATGGGCTCTATCCCTACTTAGGGAAAATTCCACATGCCACAGGGCGCCTAACCCTGTGCACCACAACTACTGAAGCCTGCGCACCCTTGAACCCATGTTTTGCAACAAGAGAAGCACTGCAATGAGAAGCCTGCGCACAGCAGCTAAGGAAAAGCCCTTCACTGCCACAAGAGAAAGCCTGCACATAGCAACAAAGATCCAGTGCAGCCAAAAAAGAGAACAAAATCTGTTCTGATGAGCCGAAGTAGTTCTAATGATAAACATTTACCATAGCAAAGAGGACTGTAAGTGCTGACATAACAATGAAGAGTAACAACCTGTTCTTGAAAACATTGTTTCCCATAGAATTTCTCAGAATCTCTCCCTCTACCTTCATTTTACACTAAACCTTTACCAATGTTCACTTTTGTTTTATTTATAATATTACAAAATATCAGGAAACACATTTTAATGCTTCTTGAGATGAAATGTGGGCTTATAAATTAATTTTAATAGAATTTAAACTATGACATCTCAGTTATTATTTTCTAATTTTTTTAGAATTTCAACTCCACAATTCAGTGACATGATGCATCAAATAATCCTTTGTGGAGTAGGATTAACAGGCAAAATTTACAACATCATTTCTATGGGAATATGCATTCCACGTTCTGAACAATCGATTTACAAACAAACTTTTGGAACCCAACCTATTCTCATGTTAGGAACTGTCTGTACTGGTTTCTATCTATGAACTCACCAACACATTGGTTAGGGTTGTCAGCAAAATAGCAAAGTTGGGTTATTTAACTATTCACATTACAATTGGATTATTTATATTCCATTCCACTTATTCATTTGTCCATTCATTCATGCATGCATGCATTCAGGAAAGGCGGAGAAAATCTATCATTCTAAAATAAAAACAAAGCTAAGATAAAATAAAATGAAATTTTGCTGAAGGAGATTAGAGGTAAATGGTTAAGTTTTTCTCTTTTTTTTTGTCTCTAAAGTATGACTGTGTATCATTTACATGTGAGTCAAAACATGATGGACTTCCCTGATGGTCCAGTGGTTAAAACTCTGCTTGTCAATGTAAGGGACATGGGCTCTATCCCTACTTAGGGAAAATTCCACATGCCACAGGGCGCCTAACCCTGTGCACCACAACTACTGAAGCCTGCGCACCCTTGAACCCATGTTTTGCAACAAGAGAAGCACTGCAATGAGAAGCCTGCGCACAGCAGCTAAGGAAAAGCCCTTCACTGCCACAAGAGAAAGCCTGCACATAGCAACAAAGATCCAGTGCAGCCAAAAAAGAGAACAAAATCTGTTCTGATGAGCCGAAGTAGTTCTAATGATAAACATTTACCATAGCAAAGAGGACTGTAAGTGCTGACATAACAATGAAGAGTAACAACCTGTTCTTGAAAACATTGTTTCCCATAGAATTTCTCAGAATCTCTCCCTCTACCTTCATTTTACACTAAACCTTTACCAATGTTCACTTTTGTTTTATTTATAATATTACAAAATATCAGGAAACACATTTTAATGCTTCTTGAGATGAAATGTGGGCTTATAAATTAATTTTAATAGAATTTAAACTATGACATCTCAGTTATTATTTTCTAATTTTTTTAGAATTTCAACTCCACAATTCAGTGACATGATGCATCAAATAATCCTTTGTGGAGTAGGATTAACAGGCAAAATTTACAACATCATTTCTATGGGAATATGCATTCCACGTTCTGAACAATCGATTTACAAACAAACTTTTGGAACCCAACCTATTCTCATGTTAGGAACTGTCTGTACTGGTTTCTATCTATGAACTCACCAACACATTGGTTAGGGTTGTCAGCAAAATAGCAAAGTTGGGTTATTTAACTATTCCATTCCACTTATTCATTTGTCCATTCATTCATGCATGCATGCATTCAGCAAATATTTACTGAGTGCCTACTTTAGCTGGGCACTAGGCTAGAAGTGAGATAATGGGGACACAAAGTAGAACAGTACATGGCCTTGCCAGCAGGAAACCTGTTAGTGAAGCAAAGAAAGCAACAATTCTAATACATTGTAAGAAAGAGGATAAGGAAGGAATGAAAGAAGGAAGGAATAGGGAGGGAAACAGAAAGGAAGAGGGGGAAACTTTCCAATAAGTGTTGTCAAGGCTTCAGGGAAAAAACAAAGTTCGGTGTGGTCAAGAAACCTCAAGGAAGTCAACACTGTGAACTGTGCAGTCCACAATGAGAATGGGCAAGATATAAAGCTGGAACGCTGATCATGAAGGAATTAACACAGCATTTCAAGAAAGATAGACCTTATTCTGCTGTCTCATGTTGGCAGAAGTTTGATGACGGATTTAAGCCTGAAAATGAAATGCTCACATTTATATTTTGGTCATCTCATTCTGGTAAACCTGTAGAACTTGAGTCAGCAAACTGCAGCCTGCAGGACTTTTGTGTGATCTGTGTACTAAGAAGAATTTTTATATTTTTAAGATTTTTAAAAAGTCAAAGAAGAAAAGTATCCTATAGCACATGAAAATTATATAAAATTTAAATTTCCCTGTTTAAAAAGTTTCCTTTGAATACAGCCACAATCATCCATTTACATAGTGTCAGTGCCTGCCATTGCAAAGTTAAGTTAAAGTGTTGAAAGAGACCATATGGCCTGCAAAGCCTATAATATTTACTATCTGGGCCTTTACAGAGAAGTCTGCTGACCTCTGGTATGAAAAATGACATGGGGTTGAATTAGGGTGAGTGGTAATAAGAATAAAAAGGGTAGGACAATTTTATGATCTAGAGTATCAAATCATCAAAGTGTGTGAATGAAATTAGAGGTCATATCAGGAACAACCTCAGGCTTCTGTTTTGAACAAGGGAAGGTGGTAGTGTCTCCACCAGAGCTAGAGGAGGGATGCTGAAAGGATAAGGCGCCCTTGAAGACATTTCTGTGCAGATGTTTTGGAGGCAACTGGATGTATACATGGCTAGAAATGTTGTATACATGGCTAGAAATGTAAGCTGCAATGAACTCTAATCCATTTCACCTCTGAACATGGCACACTAAAATCTATAAATCAGTTTTCATATGATAAATATGGACTTTGTTTCCTCAGATGAAGAATAAATATTTTGAGCAGTCATATGGTGACAATACTTATCAGCCAGATCAGTTCTGTTCTGGTAACAATATCAGTTCAGTTCTAGTAACAGTGTCTTCACTCAAAAATGTTGGTGTAATTTTTTGGCTACTGAGGTTTATTGTATTTGGGAATTCGTATTTTTATTAACCTAAAGGAAAGAGATAAAATGAAAAAGAATATTGAAGTCTGACACTAGTGATAAAAAAAAGTCAGAAATTACTGTGTACAGATAGTCACTAGATCTAAGTTGACGAAAGCATGACCCATTATGAAGGTAAAGCACTTAATTAAAAAATATAGGCATATATTTTTGGAAATACTTTCTGATTGATGATAACATCTAAATGGAGAATAATTAGGAGGTTTATAATAATTTTTGTCAACACACATCCCAACTCCTTCTAGACTATATTTGATTTGTACATGTAACCATCTGACACCCCATTTTCAGGAACTCATTATATCTGAGAGTAGGAGACTCCTTGCATTAATATGGGAGCAGAAGCTAAGAAGACACATAATATGAAAGTAAACAGAGAAAGAAAAAGGAGCAAGAAAAAAGGACTGAATCCTGAAGAAACCAATGTTTACTGATAAACAAAGTAAGAGGAGCCCATCAAAGGGAACTAAAGTAAGAAAACCTAAGATATGAAGAGAACCAACAAGTAGAGATATCAGATATCCAATAGAAGAGAGCTGATACCAAGAGAGTCAAGTTCCAAGAAGCAATGTTATTACACTTCAGAGATATAGCACACTGCTGTCATTGCTCCCAAACTCTCTTCTCTCTTTTTGTTAATAACACCCCAGTTTTGCCTTGGGAACCACTCGTTTCCCACTATTAGTCCTGTTGATCTGGATTTATTGATCCCATGCACAGCTCCCAAGATAAGCCATAACTGGCTTCAGTCAATTCTCATATCAAAACCCCTGGACAAAGTACCCGATTGGTTCACAGATGGGCGAGAATTCAATCAGAAACAATGGGATGCAAGGAGATATTAGCTAGGGCTTCTGAGAAAAAGAAGAGATATTTTCTATGTCTTTTTCTTAAATGTGAGGATGTGATATCTTGAGTTGCCCTGTAAATACATAGCTTTAAGAGAGAAATGGCTAGAGGTGAGATATGCCACTGAAGAGCCAAAAAAATGAAGCCAAAGCAAAGCAAAGGCAACTGAAAGGCAAAGCAAAGGCAAATGAAAGGCAAAGCAAAGACATGGAGAGAATGCAGGCCCTTGGTGAATCTCTTTAGGCACTAGATCAAGCCTCACCTAAAGCCAGCATTCACTTCAGGATTTTAATTTACATGTGCCAAAGATTCTCCACTTTGTTTAAGCCAGTTGGACTTGGTTCTACAAGACAAAAAAAATCCAACTGAGGGGCTTCCCTGGTGGTCCAGTGGGTAAGGACACCACCTTGCAGTGCAAGGGGCACCGGTTCGATCCCTGGCCTGGGAAGATCCCACGTGCCGCGGAGCGGCTGGACTGATGTGTCCAACTATAGAGCTGGAGCTCTGGAGCGCATGCACCCAGAGCTGGTGCTCTGCAACAACAGAGGTCACTGCGATGAGAGGCCCACACGGGCCAGAGAACAAAGATGGATGAAAATAGATGAAAGACCCATAGAAGTGGCCCACCTGCCCCCACTCCTTCCCCAACCCCCTCCACAAAAAAAAAAAAAATTTAAAAAAAAAGAAATTCAACTGATATAACGGATCACTAGTGACTTGAAGCAAAGCAGTTCCAACTGATTGGCTGATACATCAAATGTGGTTATTTCTCCTTAAAAGAAATTTGAATAAAAAAGAAAAACAAATTAGGTAGCACTCAAAGAAGGACTAAGTGTGATCAAAAAAGGAATTTTAGCTTTTAGTTTGGTTGGTGTTGTTTCGTCTGGCTTTGTTTTAATGCTCATTGTGTGCTTGCCTGCTTGTTTGTTTCAATATGCAAGATAACTGAATCTAATTTGAAAACTGACAGAAAGGATTTAGAACAAAGGAGAGATGAAGGTCTAGAAGAGAAAGCGAATAACTGGTACAAGATGCTTCCACTCTAAAATTATGAAGGCAACGTCTATCTTCTTTCCAGTCAATAAAACTAAGGAAATCTTTAACAGAACTTGTCTGGAAATATCTTAAATTGTTCAAGGGTATTTGCAGATTAGTTCTATTTCCTATAGTTTCACTGAAGACATTACAAAAAATTAAGGCTTTTATTCTGGAAAGGAGAAAGTTTAGGGAGGTCATAATGAGAAAAAGATTGACTTAAGGTCTCAGGTATTTTTAAGCAGGATCTTTAAGGAGAAAAAATATGCATATGAAAACAGAAATAAAATGTCCCCCTTAGAGGAGTACATTTGAATTTTATGATACTTTAAAATATTTAACAAACAGATAAAAAAATTTCACCAAATTTCAACATACAAAGACTAGCTATCAGTTAACCTTGAAATGTTTATTTTCTATACATGAAAATTACTATTTCCAATGGAAAACTATGTAAAACTCAGAAAGCCAACCAGTCAAAAATGCAGGCATAGCTCTGTGAACTGCTTAGGAAATTCCCAAATAGTATAGCACTTTAAACATTTAAAGAAACCTCCATATTCCTTAACCTTTGAGCTCAGTGAAATAACAGAGTGCTTTATAATCTCTCCCAAAGTAATTCACTGGGCTGGAAGAACCATGGGTCTCACACCTCAGATTCTCAGGTCTAATGAGGAGTTTGAACCATCCATAAATGAAATGATATATCTGTGAAAAATGCAGAATTGTGGTAACTGCCTGAATGAACATCTTTGATAGATATGAACTCTGGGTCATTTTACGCCAAAGCTAAACTGTTCAACAGTCTATTGAAATTTGACCTGTAAAATCTGGGTACAATTGAGAGATTAACATAGTTCTCACATTTTAACGCAGATACTTGGCGTATGCACTGGGAGGAAACTGGGAGGGACCAAATCCTTGATATTGAAAAATAACTTTAACCTTCCTTTTTAGAGAAACTAATTTATGTTTTTATTTTATTTTTATCACATTCATGCCCACAGAAACCAAATGCATTTTTGTGTGTGTAGAGTAAGAGGGGTTAGAAGCTGATGAAGACAAGCGAATTGGATTTAGAACAAAGAAAGGGGCTAGAAGAAAGCGAATAACTGGTACAAGATGCTTCCACTCTAAAATTATGAAGGCAACGTCTATCTTCTTTCCAGTCAATAAAACTAAGGAAATCTTTAACAGAACTTGTCTGGAAATATCTTAAATTGTTCAAGGGTATTTGCAGATTAGTTCTATTTCCTATAGTTTCACTGAAGACATTACAAAAAATTAAGGCTTTTATTCTGGAAAGGAGAAAGTTTAGGGAGGTCATAATGAGAAAAAGATTGACTTAAGGTCTCAGGTATTTTTAAGCAGGATCTTTAAGGAGAAAAAATATGCATATGAAAACAGAAATAAAATGTCCCCCTTAGAGGAGTACATTTGAATTTTATGATACTTTAAAATATTTAACAAACAGATAAAAAAATTTCACCAAATTTCAACATACAAAGACTAGCTATCAGTTAACCTTGAAATGTTTATTTTCTATACATGAAAATTACTATTTCCAATGGAAAACTATGTAAAACTCAGAAAGCCAACCAGTCAAAAATGCAGGCATAGCTCTGTGAACTGCTTAGGAAATTCCCAAATAGTATAGCACTTTAAACATTTAAAGAAACCTCCATATTCCTTAACCTTTGAGCTCAGTGAAATAACAGAGTGCTTTATAATCTCTCCCAAAGTAATTCACTGGGCTGGAAGAACCATGGGTCTCACACCTCAGATTCTCAGGTCTAATGAGGAGTTTGAACCATCCATAAATGAAATGATATATCTGTGAAAAATGCAGAATTGTGGTAACTGCCTGAATGAACATCTTTGATAGATATGAACTCTGGGTCATTTTACGCCAAAGCTAAACTGTTCAACAGTCTATTGAAATTTGACCTGTAAAATCTGGGTACAATTGAGAGATTAACATAGTTCTCACATTTTAACGCAGATACTTGGCGTATTGCACTGGGAGGAAACTGGGAGGGACCAAATCCTTGATATTGAAAAATAACTTTAACCTTCCTTTTTTTTTAGAGAAACTAATTTATGTTTTTATTTTATTTTTTCACAGCCTTCTTATTTGGACATTCATGCCCACAGAAACCAAATGCATTTTTTGTGTGTGTAGAGTAAGAGGGGTTAGAAGCTGATGAAGACAAGCTGCCCTTTGAAAATTACAGAATCTTAGACCAGAGGGCACCTAGAAAGTCATCACATTCATTCCCTATCTCCAAGTCACACTTCTCAATTCCTAATGATTTGTGAAGAATAATCAGAATTCTCTTTCTGTAACCCAGTTCAATTTTCTGATCTAACCCTACTCTCCTCACACAAAGCAGTCCCTACTGTAGCTGCCTCCCAAGTTCCCATCCACTAAAGGGAGGGGAAGTTGCCTCTACTAGCCTTAACTCAGAAAGCAAAAGAAGCATTTGCAAAATCAAAGTGTGTATTTTTCCGATTAAGCCTTTAACTCAAAATGATGCTTAGAGAATAATTTAGAGACAGTTTACAAATCTGGGATTAACGATCATTCCTTTTTAAAGTTAATAATAGTTTATAATAACAGCTAACATACTACTATGTGCCCTACACATAGCAAGATCTTTATAGATTGTTTCATTTTTCATCTTCACAGCAATGCTATAACATATGCATTATTTCTTTAATTGTGCCTGTATTGCAGATGAGAAAGCAGCAGCACAGAGGGCATAAACAGGTTGCCCAAAGCCATACAGCTCACAAGCAGTAGAGGGGGCATTAATAGTCGGCAGACTGGGCCAGGGACCATGCCCTTAACCATGGCTTCTGAGCAGGGTAGGAGACTGGGAAGCAAATGAAATGATTTGTTTGTTAATATCACTCACTGTTAGGTCAATGATTCTACAATTCTAACTTTGCTTTATCTGGCTAAAGTAAAGTACTTTCACCTTAACCGTCACAAAAATACTAGACATCCTTTGAGCAAAGTTGGAGGTAACGACAAGAGTGCTTAAAACAGCACAGTTAGTGTGTGTGACTCAATAACCATTCTGTTCACCAATGGCAAAGTTACTTCTATTCCACTAACGTCACACTAACCTCCTTTTCTGCCAAGTGCAGGCCTAAACAGGCCTGTAGTTTTCATTTTAGTTTGCTCCCTGGGGAGAAACTTTTATTTGTCAAAATACTTATGTGTTCTTGCCACACATAAGTAATCTAAGAAACTAGCTGATTTCTAAAATATGGCTTCTTTATATGACTACCAAATACACACTGCCCCAAGTTAAATGACAAAAGGAGAGCTGATAATTAACATGCTTGGGAACGGGGGATGGAAAAGATTTCTATTTTAGTTCTTGAGACTGCAATAGCTGTGGACAACTTCTGGTCTCCCTGCAGCTCAGCCTGACGTCAATGGAAAAGGGACTGAGTGAGAACTGTGCCTCTAAGCAGCTTCCAAAGAGTGGTCTTAAGAATATAAAGTCTACTAAGTTGCTCAACACGGTGTAGCATGAGTGTTTGAAAACAAGTGTGCTATTCTGCTCTGGCTGAAGTGGGCAGGGTTGGAAGAGGCTGTTTCTTCTCAGGGCCCTTTTGTGAGTGGTGATTATGCAATTTAACCATGTCCCCATGCTCTTTGCAAAGTGTGAATCAAATTTTCTGTCAGGGAATAGTATTTCCCGTACCCATGTAGAAAATAATTTGAAAATCCCCAGTGGCTTGCCAATTTTTACAAATTCCAGCTCTATATGACCAGAGGACATGTAGTTTGGGTTTTTTATTTTATTTATCTATTTATTGCCTATAGTCCTATGCCAGTCTCCACATGCCAGGAGATGAAGCTCTATGGGTGGCTGCTTCTTAGTAAAACTGATATCCATCACTTTGTATACCCTTCTGTAGAGGTGAGTTCCTGGCTAGAAAGTCTCTAGCTGCTGTGACATTCCTGCCTGAAACTTAGGCTGTTTGAATAGGAATAGCATCCCCAACTTCTCTGATGGTACACCACCTCAGTAGAACACTACTGAGTATGCCCATCCTAAATGTACATTTGTTATACAAATTATGTACCATGCTACTGTCCATGCCAGGTACATTACAAAACATACATTAAAATGCCATTTTAAAGGAACACATGAAGCAAATAAAATTATAGCAAGAGTGCTTAAAACAGCACAGTTAGTGTGTGTGACTCAATAACCATTCTGTTCACTTTTTATTCCACTAACGTCACACTAACCTCCTTTTCTGCCAAGTGCAGGCCTAAACAGGCCTGTAGTTTTCATTTTAGTTTGCTCCCTGGGGAGAAACTTTTATTTGTCAAAATACTTATGTGTTCTTGCCACACATAAGTAATCTAAGAAACTAGCTGATTTCTAAAATATGGCTTCTTTATATGACTACCAAATACACACTGCCCCAAGTTAAATGACAAAAGGAGAGCTGATAATTAACATGCTTGGGAACGGGGGATGGAAAAGATTTCTATTTTAGTTCTTGAGACTGCAATAGCTGTGGACAACTTCTGGTCTCCCTGCAGCTCAGCCTGACGTCAATGGAAAAGGGACTGAGTGAGAACTGTGCCTCTAAGCAGCTTCCAAAGAGTGGTCTTAAGAATATAAAGTCTACTAAGTTGCTCAACACGGTGTAGCATGAGTGTTTGAAAACAAGTGTGCTATTCTGCTCTGGCTGAAGTGGGCAGGGTTGGAAGAGGCTGTTTCTTCTCAGGGCCCTTTTGTGAGTGGTGATTATGCAATTTAACCATGTCCCCATGCTCTTTGCAAAGTGTGAATCAAATTTTCTGTCAGGGAATAGTATTTCCCGTACCCATGTAGAAAATAATTTGAAAATCCCCAGTGGCTTGCCAATTTTTACAAATTCCAGCTCTATATGACCAGAGGACATGTAGTTTGGGTTTTTTATTTTATTTATCTATTTATTGCCTATAGTCCTATGCCAGTCTCCACATGCCAGGAGATGAAGCTCTATGGGTGGCTGCTTCTTAGTAAAACTGATATCCATCACTTTGTATACCCTTCTGTAGAGGTGAGTTCCTGGCTAGAAAGTCTCTAGCTGCTGTGACATTCCTGCCTGAAACTTAGGCTGTTTGAATAGGAATAGCATCCCCAACTTCTCTGATGGTACACCACCTCAGTAGAACACTACTGAGTATGCCCATCCTAAATGTACATTTGTTATACAAATTATGTACCATGCTACTGTCCATGCCAGGTACATTACAAAACATACATTAAAATGCCATTTTAAAGGAACACATGAAGCAAATAAAATTATAGATTTTCTTCCTGCAAAAAAATGGACATCCACCCTCCACTTTTGAGTCCCCTAATCTAGCCAAATTTTCTTCATTTTATAGATGAAGACACTCAGCTCAGAGAGGTAAAATGACTTCTTCTGGAAGTCACTAAGCTCACTTTTAGAAGCCACTCATCTTCACCCTAGCTCAGTAATCCCTGAAGGTTCTCAACATCGGTCTGCAGGCATTGTCAAAACCACGCACAGTGGAGAGCCACTGCTCTAGACCAAAGTTGCAGAAAAGAAAACTACACAGGCATAAGGAGATGAGGCATCCCATCACCTCATCCCTAATTTTTTCTGTTGATGTTACTCTATGGCTTGGTGTGAAGTTAGAGTACATAGTTCACAGAATGCAAGGCTGGTGTTTTGTTCAGCTTGATATCTCCAGTACAAAGTCTGGCACATAGGAGGTACACCATATGTGTTTACTGAATGAAAGAAGCCTTCTTCAGAACAATACATACCTTAGTTATTAACTCAAGCCTTAATAAATGAGCCTAATTCCAGTAATAGAAGTCCTAAAGACCTTCTGGAGAAAACACCTATTATGATAGCTTTGCAATAAATAAAGGATCTATGGTATGGTTAATCATCTCATCTCTGAACAATCCAACCAGAAAGTAACCATCAGATTATCATGCCAGTTGTTATCAGTGAAATTTGGCATCCAATTGCCTTTCTTATTTTGTGGCAGCCTTAGTTTATCTTAATATCCCTCTGTATTATCTGGGAAAGCATTTGAATAGCCAATCTGAAAACAAGGCTTTGCAACATGCTTTGAATTAGAATAGAATTTCAAATTTGGCCTACTTAAATTCATATCTAGAAACCTATTTATGACTGCTAAGCAGGAATATGTTTTAAGAGCAAACTTTAGTTAAGTTGCCCTGGGGAATTTTTTTTTCCTTATCTTGGGATTCTACAATCCAGAAAACCTTACCCTTCAGTTCAAAAATAAGCAAAGCTCCCTAGAAAATGGTAAAGACTCCAAATACAGAAAGAAATATAACACTTATCCTCTAGTCCACGGAAGAAAGGGCTCCTCCAGGCCCCCACCAGGCTCTAGGTGCAGCTTCACCTGTCCAGTCCTAATTTCCACAGCTGTGGTCAAGCAACCTCCTCAAGATCTTACCAATAAGCCACAGGTCATCTCAGTTATGGGCCTTTTCTTCTGTTGATCCCAACCTAAAATATCTCACATTTATCTCTCCCAAGTAAAGCCCATATACTCTTACCTTCCCTTATCCAGGAAGCCAGATGCAACACTTCCAGCTCTCAAAAATAGTCCTCTACTCAGAGTTGCTACCATACTTATAATCTATACCAGAGCTGTGGCTTCCTTGGATTACGTCGGTGTCCCCAGTGAAATTAAATTCCCTGGGCATCTATAAAACCCACATCCCACCAACATCTAGCTCAATTATGTCCACATGGTAACTGCTCAATAAAAACTTGTTTACAGGGCTATTTTAGTTTGTGCTAAATGTTCAAATCTGTGCCCTGTTCTTGATGTACATTTCTTCTGGATTCCATGTGATTATGTAAATTCAAGGTCCACTGAGCCCTACTCTAACAAAACCCACAAAATGAATTCTCATTAGGATGACTTTGGGCAGTAAGTTTTTCAGCAGATTCCTAAAACAGTTTCCTTGAGGATGCTTCATTCACATCAACGCAGAAATAGAAACCTACCAAGCTTTGACACAATCCTGCCCATCCCTTATCCTGCAAGGAAAGAGACATTGCGTCGTTTAACTGTCAGATCATAATGCCAGGTGGTGGGATAAAATAGTATGCAGCCTTAGTTAAAGTTAGCCCTTAAGAACAAAGATCACCCAAGATACACTGCTGGTAGGAATGCAAAATGGTGTAGTAACTTTGGAAAACAGTTTTGCAATTTCTCAAAAAGTTAAACATCACACCCATTAAGATGGCTCTGTTTTTTAAAGAGGTGTTTGTTTTTTTTTTTTTTTGGCGGGGGGGGCCACTTCTATTGATCTTTCATTTATCTATTTTCATCCATCTTTGTTCTTTGGCCCATGTGGGCCTCCCATCACGGTGGCCTCTGATGCCGCAGAGCACCGGGTCTGGGCGCATGCGCTCCGGCTCGGTAATTGGACACATCAGTCCAGCTGCTCCACATCACGTGGGATCTTCTCAGGCCAGGGACCGAGCCAGCACCCTTGCACTGCAAGGCAGTGTCCTTACACTGGACCACCAGGGAAGCCCTGTTTTTTAAAGACTTTTTAATGGAAAATAGCAATTGCTGGGGAGGGTGTAGAGAAATTAAAACCCTGGTGGCAGTATCAAAAATAGTATTGAGGTGTCTCAAAAAATTAAACATAGAAATACCATATGATTCAGCACCTCTATTTCTGGGTATTTACACAAAACAATTGAAGGCATGGTCTCAAAGAGACATCTGTACACCCCTGTTCATAGCTGTATTATCCACAATAGTCAAAAGGTCGAAGCAAGCCAAGTATTCATCCATGGATGAATGGACAAATAAAATGATGTACATACATACAATGGAATATTATTCAGCCTTAAAAAGAAAGGAAGTTCTGACACATAGTACAATGTGGATGAACCTTGAGGACATTATGCTAAGTGTAATAAGTCAGTCACACACACACACACACACACACACACACACACACACACACAAAAGATACTGTATGTTTCCTTTATACATTGACACCTAGAGCAGTCAAACTCATTGAGACAGAGTAAAACAGTGGTTGCTGGGGGGGGGATGCTTCATTCACATCAACGCAGAAATAGAAACCTACCAAGCTTTGACACAATCCTGCCCATCCCTTATCCTGCAAGGAAAGAGACATTCGTCGTTTAACTGTCAGATCATAATGCCAGGTGGTGGGATAAAATAGTATGCAGCCTTAGTTAAAGTTAGCCCTTAAGAACAAAGATCACCCAAGATACACTGCTGGTAGGAATGCAAAATGGTGTAGTAACTTTGGAAAACAGTTTTGCAATTTCTCAAAAAGTTAAACATCACACCCATTAAGATGGCTCTGTTTTTTAAAGAGGTGTTTGTTTTTTTTTTTTTTTGGCGGGGGGGGCCACTTCTATTGATCTTTCATTTATCTATTTTCATCCATCTTTGTTCTTTGGCCCATGTGGGCCTCCCATCACGGTGGCCTCTGATGCCGCAGAGCACCGGGTCTGGGCGCATGCGCTCCGGCTCGGTAATTGGACACATCAGTCCAGCTGCTCCACATCACGTGGGATCTTCTCAGGCCAGGGACCGAGCCAGCACCCTTGCACTGCAAGGCAGTGTCCTTACACTGGACCACCAGGGAAGCCCTGTTTTTTAAAGACTTTTTAATGGAAAATAGCAATTGCTGGGGAGGGTGTAGAGAAATTAAAACCCTGGTGGCAGTATCAAAAATAGTATTGAGGTGTCTCAAAAAATTAAACATAGAAATACCATATGATTCAGCACCTCTATTTCTGGGTATTTACACAAAACAATTGAAGGCATGGTCTCAAAGAGACATCTGTACACCCCTGTTCATAGCTGTATTATCCACAATAGTCAAAAGGTCGAAGCAAGCCAAGTATTCATCCATGGATGAATGGACAAATAAAATGATGTACATACATACAATGGAATATTATTAAGCCTTAAAAAGAAAGGAAGTTCTGACACATAGTACAATGTGGATGAACCTTGAGGACATTATGCTAAGTGTAATAAGTCAATCACACACACACACACACACACACACACACACACACACACACACAAAAGATACTGTATGTTTCCTTTATACATTGACACCTAGAGCAGTCAAACTCATTGAGACAGAGTAAAACAGTGGTTGCTGAGGGGGAGGGAGATGGGGAGTTTTTATTCAATGAATACAGAGTTTTGATTTTGCAAGATGAAAAGAGTTCAGGGTATTTGTTGCACAACAATATGAATGTATTCAACAATCCTGAACTGTACACTTAATGCTTAATATGGTAAAATGTATGTTCTGTGAATTTTTACCACAATTTTATACTTAAAAATAAATTTACCCAGAAATCTGACTCCTAGATATCTACCCAGGAGAAATGAAAGCATACATCCACAGATCCATATATGTATGTCTGTAGCAACATTATTCATAACAGCCAAAAAGTGAAAACAACCAAAATATCCATCAACTGATAAATGGATAAATAGAATGCCGCATATCCATACAATGGAATATCACTGAATACAGAAAGAATTAAATACTGATACTATAACAAGGATGAATATGAAAGACATTTTGCTAAGGAAAAGAAGTCAGACACAAAAGACCACCTATTATATATGACTCCATTTGCATGAAATCCTCAGAAAAGACAAATAAACAGAGACAAAAGGTAGATCAATAGCTGCCTGAGGCTGGACGTAAGGACAAGGATTAATTGTAAATGTACAGAAGCAATTTTACTGAAATGACAAATATGTTCTAAAAGATAGTTTATGGTTACAGTTCCACAATTCTGTTAAGACATTGGATTGCATGTTCCCTTACATGATATTCAGTAGTATATGAAATTACACCTCAACTTAAAAAATTAAAGATAAAAACAAATGACAAGGGTCATTGATGAGATTTATTCATGAGCATACCTCTATCTCTTTTCTCCCCAAGTGGCTGAATTTTAGGAACGTCTTCTAATGGGCCTCTTCACCTGAGTACTGTACTTGCTACTGATCACATCTTAGAAAGGAGAATGGATCATCAAGTATATTTGTATAAATATTTACTGAGGCACCGTGCTGGACACTTAGGGCAAGAAAAGGAAACAAGGCAGTATCACAGCCCTTGCAGTCCTAGGGCTGTGAGTTATAGACATAAAAACTGGCAAACTAAGACAGCATGGCACGTTCTACAAGAGGGGAACATACATGCATAGCAGGGCATGTGGTAGAGCACCTCACCTTGATTCTGATATCAGGGGATCCTGAAGACACTCTGAGGTGAGGTCTGAAAAGCAAGTATGGAAGCAAAGATGAACACGGGAAGAAGCGTAGTTTTCCATGCAGAGAGAACAGATAGAGGGCTAAGACCTAGAGGCAATAGAAATGGAACATCTGGAGAAGTGATGCTATTCAGTCATAGAAGGAGAGGTGAAGAGGAAGAAAAGAAATTTGAGGGAAGCAAATAGGGATTGATCGTAAAGAGTCTCGTAAGTACATTAAGGAATTTGGGCTTTATCCTAAGTGGTAGGAAAGGTAATAATATGTTTTCAGCAAATGAATAACATTATCAAATTTGGAGTTCATTGGAGATAAAATGGTGAGGAACCAAAACAAGAAGCTGGAAGCTCCATTAGGAGGCTCTTATGGATCGATGGTAGGCTGGGACTGAGAAGAGACAGAAGCTGCCATTACAAAAATATCTGCCTGCATGGGACATGGCTTATGAATGGACATATGTTCTGTCCAGGGTAGGCTTCAGATAAAGTACCAGATCCTCCTGCAGCTAACCATATTAAGGCATTTATTCTAGCCCCTTCTCCTCCAATTGTTTCCTTTGACTCCGACACTCCGTTTAGCCTGTGTAGTTCCTGTGCATTCTTGTTTCTCAATTTAGACGCCCTTCCTCCAGAAAGCTATCTCTGACAACTCCTAACAGCTACATTTTAGGCTAGAAGCCACTCCTATATGCTCCCTTTGAAACATACGCTTATTCTCTACAGAACAATATATATTTCTGCAATGCAAATTCCCAAGTATAGATCTGTTTTATTACTAAATGTGTGCTATTCAACACACCTATGATAATGGAAATACTTCATATCTGTGCTGTCCAGTATAGCAGCCATCAGTTACATATGAGCACTTAAAACATGGCTAGTGTGACCAAGGAACAGTATCACAGCCCTTGCAGTCCTAGGGCTGTGAGTTATAGACATAAAAACTGGCAAACTAAGACAGCATGGCACGTTCTACAAGAGGGGAACATACATGCATAGCAGGGCATGTGGTAGAGCACCTCACCTTGATTCTGATATCAGGGGATCCTGAAGACACTCTGAGGTGAGGTCTGAAAAGCAAGTATGGAAGCAAAGATGAACACGGGAAGAAGCGTAGTTTTCCATGCAGAGAGAACAGATAGAGGGCTAAGACCTAGAGGCAATAGAAATGGAACATCTGGAGAAGTGATGCTATTCAGTCATAGAAGGAGAGGTGAAGAGGAAGAAAAGAAATTTGAGGGAAGCAAATAGGGATTGATCGTAAAGAGTCTCGTAAGTACATTAAGGAATTTGGGCTTTATCCTAAGTGGTAGGAAAGGTAATAATATGTTTTCAGCAAATGAATAACATTATCAAATTTGGAGTTCATTGGAGATAAAATGGTGAGGAACCAAAACAAGAAGCTGGAAGCTCCATTAGGAGGCTCTTATGGATCGATGGTAGGCTGGGACTGAGAAGAGACAGAAGCTGCCATTACAAAAATATCTGCCTGCGTGGGACATGGCTTATGAATGGACATATGTTCTGTCCAGGGTAGGCTTCAGATAAAGTACCAGATCCTCCTGCAGCTAACCATATTAAGGCATTTATTCTAGCCCCTTCTCCTCCAATTGTTTCCTTTGACTCCGACACTCCGTTTAGCCTGTGTAGTTCCTGTGCATTCTTGTTTCTCAATTTAGACGCCCTTCCTCCAGAAAGCTATCTCTGACAACTCCTAACAGCTACATTTTAGGCTAGAAGCCACTCCTATATGCTCCCTTTGAAACATACGCTTATTCTCTACAGAACAATATATATTTCTGCAATGCAAATTCCCAAGTATAGATCTGTTTTATTACTAAATGTGTGCTATTCAACACACCTATGATAATGGAAATACTTCATATCTGTGCTGTCCAGTATAGCAGCCATCAGTTACATATGAGCACTTAAAACATGGCTAGTGTGACCAAGGAACAGAATCTTTAATTTTATTTAATGTTATTACTTTATATTTTGATTTACATAGTTTCATGTGGCTATAATATTGGACAACACAGCACTATACATCATAATCTGTAAACACTGGCATTGTATCTTTTCACCACTGAAACTCTGGCATATAAAAAAGCATGGGGAGGGGTCTAGGGATATACATATGACTAATTTGGGATTATACATATCTGTAAACAACAAAACTCTGTGAAAATAAAAGGTAAAAAAAAAAAAAAAAGAAAAGAAAAGAAAAAGCACAGGGTAGGGATTTACCTGATGGTCCAGTGGTTGAGAATCCCCCTTGAAATTCAGGGGACAAGGGTTCAAGTCCTGCTCAGGGAACTAAAACCTTACATGCCATGGAGCAACTAAGCCCCAACACTGCGACTACTGAGCCTGTGCACTCTAGAGCCCGCCCACACAAATAGAGAGCTCACGCGCTGCAACTACAGAAGCCCACATGTTCTGGAGTTCATGTACCATAACGGCTGAGCCTGAGAGACACAACTAAAAAGTGCTTGTGCCTCAACAATAATACCCCACAAGAGCAACAAAGTTCCCATATGCTTCAACTAAGACCTAACACACTCAAATAAATAAATAATTAAAAAAAAAAAACATGGGGTACCTAATAGAAACCTGATAAATGTACAAGTGTATTCATTTATGTAATGAATAAATAATACAGACAGGCTCAGAGTGCCATAATTTCATTCATTCATTCATTCAACAAACACTTATCAAGCACCTACAGAGTTCCCAGTACTGTTTTAGATACTACGGTTATAGATCAAGTGTTCTCCTTTTGTGGTGCTTGCACTTTAATGGGGAGGCAGAAAATAAACATTAAGCAAAAACAAAAATAAACAATTTCAGAGAGAGAGGTGCTATGAAAAAAGCCAAGCAAGGGATAGAGAGCAATGGAAAGAGTGTGTGCTGGTTTTAATGATGTTTTTCTCACTAACAGTATTTTCTGTTTTATTACAAAATGTGTGCTATTCAACACACCTATGATAATGGAAATACTTATTTTAGTATAGCAGCCATCAGTTACATATGAGCACTTAAAACATGGCTAGTGTGACCAAGGAACAGAATCTTTAATTTTATTTAATGTTATTACTTTATATTTTGATTTACATAGTTTCATGTGGCTATAATATTGGACAACACAGCACTATACATCATAATCTGTAAACACTGGCATTGTATCTTTTCACCACTGAAACTCTGGCATATAAAAAAGCATGGGGAGGGGTCTAGGGATATACATATGACTAATTTGGGATTATACATATCTGTAAACAACAAAACTCTGTGAAAATAAAAGGTAAAAAAAAAAAAAAAAGAAAAGAAAAGAAAAAGCACAGGGTAGGGATTTACCTGATGGTCCAGTGGTTGAGAATCCCCCTTGAAATTCAGGGGACAAGGGTTCAAGTCCTGCTCAGGGAACTAAAACCTTACATGCCATGGAGCAACTAAGCCCCAACACTGCGGCTACTGAGCCTGTGCACTCTAGAGCCCGCCCACACAAATAGAGAGCTCACGCGCTGCAACTACAGAAGCCCACATGTTCTGGAGTTCATGTACCATAACGGCTGAGCCTGAGAGACACAACTAAAAAGTGCTTGTGCCTCAACAATAATACCCCACAAGAGCAACAAAGTTCCCATATGCTTCAACTAAGACCTAACACACTCAAATAAATAAATAATTAAAAAAAAAAAACATGGGGTACCTAATAGAAACCTGATAAATGTACAAGTGTATTCATTTATGTAATGAATAAATAATACAGACAGGCTCAGAGTGCCATAATTTCATTCATTCATTCATTCAACAAACACTTATCAAGCACCTACAGAGTTCCCAGTACTGTTTTAGATACTACGGTTATAGATCAAGTGTTCTCCTTTTGTGGTGCTTGCACTTTAATGGGGAGGCAGAAAATAAACATTAAGCAAAAACAAAAATAAACAATTTCAGAGAGAGAGGTGCTATGAAAAAAAAGCCAAGCAAGGGGATAGAGAGCAATGGAAAGAGTGTGTGCTGGTTTTAATGATGTTTTTTCTCACTAACAGTATTTTCCAGAGCCTCTGCTGCCCCAGCATTCTAGCACATATCAAACAAAACTCATGATGAAAGTTAATGGAACAAACTTTAATGGAAAGCAATATAATTGCTCAGAAGTAAATTCTGCTCTCTGATCATCTTGTCATAAGAGCTTTCAAGTAAGCATTTTTGTGGAAAGAAGGCAGTGGTAAAATTGACCCATATTCTGTTTCAGAGCTATTAATGTGTCAAACGGTTAGCCTCAGCAGGCACAGGTTTTCTGCAAACTTTGGGGGAAACATCTTCTGAATTACTTAATGTCACAACATGTGTCAGAACCAGTGGCCAATCAAAATCTCCACCTGCAGCATGTATCTTCTGTTTTGTAATTTAATTCACTCCACATTTACAGAGCAGCTCCCTAAGTGTGAAAGACAGAAACCCACTAGCACCTGCCCTCCAAAAGTCCCACTCAGGCAGAACAAGAGAAACCATACAATAAATGAGAGAGAGAGACAGAGACAGAGAACTTGAGCAGATCGTATCATACCAATTTTTTTCTTTTGGTTTTCATTTAACTTCTAAATGTTCTTTATCCCTGGTCATAAAATCTCCAAGAATGGTGTATCCTTTTCTAAAACCAAGATTATTTCATAATTCAGCATCTTGCATAAAATGAAATTTCCCTCAACCACTGTGGCATCTAACACCATTGAGATTACAAATTGTGTATCTGGAAAACATGTCAGAATATAAAGTGCACTTCATATGCTAGAAAAATAAATGGTAAGGCTGGTCAACAGCATGTGACTTATGTTATTAATCAATTACCCAAGAGGAGACTCCCTCAACAAGATCATCTGGACTTTAAAAGTATTTTCCCAGGCTTCCCTGGTGATCCAGTGGTTAAGAATTCACCAACCCAGAAGACGTGGATTCAATCCCTGCTCCGGGAAGATGCCCCATGCCTTGGAGCATCTAAGTTTCATGTACCACAGCCACTGAAGTCCACGCACCCCAGAGCTGTGCTCTGCAGCAAGAGAAGCCACCGCAAGAAGAAGCCCACAGACCGTAGCTAGGGAGCAGCTCCCACTCACCAAAACTAGAGAAAGCTCTCATGCAGCAATGAAGACCCAGCATGCCAATACAAGTATTTTTTAAAAAAAAAATTTAAAAATATTTCCCACCTCTTCTGGTTGTGAAACAGGTGAAACAGCAGGACAGTGCTCTGTAGTTTTACAAGCCCTGTATAAATGTTCATTAGAAAAAAATGATGACTTTTGCTCTTTAAGCATAGTCAGAGCTGTGGCTTACCTGATGCACAGGTAAACAAATATTCATGTGTAGAGAAGAGAGATTAAAAACTTGGCCTAGGGGCTTCCCTGGTGGTCCAGTGGGTAAGGACACCGCCTTGCAGTGCGGGGGGCGCCGGTTCAATCCCTGCCATGCAGCGGCTGGGCCGATGTGTCCAATTACCGAGCTGGAGCTCCGGGGCACGTGCGCCCGGAGCTGGTGCTCTGCGACAACACAAGCCACTGCGATGGGAGGCCCACAGGAGCCAAAGAACAAAGATGGATGAAAACAGAGAAATAAAAGACCAATAGAAGTGGCCTGCCCACCCCCCTCTCTCCCCAACCTGCCCCTCCCCAAAATAAAATAAAATGTTTAAAAAAAAACTTGGCCTAATGCAGAAAGAGGCACAACTTCACTGAGATGACCTCCAGCCTCCTTGTTGAAAGAGAGGATTAGTATGCAAGCAAATACACCTACGTGAAAACTCTACCACCTCACCTCTGAAATTCTCCAATTAGAACTGATCTAAACTTCTACATGCACAACCACTTATACGTTTGTCAGTGAAGCAGCAGGAAAGATATGATGTGTGCATGCATGTGTATATGCTGTAAAATAAACTTATGTTATTAATCAATTACCCAAGGCTCTCAACAAGATCATCTGGACTTTAAAAGTATTTTCCCAGGCTTCCCTGGTGATCCAGTGGTTAAGAATTCACCAACCCAGAAGACGTGGATTCAATCCCTGCTCCGGGAAGATGCCCCATGCCTTGGAGCATCTAAGTTTCATGTACCACAGCCACTGAAGTCCACGCACCCCAGAGCTGTGCTCTGCAGCAAGAGAAGCCACCGCAAGAAGAAGCCCACAGACCGTAGCTAGGGAGCAGCTCCCACTCACCAAAACTAGAGAAAGCTCTCATGCAGCAATGAAGACCCAGCATGCCAATACAAGTATTTTTTAAAAAAAAGAAATTTAAAAATATTTCCCACCTCTTCTGGTTGTGAAACAGGTGAAACAGCAGGACAGTGCTCTGTAGTTTTACAAGCCCTGTATAAATGTTCATTAGAAAAAAATGATGACTTTTGCTCTTTAAGCATAGTCAGAGCTGTGGCTTACCTGATGCACAGGTAAACAAATATTCATGTGTAGAGAAGAGAGATTAAAAACTTGGCCTAGGGGCTTCCCTGGTGGTCCAGTGGGTAAGGACACCGCCTTGCAGTGCGGGGGGCGCCGGTTCAATCCCTGCCATGCAGCGGCTGGGCCGATGTGTCCAATTACCGAGCTGGAGCTCCGGGGCACGTGCGCCCGGAGCTGGTGCTCTGCGACAACACAAGCCACTGCGATGGGAGGCCCACAGGAGCCAAAGAACAAAGATGGATGAAAACAGAGAAATAAAAGACCAATAGAAGTGGCCTGCCCACCCCCCTCTCTCCCCAACCTGCCCCCTCCCCCCAAAATAAAATAAAATGTTTAAAAAAAAAAAAACTTGGCCTAATGCAGAAAGAGGCACAACTTCACTGAGATGACCTCCAGCCTCCTTGTTGAAAGAGAGGATTAGTATGCAAGCAAATACACCTACGTGAAAACTCTACCACCTCACCTCTGAAATTCTCCAATTAGAACTGATCTAAACTTCTACATGCACAACCACTTATACGTTTGTCAGTGAAGCAGCAGGAAAGATATGTATGTGTGTGCATGCATGTGTGTATATGCACGTACAAATAAACTGCTGTGCATATGTTATATACACAAGCACTTTCAGGTGGGAAGGGAATACACTTTTTTGTTAATTACATGACAGGCTTTTGTGGAGGTTGACACATTACTTATCATTTATGACGAACAGAAAGTATGTTTGGTGTTATTACCACTCTATCAAGAAAAGATTCCTGAATTTTCCAACACTCTATTTTTTTCTTCCAAGCATCAAAAACCCTGAAGCTTCATCATAATGCCACTTGCCTGGTTTTATACCAAGGGATCATCTTTCTAGGATTTAATTTTGATACGCTGACTATTCCCATCATAAGCATCTATTTCAATACCTACTGAAAGCTCTAGACTCTGAAAACATGTCTGTGTAATTGTATGACTCCAGAGTTTCCTCATGACACTGTGTTACTACAAAGTCATGTTCCAGCTCTCAATGCTTATTTTCTTCAACAGTACAACAATATTTACTTGGTATTTGTCTGCCTTTGAACTCAGTTGCTTTCAAAATTCTTTTCTTAAAATAGTTTTGCAATATAAGGATAGACACAGAAGAATTTAAAAATCAAAAATAAGATTCTAATGCAATTCTAAATTCAAATATAACTCTCATTTTGATACTGGATTCCATGTTGTTTGGTATGATGGTCCCATTGCAACCTTTCTAATGTTTGAGAAAATCACGTCCACACAAATTCATTACATATGCTCAGAGAAGACTGTTTTGTTTTGTTTTTTTTAAGTCTTGGACTTTTCCTTCTATTTAAACAGACAGATGCCAGGGCAGTTTTTCTTCTCTAGTTCGAAATTAATTCCATACAAGAAGAAAATGTGGGTTGAATTGGCAAACACACCGGACTTAAAGAACCCCACCAGGTTTCTGAAGAAAGCTTAGAGACAGCCAAATTCAACTGCCACATATAAGTTCACTGTGATGCATACCTAGTTGTCTTTTGTTTTTAGTCCTACCCCAATATTCTATGGTTTCTAGTACGCACTCAGTCCAAGGTGGTCTAGGATTTATGTTTCAAAACTCCTCACATGTTCCTGGTAAGTTTATCCTTACTCTAGCTATGGATCTGTAAATATTCATTCTGATGAGCAGAATGTGGGGGAGGGGGCTGTCATAACAAAAAGAGATGAAGCAGACAAAGAATGTCACATGTCACATGCATTATATTAAACATCAAAACTCCTCTTCTCTTGAATGGCAAATTGGAATCCATCCGATCTGCACAACAGCATAAGAGAATGGCAATCTCAATACAATAAAGGGTGAACATTCAAAGGGGAATAGAGCCACACTAAGGGGACTGCTGCTGCCAGGAGCCAAGGCACTGGAAAATGTGCTAGTGAAGAAAACAAAGCAGAGAGCAACGTTTCCCAAGTTGACCCCAGTTTGTTTTGGTCAGCCTGTTCTGTGATCTCTCCTACTCGCATGGAACAATAAACAGGTCTGGAAATGTGAGGCAGGGCACTAGAGTGTCTGGTTTACGAGCACAAAAGTGGTCAATCCAAGAAGTCAAAGAGAACTTTCATGCTTCAAAAAAATTGTGCTTGGGGCTTCCCTGGTGGTCCAGTGGGCAAAGAGTCCACCCTGCAGTACAAGGGGCACAGGTTTGATCCCTGGCCTGGGAAGATCCCATGTGCTGCAGAGTGGCTGCACCTGTGTGTCCAATTATGCGCCAGAGCTCTGGAGCGCATGCGCCCAGAGCCAGTGCTCTGCATTGAGAGAGAACACTGCAATGGGAGGCCCACACAGGCCAAAGAACAAAGATGGACGAAAATTTTTAAAAAAGAATATATTTTTAAAAGTCGTGGGAAAGTCACATTCAATGACTCAAACCTGATACCTGTTTGTCAGCCATTAGACATAAACAGACAGTAATTTTCTTCTCTAGTTCGAAATTAATTCCATACAAGAAGAAAATGTGGGTTGAATTGGCAAACACACCGAACTTAAAGAACCCCACCAGGTTTCTGAAGAAAGCTTAGAGACAGCCAAATTCAACTGCCACATATAAGTTCACTGTGATGCATACCTAGTTGTCTTTTGTTTTAGTCCTACCCCAATATTCTATGGTTTCTAGTACGCACTCAGTCCAAGGTGGTCTAGGATTTATGTTTCAAAACTCCTCACATGTTCCTGGTAAGTTTATCCTTACTCTAGCTATGGATCTGTAAATATTCATTCTGATGAGCAGAATGTGGGGGAGGGGGCTGTCATAACAAAAAGAGATGAAGCAGACAAAGAATGTCACATGTCACATGCATTATATTAAACATCAAAACTCCTCTTCTCTTGAATGGCAAATTGGAATCCATCCGATCTGCACAACAGCATAAGAGAATGGCAATCTCAATACAATAAAGGGTGAACATTCAAAGGGGAATAGAGCCACACTAAGGGGACTGCTGCTGCCAGGAGCCAAGGCACTGGAAAATGTGCTAGTGAAGAAAACAAAGCAGAGAGCAACGTTTCCCAAGTTGACCCCAGTTTGTTTTGGTCAGCCTGTTCTGTGATCTCTCCTACTCGCATGGAACAATAAACAGGTCTGGAAATGTGAGGCAGGGCACTAGAGTGTCTGGTTTACGAGCACAAAAGTGGTCAATCCAAGAAGTCAAAGAGAACTTTCATGCTTCAAAAAAATTGTGCTTGGGGCTTCCCTGGTGGTCCAGTGGGCAAAGAGTCCACCCTGCAGTACAAGGGGCACAGGTTTGATCCCTGGCCTGGGAAGATCCCATGTGCTGCAGAGTGGCTGCACCTGTGTGTCCAATTATGCGCCAGAGCTCTGGAGCGCATGCGCCCAGAGCCAGTGCTCTGCATTGAGAGAGAACACTGCAATGGGAGGCCCACACAGGCCAAAGAACAAAGATGGACGAAAATTTTTAAAAAAGAATATATTTTTAAAAGTCGTGCTGGGAAGCACACAGAGTATCGATGTGACTCATTCATATGACTCAAACCTGATACCTGTTTGTCAGCCATTAGACATAAAAGCATTGTGCCTTCTCCCCCGTGACAACTATCAATATAGGGCCTCTTACCCAAAACATGGACAGGCAAGTGATTCCTTCCAAAAAGGGAGCAATATTGGAGACAATTTCTAAGAGGGAAAACTGCAAGTGTATGCACCCACATAACAGTGCTCAGCATGGACTGTCCTTCTGTCTGAAAGCAGCACTCTTCTCTAAAGAGATCAAGAAGTGTCATTTCTTGACAGTGGTTGACATTTCTTGGTCATAAGGCAGGCCACTTAATATTTTCATCCTCTACAGTTCTTTATTTAGAAGACATGGCTTGCTTATACAGCTTAAAGTATTACACTACAAAAAGGTAAAGATAGTATAATTTAACTTCTTGTCATAGCCTATGCCAGGGTACTCTCTCTGTGGTCTCTTAATAAGTAACTCTTCAGCAAAGAATCAAGAGCAAACTCCCCGTTTTCTGGTCACTTTCAGTTGGCATCCCAAGTCATAATTCAAACAAAATTAAAATAAACACAGGGATTTCTGCAGAATTAAATTTTGCAGCAGCATGAAATAGTATTTAATAAAACAACCAACAGACAATAATGGCCTCTCTAAAATTAAAGCAAGATGAGGACTTACAAACATATGGGTCTTATTTAGCATCTATTATGAGATTGAAACACTCATCAAAATGGACTTTTCCTTCTCCCTCTATTTCCATTAAGATTTATTTAGATTCTGCTCTGGAAGAGTTGGCATAATATGCCTAAGGTAGAACTCCCTTGATTCGTACACTCCATCCTATTCCTACTCAGTCTTACCTATCTACCCCAGTTGATCAAACAGAAAAGCCACATATCATCCTTTATTTGTTGCTTCCCTACAATATCCTATCAATCAGCAAGTCCTGTTGATGATATTTCCCAAATCCATCCTCAATCCATCTACTTCTTCCCACCTCCATTACAACCACTATGGATGTCCTTCTAAACCGGAGCTGTACAATAGAATTTTCCACAATGATGGAATTATGCTCTGTGTGTACTGTCCAATATGGCAGACAGCAGCCACATGTTTCAAGAGCACCTGAAACGTGGCTAATGTAACTGAAAAAAATTATTTTAGGTTAATAAATTTGGGGTGAAGGGATACATAATGTTTTCAATTGTCTTTTCATATTCTATCTCTTGAGCTATGCTGTATTGGCTCTCTCCCTCTCCTTTGACCTTAGCCTCATGCCATCTTGCTACTCTTTTCTTCCTTCTTTCTCCTCTCACCTTTCTCCTACTCCACACATTTCTGCTCATCTGTCATGTTCTCATGTAGAAATTTTTGGCTAGTTCTTTTTGTATGTCGTGCTTAGTCGCCTCATTCATGTCTGTGGACTGCATGTACTGTAACTCCATGGACTATAGTCTGCCAGGCTCCTCTGTCCATTAGATTATCCTGGCAAGAATACTGGAGTGGGTTGCCATGACCTCCTCCAACAGATCTTCCAGACCAAGGGACAGAACCCATGTCTCCTGCAATGCAGGCAGATTCTTTACTGCTGAGCCACTGGGGAAGCTCCCTGGTTCTTTTTAACTGTTCTTTAAAAATTGTAGTAAAATATACACAGAAAATCTACCATTTTAGTCATTTTAAGGGTACAGTTCAGAAAAGATAAGTACATTCACATTGCTGTGCAACCATCCTCCAGAATTCTTCATCTTGCAAAACTGAAACTACAGTTATTAAATACTACTCTCCTCTGTCAGTCCCAGCAACCACAGTTCAACTTTCTGTCTCTATGAATTTGACTACTCTATGTACCTTATATAAATGGAATCATACAGTGTTTATATTTTTGTGACCCTCTGTTTCAGTTGGCATAATATCTCCAAGCTCATCTATATTGTAGCATGTGTCAGATATCTTAATTACTTTCAAATTAAATTTAAACTACCACACATGGCTGTGACTACCATACTGGACAGTTAAGTCTAAATCATCATCATTTTTCTCCTAGTCTCCCACACCCACTCTCAGGCTCCTAAAATTTACTCCCTATGTGTCAGTCAAATTGATCTTTTAAAATGTAAATCACAATGCACCAAATTAGGCTACACCCTACCATCACCTTAAAGATTCCCTAGGTTTATTTTTTCAAATGTCGTTTCCTTTTGCATATCCCCCAAAATGTTTCAAGCGCACCTGAAACGTGGCTAATGTAACTGAAAAAAATTATTTTAGGTTAATAAATTTGGGGTGAAGGGATACATAATGTTTTCAATTGTCTTTTCATATTCTATCTCTTGAGCTATGCTGTATTGGCTCTCTCCCTCTCCTTTGACCTTAGCCTCATGCCATCTTGCTACTCTTTTCTTCCTTCTTTCTCCTCTCACCTTTCTCCTACTCCACACATTTCTGCTCATCTGTCATGTTCTCATGTAGAAATTTTTGGCTAGTTCTTTTTGTATGTCGTGCTTAGTCGCCTCATTCATGTCTGTGGACTGCATGTACTGTAACTCCATGGACTATAGTCTGCCAGGCTCCTCTGTCCATTAGATTATCCTGGCAAGAATACTGGAGTGGGTTGCCATGACCTCCTCCAACAGATCTTCCAGACCAAGGGACAGAACCCATGTCTCCTGCAATGCAGGCAGATTCTTTACTGCTGAGCCACTGGGGAAGCTCCCTGGTTCTTTTTAACTGTTCTTTAAAAATTGTAGTAAAATATACACAGAAAATCTACCATTTTAGTCATTTTAAGGGTACAGTTCAGAAAAGATAAGTACATTCACATTGCTGTGCAACCATCCTCCAGAATTCTTCATCTTGCAAAACTGAAACTACAGTTATTAAATACTACTCTCCTCTGTCAGTCCCAGCAACCACAGTTCAACTTTCTGTCTCTATGAATTTGACTACTCTATGTACCTTATATAAATGGAATCATACAGTGTTTATATTTTTGTGACCCTCTGTTTCAGTTGGCATAATATCTCCAAGCTCATCTATATTGTAGCATGTGTCAGATATCTTAATTACTTTCAAATTAAATTTAAACTACCACACATGGCTGTGACTACCATACTGGACAGTTAAGTCTAAATCATCATCATTTTTCTCCTAGTCTCCCACACCCACTCTCAGGCTCCTAAAATTTACTCCCTATGTGTCAGTCAAATTGATCTTTTAAAAATGTAAATCACAATGCACCAAATTAGGCTACACCCTACCATCACCTTAAAGATTCCCCTAGGTTTATTTTTTTCATAGCACTCATGGCTATCTGAAATAATTCTTATTGTTTCTTTATTATTTGTTTCTTCCTATAAAATATAAGGCCTATGAGAGTCAAAATTGGTTACCATTTGTATACTTATTAACTTGAGGAGTGTCTGGAATACTAGTAGAGCTTAGTAAGTAATTGTTAAGGGAGCAAATGATTGAATTTAGAATAGATATTTTTTAAAGTTTAATTTTATCTTCTATGTTGTGTTTTACATAGCAATATTTCACTAACAGAGGTAATTAGCAAGTCCATCCATTAATATAAGAAATACTTTAGCTTCTGCACCTAACATGGCAGGAGGCTGTCATGAGATACCCACAGTCCCCTTGTGACCACCAGCACAAATCCAGCAGAGAACTGACCAACATCAGGCACAGACTACAGACACTAGATTAACGTTTTAGAACTATCTGAACAGCTCAGGAATGCCATAGTCTAACCCTGAGCATCAAAAACAGTATGCCCTTACGAGATTATGGGTGTAACAAGATAAGGGAATTTCAAACCAACAATCCCCAGGCTTATTGACTGCATATTCTACAAATCTTATCCATTTAACTTGGTGTGCTAAACAAATATCACCATTTTCTATGTGCCTCAAGATAGAAAGACTGTTGAGAGATATTGTTAGCCCACTGAACCCACTCTTCAATAAATGTGCTCAAATCCCAAACCCTCAAAATATTACTCAAATATTGTAGCCCCTCAAATTTAAAAATACTACTCTCCTCTGTCAGTCCCAGCAACCACAGTTCAACTTTCTGTCTCTATATTGTAGCATTGTTTTTAACCCTCTGTTTCAGTTGGCATAATATCTCCAAGCTCATCTATATTGTAGCATGTGTCAGATATCTTAATTACTTTCAAATTAAATTTAAACTACCACACATGGCTGTGACTACCATACTGGACAGTTAAGTCTAAATCATCATCATTTTTCTCCTAGTCTCCCACACCCACTCTCAGGCTCCTAAAATTTACTCCCTATGTGTCAGTCAAATTGATCTTTTAAAAATGTAAATCACAATGCACCAAATTAGGCTACACCCTACCATCACCTTAAAGATTCCCCTAGGTTTATTTTTTTCATAGCACTCATGGCTATCTGAAATAATTCTTATTGTTTCTTTATTATTTGTTTCTTCCTATAAAATATAAGGCCTATGAGAGTCAAAATTGGTTACCATTTGTATACTTATTAACTTGAGGAGTGTCTGGAATACTAGTAGAGCTTAGTAAGTAATTGTTAAGGGAGCAAATGATTGAATTTAGAATAGATATTTTTTAAAGTTTAATTTTATCTTCTATGTTGTGTTTTACATAGCAATATTTCACTAACAGAGGTAATTAGCAAGTCCATCCATTAATATAAGAAATACTTTAGCTTCTGCACCTAACATGGCAGGAGGCTGTCATGAGATACCCACAGTCCCCTTGTGACCACCAGCACAAATCCAGCAGAGAACTGACCAACATCAGGCACAGACTACAGACACTAGATTAACGTTTTAGAACTATCTGAACAGCTCAGGAATGCCATAGTCTAACCCTGAGCATCAAAAACAGTATGCCCTTACGAGATTATGGGTGTAACAAGATAAGGGAATTTCAAACCAACAATCCCCAGGCTTATTGACTGCATATTCTACAAATCTTATCCATTTAACTTGGTGTGCTAAACAAATATCACCATTTTCTATGTGCCTCAAGATAGAAAGACTGTTGAGAGATATTGTTAGCCCACTGAACCCACTCTTCAATAAATGTGCTCAAATCCCAAACCCTCAAAATATTACTCAAATATTTAGAAATCAGTCACTTCTCTCATACCCATAGTGAACAAGGAGAAAGATGAAAAATACCAGTTACAAATTTGACTTTAGCTAACACAATTACCATTCTAAGTATCTTTCAATGAAAAACATTAATATTTTTTCAAACGTCACAAATAATGCATTTGAGCTAAGGAAAGGGAAAGGCCTCCTGACTCGTACAATCAGCATGGGCAGGAGACTTATAATTGACAAAGCAGAAAATAGGCTCGTCCCAGATAACTCTTAGGTTGGAGAGGATAGACTAAGGAGATAGCCCATATGGCTAGGAAGTAGAGAAAATCCGTAAATATACCAAGAATAATAGAAGCAGGGTTCTCACGGTTTGCGAAGGAGATACAAATGTAGAAAGGGATATGGCTAGGATAAGCTTTGTGGTGTTAAATTGGGAGCTAGAGGTATTAGTTTAAACTCTAGTTTTCTAATATCTATACTTAGATAGATATAGAAAGACATACAGATGTTCTTGTGTATATAGTATATAATATATGCATATATACATATATATCTGGGCTTCCCTGGTAGCTTAGCTGGCAAAGAATCCACCTGAAATGCAGAAGACCTCAGCTCAATTCCAGAGTCAAGAAGATCCCCTGGTGGAGGACATGGCGACCCACTTCAGTGTGCTTGCCTGGAGAATCCCCATGGACACAGGAGCCTGGCAGGCTACAGTTTATGGGTCGCAAAAGAGGCAGACATGACTGAGTGACTAAATACACACGTATGTATTTCCTAAGTTCTTCCTGCTTATAGGGCCTACAAGCTATGATATCTCAGTAGAAATAAACACATCTACCACACAGACCTTGGGTTTCTAAATACCACTCTCCACCAAAAGGAATCAGGGCTCTTCAGAGAAGTGAATGATTACAGGTCTGGGGCAAGAAAGGACCAGGTAAGCCTAAAATATCTACTATCGCAGAAAGTAAAAAATTGTGCAAAAAATGACAGAGACATCTCAAAAGGACTCAAGATAGTTTGAAAGGGCTCTCACTGGACAAATCTAGGATATATTGGACATCAAAATAAATATTGATAGCAATGATTTATAACATGCTAAGAAAATTAAAATCATCACATACTGTATAAATAAAAATTTTTACTGTGGAATTAATAAATTTAGAAGGAATGATGAGATTAGAAAATAATCCGTAAAACTAAAAGCAGAGGGGAAAAGTTTAATGAGCAATATGGTATTTAAAATAAACTCAAAGTACACCAAAAACTTGTGTCACTTATAAATCCCTAATACAAAACATTAATTAACTTTAGAGAGGAGAAATCTGGCACACACTATCTTGACCAAGAGATAGAAGTTAACATTACCAGCACTGGACACATTGATAATCCCAATTTCATTCCTCAAAAACACAGCATCTTTTCTGAGGCCTTTAGCCCCAAAGTACATTGCCTCATTATGAACAACATTGACAATGTAAGAAGCAGGTGCTCCAAAAAACAGAAATACAGACCAATGGAAAAAGATAGAGTGCCCAGAGATAAACCCACACACTTATGGGTACCTTATTTTTGTCAAAGGAGGCAAGAATATACAATGGGGCAAAGAGAGCCTCTTCAGTAAGTGGTGCTGGGAAAACTGAACAGCTATATATAAAAGAAACTAATACAAATACACAAAGAATAAAGGTCTGAATTGTAGTCAAGAAAAATCCCTGGTGGAGGACATGGCGACCCACTTCAGTGTGCTTGCCTGGAGAATCCCCATGGACACAGGAGCCTGGCAGGCTACAGTTTATGGGTCGCAAAAGAGGCAGACATGACTGAGTGACTAAATACACACGTATGTATTTCCTAAGTTCTTCCTGCTTATAGGGCCTACAAGCTATGATATCTCAGTAGAAATAAACACATCTACCACACAGACCTTGGGTTTCTAAATACCACTCTCCACCAAAAGGAATCAGGGCTCTTCAGAGAAGTGAATGATTACAGGTCTGGGGCAAGAAAGGACCAGGTAAGCCTAAAATATCTACTATCGCAGAAAGTAAAAAATTGTGCAAAAAATGACAGAGACATCTCAAAAGGACTCAAGATAGTTTGAAAGGGCTCTCACTGGACAAATCTAGGATATATTGGACATCAAAATAAATATTGATAGCAATGATTTATAACATGCTAAGAAAATTAAAATCATCACATACCGTATAAATAAAAATTTTTACTGTGGAATTAATAAATTTAGAAGGAATGATGAGATTAGAAAATAATCCGTAAAACTAAAAGCAGAGGGGAAAAGTTTAATGAGCAATATGGTATTTAAAATAAACTCAAAGTACACCAAAAACTTGTGTCACTTATAAATCCCTAATACAAAACATTAATTAACTTTAGAGAGGAGAAATCTGGCACACACTATCTTGACCAAGAGATAGAAGTTAACATTACCAGCACTGGACACATTGATAATCCCAATTTCATTCCTCAAAAACACAGCATCTTTTCTGAGGCCTTTAGCCCCAAAGTACATTGCCTCATTAAGAACAACATTGACAATGTAAGAAGCAGGTGCTCCAAAAAACAGAAATACAGACCAATGGAAAAAGATAGAGTGCCCAGAGATAAACCCACACACTTATGGGTACCTTATTTTTGTCAAAGGAGGCAAGAATATACAATGGGGCAAAGAGAGCCTCTTCAGTAAGTGGTGCTGGGAAAACTGAACAGCTATATATAAAAGAATAAAGTTGGAACACTACTAATACCATACACAAAGATAAACTCAAAATGGATTAAAGACCTAACTTTAAGCCCAGAAATCATTAACCTCTTAGAGGAAAACATAGGTAGAAAATTCGATGACATAAATCAAAGCAGGATCTTCTATGACTCGCTTCCTGGAGTAATGGAAATAAAGACAAAAATAAACAAGTGAGACCTAATGAAACTTAAAAGTTTTTGCACAGCAAAGGAAACTATAAACAAGGTGAAAAAACAATCTTCAGAATAGGAGAAAATAATGGCAAATGAAACATCTGACAAAGAACTAATTTCCAAATACACAAGCAGCTCAGACAATGCAACATACACATGCAAAAACCCAATCAAACAATGGGAAGACCTTAACAGACATCTCTCCAAAGAAGACATACAGGTGGCCAACAAACACATGAAAAATTGCTCAACATTGCTCATCATTAGAGAAATGCAAATCAAAACTACAATGAGATAGCACTAATACTAGTTAGAATGGCCATCATCAAAAAGTCTACAAACAATAAATGCTGGAGAGGGTGTGGAGAAAAGGGAACCCTCTTACACTGTTGGTGGGAATGTAAACTAATACAGCCACTATGGAAGACAGTATGGAGGGAGATTCCTCAAAAAATTAGGAACCACCACATGACCCGGCAATCCCACTACTAGGCATATACCCTGAGAAAATCAAAATTGAAAGAGACACATGTAACCCACAGTTAATTACAGAACTATTTACCATAGCTAGAACATGGAAGCAACCTAGATGTCCATCAACAGATGAATGGATAGAGAAGCTGTGGTACATATATACAATGGAGTATTACTCAGCCATAAAAAGAAATGCATTTGAATCAGTCCTAATGAGGTAGATGAATCTAGAACCTATTATACAGAGTGAAGTATGTGAGAGAGAAAAAGATAAATATTGTATACTGACACATATATATGGAATCTAGAAAGATGGTGCTAATAAATGAATATGTAGAGCAGCAATGGAGAGGTAGACATGGAGAACAGTCTTATGGACATTGGGATGAGGAAGGGGAATATGCTGTGAGACTAGCAGTATCTCAAACAGAGGCTCTGGAGCGACCTAGAGGGGTCGGGTGGGGAGGGAGAGGGGGGGGGGGTCGGGGGGGGGGGGCCTTGTACACCTATGGATGATTCAGGTCAATGTGTGACAGTAAACAACAAAACTCTATTAAAAAAATAAATAAATAAACTAGAAAAAAATAAAGGAAGCAGGTGCTTTTCAAAAACATCAACTCATCAAAGTTTTAAAAAAAGGGACTAGAAAAGACAAAATATGAAGGAACTATTTCTGATTAAAGAAAACCAAGAAACACGACAAAAACAAAACAATGTGTAACACTCTAGGCTGAATCCCAGAGCAAAAAGAAAAGGGAAAAATTAGAGAAAGATTTATTTTTCTGTTCTTTTCTTCTCTTCTAGGAAATATACACTGAAATATTTCAGGGTATTGGAACATGCCTACAACTTACTGTTAAATGATTCAGAAAAATTACATATACAGAGATATATAGACATATGTCAAAACTTGCCATTTTTGAAGAGAAAGAGAACAATAAGACAAAAATTGGGTAAAATGCTAAAATTTTGGGAATCTGAGTAAAGAGTATATGGAAATTTAAAAGTTATATTAGGGGTTTCCCCTGGTGGTCCAGTGGGTAAGGACGCCGCCTTGCTGTGCAAGGGGCGCTGGTTCCATCCCTGGCCTGGAAAGATACCACGTGCCGTGGAGCGGCTGGACCGATGTGTCCAATTACCGAGCAGGAGCTCTGGAGCGCATGCGCCCAGAGCCGGTGCTCTGCTACAACAGAGGCCACCGCGATGGGAGGCCCACAGGAGCCATGGAAGCAACCTAGATGTCCATCGACGAATGAATGGATACAGAAGCCCTGGTACATATATACAATGGAATACTACTCAGTCCTAATGAGGTAGATGAATCTAGAACCTATTATACAGAGTGAAGTATGTGAGAGAGAAAAAGATAAATATTGTATACTGACACATATATATGGAATCTAGAAAGATGGTGCTAATAAATGAATATGTAGAGCAGCAATGGAGAGGTAGACATGGAGAACAGTCTTATGGACATTGGGATGAGGAAGGGGAATATGCTGTGAGACTAGCAGTATCTCAAACAGAGGCTCTGGAGCGACCTAGAGGGGTCGGGTGGGGAGGGAGATGGAGGGGAGGTTCGGGGAGGGTGGCCTTGTACACCTATGGATGATTCAGGTCAATGTGTGACAGTAAACAACAAAACTCTATTAAAAAAAATAAATAAATAAACTAGAAAAAAATAAAGGAAGCAGGTGCTTTTCAAAAACATCAACTCATCAAAGTTTTAAAAAAAGGGACTAGAAAAGACAAAATATGAAGGAACTATTTCTGATTAAAGAAAACCAAGAAACACGACAAAAACAAAACAATGTGTAACACTCTAGGCTGAATCCCAGAGCAAAAAGAAAAGGGAAAAATTAGAGAAAGATTTATTTTTCTGTTCTTTTCTTCTCTTCTAGGAAATATACACTGAAATATTTCAGGGTATTGGAACATGCCTACAACTTACTGTTAAATGATTCAGAAAAATTACATATACAGAGATATATAGACATATGTCAAAACTTGCCATTTTTGAAGAGAAAGAGAACAATAAGACAAAAATTGGGTAAAATGCTAAAATTTTGGGAATCTGAGTAAAGAGTATATGGAAATTTAAAAGTTATATTAGGGGCTTCCCCTGGTGGTCCAGTGGGTAAGGACGCCGCCTTGCTGTGCAAGGGGCGCTGGTTCCATCCCTGGCCTGGAAAGATACCACGTGCCGTGGAGCGGCTGGACCGATGTGTCCAATTACCGAGCAGGAGCTCTGGAGCGCATGCGCCCAGAGCCGGTGCTCTGCTACAACAGAGGCCACCGCGATGGGAGGCCCACAGGAGCCAAAGAACAAAGATGAATGAAACTAGACAAATGAAAGACCAGTGGAAGTGGCCCACCCACCCTCCTCCCTCCCCCTCTCCCCGCCAAAATAAATAAATAAATGTTTTAAAATTTAAAAAAATTTAAAAAAAGAAATAAAAGTTATATTAGTCTTACAACTTTTTCTTTTGGTTTGAAATTGTTTTAAAATTTTTAAGTTAACCAAAAATATATCAGCTATAAAAAGAAAATAAATAATTTTGTGTTTGGTATTTTCTTTGAACCCTCAAGCATATATAAAATACATATATAATACAGGAGCCATAAGAGACCTAAATAGACATTTCTCCAAATAAGACTTACAGCTGGCTAAAAAACACATGAAAAGATGCTCAACATCTCTCATGTTAGAGAAATGCAAGTCAAAACTACTGGTGAGACATCACCTCACACCATCTAGAATGGACATCATCAAAAAGAAAAACATATCCAGGTTTTCCTGGTGGTTCAGTGGTTAAAGAGTCCACCTTGCAGTACAAGGGGCACCAGTGCAATCCCTGGCCTGGGAAGATTTCATGTGCCCGGGAGTGGCTGGACTGGTGCGTCCAATTACAAGCCAGAGCTCTGGAGTGCAGGCACCCAGAGCTGATGCTCTGCAAAGAGAGAGGCCACTGCAATGGAAGGCCCACACAGGCCAAAGAATAAAGATGGATGAAAATAAATAAATAAATAAATGACTAATAAAAGAGGCTAAAATTAAAAAAAAAAAAAATCCAGAAACAACATGTGCTGGAATGGATGTGGAGAAAAGGGAATCCTCTTGCACTGTTGGTGGGAATGTACATTACAGCCACTGTGGAAGAGAGTATGGTGATGCCTTTGGAAAAAAAGTAGGGTGGAGGGCTTCAGTGGGTAGGGACACCATCTTGCAGTGCAAGAGGCGCTGGTTTGATTCCTGGCCTTGGAAGATCCCGCGTGCTGTGGAAAGGTTGGACTGATATGTCCAACTACTAAGCCGGAGCCGAAGCTCCGGAGTGCATGTGCCCATGCTCTGTGGCAAGAGAGGCCACTGTAATGGGAGGCCCACACAGGCCAAAGAACAAAAGACGGATAAAAATAAATAAATGAAAGACCAATAGAAGTGGCCAAAAAAAAAAAAAAAAAAAGAACTAGGAATAAAACTAACATACAACCCAGCAATGCCACTGCTAGTCATATAGCTGAGAAAACCAAAATTGAAAAGGACACATGTATGCCAATGTTCATTCCAGCACTATTTACAATAGCTAGGACATGGAAGCAACTCAGATATCCATCAACAAATGAATGAATAAATAAGATGTGGTACGTATATACAAAAGAATATTACTCAACCATAAAAAGGAGCACATCTGAATCCATTCTAATGAGGGCAATGACCCTAGAGCTATTATACAGAGTGAAGCAAGTCAGAAAGAGAAAAACAAACATTGTGTATTAATGCATATATATGGAATCTAGAAAGATGGTACCTTTCTGAAAATAGGATGAACCTGTTTTCAGGGCAGCAACAGAGACACAGATATAGAGAACAGACTTATGGACATGGGCAGTGGGGGAGAAGGAGAGGGTGGGACAAATGCAGAGAGCAGCATGGAAGCATACACACTACCATATGCGAAACAGGAGCCAATGGAAGGAAGTTTGCTGTATGACCCAGGGAACTCAAACCAGGGCTCTATAATAACCTAGATAGGTGGGAAGGGGTGGGAGGTGGGAGGGAGTTCCAAAAGAGAGAGGACATATGTATAACCATGGGTAATTCATGTTGATGTATGACAGAAACCAATGCAATATTGTAAAGCAATTATCCATCAATTAAAAATAAATAAAATTTTTAAATATATTTAAAAATACAGGGGCCATGAATTAGCTGGAAATTTTTTTCCTCACATTTCCTTTGGATGGACATGAAAATAAAGATCAATCAGTAAAGTAGATATTTTGAAAATTATCTACATTTAATTCAGCTATCCTGACATAAGTTTTTTCCAAAACTCTTTTGTGATATTTAAGAATGCCTAAAGAAAGAACTACTAACACAGAGAATGGAAAATCTAACACTTGACTTTGGCTAGCATGTGATTACACCACACAAGAAAGGAGCAAAGATAACATATGGAAATACCAAGAGGCAGAAACAAGTGAGAAAAGCACTCTATGTACTGACAAGGAAAAAAGAAGAGGCCAAGGCAAATGTGATGATAGGAATCAGATAATCTGAAAAGGCAGTATCATCTCTCTTTAAGCAAGAAGTTCCAGCGGTAGGAATAATCTCTTAAGAGCTCTTAAAAGGGAGCCCAGAAGCCACCTGGGCAAATTTCCCAAAGAAAAGAGAAGGAAATTGATAATGAGAGCTGGGCCATAGCCTGTCTCTAGTCTGACAGAACTAGATAAAAACCTAGTGTTTCTGCCTGTCAGGCTATGACATCTCCATCTTATATGCCAAATGGCTTTGGGGTGGGGGTGGGGGTAGGGCAATGGTGATCCACCTTTTTGGCAAGTCCAAGAATAGTTTATGCCACATAGTCATAAGTCTCAATTGTACACACAAGTCTGGGAAGATATCCAAATCAGTTGCCTTGGATAGAACGAGAAGGAGAAGGAGGAAGAAGATACTTAGGCTCTAGTATGGAGCTTTGCCACAGGCCCAAAGGACCCTGGTAATGTTTTTGTATTTGACCATTCATGCCACTGGTGCTACCTCCAGACTCCTCTCCCTCCATCCTTCTTCTCCACCCAAAGTCAGTGAGACCATGTGTGTAACAATGTTTTGCAAGCTCTAAGCTTCATATAAATGTAAACCATTATGGACCACAACTTCTCTAAACACTGTAGCAAAGTATACCTTCCTCTTTCTCTTCCTGTTGCAACTCCAAAGCCAAATATTATTCTATCTACCCAGCTTCTTCCTCTATCCACTTATTTAAAAGAAAACCACTCTGCATCAGATTCTTCATGACTCAATTCTTCCAAAAAGTCTTATACTGACTCACCTTACAACCTAGAAAATGGACACACAGAAATGACCTGCTTATAATGGGCCCACCCTTGTGTTAAACCTTTTCATTCATGAATCACTTAACAGTTATTGCCAAAGACAAACATAAGCAGATCCAACCAAGACTTGGATCTCCCACAGCACCAAGAGCTCAACAAAGGCTTCAGGTCTAACACTTGACTTTGGCTAGCATGTGATTACACCACACAAGAAAGGAGCAAAGATAACATATGGAAATACCAAGAGGCAGAAACAAGTGAGAAAAGCACTCTATGTACTGACAAGGAAAAAAGAAGAGGCCAAGGCAAATGTGATGATAGGAATCAGATAATCTGAAAAGGCAGTATCATCTCTCTTTAAGCAAGAAGTTCCAGCGGTAGGAATAATCTCTTAAGAGCTCTTAAAAGGGAGCCCAGAAGCCACCTGGGCAAATTTCCCAAAGAAAAGAGAAGGAAATTGATAATGAGAGCTGGGCCATAGCCTGTCTCTAGTCTGACAGAACTAGATAAAAACCTAGTGTTTCTGCCTGTCAGGCTATGACATCTCCATCTTATATGCCAAATGGCTTTGGGGTGGGGGTGGGGGTAGGGCAATGGTGATCCACCTTTTTGGCAAGTCCAAGAATAGTTTATGCCACATAGTCATAAGTCTCAATTGTACACACAAGTCTGGGAAGATATCCAAATCAGTTGCCTTGGATAGAACGAGAAGGAGAAGGAGGAAGAAGATACTTAGGCTCTAGTATGGAGCTTTGCCACAGGCCCAAAGGACCCTGGTAATGTTTTTGTATTTGACCATTCATGCCACTGGTGCTACCTCCAGACTCCTCTCCCTCCATCCTTCTTCTCCACCCAAAGTCAGTGAGACCATGTGTGTAACAATGTTTTGCAAGCTCTAAGCTTCATATAAATGTAAACCATTATGGACCACAACTTCTCTAAACACTGTAGCAAAGTATACCTTCCTCTTTCTCTTCCTGTTGCAACTCCAAAGCCAAATATTATTCTATCTACCCAGCTTCTTCCTCTATCCACTTATTTAAAAGAAAACCACTCTGCATCAGATTCTTCATGACTCAATTCTTCCAAAAAGTCTTATACTGACTCACCTTACAACCTAGAAAATGGACACACAGAAATGACCTGCTTATAATGGGCCCACCCTTGTGTTAAACCTTTTCATTCATGAATCACTTAACAGTTATTGCCAAAGACAAACATAAGCAGATCCAACCAAGACTTGGATCTCCCACAGCACCAAGAGCTCAACAAAGGCTTCAGGTCATGATGTCACTATCTAGTGTCAAGAGCTCCCACAGATCACTATTTCAGCAGGCAAGTTTGGGGATGCAAGGGTCAAAGAACAGTGGTACCTTAAAAGAAATAATAAAGGCATCACCTGAACCAAGTCTGAGCATTACCAAGTCCAGGGGAATATGCTATACTTTACACACTAAACAATTTCAGTTAAAAAAAAAAAAGAAGAAGAAGAAGTAGTGTATGTTTTGCATCTTAACACATTGGCTTAACAAGTGTGTATCTTTGGGATAAAAGACAGCAAACTCATTTTGCTGTCAGTAGGATGAAAAAGATGCAGCATTCCATTTCTTGAGCTAACGTGTTCATTCACAGGGTTATATCAAGTTGAAGGGAAATAACAGATTATGCCTCTGCTCTGTTCATCTCAGTACCCTTCAGGTTAACTCCTTTAACTGCTATTCCTTACAGAATGAGAAAAAAAATATGTTTAGGTAGGCTGGGGTTTTTTTAAGGAAAGAGAAAAATTACTTTTAAAGTACTTACATCTCCTACACCACGCTCCACAAGAGGGATTCTTTTTAGATTTATGAAACTGCTTTGAGATAATTTGGCCCCAATTTTTAATTTCTCAAATTAGAAAATAAAAGACAGATGGAAAAAGGACATAACATCTTCACTGCCTCTTTTTTCCCTCCACTCCAGCAATTGCCCCATATCTTAGAGTTGGAGTGAGAACATTCAAGTCTTAGTCCTTTTTACTTTGTGACTCTCAGTCAAGTCATTTAACCTCATGGGTGCAATAAGTATGATGTCTTCTCACAACCAATACTTCCCATGTTTACTTTATATGATTCACTACCCTACATTAAAAGTTCATAAGTGTGCCTCTTAAAGACACAAACTGTCTCACAAATTGACCATTAAAAATAATCAAACTTCTTAGAATTCCTCAAATCCACTGACTGATTCTTTTGTTGGAGACCCAAAGTTCATAAGTGTGCCTCTTAAAGAACCTACCCTTTAAGAATCACTTAACAGTTATTGCCAAAGACAAACATAAGCAGATCCAACCAAGACTTGGATCTCCCACAGCACCAAGAGCTCAACAAAGGCTTCAGGTCATGATGTCACTATCTAGTGTCAAGAGCTCCCACAGATCACTATTTCAGCAGGCAAGTTTGGGGATGCAAGGGTCAAAGAACAGTGGTACCTTAAAAGAAATAATAAAGGCATCACCTGAACCAAGTCTGAGCATTACCAAGTCCAGGGGAATATGCTATACTTTACACACTAAACAATTTCAGTTAAAAAAAAAAAAGAAGAAGAAGAAGTAGTGTATGTTTTGCATCTTAACACATTGGCTTAACAAGTGTGTATCTTTGGGATAAAAGACAGCAAACTCATTTTGCTGTCAGTAGGATGAAAAAGATGCAGCATTCCATTTCTTGAGCTAACGTGTTCATTCACAGGGTTATATCAAGTTGAAGGGAAATAACAGATTATGCCTCTGCTCTGTTCATCTCAGTACCCTTCAGGTTAACTCCTTTAACTGCTATTCCTTACAGAATGAGAAAAAAAATATGTTTAGGTAGGCTGGGGTTTTTTTAAGGAAAAAGAAAAATTACTTTTAAAGTACTTACATCTCCTACACCTACGCTCCACAAGAGGGATTCTTTTTAGATTTATGAAACTGCTTTGAGATAATTTGGCCCCAATTTTTAATTTCTCAAATTAGAAAATAAAAGACAGATGGAAAAAGGACATAACATCTTCACTGCCTCTTTTTTCCCTCCACTCCAGCAATTGCCCCATATCTTAGAGTTGGAGTGAGAACATTCAAGTCTTAGTCCTTTTTACTTTGTGACTCTCAGTCAAGCCATTTAACCTCATGGGTGCAATAAGTATGATGTCTTCTCACAACCAATACTTCCCATGTTTACTTTATATGATTCACTACCCTACATTAAAAGTTCATAAGTGTGCCTCTTAAAGACACAAACTGTCTCACAAATTGACCATTAAAAATAATCAAACTTCTTAGAATTCCTCAAATCCACTGACTGATTCTTTTGTTGGAGACCCACTCTCATTTTCTCTAGAACCTAAGCCTCCTTGTTTATTGATCTCATGGTTCCTTGATAAAAGAAGTTTGTTTTACTCTGCCTCTGAAACACCACAGGAACCTCTCGAACAACTTCTATTTGTTCCCGTGAATATGAGCAAATAAGTTTACTATAGAAGGTAATCTGAAATTCACTCAGGCTTTTAGCCAATATATTAAAAGTCCATCTATGTTTCAAAATTATGGTTTGGGTTATTTTTCAATTTTCATAAGATATTGATGCTTTCTCATTTCTAATTATATCTTTGACAACAGGGTTAAGTTTATGATGGGCATTTTAGCCAGTATAATTACAAATTTTAGAAATTTTGCATTTTGAGAATGGTTCTCTATAAATTTCAGATCTAATTTTGAAGGCTTATCAGTAAATTCTACTGTGAAAACAAAACAAACAAGCAATATATGAAGAAGCTATCAAATTCAATGGCTTCTATACTTTACAATGAACAGCCTGAAAAAACCTACCACAATAAACTGCTAAACTCACAATTAGAAACATGCTGCAAGTGCCAAATAGTATTTATACCAAGACAAGCACAGTTCCCGCAGTCACACAGAATGGGCCCAGAGGAAGCTAACATCACTAAAGCCTTTTGTGCTCTGATATAAACCCACCACCTAATCCTGAGCCTTTGCTCAACTCCTGCAGGCCACAGTTCCCTAAACCACAAGACATAATGGTCCCTCCTTTATTTCTAATGCTAACATACATCAGTCATGATTAAAAATAAGCAACTAAAAACTTGCTGTCAATTTTTCATCTGGCATTCATACTGATAACGTCAACAAATAAACAAACATATCAAGCTGTCTTGTGGGATGTTGCTCATGACACGTTGCCCCATTTTATGACTCCCTGGGAAAATCTTTGTCTTGGGTCTCATTATGAACAGTTCTGCTTCACTACTGAACCTTAAGGGCAGTATGAATCACAGAGCTGATTATGTTCCCCTCCTGTACTGGCTGCAGGAAAACTGAGAACCCGATGTTTGACTCACTTCTAACAAATGGTGCAGGGCCCTAAGGGATGCATTGGGATCCTAACTTAACTTTTTGTTTCATCCCACTTTCCCTTCACTTCCTCACTTAATCTTTTTTATCTTTTTTCTATTGTTTATATTTTTGAAAGCTAGTTTTAACCTTTTTTTGACACAAAGGAAATATTTCAAGTTGTTTTAATTTAATGACATCAATGCTAAATAGCAAAATCATTCCTTTAGTGACTTGCATTTTTCAAATGCTGTCACTATAAAGTATTAAAATTATGGTTTGGGTTATTTTTCAATTTTCATAAGATATTGATGCTTTCTCATTTCTAATTATATCTTTGACAACAGGGTTAAGTTTATGATGGGCATTTTAGCCAGTATAATTACAAATTTTAGAAATTTTGCATTTTGAGAATGGTTCTCTATAAATTTCAGATCTAATTTTGAAGGCTTATCAGTAAATTCTACTGTGAAAACAAAACAAACAAGCAATATATGAAGAAGCTATCAAATTCAATGGCTTCTATACTTTACAATGAACAGCCTGAAAAAACCTACCACAATAAACTGCTAAACTCACAATTAGAAACATGCTGCAAGTGCCAAATAGTATTTATACCAAGACAAGCACAGTTCCCGCAGTCACACAGAATGGGCCCAGAGGAAGCTAACATCACTAAAGCCTTTTGTGCTCTGATATAAACCCACCACCTAATCCTGAGCCTTTGCTCAACTCCTGCAGGCCACAGTTCCCTAAACCACAAGACATAATGGTCCCTCCTTTATTTCTAATGCTAACATACATCAGTCATGATTAAAAATAAGCAACTAAAAACTTGCTGTCAATTTTTCATCTGGCATTCATACTGATAACGTCAACAAATAAACAAACATATCAAGCTGTCTTGTGGGATGTTGCTCATGACACGTTGCCCCATTTTATGACTCCCTGGGAAAATCTTTGTCTTGGGTCTCATTATGAACAGTTCTGCTTCACTACTGAACCTTAAGGGCAGTATGAATCACAGAGCTGATTATGTTCCCCTCCTGTACTGGCTGCAGGAAAACTGAGAACCCGATGTTTGACTCACTTCTAACAAATGGTGCAGGGCCCTAAGGGATGCATTGGGATCCTAACTTAACTTTTTGTTTCATCCCACTTTCCCTTCACTTCCTCACTTAATCTTTTTTATCTTTTTTCTATTGTTTATATTTTTGAAAGCTAGTTTTAACCTTTTTTTGACACAAAGGAAATATTTCAAGTTGTTTTAATTTAATGACATCAATGCTAAATAGCAAAATCATTCCTTTAGTGACTTGCATTTTTCAAATGCTGTCACTATACCAATGCATAAGAGCATCCAAGTACCCATTTAATGATTTATGATCCTATGCCAAGATCTAGATTATAATTGTCATTTGGAGAAGTATTATCATTACTACATACTTTTAAGCCCTTATGTTTACAAAGATCTTTACAGTATTTCTCTAGTAAGGCTTCATGTTTGTTATCTCATTTGATTTTCTCAACAATCATATGAAACAGTTGCAGTGGTTATTAATGTGACTATCTTCAGACTTACAGAAGAGGAAAACAGGCTTGGAAAGGTTAAGTAACTTACCCACACTGACAAAGTTAATAAAGCAAAACCACAGGCTTTTATCCCAAGTCTAGTATTTTTCCCCATAACTATAAAATTTTGCCTCTTATACAGTGTATTCTTTGAAACTTTGTCCTAGGATTCCATGACTCAGATGTTTTATTTAGTTGGTTTTCTAAGCAGTATCAGCCTGCTAGTCAAGATCATGTCAATTACTCTTTGGTAATGGAACTTCAGCATGATGAGAACTAGACAGTCAAGACTCTGGAAAATGGTTTAACCATTAGAAGATGCATGAGCAATTTATTTCCTCCATTGGAATTTAGTGATGGCATTAAGAAAACTCATTCCTGCAACCTAACAAGGAACATAAATGCTTTAATGTGGTCTGCTAAAGTAGTCACACAGAGTAAAACTGCCTCTTGAGTCACTAGAGCTAGTAAAAACTATTTAGTAGCAGAAGATGAAATTTAGACAAGGCAAACTGAAGAGAAGATCTAGCCAACTGTTTCTTGAGGATGAACTCATACTACTTCAACCACATCTAAGAGAATCATGAAGTTCAAATTGTATTAATTTCTAAGTCATCAACATTGCTAATATGTGAGAGGACAAAATGTTGACAATTTGAACTCCTGAATAGACCTGAGCCTATTCATTATACAAGTCATGAATTTGGGAAGTGAACACTATATATGCAATTTTTCTGAGTTTTAATTTCTTCAGGGAAAATGAGGAACAGGAAGGTCAAAAAATACTTCCTAACTTATGATTGCATGAATACCTATTAATGCCATCTACTTGAAATACTATCAACTGGCCAGAATTTTAAAATATATTTATATAATGTGTGGGTAATGGGTAATGTTCCAGCACATTTAAATAATTATTCAGGAATTTGACTATTTTCCTTTAATCAACTTCAAACATTACTGGTTTGAATTACAAATCCCTGCCCACGAGACAATGTACTCATATGTGTCTTTTCTCAGCAGACTATGCTTTGGCTGTTCAAAATAATTCTGCTTTCCAATATCTTGACAATAGGATGAACATAAATAAGTTCATCTCTTACTTAGTTAATTAATTTTTACATACACATGGCCTGTATTCTCCCCAACTAATCTATAAAACTCTATGAAGATAGGACCATACATGTCATTTGAATAACTATATGCTGAATACTACGGAAAAGAATCTGCCTGCAATGCAGGACACCTGGGTTCAATCTCTGGGTTAGGAAGATTCCCTAGATAAGGGAACGGCCACCCATTACAGTATTCATTGCTAGAGAATCCCATGGCTCATCTGCGGTGTCAAAAAGAGTCGAACACAACTGAGTGACTTTCACTTTCATGCTCAGTACTTGTTTCACAGTCATTAGAATAAATGTATGCCAAAAAAAAAAAAAAATGAAAAATTTACCAGCAAAGACAAATCACAAAACTCAAACAGAGAAATATGGGCTTTTCACTACAGAGTTAAACCATACTATGCCTGGGCTCAAACCCTGTAACACATCTGTCTATGCCTAAGGAAGAGCAAATGGTAAGAAAAAGCAAAGCAAGGATAAGGGAACTATATGGCTTCCTGCTTTTACTGAAGAGAAGATCTAGCCAACTGTTTCTTGAGGATGAACTCATACTACTTCAACCACATCTAAGAGAATCATGAAGTTCAAATTGTATTAATTTCTAAGTCATCAACATTGCTAATATGTGAGAGGACAAAATGTTGACAATTTGAACTCCTGAATAGACCTGAGCCTATTCATTATACAAGTCATGAATTTGGGAAGTGAACACTATATATGCAATTTTTCTGAGTTTTAATTTCTTCAGGGAAAATGAGGAACAGGAAGGTCAAAAAATACTTCCTAACTTATGATTGCATGAATACCTATTAATGCCATCTACTTGAAATACTATCAACTGGCCAGAATTTTAAAATATATTTATATAATGTGTGGGTAATGGGTAATGTTCCAGCACATTTAAATAATTATTCAGGAATTTGACTATTTTCCTTTAATCAACTTCAAACATTACTGGTTTGAATTACAAATCCCTGCCCACGAGACAATGTACTCATATGTGTCTTTTCTCAGCAGACTATGCTTTGGCTGTTCAAAATAATTCTGCTTTCCAATATCTTGACAATAGGATGAACATAAATAAGTTCATCTCTTACTTAGTTAATTAATTTTTACATACACATGGCCTGTATTCTCCCCAACTAATCTATAAAACTCTATGAAGATAGGACCATACATGTCATTTGAATAACTATATGCTGAATACTACGGAAAAGAATCTGCCTGCAATGCAGGACACCTGGGTTCAATCTCTGGGTTAGGAAGATTCCCTAGATAAGGGAACGGCCACCCATTACAGTATTCATTGCTAGAGAATCCCATGGCTCATCTGCGGTGTCAAAAAGAGTCGAACACAACTGAGTGACTTTCACTTTCATGCTCAGTACTTGTTTCACAGTCATTAGAATAAATGTATGCCAAAAAAAAAAAAAAATGAAAAATTTACCAGCAAAGACAAATCACAAAACTCAAACAGAGAAATATGGGCTTTTCACTACAGAGTTAAACCATACTATGCCTGGGCTCAAACCCTGTAACACATCTGTCTATGCCTAAGGAAGAGCAAATGGTAAGAAAAAGCAAAGCAAGGATAAGGGAACTATATGGCTTCCTGCTTTTTACTGAAGTAGAACTTTGTAATACTGATTCAGAATATGGAGATAACAGGTATGAAACGAAGAGCCAAGTCTCCTTTTGGCAACCCCTTATCTGTATGACCTTAGGCAAGTTACTTCAGTTTCCTGAACCTTGATTCCCTCCACTGCAAAATAAGGCAGCAGTAATAGTACTTACCTCATAAAGCTGTCAATAAGGACTAAAAAGATTATGGGTATAAAGTGTCTAGGTTACCGCATGACTTTAATCAGTGGCTAGTATTATTAATTAGTTTGAGATAAATTTCTAGACTATTATTCCAAGAGGTATTTTTTAAAGAATCAGAATTATTAATCTCTGAGAGGGGTACAGTTCTTCACATATAGATTTCTATATAACCATATTCATGTTCACACATATACATATAAAATCCAGTAAGAATAAGCATTCAAAGTGTCCTTGGAAAAAAGAAAAAAACACAGAAGTCCTAGTACATAAGTAAGAAGCCTAATAAGAGAGAGGTCTGCAGAAAGACAATACAAAGTTCTGCCCCTTCCCTTTGCTGACAAGGAGTGTGCAGAATGAGGCAGGCTTCACTTGGAACCTCACAAAGCATTCCTACTTTTCTTTTTCTCTCTCATGAGTTTTCCTCTTTAAGGCAGGTGATCTTTCATGGTCCCAGAAAAGATAGGTCTGAGCTGCCAGACTCCCAAAGATGGTTCTCAGTCTTGTTACGTTACACACACACACACACACACACACACACACACACAAGGTTAGCTTTACATAATGATGATCTATCTAGAATGGAAAGTTGGGAAGAGCTACTGAAAGTCTTCAAGCAAAAACTGTGGAAAAGTCAGTGACTCCAGGATTATATTGACCTCTTTAGAACATACCCTTGTCCTAATACAATGATAAAATATGGGGCTGAGAAATCAGAAGTTTTCAGTGCAAAGAATAGTGCTAATTCTGAAAATGGGCTTTTACTGAAGTAGAACTTTGTAAAAAAAAGCAAAGCAAGGATAAAGGGAACTATATGGCTTCCTGCTTTACTGAAGTAGAACTTTGTAATACTGATTCAGAATATGGAGATAACAGGTATGAAACGAAGAGCCAAGTCTCCTTTTGGCAACCCCTTATCTGTATGACCTTAGGCAAGTTACTTCAGTTTCCTGAACCTTGATTCCCTCCACTGCAAAATAAGGCAGCAGTAATAGTACTTACCTCATAAAGCTGTCAATAAGGACTAAAAAGATTATGGGTATAAAGTGTCTAGGTTACCGCATGACTTTAATCAGTGGCTAGTATTATTAATTAGTTTGAGATAAATTTCTAGACTATTATTCCAAGAGGTATTTTTTAAAGAATCAGAATTATTAATCTCTGAGAGGGGTACAGTTCTTCACATATAGATTTCTATATAACCATATTCATGTTCACACATATACATATAAAATCCAGTAAGAATAAGCATTCAAAGTGTCCTTGGAAAAAAGAAAAAAACACAGAAGTCCTAGTACATAAGTAAGAAGCCTAATAAGAGAGAGGTCTGCAGAAAGACAATACAAAGTTCTGCCCCTTCCCTTTGCTGACAAGGAGTGTGCAGAATGAGGCAGGCTTCACTTGGAACCTCACAAAGCATTCCTACTTTTCTTTTTCTCTCTCATGAGTTTTCCTCTTTAAGGCAGGTGATCTTTCATGGTCCCAGAAAAGATAGGTCTGAGCTGCCAGACTCCCAAAGATGGTTCTCAGTCTTGTTACGTTACACACACACACACACACACACACACAAGGTTAGCTTTACATAATGATGATCTATCTAGAATGGAAAGTTGGGAAGAGCTACTGAAAGTCTTCAAGCAAAAACTGTGGAAAAGTCAGTGACTCCAGGATTATATTGACCTCTTTAGAACATACCCTTGTCCTAATACAATGATAAAATATGGGGCTGAGAAATCAGAAGTTTTCAGTGCAAAGAATAGTGCTAATTCTGAATATGTGCTCTGGTACTAGTGTACAACTTACTATTTACTGAAACAGTGAACTGAATAAGCCACTGAAATATTTTGAGAAGTACCTGAAAAGGCCTGGGACTTCCCTGGTGGCTCAGTGGTAAAGAATCTGCCTGCCAATGCAGGAGAGAAGGGTTCAATCCCTGATTCAGAAGATTCCACAGGCCATGAAGCAATTAAGCCCATGCAACAAAACTATTTCACTCTAGAGCTCAGGAGCTGGAACCATGAGACCATATGCCACAACTACTGAAGCCCATGCACTCTAGAGCCTGTCCTCTGCAACAAGAGAAGCCATCAAAATGAGAAATCTGTTCATTGCAACTATAGGGTAGCTGCAACTGGCTGCAACTAGAGAAAACCCTCCCTAGCAACAAAGACCCAGCAATGCCAAAAATAAATAAATAAATAAAATTACTTTTTTAAAAAATTACTTTTCTGTGTTATAGAACACAACAAAAGATTTAAGAACTCTGGAAAAGTATAAGGTCTTGACTTAAAGTTACACAGCAGTGGCTTCCCTGGTAGCTCAGTGGTAAAGAGTTCACCTGTCAATGCAGGAGACATGAGTTCAATCCCTGATCTGGGAAGATCCCACATGCTGTGGAGTAGCTAAGCCCATAAGCCACAACTACTGAGCCAGTGCTCTAGAGCCTCAGAGCCTCAACTATTGAGCTCATGTGCCGCAATTACTGAAGCCAGTGTGAAGCCTGAGTTCCACAGCAAGATAAGTCACCACAACAAGAATCTTCTGCTCACCTGAACTAGAGAATCACCCCCACTCCCTGCAACTAGAGAAGAGCCAATGGCAGCAGTGAAAACCCAAAATAGCTATAAATAGATAAATAAATAAATAATCAAAAAAACAAAAAGATACACAGCAACCCTATCTGGGACTTCTATAAAATCAAAAGGTTATATGAAGACAGAAACTCACAAATATCATCATGTGTTGAAACCAAAGCATGAGTTCAAGAGCAAGAGTTCTGAATTCCCTTCAGAAAGGAAGAAAAAAGGAGAAACAATGCAACTGCTTTCTACACTTTAAAGCCAACAATGTTGAGGGTTTCAGAACATCCCTTCATTTCCTTATTTCCAAAGGCTGCTCAAGGACCCAACGGATGTGGGCAAAGGGATGATGACATCAGAACGTGCATCTTTGATTGGAATCAGTGCATGTTTAATTTAGAAAACCTTGCTGAGGACCTTTCAATTGATTTCCATCCTCAGAAGTATTATTCTCTCTATATTTTAAAAGAGTAAAGTAGGAAGGGAGAATTACAGGGTTAAAAAGGACCACAGGCCATGAAGCAATTAAGCCCATGCAACAAAACTATTTCACTCTAGAGCTCAGGAGCTGGAACCATGAGACCATATGCCACAACTACTGAAGCCCATGCACTCTAGAGCCTGTCCTCTGCAACAAGAGAAGCCATCAAAATGAGAAATCTGTTCATTGCAACTATAGGGTAGCTGCAACTGGCTGCAACTAGAGAAAACCCTCCCTAGCAACAAAGACCCAGCAATGCCAAAAATAAATAAATAAATAAAATTACTTTTTTAAAAAATTACTTTTCTGTGTTATAGAACACAACAAAAGATTTAAGAACTCTGGAAAAGTATAAGGTCTTGACTTAAAGTTACACAGCAGTGGCTTCCCTGGTAGCTCAGTGGTAAAGAGTTCACCTGTCAATGCAGGAGACATGAGTTCAATCCCTGATCTGGGAAGATCCCACATGCTGTGGAGTAGCTAAGCCCATAAGCCACAACTACTGAGCCAGTGCTCTAGAGCCTCAGAGCCTCAACTATTGAGCTCATGTGCCGCAATTACTGAAGCCAGTGTGAAGCCTGAGTTCCACAGCAAGATAAGTCACCACAACAAGAATCTTCTGCTCACCTGAACTAGAGAATCACCCCCACTCCCTGCAACTAGAGAAGAGCCAATGGCAGCAGTGAAAACCCAAAATAGCTATAAATAGATAAATAAATAAATAATCAAAAAAACAAAAAGATACACAGCAACCCTATCTGGGACTTCTATAAAATCAAAAGGTTATATGAAGACAGAAACTCACAAATATCATCATGTGTTGAAACCAAAGCATGAGTTCAAGAGCAAGAGTTCTGAATTCCCTTCAGAAAGGAAAAAAAAAAAAGGAGAAACAATGCAACTGCTTTCTACACTTTAAAGCCAACAATGTTGAGGGTTTCAGAACATCCCTTCATTTCCTTATTTCCAAAGGCTGCTCAAGGACCCAACGGATGTGGGCAAAGGGATGATGACATCAGAACGTGCATCTTTGATTGGAATCAGTGCATGTTTAATTTAGAAAACCTTGCTGAGGACCTTTCAATTGATTTCCATCCTCAGAAGTATTATTCTCTCTATATTTTAAAAGAGTAAAGTAGGAAGGGAGAATTACAGGGTTAAAAAGGACCAAAGCCTCAGACTGCCAGGACAGAAATAAAGGCAGTTTTTTGGAATACGAGAGGATGAACAGAAATTGGTGGACAGAAATCTACGGTGCCAATAGAAAGAAAAGGGAATAATGATGAATTTAGCTTTTTAAATGCTGTTTTAAATGTTGAGAGGGACATTCTAGGTATAGGTGACAAGAAGTATGGGGTAGCAGGTGGAAGACAAACAGAGACGAGAACTGTCAACAAAGACAGGTTAAGTATGAGAATGCATGACACTTCACTACAATAATAAACTCTCATGTGTAATCAAAGAACAAATTTCCACCAAAATCAATCTCAAAAGATTCACCTGCGAATATCTATTTTTATATATATAAAATAATATTCATGATTAAATAAATGTGCTTACTAAATGTCTGGTCTCACTAGATGACTCCAGATCCAGAGCAAGGGAAGGAAAGCAGCATAGTATTTCAGGAACCTTTCTACAAAGTGCTTCTTAATCCCCTATGTATGTATGCATGCTTTTGCAAGCCTCTAGGCTCTCAGGTAAACACATCTTTGCTCTTAATAATCTGTGAATACAATGCTATATAATGAAAAAAGATCAAAATGATGATGCTTTCCATCTACATACAGCCAAAATACAGAAATTGCTGGTGCCACCTATTGTTGAAAATACAGAACTGAAAGGCTAGGAGCTTAGGAGCTGACTTCCATACAGCGAAACTCTGCTCTATTATCCACTCACACACAAATTTTAAAATCTACTGGCTTTAAAATAAAGAGAGCCAAATAAAGAGAGTCTGAAATAAAATAAACCACCTATGGGTATTAACAGCTCTTACATAATGTTATGGAATACAAGAAGATTCTAGCAATAATTATCAATTTTACTGTAAAAAATCATGAAGCAGGCTTATATATTCTAATAGAGTATGAGCTCCAAAATAAGTTGTTAGGTGTAAAGAAACATGGCTGGTATGTATGATATGCTACCATTTATTTAAAACAATGGAACGGGCTTCCCCTGGTGGTCCAGTGGATAAGGACACCACCTTGCAGTGCAAGGGGTGCCGGTTCGATCCCTGGCCTGGGAAGATCCCACATGCCGTGGAGCGGCTGGACTGATGTGTCCAATTACCGAGCCGGAGCTCTGGAGCGCATGCGCCCAGGGCCGGTGCTCTGCGACAACAGAGGCCACCCCGATGGGAGGCCCGCAGGAGCCAAAGAACAAAGACGGATGAAAATAGAGAAATGAAAGACCAATAGAAGTGGCCCGCCCACTCCCCTCCCTCCCCAACCCGACCCCCGCCCAAAATAAATAAATAAATAAATCTTTAAAAAATAAATAAATAAAATAAAATAAAAAATAAAACAAAACAATGGAACATGCACATACACGCAGAGCAGATCTCAGGAAGGGAATACAGAGCGGCAATACCCACTATCTCTGAGAATGAGGCCTAAAGGAAAGAATGGGATAGAATTGGAGACTTGCTTATACTGAACGCACTTTGTGTGAATTTTACCATGCACACATACTATCTTTTTGGAATATTTTTAATAATCATTTTAAATAAATAATAATTTTGAAAACAGGTGATATTAAATTATTGTACACACAGAAAGGATTTCAAGCCTTTTAGTTTATGCTGGTTACCGTAACCAGTTCCCAGAGCTCAGGATCTAAGTGTAAGAGCACGAGATACTAGAACGACAGGAAAGCTACAGCAGGTCTTCCACAGATTTTAAAGGAGGCCTGGAAAAGGTGCCTGGAGCACATGTGACCTGTACACCTGAAGCAGTCAAGATACATTTAAAAGTGGCTTGAACCATGGATAATTTTTGGTTCCCTGAACTTAATAAGATGTGTAAAAAATAAATATTTGCAATTTTATCAACATTTGCCTTCATAAAAGCTTTGATATAAACAAAGTATTTACCACCTACCATATTATTTCTTATTTAAAAAAAGAAAGAAAATCCTAACAACTCATGAAGCTTTTTCAGCTATTTCATAACAACACACATGAAAGGCAAGTGGAAGGTTATATTTGAGTATGCATCATATCAAATGTCACATCTCCTGAAAATTGGTTTTGGAGAATAATTTCTGTAAACTTACATAATCCTTAATATCATCATCCTTAATTCAAGATAATACTGACATTTACACTGAACATGAGGTCTTAAAATTGATTCTTAATCTTACCCAGTCAAGGTAACACCAGGAATAAGTCCCTTAATTTCTGAAGCAATTCTACAAGACAGGAAAAAAGACAGGCAGACAGAAATACAATACAATGGTACCTTGGCATTCCTGGGGAAATGACTTTTAAAGCAAGTAGACTGGCAAAGAGAAAATAGTACAATTTAGATCAAGTCAGCCCTGTGGTCCCAAGCTCTAAAACAGTTTCTCTGATCTAAATACATATTTTACATTTTAAAATTTAATTTAAAAAAAGAGAAAATCAAGAATGTATCATTAGTCTCAAAGGCAAGGTAAATTTCAATCAACTAGAAAATAAACATAAATAAATTGCAATTGAGATTAAAGAAATTAAGGACTCCTCAAACAGAAGCAGGCAGCAATAAGAGAACTGGACTTCTGAGGGGTATGCAGGACTAAATGGTCATGTGCTAGATGGAGATGAGCGTAGGTTACTGCCTAAAGTCAAAGACTGAAGTGAGGCTACCTCCCTCTGCTGCAAATGTCCAAGTACCCACACATTTATGAAAGGAATCTAGATGAAGTAACAGAGGCTCTACTGATGAAGATTCCTTGGCCCTACCAGCAGATATGGGCACAGGAGAAGAAGAAAGAATTCTTAATAGAGGAATTGGGTCAGACTGCCTGCTTGTTCCATGAAGCTATGATATTCTCCAAATCATCACAGAGCAAGGATATAATAAACAGTACTATAATACTCAATTATGGACTGGGCCTGAGGCACCAGGTAAAGGCAAATGCAAAACCACAAAAGCATTAGTCAAGAAGGAAGAATGAGAAAAAGAAACAACAGAAGAAAGCAAAAATCCCTCACATTCAAAAAGAATCCACAAACTAAAATTCCAAACATGTAAAAGGATCTAATTCTGAGAAAGTCAAATCAACCATCAAGTTATGAATTCAGCCCAAATGAAATTAATTTCATAGAACAGACAAAGAGTTTAAAGTACATAGGTTTGGAGTGATTAATAAGATAAATAAAGAAGCAATATTCTTTAAAAATAAGAACAGATTTATGAAAACAAAAGATAAAATAGAAAATAAGAACAGGTAGACATAAAAAGGGCTTTCCAGGTGGTGCTAGTGGTAAAGAACCAACCCACCTGCCAATGCAGGAAACGCAGGTTCAACTCCTGGTAGGGAATATCCCCTGGAGGAGGGCATGACAACCCACTCTATTATCTGTGCCTGAAGAACATCATGGACAGAGGAGCCTGGATGGCTATAGTTAATGAAGTGGCAGAGTCAGACACAACTGAGGCGACTTAGCACACATATACAGACATAAGAAAAGGAACACATTAAAATATTAGAGGACTTCCCTGGTGGCCCAGTGGTTAAGGACACTGCCTTGCAGTGCAAGGGGCGCCGGTTCGATCCCTGGCCTGGGAAGATTCCACGTGCCACAGAGCAGCAGGATCAATGTGTCCAACTACTACGCCGCAGCTCTGGAGTGCATGTGCCCAGAGCCAGTGCTCTGCAGCGACAGAGGCCACTACAATGTGGGAGGCCCACACAGGCCAGAGAATAGAGATAAAGAAATGAAAGATCAATAGAAGTGGCCAAAAAAAAAAATTAGAAAGTATATTAACTGAACCAGAAAAATTCAATAAACGAGGTAAAAACTGTACTTTACATATCCAGAAGGAAAAGGAAGCATAGGGGGAAAATGTTTTTTTCTTTAAATATTAAAGTTCAATTAAGATATTCAAAAGAAATACTGAAAGCCTTCATTACATGTGTAATAACAATTTCAGGGGGAAAAAATAGAGAGAATTACAAAGCTCTCTATCCCACAACTGGAGAAAGAAACAACTTCTTAGACTTAAAGCATAAATAGGATAAGTAAAGATAAATCTACATCTAATACACTAAGATAAAAACAGAAAAACATCAGAAGAAAGCAAAACTCCTAGTGGAACTAGTTAGATGATTAGCAAACTTTGGAAAAACAAAATTAAAGGCCACAATGCTAAAAGTTTCAAGGAAAATTCCTGTCAATCTAGAATTTTATGTCCAAAAGAAGTGCTTTCTGGAAGCGCTCATAATAAAATGAAGAAGTTACAAGATCTAGAAAAGACTTCCAATATAAGGAAGCCTATGTTATTCCTATTCTTTCTTTCTCGTAAAGAAAATCAAGTTTAAATAAATCATTTACTAAAATTTGCATTTACTAAGTTCAGTTTAAATATTTGGCACTAAGAGACAAGTAAGTGATAGGTTAAAGTTGCCCAGGAAACATTAACCATACCAAAGAGTAGAACCATAATCCTAATACCTCCAGTAGAATTCGTATGCAGGCAAAGTGTTCAGTGTTTGGGTCTGTTTCTTTTCTATGCAAGAATATCATCAACAAGTCTCTGCTCCCAGGACCACTACATGATAGTAATACTTACATTAACACAGAGGATGAGTTCCAATGACCAATTACATAATTTTGGTACCAATGACACAAACACTCTGGTGACCTCTTTTTCAAAGAGAAAGTATCCCCACATTATCTTCAATCCTTAAAAATGGCAGACAAGGGGATTTCTTCCTTCAAATCCCTCCACCTTGGCTAAGGGGAGCTCTGTTCAAGTATAATGAAGTCTATAGGACTTACAGGACACTCCAATGAGCATTTACGATGACTCACACTCCAAGACCTGGTATAACTACTGTAGTTTAGTTACATAAGTCCACACACAATCAGCCTTAGGGATGAAAAACCTTTGACTAAAGTCACTCATTAGACCCTCATACAGGTTTTCCTGCATTTTCAATGATATTACTACTTCACTGTCCTTCCCAGGGCCATGTGTCTATGGGATGCCTCAGCCTTTTGTGTTCTTTTCCACTTCTCGATACCCTTAAGCACTCTGATCAGCATTAGTTAGAATAGCACTCCTCATAGGTCTACTTTCCACCCCCTGCCTCCCAAGCATTAGAGATTAAAAGATAGCATAGTTTAGAATCTGGAGAGATCCTTGGTCAACCATTTCTCCCTATCTCATCTATTCAATCTTTCAGAAACAGGAATCCTGGTAGACAAGAAATCACATCCAGGCACTTGGAGAGGCAGAGTGGTGTAGTGGGATGAATATGGCTCAAAAGATGCAGTTGACTGCTCATTTTTAACTGCTTTGAGTCTGAATTTCCTCACAGACATAACAGGATAATGTTATAAAAGTGCCTGGTATATAGTAAAACCTGAATTAGTGTTAAACCATTGTTATGTTAATCCATTACTTGTATATTGATTCTTAATACTGAGAAGTTCAGTGACTTGCTGAAGATCACAAAGCTATCAAGAGACAGTGTCAAGATTAGAACATAGGTCCATCTGCATTAGACCCCACAGTCCTAGCTCTTAGACACTATATTCTTTGCCCCCTCACAAACACTACTGAAGTTGAAAGGACTATAAAACATGCCACTCCATACACTCCCTGGCACCAGTCTCACTTGCTTCAGTCAGGTATGGAAAGTTGTACCCCACTGAACTCAACAGAAATATGATGGGTAGGAGGGGTTTGGTCATTGAGTGGGAAATGCTGGGAAGAGCCTCCTGAAATATGCAGAAAGAGAGAAGGCTCCCATACGTACAAGTCCTTCGGATTCAGAATGAAACTCCATCAGCTTCAAATTTCTAACAACTGATCTCCAGTGATTCAGTCACACTGGAATTAAGCTCAGAATGTTTCTTGTAGTGATTCAGTCCTTTTGGTAAGTGCCAAACAGAGCAGAAGAATTCATTCACCCCCACTTACTCCTACTGGCTTAGACTAGCACCCTTTCTAATAGGCAACAGTCATCCTTTCTGTACTTCATGGAATCAAGGTCCTCTGTGAGTGTGAAATGTGTGAGTGTATGTGTGTATGTGAATGCACAAGGAGCTGTGGGAGTGTGTAAAAATGTACTCTGTCAGGGCACCAAAGAATTTCCAAAGCTACAAAAATCTGTCATCTTGAATGGAAACCAAGATCATTTTCATTTAATCACTTCACTGTACTTAAACATCAATAGTAATGGGGCTGTGTCCTGGTGAAAACTGATTAAAGAAAATCAAAAGAAAGAAACAGAGGACTGAGTCAAGCTTTCTCTGTAGAGAGCATCTTGGCATACTGATGAGTTTCTTTTTCAGATAGTGCCAAATGACAGAGACAACAATCACCCCAAAAAAGCAAAATATCCATGTAAAAGAGATTGTGAGTACGGCTCAAGCTGCTTACTGATTAACACTTTTGCACACAACACTCAGCACAAACCTGCGTAGTCATTGTTCCTAGTAAAACAAGCCTTTGTTGACAACTGGAGACAAATGATCCTTACTGACCAAGTTCACTGTTCTCACACAGCTTAAGAGTTGGAGCACTGCTCCCTGGCCACAGCCAGGAAAACTTGACATGGTTGTCAAAAAAAAAAAAAAAGAAAGAAAAGAAAAAGGGAAAGAAAGAGAAAAGAAAAAGAGAAGGAAAACCTTTTGTTTTGAAGGCAAGAAGTCTGAACAATCTCATGCACTAAATATGTTCGTGGTTTACATCAACAGTCTGTCTTCTTCACTTATTAAAGTTGTGAATTTTTAAACTGTTCCTATTCCAACCAAAAAAACTTATACTATTAAAAATTCCCACTTATAAAAGTATTTCCCTTTTCCACATGGGTTGGGATGTGACAGATTGATGTTTAAACAGTTTTTTGTTACAGTATTTGCAAATATTGGCTGTAGCAGTAAGCTGTAGAAGCCTTCCTCATTTTAAGAAAACCTAGATGGAAAAATATCTGAAGTTTCAAGCAGAATAGTCTAATTTCTGTTCTATTGATCCAAAAAATAAACACATTCATTTCAGGGTTACTTTTGATAATGCTGTGCAAGTTTCCCACAGCATTTCATTTACTCACTTATATTACTGAGCTCCACTGTGTATGGGGCGTTTTTAGGTGTTAGCTCATAAACAAAATTCAGTTTATTAAAGTTGTATTTACTCCCAGATTTTAGACCTCAAAACACATGAGACAATGTAAACCTAAAAAAATAATAATAAAAATAAATTAATTAAAATTCCCCTCACTGAAGGTTATCTAAAACTTCCTACTGGAAGATGGTTGTTTTTTTTTTCTTTCTTTCTTTTTTTTGTCCACAGCAATTCATTAAAAATATTCTTTGAGGCCAGGATACCCTTAGGAGATGACTTTCCATCACCTCAGGTGAGAATAATTTTCAGTTGCATTAAATCTAGGGAATCTTTCATGCAGTATAATCTTGTTAGGCATCAGTTGCCACAACTAATCATTAACTCTACCACGTGACAATCACAGAAATGTTTTAGAAAGTAATTTGACAATAAGCATAATCATTAAGAAATGCTCATTTCCATCACTGATCCTATTTTAAAATAATTTTAGGAAATAATCCAAAAATATAAAAAGCAAAGCTGTGTTACACAAAGACTTGTTATAACAAAACACCCTTTAAAATAACCTAAATATCTAACATAAGACATAGTTACATACAGTTTATAAGTAGACTATTATGTGACCCTAAAAATTATGACAACATGAACTAGCCACTGAAGAGAACTTTACATTAACTGAGAAAAAATGAGACTATAGAATTAAGTCTACACTATGGCTATATATATTCTAAAATAAACAAAAAAAGCAAAAATAGTAGTTTCTGGTACAAGAAGAAATCTCTACTTCTGGGTCAACAGTTAGCATTGAGGCATGACTAAAATCCTAGAAGTAGGACCTTTATGATTCTGAAATAATTACTTTTCAAAACTACAGGTCAGGTATTTGGCACTTTCATTACCAATTTCTATTACCTTTTTTACTTCCAATCTCATAAATGCAAACTTTTTAACATGGTTATCAAACCTGATTCTCATGCCTGATTAACTGTCATAAGAAGTGCCTTTTTTTTACAGTTTTCACCATTATTTCAGTTGAGATTAACAAATGACAGTTTCATTTTTTTTCTTCCTGTTTTTGGAAACACTGAAAGCATATTATCTCTCTTCTAGCCCTCTGTTACTTCATTGCTTTATCCAATGGATGTGGCTTTAAATAACTTTCTCTTCCTCAGTTAATTCACTAGTCCAGCAGGTTTCACATAGACAAGTTGTCCTCTCATGTTCTTTATTCTACCTTTGACCTGAGACTGTCTAGATCACCTTCCTCAGAATTTCTACCTAAGAGTACTCTAGAACAAAAAATTTCTCCCAAATTTCCTTTTGCCAATTTCCTGTTGTCAGTGGTATGTCTTGTTTCCCTACCAGTGAGCACAATGTCAAGGCTGTCATGTTTACTCCTTGGGAAAGAATCTCCCAGTCTGTTTCATGCAAAGCTGATTTCCCTACAGAGCTTCAGATAATGTAAAGCAATGTAGCTAAAAGGAAGACCAAAAGGGAGGGAAGTGATCTCTTAGTAGACACTCAATAATTATCCCTCTCCACCTCTGCCCAGAATAGAATGGACATAGGAGAGGGAATTGTTACTTTACTATGAAGAGGAATAAAATATAAATATACTCTTCTTTTGTTTGAGAATGAGAGAGCCTACCTGTATGAGAGAAGATATTAATCAACCCCCAACATTCTAACTTCCTTCCTGAAACAACCTAGACCTATCAGTTCACAATTGAAAAAAAAAAAATCAAGTGCCAAATATTCCACCACCCTGCAGTGCTAAAACCACTGTGGCTTACTTGAACTCAGAAGGCCTCTTATAATTGTTTATGGACAACATAATACAAATGTTACCAAGTTTCCCTCAGTCACTGGTAACAGGAAAATGAACAATTTTCTAGCAAGTGTTCTCCCAGTGTGTCATTCCTTATGAGTCAGATACTTTCTATCACTGTATTTTGTGCCTACTTAACATCTTTCTTCAAGAACTGGCTTTCTTTAATTAAACCCTGAAGCATTCATGTCCCAAAGTTCTCTGTCATAAGAAGTGCCTTTTTTTTACAGTTTTCACCATTATTTCAGTTGAGATTAACAAATGACAGTTTCATTTTTTTTCTTCCTGTTTTTGGAAACACTGAAAGCATATTATCTCTCTTCTAGCCCTCTGTTACTTCATTGCTTTATCCAATGGATGTGGCTTTAAATAACTTTCTCTTCCTCAGTTAATTCACTAGTCCAGCAGGTTTCACATAGACAAGTTGTCCTCTCATGTTCTTTATTCTACCTTTGACCTGAGACTGTCTAGATCACCTTCCTCAGAATTTCTACCTAAGAGTACTCTAGAACAAAAATTTCTCCCAAATTTCCTTTTGCCAATTTCCTGTTGTCAGTGGTATGTCTTGTTTCCCTACCAGTGAGCACAATGTCAAGGCTGTCATGTTTACTCCTTGGGAAAGAATCTCCCAGTCTGTTTCATGCAAAGCTGATTTCCCTACAGAGCTTCAGATAATGTAAAGCAATGTAGCTAAAAGGAAGACCAAAAGGGAGGGAAGTGATCTCTTAGTAGACACTCAATAATTATCCCTCTCCACCTCTGCCCAGAATAGAATGGACATAGGAGAGGGAATTGTTACTTTACTATGAAGAGGAATAAAATATAAATATACTCTTCTTTTGTTTGAGAATGAGAGAGCCTACCTGTATGAGAGAAGATATTAATCAACCCCAAGATTCTAACTTCCTTCCTGAAACAACCTAGACCTATCAGTTCACAATTGAAAAAAAAAAAATCAAGTGCCAAATATTCCACCACCCTGCAGTGCTAAAACCACTGTGGCTTACTTGAACTCAGAAGGCCTCTTATAATTGTTTATGGACAACATAATACAAATGTTACCAAGTTTCCCTCAGTCACTGGTAACAGGAAAATGAACAATTTTCTAGCAAGTGTTCTCCCAGTGTGTCACTCCTTATGAGTCAGATACTTTCTATCACTGTATTTTGTGCCTACTTAACATCTTTCTTCAAGAACTGGCTTTCTTTAATTAAACCCTGAAGCATTCATGTCCCAAAGTTCTCTGTGAGTCAGGCTTTCCCTGGAGTTCAGACTTTTGAAATGGCCAGTAGAGAGATGTGCTAAAACCACTGTAACTACTGCAGCTATGGATGAAGCTGCTGTAACTCTTCGCCATGAGGAAACGAGTTTAAAACAAATTATTAAAGAGTTGTTCTCTAGCCACAGAAGTCACAGCTTCTTTTCCTCTGCAACTGGGGATGATGAAGTTCTCATGTATTCCCATGAGCAGACCTAAGCTGTGGGTGCCAGATTCTACACCATTTCTAGAGACATGGATGCCAATTCTAGAACTTTAGTCATTAATGAGAAAACAAGGATGAGAATTACTACATTAGGTTCCCTTTTTGTTGTTGTTGTTCATTGAAAAATGATCCAAAATTCTTCTGTGGTTTTCCACGACCTATTTCACTTCTCTGATTAGATTACATCTAGAATGTTAAGCAAACATAAATACTTTATATAGTCGTTTCTACTTGACTATACCAACAGCTGATTTAAAAGTATTGTGGGGCTTCCCTGGTGGTCCAGTGGGTAAGCATACCGCCTTGCAGTGCAAGAGGCGCTGGTTCGAGCCCTGGCCTGGGAAGATCCCACGTGCTGTGGAGCGGCTGGACTGATGTGTCCAGTTACCGAGCTGGAGCTCTGGAGCGCATGCACCCAGAGCCAGCACTCTGCAACAACAGAGGCCACCATGATGGGAGGCCCACAAGAGCCAAAGAACAAAAAAGACGGATGAAAATAGACAAATGAAAGACCAATAGAAGTGGCCCGCCCACCCCCTCCCTCCCCAACCCCCTCCCCCAACCCAAATAAATAAATAAATAAATAAAAGTATTGTGAAGTTACGCCTAGGTGCTGCAGAAAAGAGGACCATGGACAATGAGCACTATCCAGTATGATCACCATGTTTGGAGTGTGAGCAAATGATGTCTGTTTCCTCACTCTGGATCACTAGACCTTTATCAGAAGAAAGGGTGATAGATCCGGTCTCACCCATCTGCATTATGTTATAAACTATGCCAATTTTTAAATTTAGTTTGTTCATGTTGAATTATTTCTACGACCATTTAACTTTACCTTTTTCACAGTGGAATTGAAGTTGATAGATAAAATTATGTTAGTAATAGACATATATCTTATCTTTTCTCATGATTATTTCATCACCTAAAAGCTAACTCTGATCCTCTGTTCCTAAGGTTTTCCCTTCAGAAAAAAAAAAAAAAAATTGTTTTAAGTAACTATCATATACAAGATTATAAAAGAGCACTACATCATAAAACTAATAGATAACCTTATCTTGTTCATATAGTCTGAATGCATTAGTCTCATAATTCAAGTAAAGCAAAAATGTCAGAAAACATTTAAAATATAAGTTGGATATATACAAATATGGAATCACCACGTTGCATACCTGAAACTAATATATTATGTGTCAACTATATCTCACTAAGATTAACTAGTTAGATAAAATGTGAACTAGAATGCTAAAAGGAATAAGAAAACTAAACAGCATATCCCTGTTCATTTAATTTCACTAAAAGAAATACTCAAATGAAAAGAAATGATATAGATTGAGAAAAGAGAACTATGGCTACTCTGAAGAAGAAAACACATACATGTATATCTGTAGGGTGCATAATTTTTTACACTAATTTCTACTGAAACTAACCTTTATAGTCCTCTTCTTTCAGAATATTGATTTCCAAATAACTACTCTCATCACTAGACAACCCATCTTTATAATTATGACCTTACCAGAGTTTCCTTGCCTTTTTGTGCATGCTCTGGAGCCTAAAGGTGCAGTAAAGTCAAGACTGGAAGAGGTGTGGTGGGTTACAGTGCACAGGAAAGGCAGCACCTCTACAAGTATTGCCAACAAGCAAAATAAAATGAGCTCCGAACCCTAGGAGAAAGATGGCGTGTCTCAAGGTAATTCAGTATCAATTGTTTTTGCAGGACTTGTGCTTTATGTTTTAAAATGCAAGGATATTTTGTATTACACTCATAAAATAGCCATATTTGTTTAAATACAAAATTAACACTGTCGTTCTATATGTCTTGGAGTAAAATTATACCATATTTATCTTGTGGCTTTGAGGCCCTTAGCAATGAAAAGAACACTTAACAGGGATGCCTCAGCAGTCTGAGTAGTAGAGGAAAGCCATTTTGCTGCTATGGATCCTTCCTGCTCCAGCTCAGACCCCTGGAAATAACTTCCAAACTGGTCAGTTTCAGGTACGTTGTGTCTTTTACAGTCCCTCATTGTAACACTTGGCTGGTTTTCATCTTTAATTCTCCTGTATCTCCAGGAAGTGGAAAAAAAAAAAAATGTGTGCCAGTCAATCTATAGAAAATCTGCTCAGGCTTGGCTATTATCCAGGAAATCCTATACTTGTTGCTCAACAACTTTCTTTCTGAGGAATAATTTTCTTTATTCAGAGCTCTGTAATATCAATCTGTTCCTTCTGAGGTAAAAATCAAACACACAGTGGTATTCTAAAGTCCCAAGCTCAACAAAAACTCTTGAGTCCAGCTACTTATTGGGCATGACCAAAGCATACCATGGAACTGCCCTGGCTGATGCAGACTGCCTGGTAGCAGGCTCCCTGTACCAAATGAGATCTAATACTTGGAAATCACAGACTCCCTGTCCTCTACTATAGGGCACTCTCAGGTCTCTAGACCTGTGTTATTCAAATGAGTAGCCAACAGGGCTACCATCACTAGAAAAAACCTCATCTTTATAATTTTCATTTTTGAAACTAACCTTTATAGTCCTCTTCTTTCAGAATATTGATTTCCAAATAACTACTCTCATCACTAGACAACCCATCTTTATAATTATGACCTTACCAGAGTTTCCTTGCCTTTTTGTGCATGCTCTGGAGCCTAAAGGTGCAGTAAAGTCAAGACTGGAAGAGGTGTGGTGGGTTACAGTGCACAGGAAAGGCAGCACCTCTACAAGTATTGCCAACAAGCAAAATAAAATGAGCTCCGAACCCTAGGAGAAAGATGGCGTGTCTCAAGGTAATTCAGTATCAATTGTTTTTGCAGGACTTGTGCTTTATGTTTTAAAATGCAAGGATATTTTGTATTACACTCATAAAATAGCCATATTTGTTTAAATACAAAATTAACACTGTCGTTCTATATGTCTTGGAGTAAAATTATACCATATTTATCTTGTGGCTTTGAGGCCCTTAGCAATGAAAAGAACACTTAACAGGGATGCCTCAGCAGTCTGAGTAGTAGAGGAAAGCCATTTTGCTGCTATGGATCCTTCCTGCTCCAGCTCAGACCCCTGGAAATAACTTCCAAACTGGTCAGTTTCAGGTACGTTGTGTCTTTTACAGTCCCTCATTGTAACACTTGGCTGGTTTTCATCTTTAATTCTCCTGTATCTCCAGGAAGTGGAAAAAAAAAAAAATGTGTGCCAGTCAATCTATAGAAAATCTGCTCAGGCTTGGCTATTATCCAGGAAATCCTATACTTGTTGCTCAACAACTTTCTTTCTGAGGAATAATTTTCTTTATTCAGAGCTCTGTAATATCAATCTGTTCCTTCTGAGGTAAAAATCAAACACACAGTGGTATTCTAAAGTCCCAAGCTCAACAAAAACTCTTGAGTCCAGCTACTTATTGGGCATGACCAAAGCATACCATGGAACTGCCCTGACTGATGCAGACTGCCTGGTAGCAGGCTCCCTGTACCAAATGAGATCTAATACTTGGAAATCACAGACTCCCTGTCCTCTACTATAGGGCACTCTCAGGTCTCTAGACCTGTGTTATTCAAATGAGTAGCCAACAGCTAGATGTGGCTATTGAGTGCTTAAAATGCGGTTAATCCAAATAGAGATACATTACACAAAGTACACAGCACATTCAGGAGACTTAATATGAAAACAGTAAAATATCTCATTGATGCATTTTTCATTGATTATATATGATAAGTATTATAATATTTTAGATATAATGTGTTAAATTAAATCTATTATTAAAATTAATTTTTAAAACCTAAATAGATGTTTCTCCAAAGAGATACAGATGGTCAACAGGCACATGAAAAGGTGCTCAGCCCTGCTAATTATTAGAAAAAATGCAAATGAAAACTACAATGAGGTCCACCTCACACCAGTCAGAATGAGCATCATTTAAAAATCTATAAATAACAAATGTTAGAGAGGGTGTGGAGGAAAGGGAATCCTCCTATACTGTTGGTGGGAACATAAATTTGTATAGCCACTATGGAAAGCAGTATGGAGTTTTCTTAAAAAACTAAAAATAGTAACCATATGATCCAACGATCTCACTTAAGCATATATCCAAAGTAGTTACAATTAAATAAGATGAGTGCATGGTAAGTTGCTTCAGTTGTGTCTGACTCTTTGCAACTCAGTGGACTGTAGCCCACCAGACTATTCTGTCTATGGAATTTTCTCAACCCAGGGACCGAACCTGGATCTCACGCCTCCTAAATTGGCAGGCAGGCTCCTTACCACTAGTACTACCTGGAAAGCCCTATAATTAGAAAAGATACATGCATCCCAATGCTCAAAGCAGCACTATTTACAATAGTCAAAACATGTAAACAACATAAATGTCCATCAACAAATGAACAGATAAAGAAGATATGGTATACATTTGTGCGCGCGCACACACACAATGGAATACTACTCACCCATTTAAAAAGAATGAAATAATGCTGTCTGCAGCTACATGGATGTGCCTAAAGATTGTCACAGTAAGTGAAGTAAGCCAGAAAGACAACATCATATGAGAACACTTGTATGTGGAATCTAAAATATGACACAAATAGATCTATCTACAAAACAGAAACAGACTCAGAGACATAGAGAACAGACTTGTGGGAAGGGGCTGCGAGAGGGGATGGAATGGGAGTTTGGGTTTAGCAGGTGCTAACTAATATATTGAGAATGAATAAACAACGAGGTCCTATCAGGAAACTATATTCAATATTCTGCAATAAACCATGATGGAAAAGAATTTTTTAAAAAAGAAGAGACTGATTAAGCCACACAAGATAAATAGATTAATAAAATTAATTTCAATCGCTTCTTTTTACTTTTTTTGCTTGGCTACACAAAAATTTAATTATATACATGTCTCATATGTGTGCCTTACATTGTATTTCTATTGGATAGCACTGCTCTAGATAAACTATACATACAAAAAAAAATTCAGCTTTGAACGTATATCAATGAAATTTCAGTGTATCCCTGGCAAACTAGTGTGACTAGTGTGATGAACCCTTAAATTATTTGATCCCACCTTAGATACTGTAGCCCTTGGGTCTTCAACACCTATATCTTTAAGGAATTCTGTCCAAAAAACCTCCCTTAAGAAACAAATGACCCTGAAGAGACTGATAATCTTAACCCACTTTTAGCAGCAAACCCACCTGAAAATCAGAAGGAGCTTAGCAAACTGATATAAGGGCCAATTCTTATATAACCTGTGACAGAAAACAGAGCCTAGAAAGGAGGAGGAAGTGGCCAAAAAGGAACAGCCAGAAATGATCAAGGTAAAGGGTACCAAAAAAATAACTTGCCCTGTCTGGTGATCTCAGAATTTCAACATTCTGATTTTTAAGTTATGCCTGTAAGACTGTCTTTGGCACCTTTATCTTTTGATTTCCAAAAGCTATAATGTGTGTGTATGTGTGCATGTGCATTTGTGTGTATATATTATATTTATATACTTGTTTTAGACACATATTTATGTTTATACATGCATATACATTTGCAATACAGATGCACACATACACACAGTACTAACACAGACGTAAACCTACAGTACCAACATCCTTCATGACTGATTTGAAATTGTGAATGGGAAATCTATGCTTTATGATTTCTCTCTCTTTCTACTGAGTGAATTTAGAACAAAGAATATATGAAATGATGGTTCTACAACTTTGGAATAATTCAGCCTAGGCATTGATAAAAAAATTTAATAATCATTTTTAAATATGTGAAGGTTTTTATTACAGAGGGCCAGAACATCAGAACAAATTACTAAGAGAAATCATAAGTGTTTCTCTGACAGTTTTCTTAAAATACGGTAACCTTTAATCCTCTGGGATGCATTAGGTGTAGTCCACATTGGAGGTGGGAAACACAATGATTTTTAACTTAAGTATAGTTGATTTACAATTGTGTATTAGTTTCAGGTATATAGAAAATTGATTGCATTAGTCATATATATACTTTCTTCAGCTGCTCTTCCATTATAGTTATTAAAGATATTTAATATAGTTCTCTGCACTATACAGTAGGTCCTAGTTGTTTATCTATTTTGTATATAATAGTGTATATCTGTTAATCTCAAACTTCTAATTTATCCCTCCCCTCTTTCCCCATGGTAACCACATATTTACTTTCTACATCTATGAATCTATTTATTTTGTAAATAAGTTTATTTGTATCATTTTCTTAGAGATAAAAGATATTTGTCTTTCTCTGTCATACTTCCCTTACTATGAAAATCCATTTTGCTACCTTTTTAGAAAGATACAGTGTCCCAGGACTGAACCAAGAAGAAAAAGAAAATATGTAAAAATCAGTGACCAGTACTGAAACTAAACCAGTAATTTTAAAACTGTCAACAAACAAAAGGCCAGGACCAGATGATTTCACAGGCGAATTCTACCAAATATTTAGAAAAGAGTTAACACCCATCCTTTTGAAACTATTTCAAAAAACTGCAGAGGAAGGAACAGTTCCCACCTCATTCTATGAGGCCAACATCACCCTGATACCAAAACCAGAACAAAAAAAAAGAAAGAGAGAGGAAACTACAGGCCAATATCGCTGATAGACATAGATGTAAAAATCTTCCAACAAAATACTAGCAATCCAAATTCAGCAACACATTAAAAGGATCAATACACCATTTTCAACTGGTATTTACCCCCAACATGCAAGGATTTTTCAATAACTGTAAATCAATGTGATACACCACATTAACTAAAATCTTATAGAATAAAAACTGTAAGATCATCATGCAGAAAAAGCTTTCAGTAAGATTCAACATTCATTTACAATTAAAAAAAGAAACTCTCCAGGAAGTGGGTATAGAGGGAACATACCTCAACATAATAAAGTCTGTTTTCTAACTAACATCATACTCAATGGTGAAAGGCTGAAAGCATTTCCTCTAAGATCAGGAACAAGACAAGGATGCCCATTCTGATCACTTTTATTCAATATAGTTTTGGAAGTCCTAGTCACAGCAACTGAGGAAGAAAAACAAATGAAAAGAATCTGAATTGGCAATTAAGAAGTAAAACTGTCACTGTTTGTAGATGACATAATACTACACATAGGAAATCCTAAAAATATCATCAGAAAACTATTACAACTCGTCAGTGAATTCAGCAAAGTTGCAGAGAACAAAATTACTATATAGAAATCTGTTGCATTTTTGTACACTAACAACTAGACATCAAAAAGAGAAATTAAGGAAACAACTCCATTTACCACTCCATCAAAAAGAATAAAATACCTAGGAGTAAACCTACCTAAGAAGGCAAAAGACTATACTCCAAAAACTGTAAGACAGTGATGAAAGAAATTAAAGACAAAAGAAACAAATGGAAAGGTACACCATGTTTACAGATTATAAGATTAATATGGTTAAAATGACCATACTGCTGCTCAATCACGTCCAGCTCTTCATACTACCCAAGAAAATCTATAGATACAATGCAATCCCTAACAAATCACCAGTGGCATTTTCACAGAACTAGAACATTTTTTTTAATTTGTATGGAAACCATAGTGATTTTGTCTACATAAGGAAATAATCCAAATCCTCACCAAACCCACCTATTATGAGAAGATTTCCTTTATGAGGTAGAATTTAGAAGATGAATCGATGAAGTTGGTCTGCTGTCTACTTTTTTGTATTTCAAGGAAACAGATCTCCCCCCTTGCTGAGAACATCAGAACACTCCCTGTTTACTCTCTACCTCTCTCTTTTTCTCTGCTTGGGCACACACAACCTCACCACCACCACCACCACCACCACCACCACCACTATCACCACGCATACACATACACACACACAACTAGAACTTCCCTTCCTAAATTCCACCTGTCTTTCCAGCCCCAAATAATGTTCCAAGTCATCCATGAATCTTTCTGTGGGTGACATTCCAAAGTTCTTAAGTGGTATATACTGCTGTAGATTACATTGCATCTGAATTTCTCTTAACCAACTGAAACAGCTAATGTCCTCCATTCCCTTTGTGAAATATACTGACTATTGTCCATGGCACATGAATTCTCTTGGCTAGGAAGCTACTTTCAAATATGCTAGTGTACTTCACTTTTATTCAATATAGTTTTGGAAGTCCTAGTCACAGCAACTGAGGAAGAAAAACAAATGAAAAGAATCTGAATTGGCAATTAAGAAGTAAAACTGTCACTGTTTGTAGATGACATAATACTACACATAGGAAATCCTAAAAATATCATCAGAAAACTATTACAACTCGTCAGTGAATTCAGCAAAGTTGCAGAGAACAAAATTACTATATAGAAATCTGTTGCATTTTTGTACACTAACAACTAGACATCAAAAAGAGAAATTAAGGAAACAACTCCATTTACCACTCCATCAAAAAGAATAAAATACCTAGGAGTAAACCTACCTAAGAAGGCAAAAGACTATACTCCAAAAACTGTAAGACAGTGATGAAAGAAATTAAAGACAAAAGAAACAAATGGAAAGGTACACCATGTTTACAGATTATAAGATTAATATGGTTAAAATGACCATACTGCTGCTCAATCACGTCCAGCTCTTCATACTACCCAAGAAAATCTATAGATACAATGCAATCCCTAACAAATCACCAGTGGCATTTTCACAGAACTAGAACATTTTTTTTAATTTGTATGGAAACCATAGTGATTTTGTCTACATAAGGAAATAATCCAAATCCTCACCAAACCCACCTATTATGAGAAGATTTCCTTTATGAGGTAGAATTTAGAAGATGAATCGATGAAGTTGGTCTGCTGTCTACTTTTTTGTATTTCAAGGAAACAGATCTCCCCCCTTGCTGAGAACATCAGAACACTCCCTGTTTACTCTCTACCTCTCTCTTTTTCTCTGCTTGGGCACACACAACCTCACCACCACCACCACCACCACCACCACCACCACTATCACCACGCATACACATACACACACACAACTAGAACTTCCCTTCCTAAATTCCACCTGTCTTTCCAGCCCCAAATAATGTTCCAAGTCATCCATGAATCTTTCTGTGGGTGACATTCCAAAGTTCTTAAGTGGTATATACTGCTGTAGATTACATTGCATCTGAATTTCTCTTAACCAACTGAAACAGCTAATGTCCTCCATTCCCTTTGTGAAATATACTGACTATTGTCCATGGCACATGAATTCTCTTGGCTAGGAAGCTACTTTCAAATATGCTAGTGTACTTCACTCCCATCAACTGAATAGGGTATTTACCAAGAGTCACTGTGTTTGTTCTCAAACCCATATATGACAGACATGTTTATGATGTTGTATGCTGTTATAGTTACATGCTTTTTAATTAAATATTACATAAAGTGAGTAGAAAAAGAAAGCAGGTTGGTTTTCTATAAAAACTACACTGGAAAGAGTAAAAAAATTTCAACCACTTTCTCTTAAAAAAAACATTGCTAAATTAGGTGTGGGATAGATATTTGTAAAATACCTTTGGGGAGGATTTAAAAATTAAAAATGATTCCATATTCAAGGTTGTTTTACAAATGTTTTAAGTTCTCACTCTGCATTAAATAAATCAGTACTTTTAAATTACAAGAATTTTAAATGTATAAATGAATGTATCAATCAGAAGAATTCATACAAAACAGATGACTGAAATGGACTCCATAAAGAAGCTCCTTGATGATAAAAAAAGATCTTGGACTCAAATTAAAAGACTGGTAAATAAATGTACATTTAGATCATTTAAGTTGCTATAACATGTTTAAGGCATTTATGTATAGCAGCTTTCTGATTTCCCATATAAACAATTTTTATTTAATTATCTGAACAATAACTAATCCATATCATGCTAACTTAAAGGAATTACACTGTTTGGTAGGTATGTGATCTCAGACCTCACAAAAATTGTTACTCTCTCAGAGAAAAGATTATTGTGGCCCACAATCCTTAGCATTCCACACAGAACTGTCTTGTACGGAAGGAAGAAGTCATATTTATTTAAAGAATCAGAAGACCTAAATCTGATACATTTTCACTACTTCTTCACTCTTGACTTTGAGCAACTTTCAGGTTCTCTAATCTGAATACAAAATAAGAACCATAACATCATCCCTACTTAATTCAAAGGTCTTTACAGGAAACAAGACAGACAATACACTTTGGAAAGTACACGGAGCTGTATATAGGTAAGGATGTAGTGATGTATCCTCAGCCTTTTTTTACCTAAATGAATGTATAAAGAGGTAAACACACAGAAGAAAGATGAAAATAAAAAAACAATTCTCTAAGACCCTGATAATCTGAAAAACGGTTGTTTTAGAAATCACTGGAATGACTAAATGCAGCCCAAATGCATTGCTATTCTTTCCGTAATTATACGGTTATTTTCTACCAAAGTTGTCTCTTAAAACAAAATTCAAATCATGTCATTTTTTCTCTCAATATCCTTCAGTAACTTACCTCTATCAACATGCTGAAGAACTCTGCATTTGAAGGACTTCATAGTATAAAGATCCAATTGTCTCTCTCACTTTAAGTCACAACGGACTACAGATTCTTCCTAAACATTTCCATACCCTCAGGATTTGCCCCATTCTTGCTCTGGCCTGGAATGGACTTCTTAAAGAAATCCACCTCTAGGTTGAAAAGCTTCAACTCCAGCTATTCCATTTCTCCAGTTCCTCTAGGTTCCGACAACACTACGTATTTTTACTACCCTATCTCTGCCTTAAGTTACAGTTAAATTTTCCCTTCTTGCTAAATGCCTCCAGGATGGAAACCTCTCTTTTCATCTTGAAATCAGCTGAGTATGTCAAAATGCCCTGTGCTGAGCAGGATAGGTCTAAATGCAGATCAGTTTAAGGCATTTATGTATAGCAGCTTTCTGATTTCATATAAACAATTTTTATTTAATTATCTGAACAATAACTAATCCATATCATGCTAACTTAAAGGAATTACACTGTTTGGTAGGTATGTGATCTCAGACCTCACAAAATTGGTACTCTCTCAGAGAAAAGATTATTGTGGCCCACAATCCTTAGCATTCCACACAGAACTGTCTTGTACGGAAGGAAGAAGTCATATTTATTTAAAGAATCAGAAGACCTAAATCTGATACATTTTCACTACTTCTTCACTCTTGACTTTGAGCAACTTTCAGGTTCTCTAATCTGAATACAAAATAAGAACCATAACATCATCCCTACTTAATTCAAAGGTCTTTACAGGAAACAAGACAGACAATACACTTTGGAAAGTACACGGAGCTGTATATAGGTAAGGATGTAGTGATGTATCCTCAGCCTTTTTTTACCTAAATGAATGTATAAAGAGGTAAACACACAGAAGAAAGATGAAAATAAAAAAACAATTCTCTAAGACCCTGATAATCTGAAAAACGGTTGTTTTAGAAATCACTGGAATGACTAAATGCAGCCCAAATGCATTGCTATTCTTTCCGTAATTATACGGTTATTTTCTACCAAAGTTGTCTCTTAAAACAAAATTCAAATCATGTCATTTTTTCTCTCAATATCCTTCAGTAACTTACCTCTATCAACATGCTGAAGAACTCTGCATTTGAAGGACTTCATAGTATAAAGATCCAATTGTCTCTCTCACTTTAAGTCACAACGGACTACAGATTCTTCCTAAACATTTCCATACCCTCAGGATTTGCCCCATTCTTGCTCTGGCCTGGAATGGACTTCTTAAAGAAATCCACCTCTAGGTTGAAAAGCTTCAACTCCAGCTATTCCATTTCTCCAGTTCCTCTAGGTTCCGACAACACTACGTATTTTTACTACCCTATCTCTGCCTTAAGTTACAGTTAAATTTTCCCTTCTTGCTAAATGCCTCCAGGATGGAAACCTCTCTTTTCATCTTGAAATCAGCTGAGTATGTCAAAATGCCCTGTGCTGAGCAGGATAGGTCTAAATGCAGAATTACAACTATCAAAAGTAATTAAAGCTCATGGGTTTTATTCACTCTCATATCTTCTGTTCATTATTCGGACATTTATTTTTCCTTTTCCAGTTTGACTACATAAAGAATAATCAGGGAAAAGTAATTCTTGACTGTGTTTCTACCTCCCTTAACTGCTAAAAAAGGAAACACCCTATTTCAAGGAGAGTCCATATCATTTATGAGTTGAAGAAGCAATAAATCTTAAAATACTTCTTTTATTTTAAATAGTTAACAATGCTTTTGCACACAAAAAACAATGCACAGGATGAAGTCAATCACTGACTATATGAAGAAATAGACCACATTGTGTTCCTAAGAATGCAGATAGGAAGTAGGCTTCTCAAGATCTTATTTAAGGTAAAATATTTCTGCAACTCCATAGGGGATTCTGTATGACTACAATTTACATGCATTTTCTCAAAGTGTCTCTTTCTGTTGTTTTAGGACTTCTAATGACTCTCGCTGAAATTGAAGTAGTGAGTAATACTGAGGAAACTAGAGCCATCACTGTAGTATTTTCCAAACTGAAACTGGATTTCAGGATCCCCAATAATTTCTGCTGACTAAAGGCATCTACCTGATACGAAATTTGCTAAGGTTAAAGGAAAAAACTGGCCTCATCCTTTTCCTCCTGTCATTTCCTAAAACAAAACTGCTTTTTGTCCATTGTAGAACTTATTTAGAGCTCTTAAATAGGCTTTTCAAGTTTGGTTCCTTTTAACTCCTGAAAGAAACTGTAAATTATTTTTAACTTGTTTTAATGACTCTTGTCCAATGAAATAGTCTCTATCACTTTTCCGAGGCTCTTTCACACCTTTTAACCAAACTCTTGACACCAAAGGAACTAAAACCTTTACCATATCTTCCTTTGCCTTAAGTTAAACAGTTGAAAAGCTTCAACTCCAGCTATTCCATTTCTCCAGTTCCTCTAGGTTCCGACAACACTACGTATTTTTACTACCCTATCTCTGCCTTAAGTTACAGTTAAATTTTCCCTTCTTGCTAAATGCCTCCAGGATGGAAACCTCTCTTTTCATCTTGAAATCAGCTGAGTATGTCAAAATGCCCTGTGCTGAGCAGGATAGGTCTAAATGCAGAATTACAACTATCAAAAGTAATTAAAGCTCATGGGTTTTGTTCACTCTCATATCTTCTGTTCATTATTCGGACATTTATTTTTCCTTTTCCAGTTTGACTACATAAAGAATAATCAGGGAAAAGTAATTCTTGACTGTGTTTCTACCTCCCTTAACTGCTAAAAAAGGAAACACCCTATTTCAAGGAGAGTCCATATCATTTATGAGTTGAAGAAGCAATAAATCTTAAAATACTTCTTTTATTTTAAATAGTTAACAATGCTTTTGCACACAAAAAACAATGCACAGGATGAAGTCAATCACTGACTATATGAAGAAATAGACCACATTGTGTTCCTAAGAATGCAGATAGGAAGTAGGCTTCTCAAGATCTTATTTAAGGTAAAATATTTCTGCAACTCCATAGGGGATTCTGTATGACTACAATTTACATGCATTTTCTCAAAGTGTCTCTTTCTGTTGTTTTAGGACTTCTAATGACTCTCGCTGAAATTGAAGTAGTGAGTAATACTGAGGAAACTAGAGCCATCACTGTAGTATTTTCCAAACTGAAACTGGATTTCAGGATCCCCAATAATTTCTGCTGACTAAAGGCATCTACCTGATACGAAATTTGCTAAGGTTAAAGGAAAAAACTGGCCTCATCCTTTTCCTCCTGTCATTTCCTAAAACAAAACTGCTTTTTGTCCATTGTAGAACTTATTTAGAGCTCTTAAATAGGCTTTTCAAGTTTGGTTCCTTTTAACTCCTGAAAGAAACTGTAAATTATTTTTAACTTGTTTTAATGACTCTTGTCCAATGAAATAGTCTCTATCACTTTTCCGAGGCTCTTTCACACCTTTTAACCAAACTCTTGACACCAAAGGAACTAAAACCTTTACCATAAATAAACTAGCTGACACTTAGTTTAAGCATAAGATAATACATTTGTGAGGCAGTTATAGTCTCTGTGCAATACTTTTTGTCACTTAAACATCTGAATATTTCAAACACTGTGGATTTTAAAAGCACCTTGACAGTCATTCTTGCCTTGGTCTTTATGAGGTCAGTGTGCACAAAAATGCTATTAAAATAATATCTCTCTGCCATTTGTATCTCCAACTTCCTACAAAATTTAAATCTCACAATTGGCTGGATTTTCTCAATAGCTACTTTTCCCTCTGCTAATAGTATCATTGGCCAAAGTCAGCTACTAAAAAGGGACATATCCTTAAAGCTCAATGGACAGTTTCAAACAAAGGATAATAATCTCATGCTAAAAAGAAGAAATAGAAATAAATGAGAAAGAAACAAAAGAAACAATAGTAAGGTTAAATAAAACAAAAAGCTGGTTCTTTGAAAAGGTAAACAAAATTGACAAGCCACTGGCCAGACTCATCAAGAGAAAGAGAGAGACGAACCAGATCAACAAAATCAAAAACGAAAAAGGAGAGATTACAACAGATCATGCAGAAATCCAAAGGATTCTAAGAGACTATTATGAATAACTCTACGGCAACAAACTGGACAACCTGGAAGAAATGGACAGTTTCTTGGAGAGGATTAATCTCCAAAGACTGAGCCAGGAAGAAACAGAAACTTTGAACAACCCAATCACAAGCTCAGAAATCGAATTTGTGATGAAAAATCTACCCAAAAATAAAAACTCAGGGCCAGATGGCTTCACAGCCGAATTCTACCAAACATTTAAAGAAGAGCTAATGCCTGTCCTTCTAAAACTCTTCCAAAAAATTGCACAGGAAGGAAAACTTCCAAACACATTCTAAGAGACCACCATTACCCTGATACCCAAACTAGGCAAAGACAACACAAAAAAGGAAAATGATAGGCCAATTTCACTGGTGAACTTAGATGCCAAGATCCTCAACAAAATCCTAGCAAACAGAATTCAATGACACGTCAAAAAACTCATACATTACGATCAAGTCGGGTTCATCCCAGGCATGCAAGGATTCTTCAACATCCGCAAATCAATCAATGTGATACACTATATCAACAAATTGAAAGACAAAAATCACATGATCATCTCAATAGACGCAGAAAAAGCCTTCGACAAAGTATAACATCCATTTATGATAAAAACGCTTCAGAAAATGGGCATAGAAGGAACCTATCTCAACATAATAAAAGCCATCTATGAGAAGCCTACAGCAAACATTATCCTTAACGGTGAAAAACTGAATGCATTCTCTCTAAGATCAGGAACAAGACAGGGGTGTCCACTTTCACCACTACTATTCAACATAGTCCTGGAAGTTCTAGCAACAGCAATAAGAGAAGAGAAAGAAATCAAAGGAATCCAGATTGGAAAAGAAGAAGTCAAACTCTATTTGCAGATGACATGATATTATACATAGAAAATCCCAAAGACTCTATTACAAAGCTACTAGAGCTAATCAATGAATTCAGCAAAGTCGCAGGATAAAAAGTCAACACACAGAAATCACTGGCATTCCTATAAACAAACAATGAAAAATCAGAAAACAAAATCAAAGAGGCAATCTCCTTCACCACTGCAACCAAAAGAATCAAATATCTAGGAATAAACCTACCCAAAGAAACAAAAGAATTGTACACAGAAAATTACAAAACACTCATGAGAGAAATTAAAGAAAACTTAAACAGATGGAGAGATATTCCATGTTCCTGGATCGGAAGAAGCAATATTGTGAAAATGACCATACTACCAAATATCATCTACAGATTCAATGCAATACCTATCCAACTATCATTAACATTTTTCATAGAACTAGACCAAATAATAACAGTTCATATGGAAACACAAAAGACCTCGAATAGCCAAAGCTATTCTGAGAAAGAAAAACGGAGTTGGAGGGATCAGCCTACCTAACTTCAGACTCTACTACAAAGCAACAGTCATCAAGACAGTATGGTACTGGCACAAAAACAGAACTACAGATCAATGGAACAAGATCAAGAACCCAGAGATAAACCCGCACACCTATGAGTACCTTATTTTTGACAAAGGAGGCATAACTACAAAATGGTACAAAGACAGCCTCTTCAACAAGTGGTGCTGGGAAAACTGGACAGCTCCATGCAAAAAAATGAAGTTGGAACATTCCCTGACACCATACACAAAGATCAACTCAAAATGGATTAAAGACCTAAATGGAAGACCAGAAACCATCAAACTCTTAGAGGAGAATATAGGCAAAACCCTCAAGGACATCAATCAAAGCAAGATCTTCTCTGACCCACCTACTAAAATAGTGGAACTGAAAAGAAAAGTGAACACGTGGGACCTCATGAAACTTAAAAACTTTTGTACAGCAAACGAAATTACCAAAAAGCTGAACAGACACCCCACAGAGTGAGAGAAAATCATAGCAAATGAAATAACAGACAAAGAATTAATCTCCAAAATCTACAAGCAACTCAGACAACTCAGCACTGGAAAAACGAACAACCCAATCAAAAAATGGGAAAAAGATCTAAAGAGACACCTCTCCAAAGAGGACATACAGATGGCCCAAAAGCACATGAAACAATGCTCAACCTCGCTTATCATTAGAGAAATGCAAATTAAAACTACAATGAGATACCACCTCACACCCGTCAGAATGGCCATCATCAACAAATCGACAGACAACAAATGCTGGAGAGGGTGGGGAGAAAAGGGAACCCTCTTGTATTGCTGGTGGGAATGTAAACTGATACAACCTCTATGGAAGACAATATGGAGATTCCTTAAAAAACTAAAAATAGAAGCACCCTATGACCCAGCAATCCCACTACTAGGCCTATATCCTGATGAAATCAAAAATGAAAGAGGCACCTGTATCCCAATGTTCATTGCAGCTCTCTATACAATAGCCAGAACATGGAAGCAACCTACATGTCCATCAACAAATGAATGGATACAGAAGCTCTAGTACATATATACAATGGAATACTACTCAGCTGTTAAAAGAAATGCAGAAGACTCAGTCCTAATGAGATGGCTAGCTCTAGAACCTATCATAAAAAGTGAAGTTAGTCAAAAAGAGGAAGACAAGTACAGTATACTAACTCATATATATGGGATCTAGTAATGGTCCTGATAACACACGCAGTGAACTCATGAAAAAACAGAGAATAGACATAAAGACATTGTGGAAACCGAACAGTGGGAGGGAGGCATGGAGGGAGTAACATGGAAACCTATACTGTCATGTGTGGAAAAGATAGCTATTGTCATTGTGCTAAGGGAATAGGAGTACCTACAACCACTTGGGGTGATGGTCTGGAGGGGTGGGAGGGGGGGAACTGCGTGGGGTGAGGGTCCAGGGATATGCATATGAATGAGCTGGGAACATACATGTTGGTGAACAACAAAACTCTGTAAAATCTTTAAAATAAAGGGAAAAAAAATAAAAAAAATAAAGAGATATGTTTTATATTATTTTAAATTATAAATTTAATATAAAATATATAATTATATAAGAATAGCTATATAAAGACTCGTTCACACACACAATCCCTCTCATCAAACCAAACTTGCACATATATTCTAGGGGTTAACAGATTCTCCCTAAAGCCCATCCATAGATCTCTAATGATGTTAAGAATTCCTGTATCAGAAGTATCCCTATTAAAACCCTGAAAAAGAATACTTACTACCACCATTATACTTCAGCATTACTTCGGAAGATACAGACAATTCAATAAGATATGAAGTAAAATATTTAAATATTCAAACAGAGTTATCATTACTTATAGAATATGATAGTATAGTGAGAAAATTCAAAATTAAAAACTGAAAACTGACACTTATTGCATGTCAGGTAATGTACTAAGCATGGGGCTAAAAAAATTAATAAGATTCAGTTAAGCTCTGTGTAATTACCTCTACCAACAAAAAAATAATTAGAAGATATGTGGAAATCAAGATTCCATTCACAGTAAAAACAACATCAACAACAAAGCAATGTTAATAAGAAATGTGTTAGATCTATTTGAAGAAAATTACAAATCAACTTTCTGAAATAGAAATTTTTTAAAGACTGAATAGCAAACCATGCCATATTACTGATTCAGTAAACCAGCAATTATGAAGCAATTCCAATGATACTGGACAGTATACATTCCTTTTTGAAAATTGGCAAAATGTTCCAAAGTTCATTGGGAAAGATTAGAAGAGCTAAAACTTTTTGGAATAAAAAGATAAGGACTTGCCCAAGCCCTATATTTAAAAAGTTTCTAATGGTAAAATAATATTGGTACTGGCCAAAGATAGAGAGAAATCACTGGAACAGATGAGTGATTCCAGATAGAGACACTCCTATTAAAAAAAATAGTAATAACATAACAACTCAGCAAGAACAGGATAAGCAACATTCAATTATATTCTGAGGGTACATTAACTATGTAGAAAAAGGTCTTTAAACCTTTATATCATACCATCCAGTAAATGCAAATATAACCAGTGTTGCTTTAAAGCATTAATCATAAATGTTCACTTATATAAGCTAAGAAAATATAGGACAATTTTTGAATAGCTATATAAAGACTCGTTCACACACACAATCCCTCTCATCAAACCAAACTTGCACATATATTCTAGGGGTTAACAGATTCTCCCTAAAGCCCATCCATAGATCTCTAATGATGTTAAGAATTCCTGTATCAGAAGTATCCCTATTAAAACCCTGAAAAAGAATACTTACTACCACCATTATACTTCAGCATTACTTCGGAAGATACAGACAATTCAATAAGATATGAAGTAAAATATTTAAATATTCAAACAGAGTTATCATTACTTATAGAATATGATAGTATAGTGAGAAAATTCAAAATTAAAAACTGAAAACTGACACTTATTGCATGTCAGGTAATGTACTAAGCATGGGGCTAAAAAAATTAATAAGATTCAGTTAAGCTCTGTGTAATTACCTCTACCAACAAAAAAATAATTAGAAGATATGTGGAAATCAAGATTCCATTCACAGTAAAAACAACATCAACAACAAAGCAATGTTAATAAGAAATGTGTTAGATCTATTTGAAGAAAATTACAAATCAACTTTCTGAAATAGAAATTTTTTAAAGACTGAATAGCAAACCATGCCATATTACTGATTCAGTAAACCAGCAATTATGAAGCAATTCCAATGATACTGGACAGTATACATTCCTTTTTGAAAATTGGCAAAATGTTCCAAAGTTCATTGGGAAAGATTAGAAGAGCTAAAACTTTTTGGAATAAAAAGATAAGGACTTGCCCAAGCCCTATATTTAAAAAGTTTCTAATGGTAAAATAATATTGGTACTGGCCAAAGATAGAGAGAAATCACTGGAACAGATGAGTGATTCCAGATAGAGACACTCCTATTAAAAAAAATAGTAATAACATAACAACTCAGCAAGAACAGGATAAGCAACATTCAATTATATTCTGAGGGTACATTAACTATGTAGAAAAAGGTCTTTAAACCTTTATATCATACCATCCAGTAAATGCAAATATAACCAGTGTTGCTTTAAAGCATTAATCATAAATGTTCACTTATATAAGCTAAGAAAATATAGGACAATTTTAGTGACAGAGAAATGTAGAGTAAAATAATAAAGATACTTAACTTTTCACCTATCAAATTGTAAATTAAAATTATGATGTTCAATGCTAGTGAAGGTGAAGTAAGGTATCTCAAAGAATACACTGGGAATATAAATTCATACCATGTTTCTGGATGGTAACTTGGCAACATATACCAAAGCAAGTCCACTGATTCAGTAATTCCACTCATAGAAACTTACACTGAGAACATCATCAGGGAAGTGGTAAAAAAAAATGTAGTAGTTAAAATTAGAAAGGGCCTAAGGGTTGTTTGTCAATAAATGAGCAATTATATAATGAAATTACATATTTGAAGAATTTTTAAATAAATTTCCCCTGAAGGTAATACTACATGAAAAATATGCAATTCAAAGCCATGCTGTAGACATAATGAATGTCATTTGCTAATGCATAAATATTTACATTCAACAAAATGAGGACAGGGTAGAGTTACAATTACTTTTATTCTTTAAATTTTTTACTATATTCTTAATCTCTACAATGAAAACATATAAATAAAGTCTTTTAAAGAGAAAAAGGCATTAGTTAAATAAAGAAGCATCACAGACAATATCAAACTTCAAAAAACAAATGAACATAAAAATGAAGATAAAAATCCACAATGGGGCTTCCCTGGTGGTCCACTGGGTAAGGACACCGCCTTGCAGTGCAAGGGGTGCCAGTTTGATCCCTGGCCTGGGAAGATCCCACGTGTCGCAGAGCGGCTGGACCGATGTGCCCAACTACCGAGCCGGGGCTCTGGAGTGCATGCATCCAGAGCCGGTGCTCTGCAGTGATAGAGGCCACTGTGATGGAAGGCCCACGAAGAACAAAAACGAATGAAAATGAATAAATGAAAGACCAATAGAAGTGGCCAAAAAAAAAAAAAAAAAAGAAATCCACAGTGAACTTGTGACATCTGAACATATAGCCTTGGGTTTAGGTAATAGTTATATATCAATGTTGGTCTTTCAGTTTTGACAAATGTAATACAAAGTAATTTAGGTAATATAGCTCAGTAAAATCCAGTTGGGAAATACCTTAAAGTTCATTACTCCTCAAGTAAGTTTGGTCAGATATTTGGCCTGCAGGCTTGTTTTGGGGGCTTTATCTCTGTATTATCTTGCAACATTTCAGTAAATCTAAAGTTGCTCCAAAAAGTTAATAAAAAAAAAAAAAAAGGTAGATTCATAATGAGTAAAGAAGGAGCTTATCTGGAAGATGGCCTTTTGCTTCTGAGGATATCATCACCAAGGGGAACCATGCTCACTTATAAATTAGCCCTTGAAACTCTCAGTAACAACAGAAAACTAAGCCAATTGATTTTCTGTGGTATAAATGAGGGTGATTTTATGTTTTCACATGTTGACCTCTTTTTTATTGCTATAATACAAAGTTCCTTGAAAACAAAGTACTAAACTACCCTAGTATGACATTACTTGCATTCTTTTATTCCTTTTCTCTTTTATCCAAGAAACCCTCCACATTCCTAACACATGGAAATCACTTAACCTCTGTATTTTTCCAATTCTATTTCTAAACATACTTCCTCAGCTTACTATCACAAAGTTGCAGATGTCATCCAGCAAACAAATTTACTCTGGTAAATACCAATGGACCCTTATGGATTTGCCATCTCCTACCTGTCCCTTACTTACCCATATAACACACTCCCTAACCAAACAGTCTAGGTATTTCTTTATCTATCAATAAAGGAGATCCCACCCCTCAGATGCTACCTCTCTGTTGCAAAAGCATAGATGAGCAACACTTCAAGGATTCTACAAAACTCAGAAATCTTGAAACTAAGACTACCAAAGGACCTTAGACTACATGAAAGCCAAAGATCTCCAGTTCCACATTTCTAAGAAAAGTCAGACAACTGGTTGCAAAATCAGAACTTCCCAATCTCCACTAGTGCAGGCAGCACCCTCTACCTTCCTCTGCACACCCAGGGAATGGAAAACAGACCTTCTTGAGGAGTAACACTGGAGTTTTCCCATCTAATCAAACTCTTCATTTCATATGGTAGAAAATAAGAGGAACTTCAGTGTGAGGAGACTTAGGTGGGAGGGGTTACAGTTAATCATATTTCCATTTTATTTACCTAGTTATTGACAAGTCACCAGCTCCCCACCCTCACATCCCATCCCTTCATCCTCAGGGCAGACCTAGGCCAAAGTTAAATTGGAGGTGCTTTCAGTTTATGCTATGATGGTGTTATGCAAGAGTAACCCAAAGAACACAAGATAATGCTTAACTAAAGTAAAAGAAGCAAGGCCTGTTATAACTTGTATCTATTCAAAATAGAAGTGGAGGCAAGCAGCACCTTCTTGCCACTGTGACATGCAAGCTATAAAAATATATCACGTAAATCTGCTGAATTTTGAGCCTTTCTGAGGTAAAATATCATTTTGTAACTTCAAAGAAAAAGGTAAATCTCCTCCTTTGCCATGTGAAAGGTGTGAAAACAAAGAGAATGTGCATCAGGACCTAACGGACCTACTTGAGCTCTTACCTGTTGAGAATTTTCACCAGAAAGACTAATCTTTATTTTTTAAGTCCTTTACTTCCAAGAAGTGGGAAAGGATGTCCATGGGGCGGTGGGGGGGAGAGGGGGTATGGCAGGAGGCAAAGAAGGGGAATTAAGTGGTCGTACAGAAAGACTGGCAGTGACCCCTAGCCTTCTATCCCTTCAGGTCAAGTCCCCAGACCCAACCCGACAACCAGTTATTTGATTAAAGTTATTAAAAGACTGGCACTGAACTTGAAAGTATTTTCCAAGCTCATCTTACTAGTTAAGAACCTGCTCCATTCACTCAGCATTCTGGAAGCATGAAACTCAAGAAATACTTTCATTTCTTAACTTTCAGTTCTCAAAATCAATCTTTTTTTCCATATCCTACTACATGCAGCTTCAAGGTCCAATACAACAGTCATTAGTACATGTGGTACTTAAGCAGTGAAATGGAGTTCATCTAAACTGTGATGTGCTTTAAGTACAAAATATACACCAGATTTCAAAGACTTAATCAGAATAAAAGAATGTAAAATATCTCACTCATCTATTTGTATTCTAATTACACATTGGGATCATAACATCTTTTAGTTTAATGTTTTATCCAAATATGATTAAATAAAATATATTATTAAAATTAACTTCACTATTTGATATTTTACTTTTCATGTGCCTACTAAAACATTTTAAAATTATTTCTGTGGCTTATGTTTATGGTTACCATAATGTTTCTACATAGCAGTGCTGCTCAGGAGATAATGTGGCCCTAGTATTAGAGACATTTAACCCAAGCAGCAAACATGGGCTAGTAATTCTGAATTTTATGCAATTCTAGAAAACTGATGAGGGAACTGACACCCAGTTAACACATTCCAGGGTAAAACTCATTTATATAGATCACTTGTGTCCCATCCACAAGTTCAACACAGAAAATGTTAATATCAAAAAGTTGTGATGATCAATTCAGGTGTCAGGTAAAAGCTCACAATTCAATGTGAGCACCTCTTTCTTCTAGTGACATGTCAAAGTAAGACACGGTGCTTGAAGACTCTGCCGTGATGGAAGCAATGAAGAGGAGTTCTGGAGATGGAAGAGAGGGAAAAATAAAGAGGAAGGATGGGGAGAGAGGAGGAAGTATAGACTTAGATGGAAAGATAACAAAGGGAATGCTGAAAGTACGAATGGAAAGATTGATATTAGGAAGAAACAAACAGATAGGGAAAAATATCTATGGTGGGGAAAAATCAAACACCATTCCCATTACTCAGAGTAATTATGAAGGCTAAGACTGAGAAGGTTGATATCAAGAATAAAATGAGGGCTTACCCTGGTGGTCCAGTGGATAAGGACACCGCCTTGCAGTGCAAGGGGCGCTGGTTCGATCCCTGGCCTGGGAAGATCCCACCGGAGCGGCTAGACTAATGTGTCCAGTCAGCGAGCTGGAGCTCTGGAGCGCATGCGCCCAGAGCCGGCGCTCTGCGATGACAGACGCCACCATGATGGGAGGCCCACAGGAGCCAAAGAACAAAGACAGATGAGAACAGAGAAATGAAAGACCAATGGAAGTGGCCCGCCCGCTCCCCTCCCTCCCCAACCCGACCACCGCCAAAAATAAATAAATAAATAAATCTTTTAAAAAATAATAATAATAATAGAATTAAATGACAAGTGACCAGGGAGACAATTCAAGAAAATCAACCCACTCAGCAAAAAAGCACAAAAGTGAAGGTAAAGGATACACCTCTGGCATTCTGAGCCTTTATAATACCTCAGAGCAAAATGGACAAAGTCACATTAAGTAATTCATTCACTTCTCTACCTTTCATCTCTGTCAATGACTATAACGCTACAATTTCACTAAGCACAATTCCCATTTCAGGCAGTCTTAAATCATATGGTACTGCTCATGAACCTCTGAAATGGATTTTTTTTCACTTTCTTTACTTGCATGTCTCTCACACAAAAAAGCTCCATGCTCTTCCAATGAACAGATACGAATTTCTTAAGGTTTTAAGGGCCAAATGCAATACATCATAACTAAATGTATCCCCTAATATCTCCAGAAAGGGCTTTCCAGAGATCCAGCTGATCCCCGTATTACAAAGGGCTGTACTCTGATGGTTCGTGGGTAAGGTAGTTGTCTAGTGTTCAAAATACATTCCCATAGACAGGCAAATAAAATAGAAATGAATGGTTGAGAGACCCAGGTTAGTCCAAATAATCTCTTTAACCATTATCACAGTGCTCAAGGTGGAGGAGGAAAAGGAGACAGAAAATGCTGTCATTTTTTCCTGCGTGAGAGGTAACACTGGCCACTCAGAAGTGTCAACACAGTTTTAATAAAAAATGTTCATCAACTCCTGTTAATTTTGCAAGTTCACCCAATCATTCACATAAATGCCTCATAGAACGCTAAGTTGGACTTTGCTGAGATGCCAGGCAGAAAATAGTCCAAGCTGGAGATAGCAGCTGAATGGTTCTCTCCTTTGCTTTTTGCTAGACCAGAAAAGCTACACCAGAGATTTTCAAACTCTCTCAGTTCCTGATCTTAGTGATATTTAATGGCTCCCTTGGGCCAAGAGAAATACCTAACAGTTTCATTGTTTAAATAGGTAGATCCAAACAACTTAATGAGTATTTGTGTTCTAACAACCTGGCAGCCATTCACAAACTAGAACCAAATTGATGTGAAAGTAGTATTTTTATTTCCTTCTTAAATAACCACAATTTTAACAAAGTATGCATGCTACTGGCACTGTACAACTTCTCAGATTTTGAAATGAGCCTGAATTCCCCCACCTCATTTTCTGCTCTACATGACTTTGTATACAGGACTGTTTTCTAAGGACAGTGAACCCCAAGAGCCCAGCTTTGTAAAAGTATGACATCATTAAAAAAGAATGCAGTGATCTAATATTGAAACTATGAACTACCTTGAGCCAGAGGTCCACAGTGTAACTGACAGATGTTAACTATTTCTATCTACTTTAAAAAAAAAAAAAAAACATTGAATCTCACAGTCTCCCTGTGAACTCAGTGTGTCACCATAGGGTACTTCAGAAAACTGTTACAGAAACCGCAAGGCTGGGGTTTTCCTACGGCAATCAATTGAAAGTATCCTCACTGGTTTACATCTCAAAGTAAAGGGAAAAGATCTGTATGGCCCAGGCTGAAATGGCCTGAAGTAACCTCTGATCTGCTCTACTAAAAGTGATCTACATTCAAGCCATGGCAGCCCTTGGGTAACTGATAAACTCAAGGGTGACTCAGAGAGACACTGCACAAAAGGGAGGACAGTGAGTACGATGTTAAGGGATCGATCATTTCTCGAACTACTTCATTCTACTGTATAATATGTTAATAGGACACTGTCTAGAACTATGACTGTTTATATACTTTTCACTAATTAACATATGAGATAAAGGCTCAGTCAATATTACAGACTGTTAGCTGAGAAAGTCATGTACATGACTTACTATAGTCATACGATTTTGTCAATGATACAACTGAAAACTAAAGTCTAAAATAAGCAAAGACTGCACTGAGAATACAAAAAAGAGGAAGGTCTGGCTTCTCAATTCACTCATTTATTCATTCATCCAGCATTCTACAGATGTGTTTAAGTTTCTATCTTGTTCCAGACACAATGTATTTCACAGGAAACAGAGCAGTGAAAAAGGCCAGGCATAATAACATGGATTTTGTGTTATCATTAAGGCCAACAGTGGCCTCCATCTTTCCCAAGTTAATAGAGAATTTGGGGGCTTCATTTTTACCAACCTTTTAGGAACACTTGACCAAGCTGATCACTCCCTTTTCTCCTCAAACGTGTCATTCCTTTGGCTTCCAGGACATTTTCTATCTTTGATTCCTCTTACTTCACTGGTTGTAGCTTATCAGTTTCTTCCTCTTCTCAGCCTCCAATGTTGGTTGCCCAGGATTCAGTTCTTGGCTGTTTTTTCCATTTCTCACTCTCTCCTTGCACATTCCCTTGTAGTCCCTTAATATCAAATATCTTCTCCATGCTGTTAACTCTCACATTTCTATAGCTAGCTCCCACTTAACTCCAGAGCTTCAGACTTGTGTATTCAACCAAGTACCTGACACCCTCATTTAAAGGAGCATACAGGTATCACAAATACAATGTGCTCAAAATAAAACCCTATCTCCTTCCTGCCCTCCAACTCAATTTTTTTTTTTCTTTTTTAGTCACTTCTATTGATCTTTCATTCATTTATCTTTGTTCTTTTGGCCTGTGTGGGCCTCCCATCACAGTGGCCTCTCTCACTGCAGAGCACCGGCTCTGGGCGCATGCACTCCAGAGCTCCAACTTGGTAGTTGGACACATCAGTCCAGCTGCTCCGCAGCACGTGGGATCTTCCCACGCCAGGGATCGAACCAGCGCCTTGCGGTCGATCATTCAACTACTTCATTCTACTGTATAATATGTTAATAGGACACTGTCTAGAACTATGACTGTTTATATACTTTTCACTCATTAACATATGAGATAAAGGCTCAGTCAATATTACAGACTGTTAGCTGAGAAAGTCATGTACATGACTTACTATAGTCATACGATTTTGTCAATGATACAACTGAAAACTAAAGTCTAAAATAAGCAAAGACTGCACTGAGAATACAAAAAAGAGGAAGGTCTGGCTTCTCAATTCACTCATTTATTCATTCATCCAGCATTCTACAGATGTGTTTAAGTTTCTATCTTGTTCCAGACACAATGTATTTCACAGGAAACAGAGCAGTGAAAAAGGCCAGGCATAATAACATGGATTTTGTGTTATCATTAAGGCCAACAGTGGCCTCCATCTTTCCCAAGTTAATAGAGAATTTGGGGGCTTCATTTTTACCAACCTTTTAGGAACACTTGACCAAGCTGATCACTCCCTTTTCTCCTCAAACGTGTCATTCCTTTGGCTTCCAGGACATTTTCTATCTTTGATTCCTCTTACTTCACTGGTTGTAGCTTATCAGTTTCTTCCTCTTCTCAGCCTCCAATGTTGGTTGCCCAGGATTCAGTTCTTGGCTGTTTTTTCCATTTCTCACTCTCTCCTTGCACATTCCCTTGTAGTCCCTTAATATCAAATATCTTCTCCATGCTGTTAACTCTCACATTTCTATAGCTAGCTCCCACTTAACTCCAGAGCTTCAGACTTGTGTATTCAACCAAGTACCTGACACCCTCATTTAAAGGAGCATACAGGTATCACAAATACAATGTGCTCAAAATAAAACCCTATCTCCTTCCTGCCCTCCAACTCAATTTTTTTTTTTCTTTTTTAGTCACTTCTATTGATCTTTCATTCATTTATCTTTGTTCTTTTGGCCTGTGTGGGCCTCCCATCACAGTGGCCTCTCTCACTGCAGAGCACCGGCTCTGGGCGCATGCACTCCAGAGCTCCAACTTGGTAGTTGGACACATCAGTCCAGCTGCTCCGCAGCACGTGGGATCTTCCCACGCCAGGGATCGAACCAGCGCCCCTTGCGCTGCGAGGCGGTGTCCATACCCACTGGACCACCAGGGAAGCCCCCAACTCAATTTTTTTGAGGATATGGAAATGGTACTGCAATTTACTATATGCTCAGGAAAACATCTAGGATACTTTTTTTTTTTAATCATCACATCCAATCCTTCACCAAGTCCTGTCATCAAAACCCATCTCAAGTCTGATCCCTCCATCTATCTCGCTCAGGTTGCACAATAGCCTAACTGGTTTTCCTGTTTGCACTTTGGCCCTCCCACACACTCTATTCTCAACACAGTCGCCAGAACTTCCTTTTACCAAGTTGGATCCTATCAGTTATCTTTAAAGCCCTTCAAAGGAGTCTCCATCACACTTAAAATCTCTGAACTCCCTACTTCAGTCTCTAAGGATCTAAATGATCTGGCTATACTAGAATAACATCAAGTCCTATACACTTGTTTTTACCTCTTCCAGGAACACTTTCTTAGATCAGATGCCTTTTGTTGTTGTTCAGTTGCTAATCTTTGCGACCCTCTGAACTATAGCACACCAGGCTTCTCTGTCCTTCACCATCTCCCTGAGTTTGCTCAAACTCTGTCCACTGAGTCAGTGATGCCAGTCAACCATCTCATGCTCTGTCACTCTCTTTGCCTCTTGCCCTCAATCCTTCCCATCATCAGGATATTTTCCAGTGAGTCGGCTCTTCACATTAGGTGGCCAAAGTCTTGGAGCTTCAGATTCAGCATGTCTTTCCAATGAATATTCAGAGTTGATTTCCTTTAGGATTGACTGGATTGATCTCCTTGCAGTCCAAGGGACTCTCAAGCCTTCTCCAGCACTACAGTTTGAAAACATCAATTCTTTGGCACTCAGCCTTCTTTATGGGCCGACTCTCACATCCATATATGACTACTGGAAAAGCCATAGCTCTGACTATATGGAACTTTGTCAACAAAGGGATGTCTCCGCTTTTTACTATGCTGTCTAGGTTTGTCAAGGCTTTTCTTTGAAGAAGCAAATGCCTTTTAATTTAATGGCTGCAGTCATCATCTGCAATGATTTTGGACCCCAGGAAAATAAAATCTGTCACTGTTTCCACATTTTCCCCATTTATTTGCCAGAAGTGATAGGACCAGGATGCCGTGATCTAAGTTTTTTGACTTTTGAGGGTTTTTTTTTTAACTTTGTGTTTAATATTTATTTTATTTATTTATTTATTTATTCATCTATCTTTATGCCTTGACCTGTGTGAGCCACCCACTGCAGTGGCCTCTACTGCTGCAGAGCACTGGCTCTGGGCTCATGCACTCCAGAGCACTGGCCCATAATTGGACACACCAGTCCAGCTGCTCCACGGCATGTGGGATCCTTCCAGGCCAGGGATCAACCTGGTGCCCCCTGCACTGAAAGGCAGACTCTTTACTCACTGGACCACCAGGGAAGTCTGACTGTTGAGTTTTAATCCAGCTTTTTCACTCTTCTCTTTCACCTTCATCAAGAAGCTCTTTAAATCCTCTTTGCTTTCTGCCATGAGGGTCATTTCATCTGCCAGATGTCTTACTCCTCACTTAAATCAGGAAAGCCCTCTCTGGAGACCCTTTCTAAAATATTATCCCCATCGCTCTGAACCCCATTCTTCTGCTTGGTTTCTCACTATTGGACTTACCACTCTATCCAAATATATCTTAAGTATTTACTTCTTGATTGCTTTTCCCACTAGAACATTAGGTGTGATTCTGTCTTATTCACATGGGCATACAGTGGGCTCTCAAATTCTTAGTGAAATAACAATCTTGTATCTTCACAGAGTTTTTACATCTGGCAGAAGAGAACAAGGCAAAGACCTTTAGCTCAAAAGACCTGGTTACCTGGTCTAAAGCTGTGCTAATTTTGCACTATGCTACTTAATGTATCAGCATGTCTACTGTATCAATAATTATGTGAAATTCTGAACATATATTTCTTAATTCTTTAAGTTTCTATGAGCTATGTATAAATTTTATCTCTTAGTCACTTTCTCAAGGTCCCAGAGGTGATCTAGGGGGAGTTTAGATTCAATCTCAGTTTAGATTCAATCTCAGGTCTATCATACTCCTGGTATATACCTTTAACCAATATGTTATGCTATGTGCTGCCTCTACATGTCATTACCTGCAAAATGGAGGAATTGACTAGAATGACCTCTAATGTTTCAATTCTATCTCCTATCACAGCAAAAAAAAAAAATGCTGTCATTTGTATTGCTTGAAATTTAATATCTATATTAAATCACAAGAACTCATTTAAGCAAATACAAATCACTGAAGATAAGTAACCACAGGTCAATGCAGAAACATGTACATACAGAGACTGTCTGCCATGTCATCTGATGAGGCATCATACTACTTCATCACCCATACTATCCACATTATGAACTCTTTCCTTCAAAAAATTATAAATTTAAGTAAGAACTAGAGGCGACAGGATTGCAACTTGGAGTAAATCAAAGCCAAATACTTCAGTAAAACACATTCATATTTGTTCTTCATCTGTCACCAGGAAAATCAGCTGCTTGGGTTATGCAGAAAGAACCAAACTTCTTGCCTCAAACTTTCATTAACTCCTAATTGTACAGGATGGAGTACCTCAGATGGATTCCTCTTACAGTTTGATAGAGCTCTAAGAAAATTCTCTGGGATCCTCAAGCTCAATTTTGAAATAGCACAAGACCTAAGAACAGGTACTACAAATTAAAAGATGCAGTAAAGCGACATCATTTCTTTCTTCTACTGTAATATAATTAGCGAATACCTATGAATTCTTCTGCTTGGTTTCTCACTATTGGACTTACCACTCTATCCAAATATATCTTAAGTATTTACTTCTTGATTGCTTTTCCCACTAGAACATTAGGTGTGATTCTGTCTTATTCACATGGGCATACAGTGGGCTCTCAAATTCTTAGTGAAATAACAATCTTGTATCTTCACAGAGTTTTTACATCTGGCAGAAGAGAACAAGGCAAAGACCTTTAGCTCAAAAGACCTGGTTACCTGGTCTAAAGCTGTGCTAATTTTGCACTATGCTACTTAATGTATCAGCATGTCTACTGTATCAATAATTATGTGAAATTCTGAACATATATTTCTTAATTCTTTAAGTTTCTATGAGCTATGTATAAATTTTATCTCTTAGTCACTTTCTCAAGGTCCCAGAGGTGATCTAGGGGGAGTTTAGATTCAATCTCAGTTTAGATTCAATCTCAGGTCTATCATACTCCTGGTATATACCTTTAACCAATACCTGTCATTACCTGCAAAATGGAGGAATTGACTAGAATGACCTCTAATGTTTCAATTCTATCTCCTATCACAGCAAAAAAAAAAAATGCTGTCATTTGTATTGCTTGAAATTTAATATCTATATTAAATCACAAGAACTCATTTAAGCAAATACAAATCACTGAAGATAAGTAACCACAGGTCAATGCAGAAACATGTACATACAGAGACTGTCTGCCATGTCATCTGATGAGGCATCATACTACTTCATCACCCATACTATCCACATTATGAACTCTTTCCTTCAAAAAATTATAAATTTAAGTAAGAACTAGAGGCGACAGGATTGCAACTTGGAGTAAATCAAAGCCAAATACTTCAGTAAAACACATTCATATTTGTTCTTCATCTGTCACCAGGAAAATCAGCTGCTTGGGTTATGCAGAAAGAACCAAACTTCTTGCCTCAAACTTTCATTAACTCCTAATTGTACAGGATGGAGTACCTCAGATGGATTCCTCTTACAGTTTGATAGAGCTCTAAGAAAATTCTCTGGGATCCTCAAGCTCAATTTTGAAATAGCACAAGACCTAAGAACAGGTACTACAAATTAAAAGATGCAGTAAAGCGACATCATTTCTTTCTTCTACTGTAATATAAATTAGGAATAGTCCATATGAATACCCTATGAAGATTCCTCTGGTTCTCACTGCCCATGCTATCTAGCATATCCACAACTGTGGGCACACATTTTACACACACACACACCCTTCTTAATCAGCCTTGTGGTTCTTGACTGTACATGGCATGGATATCATTCACTATGATTATGGCACATTTATTTCACTGCACCTTCTCAGAGATCTGGGTCCCAGACCTGCAGTCTCCTCCTTTCAACTTCTAGGTTCTGGTAACTTTGAATTTCTTCCTTTTGATCTTTCAGCCCTAAAGTGGTACCTGTTCCCTACAATTATTATCTATGTATTATCTCAGAGTCTGTCTCTCCTTTTCAGTCCTTCAATATCAGTTTAACTTATTAATTTCTGATACTAGATTCTCTGCTAAAATAATGGAAGCGGTTTTTCTTCTCCTGACTGCATTCAAATCCTGGTTCTGTCTCTTAAAATTTATGTAAACTTGGGTAAATAATTTCACTTGCCTGAATGAAATTATTTCACTTCTATTTATTATTTCACTTCTAATTATTTTATTTCTATTTCCACATTTGTAAAATGGAGGTAATATTACAATCTGGCTCTAGTGAATCTTAAAGTCTGTCACCATATCTGGCATAACATGAGCCCTCAACAGAGGTCAATTTCACCACTCAGCCATAAAAAAGAATGAAATAGTGTCATTTGCAGCATGGATACAACTAGAGATTATCATATTAAGTGGAGTAAGTGAGAAAAAGAAAGACAAATACCATATGATATCAATTATATGTGCAATCTAAAATATGACACAAATGAACACACCTATGAAACAGAATCAGGACATCGAGAATAGACTGGTGGTTGCCACAGGAGAGGAGAATGGGAGAGAGGTGGATTGGGAACTTGGGATTAGCAGATGCAAACTGGTATACAGGATAAAAAAGGTCAGATATTTGTTTGATAGAGCTCTAAGAAAATTCTCTGGGATCCTCAAGCTCAATTTTGAAATAGCACAAGACCTAAGAACAGGTACTACAAATTAAAAGATGCAGTAAAGCGACATCATTTCTTTCTTCTACTGTAATATAAATTAGGAATAGTCCATATGAATACCCTATGAAGATTCCTCTGGTTCTCACTGCCCATGCTATCTAGCATATCCACAACTGTGGGCACACATTTTACACACACACACACCCTTCTTAATCAGCCTTGTGGTTCTTGACTGTACATGGCATGGATATCATTCACTATGATTATGGCACATTTATTTCACTGCACCTTCTCAGAGATCTGGGTCCCAGACCTGCAGTCTCCTCCTTTCAACTTCTAGGTTCTGGTAACTTTGAATTTCTTCCTTTTGATCTTTCAGCCCTAAAGTGGTACCTGTTCCCTACAATTATTATCTATGTATTATCTCAGAGTCTGTCTCTCCTTTTCAGTCCTTCAATATCAGTTTAACTTATTAATTTCTGATACTAGATTCTCTGCTAAAATAATGGAAGCGGTTTTTCTTCTCCTGACTGCATTCAAATCCTGGTTCTGTCTCTTAAAATTTATGTAAACTTGGGTAAATAATTTCACTTGTCTGAATGAAATTATTTCACTTCTATTTATTATTTCACTTCTAATTATTTTATTTCTATTTCCACATTTGTAAAATGGAGGTAATATTACAATCTGGCTCTAGTGAATCTTAAAGTCTGTCACCATATCTGGCATAACATGAGCCCTCAACAGAGGTCAATTTCACCACTCAGCCATAAAAAAGAATGAAATAGTGTCATTTGCAGCATGGATACAACTAGAGATTATCATATTAAGTGGAGTAAGTGAGAAAAAGAAAGACAAATACCATATGATATCAATTATATGTGCAATCTAAAATATGACACAAATGAACACACCTATGAAACAGAATCAGGACATCGAGAATAGACTGGTGGTTGCCACAGGAGAGGAGAATGGGAGAGAGGTGGATTGGGAACTTGGGATTAGCAGATGCAAACTGGTATACATAAAATGGATAAAAACAAAAAGGTTTTACTGTATAGCACAGTGAACTATATTCTGCACAGTGGTAAAGAATCTACCTGGCAATGTAGGAGATGTCAGTTTGATTCTTGGGTCAGGAAGATCTCCTGGAGCAGGAAATGGCAACTCGTTTCAGTATTCTTGCCTGGTAAATTCCATGGAGAGAGGAGTCTGGCAGGCTACAATCCATGGGGTTGTAAAGAATCAGACACAACTGAGTGACTGAGCACATACACATAATTACCACCAATGTAAAGGCTTAAAGTAATATACGTATATTATTATCTCAGATTCTATACATCAGCAATCTGAATATGCCTGGAGTGGGCCTCTTGTTTCAGGGTCTTTCACAAGCTTGCAATCAAAGTGTCAGCTAGAGCTAGAGTCTCATCTGAAGGTTCAGCTGTGGAATGATCTACCTCAAATCTTACATAGTTGTTGGCAGAATTCACTTTCCAGACAGCTGATAGATTGAGAACTCAGTTCTTCATTGGTTTTTTGGCCAGTGCCTCGGCTCTGTTACTTGCCACATGGGCCTATTCAAAATTACAGAATTCATCATCAAAAAGACAAACCAAGAAGACAATTAAGAGAGTCTGCAAGCAGTACAACAGTGAAACCTCTTGTAACTTAATGACAGATGTGACATTTCATCAGCTTTGTCATGGTTAGAAGCAAGTCCCTACATCCAGCCTACACTCAAAGAGTGGCTATTACACAAGGACATGAATTTTAGGAGCTGGAAGTGATCAAGGGCCATCTCAGAGTCCACATGTCAAAATAATGTGTGGATAATTGTACAGAACTTGCTTCTATGTATGAGGAGAAAATTACCTGGGCCAAATATGTAAGAAAACAGACTTTACACACCTAATCCATGTACTCCAACTTTTAAAAATTTAACTCACTGATTAATTGAATGTGTTTTGTGCCTGATAGATTCTTAATGAAATTGGCATATAAGCCAAGAGTATTCAAATAATGAATATTCTCTGAATATATAACCTAAGACAACAAAAAACAGCTATGCTGATAATTTTCTAAACTCACAGCCAAACTATTTCAAATTGCTGTGTTGTTCAAGGTGGTATCAAATAGAAATCATGGGTCTGGGTATCTGAACCCAGGCAATCCTCACCTTCACTAAACTCTCAATCCAACGTGAATATAAATGCTTAATGGATCAACTGCTGTATGTTCTTTCTTAATTCCCAAATTCAGGATTGAAAATCTGGGTAACATTCAAAAAAATGAGTTACCTTATAAATGCAGTGGCCTCTTCTGAAAAGTAATGCAAAGTATCACACTCATAATGACAGTTTAGTGGTTTATCTTTTACATAGAAAAAAAAATAATAACTTTTCTTAGAATTAACTTTTGCTGGTGGCAATACTTTGAAAATCTCCCTTACTCTGGAACCATGCCAGCTGAAGAACACCATTTCTGTGATAACTTTGGAAATGTCACTGTTATTTGAAGCATATCCCCAAACTATCTTTACTTAGGAGACTAAGCCCTGGCTATCACTCAGTCTACATGTTTCTTTGCTGAGTAAGTGGAACCCATGTTTATTCCATGAGTCTTTTCATACCCCAGCTGAATGAACCAGACCTGACCCAAACAGGACCAACTAGGCTCTTCTTCTTTCCAAGGAACCTAAATAGACTCAGAGCACAGAAGTTCTGAGTACATGGTTAGGGAAGAAAGCCATGTTGAGACAATAGATATTAAGATGGTAAATTTCTGGGTCAACTTAACGGGGCCCTGGGGTTAACAGATATTTGGCCCAATATTATCCCGAATTTGTCTGTGAAGTATTCCTAGATGATATATGAAATTGGAAATAGCAGACTGAATTAAGGAGTCTGCCCTTCCCAATGTGGCTGAGCCTATTCCAATCAGTTGATATATACATAGAACAAAAAATGGACCTTCCTACAAGCAAGGAAGAACTTTTCCTGCCTGACAGCTTTGAGGGGGGACCCTGTTACCATCCTGTCTTTGGATTCAAACTGAAACAATGATTCTTCCTGAATCTTGAGGCTGTCTGTTTTTGGACTGGCATTTATACTATAGGCTCTCCTGGCTTTCAAGCTTTCATGCTCAGACTAGAACTAAACTATCAGCCCTTCTGGGTACTCAGACTCAGCTTGCTGACTGTAGATTTTGGTAGTTCTTTGCCTACCTAATTACATGAGCCAGTTCATGCAATATACCTTATTGGTTCTATTCGTCTGGACAACCCTAAAACAGACACTTAAAAAAAACCCAAAAAGCAGAAAAACACAATTTTTAAGAGAAAAATGAAGTAAATGTGCAAAAAGAAGATGCAGAGAGCGCTTTCCTGGTGATCCAGTGGGTTAAGAGTTCCCCTTGCAGTGCAAAGGGTGCTGGTTCAATCCCTGGTCCAGGAAGATCCCACGTGTCGTGAAGCAACTGGACCGGTGTTGTCCAATTCCGAGCCAGCCCTTTGGAGCGCAGGCGCCCAGAGCCAAGCTCAGCAGTGACAGAGGCCACTGCAATGGAGGCCCATACATGCCAAAGAACAAAGATGGATGAAAATAAATATAAATAAAGAGAGGCACGACAGGGAAAAGAAAAACAAAACGTAAAAAAAAAAAAAAAAAAATGATGCAGAGATAAAAGATTACACTGCCTGGGGAGAAAAGGAGTATGGAGAAGTATCTTGTTCTTATATCCTTCAGAAAATCCAGTGGTCCATCCTTTTCTGGGGTACCATGAAACACCCTTTGTTCTTTACAATAAATCCCTTTTACATGAACTAGCACAGTAGATTTCAGTTATCTGTAACTAAAATGGGCTTCATTAAAGTATTTGGTGAATAAGCACACTTGCCATAAAACCCTGGTCTCTAGCTCAGTCTCCATAACCTGACTCATCCCAGTGGAATACAGCAGGATGGCTAAGACCCAAGGGTTTAGAAAATTACCTGGATTCAGTTCCCAGCTTTGCCACTTACTTGCCATGTGATGGCTGCTAAATCACCTCTTCGAATGTTAGTTATCTTAAATCTTAATGACACATAGGGTTGTTACAAGGATTAAAAAGAAACTGAGCTCCAGGGCCATTATGTTAGGCCTTCTGGATTGTCCTCAGTTGCATAGTCCAGCAGCTCTGTTCAGTGTACAGCTAGCCCAGAGCAAGGGTTCAAGAAAATTAGCCATTATTCTACCTTTCTTTTTCATGTTACATTGCCAATCTGACTGCCACCAAAACTACTATCTTAAGTAAAGAGGGGCATTTTAAACACAAATAGACATAAACATCTGCAACAATTTACTTGATAGTGGATTTCTGCTTCATTCCACTGTTCTTTTCAAAATTAATATATACCAGGCATTATAATACTGCACATAGTAGAAATTATGATAGATACGATATGTCTTTCAGGAAATTGTACTCAATTGACAAGAACCTGGGTAAATACCAGGTACCAAAACACCAAAACAACATCTTACAGAAGTACTCAGGAGCTGTTCCTGGTCAAGTTTCTTAATCTTTCTAAGCCTTTCTTTCCTGGTGTTTTCAATGGGGATACTCCACAAAGCTAGGAAGGATTAAATTAAAATGCATAAAGTTAAGCACAGTTATATGAAAAACAAAGTGCTGAATAATTGCTTGCTCATTTATTTTCAACTCTAGAATAACCAGAAATGAATATATTCTACATAATAATATACTAATAATCACTCAATAGCCCCATTAAGTAACTTTGAAAGAAATAACTTAAAATGGGGCTAATCCTGTCAAGTAGATTGAACTACTTTACCATAAAGCAACTGAGTAAGATGTTGAGTCTAAACACAATGAAACTGTCCTCTAAATATGTATGGTGACCCTGCCTTCATTCCAGTTCATCCAGGGTAGTCTTAGGCATAATTAATATGGCTCCATTTCACTTTTGAAAGTGTTCTGGCTTGGATAATAAATTACGTGATCACCCTATCTAGAGTAAAATCTTTAGATGGAAGACAAAAGATGTTATTTCATCTCAAGATTTGGTTATTGTATTTTAATATTTTTTTCTAACTTTGAGGCAAACTGTGAAGACAGAATTTAGGGTTCTACAGCCACACAACAAGCAGCTTTTAAAACTGCCTAGACTTAGGAGTGATGACTAAGCTAATGGCCATTACTTCAAAGGATAAATCTGTGAATGAATACAGTATTGAAGTGAGGCCATCCCCTTCAGCTACAGAGGTTGGGCCATCCTCAGTTGCATAGTCCAGCAGCTCTGTTCAGTGTACAGCTAGCCCAGAGCAAGGGTTCAAGAAAATTAGCCATTATTCTACCTTTCTTTTTCATGTTACATTGCCAATCTGACTGCCACCAAAACTACTATCTTAAGTAAAGAGGGGCATTTTAAACACAAATAGACATAAACATCTGCAACAATTTACTTGATAGTGGATTTCTGCTTCATTCCACTGTTCTTTTCAAAATTAATATATACCAGGCATTATAATACTGCACATAGTAGAAATTATGATAGATACGATATGTCTTTCAGGAAATTGTACTCAATTGACAAGAACCTGGGTAAATACCAGGTACCAAAACACCAAAACAACATCTTACAGAAGTACTCAGGAGCTGTTCCTGGTCAAGTTTCTTAATCTTTCTAAGCCTTTCTTTCCTGGTGTTTTCAATGGGGATACTCCACAAAGCTAGGAAGGATTAAATTAAAATGCATAAAGTTAAGCACAGTTATATGAAAAACAAAGTGCTGAATAATTGCTTGCTCATTTATTTTCAACTCTAGAATAACCAGAAATGAATATATTCTACATAATAATATACTAATAATCACTCAATAGCCCCATTAAGTAACTTTGAAAGAAATAACTTAAAATGGGGCTAATCCTGTCAAGTAGATTGAACTACTTTACCATAAAGCAACTGAGTAAGATGTTGAGTCTAAACACAATGAAACTGTCCTCTAAATATGTATGGTGACCCTGCCTTCATTCCAGTTCATCCAGGGTAGTCTTAGGCATAATTAATATGGCTCCATTTCACTTTTGAAAGTGTTCTGGCTTGGATAATAAATTACGTGATCACCCTATCTAGAGTAAAATCTTTAGATGGAAGACAAAAGATGTTATTTCATCTCAAGATTTGGTTATTGTATTTTAATATTTTTTTCTAACTTTGAGGCAAACTGTGAAGACAGAATTTAGGGTTCTACAGCCACACAACAAGCAGCTTTTAAAACTGCCTAGACTTAGGAGTGATGACTAAGCTAATGGCCATTACTTCAAAGGATAAATCTGTGAATGAATACAGTATTGAAGTGAGGCCATCCCATTCAGCTACAAGTACTGTGGATTATGGAGAGCCATACCACTCTTGTAATTAGGGAAGAACAATGCTTTACATGCCTCTGGCAGCTGATAGCATAAAATGCATTCTCATATTTATATCATCCAACTTAAGTCTCAAGACCAAACACATTTTAAAGTCCACAACTTCATGGGTGCCTGAGATTTTCACACAACTGGGTAACTAGCTGGGAAACTCATGTGTACAGCTCACAAGTTCGCTAATGCTCACTTCTTCCTACCCACAATTCCCAGTCCCTGCCTTCCTCAGTTCCTTGACCCTTGCTTTCCAAGGATTTGAAAATGAGATTTTTGACCTTTTCTCTGAGCCCTGCCCTCCACCTCCACCTCCACCCTACTCTCAGGCCATGATATCCAGGTTTGTTTATTAGCCTCATGAAACCAAAGCCAAAGATGTAAGGAGTTCTGGCACTCCTACTCAAAGACATGTTGCCAAGCTACCCTTTAACTAGATTCTGCCCATTTGGAAAGGAGCATAAGACATCACCCCCATTTTATAGATGAGAAAACTAAGGTAAAGAGGTCAAGTGGCTTGCCCAATGTCACATACCAGCAGGGAAAGAACCGGATGTGGACCTTCTGAGTCATGTTCATGCTCCTTCTCTTATATTCATGTTCAGTCACTAAGTTGTGTCCAACTCTTTGCGACCCCATGGATTGTAGCCCACTCGGCTCCTCTATCCATGGGATTTTCCAGGCAAGAATATTGGAGGGGGTTGCCATTTCCTTCTCCATTTCTTATACTAATGCTTCTCAAATTTTAATGTGCACTTGCAAGGTCAGCTATGTAACTTACAGGGACCAAAATGAAAATGCTGGATTCTCTGTCCAAAAAGCAGGAAAATGGCATTATCCTCTCTTCTCCAATCTCTTGACTTGCCTTTATATTATTTTTTTATTTTCTATTTAACATTGTGCTGCTTCCACACAGGGATACTCACAAAAAGATGCCTAGAGCTTTACTCATGGTTGGGCATGCAGGGCATACGTAACTGTTTCATATGGCAGTGGTCATCCGGACGTGATGACTAATCTAATGGCCATTACTTCAAATGATAAATCTTTGAATTAATACAGTATTGAAGTGAGGCCATCCCATTCAGCTACAAGTACTGTGGATTATGGAGAGCCATACCACTCTTGTAATTAGGGAAGAACAATGCTTTACATGCCTCTGGCAGCTGATAGCATAAAATGCATTCTCATATTTATATCATCCAACTTAAGTCTCAAGACCAAACACATTTTAAAGTCCACAACTTCATGGGTGCCTGAGATTTTCACACAACTGGGTAACTAGCTGGGAAACTCATGTGTACAGCTCACAAGTTCGCTAATGCTCACTTCTTCCTACCCACAATTCCCAGTCCCTGCCTTCCTCAGTTCCTTGACCCTTGCTTTCCAAGGATTTGAAAATGAGATTTTTGACCTTTTCTCTGAGCCCTGCCCTCCACCTCCACCTCCACCCTACTCTCAGGCCATGATATCCAGGTTTGTTTATTAGCCTCATGAAACCAAAGCCAAAGATGTAAGGAGTTCTGGCACTCCTACTCAAAGACATGTTGCCAAGCTACCCTTTAACTAGATTCTGCCCATTTGGAAAGGAGCATAAGACATCACCCCCATTTTATAGATGAGAAAACTAAGGTAAAGAGGTCAAGTGGCTTGCCCAATGTCACATACCAGCAGGGAAAGAACCGGATGTGGACCTTCTGAGTCATGTTCATGCTCCTTCTCTTATATTCATGTTCAGTCACTAAGTTGTGTCCAACTCTTTGCGACCCCATGGATTGTAGCCCACTCGGCTCCTCTATCCATGGGATTTTCCAGGCAAGAATATTGGAGGGGGTTGCCATTTCCTTCTCCATTTCTTATACTAATGCTTCTCAAATTTTAATGTGCACTTGCAAGGTCAGCTATGTAACTTACAGGGACCAAAATGAAAATGCTGGATTCTCTGTCCAAAAAGCAGGAAAATGGCATTATCCTCTCTTCTCCAATCTCTTGACTTGCCTTTATATTATTTTTTTATTTTCTATTTAACATTGTGCTGCTTCCACACAGGGATACTCACAAAAAGATGCCTAGAGCTTTACTCATGGTTGGGCATGCAGGGCATACGTAACTGACCCAACCTCACCACACGAATGCTCAGGTCCCTGCCAAGCAGGCCAGTAGTGGACAGTGAGTCAGGGGAACCAGTGGTCATCCTAGTGTAGTGTACAACTACATACATTTGAACTAAGACTACAAGCCCCTTTCCCTTGCAAGCTCCAGTGTTCCACCAGACTTCACTTACAAAACACAATTTCAAAGATAAAATTAATAAGAACATCAGCTACCATAGAGCATTATGTCCCAAGCACACGGCACCCCTTCTAAGACAGGGCTCTGTGCAGTCACATTTCAGCCAGCTCTTTGCACGTAAATCATTTGGTGATCTTGTTAAAATGCAAGATGCAACTCAGTAGATCTGGGGTAGCCTTGAGACTGCACATTTCTTTTTTTTTTTTAAGCTTTTTTAAAAATTTATTTATTTTTGGCTATTCTCAGTTTTCACTGCTGCCGCAGGCTCTTCTCTAGTTGCAGGGAGTGGGGGCTACTCTTTAATTGAGGTTAGCAGGCTTCTTGTTGTGGTGTCTTCTCTTGTTGTGGAACTCAGACTCTAGGGCACATGGGCGGCAGTAGTTGAGGCACATGGGCTCAATAGTTGTGGCTCCAAGGCTCTAAGCTCAGTAGTTGTGGTTCACAGCTTAGTTGCTCCACAGCATGTGAGATCTTCTCGGATCAGAGATCGAACTTGTGTTTCCTGCATTGGCAGGCAAGCTCTTTACTACTGAGCAACCACGGAAGCCCGACACTGCACATTTCTAACCAGCTCCCAGGGGATGCTAACATTGTTGGCCTCAGAGTGTCCTTGTGTATCAAGATCCTACATCATGTCTCATTTTTTAAAATTGTTTATTATGTCAGATCCAATTACAGAACTTCTATCTCTTTTATTATTCAAATAATGCAGCCATGAAAATAGGTATTAAATACAAGTCACCATTCATTGTATCCTTAAAACCTGATGTGTCAAGAGTAGCAAATCTATTCATATATTTATGATATCCTCTAGCCTGGGTTTAAAGACTTCATGCTTATACATATACTGATGTCTCTTAGGTACCCATCACATAAAGGCTGCCTGATGTCTGCCCAGGTAGACAATACCCTCCCTGCTCAGAAGAACCTATTGTTGAAAATTGTCAAGTACAATTTTCTAAAACAGGAGCAAGGGCCCATATCCTCAGCTCATGGATAGAAGTGACCAGGGAAGAGTTGTGAGTTAATAAAGACTTTTTAGGAATGACCGTAACCTTGGACTTTAATGGATAGAGCAAGGCAAGGTTTCTCAGCACTCCTGTAACAGCAGCTCTCAGACTATGGAGTCCTTTTCAATGGCAACCCATGCAACACATGAAAAATGAGATCTCTAGAAAACAGCCTCAGTCTCTTCATCCCTAAAATGAGGCCAATTACACTTGCCTTACTTTATGGCATGATGCCTTTGATCAAATCATACAAAATCATCACTATGAAAGGTTATGAACTACAAAGTATCATTGATCTTCAGGGACTTTCCTGATGGTTCAGTGGTTAAGACTCCATACTTCCAATGCAGGGGGCCCAGGTTCAATCCTTGGTGAGGGCACTAGATCCCACATGCCACAACCAAATATTTCTCACATAGCAACAAAGATCCCATGTGTTGCAACCAAAACCTAGTGCAGCCAAATAAATTTTAAAATAAATAAAAGTTGTTGCTGTTTAACAGCCTTAGAAAATGCTGTAGGTAACTAACAGATGTAACATTTCAACTTAATGTCCCATAGCATTTGACGCATGTAGAGAGGGCAGGGGCATTAATAGAACATACTCTTTTTAAAGGTAGAATATTATAAGACTGACAAACCACTTTTATAACTGAAACAAATCGTGCCTACCATTCAGTAATATTTGGAAACTCATCATCAATTTGACTTATACCCAACATCAATAAATCACACCAAGTCAACCCTGTTTGGCCCAAAGAGTAAACAGAAGTAAACATTGTGTTTCACCTGCCTTGTTGGCAAGACAAAATGAAAACTCTGGTTACTTAACTGCCTTTGGCCTTTGGCCTCTGACTGGTTTGGTTATTTTTGGAACCTATCATGGAATATAAACTTCATTTGCTCTAATTCTGCAGGAAGTCACAGTGAAGTGCAAGGAAACTTAAATGATTAAAAGCAGAAATGAGGTAGAAAAAGTAACCACTTAGTTTGCCCCAACTTTCTTAAGCTAATATATCAACTGTATCTCTTCAAAAATGTAGGCTCTCCAGTTGCTATTCTTGTCCCAGCCCTAACATAATTACGTTTAACATGCTTCACCCATTGATGTTGGCATATTTTTTTGGCTTATTTTACCAAGGATCAACATAAGTGAAGGAATGATATAAGAAAGCAACTTTTTAAATCAGTGGCAATATTTTAAAATTTCTGATGCAGCAGTGGGAGAAAAATACGAAGCCTGTTGACCAACTAAAAAATTTAGCTCTAACCTAAGCTCCAGATTATAACCAACTGAATTAGTAAACCACAGACAATAAAAAAATAAAACTTGCTGTAGCATTTACAGTACACTACTTTTTAGACCTCCCAGGCTCACATGACACATTTTCTTAGACTAGGTCTTTATAAGAGACACCAGTCTAAGTGACACAAAAGAATTTTTAAATCCCAATTAGTTTGGTGTCCTTTGTGATATTTTTTGTTTTTTTTCTGACCAACAATAATGAATAACTCACAAGCACTAATTAATAACTAACTCCCTTTGTCTCCAAGGACAGCAGAGCCCAACAAGAAATGTCAGAAGCCCTGAAGTAAAATAAAAAACCTTTACAATGAAAATCTTCCCAATTATATAGTCCTAGGGGTACTGTGACTGTGGAATTGTCTTAAATATTTAAATAGCTGTGTCAAACGTGCTTATAGTGAGGATCATAAAACCAATTTCCCAGATGCTTTCAAAGATACATTTCTCTCTTCATAATTACAGTCTGTAACTGTTGAGCAGGAAGTAGAGAGAAACACCATTATTGGTATAGTGTAACTTGGATTATATACACACCAGTTCTAGGAGGGTCAGAAAAACACCAACTGCAGAATGTCCTCCACACTCACTCAGTGGCAAAGATGAATACAAAAATTCTTATCTCAACACATTAAAACTTACATTTTAATGATTATAGCAAGGAATCATTTTTAAAGCAAGTTTCTATATCTCAGAAATACAAAGCTAAAAGTAAAATTTTCCTTAGTTGTAATACAGAGCAAATAAAAAATATACTCATGTCCCTCAGAACCAGTGTTCTCACTGACAGATTAACAGTGAGAAAGTGTGAAGAAAACTCTCTGTGATGTTGTATTTTAACTGGAACTTATTACCTTGTTCTGGTGTATTTCCTCACTCTGTCCACAAAAAGGACCTAGAAACAGTGACATCCCCAGAGCCGATAAGAATACCCTTTCATCCAGTTTCCCAAATATCATTTCCCACTAAAAGGAACCTGAACTTTTGGGGAAATGGCTGATCTTCAGTCTGGGGGGATGTATAAGTGATGCAGCATGAGAAATACGAAGCCTGTTGACCAACTAAAAATTTAGCTCTAACCTAAGCTCCAGATTATAACCAACTGAATTAGTAAACCACAGACAATAAAAATAAAACTTGCTGTAGCATTTACAGTACACTACTTTTTAGACCTCCCAGGCTCACATGACACATTTTCTTAGACTAGGTCTTTATAAGAGACACCAGTCTAAGTGACACAAAAGAATTTTTAAATCCCAATTAGTTTGGTGTCCTTTGTGATATTTTTTGTTTTTTTTCTGACCAACAATAATGAATAACTCACAAGCACTAATTAATAACTAACTCCCTTTGTCTCCAAGGACAGCAGAGCCCAACAAGAAATGTCAGAAGCCCTGAAGTAAAATAAAAAACCTTTACAATGAAAATCTTCCCAATTATATAGTCCTAGGGGTACTGTGACTGTGGAATTGTCTTAAATATTTAAATAGCTGTGTCAAACGTGCTTATAGTGAGGATCATAAAACCAATTTCCCAGATGCTTTCAAAGATACATTTCTCTCTGCATAATTACAGTCTGTAACTGTTGAGCAGGAAGTAGAGAGAAACACCATTATTGGTATAGTGTAACTTGGATTATATACACACCAGTTCTAGGAGGGTCAGAAAAACACCAACTGCAGAATGTCCTCCACACTCACTCAGTGGCAAAGATGAATACAAAAATTCTTATCTCAACACATTAAAACTTACATTTTAATGATTATAGCAAGGAATCATTTTTAAAGCAAGTTTCTATATCTCAGAAATACAAAGCTAAAAGTAAAATTTTCCTTAGTTGTAATACAGAGCAAATAAAAAATATACTCATGTCCCTCAGAACCAGTGTTCTCACTGACAGATTAACAGTGAGAAAGTGTGAAGAAAACTCTCTGTGATGTTGTATTTTAACTGGAACTTATTACCTTGTTCTGGTGTATTTCCTCACTCTGTCCACAAAAAGGACCTAGAAACAGTGACATCCCCAGAGCCGATAAGAATACCCTTTCATCCAGTTTCCCAAATATCATTTCCCACTAAAAGGAACCTGAACTTTTGGGGAAATGGCTGATCTTCAGTCTGGGGCGGGGATGTATAAGTGATCCTAGAAAATCTTATTTTCAAAAGCAAGGGAGTACTTAATGGCAACATGTAAAAAGGACATTAAAACTGACTCGAAGGGGCTCCCATTGGCCAAATCTGGGGCAGTTGGGCCATCAGAAAAAACAGTGATGGTAATGAGTTATAATAGAGTGGATTTTTTAAAAGAATAAATAAATCTGTAATGAGGCTAAAAGAGAAGGGAAAGTAGATCTCTTTTCCAGGATACCAGCTAATAAACACAGAAAGAATGATAAAATCAGAAAGCACCCATTATGCAGTCAGCAACATAAATACTGAATCAGACAGGATCATCAATAGATCCCATGAAAAGCTGTTAAAGATATTCACATACAATTATTTGTTAATTTTGAAAAGTGTCCTTTACAATGTAAGGATCTGGTGACATCACCTTAGACAGACAGCCAAAAGTAGCATCAGAAATACTAGGACAAGTGACCATTTAGTGCTTCCTTATATAAGACAATGAATGGTGACAAATCACCTATATACTATTCCTGCCAAAGATGTTTAACTTGAACCCAATCATGAAGAAATGACCAGACAAACTAGACTGAGACAAGACAACTAACCCGAACTCTTTAAAAATATTAACACATTTTGCCATGAAACACACACACAAAAAAAGGACGGGAGAGAGGGCCATTCTAGATTAAAGGACATCAAAGAGACATGACAACCAAATGTAATCCAAATGTAATGCATGATTTTTGATTAGATCCTAGATCAAAAGAAAAAAATGGATACAGAATGGAATATAAGAGGGGGAAGACAATAATACTTTATATTATAAATAATGATTAAGTAAAATAAAATACATAAAGAATTTGAATGTGAACTATACTTTATTTAAGATACAACTGTTTATAAGTAATACTGTTGTATCAAAGCTAAATTCCATTGTTATGATTAATATATTTCAGTTATATGGCATGAAAGGTATCTGCTTAAGAATTTTGGGGTAAAATGTCGCAGTGTCTGCAACTTACTTCCAATAGTTTCAACTTATTTGAAAGAGAGATAAAGATGGTAAATGCCAAAAAAGTAAAATATAATAGAAGGTAATACAAATGACATGATAAAAATCTCACTTTTAAAAAACATATCTTCAGAAACAAAGAATAAGTTTCATTTAAGAATATAGTTATCTATGAGTGGCAGTAGTTGAGTAACTCCTGGAAAAGCCAGGGAAAGGAGATACTGCAAGAGAATAGTCCTTTTTGTCTTTCTTGCCTTTTGTCCTTCTTCCTCCCTCCTCCATCCTCCTCAGAAGACAGAATCCATAGAGGTCCTGCAGTAAGGCACCCACTATGCAGCCAAGAGGGAAAGACTAAGGGAAGCTCCACAATCTTGGGCCTGGCTTCCTAGAGCTTCTGACTATTAGCAGCAGTCACCTATCTTTAACTGCTCTTTCTGTGAGAAAAATGAACTCCTACGACAGAGGCTTCCAGATGTTCTCAGCTCGTAGAGTTCTTAGTGTCTCAGTAATTTTTTCATGGTGCCCCTAGGCCAAAAGGGACATCTGACAGTTCTGTATACTAAGTACTTAGATGTCAATATGTTTATGTACTAATTACTTACTAGCTCTTTGAAAAACATGAATTTTAAATCATTTTATTTCATTTTAAATAACCACAATTATTAATGGATGTGCATTTCAATTTTGCCTTCTACTAACCCGAACTCTTTAAAAATATTAACACATTTTGCCATGAAACACACACACAAAAAAAGGACGGGAGAGAGGGCCATTCTAGATTAAAGGACATCAAAGAGACATGACAACCAAATGTAATCCAAATGTAATGCATGATTTTTGATTAGATCCTAGATCAAAAGAAAAAAATGGATACAGAATGGAATATAAGAGGGGGAAGACAATAATACTTTATATTATAAATAATGATTAAGTAAAATAAAATACATAAAGAATTTGAATGTGAACTATACTTTATTTAAGATACAACTGTTTATAAGTAATACTGTTGTATCAAAGCTAAATTCCATTGTTATGATTAATATATTTCAGTTATATGGCATGAAAGGTATCTGCTTAAGAATTTTGGGGTAAAATGTCGCAGTGTCTGCAACTTACTTCCAATAGTTTCAACTTATTTGAAAGAGAGATAAAGATGGTAAATGCCAAAAAAGTAAAATATAATAGAAGGTAATACAAATGACATGATAAAAATCTCACTTTTAAAAAACATATCTTCAGAAACAAAGAATAAGTTTCATTTAAGAATATAGTTATCTATGAGTGGCAGTAGTTGAGTAACTCCTGGAAAAGCCAGGGAAAGGAGATACTGCAAGAGAATAGTCCTTTTTGTCTTTCTTGCCTTTTGTCCTTCTTCCTCCCTCCTCCATCCTCCTCAGAAGACAGAATCCATAGAGGTCCTGCAGTAAGGCACCCACTATGCAGCCAAGAGGGAAAGACTAAGGGAAGCTCCACAATCTTGGGCCTGGCTTCCTAGAGCTTCTGACTATTAGCAGCAGTCACCTATCTTTAACTGCTCTTTCTGTGAGAAAAATGAACTCCTACGACAGAGGCTTCCAGATGTTCTCAGCTCGTAGAGTTCTTAGTGTCTCAGTAATTTTTTCATGGTGCCCCTAGGCCAAAAGGGACATCTGACAGTTCTGTATACTAAGTACTTAGATGTCAATATGTTTATGTACTAATTACTTACTAGCTCTTTGAAAAAACATGAATTTTAAAAATCATTTTATTTCATTTTTAAATAACCACAATTATTAATGGGATGTGCATTTCAATTTTGCCTTCTACTACTTCTCAAACCTTGGAGTCAGATTGGACATCACCACCTTCACCCCCTATTGCACACTGATTTTCACTCAGTATTGCTTTTATAATTGTGATAAAACATAATAGAAAATGTACCATCTTAACCATTTTTAAGTATACAGTTTGTGGCATTAAATATATTCACACTGTTATACAGCCATCACCACCACCTGTCTCCAGAACTTTTTCATGTTCCCAAACTTAAACTCTGTACCCATTAAACAATAGCTCCTCATTCTCTTCTCTCCTAGTCCATGGTAACCACCTTTCTCCTTTGTGTCTCTATGAATTTGACTATTCTAGGAACCTCATAAAAGAGGAATCATACAATATTTGTTCTTTCATGTCTGACATATTTCACTAGCATAATTTCTTGAAGGTTCATCCATGTGGTAACATATATCAGATTTCCTTCCACTTAAAGGCTAAATAATATTCCATTGCACAGATATGACAGATTTTGTTTCCCCATTCATACACTGGTGGACACTTGGGTTACTTCAACCTTTGACTTTTGTGGAAAATGTTGCTCTGAACATGAATGTACAAACTACTTGCTTTTCTTTATCACAACTACCAAAAATGTAGTTTCTAAAAGTTACAATGTCATCAGAAAGGACATACTGTAATTTAATTTACGCTATGAACATCCTGAAACTAGGTGGTTTTTTTTATCTGGGATTCCAGTAAGGCACCCACTATGCAGCCAAGAGGGAAAGACTAAGGGAAGCTCCACAATCTTGGGCCTGGCTTCCTAGAGCTTCTGACTATTAGCAGCAGTCACCTATCTTTAACTGCTCTTTCTGTGAGAAAAATGAACTCCTACGACAGAGGCTTCCAGATGTTCTCAGCTCGTAGAGTTCTTAGTGTCTCAGTAATTTTTTCATGGTGCCCCTAGGCCAAAAGGGACATCTGACAGTTCTGTATACTAAGTACTTAGATGTCAATATGTTTATGTACTAATTACTTACTAGCTCTTTGAAAAAACATGAATTTTAAAAATCATTTTATTTCATTTTTAAATAACCACAATTATTAATGGGATGTGCATTTCAATTTTGCCTTCTACTACTTCTCAAACCTTGGAGTCAGATTGGACATCACCACCTTCACCCCCTATTGCACACTGATTTTCACTCAGTATTGCTTTTATAATTGTGATAAAATATAATAGAAAATGTACCATCTTAACCATTTTTAAGTATACAGTTTGTGGCATTAAATATATTCACACTGTTATACAGCCATCACCACCACCTGTCTCCAGAACTTTTTCATGTTCCCAAACTTAAACTCTGTACCCATTAAACAATAGCTCCTCATTCTCTTCTCTCCTAGTCCATGGTAACCACCTTTCTCCTTTGTGTCTCTATGAATTTGACTATTCTAGGAACCTCATAAAAGAGGAATCATACAATATTTGTTCTTTCATGTCTGACATATTTCACTAGCATAATTTCTTGAAGGTTCATCCATGTGGTAACATATATCAGATTTCCTTCCACTTAAAGGCTAAATAATATTCCATTGCACAGATATGACAGATTTTGTTTCCCCATTCATACACTGGTGGACACTTGGGTTACTTCAACCTTTGACTTTTGTGGAAAATGTTGCTCTGAACATGAATGTACAAACTACTTGCTTTTCTTTATCACAACTACCAAAAATGTAGTTTCTCAAAGTTACAATGTCATCAGAAAGGACATACTGTAATTTAATGTTGACGCTATGAACATCCTGAAACTAGTGGTCTATCTGGGATTCAGAGATGTCACATATTCCACATTTCCCTCAAAATTTGAAATATCTCGTGTCTCCTGTCATACTCCCAGAGCACTTGGCACACTATTTGGAAAACACACTCTACAATATTAAACCCATGGTGATTTGAGTTCCCGTATGAACAGAACTCAATCCTTAAGTAACATAAACATTACAATCAAGTTTATACTTCTCATGAGGCTTCCACTGGTAATTTTTCAAGTCTTCAAGCCAAATGTCTGTCTGTATGACAATCCCTAGGTAACTTATTCTGTTGGAAATAAATAGAAAGATATATAAATACACCTAAGTCCTTAAGTTATGATCCAGACTCCTTGGTATGTCATTCACAATCCTTCATCTTGCTACTGCTTATTCTTTTCCAGCCTCATCTCTTAGCAGTCTCCACATCTTCCCTCAATATGAAACCAGACAGAAGTCCATGAAAGGGCTTCCCTGGTGGTCCAGTGGGTAAGGACAACGCCTTGCAGTGCAAGGGGCGCCGGTTCGAGCACTGGCCTGGGAAGATCCCACGTGCCGCGCAGCGGCTGGACTGATGTGTCCAACTACCGAGCCAGAGCTCTGGAGTGCATGCACCCAGAGCCGGTGCTCTGCAACAAGAGGCCGCCGCGATGGGAGGCCCACACGGGCCAAAGAAAAAGGATGGATGAGAATGGACAAATGAAAGACCAATAGAAGTGGCCCGCCTGCTTCCCTCCCTCCCCACCCCCACCCCCACCAAAATAAATAAATAAATAAATAAATCTTAAAAAAAAAAAAAAGAAGAAGTCCATGAAAGCACCATGATCTCCTCCCTCCAGGTTATGAGCTATTTTGGATGCAGCCCCCAGGGAAAATTTTTCCTATACTTTCACTAGATACCAGTTAGCTCTGAGAAATAAAACAATTCAAAAGAAACCTAAACCAAAATAAGTAAATGAAAAAGAAAAGAAAAAAGTTACACATGTTTAGGTGTTTTTAAAATCTACCCATTTATATCACCTTCTCAAAGTTACAATGTCATCAGAAAGGACATACTGTAATTTAATGTTGACGCTATGAACATCCTGAAACTAGTGGTCTATCTGGGATTCAGAGATGTCACATATTCCACATTTCCCTCAAAATTTGAAATAGCTCGTGTCTCCTGTCATACTCCCAGAGCACTTGGCACACTATTTGGAAAACACACTCTACAATATTAAACCCATGGTGATTTGAGTTCCCGTATGAACAGAACTCAATCCTTAAGTAACATAAACATTACAATCAAGTTTATACTTCTCATGAGGCTTCCACTGGTAATTTTTCAAGTCTTCAAGCCAAATGTCTGTCTGTATGACAATCCCTAGGTAACTTATTCTGTTGGAAATAAATAGAAAGATATATAAATACACCTAAGTCCTTAAGTTATGATCCAGACTCCTTGGTATGTCATTCACAATCCTTCATCTTGCTACTGCTTATTCTTTTCCAGCCTCATCTCTTAGCAGTCTCCACATCTTCCCTCAATATGAAACCAGACAGAAGTCCATGAAAGGGCTTCCCTGGTGGTCCAGTGGGTAAGGACAACGCCTTGCAGTGCAAGGGGCGCCGGTTCGAGCACTGGCCTGGGAAGATCCCACGTGCCGCGCAGCGGCTGGACTGATGTGTCCAACTACCGAGCCAGAGCTCTGGAGTGCATGCACCCAGAGCCGGTGCTCTGCAACAAGAGGCCGCCGCGATGGGAGGCCCACACGGGCCAAAGAAAAAGGATGGATGAGAATGGACAAATGAAAGACCAATAGAAGTGGCCCGCCTGCTTCCCTCCCTCCCCACCCCCACCCCCACCAAAATAAATAAATAAATAAATAAATCTTAAAAAAAAAAAAAAAGAAGAAGTCCATGAAAGCACCATGATCTCCTCCCTCCAGGTTATGAGCTATTTTGGATGCAGCCCCCAGGGAAAATTTTTCCTATACTTTCACTAGATACCAGTTAGCTCTGAGAAATAAAACAATTCAAAAGAAACCTAAACCAAAATAAGTAAATGAAAAAGAAAAGAAAAAAGTTACACATGTTTAGGTGTTTTTAAAATCTACCCATTTATATCAACTTCTCCATACTCAGAAATACATGGACAATAAAAACAAACAACTTTTTGGTTAGCTTCCTGATATTAACCATTATTCATCAAAATTGGCTAAGTTATGAGCTAACTGGGTGAATGGACACTTACAAGACTGTTAGTAATTTTATTTAGTGGTTTAAACACTTAGTATAAACATTTAAAACTAAATGCTAAAAATACATAGAGGAATATATAACCATGCTATTTTATATGACAAAGCTATATTTTACATGGGCTACATACTCCTTTTTGTAGCCCAGATACACATATCATTAGCAATACATCCTCATTAAGTCAACATCAGTTTCTACACAGAGCTGTCACTCAAATAATTTTTCCTTAACAATTATTCTTACCTTAAAACCTACGGTAATTCAAACACCATTGAATTAAAAGTATTCTCTCTCATTCTTTCTGCATTCATCTCTCTCAAATCAGCAAGTTTTTCTAGTTCCTCATAAGCACAAAAGTACATCTTTTCATTATACTCTTCTAGCTGCTTTCTCTCTTGTCACTAGCTGTGTTATAAAAATTATAGGTTTTGCTCTTAGAATAATTTTTATCATTTTATATATTTGCTCCTCATTTTATTGGCTATTAAAATTTCTCCACTTTAAATCCTTTTCCTTCCAAACACCACTTTTCTTCTAGCATCCAACTCACGTAATGACAGCTGCAGTCACCCACCTCCACTATGGTCTGCAGAAGCCAGCCCCTGGTAAGCCAAAGCAGAGCTCTGTGGCTCCAAATGGCCTTGCTAAACTTTCTCTTGCTTTCCTCCACACTTACGCTACCTCTCTGTTTCTGATCGTTCCATCTCGTCTTCCCTGCTGTTTCACAGTCCATGAGACAACACAGTCCATACCACTGTAGTGCCTTCACCCTCACACAAATGTACACATCCACATCCTTTCCTAGGAAGCTACATATCTTTATGAGATGTTGATCCTGACACTGAATCATGTATTCTTCCATAGGATTTGCTGGCAGAGAAGAGACAAGGAAGAGAAAAACAATAGTGTTCACTTTTAAAAGATCCCAGAGAGACAATCCTACCTTTCCCAGAATTTGCAGGAAAGGCGCTTCCAAACTCCTGTTGCTTTGTCTTTAATGTGTGTGTCCCTGACATGCCTCCAGCCTGGGTGACCTGGAATCGTGGCTTCCCACCCCCGGGGGTGAAAGGGGCTCTCATTAACCATTATTCATCAAAATTGGCTAAGTTATGAGCTAACTGGGTGAATGGACACTTACAAGACTGTTAGTAATTTTATTTAGTGGTTTAAACACTTAGTATAAACATTTAAAACTAAATGCTAAAAATACATAGAGGAATATATAACCATGCTATTTTATATGACAAAGCTATATTTTACATGGGCTACATACTCCTTTTTGTAGCCCAGATACACATATCATTAGCAATACATCCTCATTAAGTCAACATCAGTTTCTACACAGAGCTGTCACTCAAATAATTTTTCCTTAACAATTATTCTTACCTTAAAACCTACGGTAATTCAAACACCATTGAATTAAAAGTATTCTCTCTCATTCTTTCTGCATTCATCTCTCTCAAATCAGCAAGTTTTTCTAGTTCCTCATAAGCACAAAAGTACATCTTTTCATTATACTCTTCTAGCTGCTTTCTCTCTTGTCACTAGCTGTGTTATAAAAATTATAGGTTTTGCTCTTAGAATAATTTTTATCATTTTATATATTTGCTCCTCATTTTATTGGCTATTAAAATTTCTCCACTTTAAATCCTTTTCCTTCCAAACACCACTTTTCTTCTAGCATCCAACTCACGTAATGACAGCTGCAGTCACCCACCTCCACTATGGTCTGCAGAAGCCAGCCCCTGGTAAGCCAAAGCAGAGCTCTGTGGCTCCAAATGGCCTTGCTAAACTTTCTCTTGCTTTCCTCCACACTTACGCTACCTCTCTGTTTCTGATCGTTCCATCTCGTCTTCCCTGCTGTTTCACAGTCCATGAGACAACACAGTCCATACCACTGTAGTGCCTTCACCCTCACACAAATGTACACATCCACATCCTTTCCTAGGAAGCTACATATCTTTATGAGATGTTGATCCTGACACTGAATCATGTATTCTTCCATAGGATTTGCTGGCAGAGAAGAGACAAGGAAGAGAAAAACAATAGTGTTCACTTTTAAAAGATCCCAGAGAGACAATCCTACCTTTCCCAGAATTTGCAGGAAAGGCGCTTCCAAACTCCTGTTGCTTTGTCTTTAATGTGTGTGTCCCTGACATGCCTCCAGCCTGGGTGACCTGGAATCGTGGCTTCCCACTGGTGAGCACTTGTCTCCTGGGGCTCAAGGCAGGCAGATGAATGGGGCTCTCATTCATGTTGCTCTGAGGAGCCATCCCTCTTCCTGAGGGCATCTTGAGATGCAGGCTGTTAGCAAGGCTTCCAATGACAGGACTTGGTGTGCTGCCACAGGATGAGGGGACAGGAGTCCCCAAGTGGGCTCGAATGGGAGGAGTATGTTGGCCACTGACCATCCCAGGCCCCTGAGGGGTTCCTGATGTCCGGTGAAGATTCATGCTGCACGACCTTCCATTCATTCTGAAAAAACCTGTAGCCAGGTTGGTCAAATATCCAATGACACTAATGATTCTTTTCAGGCAAAGTCCAGTAAGTTATCCATGGTATGCTTTATTAGCCTGTTTAAAAAAATAAATGCAACCATTTTTAAAAGTAAAAAGGAAAATAAGCTACAATGAGCTTTCAACCTGTGTAACATTAATATCAGGAAGCACTCTCAACAGAATGGTCTTTTATATAGAACGTGGTTATCAAATACATGGTTCATTGGCAGGCACTCTACCCCTCCTGCATTCATGGTAGACATGGATTACGGATCACTGCATTGTTTTGTTTTGTTTGCAACTGAACCCTTCTACATACAGTGCTCTTGGCAACTACAACCAATCTCCTGGTGCCAGCTTGCAAAATGAAACTTATTTTGTGCTGTAGAGGCTCTGTCTGTACTAGTTCACATTTGCTATAGTGCATCCTGGGAGATCCAAAAGCATCACCTTCATGAGCTGTGAGACTACTGCTTCAAAGTTTCCAGTAAAACAACAGAAACCAATATGATCTCTAAATGAGATTATGAGGACATTAAACCATCCCAGATTTTTACTCTACAAGGAATTTCTTCACAGTCTCTATATTAACAAAAGATTTTTTTAAAAGGCATGGGAATCTCACAAAGGCTTCATATATCCATGTATCCAAATATTCACAGCAGCATTAGAGTCTCGGTTCTATACTGATCCTGAGTTATGGGGGTGAAACTACAATCAATATCACAATACTCTCACCTTTCAGTAAAATCTGAGAAAAGGAAAAGGCTGTGTGAAATGCTTTATGGAGAGCAAGAGGACAAAACAACCCTTCCAAAGTAAGTATATTCACCATGCACCACACACAGTAAACTGACAGTAATTCCACAAAGCTTCTGTCTACCATCCTACATCCCTTTTCTAAAGTGGCAAAGAGAGACCCAAAAGTAGTGATGTGGCCAGAGGACATCATCATCTATCTGTATACAGTTATGTCAGTACTCCCTGGTTACAAATCGTTAGGAAAGGCCTTTTCCTCCCTTGAGCATTAATTGTTCCCCAATATGTGTGTCATGCTATGACTAAGTGTCACTACTCCAAATAAATGACAGACACAGTCACAATCTGAATTCTTTTATGTAGACATGATAGTCATAGAAAGAAGCCAACACTGGACAAACACCAGAAATACAGACTGGATGCAAAGTAGTAATGGCCAATTATCCTCAACTGGGCAATTCCTCCTTTTTTCTATGGTCTACTCAATGTCTTACATGAAAATTTCCTACTTAACTCCCAAAAGAATGTTCCATAAATCACTGAGTACAGGATACCAAGGATGGTCAACTTTTTGTGAGACGGTTTTTCTATCATTTTAGAAAATCAAAAACACAGGCATCCCTTGCTTTTCAAAAGTTCAATTTTTGCCACTTCGCTTTCAGAAACTTTACCTGAGTAACGATTTTACTAACCAAAAGAAATTTGAGAAGGATTTTCACTTTTAAGAAAAAAAGTAAGAAACAAAACAATGTTCAGCATTTGTTCTGCGGGGGGCTATTACAGAGGCAGTCCTCACCCCAAGCGGTGAGACTGGCACCACCAAGCTCCCTCCCTGGGAACTGCACTCAGCATTTCAACTTCAAACCTCTATAGCGCTGAAGTGTGTCAGTTAGCACCTGCACTTTAATCTCGATTTATTTTGTGCATACCTTAGCAACATGTGCCCTAAGTTAACTGCTCCTTCATTATACACCATTTCAGCTGATGAAAGATTTCACTCAAATGCTCTACTTCCAGATAGCAGAGGAAATATGTAGTATTTAATTTTCAAGTCAAGCACTCACTGTGCCTTTTGCAAAGCTGACTGTGTATGCCCATATAATGAGGAACTTCCAAAGTTACCAACAATATAAATCTAGAATGTTTTCTTTAACTTTATCAAGTGTTCATTTTATTAATAATTCTATCAGTCTGCCACATTCAATACTGACATGCTATCTAGTCCTCAGAAGCAATCCTAAATCTTACTCCTGTCTTTCCCCCCTCTACAGAGGCCAAGAAGGGACAAATAAATGCAATACAGATTAGCCAAAGCTCCATCAAATCTTTTTGAATGTCATTTTTTTTAGCATTAATTGTTCCCCAATATGTGTGTCATGCTATGACTAAGTGTCACTACTCCAAATAAATGACAGACACAGTCACAATCTGAATTCTTTTATGTAGACATGATAGTCATAGAAAGAAGCCAACACTGGACAAACACCAGAAATACAGACTGGATGCAAAGTAGTAATGGCCAATTATCCTCAACTGGGCAATTCCTCCTTTTTTCTATGGTCTACTCAATGTCTTACATGAAAATTTCCTACTTAACTCCCAAAAGAATGTTCCATAAATCACTGAGTACAGGATACCAAGGATGGTCAACTTTTTGTGAGACGGTTTTTCTATCATTTTAGAAAATCAAAAACACAGGCATCCCTTGCTTTTCAAAAGTTCAATTTTTGCCACTTCGCTTTCAGAAACTTTACCTGAGTAACGATTTTACTAACCAAAAGAAATTTGAGAAGGATTTTCACTTTTAAGAAAAAAAGAAGTAAGAAACAAAAACAATGTTCAGCATTTGTTCTGCGGGGGGCTATTACAGAGGCAGTCCTCACCCCAAGCGGTGAGACTGGCACCACCAAGCTCCCTCCCTGGGAACTGCACTCAGCATTTCAACTTCAAACCTCTATAGCGCTGAAGTGTGTCAGTTAGCACCTGCACTTTAATCTCGATTTATTTTGTGCATACCTTAGCAACATGTGCCCTAAGTTAACTGCTCCTTCATTATACACCATTTCAGCTGATGAAAGATTTCACTCAAATGCTCTACTTCCAGATAGCAGAGGAAATATGTAGTATTTAATTTTCAAGTCAAGCACTCACTGTGCCTTTTGCAAAGCTGACTGTGTATGCCCATATAATGAGGAACTTCCAAAGTTACCAACAATATAAATCTAGAATGTTTTCTTTAACTTTATCAAGTGTTCATTTTATTAATAATTCTATCAGTCTGCCACATTCAATACTGACATGCTATCTAGTCCTCAGAAGCAATCCTAAATCTTACTCCTGTCTTTCCCCCCTCTACAGAGGCCAAGAAGGGACAAATAAATGCAATACAGATTATCCAAAGCTCCATCATTTAAGTCTGTTTATGAAACAGTAAGAAATAAACCCTAGTATCAGACTGGCTGTAAGATTTTTTTTTTTTTTAATGCTGGAAAAACACCAATGCCTTTTCTGCTACACTCATTTAGAAGAACTCAAGTGTCCCACCAACTGGTCTACTGATTCAATGGTTGACTGCAGGCAAGAGTCATTTAATGTCTCTGTGCTTTGCCAGATGATACTGGCCATCTATTCTCACTCATTGATAAAATAGTGTTTTCTGAAGCACTTTGACCCTTGCACCTACTCAGTACCAACCAAAAAAGGGCAAAATAAACATACTGTATTGGCAATTTGTTGAAAATGAGGAATTATCCAACATGACTGGAAATATGAGTCACTAAGACCATGGTCCAAGTGACAAGTGTCTGCAGGATTGCAGACGGTGCCCATTTTCAGATTTTTTAAAAAGAAAGGAGTTGGTTTTGGCAGTAACATCATATAGAAGCAGGAATTCTCATCAAAAATCTGGATAAAAACATATAAGTATTAGATCATTAAGAAGGTGAGTTTGTAAGAAGAAAAATAATTAGAACACTGAGAACTTAAATAGCTTTAGGGTGAAAGTAAAAACAACAACAAAAAATGCACTTAAATTTGATTACTAAAAAAGCAACAGCCAGAAAGTAAAGTGATTAATGCCATAAAGAAAAACCAATAGGTCAATGTTGTGTGAGCTGAGAAAAACCAGCCTCAAGACAAAAATAAAATAAATTGTATGAAAAAATATGCCAAATAATTCAGTTTTCACATTAATTTTGCAGAGGAAATATGTAGTATTTAATTTTCAAGTCAAGCACTCACTGTGCCTTTTGCAAAGCTGACTGTGTATGCCCATATAATGAGGAACTTCCAAAGTTACCAACAATATAAATCTAGAATGTTTTCTTTAACTTTATCAAGTGTTCATTTTATTAATAATTCTATCAGTCTGCCACATTCAATACTGACATGCTATCTAGTCCTCAGAAGCAATCCTAAATCTTACTCCTGTCTTTCCCCCCTCTACAGAGGCCAAGAAGGGACAAATAAATGCAATACAGATTATCCAAAGCTCCATCATTTAAGTCTGTTTATGAAACAGTAAGAAATAAACCCTAGTATCAGACTGGCTGTAAGATTTTTTTTTTTTTTAATGCTGGAAAAACACCAATGCCTTTTCTGCTACACTCATTTAGAAGAACTCAAGTGTCCCACCAACTGGTCTACTGATTCAATGGTTGACTGCAGGCAAGAGTCATTTAATGTCTCTGTGCTTTGCCAGATGATACTGGCCATCTATTCTCACTCATTGATAAAATAGTGTTTTCTGAAGCACTTTGACCCTTGCACCTACTCAGTACCAACCAAAAAAGGGCAAAATAAACATACTGTATTGGCAATTTGTTGAAAATGAGGAATTATCCAACATGACTGGAAATATGAGTCACTAAGACCATGGTCCAAGTGACAAGTGTCTGCAGGATTGCAGACGGTGCCCATTTTCAGATTTTTTAAAAAGAAAGGAGTTGGTTTTGGCAGTAACATCATATAGAAGCAGGAATTCTCATCAAAAATCTGGATAAAAACATATAAGTATTAGATCATTAAGAAGGTGAGTTTGTAAGAAGAAAAATAATTAGAACACTGAGAACTTAAATAGCTTTAGGGTGAAAGTAAAAACAACAACAAAAAATGCACTTAAATTTGATTACTAAAAAAGCAACAGCCAGAAAGTAAAGTGATTAATGCCATAAAGAAAAACCAATAGGTCAATGTTGTGTGAGCTGAGAAAAACCAGCCTCAAGACAAAAATAAAATAAATTGTATGAAAAAATATGCCAAATAATTCAGTTTTCACATTAATTATACAAACAGATTCTTATACATTAGATACTAGAATTTAGAAATCAACTTATTTATTCATATTATATAATACTTTATGTGCGTTTTGGCCTGGTCATGTGATCATGTGTAATTCTAAGATCACTTGGTAACAAAAAAGGAATACTATTCAACAGCTAACTTGTAAGAAAGACCCATCCTCACTGAGTCAGACTGAATGCAGTACTCAACTAGAATTTAGGACATCTGAGTTCCACTTGCGACAAATTATTTATAACTACTCTGGACAGTTTTTCTTCCACAAAATCAGGAATTTGGTGATAATTACTTGAAATTTTGTTCTTCCAGATAATTAAGAAAAGGAATATTGGCTTCCCTAGTGGTCAAGTGAGTAGAGTCTGCCTTGCAGTTCAAGGGGCACTGGTTCAATCCCTGGCCAGGCAAGATCCCGCGTGCCTCGGAGCGGCTGGACTGGTGTATCCAGTTATGAGCCAGCGCTCTGGAGCATGCATGCACACACCCGGAGCCGGTGCTCTGCAACCACAGGGGCCACTGCAATGGGAGGCCCACACAGGCCAAAGAATAAAGATGGCTGAAAATAAATAAATACATATATAAAACAGAAAAAGAGAATAAAATTAAAAAAAAAAAGAAAGAAACAAAAGGAAGATTATGAAGAGTATTTATTCACCATAATGAAGAATAGATACGTAGTTTTTAAGATTTTTGTTTTTGGCTGTGCTGGGACTTGGTTACTATGTGATCTTTCTCTAGTTGTGGAGAACGGGGACTTCTCATTGCGATGGCTTCTCCGTTTGAAGAACAGGCACTCTAGGGTACAGGGGCTTCAGTAGATACTACTCTAACAGCTCCAGATCACAGGCCCAGAATTCATGGCACATGGGCTTAGCTGCCCCAAGGCATGTGGGATCTTCCTGGATCAGGGATCAAACCCATGTCCACTGCATTGGCGGGTAGATTCTTTACCACTGAGCCACCAGGGAAGCCCAAATATGTAGATTTTACACCTATGGCGCTTAAATCAAAGGGACTGGATGGATATGAATGCAAAAATAATAACAATCTCCACTGACTCCATCAAAACCAAGAGCTGATAGGAGGCTTTCACATCAGAATGTGCTGAAAGAAAACACTTCCCCTGAAAAATGAATATTCTACATTTTACCAAAAAGTAAAATCACAACTAATCACTATCAAAATCTGACTAGTAGGATTCCACTAGAAAAGCATCTTTCCATTTAAAAACTTAGTTCACCAGCATTACTTTCTCTTCTGCCCTCCATACGAGGACTAGCCCAAGTATCAATAGGGAAAAAAAAGAAGAAAAAGAAGAAAAAGAAAAAGCAAGAAACATTCAGAAGGATAAATTTAGTGTAGCTTGAATCTGACATATTAATACATGTAGCTTTTTAATACTCAATTGGTTCAAACAATGAAATTATTTACTCATTCTGCTATACAAGTCAACATAAGTTAATAAATCTTTCCTTTTGACCACCTGAAAACTCTTTAAAACACACTCTTGTAAGCAAATTAAGGCACAAAATCCTTTAATGATAACTTCATTAGATTTCCAGAAAAGTCATGACTAATCAAAATACAAGGTCATGCTTCTACCTTCCACACAAGGTGTGAGGCACTATGCCTTGTAGATTAAAAGATTAAAGAAAGTAGGGCTTCCCTGGTGGTCCAGTGGGTAAAGAGTCTACCTTGTAGTGTAAGGGGCACCAGTTCATTCCCTGGTGGGGGAAGATGCCACATGTTGCGAAGCGGCTGGACCAGTGTGTCCAGTTGTGAGCCAGCACTCTGGATTGCATGTGCTCAGAGCTGATCCTCTGCAACAAGAAGGGCCACTGCAATGGGAGGCCCACACGTGCCAAAAAGAATAAAAATGATGAAAACAAATGATGACCTAGAGGCAAAAAAAGAAAATCCAATTACCTTCTTAAAAAAAAAAAAAAAAGACTAAAGAAAGCAATGTTAACTCATCCCTTCAAGAAAATTCCAAAAATGTGAGTTTCATAATGTCTATTTACAGCCAAAAGCCCTTTCTTAGTTAATATTATTAATAGACTCATCTAGAGTCATAATTCATCTGATGATCCAGTTAATTATTAATTTTCATACATCATTTCATTTCCTTAGGCTACATTTAGCCTTTGTGACATTTTCCATTCCTTATGCCACAAGCATTTCTTACCCTGCATAGAAAACCTGGTAATGAGACACAAAATACTGGTCAGCAAACAAATTGCCTCTAGGCTGGCTTCTTATATATACATCTAAACCATCTAAAATAGAGTTTTTATTGATTCTTTTTATTTTTCTCTTCGAGTTAATGATTGTATAATTTCATTAACGTTGTTTTTCCAACATCACTGCCTTGATCGCTAATATGCCCATGCTATTCCCATGAGTTTCTCTGGTTACAGCTTTGCAGCCAGAAGATACAGAAATAAAAAGCCTATTGATAGATAATGTAAGTTATTCTCATGCACGGCTGCAGTGTAAAGCACATTTTGCAATTCAATCAAGGACAGATAGAGCTGAATGTTCTTAGATCCCAGGAGTTCATTTTAATAAGCAGAATGTACCTTGTCCTAACACAGGTGACTGACTCCTCAGAAAAGATTGTATAAACAAAAACCAATTGTGTAAGTCATTTTATTGGCAACAATATAAACATAGCTATATTAGATGTCACCAATAAATCAAAATTATTCTTGTCTGCAATTTTAACAACAGAAAAGTGCAAACATGTGCCTGTGAAGCTGGAGGATATTATAGAGGAAATGCACTGAATGTGTACAATATCATTTCTCTAAATTGAAAGTATATTAAGTAACCAGCAACAAAGTATAGTTGATAATTTCTGTGGTTTCGTAAGTTTATACAGTGAGACTGACAGACTCAAAGACTTTACAACATAAATTACACAAAAACAGGGCTAGAATAATTCCACAGTGGAGTGAAATCTCAAGGAGGTTATACCTGGTAGCTAATACATATAGGCCATATGGCCACTTGGGTACTCCTAAGGTCTAAAATAGGTAATTTAAGAAAGAGATTAACATATTTGTTCTGAATACTAAGATGTTTAGCTATTACTCAAGTAATATAATCAACAACAAAATAAAATCAAAGAGGTTTAGCTTTGAGTTATACCATACTTCAATGGAAAGCATGAAAAAAAATCCATGTTATGCTGTTTTATCTATGATTCCAACTCTTTGCTATTGAATTAGAGATATAACCATTTAAACATTTTTATATAAAATTCTCAAAAATAAAAATAATCTTCCCTAAGTTATGGAGTAAAATACCTGGCAGTGCCTTTTTAATCAAATGAGTGACTAAGATACTAAAAACGTTAATGGTAAGTATGGACAGGACACTGAGGAAAGGAAGGGAAAGGAAAGGGAGAAGAGGGACAGAAAGGAGGAGGAGAAGGGTGGGGAGGGGAAAGCAATGGGGAAAAATATGACCAAATCTAATGCAGACATTTATTCTGTAGTTAGTTAATCCTAACTTAAAAGTCAGAAACTGCATTGAGAATCTTCAACACAATGCTAGTGATTATTAATCTCTAGAGGTTCAGAACCTTTAGGAAAATACTGCTGGAGGGCAATACTGGAAGTTCAACAACCTTTTTTAGAATTTAATTTTCACACTTAAGCGCATCTATGCAACTCTCATGCCCCCCTAACTTACTAAATGTCACCACTTTTAGTAGTAATTACCTACAAGTGTTTCAGTGGCTTTGCCTCACTCATGAACTCATCAATGAGTACAGCAAGTTCCAGAAAAACATGACCCTACCAAAAAACAAAAACAAAAGCAACAGAGAGGGAGAGTTAGGGATTCCCTTAGTCAACAGCAAAACAAAACCACACAAAATGAAAACAAACTTCAAACTAAAAGATTTTTAAGATAAACATAGGTAAGTTCAGAAAGGCACCATGCCTTGGCCAAGGCACTGGCCCAAGTTGAATATGTAAGGCCGAAAGTTCCCAGATTTTTAACAAAGTATTGTTTCTAAAGCCCTGTTTTTCAAATTGATTGCAATCTACTGGTAAGCACCAAAATCAAATATTCAATGGTGAAAACATTTTTAAGAAAGAGATTAACATATTTGTTCTGAATACTAAGATGTTTAGCTATTACTCAAGTAATATAATCAACAACAAAATAAAATCAAAGAGGTTTAGCTTTGAGTTATACCATACTTCAATGGAAAGCATGAAAAAAAATCCATGTTATGCTGTTTTATCTATGATTCCAACTCTTTGCTATTGAATTAGAGATATAACCATTTAAACATTTTTATATAAAATTCTCAAAAATAAAAATAATCTTCCCTAAGTTATGGAGTAAAATACCTGGCAGTGCCTTTTTAATCAAATGAGTGACTAAGATACTAAAAACGTTAATGGTAAGTATGGACAGGACACTGAGGAAAGGAAGGGAAAGGAAAGGGAGAAGAGGGACAGAAAGGAGGAGGAGAAGGGTGGGGAGGGGAAAGCAATGGGGAAAAATATGACCAAATCTAATGCAGACATTTATTCTGTAGTTAGTTAATCCTAACTTAAAAGTCAGAAACTGCATTGAGAATCTTCAACACAATGCTAGTGATTATTAATCTCTAGAGGTTCAGAACCTTTAGGAAAATACTGCTGGAGGGCAATACTGGAAGTTCAACAACCTTTTTTAGAATTTAATTTTCACACTTAAGCGCATCTATGCAACTCTCATGCCCCCCTAACTTACTAAATGTCACCACTTTTAGTAGTAATTACCTACAAGTGTTTCAGTGGCTTTGCCTCACTCATGAACTCATCAATGAGTACAGCAAGTTCCAGAAAAACATGACCCTACCAAAAAACAAAAACAAAAGCAACAGAGAGGGAGAGTTAGGGATTCCCTTAGTCAACAGCAAAACAAAACCACACAAAATGAAAACAAACTTCAAACTAAAAAGATTTTTAAGATAAACATAGGTAAGTTCAGAAAGGCACCATGCCTTGGCCAAGGCACTGGCCCAAGTTGAATATGTAAGGCCGAAAGTTCCCAGATTTTTAACAAAGTATTGTTTCTAAAGCCCTGTTTTTCAAATTGATTGCAATCTACTGGTAAGCACCAAAATCAAATATTCAATGGTGAAAACATTTTTTTAATGAAATGGAACTGACTAGAATAAAACAGAAGCCATCAATATGCATCAAATATATTAATGGTTAAGAACTGTTTCATTTCAGAGATCTGTGGGTGCATATGTCTGCATATCTATATGCATAGTGCTATAGGTAAAATAAAAATATATTTTCTGCTGGATTACAGACCATAAAAAGCATAAAAGCTACTGTTATAAAAGCATTTGAACTATCTGCCAACCCAGGTACCAAGAAAATCTGTAGATATAGAAAAATTAAACAGCCAAAGTAAAACAGATACCATAATACAGCTGTATTGAAGAGAAGATCTTAATGTTTGACATTTTTAGCTTTATGGAAAAACAAGGATTAAATAACTTCATTCCTACCAGGGTTTCTCTGGTGGCTCCAATGGTAAAGAATCTGCCTGGAACGCAGGAGACCTGGGTTTGTTAGATCCCGCGAGAGAAGGGAATGGCTGCCAACTCCAGTATTCTTGCCTGGAGAATTCCATGGACAAAAGGAGCCTGGCAGGCCACAGTCCACAGGGTCACAAAGAGTCAGACATGACTGAGTGACTAACACACACACTCCTACCACTGTTACCTTTCACTATGTCTTTTATTTAATATCACTTAATCAATTGTGCTCTACAAATATCAATTAACCAATTGAATAACAGAATCAGAGATCAAGATTACTGACAATTTTATGTCTTCCTGTTGCAAAGGGAAGATGATCTTGGACTAAAACTTCAATTTTACAATGAGAAAGAAGGGAAAGTTTAAATTAACATGTAACTGTATTTGAAAACTAAGTTGTTTGAAATGTGTTCCTAATATGAGTTAACATCAGATCCTATGAGGAGAATTTGAAATGGAAAAACGAACACATTCCCAATGATGTCACCACTGAATTAATTACCTGAATTGCAAAGAGTGAACACCACATGGCCATGGCTTGAAAACAAACTTCAAACTAAAAGATTTTTAAGATAAACATAGGTAAGTTCAGAAAGGCACCATGCCTTGGCCAAGGCACTGGCCCAAGTTGAATATGTAAGGCCGAAAGTTCCCAGATTTTTAACAAAGTATTGTTTCTAAAGCCCTGTTTTTCAAATTGATTGCAATCTACTGGTAAGCACCAAAATCAAATATTCAATGGTGAAAACATTTTTTTAATGAAATGGAACTGACTAGAATAAAACAGAAGCCATCAATATGCATCAAATATATTAATGGTTAAGAACTGTTTCATTTCAGAGATCTGTGGGTGCATATGTCTGCATATCTATATGCATAGTGCTATAGGTAAAATAAAAATATATTTTCTGCTGGATTACAGACCATAAAAAGCATAAAAGCTACTGTTATAAAAGCATTTGAACTATCTGCCAACCCAGGTACCAAGAAAATCTGTAGATATAGAAAAATTAAACAGCCAAAGTAAAACAGATACCATAATACAGCTGTATTGAAGAGAAGATCTTAATGTTTGACATTTTTAGCTTTATGGAAAAACAAGGATTAAATAACTTCATTCCTACCAGGGTTTCTCTGGTGGCTCCAATGGTAAAGAATCTGCCTGGAACGCAGGAGACCTGGGTTTGTTAGATCCCGCGAGAGAAGGGAATGGCTGCCAACTCCAGTATTCTTGCCTGGAGAATTCCATGGACAAAAGGAGCCTGGCAGGCCACAGTCCACAGGGTCACAAAGAGTCAGACATGACTGAGTGACTAACACACACACTCCTACCACTGTTACCTTTCACTATGTCTTTTATTTAATATCACTTAATCAATTGTGCTCTACAAATATCAATTAACCAATTGAATAACAGAATCAGAGATCAAGATTACTGACAATTTTATGTCTTCCTGTTGCAAAGGGAAGATGATCTTGGACTAAAACTTCAATTTTACAATGAGAAAGAAGGGAAAGTTTAAATTAACATGTAACTGTATTTGAAAACTAAGTTGTTTGAAATGTGTTCCTAATATGAGTTAACATCAGATCCTATGAGGAGAATTTGAAATGGAAAAACGAACACATTCCCAATGATGTCACCACTGAATTAATTACCTGAATTGCAAAGAGTGAACACCACATGGCCATGGCTTGAGACACAAAGGCTTCTTCAGAAATATAAAAGAAAGCAACTGGCTGGAGATTTTTCTTTTAAAAAAATCCATTTTCACACAAGGAGATACAACACAGATTGTAAAACATGGCAAATTTAAGTGCATTCTTGGTCACCTATGTACATAAATACTCAGCCATGTGAATAGCTATTGCAAAGCTAAAATTCACAGTTCTTTAAAACGGGTAATAAACATCTATCTATGGAAGACTCTAGAAATAAATTTAGTTTATCACTCATTAAACCAAATATTCAAGTATATTAAATTATCCCTATCACATGTGTAACAGTGAGTTCTTTGCTTCAGTGTAGTTAGTTATTGCTTAAAAGTAACCAATGTAACTATTTTTAGTTGTTAGTAGACAGAAGTTTAATACAAGTTAAATTATGTTCACTGATGTCACTGCAGAAATATGAACGTCCACAACAATGACTAGGCCCTTAACCAACATGACAACATATTTATTTAAAAAAAAAAAAAACCTACATGAATGACTCAGTCAAGTTACAGACAGAAATGGAATCTATTGGTCATGCTGCAAAGGTTGGGAAAACATTAATCCATTTCTTCACACACAGGAATAACAAGAAATCTCACATAGCCCTAGCATCTGGTTAGTTTTCTGTGTACAGTACTCAGCAGGCCTAGAAACAAAACTTCATAGATCTGGCTCAGAACTTCAGAAGTAATTGACTCTGAGAAAGTCTGACATTTTTATCAAGGAACCTGGGATATGTTCTTGCACTGTAATCCTATCTGCTCATCTGTAGTTCAGCAAGACTTGGAGCACCCGAAGGAAAGTGCAGTTGTTCCCATTCTTGGCCTGAAGAGATCATGTCAGACAAAAATGGCCCCACCATTTTTCTTTACTTCAGGTCTGTTCTCAATTACCGACAGCCTTCATCATTTCAGTTCTACAAATTAATCTCCTGATTTTTCAGAACAAAAATTACGATTAGCCTTCAGTATGAGTTAACATCAGATCCTATGAGGAGAATTTGAAATGGAAAAACGAACACATTCCCAATGATGTCACCACTGAATTAATTACCTGAATTGCAAAGAGTGAACACCACATGGCCATGGCTTGAGACACAAAGGCTTCTTCAGAAATATAAAAGAAAGCAACTGGCTGGAGATTTTTCTTTTAAAAAAATCCATTTTCACACAAGGAGATACAACACAGATTGTAAAACATGGCAAATTTAAGTGCATTCTTGGTCACCTATGTACATAAATACTCAGCCATGTGAATAGCTATTGCAAAGCTAAAATTCACAGTTCTTTAAAACGGGTAATAAACATCTATCTATGGAAGACTCTAGAAATAAATTTAGTTTATCACTCATTAAACCAAATATTCAAGTATATTAAATTATCCCTATCACATGTGTAACAGTGAGTTCTTTGCTTCAGTGTAGTTAGTTATTGCTTAAAAGTAACCAATGTAACTATTTTTAGTTGTTAGTAGACAGAAGTTTAATACAAGTTAAATTATGTTCACTGATGTCACTGCAGAAATATGAACGTCCACAACAATGACTAGGCCCTTAACCAACATGACAACATATTTATTTAAAAAAAAAAAAAACCTACATGAATGACTCAGTCAAGTTACAGACAGAAATGGAATCTATTGGTCATGCTGCAAAGGTTGGGAAAACATTAATCCATTTCTTCACACACAGGAATAACAAGAAATCTCACATAGCCCTAGCATCTGGTTAGTTTTCTGTGTACAGTACTCAGCAGGCCTAGAAACAAAACTTCATAGATCTGGCTCAGAACTTCAGAAGTAATTGACTCTGAGAAAGTCTGACATTTTTATCAAGGAACCTGGGATATGTTCTTGCACTGTAATCCTATCTGCTCATCTGTAGTTCAGCAAGACTTGGAGCACCCGAAGGAAAGTGCAGTTGTTCCCATTCTTGGCCTGAAGAGATCATGTCAGACAAAAATGGCCCCCACCATTTTTCTTTACTTCAGGTCTGTTCTCAATTACTGACAGCCTTCATCATTTCAGTTCTACAAATTAATCTCCTGATTTTTTCAGAACAAAATAGAACATGGTTGGATCCTTGTTTCTGTTCATCCCATCTATTATCTTTGAGTCCGTGTGAGCAGTATTTCCCCTCCTCCCTTCCTTTGCTGTCTTTCCCCCAAATCCAGATTCTAGTCACCCTCCAGGCCCACCCCACCTCAGGCTTTCTCTGATCCTTTGTCTCTGATATGTAAAATGGTGAGAATTATATTATCGTACCTAGTTCACAGCATTACAGAACATTGAATGAGAGAATGCATGTTACTTGTTTAGCCAAGTGTCCAGTACCTAGAAGATCTTTCATCTTCCTGTCTAAATTCTAATTTCATTAAGTTTTGACACTACGTATAATTATCTTTGAACTCTCCCCAACCCTTGTAGGTACATAAATTATGTTATGTTATACTTACATACTTATATTTTTGACACTATATGTATCATACATACTGACTTTTCATATACATTTATGCATAATTATACATTTACTATATTTATATTTATCATACTATACTTCTTATTTATACTGAGTACATTATAAATAAAATATATAATTATATATTTATATATTAATATTCTATCTTTATCATTTATTGCCTGAATAAATATAGTCTAAGTAAGGTGTGACCATGAACCCTAAGCTCTGTGTCTTGTGGAACCAGTTTAATTACTGTTGTGTGCTTCCTGGTCTATTTCTTCTAGTCTATTCCTTTTTCTATTAGAACAAAGCAGCATAAAAACTCTATCCCACTATTCTGAGCAGGCATATTATTCTTGTCTTTATCTTGGCATACTCATGAACAATGAAAAATCCTAACTGAAAACCACAAAACAAATATAGTCATTTCAGTACTGAGACCAGCACTTTTTTGTCTGGGGTTGTTGGTCCTAACAGAGACTGCCAAATGTATTTTGGGCTGTCCTGGTGGAAGTTGCTCCTCAGGATTCTCCCTCCTCACCCTAAGCTGGCTTACGCTATGGTTTCACTCATATCTGTTTAGTCTCCCTAATCAGACAGTCATTAGAACAGAGAAAGGGGCTTTTGTTTCATTTGTGTTTTTCCTTAATTCTACCATATTAAGTAATTGCCTGAACAACAATTTCTGCCAGCCAAACTGTTTCCCTAAACTTTAAAGGGGAATCCAAATTATTTGACCTACTAAATGGTTGTTATATCAGCAAAAGAAGTCAGACTCAGGAGTGCATATTGAATTATTCCATTTACATAAGGTATAAAAAATGGGCAAAATTATTACATCTGTTAGAAGTTAAGGCAGTCATTACTCCCGAGAAGAGCACAGTGACTGCAAGCGTTTGGGGAAGATGATGATGAGAAGAGTGTTAAGAGCAGTGTTTCTGGAGCATTGGTAAAGTTCCAGTTCTTAACCCAGATTCTACTTATTACTGTGTTCAGTTTGTGAAAATTCATCAAGCTTAAGATATATGTACTTTATCAATACTTTATCTCAGCAAAACTATTTTATTTTATCTCAATAAAATTCTTGGATTTTCTGTCAACTCTGCCTAAAGTAAGTAGAAAACTAGGACAAATAAGAATTTGAGCATCTTTTAATCAAACTAGGTTATTTTACTAATCATTGTACTAATGGTATTGTACTAAGTTATTGTACTAGTGTTATTTTAAAGTCCTTATTGTAAAGTTCATCCTTCTGGAAAGAGTAAGGCAGCACAGTTTTATTGCATAGATTTCCTATGCATCATTTATTTACGCTTTTATTTTCAGTCCTGATTGAGTTTATGAGCCAACCAAACTATGAGAAAAGTTAAATGCTGAGTCCTGCATTTCAACCTTCTTTATAATAACCTCTACAAAAAATAATTATAGAAATACAGAAACTGACTTCTCCAAGAAAGAGAATGTGCACAGGATGGCACTTCCTGAATTATCTCCTACAAGAAAAACTCCTATATTCTGAAAGAACTAAAAATTAACATTCCAACTCCAGAGATCAATAACTACAATATGAGGGAAAGAACACTGGAAAGAATGTCCTCAAAGTAATTTACTAGCAGGAAAGAATACTCAGAAGAAAAAAAGAAAAGACTGAGAACACTGAGCTCTTTTCGGAAACGATGGAAAGACCACTTTCTGCCACATAAATGAAGGTAGGGCTGGTACAAAACATTAATTTGAGAAAGGGGCTTTTGTTTCATTTGTGTTTTTCCTTAATTCTACCATATTAAGTAATTGCCTGAACAACAATTTCTGCCAGCCAAACTGTTTCCCTAAACTTTAAAGGGGAATCCAAATTATTTGACCTACTAAATGGTTGTTATATCAGCAAAAGAAGTCAGACTCAGGAGTGCATATTGAATTATTCCATTTACATAAGGTATAAAAAATGGGCAAAATTATTACATCTGTTAGAAGTTAAGGCAGTCATTACTCCCGAGAAGAGCACAGTGACTGCAAGCGTTTGGGGAAGATGATGATGAGAAGAGTGTTAAGAGCAGTGTTTCTGGAGCATTGGTAAAGTTCCAGTTCTTAACCCAGATTCTACTTATTACTGTGTTCAGTTTGTGAAAATTCATCAAGCTTAAGATATATGTACTTTATCAATACTTTATCTCAGCAAAACTATTTTATTTTATCTCAATAAAATTCTTGGATTTTCTGTCAACTCTGCCTAAAGTAAGTAGAAAACTAGGACAAATAAGAATTTGAGCATCTTTTAATCAAACTAGGTTATTTTACTAATCATTGTACTAATGGTATTGTACTAAGTTATTGTACTAGTGTTATTTTAAAGTCCTTATTGTAAAGTTCATCCTTCTGGAAAGAGTAAGGCAGCACAGTTTTATTGCATAGATTTCCTATGCATCATTTATTTACGCTTTTATTTTCAGTCCTGATTGAGTTTATGAGCCAACCAAACTATGAGAAAAGTTAAATGCTGAGTCCTGCATTTCAACCTTCTTTATAATAACCTCTACAAAAAATAATTATAGAAATACAGAAACTGACTTCTCCAAGAAAGAGAATGTGCACAGGATGGCACTTCCTGAATTATCTCCTACAAGAAAAACTCCTATATTCTGAAAGAACTAAAAATTAACATTCCAACTCCAGAGATCAATAACTACAATATGAGGGAAAGAACACTGGAAAGAATGTCCTCAAAGTAATTTACTAGCAGGAAAGAATACTCAGAAGAAAAAAAGAAAAGACTGAGAACACTGAGCTCTTTTCGGAAACGATGGAAAGACCACTTTCTGCCACATAAATGAAGGTAGGGCTGGTACAAAACATTAATTTGCTATTATTTAACTTCCCCACCCCACTTATTTTGGCCTAATAGGAATGTCACCCGCTAGGTGGACCCTGGCGTCGATCCAAATAAATAAAAAGTTGCGTTTTCTATTCAGAATCACGATCCTTTCCTCCCAAGCAAACCATCTGACCTCAAGTACTCAATCTCTAACAAACTCTTTACTATTAAGGAAATGGATGAGATCAGGAGCTAGAGACAAGATGCTCTGTTAAACTGGCCTAATGTGAATTGAGGGGAGAGGGAGTTACAGCAGCAATTAGGTTTAACTATTCACAATGCAAGACTACTGAGTCTTCTGAGCAACAAAGGAAAGGACTTCAAATACCAACAGATGTCTCATTGGAAAAATCCCTGATGCTGGGAAAATTGAGGAGAAAAATTGAGTAAAGAAGGAGAAGAGGGTGTCAGAGGATGAGATGGCTGGATAGCATCACTGATGCAATGGACATGAACTTGGGCAAATTCCAGGAAATGGTAAGGGACAGGGAGGCTTTGAGTGCTACAGTCCATGGGGTCGCAAAGAGTCAGACATGACTGGGCAACTGAACAACAACCACCACCACCAGTAAGGAAAGGCATTTGAAAGTGACTGGAAATTTCCCATTCTTCCTTGTCAAGGTAGTGTTAGTGTTAGTCTGGTTGCATAGATGACTAGTGAAAACATAAGAAAATTGTTACGCTTTCAAAGGTGATCCTTAAGCTTCAATAGCTCCAACATTCACTGTGGCAGATCTTTTTTCTATCAACTTTTGTTGGTTGCACCTGTTTCACACTTCACTGTAAGCAAACTTGGAGAAAAGAAGGAATGGGAAAATTTACATCAACACAAGTCAATTTTTTACCAAAAAAAAAAAAATGTTTCTCCATTTATGCAAAAAAGAGAGGTCCAGTGTGAAATGCCACAGAGAGGGAAAGAGACATCTGGCTAACTCCCAAGGTAGAAATCATGACTCATCAAAGCTTTCAGTGGGGACAGAATGAGACTGCATTTGTCTTGAGTTCACCTTCGGGCCAAGAAATATTCACTGAACTGGGAAACTTGAGTGCTTACCCTGCTACTGTGGCAACTGGCTCGGAGATCTTAGGCAAAACTCCTGAAAGTCTCTGGGTCTCAGTTAGCTCATCATGGGTAGGCAATCAAAATCTCATCTAGCCTTATGGTCTACGCTTGAGATTCCCTCTTTTCACAGCCTGGGGACAAAAAGTTGCGTTTTCTATTCAGAATCACGATCCTTTCCTCCCAAGCAAACCATCTGACCTCAAGTACTCAATCTCTAACAAACTCTTTACTATTAAGGAAATGGATGAGATCAGGAGCTAGAGACAAGATGCTCTGTTAAACTGGCCTAATGTGAATTGAGGGGAGAGGGAGTTACAGCAGCAATTAGGTTTAACTATTCACAATGCAAGACTACTGAGTCTTCTGAGCAACAAAGGAAAGGACTTCAAATACCAACAGATGTCTCATTGGAAAAATCCCTGATGCTGGGAAAATTGAGGAGAAAAATTGAGTAAAGAAGGAGAAGAGGGTGTCAGAGGATGAGATGGCTGGATAGCATCACTGATGCAATGGACATGAACTTGGGCAAATTCCAGGAAATGGTAAGGGACAGGGAGGCTTTGAGTGCTACAGTCCATGGGGTCGCAAAGAGTCAGACATGACTGGGCAACTGAACAACAACCACCACCACCAGTAAGGAAAGGCATTTGAAAGTGACTGGAAATTTCCCATTCTTCCTTGTCAAGGTAGTGTTAGTGTTAGTCTGGTTGCATAGATGACTAGTGAAAACATAAGAAAATTGTTACGCTTTCAAAGGTGATCCTTAAGCTTCAATAGCTCCAACATTCACTGTGGCAGATCTTTTTTCTATCAACTTTTGTTGGTTGCACCTGTTTCACACTTCACTGTAAGCAAACTTGGAGAAAAGAAGGAATGGGAAAATTTACATCAACACAAGTCAGTTTTTTACCAAAAAAAAAAAAAATGTTTCTCCATTTATGCAAAAAAGAGAGGTCCAGTGTGAAATGCCACAGAGAGGGAAAGAGACATCTGGCTAACTCCCAAGGTAGAAATCATGACTCATCAAAGCTTTCAGTGGGGACAGAATGAGACTGCATTTGTCTTGAGTTCACCTTCGGGCCAAGAAATATTCACTGAACTGGGAAACTTGAGTGCTTACCCTGCTACTGTGGCAACTGGCTCGGAGATCTTAGGCAAAACTCCTGAAAGTCTCTGGGTCTCAGTTACCTCATCATGGGTAGGCAATCACCAAAATCTCATCTAGCCTTATGGTCTACGCTTGAGATTCCCTCTTTTCACAGCCTGAAGGGAGATTGTCCACTGGGGGGAGCTGCAGAACACTCCTCTCCTCAAACTCCAGAGCCCCAGGCCCAAACTGGAGATGTGCTGATGTTTTGGAAGTAGGTGGGAGAGGTGCAAAGCCCTCCTGTGTATAAGAGGGGGTCCGCCCTCTTACAATTGTCAATCCCAATTGTCAAATCCCTGAGTTTTCCAGAAGTATCCTCCACCCCCTGCCCCTGTCCTGGGTTTAGAAGCTGCTGGGATGAAGGCCCAGCTGATGCCCCTGGGAAAGCCTAGCAAGGAGGTGAGGAATACCAAGCAAAGCGGGTGAGGGCCTTTCCAGCTAGGAGGGCTGAAAAGGTGCCCGGGTACCCGCCGGAAGAAGAAGCAAGTAAAGCAGGGCAGGACAATGGCAGCTTTCATCAGTTCATGACCTGTCCCCCGCCCCCCGCTCCCCAATCCTGGACCGCGGGGACTCAAGCCCACGCCCCTGAGCTCTCTGGCGCGGAGTGAGGGTCGGGTCGGGGACTCAGGCGACAGAGCCTTGCTGTGGACGCGATGCTGCGACCCCGTCGCTCCCTGGCCGCCTCTGCCCCAAACCCTCGGCCTTGTCCGCTAGCGAGCGCTGCAAAACAAAACAAACTCGTGCAGGCTTCCTGTTGTGCAACCCAGTCCTAAGTAAGTCGGGGCCGAATGCCCGCCGCCGATATACGGCGGCCGCGGAGCCCAAGAGGGCGGGATCCGGAGAGCCCTGCTCTCCGCTGGCGGGAGCGCACGCCCACACACCGTAAGCCCTCAGTGTGAAATGCCACAGAGAGGGAAAGAGACATCTGGCTAACTCCCAAGGTAGAAATCATGACTCATCAAAGCTTTCAGTGGGGACAGAATGAGACTGCATTTGTCTTGAGTTCACCTTCGGGCCAAGAAATATTCACTGAACTGGGAAACTTGAGTGCTTACCCTGCTACTGTGGCAACTGGCTCGGAGATCTTAGGCAAAACTCCTGAAAGTCTCTGGGTCTCAGTTACCTCATCATGGGTAGGCAATCACCAAAATCTCATCTAGCCTTATGGTCTACGCTTGAGATTCCCTCTTTTCACAGCCTGAAGGGAGATTGTCCACTGGGGGGAGCTGCAGAACACTCCTCTCCTCAAACTCCAGAGCCCCAGGCCCAAACTGGAGATGTGCTGATGTTTTGGAAGTAGGTGGGGAGAGGGTGCAAAGCCCTCCTGTGTATAAGAGGGGGTCCGCCCTCTTACAATTGTCAATCCCAATTGTCAAATCCCTGAGTTTTCCAGAAGTATCCTCCACCCCCTGCCCCTGTCCTGGGTTTAGAAGCTGCTGGGATGAAGGCCCAGCTGATGCCCCTGGGAAAGCCTAGCAAGGAGGTGAGGAATACCAAGCAAAGCGGGTGAGGGCCTTTCCAGCTAGGAGGGCTGAAAAGGTGCCCGGGTACCCGCCGGAAGAAGAAGCAAGTAAAGCAGGGCAGGACAATGGCAGCTTTCATCAGTTCATGACCTGTCCCCCGCCCCCCGCTCCCCAATCCTGGACCGCGGGGACTCGAAGCCCACGCCCCTGAGCTCTCTGGCGCGGAGTGAGGGTCGGGTCGGGGACTCAGGCGACAGAGCCTTGCTGTGGACGCGATGCTGCGACCCCGTCGCTCCCTGGCCGCCTCTGCCCCAAACCCTCGGCCTTGTCCGCTAGCGAGCGCTGCAAAACAAAACAAACTCGTGCAGGCTTCCTGTTGTGCAACCCAGTCCTAAGTAAGTCGGGGCCGAATGCCCGCCGCCGATATACGGCGGCCGCGGAGCCCAAGAGGCAGAGATCCACGCGCTGCCCGGCCCGGGATCCGGAGAGCCCTGCTCTCCGCTGGCGGGAGCGCACGCCCACACACCGTAAGCCCTGCACCGGCCGGAGCCGCAACCGAGCTAGTGTCCCAATCCTTGTTCTTCTTTCACTTCTTGCCTCTTAGACGCCCCGAAGAAGTCTAGGGTGCAACTGGAGAAGCCAGAAACGACCTTTCAGAAAGTTTCTCCCTACAGGTACCCAAATTGAATCATCCACAAGATGACAAATCCGTCAGGACCAAGTTTTCCAGACACTTGGGTGACTTCCTCATCACCGAAGTGACTTGTCGGCTCCAGTGAGTAACTTGGAAGTGTCGCTCCAGGCAAGGTGTGTGTTTAGGAGAAAGCCGACTGCTCACTCACGCTTTCCAGAAAGCGGCCTCAGGCGACTTCAAAATACACACAGGGTCATTTATAGGGACTGGAGTCTTGCGCAGGACAAAGTCCCCGAGACTGAGACATTTTCCAAACAGTGCTGACATTTTGTCGGGCCCTATAAAAATGTAAACGCGAGGTGACGAGCCAGGTGGGGAGTGTGAGTGTCTGAATCTGCTTATTTTGCGGCGTAGGTTACAGTTATACTTACAAGACCTGGCGGCTGCGAGTCGCTGGACCCGTCCCCACGAGGCGTTAATGTACCCCCTTACTGGAGGACCTCTGGAGCAAGGGGGAGGGACATTGACTTGGGAGAATCACAACAGGGAAAACAGTCTTCGTTAGAGCTCCACAAGCACGTGGAACTGGGAAAGGCAACTAAAGCCCAATGAGCGGGAGAGAGACTTCATGTCAACCCATCAATTCCCACTTCTCCAAAGTTTCCCTTCGGTGGAGATTCAGGTGGCGTGCACGACCATTCCCTTGCGTTCTGTAACTTGCCCTTATTTTGTAGCCTCCTGGACCCTCTAGATTAGAAGAAAAGCCAAAAACAAACAAACAAAAGTCTTCCTAATCAGAAAAACTTTTAAAACCCTGTTGATTTCTTTTCGGTCTTCCACAGTCACTGCTTTTAGGCAACTGACAAGAACACAGCTTGATTCCTAATTGAGAACTACGATCTCAGTAAACTTTTAGAGAAGGGGGGGGTTTTGGGGATCGAGCGCTCTCGGGGCCTGGCTGGGAGCGCACGCCCACACACCGTAAGCCCTGCACCGGCCGGAGCCGCAACCGAGCTAGTGTCCCAATCCTTGTTCTTCTTTCACTTCTTGCCTCTTAGACGCCCCGAAGAAGTCTAGGGTGCAACTGGAGAAGCCAGAAACGACCTTTCAGAAAGTTTCTCCCTACAGGTACCCAAATTGAATCATCCACAAGATGACAAATCCGTCAGGACCAAGTTTTCCAGACACTTGGGTGACTTCCTCATCACCGAAGTGACTTGTCGGCTCCAGTGAGTAACTTGGAAGTGTCGCTCCAGGCAAGGTGTGTGTTTAGGAGAAAGCCGACTGCTCACTCACGCTTTCCAGAAAGCGGCCTCAGGCGACTTCAAAATACACACAGGGTCATTTATAGGGACTGGAGTCTTGCGCAGGACAAAGTCCCCGAGACTGAGACATTTTCCAAACAGTGCTGACATTTTGTCGGGCCCTATAAAAATGTAAACGCGAGGTGACGAGCCAGGTGGGGAGTGTGAGTGTCTGAATCTGCTTATTTTGCGGCGTAGGTTACAGTTATACTTACAAGACCTGGCGGCTGCGAGTCGCTGGACCCGTCCCCACGAGGCGTTAATGTACCCCCTTACTGGAGGACCTCTGGAGCAAGGGGGAGGGACATTGACTTGGGAGAATCACAACAGGGAAAACAGTCTTCGTTAGAGCTCCACAAGCACGTGGAACTGGGAAAGGCAACTAAAGCCCAATGAGCGGGAGAGAGACTTCATGTCAACCCATCAATTCCCACTTCTCCAAAGTTTCCCTTCGGTGGAGATTCAGGTGGCGTGCACGACCATTCCCTTGCGTTCTGTAACTTGCCCTTATTTTGTAGCCTCCTGGACCCTCTAGATTAGAAGAAAAGCCAAAAACAAACAAACAAAAGTCTTCCTAATCAGAAAAACTTTTAAAACCCTGTTGATTTCTTTTCGGTCTTCCACAGTCACTGCTTTTAGGCAACTGACAAGAACACAGCTTGATTCCTAATTGAGAACTACTATCTCAGTAAACAGATCTTTTAGAGAAGTTGGGTGTTGGGGTGTGCGCATTCTTAAACCTGAGCGAACACCACCAGCTCAGCGTGGAAATATTTCTAATCCCTAGTTTGTATCTCTGAGCGCTGTAACTCCCCCACACTCTCAAGCGCCCGGCTTCTCTCGTCTTGCCTACGAGCAAAGTTCCTATGGCATCCACTTACCAGGTAACCCGGGATTTCCACAACAAAGCCTGGCGTGCGGGTCCCTTTCCCCGGCCAGTCTGAGCGAGTGACAGCGGGCGGTCAGCGCTGGCGAGGAGAAACTTGGGGCTCCAGCCCTTCAGCGCGCTCCCCTGGCTCTGCCTCCTTCGGAAATGAAAACTCCCAACCAAGCCGGGGGACAGAGCTCCGAAACCCGGCCCAAGTGCAGTGTGCGCGCGCGTGTGCTAGGGCAGCGGCGTTGGGGGAGGAGGAGGCAGAAGAGGGGTAGCTGTACCCTCGACATCAGCTCACTCTGGCGCTCCCCCCGTACCTCCCCCACGCGCGCACGCACACACACACACACACATACACACAAAGCAAAGCAAAGCAAAGCAAATAATGTCTTTAAAAAGTTGAGTTTCGGCTTTGCGCCTCGCGCGTCTTGCTCATCCTTGCCTTGGGCCTGGGGGTGCGTCTGGGGGCCGGTTTCGGGATGCTGGCTAATTGTTTTCGGCGGGTTCCATCGGGGGAACGCTGGTGCGAGCCTAGACGACAGCGGGCAGCTAACCTGGCTGCGGGGAGGGGCAGTGGTGGCGGCCCCAGTGCTGGTGCCCGTGCGCGCCGCGCTCTGGGCTGCCCTGGCGGCGCAGTGTGGACGCGGCTGCAGGGATAGGGGAAGGGGGAAGAGGGAGGAAGGGAGGCAGAGAGGGAGGCGGTCTGGGAGGAGAGTGGATGTGTGTGCGGCCGCGAGGGCCGGCCTGTAGCCAGCTGCTTCCTGAGTGTGAGCGCGGGAGGGGGAGGGGGCGGGCTCGCCAGTCACCAGGCTGGCCAATTCGAAGGCCGAGTTTGTATCTCCCTCTCAACGCGACCAAGTCCTTCCGTTCGCCAGGGAGTCAAAGAACTCCAGAACTGGCTAACAGCCGGTAGACACTTCACCTTCTTCTTGGACCTTATTTGTTGAACTGACTTTTTTTTTTTTTTAACATGACAAAGTGTCAGCATTTCGACAAGAGTTGATGTCAAAGCATAAACATATTAAAGAGAAAAAATCCAGAGTAATATGGAGAGAAAAACTAAAAAGTGAAAAATGGCAAAAGAGTCTTTGTATATACAGGATTGGATGCATGTAACTTTCAAAATGGATGGGTGAAGATGTCTTTGGTAACTTTATAAAGTAAAGAATAGGCAGACAGGAGAGGAAGGTAATGGAAGTGTTACAAGGATGTAAAGTTGTAAATGCAGGCTGCTAGGAATAGAGGCACATTCCATGCATAGGTTGTGGACCCTTCTTCTTGAGAACTCAACATCCTCAGCTTCATACCCCACCTATGCTGTGATCCCAGTCCTTCTGCTGGGTTTGGTCTGAGTCCTCAAGACCAGAAAGCCAACTATTACTGTTCCTCTACATGTATTGCCATCGATGTGTAGATTTCCATCTCCGAAGTCAATGTTATGTAAAACATAGGGTATTCTCAGTTAGACCTGTCCACAGTGATAATATTATTCTGTCGCCACTCCTTATATTCTTATTGAACTATAAATTGCCATTCAGGTGGGAGATGCCATGAGCAAGATAAAAGCTCTCAAGGATACAAATAACTTACCAAAGATTGTTGACAATGTTCACTTATCTTACTTCAGAAATAATATTACTAGAGTTGGTTTGTATCCAAGATATGAAGTCACCAAAAAAGTCCAGTTTTCACAATATTTCCTATGCCTCGTCATGATCTGCTTTTCAAGATTCCCTTCAGGGAAGGCATTTTTTCCTTTCCCAAAGACACAAACTCATCAGAATATTAATCACCAGAGTATCTGTCAGCAGAAGTGGAGGGAGGGAAATAAAGTAATAGGTTCTTAGAATATGTCATTCTGTCAGTTTTCCAGTTTCTCCCTCTGTTCTTCCTCTCCTTTTAAATACAAGGATCCAAGCCCATGAAGGCAATAGATGGGTTCAACCACACATGAGAAAAGAAAATACTCATAAAATGAAGCATGCAGCAACATCACAAAAACAAAGACACCAAAGTGATGGAAGTTGCCATGAGTATTCCATTGTGGCTAGTTATTGCAACATACCTGACATTCACATAAAACTCTTCCTCATTAACTCCAGCCTTCAAGAGCAAAGCAAAATGGGAAAATTCACATAAAAACTCTTCCTCCCAAAACTCCCCGACCAATATGGAGAAAACTAAAAAGTGAAAATGGCAAAAGAGTCTTTGTATATACAGGATTGGATGCATGTAACTTTCAAAATGGATGGGTGAAGATGTCTTTGGTAACTTTATAAAGTAAAGAATAGGCAGACAGGAGAGGAAGGTAATGGAAGTGTTACAAGGATGTAAAGTTGTAAATGCAGGCTGCTAGGAATAGAGGCACATTCCATGCATAGGTTGTGGACCCTTCTTCTTGAGAACTCAACATCCTCAGCTTCATACCCCACCTATGCTGTGATCCCAGTCCTTCTGCTGGGTTTGGTCTGAGTCCTCAAGACCAGAAAGCCAACTATTACTGTTCCTCTACATGTATTGCCATCGATGTGTAGATTTCCATCTCCGAAGTCAATGTTATGTAAAACATAGGGTATTCTCAGTTAGACCTGTCCACAGTGATAATATTATTCTGTCGCCACTCCTTATATTCTTATTGAACTATAAATTGCCATTCAGGTGGGAGATGCCATGAGCAAGATAAAAGCTCTCAAGGATACAAATAACTTACCAAAGATTGTTGACAATGTTCACTTATCTTACTTCAGAAATAATATTACTAGAGTTGGTTTGTATCCAAGATATGAAGTCACCAAAAAAGTCCAGTTTTCACAATATTTCCTATGCCTCGTCATGATCTGCTTTTCAAGATTCCCTTCAGGGAAGGCATTTTTTCCTTTCCCAAAGACACAAACTCATCAGAATATTAATCACCAGAGTATCTGTCAGCAGAAGTGGAGGGAGGGAAATAAAGTAATAGGTTCTTAGAATATGTCATTCTGTCAGTTTTCCAGTTTCTCCCTCTGTTCTTCCTCTCCTTTTAAATACAAGGATCCAAGCCCATGAAGGCAATAGATGGGTTCAACCACACATGAGAAAAGAAAATACTCATAAAATGAAGCATGCAGCAACATCACAAAAACAAAGACACCAAAGTGATGGAAGTTGCCATGAGTATTCCATTGTGGCTAGTTATTGCAACATACCTGACATTCACATAAAAACTCTTCCTCATTAACTCCAGCCTTCAAGAGCAAAGCAAAATGGGAACACTGACCTTTCAATGCATCACAGGAAATTCTCTTCATTCAGATTCAGGCTCTGTACATACTGCTCCCCAGAAACAAGACAAGCCTCAGTGTAAGCTGCAAAAAAAAGGTTCCAATGTACCTCAAATATCATTTCAAATACAATGATGCATGAAATTATATTCTAGGGGTCTCCAGAAGCTTACAAAACTTCCCAATTGATGGCTAAGTTATCTTCCCAATTGATAGCTTAGCTGGGAGAGAAAAATATAATGATACACCCTACTTTAATCAATGGCTCATGGAAATAAAACACTGGGGAAATTATGAGTCATCAACCTGGAGCTTCCAAAAATTCTCTTCACTTATAAGAACCTGAGGGTGAGAATGTCATTTTTGATTTAGATAGGATTTTTCAAAAGCTTCTAAGCTTTTCCTAAGACATTTACCACTAAATAGGTATAATGCTTTGGTTGAGTTTGTTTTGTTTTGTTTTGCCAGTAAGGTAGATCTGCACTGTCTTTACATTCCATGGCATATAGTAAAAATAGTGTTCACAATTCAACCATGGAGTGACTCAGAATGAGATCCGTGCTTCTTCTGGACCGTACTGGTCAGCAGGAACTAGAGAGGGGAGAAAAATGAGATGGTGGAAAAGAAAATAGTGCAGTTCAGAAATGACACTCTCCTTTCCCCATGAGCTCTCCATTGTGCTTATAGATCATAATATGGCAACCTTTTAGCCAGATAGATGTGAACTGCAACCCACTTGTATCTTTCCTCTCTGGAGTCCTCAGCTGACTCAGGGACAGGGCCCCCTGCCAGCTCAACTGCAGTTCTCATTCATTTGAAAAATATGCAGTGAGACCTGGGGGCGATGATCTCCCTCTGTTCTTCCTCTCCTTTTAAATACAAGGATCCAAGCCCATGAAGGCAATAGATGGGTTCAACCACACATGAGAAAAGAAAATACTCATAAAATGAAGCATGCAGCAACATCACAAAAACAAAGACACCAAAGTGATGGAAGTTGCCATGAGTATTCCATTGTGGCTAGTTATTGCAACATACCTGACATTCACATAAAAACTCTTCCTCATTAACTCCAGCCTTCAAGAGCAAAGCAAAATGGGAACACTGACCTTTCAATGCATCACAGGAAATTCTCTTCATTCAGATTCAGGCTCTGTACATACTGCTCCCCAGAAACAAGACAAGCCTCAGTGTAAGCTGCAAAAAAAAGGTTCCAATGTACCTCAAATATCATTTCAAATACAATGATGCATGAAATTATATTCTAGGGGTCTCCAGAAGCTTACAAAACTTCCCAATTGATGGCTAAGTTATCTTCCCAATTGATAGCTTAGCTGGGAGAGAAAAATATAATGATACACCCTACTTTAATCAATGGCTCATGGAAATAAAACACTGGGGAAATTATGAGTCATCAACCTGGAGCTTCCAAAAATTCTCTTCACTTATAAGAACCTGAGGGTGAGAATGTCATTTTTGATTTAGATAGGATTTTTCAAAAGCTTCTAAGCTTTTCCTAAGACATTTACCACTAAATAGGTATAATGCTTTGGTTGAGTTTGTTTTGTTTTGTTTTGCCAGTAAGGTAGATCTGCACTGTCTTTACATTCCATGGCATATAGTAAAAATAGTGTTCACAATTCAACCATGGAGTGACTCAGAATGAGATCCGTGCTTCTTCTGGACCGTACTGGTCAGCAGGAACTAGAGAGGGGAGAAAAATGAGATGGTGGAAAAGAAAATAGTGCAGTTCAGAAATGACACTCTCCTTTCCCCATGAGCTCTCCATTGTGCTTATAGATCATAATATGGCAACCTTTTAGCCAGATAGATGTGAACTGCAACCCACTTGTATCTTTCCTCTCTGGAGTCCTCAGCTGACTCAGGGACAGGGCCCCCCCTGCCAGCTCAACTGCAGTTCTCATTCATTTGAAAAATATGCAGTGAGTACCTACTGTGTCCCAGGACTGGGGACAAAAGAATTACACATGTAGGTGTTGTACATGGAGGATGTCACTAAAGCATCTGCCCAGGGCCTGAGAAAGAGCAAACACTCAAACGATGGCTCTTTACATACATTACCTTATCAAAGCAATCATATGAGATGGCCACTAGCAGTCTCCTATTTAGGAGTCAGAACGCTGGAAGCTCAGTAAAGAGTTAATGCGAGTAGAAGACAGATCCAGGTTTGCCATTCTAGAAGCCCCAATCCTTTCAACATTTCCACCCTACAAAATAACCATGCATGTTCTTTGAATGTGTGTAGAATACATTGCAAGTGTGTAAGTAAAAGGCATCTTGTAATCAATGTCAAACAAGCACAGTTGAGTGTGGCAGGGGAAGGAATAGTTTCCTACTACAGAATATGAAGCAAGTAGCTTGGCTGTTTCAGCCGGTCTTCAAAGAATGGGTAGAGAACTGATAAACAAAGGAGAATATTTCAAGAGAAGGAATCAGTGTCAGAAAATGCATAAAAAGCCAAAGTCCCGTGATCTGCTCACACAGAGCTAGAATACAAAATAGGCACATTCACAATCTCAGTGATGTGGCAGGGAACATCATAGACTACGGAGAACATCCTCACTATAGAGCTTCAGGAGAACTATTATTTGTGTCAGTCTGAGTAAACTGACAGCAAAGCATTTATGAACTTGCAAAGGACTATGATCAGATTTCTACTTCTGTAAAGTGTCTATAGAGAGTTTCAACTCCAAAATGCAGATAAATTGAGCTAACAGCACCAGTGATAGTAGGTATAACTATTAACACACACAGGAGCTGGTAAGAGTCCAGTTATGTAGAAATACAGTGGACAAAGTCATTGTTTACCAACTTAAAGAGGGGAATTGTAAGATGAAACCAACCTAAGTGAGTAGTTAAATAGTGACTCTCCATGTCTTGATCATATTGCAACTTTTAGCCAGATAGATGTGAACTGCAACCCACTTGTATCTTTCCTCTCTGGAGTCCTCAGCTGACTCAGGGACAGGGCCCCCCCTGCCAGCTCAACTGCAGTTCTCATTCATTTGAAAAATATGCAGTGAGTACCTACTGTGTCCCAGGACTGGGGACAAAAGAATTACACATGTAGGTGTTGTACATGGAGGATGTCACTAAAGCATCTGCCCAGGGCCTGAGAAAGAGCAAACACTCAAACGATGGCTCTTTACATACATTACCTTATCAAAGCAATCATATGAGATGGCCACTAGCAGTCTCCTATTTAGGAGTCAGAACGCTGGAAGCTCAGTAAAGAGTTAATGCGAGTAGAAGACAGATCCAGGTTTGCCATTCTAGAAGCCCCAATCCTTTCAACATTTCCACCCTACAAAATAACCATGCATGTTCTTTGAATGTGTGTAGAATACATTGCAAGTGTGTAAGTAAAAGGCATCTTGTAATCAATGTCAAACAAGCACAGTTGAGTGTGGCAGGGGAAGGAATAGTTTCCTACTACAGAATATGAAGCAAGTAGCTTGGCTGTTTCAGCCGGTCTTCAAAGAATGGGTAGAGAACTGATAAACAAAGGAGAATATTTCAAGAGAAGGAATCAGTGTCAGAAAATGCATAAAAAGCCAAAGTCCCGTGATCTGCTCACACAGAGCTAGAATACAAAATAGGCACATTCACAATCTCAGTGATGTGGCAGGGAACATCATAGACTACGGAGAACATCCTCACTATAGAGCTTCAGGAGAACTATTATTTGTGTCAGTCTGAGTAAACTGACAGCAAAGCATTTATGAACTTGCAAAGGACTATGATCAGATTTCTACTTCTGTAAAGTGTCTATAGAGAGTTTCAACTCCAAAATGCAGATAAATTGAGCTAACAGCACCAGTGATAGTAGGTATAACTATTAACACACACAGGAGCTGGTAAGAGTCCAGTTATGTAGAAATACAGTGGACAAAGTCATTGTTTACCAACTTAAAGAGGGGAATTGTAAGATGAAAAATTTCCATTTTACCTTTCTAAGTGAGTAGTATAAATAGTGGGATGTTATCAGTGCTTGATATCTTAATAAAACATTTAAGCTGATCTTTCTACTAATTTTGCCACAAGTACAATTAGTCCAGACTCTCCTGCTTACAAATCAGTGATGTAATTTTCTAAAATTATTATTTATGCCCATTAAATTCATAGCATCATGCCTCTTCTCCTAAGGCCAAAACTGTATATTAGAATCTAAAATGTATCACTGTGCATATAACTGACCAAAATGTGAAATATTTTATTCTATACAATGTCTTGCCATCTTTTACTGGTGCAGTTTTTCTTCTGATTTTGTACAAGTTCAATTGAGATGCATCTACTTTCTACAAAACTTCTTAGGATATTTCTTGACATATTACTAAGGTATATCTACAGTTTACCTAAATTAATATAAATTCATAGATATACACAATATTTCACAGGCAGCCAGTTTCTTGTGGCAGTTTCAGTTTTACTTAATATCCAAACTGGCTACTAATATATATATATAGTATTATAGAAGTAATTACCTGATCATGATGTTATCTAGTCCATAATTGCCTTCTATATGCACCTTATGAGTGGACACAATTTACATTACTTTTTAAGCCCTTCAAGGACTAACAATAGTGCTGGGCTTCAGTTAGTAATTAATGCTAACTGAATGTATTAATTAATGCGGAAGCACAAGAATGGCTTCCCTACTTTCAGAGATGGTGAATAGCACTTACTATTGTCTTTATGTATATGCATCATTATTTCAATACTCCAAAAGAGTCCAAACACCTGTCATTCTCCTTCTGTGCTCCCAGGCTCTTCACTGCAAAGTAAGGATTAAAATACCATTAGCCCTGACGATAAACTGAGGCAGGGAACATCATAGACTACGGAGAACATCCTCACTATAGAGCTTCAGGAGAACTATTATTTGTGTCAGTCTGAGTAAACTGACAGCAAAGCATTTATGAACTTGCAAAGGACTATGATCAGATTTCTACTTCTGTAAAGTGTCTATAGAGAGTTTCAACTCCAAAATGCAGATAAATTGAGCTAACAGCACCAGTGATAGTAGGTATAACTATTAACACACACAGGAGCTGGTAAGAGTCCAGTTATGTAGAAATACAGTGGACAAAGTCATTGTTTACCAACTTAAAGAGGGGAATTGTAAGATGAAAAATTTCCATTTTACCTTTCTAAGTGAGTAGTATAAATAGTGGGATGTTATCAGTGCTTGATATCTTAATAAAACATTTAAGCTGATCTTTCTACTAATTTTGCCACAAGTACAATTAGTCCAGACTCTCCTGCTTACAAATCAGTGATGTAATTTTCTAAAATTATTATTTATGCCCATTAAATTCATAGCATCATGCCTCTTCTCCTAAGGCCAAAACTGTATATTAGAATCTAAAATGTATCACTGTGCATATAACTGACCAAAATGTGAAATATTTTATTCTATACAATGTCTTGCCATCTTTTACTGGTGCAGTTTTTCTTCTGATTTTGTACAAGTTCAATTGAGATGCATCTACTTTCTACAAAACTTCTTAGGATATTTCTTGACATATTACTAAGGTATATCTACAGTTTACCTAAATTAATATAAATTCATAGATATACACAATATTTCACAGGCAGCCAGTTTCTTGTGGCAGTTTCCAGTTTTACTTAATATCCAAACTGGCTACTAATATATATATATAGTATTATAAAATTAATTACCTGATCATGATGTTATCTATTCCATAATTGCCTTCTATAGGCACCTTATAAGTGGACACAATTTACATTACTTTATAAGCCCTTCAAGGACTAACAATAGTGCTGGGCATCAGTAAGTAATTAATGCTAACTGAATGTATTAATTAATGAGGAAGCAAAAGAATGGCTTCCCTACTTTCAGAGATGGTGAATAGCACTAACTATTGTCTTTATGTATATGCATCATTATTTCAATACTCCAAAAGAGTCCAAACACCTGTCATTCTCCTTCTGTGCTCCCAGGCTCTTCACTGCAAAGTAAGGATTAAAATATTATTTCCTATTATTTGGGGAAGAAAGTTCACATTTTCTGTGCAATGCTTAGCATCAGAAGGGTGAGCCTCCCCCTCCAGTGACCAGATGATCCTTCTCTATCTGACACTCCACTCCCTCCTTAACACGATTCCAAACCAGGTCCTTTATATCACACACTGAATTCTTCTCCCCCAAAATATGTGTACTATATTATGGGGAGTAAAAAAGAGGGAAGGATGTAGTGAGAGTGCGGAGAAGAAGATGAGAGGAAATGAAGAAGATAGGAAAGCATTAGCCCACTATCAAGATAACTAAGAACAATGAATAAGCTTTGGGTAGAATTAAGCTCTGAAAAAAAGTGATGCTGTGGATTTTCAGACTTCTCCCTTACCCACATAAAGCTCCAAATACCCTTGCAAGGCTGTATAAAAACTGTGGAAAATTTTCTGTAAATTCTAAATCCCTATGATACTGAAGCACTTAGGAGGTTTTTACATGTATAAATACTTCTACCCCCTTTATGCCTATACAGAAGGGAGAAGTGTAATTATATTGTCCATCGGACAAATAACCAATTACTCCCCAAAGTAGGCCTGCCCTGGGTAAGGGTCGTGACCCACTTTAGGCTGCAAACACTGTTTCAAGTTCATTTTCTGCATTACCTCACTTAATTCTCACAACATCCCAATGAGCTAAGATCGAGCACAACTGCCATTTTATAAACAAGGAAGCAAGCAGAGGGAGGCATGATGCCTTCTTAGTGTCACCCAGCTCCTGGAGGAATGGCCAGGCTTCAAAGAGAAAGATTCTCCCGACATTAATGATTACCCTCTTACCCTTTCAGAGGTGAAAGCCCTGCTTCCACCATACATTTATTTATTCATTCATTTAGGAAGGGTGCTGTGTTAGAAGGAAAATGAACTTTGGAATCAGAAAACCTAGAAATTCTAACTTCACCATTTTCTGGGAGACCTTGAGCTAGTTCCTGAGCAAATGGAGACCTCAGTTCGGCTACCTGAGTTATGACAAAGATTGAATGGGAACTGCAACACTGACCAGCACACATGCATAACCAGGGGCTTCCTCTATTAATAAGGGGCACAGTCTAGGACCTTCAGGGAAAATGAAACCTAGTCCCAGCTCCAGGAATGGGCCTGATGACTCTGAAAGAAATCTCCCTCCCCAGGTCAAAGAGAATTGCTCATAAACCCATACCTAAGCCAATCAATGCGTGACATTCATCTGATCAATGGATAGGTACACTGATGAGCATGTGACTCGATTTAAGCTCTTGAGATGTTCTCATGAGAGGAAGATTTCTTTGGTAGTTTCTAAGGAGCCAATGGAAAGGTGACCTTTCCTCTTCTATGTGTTTTGAAGAGACAGAAGTAAAGTTGTCTTCCTCTCTGCCTACAGACAGAGCTGACACTTTGTGAATGCAGGATGGAGAGGGATGTAGAAAGCAGACGCCAGAACCCTGATGGAGCCACACCTGATCTCCATATAGCCACTGGGCTATTTCATTTGTGGGAGCCAGTGGATTCCTTTTATCTTTTAAACAAATAGCTGCCAACAAGCCATTGAAGTACCTGCAGTGTTCTATAAGGCACCATGGAGGGTACAAAGATAAGTGAGACAACTTAAATACTTCTACCCCCTTTATGCCTATACAGAAGGGAGAAGTGTAATTATATTGTCCATCGAACAAATAACCAATTACTCCCCAAAGTAGGCCTGCCCTGGGTAAGGGTCGTGACCCACTTTAGGCTGCAAACACTGTTTCAAGTTCATTTTCTGCATTACCTCACTTAATTCTCACAACATCCCAATGAGCTAAGATCGAGCACAACTGCCATTTTATAAACAAGGAAGCAAGCAGAGGGAGGCATGATGCCTTCTTAGTGTCACCCAGCTCCTGGAGGAATGGCCAGGCTTCAAAGAGAAAGATTCTCCCGACATTAATGATTACCCTCTTACCCTTTCAGAGGTGAAAGCCCTGCTTCCACCATACATTTATTTATTCATTCATTTAGGAAGGGTGCTGTGTTAGAAGGAAAATGAACTTTGGAATCAGAAAACCTAGAAATTCTAACTTCACCATTTTCTGGGAGACCTTGAGCTAGTTCCTGAGCAAATGGAGACCTCAGTTCGGCTACCTGAGTTATGACAAAGATTGAATGGGAACTGCAACACTGACCAGCACACATGCATAACCAGGGGCTTCCTCTATTAATAAGGGGCACAGTCTAGGACCTTCAGGGAAAATGAAACCTAGTCCCAGCTCCAGGAATGGGCCTGATGACTCTGAAAGAAATCTCCCTCCCCAGGTCAAAGAGAATTGCTCATAAACCCATACCTAAGCCAATCAATGCGTGACATTCATCTGATCAATGGATAGGTACACTGATGAGCATGTGACTCGATTTAAGCTCTTGAGATGTTCTCATGAGAGGAAGATTTCTTTGGTAGTTTCTAAGGAGCCAATGGAAAGGTGACCTTTCCTCTTCTATGTGTTGTGAAGAGACAGAAGTAAAGTTGTCTTCCTCTCTGCCTACAGACAGAGCTGACACTTTGTGAATGCAGGATGGAGAGGGATGTAGAAAGCAGACGCCAGAACCCTGATGGAGCCACACCTGATCTCCATATAGCCACTGGGCTATTTCATTTGTGGGAGCCAGTGGATTCCTTTTATCTTTTAAACAAATAGCTGCCAACAAGCCATTGAAGTACCTGCAGTGTTCTATAAGGCACCATGGAGGGTACAAAGATAAGTGAGACAACTTAAAGGCATTCACTACCTAATAATTAAATAGTTTTGTGATATCATTTTAGCCTGATCATTTTTTTAAAAGTTATAAGTCATGCTCTTTTCAAGATCCTTCCACTATTTCTTCATATAATATTAAGTAAGAAACATCCCACTTCCCCAGTAATTGCACAATGCCCCCTTTCCAGAATGGCTGGTCAACTTTTGGGGGTCAGATAGTGTAGCACATCAATTTGGTTGTCAGGTAAATGACTTGAAAAGCCAGGCCATTTATACATGTTCTCAGTTATTGGTTAACAAATGTAGTCTTAGAACTCAGCACTTAATAGGAAATATACGTGTTCCCAAATTCCTATAGAAACTTGATTTTATCTCATTCCCAGATAATACAGAATCAAGATTTTCCTGGAGTTACATTTAGAAACAAAAAACCATTTGTATCCAGGCATTTCTGAGTCCCAGTCACTTTTGTTGCTGTTATTAATATTAATCCTACCTTAGAAAGTTTCAGTTCTGCCTGGAACACACTTTTTCCTACCCTCTTGCTTTTCTGTCTTCTGCTTTGTAACCAAATGTTATTTAAAATTCAGCTGTTGGGCTTCCCTGGTAGCTCAATGGTAAAGAGTTCGCCTGCCAATGCAGGAGACAAGAGCTCGATCCCTGATCCGGGAAGATCCCACATGCTGTGGAGCAACTAAGCCCGTGAGCCTCAACTATTGAGCCCATGTGCTGCAACTACTGAAGCCCATGTGCCCTAGAGTCCAAGTTCCACAACAAGAGAAGTCAGTGCAACAAGAAGCCTGCTCACCTCAACTAGAGAGTTGCCCCCATTCCCTGCAACTAGAGAAGAGCCTGCAGCAGCAGTGAAAACCCAGAATAGCCAAAAATAAATAAATAAATTAGTTAATTTAAAAAACTCATCTACAGATAACATTTAGGGTTGTTGGCATAAGCAGCAGGGGCAGAGAGTTCTTAGGTTCTAGAATGAATTAAGGGCTCAGCAGTTAAACAGTCTGAACTTGATAATAACGATGTTATCTCAGCAGGCTGCATAGGTCAGAAATGTTCTTCCTACCACTGCTTTAATTTTTTTTTTTTTTCCAGCAAGAAGTGGACATTAAGGAGAAACTGAGGGAATTCCCAGGCAGTCCTATGGTTAGGACTCTGTACTTTCACTGTTGAGGGCCTGGGTTCAATCCCTGGTTAGGGAACAAAGATCCCACAAACCTCATAGCATAATTAAAAAAAAATAAAAAGGGAGTGAGAGTGGCAAGTTATAAATTGTTAGCTTAAGACATAGTTTAAGTATGGCAATAGTGCACATGTGCATGCTGAGTTACTTCAGTCATGTTCAACTCTTTGTAACCCCATGGACTGCAGCCTGCCAGGCTCCTCTGTCCATGGGATTCTCAAGGCAAGAATACTGGAGTTGGATGCCTTGCCTTCCTCCAGGGGATCTTCATAGCTCAGGGATCCCTTATGCCCGTGTTCCTTATGTCCCTCCATTGGCAAATGGATTCTTTACCACTAGTGCCACCTGGAAAGCACATGGCAATAATAGCAGCTCACATCTACTAGGGGCTTATTATATGCCAGGAATGAGGAACATGCTTGAGATTCTTTTTTTAATTTTTTAAATTTTGGCTTCTTTATTGTTTTTTGGTTTTTTTTTAATTTTCATCCATCTTTATTCTTCGGCCAGTGTGGGCCTACCATTGCAGTGGCCTTCCTTGTTGCTGAGCACCGCCTCTGGGAACGTGCACTCCAGAGCACTGGCTCCTAATTGGACACACTGGTCCAGCCGCTCCACAGCATGTGTGATCTTCCCGGGCCAGGGATTGAACTGGTGCCCCTTGCACTGCAAGACAGACTCTTTACCCACTAGACCACTGGGGAAGCCCCTACTTGAGATTCTTGATCTCACTGAATCCTGTATCAGTCTAATAAGTGGTACAGGTAGGACTAGAACCCACTCTCCATGACTCCATGGCACATGTTCTTAGCTGTAATACTGTACTGCTCCCAAAGAGTACTGCTTATTGTAAGACTTTTTGTTGAGGTATGTAGTAAACATAATAATATATAAACCTTAAAAGTAAAATATACCATGTAAATGACAATGTAACACCCTGTGGATGATACTACAAAGTGATACTAAACTATAGTTCCTCAAAAACTACCTTAAACACTCTTCAAAGCCCCCAAGCCTTTGTATCTGCTGACTTCTACTTGGAATGTAGTCTACTGTCCATTTCTCACCCTATTCTGTGGAGCTTTCTGTTGTAGAAAGAATAACGTCCCTCTCAAAATGTCTGTATCATAATCCCTTGAACTTGTGAATATGTTAGGTTACATGGCAAAGGGAATTAAGGTGTAAATGGAACTAAGGTTGCTAATAAAATAACCTTAAATATAGGGAGATTGTGCTGGATTATCCAGGTGGGTCCAATGTGATTTTATAAGAGTCCTTACACGTAGAAAAGGGAGGCAGAAGAAAAGAGGAAGAGAAAGTAATGTGACAACCATTGAAGCATGGCAAGAGAGATGCTATGTTGCTGGCTCTGAAGATGGAGGGAGGAATCATGAACCAAGCAATGTGGACAGCCTCTAGAAGCTGGAAAAGGCAATGAAGCAGAGTCTTTCCTAAAGCATCCAAAAAGAAATGCAACCCTGCAGTGAGACTCAGGTCGATTTCTATCTTAGAAAACTGTAAGATATGAATTTGGATTATTTAAGCCACCATATTGACAGTAACTTGTTATAACAGCAACAGAAAACTAGTTATACCTTTCAAAGTTCTATCCTCCTACCACAGAAACAGGCATACACGTGCTCTAGGTCCCCCAAAAATACAGTACAGTTCTTACCAGTATTTAACTCTAATTACACTACTTGGAATTTAGATCTGTACCCCTAGTCTTTGCTTTAATTCCCCTAAGGAACACTATGAATGGGCCTTGCATTGACTCAAAAGCCTCAATCTCTGCTTCCTTTTTGTTGGGAGGAGGGGCAGTGTTAAGTGAGATGATCAAAATGTCATGAACTGGAAAGAAGAGACTGAGCAACAGGAGGAGGTAAGAAGAAAAGGATAGACAGCTGAAAGCAGAAGAGGAAAGAGCAAAGGAAAGAAGGGGACAATGACGTCAAAAATAGGAGAAAAAAAGGAAGGGTAGCTGGAAGAAGATCCAGAAACATGGTGGTAGGAGAGATGAGGGAAAGGGAAAAAAGAGGAGGGACCTTTTTCTCTGCCTCCCCATCTCCCACCTTGGACCACCTTTCTCTTCCCAACTTCATAAGCTCCAGTTCACTTTCCAGGATCCAGTTTTAGTCCCTTCTGCCTGCTGTGGTTTCCATGCTGTCTCCCCTTTAGAATATGCAGAGAAGCTCTTCATATAACTTGCCAGGCCTCACCTCTAGGATTCTAATTTAATACCTGGGCAAAGCACGGGGACTTTTTTTTTTTTTTTTTTAACTTCCCAGATCACTGTAATGGGCAGCCAAGGTAAGAACCACTGTCAAAAAGCGCTCTCTGACCTCTTCAGCTCACCTAGAATGGATCCTTCTCTCAAACTCAGAGCTTTTGTCTGTATCTCACACTTGGCAATCATCACCTAAAGTTGGAGAGGCTGCATCAAAATGATTTAAGGACCCAGACCTTGGAACCAAACAGCTGGAATTCAGTCCTGGTTTCAAACTTAATAGCTGAGTGACCCTATGGAAGTCACTTAATTCTCCTGCCATTTTCAGAATAGGAATGAATATAGCAATAATACCAGAGCATTGTTTTGAAGACTAGATGAGTTAATATTTGAGGAGTACTTAGAAGAGTGTCTGCCACATTGAATGTACAATGAATATAGCAATAATACCAATAAGATATGAATTTGGATTATTTAAGCCACCATATTGACAGTAACTTGTTATAACAGCAACAGAAAACTAGTTATACCTTTCAAAGTTCTATCCTCCTACCACAGAAACAGGCATACACGTGCTCTAGGTCCCCCAAAAATACAGTACAGTTCTTACCAGTATTTAACTCTAATTACACTACTTGGAATTTAGATCTGTACCCCCAGTCTTTGCTTTAATTCCCCTAAGGAACACTATGAATGGGCCTTGCATTGACTCAAAAGCCTCAATCTCTGCTTCCTTTTTGTTGGGAGGAGGGGCAGTGTTAAGTGAGATGATCAAAATGTCATGAACTGGAAAGAAGAGACTGAGCAACAGGAGGAGGTAAGAAGAAAAGGATAGACAGCTGAAAGCAGAAGAGGAAAGAGCAAAGGAAAGAAGGGGACAATGACGTCAAAAATAGGAGAAAAAAAGGAAGGGTAGCTGGAAGAAGATCCAGAAACATGGTGGTAGGAGAGATGAGGGAAAGGGAAAAAAGAGGAGGGACCTTTTTCTCTGCCTCCCCATCTCCCACCTTGGACCACCTTTTCTCTTCCCAACTTCATAAGCTCCAGTTCACTTTCCAGGATCCAGTTTTAGTCCCTTCTGCCTGCTGTGGTTTCCATGCTGTCTCCCCTTTAGAATATGCAGAGAAGCTCTTCATATAACTTGCCAGGCCTCACCTCTAGGATTCTAATTTAATACCTGGGCAAAGCACGGGGACTTTTTTTTTTTTTTTTTTAACTTCCCAGATCACTGTAATGGGCAGCCAAGGTAAGAACCACTGTCAAAAAGCGCTCTCTGACCTCTTCAGCTCACCTAGAATGGATCCTTCTCTCAAACTCAGAGCTTTTGTCTGTATCTCACACTTGGCAATCATCACCTAAAGTTGGAGAGGCTGCATCAAAATGATTTAAGGACCCAGACCTTGGAACCAAACAGCTGGAATTCAGTCCTGGTTTCAAACTTAATAGCTGAGTGACCCTATGGAAGTCACTTAATTCTCCCTGCCATTTTCAGAATAGGAATGAATATAGCAATAATACCAGAGCATTGTTTTGAAGACTAGATGAGTTAATATTTGAGGAGTACTTAGAAGAGTGTCTGCCACATTGAATGTACAATGTAAGCATTCACTAGATAAAAATCAGATGATGAAATCATCTCCAAGTTGTTACTGTACCTTGCCATGCTGTTTAACATTTTATGTATATGACCTCCCACCCCCAATTAACAGCTAAGCTTCCTGTAATTCCCACTACACAAGCACCATTGCAATCTGTATAATACACGGTCCATTAAATGGACAAAACAAAATCAGAAAACAAACATATAATCTGTGTATTAAAATCAAGAACTGGCTATGATTTCATTATTTTTAAGAATCACCATTTAAATAATTCTCACTTATCCCTTCCTCCCTGATAAGCAAAGCCCACAGAAAGGGAGCTCAGGACACATGCATTTGAAGGCCGATATAAGTGAAAAAGGAACTGCATGCACAGCAGAGGAAGAAGTCCTGAACCAAACACTGATCTTCTCACAGAGAAGGACCTTTTTTGGCCTAAGAAAGAAGAGAGGTAGAGATGATGGAGGAAGGAAAATCTAGGATAGGGCAGTGAAAGGCCTTTTCTCCTTCAGAGCTGTGCCTAAGGTTGGCCCAGTCTAGATTTCTATTTGGATGGCTGATTTGCATACATGCTCATATACATTTTAATTCTGAAAGCAGACATTCCATATGTTTTTTTTTTTTTTTCATCTTTACCAGTTGGCCTATTTTTTCCTCTTTATATTACATCAGGATACTCTCATTGCAACAAGTCACTCACTTGGGGATGATGGAATAACTGTGAAAGATACATCTGAAACAAGATGTAAAATTTTGTATTAGGGTACAATAACATTTACAAGGCACAAATTTAACAGCCAAAAGATTTCTCTCAAAGGTATGAAAAAATGTCTGTGCTCTGTTTTCAAAGAAACCAAATAAGACATGGTCCCTGAATCACTGTCTGAATGCAAACAGCTGGAATTCAGTCCTGGTTTCAAACTTAATAGCTGAGTGACCCTATGGAAGTAAAGCCATTTTCAGAATAGGAATGAATATAGCAATAATACCAGAGCATTGTTTTGAAGACTAGATGAGTTAATATTTGAGGAGTACTTAGAAGAGTGTCTGCCACATTGAATGTACAATGTAAGCATTCACTAGATAAAAATCAGATGATGAAATCATCTCCAAGTTGTTACTGTACCTTGCCATGCTGTTTAACATTTTATGTATATGACCTCCCACCCCCAATTAACAGCTAAGCTTCCTGTAATTCCCACTACACAAGCACCATTGCAATCTGTATAATACACGGTCCATTAAATGGACAAAACAAAATCAGAAAACAAACATATAATCTGTGTATTAAAATCAAGAACTGGCTATGATTTCATTATTTTTAAGAATCACCATTTAAATAATTCTCACTTATCCCTTCCTCCCTGATAAGCAAAGCCCACAGAAAGGGAGCTCAGGACACATGCATTTGAAGGCCGATATAAGTGAAAAAGGAACTGCATGCACAGCAGAGGAAGAAGTCCTGAACCAAACACTGATCTTCTCACAGAGAAGGACCTTTTTTGGCCTAAGAAAGAAGAGAGGTAGAGATGATGGAGGAAGGAAAATCTAGGATAGGGCAGTGAAAGGCCTTTTCTCCTTCAGAGCTGTGCCTAAGGTTGGCCCAGTCTAGATTTCTATTTGGATGGCTGATTTGCATACATGCTCATATACATTTTAATTCTGAAAGCAGACATTCCATATGTTTTTTTTTTTTTTTCATCTTTACCAGTTGGCCTTTTTTTTCCTCTTTTTATTACATCAGGATACTCTCATTGCAACAAGTCACTCACTTGGGGATGATGGAATAACTGTGAAAGATACATCTGAAACAAGATGTAAAATTTTGTATTAGGGTACAATAACATTTACAAGGCACAAATTTAACAGCCAAAAGATTTCTCTCAAAGGTATGAAAAAATGTCTGTGCTCTGTTTTCAAAGAAACCAAATAAGACATGGTCCCTGAATCACTGTCTGAATGCAAACAGCATTTGGCTTTGATCTAAGTTGCTGAAAACTACGACCAATTTATCCCAGGGATGCCAAACCATCAGAGAATGTTTTTAAGTCTGAATTTCCATATTGGAATTCAGCTACACACTGTTTTTCTTCATTTCACATTACATAGGGCCAACTCAAAATAGTATTTCCAACAATGGATGTAGTTGGGGTGATGATTTTAAATTCCAAATTACGGGGCTTCCTTGGTGGTCCAGTGGGTAAAGAGTCTGTCTGAGTTGCAGTGCAAGGCACCAATTCGATCCCCGGCCTGGGAAGATCCCACGTGCCATGAAGCGGCTGGACCAGTGTGTCCATTTGTGAGTCAGCGCTCTGGAGCGCATGGGCCCAGAGCTGGTGCTCTGCAACAAGAGAGGCCACTGCAGTGGGAGGCCCACACAGGCCAAAGTGTGAAGATGGATGAAAAATGACGACTTAGAGGCAAAAACAAAAAAAAAATTTTTTTTTAATTTCAAGTTACATACAAGGAGTGGAAAAACCCTTTTCCTATAGACATATTCCTGTGGCTAGGAAAACAATACAAAAACATAATTGTACAGTAAATGGAATTATTTATGTAGACTCCTCCTCTACTGTACTAATAATGACTCCATAGGTAGTCTCAGCCAATTTCTGATTGAATGGTGATAAAGAAAATCTCAGAAATTCATTTTTCTAGTGTATATGCCTCAATGAGTCTACACTGATCATGCCTGCTACCAACCTTCCCCTTGTCCTCCTTTTGGTCACTGGATTTTGATTTTTTCATATGGGGCTGAGGAATGCATCCAACCCTGCCACTTCAAATTGTAGAAACCTTCCTTGTATCTTTACCAGTTGGCCTATTTTTCCTCTTTATATTACATCAGGATACTCTCATTGCAACAAGTCACTCACTTGGGGATGATGGAATAACTGTGAAAGATACATCTGAAACAAGATGTAAAATTTTGTATTAGGGTACAATAACATTTACAAGGCACAAATTTAACAGCCAAAAGATTTCTCTCAAAGGTATGAAAAAATGTCTGTGCTCTGTTTTCAAAGAAACCAAATAAGACATGGTCCCTGAATCACTGTCTGAATGCAAACAGCATTTGGCTTTGATCTAAGTTGCTGAAAACTATGACCAATTTATCCCAGGGATGCCAAACCATCAGAGAATGTTTTTAAGTCTGAATTTCCATATTGGAATTCAGCTACACACTGTTTTTCTTCATTTCACATTACATAGGGCCAACTCAAAATAGTATTTCCAACAATGGATGTAGTTGGGGTGATGATTTTAAATTCCAAATTACGGGGCTTCCTTGGTGGTCCAGTGGGTAAAGAGTCTGTCTGCGTTGCAGTGCAAGGGGCACCAATTCGATCCCCGGCCTGGGAAGATCCCACATGCCGTGGAGTGGCTGGACCAGTGTGTCCATTTGTGAGTCAGCGCTCTGGAGCGCATGGGCCCAGAGCTGGTGCTCTGCAACAAGAGAGGCCACTGCAGTGGGAGGCCCACACAGGCCAAAGTGTGAAGATGGATGAAAAATGACGACTTAGAGGCAAAAACAAAAAAAAAATTTTTTTTTAATTTCAAGTTACATACAAGGAGTGGAAAAACCCTTTTCCTATAGACATATTCCTGTGGCTAGGAAAACAATACAAAAACATAATTGTACAGTAAATGGAATTATTTATGTAGACTCCTCCTCTACTGTACTAATAATGACTCCATAGGTAGTCTCAGCCAATTTCTGATTGAATGGTGATAAAGAAAATCTCAGAAATTCATTTTTCTAGTGTATATGCCTCAATGAGTCTACACTGATCATGCCTGCTACCAACCTTCCCCTTGTCCTCCTTTTGGTCACTGGTGATTTTCTGAGTTTTATTTGCAAACTTAAACCCCCAAGTACGCTCATATGGGGCTGAGGGAATGCATCCAACACCATAAAAAAGCACATCAGTTGTCTTCCAAGCATGTGAAGCATACCAAGAACTTCTTTTGTGATGAGTCAATAACCTAGGATTACCCGCCTCCGGTTTTCAGTGAAATTTGCAGGGAGGGGAACATTATGAGGATTTGATCAGAACATGGTTCCCAAAACACTTTCTACTCTGGCAACATCCTTCTGAAATAAGTAAATGGGGGTAATGATGTTGGTGTTTCGTACAACTTCTCTGCATTTAGGATATCCATATCACTCGAACATAGGTCCTCATCTAAAATTAGTCTAGAGCCAGAGATACAGACTCATTCTGCATTCTGGAGCTTCTTTGGGAGGATTCTGAGGGAAGCAAGTAGCTTCTACGGATGGAAACTTTACTGAAGTACCAAATCTTAAAAATGCAAGTGTCTTTATAGGATTTCTGGATTCCAGAGGTTGGTGGGTAGAAGCAGCAACATTTTATAATCTCTTAACTTTTCTTTTAGGTATGAAACTCTGTTTTGTGAAGAGGCTCCTAAGCTTCATGAGGTGATAAAGGGATATATAACACAAAAAGTTTCCTACACCCACAAACTCTCCACTCCAGCCCCTTGGAGCTGCCTATGCCCACTGCCTCCTCCCTCCCACACCAGATTCATTCCAAATCTAAGTACCAGATCTGCATCATCTGCCACTGGAGTCCCTGCCATGATGCTCCCTCTCTGCCCTCCCTAGCACCAAGCCTTGCGGCCCTGACTATCCTCCATCCAGTCTTGTCAACCACCTCTGCTCTTCTGAGTCTCCCCTACTTTCTATGATGCCATAAAGTCCTGTGCTTGTTTTTTGTTTTCTCAAAGTCTGAAAAAGGAACAGGGGAGGAAGCTAGATCACAGGAATTTAGTTTTATGATGTCTTAATTTTTACAGTGAGGCTATTTTGATTTAATAATCAGAAAAACAGGCAAGTTTTTTTAAGTTCTTTATTCCCATTCTTGCTCATAATTTGTCCTTGCCACTTCTTGTATTCCTCTTCATCCTCTGCTATCTGATGTGCTATTCCCACAGTTCTCATCACTTTTTTCCTTATCTCTGTTAGGGCGCTGCTCTCAGCCCAACGTGGTGCAGTGAAATTTAAGGAGGGCTTGGAGATAGGCAGACCTGGGTTTGAATCCTGAGCTGTGAGTCTTCAACCAATCATCTCATCTCTCTTCCCCTTCATTTACTCATCAACAGGAATAATTAATATTTCCTATTTCCAATCATCTCATCTCTCTTCCCCTTCATTTACTCATCAACAGGAATAATTAATATTAGGCCAGGTACTTTATGTGTATTAACTTGTTTAATTCTCACAACAACTCTACAAAGCAGGTACTGTTATTCCCATTTTACACATGAGTACACTGAAGCACAGAAAGATTGAAGTTCTTTCCCAGGATACACAACTAACTAGTCAGGAGCTCCTCTACTTATTCTAGTCTTCTGGCTTCAGAGTCTGCCCTGCTAGCACTATGCTATCTCCCTCTTTGAGGAAGGAAAATCCCTTCAAAATGAAAACCACGAACTCATAAAGTAATATTCTCCAGTTGACAAGAGAGATGGTGAGTGGGGAGAACGCCTGGCACATATCTGTCATTATCATATTCCTCCAAAGATCATTACTCTGAGCTTGAGTCATATAAATTCAATAGCTTTGGTCAAGCGTATCTGAGTACAGAGTCCACAGGAATCTTAGCTTGAAGAAGTCAGCAGTTGAACTGTCCTCCTTTGCAAGTCACTGTCAACCTCTCATTTAACTGTTCAGCTCACTGTACTCCCTCCTCTACCCTGTCTCAGCCTCACCACCCTCTTTCCTGAGGCTTCTGGCATCTGTTCCCACCGTTAGACCCCTGCCTCCTCCATCCTCAGGCCTCAGTTCTCTAGCGTCTCATTGGTCTCCCTGCCTTCAGCCTCTCCCGACACGAATTTGACTTACATGCTACTAAAGGATAGTACTGGTCCTGTATATGACTCCTGAACCTCTTTTTCTCTGGCAGTGTCCCCTGCCCAATACCCTGTCTACAATCAAAAAGATCCCCAAAGTTACCTTGAACTCTGTCTCTGCCTGGGATGCCCTTTTTGGACTAGTGTCCAGCCTTAGGATCAAGTTCCAATATCAACCCAGCCAGCAGCTTTTCCTGGTGCTGCCAAGTGCATATGGACTCCTGCTTCTTTGCATTTTGTACTCTGTGTGCATGGTCTTTTCCATCTCTACCTGATAAACCTGGAACTCGATGTTTGCTTATATATATATATATATAAACTTATATATAAGTTTATATATATATATAAACTTATAAATGAGAAAACTAAAACCCAGAAAAGTCAACTAATACAATCAGTTAGCTGAGAAACAGTATTACATAATAGCTAGTGTAATAAGCCAAACTACCTGACTTTAAGTCAACTTTCTACCATTTATTAGCTGGTATGACCTGAGACAAGTAACAACCTCTGTGTGACTCAATTTTTTCATCAGTAATATAAGAATAGTACTTATCCATAGGATGATCATGAGGATTAAGCGAATTAATACACACAAAATGTTTGGAACAGTACCTGACATATTGTAAGCACTCAAATGTTAGTTGCTGTTATTGTTGCTGCTGAATATGTCAGCGCCAGAGTAAGAACCCTCAGCTCCCAGTTGAGTGGTCTTTACTTAAGGCTTCATCTGGCACTGTGCAGCTGACTGCTCTCCATTCCTTCAGTGACACTTCTCTTGGTTCAACAAAGCTGCTCCATGCAAAAAGATGAATTCACATGTATATGTGCACACACACACACACAAGCCTGCAGAAGCTACATGGTCTTCAGTCAAGAGAAAAGACTTGTGGGACTCTCTGTCATCCATAGCACAGAATAACTCTTTATACCAGAAAACAGGAACGTTATGGTGTCTTTCATGGCTTCACTAAATCTAAGATAATTCCACTAGCAATTTCTCATTAGAAGTGCAGAATGTCACATGGGGAAGAGTACTGATTCTGGAGCCCCAAATAACTGGATTCAGATCTTAGCCCTCTTGCTCATTAGCTCTGGGACATTAGGCAAGTTCCTTAATCCCCAACTCTGAGTCTATTAATCTCCAACCCTCAGCTACTCCTACTTCACTGAATTGTAGGGAGCATCCATGAAGTGATCTGTGGAAGGCAGGTAAGCACACTGGTACCAGTGTGGTACAGTAAGGCACTGGTACCACACAGGTACCAGTAAAGGTTGCCGGTCAATACTACATTTTTGGGCTAAGCAGCACTCTCTCTCATTCCGGTTCCAGTAAACCCTCCTGATAGTGCATCCCAATGGAGGGTTAAGTGTAATATGACTTTATCAGGATCCAAAGGGCTGGATCTCCCCAGGGATTAAGAGCTGCTAGGGTGATAGTGGGATGCCCTCAAAAATCAATTTGCCGGGCTTCCCTGGTGGTCCAGTGGGTAAGGACACCGCCTTGCAGTGCAAGGGGCGCCAGTTCGATCCCTGGCCTGGGAAGATCCCACGTGCCACGGAGCAGCTGGACCCATGTGTCCAATTACCGAGCCAGAGCTCTGCAGCGCATGCGCCCAGAGCCGGTGCTCTGCGACAACAGAGGCCACCGCGATGGGAGGCCCACATGGGCCAAAGAACAAAGATGGATGCAAATAGATAAATGAAAGGCCAATAGAAGTGGCCCGCCCGCCCCCCGTCCCTCCCCACCCCATCCCCCACCCCTGCCCCCAAAAAAACTCAATTTGCCAAGATGCAGTTTGTGAAGTCCTTCTCCAGCTGCCACAGGAACATTTCCTTCTCCTCCCTCACAGTACTCCCACTCTCTCACATTCCAGTGTGTATTGATTCAATGAAAGTATCTTTTCTTTAAGATGCCACTCCCACCGAAAAGGCAAAAGAGTCTAGTTCTGGACTGCAGTAGATTTAGGAAGCAGCCTTTCTCACATCTACAATCATGTGTCCTAAATACATCTTCTTGGTGGAGGGAACCAATTCTGTCCGTCCATCTAGTCAACCTCTACTGCACTTTTCAACTTGATTTAATAGGGCCTTGAGGAGATAAAACAATTATAACTATCTCCTAGACAAGGAACCTGACACAGGAGACACTGGTGCCCTTTCTATCACTGTCTCATCACTTCCATCAACATACGCTATATAAATGAATAAAACTTTTCTGTATTTTAGAACATACAATTTTATTTTTAAATGAAATGGACCTCCAATGATTTAAACCACTAATGGATTCAAACTCTTCTAAAACAGAGTTAAGTCCTAAGGATCACACCCTCTGGTTTGTCCATCCCTCAACAACACACCTGTCTCTGAAATTCATGTGATGGAACCATAACTTTATGTAACAATATTCAACTAAATAGTTCTATCATTTTCTACACTGAAGCTCCTGATATTTTTCCTCAAAGAAAAACTCTTTCTGAAAGAGATTCTCATATAAGACATACCTTTGGAACACCTCACTTTGTGTGGCTGTGTCCTCAAGAACAACCCCATGAGACACAATGGCTGTTGGCAGAGAACCTCCCTGGCCTCTTGGGTGTAATTGAAGTCAAGGGAAACCCCCTCAAATCAATTTGCCGGGCTTCCTGGTGGTCCAGTGGGTAAGGACACCACTTGCAGTGCAAGGGGCACCAGTTTGATCCCTGGCCTGGGAAGATCCCACGTGCCACGGAGCGGCTGGACCGATGTGTCCAATTACCGAGCCAGAGCTCTGGAGCGCATGCGCCCAGAGCCAGTGCTCTGCGACAACAGAGGCCACCGCGATGGGAGGCCCACATGGGCCAAAGAACAAAGATGGATGCAAATAGATAAATGAAAGGCCAATGGAAGTGGCCCGCACGCCCCGTCCTCCCTCCCCATCCCCCACCCCTGCCCCCAAAAAAACTCAATTTGCCAAGATGCAGTTTGTGAAGTCCTTCTCCAGCTGCCACAGGAACATTTCCTTCTCCTCCCTCACAGTACTCCCACTCTCTCACATTCCAGTGTGTATTGATTCAATGAAAGTATCTTTTCTTTAAGATGCCACTCCCACCGAAAAGGCAAAAGAGTCTAGTTCTGGACTGCAGTAGATTTAGGAAGCAGCCTTTCTCACATCTACAATCATGTGTCCTAAATACATCTTCTTGGTGGAGGGAACCAATTCTGTCCGTCCATCTAGTCAACCTCTACTGCACTTTTCAACTTGATTTAATAGGGCCTTGAGGAGATAAAACAATTATAACTATCTCCTAGACAAGGAACCTGACACAGGAGACACTGGTGCCCTTTCTATCACTGTCTCATCACTTCCATCAACATACGCTATATAAATGAATAAAACTTTTCTGTATTTTAGAACATACAATTTTATTTTTAAATGAAATGGACCTCCAATGATTTAAACCACTAATGGATTCAAACTCTTCTAAAACAGAGTTAAGTCCTAAGGATCACACCCTCTGGTTTGTCCATCCCTCAACAACACACCTGTCTCTGAAATTCATGTGATGGAACCATAACTTTATGTAACAATATTCAACTAAATAGTTCTATCATTTTCTACACTGAAGCTCCTGATATTTTTCCTCAAAGAAAAACTCTTTCTGAAAGAGATTCTCATATAAGACATACCTTTGGAACACCTCACTTTGTGTGGCTGTGTCCTCAAGAACAACCCCATGAGACACAATGGCTGTTGGCAGAGAACCTCCCCTGGCCTCTTGGGCCACCTTTGACACAAGAGCTCTGAGCCAAACCAAATGAAAGGTTTCTGGCAGGAAACAGTGTGACTATGGAAGGTCAGTAGGTGGCGCCCTTTCCCCAGCATTGCCCCTGACCCTAACTAAGAGGTAGTTGGACATGTTCTGGGCTTCCAGAATGTATGAAATCTCATGTGCAGAAAATCTCATGTTACTTCACAGGATGCTGTTATTCCAAAACATGATGCTACCTTAATGTCTGAAGGGAACCAGAATAGGTATTACCCATTGTATTTTTAAAAGAAAATACATTCTAGTTTGGAATGAGATGCCAATGGAATTATTTTTTTAATTATAGTCATTTTCCTTTACTAGAGAAGGAAAGCAACTCACTCTAGTATTCTAGCCTGGAGAATCCCATGGAAAGAGGAGCCCGGTGGGCTACAGTCCATGGGGTTGCAGAGTTGGACACAACTTAGTGACTGAACAACAATTTCCCTTTACAGAGTATACGCCACACCTCTCCTCTCCCCTCCTAAATTCACTATCATTTCATCCTCACCAAAAAATGACTACTACCTTATTTTTTCAAAGTCTGGAAGAGCAGGTAGGATTCTTATAAGTTAAATTTAAAGGCATAATCATTAAATTCATCCCAACTACCCGTGGAAATCCACTGATGGGTCATATGATAGTTTGTGTACGCGTCTTCACAGATTGTCTCAGAAGGTACCTGTCTTAACTGCTTTTAAAATCTATCTTCATTTTATGTAGGTCTTAAATTGCACTGACATTACTAAAGGTCAATAGATATTTTAGCACTCCTACTACTTGGTCAGGGTCAGAGTAGCTCTTTTAGATCTACACTGAAAGATTAAGATGTATAAGCAGGGTACTCCATTGATGGGGACCAAATAGAGAATACAGACCAAGAATGTCACTGTTAAGTTCTAGAAGGAAGAGTTAACTAGTGCTCAGTATAGTCAGGGGTTCTTCATAGAAAAAATGAGACTGAACTAGAGTCTTGAGGCATGGCCAGGTTTTGGATTGATAGAGAAGAGACAGTCCTTTTGTGAGAAGAAATAAGGAGTGAGTAATTAAAAGGCCTAGAAGATAAGAGGATGGATACTTCTCATCACTAGGGATACAGTAAATATAACAGTAAAGGAAGGAGTGAACAAAGGGAGGTCAAGGATGGGTTGAAATTACAGATGGCAACTCTTAAATACTGACCCAAGAAATGTCTCTGAGCAAGTATCTGTCTACAAGTCCATATGCTATATTGTAACAACAACATCAGTGTTTTGCAGTTACCCTAGAAAAGTCCTGGTTTGAGTCCCAGATTTCTGGTTTGCTATTTAAATGACCAAGTGTGTTTTTTAAGCTCTTCAAGCCTCCATTTTGTCATCTATAAAATGGCTTGATAATAGTATCCAGTTAATAAGGCTGTTAAAACATTTAAATGCAGTGATAAACACAAAACCGAAGATAAACCTAAACAGGGAATGTAAGGCTGTGAACCGGCAAATCCTTGAGTTATCCATTTCTGTATTTCCCATATCTGACTGAAGATAAGAATCACCTGGGAAACTTGTTAATATACAGATTACTCACCTGTTCCTTTTGAACCTCCCTACCCCAAGAGCTTCCTTCTTGGAATTTTAATTCAGTGGATCCAGGATGGGGCTGGATTTGGGATCTTTTAAAGCATGCTAGGTGATTCTTATCAAAGAAGTATGGGAAACACTGGTAGTGTTCCTCAAAAGAGCAGTTCTTAAATTTTATCCTACGTCAGAATTCCCAGAGGCCTATGACAATACAGACTGCTGGGTCCCACTTCCAGAGTTTCTAATTCAGTAGGTCTAGGGTAGGGTCTGAGAATGTATATTTCTAACAAGTTCCTGGATGATGTGGATACTGTTTGTTGGGGAAGAAGCTCTTTGAAAACCACTGTCCAAAGCAAACTCCAAGGACCTGATCAATCAGACTCACCCAGGATGCTGGTTTACCTTAGCTCTTTCAAAAGGCCCATAACAGTCTAAGATTTCACACTTATAACAAGTACTCCATTGATGGGGACCAAATAGAGAATACAGACCAAGAATGTCACTGTTAAGTTCTAGAAGGAAGAGTTAACTAGTGCTCAGTATAGTCAGGGGTTCTTCATAGAAAAAATGAGACTGAACTAGAGTCTTGAGGCATGGCCAGGTTTTGGATTGATAGAGAAGAGACAGTCCTTTTGTGAGAAGAAATAAGGAGTGAGTAATTAAAAGGCCTAGAAGATAAGAGGATGGATACTTCTCATCACTAGGGATACAGTAAATATAACAGTAAAGGAAGGAGTGAACAAAGGGAGGTCAAGGATGGGTTGAAATTACAGATGGCAACTCTTAAATACTGACCCAAGAAATGTCTCTGAGCAAGTATCTGTCTACAAGTCCATATGCTATATTGTAACAACAACATCAGTGTTTTGCAGTTACCCTAGAAAAGTCCTGGTTTGAGTCCCAGATTTCTGGTTTGCTATTTAAATGACCAAGTGTGTTTTTTAAGCTCTTCAAGCCTCCATTTTGTCATCTATAAAATGGCTTGATAATAGTATCCAGTTAATAAGGCTGTTAAAACATTTAAATGCAGTGATAAACACAAAACCGAAGATAAACCTAAACAGGGAATGTAAGGCTGTGAACCGGCAAATCCTTGAGTTATCCATTTCTGTATTTCCCATATCTGACTGAAGATAAGAATCACCTGGGAAACTTGTTAATATACAGATTACTCACCTGTTCCTTTTGAACCTCCCTACCCCAAGAGCTTCCTTCTTGGAATTTTAATTCAGTGGATCCAGGATGGGGCTGGATTTGGGATCTTTTAAAGCATGCTAGGTGATTCTTATCAAAGAAGTATGGGAAACACTGGTAGTGTTCCTCAAAAGAGCAGTTCTTAAATTTTATCCTACGTCAGAATTCCCAGAGGTCTATGACAATACAGACTGCTGGGTCCCACTTCCAGAGTTTCTAATTCAGTAGGTCTAGGGTAGGGTCTGAGAATGTATATTTCTAACAAGTTCCTGGATGATGTGGATACTGTTTGTTGGGGAAGAAGCTCTTTGAAAACCACTGTCCAAAGCAAACTCCAAGGACCTGATCAATCAGACTCACCCAGGATGCTGGTTTACCTTAGCTCTTTCAAAAGGCCCATAACAGTCTAAGATTTCACACTTATAACAAGTAATCAAACATTTTTGATGTACACTGAGGTTTAAGAACCCTGCTCTAAATATAGCTTTAGAATGTTATAGTGATGTGTGTACACTCACATACATGCACACATAATTTTAAGTCATTACATTATTTCAGAAACATGGAAATGTGAAAATCATATAAATGTTAGAATAAAGAGAATATGGTTGACTAATGAAATTACACTAATGAATGGAATTGAAATACACAATGGAAAAAAGTTATGACTATGACAAACCTAGACAGTGTATTTAAAAAGCCGAGACATCACTTTGATAACAAAAGTCCATAAAAATGGAAACCACTATAGTAAACCACTGTGGTTTCCCCAGTAGTCATGTATGGATGTGAGAGTTGGACCACAAAGAAGGCAGAACACTGAAGAATTGATGCTTTTGAACTGACTGCTAGAGAAGACTCTTGAGAGTCCCTTGGATTGTAAGGAGATCAAACCAGTCAATCCTAAAGGATATCAACCCTGAATAATCATTGAAAGAACTGATTCTGAAGTTGAAGCTCCAGTACTTTGGCCATCTGATGTGAAGAGTTGACTCACTGGAAAAGACCCTAATGTTGAGGAAAACAGAACACAGAAGGAGAAGGAGACGACAGAGGATGAGATGGTTGGATGGCATCACTGAGTCAATGGACATAAGTTTAAGTAGGCTCCAGAAGATGGTGATAAACAGGGAAGCCTGGCATGCTGCAGTCCATGGGGTCGCAAAGAGTTGGACACAACTTAGCGACTGAACTGAAATGAATGAAAGCATATGTTCAGTGCTTTTCAACGGCTAGGTCAAATTCAAAATATATACTTGCATACTTTAAGTGGTTGTTCTTTTTGTTTATTAACTAAGTCATGTCTGACTTCTTGCAACCCCATGGCCTATGACAATACAGACTGCTGGGTCCCACTTCCAGAGTTTCTAATTCAGTAGGTCTAGGGTAGGGTCTGAGAATGTATATTTCTAACAAGTTCCTGGATGATGTGGATACTGTTTGTTGGGGAAGAAGCTCTTTGAAAACCACTGTCCAAAGCAAACTCCAAGGACCTGATCAATCAGACTCACCCAGGATGCTGGTTTACCTTAGCTCTTTCAAAAGGCCCATAACAGTCTAAGATTTCACACTTATAACAAGTAATCAAACATTTTTGATGTACACTGAGGTTTAAGAACCCTGCTCTAAATATAGCTTTAGAATGTTATAGTGATGTGTGTACACTCACATACATGCACACATAATTTTAAGTCATTACATTATTTCAGAAACATGGAAATGTGAAAATCATATAAATGTTAGAATAAAGAGAATATGGTTGACTAATGAAATTACACTAATGAATGGAATTGAAATACACAAGGGAAAAAAAGTTATGACTATGACAAACCTAGACAGTGTATTTAAAAAGCCGAGACATCACTTTGATAACAAAAGTCCATAAAAATGGAAACCACTATAGTAAACCACTGTGGTTTCCCCAGTAGTCATGTATGGATGTGAGAGTTGGACCACAAAGAAGGCAGAACACTGAAGAATTGATGCTTTTGAACTGACTGCTAGAGAAGACTCTTGAGAGTCCCTTGGATTGTAAGGAGATCAAACCAGTCAATCCTAAAGGATATCAACCCTGAATAATCATTGAAAGAACTGATTCTGAAGTTGAAGCTCCAGTACTTTGGCCATCTGATGTGAAGAGTTGACTCACTGGAAAAGACCCTAATGTTGAGGAAAACAGAACACAGAAGGAGAAGGAGACGACAGAGGATGAGATGGTTGGATGGCATCACTGAGTCAATGGACATAAGTTTAAGTAGGCTCCAGAAGATGGTGATAAACAGGGAAGCCTGGCATGCTGCAGTCCATGGGGTCGCAAAGAGTTGGACACAACTTAGCGACTGAACTGAAATGAATGAAAGCATATGTTCAGTGCTTTTCAACGGCTAGGTCAAATTCAAAATATATACTTGCATACTTTAAGTGGTTGTTCTTTTTGTTTATTAACTAAGTCATGTCTGACTTCTTGCAACCCCATGGACTGTATGTAGCCCGCCAGGCCCCTCTGCCCATGGGATTTCCCAGGCAAGAGTACTAGAGTGGGTTTCCATTTCCTTCTCCAGGGAATCTTCCTGACCCAGGGATCAAATCAGCATCTCCAGCTCTGGCAGGCAGATTCTTCACTGCTGAGCTACCAGGGATGCCCATACTTGAAGTGTGTGCTCAGTCACTCAGTTGTGTGAGTTAAGTATCAACCTTTAAATCAGAAATCAGGCCCAAATTAAGCTACCTTCTGTTTAGCTGTGAAAAAAAAAAAAAAAAAAGCCGACTCATTGGAAAAGACTCTGATGAAAGATTAAAGGCAGGAGGAGAAAAGACTGACGGAGGATGAGATGGTTGGATGGCATCACTGAGTCAATGGACATGAACTTGAGCAAACTACAGAAGATGGTGAAGGACAGGGAAGCCTGAGTGCTGCAGTCCATGGGGTCACAAAGTGTCAGACACAACTGAGCAACTGAACAAGTTTTCCTGCTGGCTCAGTGGTAAAGAATTCACCTGCCAATACAGGTGACCAGGATTTGACCCCTGGGTCACGAAGATTCCCTGGAGAAGGAAATGGGAACCCACTCCAGTACACTTGCCTGGGAAATCGCATAGAGAGAGAAGCCTGGCAGGCTAGTCTGTGCGGTCAAAGAAGAGTCATACATGACTTAGTGACTAAACAACAACAAAGCAGCCACTCTCACAAAACTTAGCAAAACCTTCTCTCACCAGTGTAGAGGATGCTCGGTGGAATTATCTGGACAGCTTTTAAAAAGTATTGAGGGCTTCCCTGGTAGTCCAGTGGCTAAGGACACCGCCTTGCATTGCAAGGGATGCCAGTTCGATCCCTGGCCTGGGAAGATCCCACATGCCGCAGAGCAGCTGGACCTATGTGTCCAATTACCAAGTTGGAGCTCTGGAGCGCATGCGCCCAGAGCCGATGCTCTGCGATGACAGAGGCCACCGAGATGTGAGGCCCACATGGGCCAAAGAACAAAGATGGATGAAAATAGATAAATGAAAGACCAATAGAAGTGGCCCACCCGCTCCCCTCCCTCGCCACCCCACCCCACCAAAAAAAAGAAAAAAAGTATTGACACCTAGCCTACAAATCCTACTCTGATTAGTGAGAGATGCGGCGGCCCTAACTCTCATCTCCCCAACAATCCTAGGTACAATCACATTTGAGACACTGCTTTAAAGGCAGTTGTAATTTGGTGTATGTTCAGAAAGCAGACACATTTTTAAAATATCAATCTAAGAAAGACGCAGATTCCTATAAAATGGCAATGGAAATAAGTGCTGAGGTGAGTATAAAAATTTTTCGATCACCTAGGGAATTCTCTGACACTCCAGTAGTTAGGACTCTGGACTCTCACTGCTGAGGGGCCAGGCTCAATTCCTGGTCAGGCAGGGAACTAAGATCCCATAAGTCATATCGTATGGCCAGAAAGATTAAAAATGAAGTTTCGGTGTTTTTTTTTTTTAAGAAATAGATCATTTATTACTAAGGATTATATATATTTTTATATAATATCTGTTTTCATCTGCCATAGATTCTAAATGCATCTTCTTAAAAATCAGCAGGCATTATATGAGAGTCCTATAATATAGGACTATCTTGTGAAATATTCATGAACCTCTCAGCTTATGTATTCTTCATTTTGTCCGGGACTTAAAGAACTCAAACCATTAAGAGTAAATGAAGTGGGCTTCCCTGGCAGCTCAGTGGTGATAAGTTTGCCTGCCAATGCAGGAGACATGGGTTCGATCCTTGATCTGGGAAGATCCCATGTGCTGCAGAGCAGCTAAGCATATGAGCCACAACTATGGAGGCTGTGCTCTAGAGCTTTGGAGCCACAACTATTGAGCCCATGTGCCACAACTACTTAAGCCCATGTGCCCTAGAACCTGAGTTCCACAACAAGAGAAGTCACCGCAACAAGAAGCCTGCTCACCTCAACAAGAGAGTCGTCCCTACTCCCTGCAACTACAGAAGAGCCTGCAGCAGCAGTGGAAACCCAGAATAGCCAAAATAAATAAATAAAACTAAAAAAAAAAAAAAAGAGTCAATGAAGTAGTACATGTAAAGAAGAACTTTGAAAACTGTAAACTTCCAAGCAGATGCAAGTTATTATCAACAACCCTCATTTTAGCCTCACTCTAAATGAGGGACTTATTCTCCATATGATTTATGATAAATAATGTTAATATAGTACTTCTACACGTTGAAATCTTTACAAAGATACACTTAAAGAAATCTGAACGTGCTTAAAATGTGAAAAAAATTAACTAGGAAAAGCTACAGGAACTGAGAAATGTCAAAATAAATTATCTCAGTAGCTGGCAAAGGAGAGAGGAAAGGAGGAAAACTCCCTTGCTTTAAAACACATTCTTTAAATGAGCAAATACATTGATGTTGTTAGGAGCCAAGTACTCAGTGTGGGAGAAGAGAAATACACCTATGGACTTAGAATGGAGCAGAATTTGGGTTTTTTTTTTAAGAAATAGATCATTTATTACTAAGGTCATATCGTATGGCCAGAAAGATTAAAATGAAGTTTCGTGTTTTTTTTTTAAGAAATAGATCATTTATTACTAAGGATTATATATATTTTATATAATATCTGTTTTCATCTGCCATAGATTCTAAATGCATCTTCTTAAAAATCAGCAGGCATTATATGAGAGTCCTATAATATAGGACTATCTTGTGAAATATTCATGAACCTCTCAGCTTATGTATTCTTCATTTTGTCCGGGACTTAAAGAACTCAAACCATTAAGAGTAAATGAAGTGGGCTTCCCTGGCAGCTCAGTGGTGATAAGTTTGCCTGCCAATGCAGGAGACATGGGTTCGATCCTTGATCTGGGAAGATCCCATGTGCTGCAGAGCAGCTAAGCATATGAGCCACAACTATGGAGGCTGTGCTCTAGAGCTTTGGAGCCACAACTATTGAGCCCATGTGCCACAACTACTGAAGCCCATGTGCCCTAGAACCTGAGTTCCACAACAAGAGAAGTCACCGCAACAAGAAGCCTGCTCACCTCAACAAGAGAGTCGTCCCTACTCCCTGCAACTACAGAAGAGCCTGCAGCAGCAGTGGAAACCCAGAATAGCCAAAATAAATAAATAAAACTAAAAAAAAAAAAAAAAGAGTCAATGAAGTAGTACATGTAAAGAAGAACTTTGAAAACTGTAAACTTCCAAGCAGATGCAAGTTATTATCAACAACCCTCATTTTAGCCTCACTCTAAATGAGGGACTTATTCTCCATATGATTTATGATAAATAATGTTAATATAGTACTTCTACACGTTGAAATCTTTACAAAGATACACTTAAAGAAATCTGAACGTGCTTAAAATGTGAAAAAAAAATTAACTAGGAAAAGCTACAGGAACTGAGAAATGTCAAAATAAATTATCTCAGTAGCTGGCAAAGGAGAGAGGAAAGGAGGAAAACTCCCTTGCTTTAAAACACATTCTTTAAATGAGCAAATACATTGATGTTGTTAGGAGCCAAGTACTCAGTGTGGGAGAAGAGAAATACACCTATGGACTGAGGAGGAAGCAAGTAAGAGCCCTCTAGAGTTTGACTGGGATTAGAAATATCAGAATTAATTTATTAAAAAATACATGCCTCCTAGTTCTGTCCACTGAAAGCACCTCGGATCAATGACATTCAATAGTGATTAGCACACCTAGTCTCTGATTTTCATTTCTAAACACAGTCCCCACTAAAAGCAAGCAGGGTCCTTTGGGTAAACAGCAGATTCCAGGACTAGGACAAGGAAAGTGTAATACAAAGAAAGTCATAGCATCTTGTGGCAGAAGGTAATTCCTCAGAAACAGATGGGGTGATATCAAAGAACACAGGAACACTTTGAAGGTGCTGGCAATTTAGCATAAAACTGTAGGGAGTTTTAACACAAAAATAGCAACAGGTTAGAAAACATTGGATACAAAACAATCCAGGCACCCATACAGATACAAAAAGAAATAAACGGGAGGACAAATTTCCTCTTTACAGTGGAACGCTAATACACGTAGAAGGAATGTTAGTTGGTTTTTTTTTTTAATCACAAATTTGCAACCTCCATAGTAAGAACAGACTCAGATGAGAATGTTCAGTGGATAAATCTATTGGGTGAAATTTTTTGGTGAACAGGGTAGTTCCAGTGTTTCAAACGGTCTCCCCACAGATTACTTGCTGATTACAAAGACAGTACGTTCCTCTAAGTGGGGATACCTGACCACTCACCCTAAATGATCAAAATGATATCATGTGCCTCCTGATGTGCTGAAGACAAATAGTACTTACATAGTGTTCCTGCCAAAGCTACATAACTTAAATCTAATCATGAGGAAATAATCAAGCACACTCAACTGAGGGCCATTCTATAAAACAGCTTGCTTGTACTTTTCGAAAAATGTCATTGTCATAAAAGACACAAGGAACTGTTCCAGATTAAATGAGACTAAGCATACATGAAAACCAAATATGATGGATGATTCACCCTGGATTCTGGGCCAGAAGAAAAGTTATAAAATTTAAAATTAACTGTTTATTTGATAATAGTATTGTATCAAACCTGAACCTTAAACTTTACATTTTAATTATGTAAGAGAATGTCATTTTACAGGGAATGCATGCTAAAGTATTCAAGATCATGATATCTCCCCTTAACTCTAAAATGGTTCATATGTGGGTGTGCAGGGGCTGAGGAGGTTGGGAGAAGAGAACTCAAATGTGAAGAAATGCTTACAAACAGTGAATCCAGGTGAAGGAATCATTATTCTACTCTTGCAAGTTGTCTGAGTATTTAAGATTGTTCAAAATGAAAATTTCAAATATTAAAAAATGATGTGTTCTAAAACTGAGCATATAGAGTATAAACTTATATTTGCCAGGTAGGGGAGAGGAGAGGTAGGAAAGAGGGACAGATTGCAAGTTTGGGGTTGACATGTACACACTGCTGTATTTAAAGTAGACAGCCTAGCTGGGGGGAAAGGTATAGTTAAGGAGTTCAGGATGTGTACACAATTATCTTTGAAATGGATTATCAACAGGGAAGTCTATTCAATGTGATATGGCAGCCTGGATGGGAGGAGAGTTTGGAAGAGAATGGATACATGTATATGTGTGGCTGAATCCCTTCACTGTTCACCTGAAATCATCACAGCATTGTTTGTTAATCAGCTATATGCCAATATAAAATAAAAAGGTTTAAAAAATAAATGAATAAAGTTGACTTCTCTAGTGGTCAGTGGTGAAGAATTGCCTGTCAATGCAGGCAACACATCAATCCACAGTCTGGGAAGATTCCACATGGTAACTAAGCCCATGTGCCACAACTACTGAAGCCTGCACACCTTAGAGCCCATGCTCTATAAGTAACAAGAGAAGCCATCACAGTGAGAAGTGTGTACCACAACAAGAGAATAGTCTCTGCTCCTCGCAACTAGAGAAAGCCTGTTCAGAGCAATGAAGACCCAATGCAACCAAAAATAAAGTACTTTTTTTAAACAAAATAGATAACCAACAAGGATCTACTGTATAGCACAGGGAAGTCTGCTCAATATTCTATAATAACCTAAATAGGAAAAGAATTCGAAAAGGAATAGAATGTTTTTTTAATATTAGTATGCAAAAATTTTTAAATAAAATTGAGCATATAGTAGATTTTCATAAAATTCAAATGCAAGTAGCTCTTAATAGTGCTATGTTATCAGAAAATCCCTATCCCAATCACTGCACTGAAATGTACCTGAGCAATAATATGAATAAATTAATATTAATAAATACTTTAGAACCAAAATTCTACTCTTGTTACCTATGGGTCACACAGTAGTTCTGTTTGGCCCACCCACAGGATAGCAGGTTTTTTGGTGTGTTACATTAGTTGCTAACTAATAAACATTAGGGACTTCCCAAGTGGTTCACTGGTAAAAAATCTACCCACTAGGAAACAAAGGTCGAATCCTTGCATTGGAAAGATCCTCTGGAGAAGGAAATGGCAATCCACTCCAGTATTCTTGCCTGGGAAATCCCACGGACAGAGGAGCCTGGTGGGAAAGCAGTCCCTGGGGTTGAAAAAGAGTCACAGGTGACTTAACAACTAAATAATAACAACAAAAAAACATTTATGAATTTTTTTGCTCTTCTTGAAAAACTGAAAAAACACTTAAAAAACAACACATAGAGCTTCCCTGGTGGTCCAGTGGATAACGAGTCCACCTTGCAATGCAAGGGGCACCGGTTCAATCCCTGGCCTGGGAAGATCCCATGTGCAGAGGAGTGGCTGGATCAGTGTGTCCAATTGTGAGTCAGCACTCTGCAGTGCATGCGCCCAGTCCTCTGCAACCAAAGAGGCCACTCTGGGAAGATTCCACATGGTAACTAAGCCCATGTGCCACAACTACTGAAGCCTGCACACCTTAGAGCCCATGCTCTATAAGTAACAAGAGAAGCCATCACAGTGAGAAGTGTGTACCACAACAAGAGAATAGTCTCTGCTCCTCGCAACTAGAGAAAGCCTGTTCAGAGCAATGAAGACCCAATGCAACCAAAAATAAAGTACTTTTTTTAAACAAAATAGATAACCAACAAGGATCTACTGTATAGCACAGGGAAGTCTGCTCAATATTCTATAATAACCTAAATAGGAAAAGAATTCGAAAAGGAATAGAATGTTTTTTTAATATTAGTATGCAAAAATTTTTAAATAAAATTGAGCATATAGTAGATTTTCATAAAATTCAAATGCAAGTAGCTCTTAATAGTGCTATGTTATCAGAAAATCCCTATCCCAATCACTGCACTGAAATGTACCTGAGCAATAATATGAATAAATTAATATTAATAAATACTTTAGAACCAAAATTCTACTCTTGTTACCTATGGGTCACACAGTAGTTCTGTTTGGCCCACCCACAGGATAGCAGGTTTTTTGGTGTGTTACATTAGTTGCTAACTAATAAACATTAGGGACTTCCCAAGTGGTTCACTGGTAAAAAATCTACCCACTAGGAAACAAAGGTCGAATCCTTGCATTGGAAAGATCCTCTGGAGAAGGAAATGGCAATCCACTCCAGTATTCTTGCCTGGGAAATCCCACGGACAGAGGAGCCTGGTGGGAAAGCAGTCCCTGGGGTTGAAAAAGAGTCACAGGTGACTTAACAACTAAATAATAACAACAAAAAAACATTTATGAATTTTTTTGCTCTTCTTGAAAAACTGAAAAAACACTTAAAAAACAACACATAGAGCTTCCCTGGTGGTCCGGTGGGTAGAGTCCACCGTGCAGTGCAGGGGGCGCTGGTTCAATCCTTGACTGGGGAAGATCCCATGTGCCGCAGAGCGGCTGGATCAGTGTGTCCAATTGTGAGTCAGCGCTCTGGAGTGCATGCGCCCAGTCCTCTGCAACCAAAGAGGCCACTGCGATGGGAGGCACACACAGGCCAAAGAATAAAGATGAATGAAAATAAATAAATAAATAGAAAACAATAAAAGAGGCCAAAATTAAAAAAAAAAAAAAAAAGAACCCACTTAGGCTCAACTGCAGCCACTGCACAGCCTCTCTTGACAGGTCAAACTTTCTACAGGCACTGAAGTCCTCATCATCCTGAATCTCTCTCTCTGACTCAGCCTGCTTCACTTGCTCCACTTTTCCCCCCAAAGAATCTGAGTTTGTGAGCTCCCATTTAGACAACAAAGAGGAAAGTGAATCACTATCTCTGGAAAAGAGTTGCAAAGGATGTAGTATTTGAAAAAGCATGTTAAACCCAGCATGCCCTAAGGTGAATCACTGATTGTTCCTTCCTGCACCATGCCCACTTAATTGACAAGCCAAAAGCCAAGGAATTATCCTTGATGTCTTATCTCCCTCTCCATCAAAACATATATCACATCTACCCCTAAATTTTATAGATTTTACTTCCTAAATATTCTGAGATGTTGGGGCTTCCCCAGTGGTCCAGTGGTTAAAGAGTCCATCTTGCAGTGCAAGGGGCACTGGTTCAATCCCTGGTCCAGGAAGATCCCATGTGCCATGGAGCAGCTGGACCGTGTGTCCAATTACGAGCCAGCACTCTGGAATGCATGCACGCAGAGCCAGTGCTCTGCAATGAGAGAGGCCACGGCGATGTGAAGCCCACACAGGCCAAAGAATAAAGAAGGATGAAAAATAAATAAATAAAAACTCAATAAAAAGAGGCCCAAATTAAAAATATATATATTCTCAGATGTGTCTATTTAGCTCTGTTTTCAACACTGAAACCATCATCACCTCTAAGACTACCACAGTCACTACCACCATTACCATCACCACCACCTGCCACTGCAACATCCACCTTGTCCTAAGCTCCCACTATCTTACATCTACACAATTCTAAGTGATTCATTCACATTCATTCTGGCCTCTCTTTAATCGATCACTACACTGAAAGCAAAGTGAGTTTTTTCAAGATGCAAATTTTGAAGCCCCTCTCCTCCTTAAAAAAAAAAAGAAAAGAAAAGAGAAACTTCAGGCTTCCCTGGTGGTCCAGTGGGTAAGGACACCGCCTTGCAGTGCAAGGGGCGCGGGTTCAATCACTGGCCTGGGAAGATCTCACGTGCGGAGGAGCTGCTGGACTGATGTGTCCAACTATGGAGCCAGAGCTCTGGAGCACATACACCCAGAGCTGGTGTTCTGCAGCAAGAGAGGCCACTGCGATGGGAAGCCCACACTGGCCAAAGAACAAAGATGGATGAAAATAAATAAATGAAAGACCAATAGAAGTGACCAAAAAAACAAAAAAACAAACAACTCTTCAATGGTTCCCACAACTCTTGCAATAATGGGAAACCTAACTGAAAGCCTGGAAGACATGGTCCAGAGCTCAGCCATATCTGTAGCCTCATTTCTTATCTGTTCCCCTCTGCTTTTTTATTCCAACCATCCTAATATTCTTTAAGTCCTCAATACTCAGCATAATCCTTAAAAAAAAAAAAAAACCTCAGGTGCCCAAAACTGGATTGCTCATAACCCTTAGTTTATCATGCCATCAAAATTGACTGGTATGTGGCCCTCTTTAAATAATATAATGAACTCTTTAGAACTCCCCATCCTCTGCAGTATCTAGAATAGCATGTTTTACAAAAATTTACACATCTCTTTATGAACCTCCCCATCCGTCCCCCCACCATTCCTCTGAAATGTCACTCTAAATTTTGTGTTTACTTTTTGTTGCCTTTTTTTTTAAATCACATATATTTGTATACCTAAGAAATGTGTTGTTTAAACACAGTTCATATGGAAACACAAAAGACCTCGAATAGCCAAAGCAATCCTGAGAAAGAAAAACGGAGCTGGAAGGATCAGCCTCCCCAACTTCAGACTCTACTACAAAGCAACAGTCATCAAGACAGTATGGTACTGGCACAAAAACAGAACTGTAGATCAATGGAACAAGATCGAGAACCCAGAGATAAACCCACGCACCTATGGGTACCTTATTTTTGATAAAGGAGGAGAAACTATAAAATGGGACAAAGACAGCCTCTTCAACAAGTGGTACTGGGAAAATTGGACAACTACATGCAAAAAAATGAAGTTGGAACATTCCCTGACACTAAAAAAAAGAAAAGAAAAGAGAAACTTCAGGCTTCCCTGGTGGTCCAGTGGGTAAGGACACCGCCTTGCAGTGCAAGGGGCGCGGGTTCAATCACTGGCCTGGGAAGATCTCACGTGCGGAGGAGCTGCTGGACTGATGTGTCCAACTATGGAGCCAGAGCTCTGGAGCACATACACCCAGAGCTGGTGTTCTGCAGCAAGAGAGGCCACTGCGATGGGAAGCCCACACTGGCCAAAGAACAAAGATGGATGAAAATAAATAAATGAAAGACCAATAGAAGTGACCAAAAAAACAAAAAAACAAACAACTCTTCAATGGTTCCCACAACTCTTGCAATAATGGGAAACCTAACTGAAAGCCTGGAAGACATGGTCCAGAGCTCAGCCATATCTGTAGCCTCATTTCTTATCTGTTCCCCTCTGCTTTTTTATTCCAACCATCCTAATATTCTTTAAGTCCTCAATACTCAGCATAATCCTTAAAAAAAAAAAAAAAAAACCTCAGGTGCCCAAAACTGGATTGCTCATAACCCTTAGTTTATCATGCCATCAAAATTGACTGGTATGTGGCCCTCTTTAAATAATATAATGAACTCTTTAGAACTCCCCATCCTCTGCAGTATCTAGAATAGCATGTTTTACAAAAATTTACACATCTCTTTATGAACCTCCCCATCCGTCCCCCCACCATTCCTCTGAAATGTCACTCTAAATTTTGTGTTTACTTTTTGTTGCCTTTTTTTTTAAATCACATATATTTGTATACCTAAGAAATGTGTTGTTTAAACACAGTTCATATGGAAACACAAAAGACCTCGAATAGCCAAAGCAATCCTGAGAAAGAAAAACGGAGCTGGAAGGATCAGCCTCCCCAACTTCAGACTCTACTACAAAGCAACAGTCATCAAGACAGTATGGTACTGGCACAAAAACAGAACTGTAGATCAATGGAACAAGATCGAGAACCCAGAGATAAACCCACGCACCTATGGGTACCTTATTTTTGATAAAGGAGGAGAAACTATAAAATGGGACAAAGACAGCCTCTTCAACAAGTGGTACTGGGAAAATTGGACAACTACATGCAAAAAAATGAAGTTGGAACATTCCCTGACACCATACACTAAGATCAACTCAAAATGGATTAAAGACCTAATGTAAGGCCAGAAACCATCAAACTCTTAGAGGAGAATATAGGCAAAACCCTCAAGGACATCAATCAAAGCAAGATCTTCTCTGACCCACCTACTAAAATAGCAGAACTGAAAAGAAAAATGAACATATGGGACCTCGTGAAACTTAAAAGCTTTTGTACAGCAAAAGAAATTACAAAAAAGCTGAACAGACACCCCACAGAGTGGGAGAAAATCATAGCAAATGAAACAACAGACAAAGAATTAATCTCCAAAATCTACAAGCAGCTCAGACAACTCAGCACAGGGAAAACGAACAACCCAATCAAAAAATGGGAAAAAGATCTAAAGAGACGCCTCTCCAAAGAGGACATACAGATGGCCCAAAAGCACATGAAACGATGCTTAACCTCGCTTATTATTAGAGAATGCAAATTAAAACTACAATGAGGTATCACCTCACACCCGTCAGAATGGCCATCTTCAAAAAATCTGCAGACAATAAATGCTGGAGAGGGTGCGGAGAAAAGGGAACCCTCTTGCATTGCTGGTGGGAATGTCAATTGATACAGCCTCTATGGAAGACAGTATGGAAATTTCTTAAAAAACTAAAAATAGAAGCACCCTATGACCCAACAATCCCACTATTAGGCTTATATCCTGATGAAATCAAAACTGAAAGAAGCACCTGTACCCTAATGTTCATTGCAGCTCTCTATACAATAGCCAGAACATGGAAGCAACCTAGATGTCCATCGATGAATGAATGGATCCAGAAGCGCTGGTACATATATACAATGGAATACTACTCTGAAAACAGCATGGAAAAAAAAGAACTAAAAAATAGGATCAGCCTCCCCAACTTCAGACTCTACTACAAAGCAACAGTCATCAAGACAGTATGGTACTGGCACAAAAACAGAACTGTAGATCAATGGAACAAGATCGAGAACCCAGAGATAAACCCACGCACCTATGGGTACCTTATTTTTGATAAAGGAGGAGAAACTATAAAATGGGACAAAGACAGCCTCTTCAACAAGTGGTACTGGGAAAATTGGACAACTACATGCAAAAAAATGAAGTTGGAACATTCCCTGACACCATACACTAAGATCAACTCAAAATGGATTAAAGACCTAATGTAAGGCCAGAAACCATCAAACTCTTAGAGGAGAATATAGGCAAAACCCTCAAGGACATCAATCAAAGCAAGATCTTCTCTGACCCACCTACTAAAATAGCAGAACTGAAAAGAAAAATGAACATATGGGACCTCGTGAAACTTAAAAGCTTTTGTACAGCAAAAGAAATTACAAAAAAGCTGAACAGACACCCCACAGAGTGGGAGAAAATCATAGCAAATGAAACAACAGACAAAGAATTAATCTCCAAAATCTACAAGCAGCTCAGACAACTCAGCACAGGGAAAACGAACAACCCAATCAAAAAATGGGAAAAAGATCTAAAGAGACGCCTCTCCAAAGAGGACATACAGATGGCCCAAAAGCACATGAAACGATGCTTAACCTCGCTTATTATTAGAGAATGCAAATTAAAACTACAATGAGGTATCACCTCACACCCGTCAGAATGGCCATCTTCAAAAAATCTGCAGACAATAAATGCTGGAGAGGGTGCGGAGAAAAGGGAACCCTCTTGCATTGCTGGTGGGAATGTCAATTGATACAGCCTCTATGGAAGACAGTATGGAAATTTCTTAAAAAACTAAAAATAGAAGCACCCTATGACCCAACAATCCCACTATTAGGCTTATATCCTGATGAAATCAAAACTGAAAGAAGCACCTGTACCCTAATGTTCATTGCAGCTCTCTATACAATAGCCAGAACATGGAAGCAACCTAGATGTCCATCGATGAATGAATGGATCCAGAAGCGCTGGTACATATATACAATGGAATACTACTCAGCTGTTAAAAGAAATGCAGAAGACTCAGTCCTAATGAGGTGGCTGGCTCTAGAACCTATCATAAAAAGTGAAGTAAGTCAAAAAGAGAAAGACAAATACAGTATACTAACACACATATATGGAATCTAGTAGGACGGTCTTGATATCACACGCAGGCAACTCATGGAAAAAGACAGAGCATAGACATAGGGACATCGTGGCAAAGAAATAGGGAGGGAGAAGCATGGAGGAAGTAACAAGGAAACCTATAGTGTTATGTGTGGAAAAGATAGCTAGTGTCATAGTGCTAAGGGAATAGGAGTGCTTACAATGGCTTGGGGCGAAGGTCTGGAGGGGTGGGATGGGGGGATCTGGGTGGGTGGGGACCATGGATATGCATATGACTGATCTGGGAACATACATGTCTGTGAACAACAAAACTCTTTAAAACTCTTTAAACTCTTTAAAACTCTTTAAAATAAAGAATAAAAAAAAAATGTGTTATTTAATTTTTCTTGTTTTTAAACCTTATGTAAAGATATCATGAAGTAAATAATCCTTAGAACTTGCTTTTTTCCCACCCAACACTATGTTACCAATATTCATCCACTATCACGAGTTGCAAGTAATCATGTAGCAGAGATGCATTCATTTGTACTGGTATATAATATTCCACTGGGTGATACCCTGGTGGCTCAGTGCTAAAGAATCCACCTGCAATACAAAAGGATTAGGATGGTGTGCTCAGTCATGTCTGACTTTTTTCGAGTCCATGGACTGTTTCCTGCCAGGCTCCTCTGTCCATGGGGTTTTCCAGGCAAGAATGCTGGAGTGGTTTCCATTTCCTCCTCTGGGATCTTCCTAATCCAGGAATTGAACCATAAAATCGTAGAAAATGGAGATAAGAACCCTCTTGCATTGCTGGTGGGAATGTCAATTGATACAGCCTCTATGGAAGACAGTATGGAAATTTCTTAAAAAACTAAAAATAGAAGCACCCTATGACCCAACAATCCCACTATTAGGCTTATATCCTGATGAAATCAAAACTGAAAGAAGCACCTGTACCCTAATGTTCATTGCAGCTCTCTATACAATAGCCAGAACATGGAAGCAACCTAGATGTCCATCGATGAATGAATGGATCCAGAAGCGCTGGTACATATATACAATGGAATACTACTCAGCTGTTAAAAGAAATGCAGAAGACTCAGTCCTAATGAGGTGGCTGGCTCTAGAACCTATCATAAAAAGTGAAGTAAGTCAAAAAGAGAAAGACAAATACAGTATACTAACACACATATATGGAATCTAGTAGGACGGTCTTGATATCACACGCAGGCAACTCATGGAAAAAGACAGAGCATAGACATAGGGACATCGTGGCAAAGAAATAGGGAGGGAGAAGCATGGAGGAAGTAACAAGGAAACCTATAGTGTTATGTGTGGAAAAGATAGCTAGTGTCATAGTGCTAAGGGAATAGGAGTGCTTACAATGGCTTGGGGCGAAGGTCTGGAGGGGTGGGATGGGGGGAACTGGGAGTGGGTGGGGACCATGGATATGCATATGACTGATCTGGGAACATACATGTCTGTGAACAACAAAACTCTTTAAAACTCTTTAAACTCTTTAAAACTCTTTAAAATAAAGAATAAAAAAAATGTGTTATTTAATTTTTCTTGTTTTTAAACCTTATGTAAAGATATCATGAAGTAAATAATCCTTAGAACTTGCTTTTTTCCCACCCAACACTATGTTACCAATATTCATCCACTATCACGAGTTGCAAGTAATCATGTAGCAGAGATGCATTCATTTGTACTGGTATATAATATTCCACTGGGTGATACCCTGGTGGCTCAGTGCTAAAGAATCCACCTGCAATACAAAAGGATTAGGATGGTGTGCTCAGTCATGTCTGACTTTTTTCGAGTCCATGGACTGTTTCCTGCCAGGCTCCTCTGTCCATGGGGTTTTCCAGGCAAGAATGCTGGAGTGGATTTCCATTTCCTCCTCTAGGGGATCTTCCTAATCCAGGAATTGAACCCATGTCTCTTGAATCTCCTGCATTGGCAGGTGGAATCTTTACCACTAGCACCACCTGGGAAGCTACTGCTGTGCAATATTCCATTGGGGCTTCCCTGGTGGTCAGACAGTAAAGAATTCGCCTGCAATGCAGGAGACTCAGGAGACATAGGTTCAATCCCTGGGTCAGAAAGATCCCCTAGAAGAGGAAATGGCAACCCACTCCAGTACTATTGCCTGGAAAATCCCATGGATAGAAGAGCCTGGCAGGATACAGTCCATGGAGTCACAAAAAAGACAGACACAAATTCTCAACTACACAACAAAAAATAACAAATATCCCATTAATGTGAATGTCCCCATGCCTGTAGTGCAATTTTTCTTCTTGGTCCAGTTAACTCTTACTTATCTCTCAGATCTCAGCTCAGGTGTCATTTCATTAGAAGTTTCCTAACCTAAAAAAAAAAAAAATAGGCCACTGGATTTGCTCTGCCATGGCCCACACTCTGTCTGTGGAGTGTGCTTTCTTTGAATCTGAATAAATCTCTTTCTTACCTATCACTTTGTCTCTCGCTGAATTCTTCTCTGCAAAGAGACATGAAGAACCTGAACCTCAATGGGTCCAGACGTAGGGTGAGTGATTTTAATTACCAGGGTCCAGGCTGGGTTTGAGTCCCGGCTGAAGTCCCAAGCAGGGTCTAGGCTGGGTTCGAGTCCCAGCCAAAGTCCCAAGCAGGGTCTAGGCGAGGTTCAAGTCCCGGCTGCGTGGGTTCAAGTCCCAAGCAGGTTTGATTAAGTCTGGGCCCTGGCTTTAAGTCTCAAATTGAGGTTGGACACGTTCAGATGGCGAGCCAGCCAGTCGGGACAGTGATAAGGTAAGAACAGTTTAGAGTTAGATCTCTGTCCCAAAGAGGCCCACGGGAAGCTGTGAGCCAGGTAGACTGGGGAAAACAGAATTATACTGTTCTCTTTGACTCTGATATTTTCCTCCTACATTCTTGTTCATTCCTGCTTTGTTTCTTTCCCTCTTTTGTTAGCCTGGAAAGACCTGTGAGGTCACCAAGGTGTATTTTGCTTCTATTCCCCTCCCTCTAACCGTTAAAAGTGCCAGCGTTTTATTCCCAGCTTATCACTAGACCAGCTCCAGCTCATCATCAACACCATTGGGAACGTCTTCCATACATTTTCTTTGTGACAACTTTTGGGCACTAAACCAATTGGGAAACTACTTTAGAAGAGATAACACCTACAATCGTAAGTGCAAATCTTTATCAAATTCTGTGGTGAATTTTGATTTTAAGGGTACGATTTTGGATACAACAGGAATTAGAGACGTCTCAGGTTTGGGTCTGAAATGGGTCAGGCGGCATCAGTCCCAACCAATACCCACTGGGTCATGTCCTCTGGGACTGGGAAAGATTCAGGCTACTGGGATTAAATTAGGCTATGTAATCATGTTTGGCTGCAATATGAGTTAAGAAGCCAACAAAAATGGCGACCAAATGGGTGCCTGAGTTGTGATATGCTGTTACTCTTAAAATTATATTGTAAAAGGAAGTTCAGATGGAGGGAACTTCCATATGTTGGAATTTCCGTGGCCTTGTATCTAGACAGTGAGATTCAAAAGGAATTTAAGGTGTGTGTGGCTTGGGGGAAGATTCTAGAAAAGACACAAAAGGCCTTTTAACTGATGGACCCTGGGGCCATTTAAATGGTAAATCCTCTGCAGGGAGCTGCTGGAGCTACTCCCGCCTACTGGGAGGAGCCACTGTCTCTGGGAATGACACAACAGTAAGAGTCTATATACCTTTCTCAATGTCTGATCTAAGTATGGCAGAAGACAAGTTGGAAAGTTTTTTCTGAGGATCCTAATCGTTTTACAAAAGAATTTATCAGACTAGTGAGGTCTTTTGGTCTCACCTGGGAAGACTTAAAGACTGTACTATCCCACTGCTGCACCCGCCAGGATGTAATACTGGCCTAATACTGGGTGTAATACTAGTGGCCAGAGGTCACGCCGATCAACTGGGAGCCCCAGTCCGACAGGATCATGCAGTGCACATGGTGGTGAATGAGGTTGTTCCTGAGGCAAACCCGAAATGGAATTACCAGCTGAACTCTACAGATAGAGATAGACAGGATCATATGATTAATGGTTTAATAGAGGGTATGAAAAAACTTAGAGTAAAACCTGTTCATTATGAAAAGGTGAAAGAGATCCAACAGGCACAGGATGAAAATCCTGCAGACTTCCAAAGTAGATTAGTGGAGGCTTTTAGGGAATATATAAACGTGGATCCCTCCTACCCAGAGGGACAGGCCCTTTTGGCTATGCATTTCATAGCCCAGTCTGTCCCAGACATCAGGCAGAAAATTCAGAAAGCAAGTGCTGGTCTTCAGACCCCAATGAATGGATTGCTCCAATTGGCTTATTCAGTTTTTGATAATAGGGATATGGCTGAAAAGACTGAGTGCATCCAGAGAAATATACAAAAGACCCAAATGATTACAATGGCTTCCTCTGCTCAAAAACCACCAACTAGGAGGCTGCCCTTTCTGGGCCAATCTGGTCCTGGCAGACCACAAGGCCCATGGGCGCCCATGCAAGGCCAGTGTACCCTGTGTGGACAAAAGGGGCACTGGAAGAAGGACTGCTGTCGACGAGTCTTTTGCATACAGCCAGGGCATTGGCAGAGGGAATGCCCCAGACGCTAGAGAGTGACGGGGGCCCCTCAGCCATTGATGGCTTTGCAATCAGAAGACCAACAGGGCCCAAGGTCAAAAGTGGCTCTGCTTCAACCTCGGGTGGTCATTGATGTGGCTGGCCATTTGATAGAAGTTCTTGTAGATGCTGGTGCAACCTTCTCAGTCTTAACCCAAAGGATTGGAAACCTTCGCAGTCATAAAGTGTATGTAATGGGATTGTCAGGAAAGAAACAAGGGCACACTTTCCTGGAGCCTGTTTTGTGCAATGCTGATGGACAATTGTTTTTGCATTCATTTCTGTTTGTGCCTGATTGTCCTTTCCCTTTAATGGGGAGAGATGTATTAACTAAGTTAGGGGCCACTCTGTCTCTGGAGGAGAAAGGGGACCACCCTCACTGTGTGATGAATATAAACAAAGAGTTATGATCATGATTTAGTTGGATTGAGTAATGGATTTCAATAGGGATGGGTTAAGACCAGACTAGATCTGGGCTCTTCCTCCAAAGTATTCTTAAAATGCTGCTTTTGACAAATTGATTATGGTTTGACAAATTATAAATTTCTTTGCCTTTAAGTGATTTGTACTTACTTTAGAGATCTTCGTATACATTCAATCAGAGAATTAGCACTGTCTCACAGTGACTTATGAGCTTATCTGGCTAAAAACTAACTTTGAGATGTTTTACAGCGTCCCTATGGTATGACAAAGAAAAATAGTTAACTAAAATTATTTAATGTTAAGTTAAATGTAATTGTTTGTAATTCTGGTTATTGTAACCACCTTTATTGTACACTGCAAGCAGATGTTTGACCATGTCTTTTAAGTCTTTTGTCATATATAGATATATTTATGTCCTGGTTCTAATACAAAACATGCCCAATCATCAAGAGAATCCATAGGAAGGCTAAGGAATCCACTTACTATCGCTCTGCATCAAGATGATGTCTACGTAGGGATTTCAACACATATGGACTAAAACTAGGAGCTGCCCTGCCCCTGGGGCACCTAGATCAGGTACTCAAGAGATTTTTACTCCCTGATAGACAGGGTCAACGCCCATGCTCAGCCTTGAAGCAATTACAGAAGACGGACCTTCGCCCTTCTGCCTCCCATAAGAATATGGGAGTAAAATCTCTTGAGGGGGGAATGTTAAGAGTTAGGAGGGAAAGGGGCAGGGCACAGTTTTTTAAAAGAATGACAGCCCAAGGACACAGCGTAAACCCATTAGAATCAAATGGGTCCAGGATCACAGACCAGACCTTGCTCCTCAGTCAGCAAGCTAAGTGACACACCCCGAGGCGCCATGACAGTTCCACCCCTCCCTAACAGGGCTGGAACAACCCTCCTGCTCATTAGCATATGGAATTACCCAGCCTGTAAAAGCTAAGAACACTTTCCTGGAGCCTGTTTTGTGCAATGCTGATGGACAATTGTTTTTGCATTCATTTCTGTTTGTGCCTGATTGTCCTTTCCCTTTAATGGGGAGAGATGTATTAACTAAGTTAGGGGCCACTCTGTCTCTGGAGGAGAAAGGGGACCACCCTCACTGTGTGATGAATATAAACAAAGAGTTATGATCATGATTTAGTTGGATTGAGTAATGGATTTCAATAGGGATGGGTTAAGACCAGACTAGATCTGGGCTCTTCCTCCAAAGTATTCTTAAAATGCTGCTTTTGACAAATTGATTATGGTTTGACAAATTATAAATTTCTTTGCCTTTAAGTGATTTGTACTTACTTTAGAGATCTTCGTATACATTCAATCAGAGAATTAGCACTGTCTCACAGTGACTTATGAGCTTATCTGGCTAAAAACTAACTTTGAGATGTTTTACAGCGTCCCTATGGTATGACAAAGAAAAATAGTTAACTAAAATTATTTAATGTTAAGTTAAATGTAATTGTTTGTAATTCTGGTTATTGTAACCACCTTTATTGTACACTGCAAGCAGATGTTTGACCATGTCTTTTAAGTCTTTTGTCATATATAGATATATTTATGTCCTGGTTCTAATACAAAACATGCCCAATCATCAAGAGAATCCATAGGAAGGCTAAGGAATCCACTTACTATCGCTCTGCATCAAGATGATGTCTACGTAGGGATTTCAACACATATGGACTAAAACTAGGAGCTGCCCTGCCCCTGGGGCACCTAGATCAGGTACTCAAGAGATTTTTACTCCCTGATAGACAGGGTCAACGCCCATGCTCAGCCTTGAAGCAATTACAGAAGACGGACCTTCGCCCTTCTGCCTCCCATAAGAATATGGGAGTAAAATCTCTTGAGGGGGGAATGTTAAGAGTTAGGAGGGAAAGGGATAGGGCACAATTTTTGAAAAGAATGATAGCCCAAGGACACAGTGTAAACCCATTAGAATCAAATGGGTCCAGGATCACAGACCAGACCTTGCTCCTCAGTCAGCAAGCTCAGTGACACACCCAGAGGCGCCATGACAGTTCCACCCCTCCCTAACAGGGCTGGAATAACCCTTCTGCTCATTAGCATATGGAATTACCCAGCCTGTAAAAGCTAAGAACCCCTTGCTTTTGGGGCCACTGGATTTGCTCTGCCATGGCCCACACTCTGTCTGTGGAGTGTGCTTTCTCTGAATCTGAATAAATCCATTTCTTACCTATCAAAAAATAAATAAATAAAGAAGTTTCCTGATCTTCATAACTAGGTAAGACCACCTTATTTGTTACAGACTTTCAAAGCACCTTGAATGTCTCCAAAGTCATTATTACCACAGTAGCAATTTCACATCAGGTGACTGATTGTGACCTGTTCCCCCATCTATTTGGCAGTGAGCTTCCTCAAGAGCAGGCTCTGTGCCATGCTTGATTGTTATTAAATCTCTACCTCCTACTAGGACATCATAAAGCCTCAATAAAAGCTGTTACTTAAATGAATGGGTAAATCATGAAAATAAGTATTTACCTCTACTAAATAGTACATCCAACTAAACATGTTCAATAATAAATAACTATAAAACCAGCCTCTCTTCCTGACTTTCATATATTATTAATGCCATCAAACATTCTTTAATTCTTTTAAGCTTAAAATTTTTGACATTAGGTCTGATTGGGATCTTTCCCTGACCCCTCACATTCGTTTGCTCATTCCTGTTCTTTATACTTTGAAAATGGTGCCCAAAAAAATGATGCTGTGACTTCCTTGGTGGTCCAGTAGTTAAGAATCCACCTTGGAATGCAAGGAGCATGGGTTCAATTCCAGGTCAGGGAACTAAGATCCCACAGGCCTTGGAGCAACTAAGCATATGTGCCAACTACTGGGCTTTTGCACTCTGGAGTCTGTGCCACAGCTAGAGTCCATGTGCAAAACAGAAGACCCCACATGACACAGCAAAGATCCCACATACTGTATCTAAGACCCAAGGCAGCCAAATAAATAAGTAAACATTTTTTAAAAGAAAAGAAAATGGTGCTTACCCCAATTCCAACACAGTATGACTTCCACATGTGCTATTTTCATTTCCTTTACCTTTCAATTCCTGATCATTTCTCATCACCTTATCTTTGGTTATACTGTTCCCTCTTCCCAGAGAATCTTTTCTTCATTTTTGAGTGTTTAAATCCTACACAATGCCTTCTTCAAATGCCATATCCTCCAAAATACTTCCCTTATTTCCTGGGTGATTCCATCTCTCTTCAACTCCAGATCTCTTCAATCTATAAGCTGTTATCACACACCATCTTACACAGTGCTTATTTGTGCACAATTCAAAGTTCTTAATGATATACTGGAACAGACAGGGGCTTTATATTCATACCACTCTCATGCTCCCTGTGCACAACTCTCCTCTGCCGCCTCAGTCCTCAACAGCCCTCATGTGCAGTCTGGCTGCAGAATTCAGACATAATTCTCTGCCCCTCTTCAGTGTGAGACCTTAGTGAGACAGGCCCCACCATGAGGGTGGAGGTGTTTGGTGAGAAAAACTCTTTAATTTTGACTTAGGTTGCTGGCAACCCTTTGGTCACAGCTAAGTCAGGTCTCCCATCAGCTTATCAGTAAAACAGTTCACACGTTGATCTCCATCTATCTGCTTTCCCGTTCTCATTTCTCAATTGGTAGTTAATTTGGGTGGGAAAGAAAGGGAGTTATTTATTGACTTCCTAAAACCTCAACTAAAAGGTAATATGATCCTAGTGTTTAAACAAACATACCAGAACTTTCACACTCAAATGAGGGATGCCCTTCGAAATAGTCCCCTGACACATTATTCCAATACATTCCAATGAAGCTACTTCGGTTTAAAATCTCTTGGATGTATCATTAGGGCCTATGGATCTTATCTGAATATGTTCATTGGTCTCAAGTCCCATCTGAAAGGGGTAGTTTTGAGTTTTTAAAACAGTGAAAAGTCATTTGGAACAAAGGCTAATAAATTACTTGGCATTTTGGATCAAGAATGGGAAGAAACTAAAAAATAATGAAATGTGCATGTGTGTGTGTGTGTCATAATTGGAAAAGCATCCTAAAAATGCTTGCACAAAAGTGACCACTGTGAAAAAACACTCTCTGGCTTCATCGAACAGGGTGTGCTTATTATTATACAAACCACTTCACAGTGATACTGATGACATAGGATGAAGATTTTTTCTAAAGGCACAGAATATGGGGTCATGAACCTTGTCACTTATTTTCTGTGTCATCTCAGACATATTATATAAATTCTTTCAATGATAGTATTTTCATCAGTAAAACCAAATTAATAATAACACCCATCATAGATACCTCATAGGATTTCTTTGAGAACCAAAGGGGCAAAAACAGGTGAAAAAGCTCTTTGAAAACCATAGGGGCAATACAAATGTTAGTTATGTTATGGCAGCTAATACTATGATTAATATTCTTCCTTGATCATTTCAAACTTTTTTCTTCCGCTTTGACACAGTTTGGCAGCAGATCTGGATTCTGAAATATGTCTTCATAAAGAGACTGAGTTCAATCTGAACACATATTCCAGGATTCAAATAAATTGCTAAGGAAAATGCAAGGAAGCAGGAAGCCTGAGGTGTTTGGTGAGAAACTAGGAGTTACTTTAATTTTGACTTAGGTTGCTGGCAACCCTTTGGTCACAGCTAAGTCAGGTCTCCCATCAGCTTATCAGTAAAACAGTTCACGTTGATCTCCATCTATCTGCTTTCCCGTTCTCATTTCTCAATTGGTAGTTAATTTGGGTGGGAAAGAAAGGAGTTATTTATTGACTTCCTAAAACCTCAACTAAAAGGTAATATGATCCTAGTGTTTAAACAAACATACCAGAACTTTCACACTCAAATGAGGGATGCCCTTCGAAATAGTCCCCTGACACATTATTCCAATACATTCCAATGAAGCTACTTCGGTTTAAAATCTCTTGGATGTATCATTAGGGCCTATGGATCTTATCTGAATATGTTCATTGGTCTCAAGTCCCATCTGAAAGGGGTAGTTTTGAGTTTTTAAAACAGTGAAAAGTCATTTGGAACAAAGGCTAATAAATTACTTGGCATTTTGGATCAAGAATGGGAAGAAACTAAAAAATAATGAAATGTGCATGTGTGTGTGTTTTCATAATTGGAAAAGCATCCTAAAAATGCTTGCACAAAAGTGACCACTGTGAAAAAACACTCTCTGGCTTCATCGAACAGGGTGTGCTTATTATTATACAAACCACTTCACAGTGATACTGATGACATAGGATGAAGATTTTTTCTAAAGGCACAGAATATGGGGTCATGAACCTTGTCACTTATTTTCTGTGTCATCTCAGACATATTATATAAATTCTTTCAATGATAGTATTTTCATCAGTAAAACCAAATTAATAATAACACCCATCATAGATACCTCATAGGATTTCTTTGAGAACCAAAGGGGCAAAAACAGGTGAAAAAGCTCTTTGAAAACCATAGGGGCAATACAAATGTTAGTTATGTTATGGCAGCTAATACTATGATTAATATTCTTCCTTGATCATTTCAAACTTTTTTCTTCCGCTTTGACACAGTTTGGCAGCAGATCTGGATTCTGAAATATGTCTTCATAAAGAGACTGAGTTCAATCTGAACACATATTCCAGGATTCAAATAAATTGCTAAGGAAAATGCAAGGAAGCAGGAAGCCTGCCAATGACTCAGTAAGCACCACTTTCTGTAAATCATTTGACTTGTTTTGCCCCATTTTCTGTAAGTCACTTGATTTGCTTTGGCTTTGGGTAACTTCTTTCAAGTTTCAAAAAAAAAAGAGAGAGAGACAGAGAGATTAACTTTGGTCATCATTTTCTCTTACCTTATTTTAAAGATTAAAAGACGTACCCCTGTAAGTTTAAATAGCACCTTTATCTACTGAATGGCAATTAACATTTACTGAGAACTTACTAAATGCTGATTAATATGTTAAATACTTTAATCCTTAACAACAGTCTGATACCCTAAGTATTATTTTTGTCCCTATTTTATAGACAAGTCCAAGAAATCACTGAGAGATGAAATAAATTACCCATGCCACCCAGTGGGTAAAATCCTTAAGCTGGGATGTGAACAGAAATGGTGTGACTGCAAAGCCCATATTCTGAAGCACTCTCTTGACCTTTAAATACATAAACTGGGTCTTCCAAACTGCAAATCCAATCACATTTTTTTCTCCTTTATGTTTTACTTTTGAGGCTAGCATAGGACCTATGCTGGGGCTGTTTGTATACTCTTGATGAGTGACAAGTTCTCCTTGAAACCACTTTAAAGAGGAGAGGACCCCCTAATGTGGTGATGAGAACTCTGAGAAATGTGCTAGGGCATAACATTTGGGCAATCATGAAAGAATAAAAGGTTGAAGGAAGAACATACAGTTCTTCTTTAGACGAGATCAGGCACATTCAGGGTGGTATGGTCATAGACTTGAAATCGACATTTGCACTGAACTTTCAGAGCCTACTAGAAACTTTTACTAAGCCCAAGTCCCAAAGCCTGTCCCCACTTAGCATTCTGGTTACTCTCCATTCTCTGATATCCATCCCTTTCCTGGAAAACATCTAGGCTTCTGCAATCACCTCCAAAACAAAGGATGTCATTCTTACCTTCTGTAACTCTCACTAGCACTAAAATAAGAAAAAGTGCACTCCAGATTCACTTTCACCTAAAGCTGACATAGAAAGCAATTCCTTTATATTTTTAGATAAATACTAAATTTTTAGTCAGTTATAAAAGTAGTCCTATTAATGGTATGAAATTTGAGAAATAAAAAAGAAAAAGATGCTTTGAATGAAAGAAATATATATCAGTTATCTGTGTCCAAAAGTCTAATTAACATAATAACTGGCACTTGGAGGTGCCCCAGAAAATATAAACAGTAAGTGAATTTTGTTAAGATCCATGAGCATTCAATGCCAATGGTCTCCACTGCTGCCATATGTCTAGGGCATTGCTCACTGGTCAGAAACACATAGTGGGTATTCGCAAAGTACAGAATACTTAAACAGGAACAATGAGGAAGGTTCAGGCTCACAGTGGGCCCTGGGCACGTGTCTGCTGAATCATACACAGAAAAAAGAATATCCTGCAAAGCTTACTGCCCAGTTAGGGGCAGACTACACAGCATACATCTACCTCCTCACTAGGATATTGTTCTCCACCTGCTTCTTCTACAAGGCCGGCCAATTGTTAAGGCCAGCGCACATACTTCTACAGGAAGCCTTCTCTGGTAGGCTGAATAAGGCCCAACCACACATAATATGCTTACATCCTAACTAATATCTGGAACCTGTGAATGTGTTACCTTATATGGCAAAAAGGAATTTGCAGCTATGATTACATTAAGGATATTAACATGGGGAGATTATCCATGTATGCCTGATGTAAACAAAACAGTTCTTACAAGAAGGCAGGAGGAGTCAGATTCAGAGGAGAAGGTAACACGAGGGTAGAAGCAGAGACTGGAGTGATGTGCTTTGAAGATGGAGGAAAGGGGCACAAGCCAAGGAATACAGAAGGTCACTAGAAGCTGAAAAAGGCAAAGAAACAATTTCCCCTCAGGCCTATAGAAGGAACCAGTCCTACTGACCTCTACTTTGGCCCTGTGAAACTGATTTTAGACCTCTGGCCCCCCAAACTCTATGCAAATACATTTGTGTTAAGTCACTGAGTTTGGGATATTATGTTCCAGCAGTAATAGGAAACCAATATACCTCTCCAGCCTTCAGGTCCACTTTGATCTCTCCCTTCTCTGAATTCTGATAAAGTCTGAATACACAATACAGCATTCAGAATGCCACAGAACCTGTTTCTTCATTCGGTATAACTGCCATTTGCAGCACAACTTTTGCTATACCTTTTCATTTCTCAGAGGGGGGACCAGCTTGATGAAAGACTTAGCAAATACTATTGTTTTTAAAGTATCACTGAAATGTGGGTAGTGATTGCATGAATGCATACATTGATTTGCTTAGAATGGATTTTTTTTTTTAATTTTGGCCTATTTTATCATGTTTTTAATTTATTTATTTTCATCCATCTTTATTCTTTGGACTGTTTGGGCCTCCCATTGCAGTGGCCTCTCTCATTGCAGAGCACTTTGGCACTTTTTCCAGCCCCTCCATGGCACAGGAACAATGAGGAAGGTTCAGGCTCACAGTGGGCCCTGGGCACGTGTCTGCTGAATCATACACAGAAAAAAGAATATCCTGCAAAGCTTACTGCCCAGTTAGGGGCAGACTACACAGCATACATCTACCTCCTCACTAGGATATTGTTCTCCACCTGCTTCTTCTACAAGGCCGGCCAATTGTTAAGGCCAGCGCACATACTTCTACAGGAAGCCTTCTCTGGTAGGCTGAATAAGGCCCAACCACACATAATATGCTTACATCCTAACTAATATCTGGAACCTGTGAATGTGTTACCTTATATGGCAAAAAGGAATTTGCAGCTATGATTACATTAAGGATATTAACATGGGGAGATTATCCATGTATGCCTGATGTAAACAAAACAGTTCTTACAAGAAGGCAGGAGGAGTCAGATTCAGAGGAGAAGGTAACACGAGGGTAGAAGCAGAGACTGGAGTGATGTGCTTTGAAGATGGAGGAAAGGGGCACAAGCCAAGGAATACAGAAGGTCACTAGAAGCTGAAAAAGGCAAAGAAACAATTTCCCCTCAGGCCTATAGAAGGAACCAGTCCTACTGACCTCTACTTTGGCCCTGTGAAACTGATTTTAGACCTCTGGCCCCCCAAACTCTATGCAAATACATTTGTGTTAAGTCACTGAGTTTGGGATATTATGTTCCAGCAGTAATAGGAAACCAATATACCTCTCCAGCCTTCAGGTCCACTTTGATCTCTCCCTTCTCTGAATTCTGATAAAGTCTGAATACACAATACAGCATTCAGAATGCCACAGAACCTGTTTCTTCATTCGGTATAACTGCCATTTGCAGCACAACTTTTGCTATACCTTTTCATTTCTCAGAGGGGGGACCAGCTTGATGAAAGACTTAGCAAATACTATTGTTTTTAAAGTATCACTGAAATGTGGGTAGTGATTGCATGAATGCATACATTGATTTGCTTAGAATGGATTTTTTTTTTTAATTTTGGCCTATTTTATCATGTTTTTAATTTATTTATTTTCATCCATCTTTATTCTTTGGACTGTTTGGGCCTCCCATTGCAGTGGCCTCTCTCATTGCAGAGCACTGGCTCTGGGCACATGCGCTCCAGAGCACCGGTTTATAATGGAACACACCCATCCAGCCCCTCCATGGCACATGGGATCCAGACCAGGGATCAAACCAATGCCCTTTGCACTGCAAGGCGAACTCTTTGACCACTGAACCACCAGGGAAGTCCCTTAGCAGACACTTTTTTGAGTAAGTATATACCCAGGGTAAGACTCCATTATATCAGTATGAAGGAGATATCATTCTTTGATCTTACAATTACAGAATGCCATTTAAAAAATAGATTCTGTTCAGATTCATGGATAAAGAAGATATGGTATACATGTGTGTGTGCATATATATATGTATGTATATGTACATAGAGATATATAGATATATAAGATGGAATATTATGCTGTGCTGAGTCGCTTCAGTTGTATCTGACCCTTCAATCCTATGGACTGTGGCCCACCAGGCTCCTCTGTCCATGGGATTCTCCAGGCAAAGATACTGAAGTTGGTTACCATGCCCTACTCCAGAAGATTTTCCCAAAAACCCTGTGTGCCTTATGTTTCCTGCATTGAGAGGCTGGTTCTTTATCACTAGTACCACCTGGGAAGCCCCTAATGGAATGTTACAGAGCCATAAAAATAATGAAATAATGACATTTGCAAACAACATAGATGGACCTAGAGATTATCATACTAAGTAAAGGAAGTTAGACAAAGATAAATATCGTATGTGGAATATAAAAATTATATGAATGAACTTATTTATAAAGTTCATTATGTGGAATATAAAAAAAGTATACAAATTAACTTATTTACAAAACAGAAAGAGACTAAAACAAACTTAATGGTTACCAAAGGGGAAAGGGGAAGGGATAAACTTGGGATTAACAGAAACAAATTACTATATACAAAATAGATAAATAACAAGAACCTATTACATAGCACATATATGCACTACATATTATATAGTCTATTCTATATAATATATATTATACTTGCTACATAGATTATTCTATATTATATATGACTTCCCTGGTAGCTTAGCTGGTAAAGAATCTGCTTGCAATGCAGGCGACCCCAGTTCAATTCATGGGTCAGGAAGATTCCCTGGAGAAGGAATAGGTTACCCACTCCAATATTCTTAGCCTTCCCTAGTAGTTCAGATGGTAAAGAATTCACCTGCAATGTGGGAGACCTGGGTTTGATCCCGGGGTTGGGAAGATCCCTTGGAGCAGGGCATGGTGACTCACTCCAATATTCTTGCCTGGAGAATCCCATGGACAGAGGAGCCTGGCTGGCTACAATCCATAGGCTCACAAAGAGTTGGACATGACTGAGTGACTAAGCCTAGCACGGCACACTATATAACACAGGAGAGTATATTCAATATCTTGCAATAACCTATAAAGGAGAAGAATCTGAACAATAATTAACATATTTATATATAAATGAATCACTTTGCTGTACATCTGAAACACCATGAATCAACTATGTGTTGTGTGTGTGTTTAGTTGGTAAACTCTTTTCCCACTCCATGAACTATAGACCACTAGACTTCTCTGTCCAGGGCTTTGCCAAGCAAGAATACTGGAATGGGTTGCCATTTCCTTCTCCAGGATATCTTCCCCACCCAGAGATCAACTCCGGTCTCCCGAATTGGCAGGTGAATTATTCACCACCGAGTCACCAGGGAAGCCCTGACTGTACTTAATACAAGTGTACAAATGCACTGAACTGTACACTTAAAATGGTAAAAAATGGCAAATTTTATGTTATATGTATTTTACAACAATTTTTTAATAATGAAGTCTAAACACAGTGGGGACAAAGAACAAAAGCGATTTGGAAATGTACTCTGGCTGGAAGCACCTTTAGAAAAGGAAGGTGTGAGGCTAGGTTTGGGATGTCAGAGTGGCTGGTATAGGTGTGAGGATCCATGGATGTGGGCTTGTGTCCTCTCACAGTGACGTAGTTTTTCCTCCTCTTACCAAAGGGCAAAGTGATTTCTTCCATAACAACAAATATGTATTGAATACACTGGGGGTGTGATACTAAAAAAAGATATACAGCTTAGTGTCAAATGGGGGAGAAAGACATAAAACAATCACATATGGAGGTTACAATCTGATCCATGTCAAGAAGGTCTGATGAGGAAATGAGGCATGAACCAAGAGTGAGGAATGAGGGAGATTTTGCGATGAAGGGGGTGGAAGTGAGAACACAGTGTGTCCTAGGCATACAGAACAGCAGGTTTCTAGGACCTGAACAGAGCAGTGAAGCTGAGAGAGCAAAGGGAGCAGGATGATTCTGGGGAATCGCAGAGGACAGATGTCAGAGCCTGGGGCCATGTTCACACCTGTGGCCTTTGTACTAAGAGCAAAGAGGAATCACTGGAGTTGTGTTGGGGAGGTAGGAGTATGGGAGAAAAGGAAGTTGAGCTGTCATTATCAGATCTGCATTCTTGGAAAAGGTCAAAAGAGATATGGGGAGACCAGTTAGGAGGCTACTTCAGTAATCCATATGAGGGACATGGAAGTGAGAGGACAGGGAAGTGCTGCAAGAGATGAGGAGACTAGGCATATTCAAATGAGATTTAGATTTTGAGATGAATTGGATATTATGATATTGTGATTTATGATTAGAAATTGTTAAATTAATTAAACAAGAAAGCCAAAAGACTGATGTGGCTCTAAGGCCATGGTGACCTACATAAGCAAATCAAAATCTAGGCCTATACATGCACTAATGTTACAAAATCAAAAGCACCAAGAACAGTCGATCATAAACAAGCAACTATAGTGGCTTTAAGCTACAGGCAATCAGTAATTTCCTTTTCTTCTGCCTTTTCTCTGTAAAAGGCCCTCCCCATACTTCCACCATGTTAATGCTCCTAACCAGTTCTGGTTTGGTGCTGCCTAATTCAAATTTATTTTTTCTCAAATAAATGCTTAAAAATGTTAATGTTTCTGTTTACCTTTTGACAGTTTTGATGTCAGAAGAGCATGGAAGGAAAGTCCCCACAGCCCCCAGGAGCAACGAATAACCAAGGTAAGCTAGCTGCTGAAGCAGCCCCTTGAATTTGCTGCACCTTTGGATGTGGTGGGTAAATATCTCTCTCCTAGCTCTGCAATTTTTGCATTTTGAACTTTCAGACTTTATTTTAACCTTTCTTTTTCCAGAAACTGGCCAGAGTCAGCTTCCAACTCAGAAACCAATCTACTTCAACTGGATGCAGAACAGTGTGAAGCCTTGGGTGAATAAAAATTTTTGTTTTAAGGCTAAACAAAACAGGTTAACTTTACCAAAGATAATCTTGAATTACAGTGGCCATACTAGAGAACTTTCAACCTAGATAAGCTTATCCATTTAGGAGGTGCAGAGAGAAATTGGGATCTCAGCCAAGCATTCACCACAGAAAGTAGAGGGAAATTTATTTTCCTCCTCTACTGTTTCTGGTGGGCATGCTGAGACCCACTGGAATACTCCACTTGCTTTAGAGCCTGTAGATGGGATCCTGGAAAAACTGGCAGAAGCTAGCAAAGGAGCTCTGCTACATCTCTATCTATGGTGCCAGTCAAGAGAGAAAGGTAAAGTTTCACATTGTCCTTTCCTTTCCAAGCACATCGGCAGGCAGAAGAAAACATCTGTGAGAACAAGGCCTTTGAACTGTTACTCATAAATTTGCTTTCGGGTAACCACTGGTTGTCAATCCTTTGTCTCCCAAGAACAGATACTACCTTCTTTTTTGCTTCATTTTATGTCATGAGATCTTGTCTTGGCAACCATCATGTTGAGGGTAGAAATGTGGGCTGCACTCTCTTTGTGGCTAAGGTCTTACTCACTAGCTGCCAGCTCTCAGGGAAATCATCTTAAGTCTTGCTCCTTTAGCAATCTTGGGGTGACTCTGGATCTTAGAAAGACAGTATCTATTGTACCTCTTTTGGGATGCCCCATAAATCCATGGGGTTACTCAATACTAGCAGAAAAACCTACAAGATATTTGAAAGGATTTTTTTAAAGTAACTCTAAGGTCAAAAGTTGGAGAAATTGGAAGCTGATATTCAGAGATTGATAGGAACAGTGGGTTTTTGTTTTGCTTTGCTTTTGTTTTTCTTTTAAGGCCTTCTTCCCTAAGCTATGTCAACTACAAACTGGCATTTACCAATTACATTGCCAATGACTGAAAAACAAGGGCATTTGCCATCTGCCTTTGTAGAGATTAAACCCTGTGCTGTTGGGAGCTGCTGACCTCACCCCCAGGATAGTTCACGATGGAATTAGGCACACTGTGCTCCAGAGAATCTAGTGGGACGGGTTTTTAGATAGGTGGATGTTTTTAGGAACAGATTTTATGATCTCAATCCTTGCATCTACTCATAGAAAAGCACTAAATCTCTTCATGGAGATATCCAATCCTTGTGACTAACCGAAAACCCTTTGTAAAATGACTGTTTATTGGTATTGAACTTCCCCTTCATCAAAACCATCCATATTGACCTTTCCCCCACTACCTCTTTGGAGCAGTCTCTCAAAGCTATCTGAGGTTCTGCCTCCCAGGCTGCAGTCCTAAGTGTGCTCCAAATAAAACTTAAGGCACAACTCTCAAGTTGTTTAACTTTTTTTTTCAGTCAACAGCTAAAGAAACTATATACCCAGAAGGGAAGGAAAACACTTCTAAATTTGAACAAGTCACATAGGCTTAGCAAAGGAGCTCTGCTACATCTCTATCTATGGTGCCAGTCAAGAGAAAGGTAAAGTTGCACATTGTCCTTTACTTTCCAAGCACATCGGCAGGCAGAAGAAAACATCTGTGAGAACAAGGCCTTTGAACTGTTACTCATAAATTTGCTTTCGGGTAACCACTGGTTGTCAATCCTTTGTCTCCCAAGAACAGATACTACCTTCTTTTTTGCTTCATTTTATGTCATGAGATCTTGTCTTGGCAACCATCATGTTGAGGGTAGAAATGTGGGCTGCACTCTCTTTGTGGCTAAGGTCTTACTCACTAGCTGCCAGCTCTCAGGGAAATCATCTTAAGTCTTGCTCCTTTAGCAATCTTGGGGTGACTCTGGATCTTAGAAAGACAGTATCTATTGTACCTCTTTTGGGATGCCCCATAAATCCATGGGGTTACTCAATACTAGCAGAAAAACCTACAAGATATTTGAAAGGATTTTTTTAAAGTAACTCTAAGGTCAAAAGTTGGAGAAATTGGAAGCTGATATTCAGAGATTGATAGGAACAGTGGGTTTTTGTTTTGCTTTGCTTTTGTTTTTCTTTTAAGGCCTTCTTCCCTAAGCTATGTCAACTACAAACTGGCATTTACCAATTACATTGCCAATGACTGAAAAACAAGGGCATTTGCCATCTGCCTTTGTAGAGATTAAACCCTGTGCTGTTGGGAGCTGCTGACCTTCAACACCCCCAGGATAGTTCACGATGGAATTAGGCACACTGTGCTCCAGAGAATCTAGTGGGACGGGTTTTTAGATAGGTGGATGTTTTTAGGAACAGATTTTATGATCTCAATCCTTGCATCTACTCATAGAAAAGCACTAAATCTCTTCATGGAGATATCCAATCCTTGTGACTAACCGAAAACCCTTTGTAAAATGACTGTTTATTGGTATTGAACTTCCCCTTCATCAAAACCATCCATATTGACCTTTCCCCCACTACCTCTTTGGAGCAGTCTCTCAAAGCTATCTGAGGTTCTGCCTCCCAGGCTGCAGTCCTAAGTGTGCTCCAAATAAAACTTAAGGCACAACTCTCAAGTTGTTTAACTTTTTTTTTCAGTCAACAGCTAAAGAAACTATATACCCAGAAGGGAAGGAAAACACTCAAAGGCAAACAGCTCTAAATCTAGAACATAAGGATTTTGACTTCCATATCGGTTCAGTTGAAAAGATCTCCTTGACATAAAGAAGGAGGATAAAAAAAAGAAGAAAGAAGGGAGATAATGTAGCTGGATGATCAGTCTTGATATCATTCAAGCAGCAACCTAATTCTTAAAGGAATTAAGAATAACTATACTTATCTTACATATCAAGTCTTTATAAGACAAAAAATGCTGCTCTAGAAACAATCCAAAGTCCACCTATCGTTCTAACCAACCCCAAGACTCCCTTATTCATCTCAAAAGGCTTGTAGGTATTGCAAAATCCTAGATTTAGGGTCAAAAGACCTTCTTGAAGGAATCTGAATTGTTTTCCTATGCCTTTGAGATGTAAATGGTCTACCCAGTCTTCTCTGGGAACTGAGGGCTGTATCTTTGAAAAGCAAACTTCAGGGAGGTAATTCTAAATCAGAACAAGGAAAAAATGGGGGAAAGGTGACTAAGAAACAAGACATGAAAAATCTTGAAAAAAAAAAACCTTCTCTACACTATTAGTAAAAAGTTAAGCCAAATGAGAAAGTACACTTGTATCACCTGCCAGAAACACAATTTGGAGTTAACTATTCTTTCGTGAATCTGTAATTTTGGCAATATCATATCTGTCTCATTTCACTTAAAATTTTTAGGTGAAAGTCGTAAGATTTGTATGTTTATGTATGTGTATAAAAGTTTGTAAATATATATATTATAGATGTATAATATTTTTCTATCTATGGATAGTATTGCCAAATTAGTTTATAAAGACCTGTACTTAATTGACTTAAAGACAAATAAACATGGGGAATTCCTGGTTGTCCTGTGGTTAGGACTTGGAGCTTTCACTACTGAGGGCCTGGTCAATCCCTGATACAGAATTAAAACCCTACAAGCTGCACAATGCAGCCTACAAAAAAGAAAGACAGACATGCACATATAAATTAACAAATTAAGTGTACTATCATAAATATAAACACTATCACAAATGTTTTTCAACTTCACATGGTCTAGGTTCTGAAAAGTCTCCTTGACATCAACAGAAAGAAAAAAAGGGGAAAACACTCAAAGGCAAACAGCTCTAAATCTAGAACATAAGGATTTTGACTTCCATATCGGTTCAGTTGAAAAGATCTCCTTGACATAAAGAAGGAGGATAAAAAAAAAAAGAAGGGAGATAATGTAGCTGGATGATCAGTCTTGATATCATTCAAGCAGCAACCTAATTCTTAAAGGAATTAAGAATAACTATACTTATCTTACATATCAAGTCTTTATAAGACAAAAAATGCTGCTCTAGAAACAATCCAAAGTCCACCTATCGTTCTAACCAACCCCAAGACTCCCTTATTCATCTCAAAAGGCTTGTAGGTATTGCAAAATCCTAGATTTAGGGTCAAAAGACCTTCTTGAAGGAATCTGAATTGTTTTCCTATGCCTTTGAGATGTAAATGGTCTACCCAGTCTTCTCTGGGAACTGAGGGCTGTATCTTTGAAAAGCAAACTTCAGGGAGGTAATTCTAAATCAGAAAAAGGAAAAAAGGGGGGAAAGGTGACTAAGAAACAAGACATGAAAAATCTTGAAAAAAAAAAACCTTCTCTACACTATTAGTAAAAAGTTAAGCCAAATGAGAAAGTACACTTGTATCACCTGCCAGAAACACAATTTGGAGTTAACTATTCTTTCGTGAATCTGTAATTTTGGCAATATCATATCTGTCTCATTTCACTTAAAATTTTTAGGTGAAAGTCGTAAGATTTGTATGTTTATGTATGTGTATAAAAGTTTGTAAATATATATATTATAGATGTATAATATTTTTCTATCTATGGATAGTATTGCCAAATTAGTTTATAAAGACCTGTACTTAATTGACTTAAAGACAAATAAACATGGGGAATTCCTGGTTGTCCTGTGGTTAGGACTTGGAGCTTTCACTACTGAGGGCCTGGTCAATCCCTGATACAGAATTAAAACCCTACAAGCTGCACAATGCAGCCTACAAAAAAGAAAGACAGACATGCACATATAAATTAACAAATTAAGTGTACTATCATAAATATAAACACTATCACAAATGTTTTTCAACTTCACATGGTCTAGGATAATCTTCATTAAGTAAAAGGTCATTTAGATTCAAACCCAGGTCTCCTGCATTGCAGGCTGATTCTTTATCATCTAAGCCACCAGAGAAGCCCTTAGGCTTGTTTAATTAAAATTGGCATATTTTTAGAGTTATCAACATTAAAATGAGTGACAGTGTTAGTCGCTGTGTGTCCAACTCTTCGCAACCTCATGGACTATAGTCTGCCAGGCTCCTCTGTCCATAGAATTCTCCAGGCGAGAATACTGGAGTGGGGGGCTTCCCCTGGTGGTCCAGTGGGTAAGGACACCGCCTTGCAGTGCAAGGGGCGCCGGTTCGAGCCCTGGCCTGGGAAGATCCCACGTGCCACGGAGCTGCTAGACCGATGTGTCCAATTACCGAGCCGGAGCTCTGGAGCGCATGCGCCCAGAGCTGGCGCTCTGCAACGACAGACGCCAACCGTGATGGGAGGCCCACAGGAGCCAAAGAACAAAGACGGATGAAAATAGAGAAATGAAAGACCAATAGAAGTGGCCCACCCGCTCCCCTCCTTCCCCAACCCGACCCCCACCCAAAAATAAATAATAAAATAAATAAATCTTTAAAAAAAATAAAAAAAGGAATACTGGAGTGGGTTGCCATTCCCTTCTCTAGGAGATATTCCTGGTCCAGTGATCCAACCTGAATCTTCTGTACTACAGGCAGATTCTTTACCATCTGAGACACCAGGGAAACCCTATTAGTATTAAATGCACTACTTTTATTTTAAGTAACTAAAATTTTTTTTGAATTATTTTTTTTCAAAAATTGTTTCAAAAATTTTTAAAAATTCAGGTTCCCTGTTACAGAAATGTCAACCAGAAATATATTTTAACATAATGGTGAACTGTTTAATATTGTATAAAATTTTCATGAGCAATCTAAGCATAATTGATAAGCAAATTCAATAGAGGAAGGTAAGATAGTTTATAAATGAATTTTGATAAACCATGCATATTTACTTTAAAATAGTTTCCAAAATCATTTGGTAACCTGAAACCTTAAATTTATACTGGTTTTAAACTGAAATTAACAAATTAAGTGTACTATCATAAATATAAACACTATCACAAATGTTTTTCAACTTCACATGGTCTAGGATAATCTTCATTAAGTAAAAGGTCATTTAGATTCAAACCCAGGTCTCCTGCATTGCAGGCTGATTCTTTATCATCTAAGCCACCAGAGAAGCCCTTAGGCTTGTTTAATTAAAATTGGCATATTTTTAGAGTTATCAACATTAAAATGAGTGACAGTGTTAGTCGCTGTGTGTCCAACTCTTCGCAACCTCATGGACTATAGTCTGCCAGGCTCCTCTGTCCATAGAATTCTCCAGGCGAGAATACTGGAGTGGGGGGCTTCCCCTGGTGGTCCAGTGGGTAAGGACACCGCCTTGCAGTGCAAGGGGCGCCGGTTCGAGCCCTGGCCTGGGAAGATCCCACGTGCCACGGAGCTGCTAGACCGATGTGTCCAATTACCGAGCCGGAGCTCTGGAGCGCATGCGCCCAGAGCTGGCGCTCTGCAACGACAGACGCCAACCGTGATGGGAGGCCCACAGGAGCCAAAGAACAAAGACGGATGAAAATAGAGAAATGAAAGACCAATAGAAGTGGCCCGCCTGCTCCCCTCCTTCCCCAACCCGACCCCCACCCAAAAATAAATAATAAAATAAATAAATCTTTAAAAAAAATAAAAAAAGGAATACTGGAGTGGGTTGCCATTCCCTTCTCTAGGAGATATTCCTGGTCCAGTGATCCAACCTGAATCTTCTGTACTACAGGCAGATTCTTTACCATCTGAGACACCAGGGAAACCCTATTAGTATTAAATGCACTACTTTTATTTTAAGTAACTAAAATTTTTTTTGAATTATTTTTTTTCAAAAATTGTTTCAAAAATTTTTAAAAATTCAGGTTCCCTGTTACAGAAATGTCAACCAGAAATATATTTTAACATAATGGTGAACTGTTTAATATTGTATAAAATTTTCATGAGCAATCTAAGCATAATTGATAAGCAAATTCAATAGAGGAAGGTAAGATAGTTTATAAATGAATTTTTAAAGAATAATTATGCCTTATGGCATATTTACTTTAAAATAGTTTCCAAAATCATTTGGTAACCTGAAACCTTAAATTTATACTGAAACAGATTAAATTATGGATATTCACTGAATATCTAGATCACTTCCAAACAAGGTAAAATACTGAAATATTAACTACTGAACATAGGTTTATCTACTTTGGGGTTATTACAGAAGAACTCAAAATATTTGGATCTATGAGTAAACATGCCTGTGTTTATGAGGTATGAAGTAAACATGCCTGTGGTAAAGTTTATGAGGTATGGAGATGCACTTTTGTTAAGAGAAATGAAAGTAATTTTGTTCTAAAGTAAATCTGGTTACTTCAGAATGGGAAAGAGAACAAAGGTCAAACTAAATGGATACAGAAAGTTGGGAAGAGAGAAAAAGAGATAAAAGTTTACCTTGGGTAATGAAGCTAGCTAAAACTGAATTGTTATTATAAGGATTTTTTTTAAATAAAATAATTTTTATTTTTTTATTTCTGTTTGGATGCTAAGTAGTGTCCAACTCTTTTGTGATTCCATGGGCTGTCCATGGAATTTTCCAGGCAAGAATACTGGACGGGGTTGCTATTTCCTTCTCCATATTATAAGGATTTTTTAAATAAGTTTTATTATAGTAATACGCTTATATAAAACTAAAAGTTGTAGGCATTTACTCGAGAGAAATAAAAACATAAGTAAGAAAAAAAACACTAAAAGTTAATTTTCCTTTCATCGCTAAAAAGACAAAGTTTTCTGTTCTTGATTATAAGAGATTCTGATTTTTATTTACCTTTTAAGCAGTCTGCCTAGAGCAAAGATTTTGTGCTTTACTAAAATAATTTCCTGTGATTTGTATTGTCTTTATTAGGTCTTTAAGTACTTAAGAAAACTGAGTTTTCTCAATATTAAAAGCTAAGTTTTGTTCAAAACTATGTAACTTTCTGTATTTGCCTTTAAATCTTTGTCACTTTGGAGAAATAGATAATTAAATATATAGTTTCATAATGATCTGTGATCTCATTTGGCCAAGTATCTAACACCTTTTGATATTTTGAAAACTTGAATTCTAAATGATGTATTTTAAATATTGTCCCGAAATAAATTTTTTAGAGAATTTATCTAGGCATATTTACTTTAAAATAGTTTCCAAAATCATTTGGTAACCTGAAACCTTAAATTTATACTGAAACAGATTAAATTATGGATATTCACTGAATATCTAGATCACTTCCAAACAAGGTAAAATACTGAAATATTAACTACTGAACATAGGTTTATCTACTTTGGGGTTATTACAGAAGAACTCAAAATATTTGGATCTATGAGTAAACATGCCTGTGTTTATGAGGTATGAAGTAAACATGCCTGTGGTAAAGTTTATGAGGTATGGAGATGCACTTTTGTTAAGAGAAATGAAAGTAATTTTGTTCTAAAGTAAATCTGGTTACTTCAGAATGGGAAAGAGAACAAAGGTCAAACTAAATGGATACAGAAAGTTGGGAAGAGAGAAAAAGAGATAAAAGTTTACCTTGGGTAATGAAGCTAGCTAAAACTGAATTGTTATTATAAGGATTTTTTTTAAATAAAATAATTTTTATTTTTTTATTTCTGTTTGGATGCTAAGTAGTGTCCAACTCTTTTGTGATTCCATGGGCTGTCCATGGAATTTTCCAGGCAAGAATACTGGACGGGGTTGCTATTTCCTTCTCCATATTATAAGGATTTTTTAAATAAGTTTTATTATAGTAATACGCTTATATAAAACTAAAAGTTGTAGGCATTTACTCGAGAGAAATAAAAACATAAGTAAGAAAAAAAACACTAAAAGTTAATTTTCCTTTCATCGCTAAAAAGACAAAGTTTTCTGTTCTTGATTATAAGAGATTCTGATTTTTATTTACCTTTTAAGCAGTCTGCCTAGAGCAAAGATTTTGTGCTTTACTAAAATAATTTCCTGTGATTTGTATTGTCTTTATTAGGTCTTTAAGTACTTAAGAAAACTGAGTTTTCTCAATATTAAAAGCTAAGTTTTGTTCAAAACTATGTAACTTTCTGTATTTGCCTTTAAAAATCTTTGTCACTTTGGAGAAATAGATAATTAAATATATAGTTTCATAATGATCTGTGATCTCATTTGGCCAAGTATCTAACACCTTTTGATATTTTTGAAAACTTCGAATTCTAAATGATGTATTTTTTACGTCAGAGTAATTGTCCCCGGAAAATCTCAAAAGACTTGTTCTCTTTTTAAAAGAGATGCTGAACTAATTAAGCTTTTATATGTTATATTACATGGGAAGCATTGTCAAATAAAAATAATAATTATCTTAGATTTGTGTGGCTATATGATATCAACGTAAGTGTTCTAGAAATTTGGTATATCTGAGTATAATGTGACCCTATGGACTGTAACTCACAAGTCTTCTCTGTACATGGGATTCTCCAGGCAAAAATACTGGAACGGGGTGCCATCCCCTCCCTCCAGGGGATCTTCCTGACCTAAGGACGGAACGCTATGTCTCTTGCAGCTCCTGCACTGACAGACAGGTAGGTTCTTTACCTAGCACCACCTGGGAAGCCCCAGTACAACATTATCACTTGTAGTTCTAGTCATTTCCTTAAAATATTGTATGTCAAAGAAATAACCAACTTTTCTTGTCAATAGCATTATAAGGAACTCTCATGAGATATTTAATCATGGCCATTTTTAAGTCTTTTATCATTTGCATTGTTTTACTTTTTGCTCCTGCAAAAGTACTTCATCTTTAAGGAGACTCGTGGAAGGGACTCTTAACAGAGATACAGGTTTCTGTTAACTTTGAGATCATACCACTGAACTGAGTAAGACTTTGAAGAACTCTAATGGAGAAACTGATGGCTTCATAAAACTGCGAACAAAAGATCAAGATCAATGAGAATTAGTTACATGGAATTGAATGAGCTGATGAGGATGATTATACTTTTTAAGGCCTTTGTTTGAAACACTGTGATTCTTTTTTTTTTTTTTTTAACGTTGGCCTCTTTTATTGGTTTCCTTATTCATCTATTTTCATCTTATCTTTTATCCTTTGGCCTGTGAGGGCCTCCCATTGCAGCAGCCTCTCTCGTTGCAGAGCACTGGCTCTGGGCTCATGCTCTCCAGAACACTGGCTCCTAATTGAACACACCAATCAAGCTGGTTTATAGCATGTGGCATCTTTCTGGGCCAGGGATCAAACCGCACTGCAAAGAGGACTCTTCGCCCACTGGACCACCAGGGAAGCCCAACACTGTGGTTCTTTAATGCTTTGCTTTCCCAAATTTTAGGACACCTTTTTCCTCTTCCCTTTTAAGCTATTCAGCAATTTGGTAAAATATTTTTGTGAACAAAGATGAAATATTCATGTCTTTCTTCCCATTTGATTGCTCCGTAATTCAGAAACTCTATTCTTATTTTCATGGAAATACAGTTATATGCATAAGTTCAACAAGAACCTGTTCTCCTTGTAATAGGACACAATTAGAAACATAGGTTGTATTACAAAGGCTTTGGCAAGAGTGTCATATTTGAATGTGCATAAAATCAGATATGGGCAGACAGTTTTAAGAAACTAAAGTTGACTTTATGGAGTCAATAACAGCCTCTTGGAAAAACTGCCCTGTTACTTTGTTTATAGGATTCCCAGCAGTCTTACCAGATGAGTAAGGAAGGTCACTCTCCTGGCATGCTCAGGAACCTTTAGATATTTTTTACATCTCAAGAAGGAGGAATTCACTCAAATCTATAGTGTAGGCAAAGTTTGATGGTAAATACTTGGCTTGGCTTCTTACCCTGGAGAGGCTTTTAAAAGTCCAATCTAAGATTCCTTGTGAAAAGTTCCAGCAGAGTGTATATGATCAGTGACTATTCCTACTTTTCTTATGTAAATAATCAGGACAGGTTTAATGAGACTAGACTTATTCTGCAAACAAAGTAGTCCTACTATGATTACCTTTGATAGAAATGAAAGTGATCCCTGGGGAAGGAAATGGCAACCCATTCCAGTATTCTTGCATGGGAATTCCATAGACAGAAGAATGTGGTGGGCTCAGTCCATGAGGTTGCAAAGAATCAGAGACACAAGTAAGCAAATGAGTATGTATGGAATCTAGAAAGATGGTACTGATGAACCTATTTGCAGGGTAGCAATGGAGATGAAGACAGAGAACTGACTTGTGGATAGTGGGGAAGAACAGGGTGGCAATAGCATTGAAGCATACATTCCATGAAAAAGATAGGGTGCTAGATGCAGGAACTGCCATCTTTCTGGGCCAGGGATCAAACCGCACTGCAAAGAGGACTCTTCGCCCACTGGACCACCAGGGAAGCCCAACACTGTGGTTCTTTAATGCTTTGCTTTCCCAAATTTTAGGACACCTTTTTCCTCTTCCCTTTTAAGCTATTCAGCAATTTGGTAAAATATTTTTGTGAACAAAGATGAAATATTCATGTCTTTCTTCCCATTTGATTGCTCCGTAATTCAGAAACTCTATTCTTATTTTCATGGAAATACAGTTATATGCATAAGTTCAACAAGAACCTGTTCTCCTTGTAATAGGACACAATTAGAAACATAGGTTGTATTACAAAGGCTTTGGCAAGAGTGTCATATTTGAATGTGCATAAAATCAGATATGGGCAGACAGTTTTAAGAAACTAAAGTTGACTTTATGGAGTCAATAACAGCCTCTTGGAAAAACTGCCCTGTTACTTTGTTTATAGGATTCCCAGCAGTCTTACCAGATGAGTAAGGAAGGTCACTCTCCTGGCATGCTCAGGAACCTTTAGATATTTTTCACATCTCAAGAAGGGAGGAATTCACTCAAATCTATAGTGTAGGCAAAGTTTGATGGTAAATACTTGGCTTGGCTTCTTACCCTGGAGAGGCTTTTAAAAGTCCAATCTAAGATTCCTTGTGAAAAGTTCCAGCAGAGTGTATATGATCAGTGACTATTCCTACTTTTCTTATGTAAATAATCAGGACAGGTTTAATGAGACTAGACTTATTCTGCAAACAAAGTAGTCCTACTATGATTACCTTTGATAGAAATGAAAGTGATCCCTGGGGAAGGAAATGGCAACCCATTCCAGTATTCTTGCATGGGAATTCCATAGACAGAAGAATGTGGTGGGCTCAGTCCATGAGGTTGCAAAGAATCAGAGACACAAGTAAGCAAATGAGTATGTATGGAATCTAGAAAGATGGTACTGATGAACCTATTTGCAGGGTAGCAATGGAGATGAAGACAGAGAGAACTGACTTGTGGATAGTGGGGGAAGAACAGGGTGGGACTAACTGAGAGAGTAGCATTGAAGCATACACATTACCATGCGTAAAATTAGATAGCCTGTGGAAATTTGCTGTATGATGCAGGGAACTCAAATCAGGTGTTCTGTGACAACCTGGAAGGGTGAAATGGGATGTGACATGGAAGGTTGGTTCAAGAGGGAGAAGACATATGTATACCTAAGGTTGATTCATGTGGATATATGGCAGAAAACAACACTATCATAAAGATATTATCCTACAGTCAAAAATAAATTTAAATTTAAAAAGATATATAATACATAAAAAAGGAATGAAGGTGATTATAGAGGGGAAAACTGTATTTCAGTAAAAAATTAAAACACAATCGTGTGGCTATCATATTCTATCTCTGTTTATTGTCTTTGAGGTTTTATTATATATCTATAAACTAAACTGGATCCTGAATTCATCTAATTTTCTCAAACATCTGGCTATTGGTATTCTACTAATAGTTATCATTGCAGTCTCTCTCGTACATTATATTCTCCAAAGGCTGTCTATTGTTACTCTGCTTATTTAATTTACATGCAGAGTACATCATGAGAAATATCAGACTGGATGAAACTCAAGGTGGAATCAAGATTGCTGGGAGAAATATCAATAACTTCCAATATGCAGATAATATCACCGTAATGGCAGAAAGTGAAGAGGAACTCAAGAGCCTTTTGATGAAGGTGCAAAGAGGAGAGTGAAAAAACCGGCTTAACAATCAATATTCCAAAAACTAAGATCATGGCATCCAGTCCCATGACTTCATCATGGCAAATGGATGGGGAAACCATGAAAATAGTGAGACTTTATTTTCTTGGGCTCCAAAATTACTGAGGACAGTGACTGCAGCCATGACATTAAAAGATGCTTGCTCTTTGGAAGAAAAGCTATGACAAACCTAGACAGTGTTTTAAAAAGCAGAGAAATCATTTTGCTGGCAAAGGTCTGTCTAGTCAAAACTATGGTTTTTCCAGTAGTCATATACAGATGGGAGAGTTGGACCATAAAGGCTGAGGGCCAAAGAATTGATGCTTTCAAATTGTGGCTGGAGAAGACTCTTGAGAGTCCTTTGGACTCTCAAGGAGATCAAACCAGTCGATCCTAAACGAAATCAACCCTGAATACTCACTAGAAGAACTGATGCTGAAGCTGAAGTTCCAACACTTTGGCCACCTGATGAGAAAAGCCAACTCAATGGAAAAGATCCTGATGCTGGGAAAGATTGAGGGCAGCGGGGAAAGGGGGGTGACAAAGGATAAGATGGTTGGATGGCATCACTGACTCAACAGATATGAGTTTGAGCAAACTCCAGGAGATAGTGAAGGGCACGGAAGCCTGGGGTGCTGCAGTCCATGGGGTCACAAAGAGTCAGACATACCTGAGCAACTGAACACCACCCAGAAGTAATAGTACTATCAGATGGTCTTACTGCACTTGGAAAAACAGAAACAGGATAGGCAATGAGATGAACAATAAAAAACATTCTTCCTTGGATATGACATAATAACCTGAGTTTCACAATGAGGTAAGAACAACTTAAAAGATAGTGACAGACAGTGGTGTTAATAACAATTTTTGGATCAATCTCTCATGTGCGAGATGATATCAAAAAAGGGAGAAATGGTTAATTACACAGGAAGCCATTAGACTGATGTGGCACTAATGCCATGTTGACTATAAAAACTTCTCTGGAGACCAAACTGCTCCTATCAGAGCAATCCTAAACACTTTTGATCTAGCACTGCCCAAATCAATTCTTGCTCAGATAAACTCTTAAAACTTCAAATATTCACAGTTTCATCTTTTAACAAAATATATACTTGGTCTCTGACCCCCTTCCTGGCACATAGCTCCTGAAATCCTTGGAATTTCTTAAGTGCTAAGAGTAATAACAGTGTTTTGTCATGTTAATGAAGTGACTTGTGGTCTGCACCTAAGAATTGGGACTAGTTGCCTGACAATATTGATTAGAGGACTGGAACTCTCAGCCCCACCTCAGGCCTCTGAGGAGGAAAGAGCTAAAGACTGAATCAATTGCCAATGGCCAATGGGATAAGCAATCATGCCTACACAATGAAGTTTCCACAAAAACTCAAAAGGACAGAGTTCAGGGATGCCGTGGGTTTGGGATAGGCTTGAGGGACAAAGAATTGATGCTTTCAAATTGTGGCTGGAGAAGACTCTTGAGAGTCCTTTGGACTCTCAAGGAGATCAAACCAGTCGATCCTAAACGAAATCAACCCTGAATACTCACTAGAAGAACTGATGCTGAAGCTGAAGTTCCAACACTTTGGCCACCTGATGAGAAAAGCCAACTCAATGGAAAAGATCCTGATGCTGGGAAAGATTGAGGGCAGCGGGGAAAGGGGGGTGACAAAGGATAAGATGGTTGGATGGCATCACTGACTCAACAGATATGAGTTTGAGCAAACTCCAGGAGATAGTGAAGGGCACGGAAGCCTGGGGTGCTGCAGTCCATGGGGTCACAAAGAGTCAGACATACCTGAGCAACTGAACACCACCCAGAAGTAATAGTACTATCAGATGGTCTTACTGCACTTGGAAAACAGAAACAGGATAGGCAATGAGATGAACAATAAAAAACATTCTTCCTTGGATATGACATAATAACCTGAGTTTCACAATGAGGTAAGAACAACTTAAAAGATAGTGACAGACAGTGGTGTTAATAACAATTTTTGGATCAATCTCTCATGTGCGAGATGATATCAAAAAAGGGAGAAATGGTTAATTACACAGGAAGCCATTAGACTGATGTGGCACTAATGCCATGTTGACTATAAAAACTTCTCTGGAGACCAAACTGCTCCTATCAGAGCAATCCTAAACACTTTTGATCTAGCACTGCCCAAATCAATTCTTGCTCAGATAAACTCTTAAAACTTCAAATATTCACAGTTTCATCTTTTAACAAAATATATACTTGGTCTCTGACCCCCTTCCTGGCACATAGCTCCTGAAATCCTTGGAATTTCTTAAGTGCTAAGAGTAATAACAGTGTTTTGTCATGTTAATGAAGTGACTTGTGGTCTGCACCTAAGAATTGGGACTAGTTGCCTGACAATATTGATTAGAGGACTGGAACTCTCAGCCCCACCTCAGGCCTCTGAGGAGGAAAGAGCTAAAGACTGAATCAATTGCCAATGGCCAATGGTATAAGCAATCATGCCTACACAATGAAGTTTCCACAAAAACTCAAAAGGACAGAGTTCAGGGAGCCTGTGGGTTAGTGAACACGTGGAGATTTGGGGAAAGTGGTACACTCAGTGTATGGAAACTCCTTGACCTTTCTCTAAACCTTGCCCTATGCAACTCTTCCATATGGCTGTGCATGAGTTGTACACTTTTATAATAGAACAAGAATCTAAAAAGAAAAATTTCTATGAGTTCTATAAGCTGCTTTAACAAAGTATTTGTAATAGAACCCAAAGATGAGTCATTGAAACCTATGAACTATAGCTAGTCAGTGAGACACTAAGGCAACAACCTGGACTTGTGACTGGCATCTGACATGTGTATGGGAGGACAACTTGTGGGATATGAACTCTATCTCCACATAGATAGTGTCAGAATTAAACTGAATTATAGGTTCCACAGCTGATATCTGAGAATTATACATTGGTAGGGGAAAAAACACACTGAGGGCTCCCCTGGTGGTCCACTGGGTAAAGAGTCTGCCTTGCAGCACAAGGGGCACCGGTTCAATCCCTGGCCTGGGAAGTACCCACGTGCTGCAGAGCTGCTGGGCCAGTGTGTTCAATTGCAAGCCAGCACTCTGGAGCGCACACACCCAGAACTGGTGCTCTGCAACAAGAGAGGCCACTGCAATGGGAGGCCCACACAGGCTGAAGAATAAAGAGGGATGAAAATAAATAAATAAATAATAAAAGAGGCCAAAATTAAGAAAAAAAAAAAAAAACAGACACATTGAAATTGGATGCAGAATCAGGCAGTATGAGGAATGAGAGGTCACAAATAAATCTGAACTTTCTGCTTTGTGAAGCTGGATGGATAGGGCCTTCAAGCTTAGCAAATAAAGGCTGCTCACAGTCGCTACATTGCAAAACTTGAGGGGGCACCATCCACTTTTCAGTCAACAGCAGTGATGCCCCCGATGTTGTTTGTCCACAAGCAACAGCCTCATGTAACATATGATCCCTGGGAAGACAACTTGGCTCCCTAACCTGGACGAAGTCAAGTATTTACCATCCCTATCTACCATTTCCCCCTGGTATAGAGGTTATGATCAGTGACTAACATGACAAAGCCCAATGCAATCAAATTTTTTTTAGTAAAATCAATGCCTACACAATGAAGTTTCCACAAAAACTCAAAAGGACAGAGTTCAGGGAGCCTGTGGGTTAGTGAACACGTGGAGATTTGGGAAAGTGGTACACTCAGTGTATGGAAACTCCTTGACCTTTCTCTAAACCTTGCCCTATGCAACTCTTCCATATGGCTGTGCATGAGTTGTACACTTTTATAATAGAACAAGAATCTAAAAAGAAAAATTTCTATGAGTTCTATAAGCTGCTTTAACAAAGTATTTGTAATAGAACCCAAAGATGAGTCATTGAAACCTATGAACTATAGCTAGTCAGTGAGACACTAAGGCAACAACCTGGACTTGTGACTGGCATCTGACATGTGTATGGGAGGACAACTTGTGGGATATGAACTCTATCTCCACATAGATAGTGTCAGAATTAAACTGAATTATAGGTTCCACAGCTGATATCTGAGAATTATACATTGGTAGGGGAAAAAAACACTGAGGGCTCCCCTGGTGGTCCACTGGGTAAAGAGTCTGCCTTGCAGCACAAGGGGCACCGGTTCAATCCCTGGCCTGGGAAGTACCCACGTGCTGCAGAGCTGCTGGGCCAGTGTGTTCAATTGCAAGCCAGCACTCTGGAGCGCACACACCCAGAACTGGTGCTCTGCAACAAGAGAGGCCACTGCAATGGGAGGCCCACACAGGCTGAAGAATAAAGAGGGATGAAAATAAATAAATAAATAATAAAAGAGGCCAAAATTAAGAAAAAAAAAAAAAAACAGACACATTGAAATTGGATGCAGAATCAGGCAGTATGAGGAATGAGAGGTCACAAATAAATCTGAACTTTCTGCTTTGTGAAGCTGGATGGATAGGGCCTTCAAGCTTAGCAAATAAAGGCTGCTCACAGTCGCTACATTGCAAAACTTGAGGGGGCACCATCCACTTTTCAGTCAACAGCAGTGATGCCCCCGATGTTGTTTGTCCACAAGCAACAGCCTCATGTAACATATGATCCCTGGGAAGACAACTTGGCTCCCTAACCTGGACGAAGTCAAGTATTTACCATCCCTATCTACCATTTCCCCCTGGTATAGAGGGTTATGATCAGTGACTAACATGACAAAGCCCAATGCAATCAAATGTTTTGTGTTTAGTTACTGAAATAAAATTCCACCAAAATCTATCATCAACTTGGACCTTCAGAAAAATCTTGGGCAAAAAGAAAGAAGAAAGCCTCCATGTGCATATGACTCATGTTGGAAGCATGTTTTAGGGTCATTCACTCTTTCCCCAGGCTTCCCTTGTAGCTCATATGGTAAAGAATCTACCTGCAATGCAGGAGACCTAGGTTTGGTCCCTGGGTTGGGACGATACCCTGGAGAATGGGAAAGGCTACCTACTCCAGTATTCTTGTCCAGAGAATTCCATGGCTCATCCATGGGTTGCAAAGAGTTGGACACAACTGAGCAACTTTCACTCACTCTTTCCCTACTCATCACTGTTACCAATGCAATGCTCATGTAGCCCAACACATATGGTCTTCCAGTTGTGTGGTCTGCTGATAGGAAAAGCCTTGCATGCTGTTTCTTCAGGGCTTCTATACCAATAAGTCATGTTCCACAGAGTCTGACCAGAGACCCCAGACTGATTCACCCTTTGCAGCTTAAAAAGGCTAGACCAAGAGATAAAGACCTCACCAGGCCTCTTCTGGGGACTGAAAGGCAACCCACATGATGCTGTGGCTCGTAAAGAATGACTGGACACAGCCCTCCCTGGAGTTCCAGTTGACTAAAGCACACAGGGACTCTTTCCATCCACTAAGTGGCAACAGGTAGAGGTGTTTACACCTCAGAAAGGCACAGGAAACAGGCAATGCTGGGTGGAATCCAGGGGCCTTCACTTGCCATTCTGTGGACAGGTAAACTGTAGCCCCACCCCAAATCATGATCCACTGGCAAATCAGCCTCCATGAAGCCGGAGAACCTAGAGGAGCCAAACTCTGGGTTGATAAAGATGAAGTCTTCCTAAACCCAAGCATAATCATGCAAGTTAAGGAGTAGTTTATGTGTCATTCTGATGTCTGGTTGGAATGGTCTGTGTTAGAGATGCCGATAACTCCCTTTTTTTTGTGACAACTTGGCTCCTAACCTGGACGAAGTCAAGTATTTACCATCCCTATCTACCATTTCCCCCTGGTATAGAGGGTTATGATCAGTGACTAACATGACAAAGCCCAATGCAATCAAATGTTTTGTGTTTAGTTACTGAAATAAAATTCCACCAAAATCTATCATCAACTTGGACCTTCAGAAAAATCTTGGGCAAAAAGAAGAAAGCCTCCATGTGCATATGACTCATGTTGGAAGCATGTTTTAGGGTCATTCACTCTTTCCCCAGGCTTCCCTTGTAGCTCATATGGTAAAGAATCTACCTGCAATGCAGGAGACCTAGGTTTGGTCCCTGGGTTGGGACGATACCCTGGAGAATGGGAAAGGCTACCTACTCCAGTATTCTTGTCCAGAGAATTCCATGGCTCATCCATGGGTTGCAAAGAGTTGGACACAACTGAGCAACTTTCACTCACTCTTTCCCTACTCATCACTGTTACCAATGCAATGCTCATGTAGCCCAACACATATGGTCTTCCAGTTGTGTGGTCTGCTGATAGGAAAAGCCTTGCATGCTGTTTCTTCAGGGCTTCTATACCAATAAGTCATGTTCCACAGAGTCTGACCAGAGACCCGAGACTGATTCACCCTTTGCAGCTTAAAAAGGCTAGACCAAGAGATAAAGACCTCACCAGGCCTCTTCTGGGGACTGAAAGGCAACCCACATGATGCTGTGGCTCGTAAAGAATGACTGGACACAGCCCTCCCTGGAGTTCCAGTTGACTAAAGCACACAGGGACTCTTTCCATCCACTAAGTGGCAACAGGTAGAGGTGTTTACACCTCAGAAAGGCACAGGAAACAGGCAATGCTGGGTGGAATCCAGGGGCCTTCACTTGCCATTCTGTGGACAGGTAAACTGTAGCCCCACCCCAAATCATGATCCACTGGCAAATCAGCCTCCATGAAGCCGGAGAACCTAGAGGAGCCAAACTCTGGGTTGATAAAGATGAAGTCTTCCTAAACCCAAGCATAATCATGCAAGTTAAGGAGTAGTTTATGAGTCATTCTGATGTCTGGTTGGAATGGTCTGTGTTAGAATCCTGCTATGCCGATCACTAGCTGTGTAACCTTGGATGAGATTCTTAAGCTTTCTGTGCCTCAGTATTCTCATCTGTAAGATGAAGATGATAAGAACCATTTTTATCATAGAGGGCAATGTGACAACAGAAAGCCTTGGACATAGGGAGCACTTAACTTAGATCAGTGCTTCGCACGGTAAGGTAAGCACCTAATAAATGTTCAATATCATTATTCTGTTAGAACAGGAGTCTGACACTTACTGCTCTCAGGCCATCACCAGCAAGCTGACAGGTTGCAATTCCCTGCCTGCTTCTCTTAAGCTCCAGAGCTTGTGAGGTAACTGCCAAAGGAACATGGGTAAGATATGAACAGCACTTGTCATAAAAGGCTTATAGTAAGGAATAAGACTCCTGCCTTTGTGTGTGCTAAGTCACTCCAGTCATGTCCAACTCTTTACGACCCCATGGATTGTAGCCTTCCAGGCTCCTCTATCCATGGGATTCTCCAGGCAAGAATATTGGAATGGAGGCTACAGTTTTAACACTTAAAGAAATGGGCTGAATGTTTTTCATTCCTCTATATACTGTCTACTTGGACAGCTGTGTGGAGTCACAAAGTTTTTCACCTCTGTGGGCTTAGCTTACTTCAAAAATTCTCTGAGGTCCCTTCTAGCAATAACATTCTGAGCCTATGAATCCAGGCCTGCATGAAGCTGGCCAGGACACCTTCACATTTCTGTGTGAAGTTACTTCTTTTCCCTGAGGCTCTTACTCTTTTCTGTTGCAGCTCCTTTCTGATGATCACTGTTTCAGTAATGAAGTCAGAATAATCCTCCAAATTTACAAATGTTTTAGCGAAAATGAAAACTACTTCTAATGGAAAAAACACTTCCCAATGGGTATTTATAAAACACTACAATTTGTCTTTGAACTAGGTAACAGTCACTGTAATCCCACCCACCTCACTGAGAAGTCAAACGCTTATAAAGCACATTTTATAAGTAACAATATGCAGGCATTCTACCAAGGACTTCTATCTCTACAAGGTCCTACAACAAAGAATTACAGCATTCCAGGGTAGCAGAGAACTGTAAAATCCACCTCGTCTGACCACCTATCTGATACAGTAGTCCTGATGTCTGGTTGGAATGGTCTGTGTTAGAATCCTGCTATGCCGATCACTAGCTGTGTAACCTTGGATGAGATTCTTAAGCTTTCTGTGCCTCAGTATTCTCATCTGTAAGATGAAGATGATAAGAACCATTTTTATCATAGAGGGCAATGTGACAACAGAAAGCCTTGGACATAGGGAGCACTTAACTTAGATCAGTGCTTCACGGTAAGGTAAGCACCTAATAAATGTTCAATAACATTATTCTGTTAGAACAGGAGTCTGACACTTACTGCTCTCAGGCCATCACCAGCAAGCTGACAGGTTGCAATTCCCTGCCTGCTTCTCTTAAGCTCCAGAGCTTGTGAGGTAACTGCCAAAGGAACATGGGTAAGATATGAACAGCACTTGTCATAAAAGGCTTATAGTAAGGAATAAGACTCCTGCCTTTGTGTGTGCTAAGTCACTCCAGTCATGTCCAACTCTTTACGACCCCATGGATTGTAGCCTTCCAGGCTCCTCTATCCATGGGATTCTCCAGGCAAGAATATTGGAATGGAGGCTACAGTTTTAACACTTAAAGAAATGGGCTGAATGTTTTTCATTCCTCTATATACTGTCTACTTGGACAGCTGTGTGGAGTCACAAAGTTTTTCACCTCTGTGGGCTTAGCTTACTTCAAAAATTCTCTGAGGTCCCTTCTAGCAATAACATTCTGAGCCTATGAATCCAGGCCTGCATGAAGCTGGCCAGGACACCTTCACATTTCTGTGTGAAGTTACTTCTTTTCCCTGAGGCTCTTACTCTTTTCTGTTGCAGCTCCTTTCTGATGATCACTGTTTCAGTAATGAAGTCAGAATAATCCTCCAAATTTACAAATGTTTTAGCGAAAATGAAAACTACTTCTAATGGAAAAAACACTTCCCAATGGGTATTTATAAAACACTACAATTTGTCTTTGAACTAGGTAACAGTCACTGTAATCCCACCCACCTCACTGAGAAGTCAAACGCTTATAAAGCACATTTTATAAGTAACAATATGCAGGCATTCTACCAAGGACTTCTATCTCTACAAGGTCCTACAACAAAGAATTACAGCATTCCAGGGTAGCAGAGAACTGTAAAATCCACCTCGTCTGACCACCTATCTGATACAGTATCCCTGCCAGCACCACCTACTCTGTGTCTAAACACCTTCAGTGGTGGGGAACTCAATCTTCATAATCTGTTAGTTTTCTCATCTTTTCACCAAGAGACCAGACCCACACCTAGGTGCTGGTACTACAACGATGAACCAGACTGGAATGGTCTCTGTCCTCAAAGAGCTTATAGTCTAGATGGAAATACAGATGAATAAAGGAATACAGTAAGATATTAGATTGAGCTTAATTAATCTTTGTGCTTTCCTTTTCCATATTTCCTTGAAAAATGCCCTTCCCCAAGTCAGTGAAAGATTTTTATATATCTTTGATGAAAATGAGGAGTATTCCAGCAAAAATGCGAATAGACAGATCTGGTCAAAACTTATTTTGGGGCTATCCAATGTAGGCTCACAGAAGAAACAATTGTTTTGAAAGCTAAATCGTTTTCTTTTTTTTATTTTTATTTTAGCTTTTACTTTTACAGACTTTTGTTGTTTACAGATATGTATAATCTCAGATTAGTCATATGTAAGTCCCCCCCATCCCACCCCTCCAGGCCATTGTGCAGCGACCCTGCAGGATAAATCTCTTTTTTTTTTTGGCCACTTCTATTGATCTTTCATTTATTTATCTTTGATCTTTGGCCTGTGTGGGCCTCCCACCGCAGTGGCCTCTCTCATTGCAGAGCACTGGCTCTGGGTTCATGTGCTTCAGAGCTCCAGCTCAGTAGCTGGACACATCAATCCAGCTGCTCCGTGGCACACGGGATCTTCCCAGGCCAGAGATCGAACGGACGCCCCTTGCACTGCAAGGCAGTGTCCTTACCCACTGCACCACCAACGAAGCCCTAAATCATTTTTATTCATACAATCTGGACTGTGCCAAGAAAAGAAAAGGCTCTTGAAACTCAAGAGGCAGTCCCCAAGACAGTAAGGTAAACAATGTTTCTCAAACTTTGGTGCATATCAGAATCACCTGGAGGGCCTATGGAAACACAGGTTGCTGGTACCCACCCACAATTCTAATTCAATATGTCTGAGTACCTACACTACTAAAACCTTCCTCTGTGATGCTATTGCTAAGTGATCCAAGGACCACACTTTGAAAACCATTAGGTGTTGTGTTTAGACCTATTACAATGGATTGAAAAGAGAAAGATCCAGTCTAAGGTCTGGGGGAAACTAAATGACCTCCACCTGGCCTGGGAAGCAAGCTAGAGATGAAGTAGAAGGCTATACCTGGGAAAGGCTGGAGCTTGCTGAGAAAAGGGACTGGACTCAGGAAAATTAGGAAAAAGTGGAGTCAACATTGAGTAACTTTTCATAATCACTTACCACAAGCATCAGGAGGGTCAGCAGGGAGATAAGTTACAGCATATAAATCACCTGTTGCCGTTTAAGCAAGCCAGCACATGTCACTCATGAGAAGGATAACATTAGCTGTTTTTCCCACTGCTGTATGATTAGTACCCACTATTGACTGCTATGTGCAGGCCATCCTAAAATGGTCTAGAAGAAAGGCCCATACCCTGGGCCATCTACATTAGTTTCTTAGGTCTACCAGAATAAATCACCACAAATTGACTTAAAACAATAGAAATTTAATCTTACACTTTGTAGTCAAGGTATAGCAGGCCATGTTCCCTCTGAAGACTTGAGAAGGATCCTTCCTTAACTCTTCCAGTCGCTGGAGGTCTCAGGCATTCCTTGACTTGTGTAACACAATCCTAATTTCTGCCTCCATATTCACTTGGCTTTCTTCTCTGTGTGTATCTCTGTGTCCTCTCCTCATCTTAAAAAGACACCACCACTCACTGGATTTAGGGCCCACCTAATCTAGTATGAGAGCTTCTCAGGTAGCTCAGTGGTAAAGAATCCACCTGCCAAGCAAGAGACACAGGTTCAATTCCTGGGTCAAGAAGATCCCCTGGAGAATGAAATGGCAGTATTCTGGTATTCTTGACTGGGAAATCGCATGCACAGAGGAGTCTGATTGGCTAAAAGGGCTGAACATGAAGTGACTAAACAACAATAACAACAAATCCAGTACGACCCCATTTTAACTAATTGTCCGGGACCGCGGGTCGGCCCGGCCACATCCTATAGCTTTGCCTGTCCAGGACCGCAGGTCGGCCCGGCCGCATCCTAAGCCTCCCAAGCATGAATGCTACAATGTAACATTTGAGATAGCGCTTGGCGGAGCTCCCAGCATGAGAATATCATCATCCTGACTGGGACTGTGAGAACCTTAACCACGCCTTACGACCTTCAGTTTGAGAACATCGCCACAGGCTTCCAAAGATGGCGCCTAGCGGGAGCAGGAGGGGCGCGGTCTTGCGCTGTCTGGGACGTGTGCTCATTGCCGTGATTGGCTGAGTGAAGTTTCCGTGCTCGTGATCAGTACATGCTCCTCATAGACTCTTACCATTATGTAATCTCGTACATAGTTGACCTTTAACATGATTGGTCTATTGTTGGGCTCTTCCGCCTTTTGTACAGTATAAATATTTCTCCCTTTCAACAATAAACGAGACTTGATCAGACTCCTGTCTTGTCTCCATTTCTCGTGTCTCTTGTCCTCTTCATTCCCTCCCCTTTAGGGTCTGCGTTGAGGAATCCTAGGTCTTCGCTGACGAATCCTGCGGGTCGGGACAAGTGGCGCCCAACGTGGGGCCTGAAGCAGGGGTCCCCGTGAAGAAGCGGTGCCAGGGCGGCGACAAAACAGAGAAGAGTGAATTGCCTCTCAGCTGCTGCGGGAACCTGCCGCGCCAGGATTGAGGTAAAGATAGGCACCAAATAGGAGACAAGCATAAAAAATTTGCAAAATGGGACAAGAATTGAGTCAACATGATGTGTATGTAAAACAATTAGAAAGAGCTTTAAAGGCACGAGGAGTAAAGGTGAAAAGTCAAGATTTGTTTAAATTTTTTGATTTTGTTAAAGATGTCTGCCCCTGGTTTCCACAAAAAGGAACTATTACTTTAAGCAGGTAGAAGCGGGTAAGAAATGCACTGCGGGATTTTTATGACGCTTTTGGACCAGAGAAAGTTCCCGTGACTGCTTTCAGTTACTGGAATCTAGTTAAAAAACTTATAGATACTAGAGATAGACCTCCAGAAATAACAATTGCTATTGCTCATACAGAAAAAATCTTAAAGACTAGTTCTCAAACAGATCTTAGGAAGTCTCCCTTAGAAGAAGAGACAGATTTAATATCTTTAGAGAGTGATGATGAGGAGCCTGCTGCCACTCCTGTTAAGAAAAAACAAGAGGTTATAGGAGAACCCCCTGAGACAGAACTAAAGAGAAAGGTTCCAAAAATATATCCCAAGTTACAAATAGAGAGTGAAAATCAAGATAAGCATGGTCCTGGCCCTTTAAAAGTTGGTTGAGATAACTTAAAAAAAGAGGTCGTAAAAAGTCATGGGTTGGACCAGCTTCCGCCATTTTCATGCCCTCCCCCCTACAAAATGGCCTCCGCGCCTACAGTCATGGCGGCCGTGGGTGAGAGAGAAAATATTAATCCTAGAGAGAAACTGAGAGATAAGATTGCCTTATTAGAAGAACAAATAAAGCTTGAAAAATTACATCAGTCATTAATTACTAAATTACAAAGATTAAAAACTAGAAACGAGCGGGTTGATGACGTAGTGAAAAAAAGTCCTACCGCACGTCAACACCAGCAGCCTGGTAAACATGTCCCTAAAGACAAGATGGCTGCTTACCCAAAAGAGAGAGATTATGACTGTAAAGTTGCCTTTCCGGTCACAGAGACCACAGACAATCAGAGAACGATATAGAGACATCATAGGGGTTTTGATTTTGCTATCATAAAAGAATTGAAAACTACAGTCTCCCAATATGGAGCCACTGCGCCCTATACCATCGCCATATTAAAATCTGTGACAGACACTTGGCTTACACCTGGAGACTGGAATACTTTAGTCAGAACAGTTCTCACAGGGGGTGATCATCTGTTATAGAAATCAAAATACTTCGAGGCGTGTAAAGAAACAACACAAAAAAATTTCCAGACAAGAAATGGGTAGACTCTCGATATGTTGACAAGTTCTGGTCACTATGATAATGGTGATGCACAAATGCAATACGATGCTAGATTATTTACACAGATTCAGACAGCTGCCACTAAAGCTTAGAAAAAACTCCCAACAAAAAGAGATCTAGGAGCCTCACTTACAAGGGTAAAACAGAGATCGGATGAGCCATTTGCAGACTTTGTACACAGACTTATCACAACGGCAGGCAAGATTTTTGGAAGCGCTGATGCGAGACTAGATTATGTAAAACAGTTGGCCTATGAAAATGCCAATACAGCCTGTCAAGCTACAATTAGGCCTTATAGAAAAAAGACTGACTTGACGGGATATATACGTCTTTGTACAGATATTGGACCATCATATCAACAAGGTTTGGCCATGGCAACAGCGTTTAGTAGAAAAACAGTCAAAGACTTTCTAGCTGAGCGAGATAGAAATAAAAGGGGGTGCTTTAAATGTGGAAGGCCAAGACACTTTGCTCAAAATTACAACAATGTAGCTCAAAATAGTAATAAAAAGGCTGACGAGAAAGCCCCTGGCCTCTGTCCTAGATACAAAAGAGGAAAACACTAGATGAATCAATGTAAATCTAAGACTGATGTTCAAGAAAATCCTCTAACACCCCAACAGGGAAACGAGAAGAGGGGCCAGCCTCAGGCCCCGAGACAAACATATGAGACAGTCAGCTTTGTTCCAGCTCAGAACAACAACAACCCCTTTCAGGACTTAATAGAGCAATCCCAGGCAGCACAGGATTGGACCTCTGTGCCGCCACCCACACAATATTGACTCCAGAAATGGGGCCTCAAGCCTTGCCTACAGGGGTCTATGGTCCCCTGCCTCCTAAAACTTTTGAGTTACTCCTAGGGCATAAAAATGTCACCATAAAGGGTCTCCAAGTCTTCCCAAGAGTTATTAATAACGATTATACAGGGGAGATTAAAATTATGGCCCAGGCTAATGAGAGTATTACAACTATTGATCAAGAAAAAAAAATAGCTCAATTGATATTAATACCTTTGATTACAACCGATCATATAACACAGTCAAAAAAAAGAGAAGCCAAGAATTTTAAATCCTCAGATACATATTGGGTACAACAGATCACCAATAATAAGCCTTCGTTGACTCTCTGGTTAGATGAGAAATTATTCAATGGGCTAATAGATACAAGAGCTGATATAACCATTATCAGAAAAAAAGATTGGCCATCTAATTGGCCTACTTCAAAAACCATGACAAATTTAAGAGACATTAGACAGAGTACCAACCCCAGACAAAGTTCCAAATATCTCACTTAAAAAGATAAAAAAAATAATTCTAGATTGATTAAACCGTTTGTTATTGCTCGCCTGCCTGTAAATTTATGGGGTCGAGATTTGCTGTCACAAATGAAAATAATTATGTGTAGCCCAAATGACGTAGTTACAATACAGATGCTAGCCCAAAGATATACCCCTGAAAAAGGTCTAAAAAAAAGAGAAGATGAGATAGTAGAACCTGTCCAGACTGTATACAAAATAGATCGTAGAGATTTAAAAAGTTTTTAATGGCGACCATTGACTTGCCTGTACCCCAGAGATGCACAGATCCTATAACTTAAAAGTCCTCGTCGCCTGTCTGAGTTGCTCAATGGCCGCTAACCACTAAAAAATTACAAGCCGCCCAGCAATTAGTACAAAAACAGCTAGAGGCTAGACATATAATAGAGAACATTTCCCCTTGAAATACTCCTATCTTTGTTGTAAAAAAAAAATCTGGTAAATAGAGGCTCTTACAAGATCTGAGAGCCATTAATGCCACCATGGTAGTAATGGGTGCCTTACAACCAAAATTGCCCTCTCCAGTGGCTGTCCCTAGAGGCTACTTTAAAATTATTCTAGATCTTAAAGATTGTTTCTTTACTATACCATTACATCCTAATGATCAGGAACGGTTTACATTTAGTTTGCCTTCCGTAAATTTCCGAGAGCCCATGAGACGCTATCAATGAAAAGTGTTGCCTCAAGACATGGCCAATAGTCCAACGTTGTGTCAAAAGTTTGTAGCAACAGCGATACGGCCTATACAAAAAACCTAAAAACAGATGTATATAATCCATTATATAGATGATATCCTAATAGCGGGACATATAAAAACAAAAGTTTTACAATGTTTCCATCAGCTTAAAAATAGTTTGAATGCTGCTAGACTACAAATAACACCAGAAAAAGTACAATTAAAAGACCCTTATACTTATTTAGGTTTTAAACTCCAGGGGCCAAAAGTTATTAATCAAAAAACAACCATTCGTAAAGACCAATTACAAACGCTCAATGATTTCCAAAAACTCTTAAGAGATATAAATTAGTTTCGTCCATATTTAAAAATACCTACTGGTAACTTACAGCCTTTATTTGATATATATTAAAAAGAGATCCAAATCCAAAATCCCCTCGATCCTTGACTCCAAAAGCTCTAGATGCCCTTACTAAAGTAAAAACAACAATTGCTAATCAATTTGTGACATATATAGATTATAACAAATCTTTAACCTTTATAACCTTTAATACAAAGTTAACCCCTACAGGCCTTTTCTGACAAGATAATCCTATCATGTGGGTTCATCTCCACTCTTCCCCCAAAAGAATCTTAGTACCATATTATGATGCTCTTGCTGATCTAATTATCCTAAAAAGAAAACAGAGTAAAAAGTATTTTGGGTTTAAACCATCAACGATAATTCAACCTTACACCCGAGATCAAATTACTTGACTCTTACAAAACAGTGACTCTTGGCTTCTCACATTAGCTTCTTTTACAAGAAATCTAGATAATCATTATCCACCCAATAAGTTTATTCAATTTAGTAGATTACATGCCTTTGTTTTTCCACGTGTTGTCAACAAAAAACCATTAAACGACGCCTTAATAGTATTCACTGACAGATCTTCTTCAAGAATTACTACTTATACTTTTAAAGATACAATAATAAAGTTTAAAACTAAATATAGTTCAACACAATTAGTTAAATTACAGACTATAATTACTGTTCTGTGTGCCTTCCCAAAACAACCTATCAATATATATACTGATAGTGCTTATGTAGCTCATTCGGTGCCTCTTTTAGAGACGGTTGCCCAGATTAAATCAATATCAAAAACTGCCATGTTATTTTTACAATGTCAACAAATCATTCGACAAAGGACACATCCTTTCTTTTTGGGTCATGTCAGAACTCATTCTGGTCTTCCAAGACCATTGGCCAAAGATAATGCCATAACTGACATGGCTACCAAACTGGTCACGACTGTGATGGTAGATAATTTACAACGAACACAAAATACTCATGCCTTACATCATTGTAATGCTCAGACTTTAAGACTTTTACATAAAATCACCAAAAAACAAGCTCGCCAAATTGTTAAGAGTTATACTACCTGTATTCAACATTTACCTGTACCTCACCTTGGTGTAAACCCAAGAGGTCTTCTACCTAATGTGTTATGACAGATAGATGTTACCCATTATAATGACTTTAGTACTATGAAATATGTTCATGTCTATATTGATACTTTCAGTGGCTTTCTTATGGGCTCACTTCAATCCAGAAAAGCTGTTAAACATGTTAAGACACACCTTTTACACTGTTTTGCCCTAACAGACATACCCTCACAAATCAAAACAGATAATGGCCCCAGATATACTTCCAAGACTTTTCAAGATTTCTGTAATACTTTACACATTCAACATACCACAGGTATCCCCTATAACCCTCAAGGCCAAGACATGGTAAAACGTACTCATCTATCCATTAAAATTACCATTAAAAAAATAAAAAAGGGAGATTGGTACCCTACCAAGGGTACCCCCAGAAACATACTAAATCATGCCCTTTTTATTTTAAATTACCAAGGGTACCCCCAGAAACATACTAAATCATGCCCTTTTTATTTTAAATTTTTTAAATTTAGACGCTCAAGGAAAATCTGCAGCTGATCGATTCTGGCATTCAACAACAAATACAAATTTTGCCATGGTCAGATAGAAAGATCCTCTTGACAATTCCTGGCATGGTCCAGATCCAGTGTTAATCTGGGGACGAGGATCAGTTTGCGTGTTTGCGCGTGAATATGATGCCGCCGATGGCTACCTGAACCTCTTGTGAGACAAATGAATAATTAATAAACCAGGGAAAAAGTGTCTCCCTGAGAAGCTCTCTCTTCTCTTTTCTACAGAATGCTCGTCGTCAAGATGTTGGCCTTATTCCTGATGCTATATAGACGACTGACAGAAACAGAAACAGGTTTTGGCGACCCGTCAGATGTTCGCAAGATATTGCAAGAACGGTATGGACGACCCTGTCAATGCTTAGGGGGATATAGCCTTCCTAAGTTAGGTCAATATATCACCACGATAAATTGCGGAGGTCATAAAACATACCTCCTAGCCGATAACCGATGGGTATGTAGTCCCAGTCCTAAAGTAGATACAACTCACCCGAGCCTCTTATGTAGCTACTGCAAACAGGTGCATATCACAGTACATAGCTCCTGCTATATTCAATACAAACTGTGCCGATTTGGCAGTGAAACTGTTTTCAGTGCTACCTTAGCGCGCGGCCCTATTAAAGAGATAAAGGGCCCGGGAAGATTGGTTATAGCAAGATGTCCTGACAAAGAGAGAGATCAAATATGCTGGCGAATGAAAGCTCCCATACATGTGTCAGATGGAGGAGGACCACAAGATTTGTATCGAGAAGAGACAATAAAGGGTCAGATAAAAAGGCTCCGACAAGAACTCCCGCCTGAACTAAAATATCACCCTATAGCACTACCAAAGGTGAGAAGAAAATTGCAACTTAATCCACAGACTTTAGATATTTTAAATGCTACCTATAGGTTACTGAACGATACCCAACCAGACTTAGCTAAGGACTGCTGGCTCTGCTTACATCAGGGAGTCCCTCGTCCTGTTGCTATGCCCTATTTCAGCCACACCAACATAAGCCTCTATACTAATCGCTTGACATGTATACCTACTCTTCCCATTACTGTATCCTTGATACTGAATGCTGATAATTGCACATCTGTTTTTAAATCAAGAAAGAATAATGGTTATGATATAGACGTAAGGATCATAAGAAATAAATGTGCCACGGTAATAAACATCACTGACGCCTTGTGTACAACCAATGGTGCAGTCTTTGTGTGCGAAAATAGTCTTACATATACGTATTTGCATCAAAATTAGACGGGACAATGTTTATTGACCTATCTCCTTCCAGATGTAGATATAATCACAGGAGGTCAAGAAGTTCCTATCCCTAGTATTGATCACTTTCTCTATAGACCAAAGCGCACAGTATTGTTTGCCCCTTTGTTAACAGTTTTGGGTATTACAACTGCAGTAGCCACAGGGTCAACAGGTATGGACATCTCTCTTACTCGATATGCCAAGCTGTCCCAACAACTAATTTCCGATGTGCAAGCTATATCAAAAACTATACAAGATATCCAAGACCAGGTTGACTCCTTAACGGAGGTGGTATTACAAAATAGAAAAAGTCTAGACTTAGTAACTACAGAACAGGGAGGTATCTGTTTGGCTCTACAAGAAAAATGCTGTTTCTATGTCAATAAGTCTGACATAGTCAGAGACAAGGTAAAACAACTACAAGAAAAACTTAAACAACGAAGACGTGACCTCGCTGCCAACCCCTTCCTGACGAGATAGAATAGACTGTTGCCTTACCTTATGCCCTTACTTGGACCTTTGATCACCCTACTTCTTCTATTTGCTTTTAGACCCATGCTGTTTAATAAGCTTATAACATTCATTAAACAACACATTGAGGCTATTTTGGCAAAGCCAATTCAGGTCCATTATCATCGCCTTGAGATGACAGAACAAGGTGAAACATCTCTTTCTACTAGTAGAGAACAATCACCTCCCCTGTGAGCTGAACTGGTCAGCCAGAGACGGGTAAGAAGACATCATTGCAGAGCAAACCTAAGACAGGAGGGCTGCCATGGCTGCTGCCTTATCCCATGACGGGTAATGCCTGCTAATGTTGTGTCCCGACCTAAGACAGGCGCAGTTCGAGGGGTTTCTCTTGGCTTTGAATAAAAGGGGACCTGTCCGGGACCGCTGGTCGGCCCGGCCACATCCTATAGCTTTGCCTGTCCAGGACCGCAGGTCGGCCCAGCCGCATCCTAAGCCTCCCAAGCATGAATGCTACAATGTAACATTTGAGATAGCGCTTGGCGGAGCTCCCAGCATGAGAATATCATCATCCTGACTGGGACTGTGAGAACCTTAACCACGCCTTACGACCTTCAGTTTGAGAACATCGCCACAGGCTTCCAAAGATGGCGCCTAGCGGGAGCAGGAGGCGCGGTCTTGCGCTGTCTGGGACGTGTGCTCATTGCCGTGATTGGCTGAGTGAAGTTTCCGTGCTCGTGATCAGTACATGCTCCTCATAGACTCTTACCATTATGTAATCTCGTACATAGTTGACCTTTAACATGATTGGTCTATTGTTGGGCTCTTCCGCCTTTTGTACAGTATAAATATTGCTCACTTTCAACAATAAAACGAGACTTGATCAGACTCCTGTCTTGTCTCCATTTCTCGTGTCTCTTGTCCTCTTCATTCCCACTCCCCCCCTTTAGGGTCTGCGTTGAGGAATCCTAGGTCTTCGCTGACGAATCCTGCGGGTCGGGACAACTAATTATACCAGTAAAGACTCTATTTCCAGATAACATCACATTCTAAGGTTCTAGGTGCACATTTTTGAGTGATACTATTCAATCTACTGTACCATTCAAACCACCATTATTGAACTTCTCCCTTTTTAACAGTGCAGGACATTCACTGAGCCCCTGAAATAGGTGAAATTCTTGACATATAGAGAAATGCCTGAGTGACAGGGAAATCCCCTGAGTCTGCATTTGGGTGGGAGTGGTTGGTGGTAAATCTTACCTATTACACAATTATGATAGAATTTAATAGGTTATGATGAGGAAATATGGGGTGTCATGGAAATATAAAATGCAGACACCAAACACAGACTTGAGTGCTAAGCAATATTTCCCAAAGTTTGGAATGTCTAAGGTGAAACCTGAAGGACAAGCAGGAAACGGTCTAGTGAAGATCGGGAAAAAATAAAACAAAAATTTGGACGCAGTTCGAGGGTTTCTCTTGGCTTTGAATAAAAGGGACCTGTCCGGGACCGCGGTCGGCCCGGCCACATCCTATAGCTTTGCCTGTCCAGGACCGCAGGTCGGCCCAGCCGCATCCTAAGCCTCCCAAGCATGAATGCTACAATGTAACATTTGAGATAGCGCTTGGCGGAGCTCCCAGCATGAGAATATCATCATCCTGACTGGGACTGTGAGAACCTTAACCACGCCTTACGACCTTCAGTTTGAGAACATCGCCACAGGCTTCCAAAGATGGCGCCTAGCGGGAGCAGGAGGCGCGGTCTTGCGCTGTCTGGGACGTGTGCTCATTGCCGTGATTGGCTGAGTGAAGTTTCCGTGCTCGTGATCAGTACATGCTCCTCATAGACTCTTACCATTATGTAATCTCGTACATAGTTGACCTTTAACATGATTGGTCTATTGTTGGGCTCTTCCGCCTTTTGTACAGTATAAATATTGCTCACTTTCAACAATAAAACGAGACTTGATCAGACTCCTGTCTTGTCTCCATTTCTCGTGTCTCTTGTCCTCTTCATTCCCACTCCCCCCCTTTAGGGTCTGCGTTGAGGAATCCTAGGTCTTCGCTGACGAATCCTGCGGGTCGGGACAACTAATTATACCAGTAAAGACTCTATTTCCAGATAACATCACATTCTAAGGTTCTAGGTGCACATTTTTGAGTGATACTATTCAATCTACTGTACCATTCAAACCACCATTATTGAACTTCTCCCTTTTTAACAGTGCAGGACATTCACTGAGCCCCTGAAATAGGTGAAATTCTTGACATATAGAGAAATGCCTGAGTGACAGGGAAATCCCCTGAGTCTGCATTTGGGTGGGAGTGGTTGGTGGTAAATCTTACCTATTACACAATTATGATAGAATTTAATAGGTTATGATGAGGAAATATGGGGTGTCATGGAAATATAAAATGCAGACACCAAACACAGACTTGAGTGCTAAGCAATATTTCCCAAAGTTTGGAATGTCTAAGGTGAAACCTGAAGGACAAGCAGGAAATGGTCTAGTGAAGATCTGGTGGGAAAATAAACACTGCAGAAGAGTGTTCCAGACAAAGGGAATACAAGGACAACTGCTCAGAAGTGAGACAAAAATGATTCATTACAGGGGAACAATGATATTCAAAATGACTGTTCTAAAGTGGTGTGAGGGACTGGGATTGAGAGAGTATCTGCGCCTGAAGTCTGAGCCCATGTCTTTTTTTTTTTTTAGACTTTTTTGGCGGGGGTTGGGTGGGCCACTTTCTGTTGGTCTTTCATTATCTATTTTCATCCATCTTTCTTCTTTGGTCCGTGTGGGCCTCCCATTGCAGTGGCCTCTGCTGTCGCAGAGCACCGGCTCTGGGCGCATGTGCTCCAGAGCACTGACTAGGTAATTGGACACATGGGTCCAGCCGCTCCACAGCACGTGGGATCTTCCCAGGCCAGGGATCGAACTGGTGCCCCTTGCACTGCAAGGCGGTGTCCTTACCCACTGGACCACCAGGGAAGCCCTGAGCCCATGTTTTTTATCTCTTAAAGCTACCAATAAAAACCCTGACCATTCTTCACCTTGGAAGTTGTTAGGCATTTAAAGACAGGTATATTGCTATCACTAAATTTCCTGCTTTTCAGGCTGTGTCTGGGGGTGCTAATAAGTCACTTCAGTTGTGTCTAATTCTTTGCAGCCTTGTAGACTATAGCCTGCCAGGCTTCTCTGTCTGTGGGGATTCTCCAGGCAAGAATCCTGGAGTGGGGTGTCATGCCCTCCTCCAGGGTATCTTCCCAACCCAGGGAGTGAACTTGAGTTTCCTGCATTTCAGGCAGATTCTTTAACACCTGAGCCACCAGGGAAGCCCTTTCTCCACATTAAATATACTTAATTTCTCCAAAAAGTTCTCATATACTCTGGAGTCTCATCTCATCACTAACTATCCTGGTTAAAATCCTCTAAACCCACTCCAACTTGTCTATATTTCCTTAAGTAAAACCCTGAAATGAAAGAAAATACTCTAACCTAATACCATAGGACCAACACTTTGACCTCAATGATCAATGTTTTACTGAGCATCTTTCTTTCCTAGATCTAGGCATCAAGTTGGAACAGGCATCTGAGGCAAAGATTATTAACTGAGTCTCAACATCTACTATTACTCCCTTCTTCTTAGTGATATATCCCCCAACCCACCTACCCAGTATTAGCTGAGCACATGGTTGCCCAGCTGGAGGCTAACATCCCTGCCTTCCTTGTAGCTGAGTACAGTCTTTTTTAACAAACCACTTATTCTTGTCTTCCTTACCCCCCCTGCCCTGCTGGCTGAGAACAGGGACAACTATAGCAGCTTTGTGGCCAGAGATGGAACCACCATGTTGAAAACAGCAGAGCAGACCAGCCCACCTGTGTCTCTGGATGATTTCTTGAGGCAGAGAGCGGTCTACCTACAATAAATGGCCCACCCACCTCTGGAATATTAGATGAAGTAGAAAGAAACTTCTGGAATCTTTTGCGTGATTGTAACTAATGCAAGATCCATCCTCATGTGGATTGATACAGAACGCATTCAGTATTGGTGTTCATCCACCCATCCATCCATTCAGTAAATACAGTGAATGTCTACTAGGTACTAGATGCTATACATTCTGAATCTTATACATGGTGGTATCAATTTTTCTGAAATGAGCAGTGCATTGCTGTTTACAATCATTAGTGTTGCAATACTAAGGGAAGGGACTCTTGGTTCTATGTTAGTCTTTTCAGCTCCTTCTTAAGTCTTTATAAGACTTGCTACTCTGTGACAGCTGCCTTATCTGGGGTATCCCCTTCAATTCTTTATGAGGAAGATTGTTTATGACTTTATGAGGGAGATTCCTTATGACTTTATGAGGAAGACTGTTGTTATTCTCATTTGACAAATTAAAAAATTAAACCTTTTCTTAAAAACTGACTTTACTTTCCTAAAGACTGAGTAAATAATATAATCTTGAGAGACTGGGAGAGATTTCTAGCATTTTCTAAGCAATAAAGAGTGACAGAACAAGATCTTTATCAAAAACCTTTCAACGCTGCTCTAAGCTAACTTCTTGAATTCAATCTATTGAACAATAGCCTCCTGCTCTGTGGGATAAAAACATGGCTTCCTGGTCAAATAAGTTTGAGAAATACTGCACAGAAAGGAGGTTCATACTATGCATTTAAACACTGACAAATATTTCTACAAAGACACAGAAAAGAGACCTGCCCAAGTTGATTTAACACAATGTTTTCCAAATAAACTTGGTTATGAGACTCCGTTTTCAAATCATGCTATTAACTTCTTTCAGAACTTTGAGAAAGAGCTGCACTAGTCATAAATGCATTGCAGTGAGACAGGAGGAATCTTCCTGTTTTACCTGTTTTAATTCCTCATTGTGCCAAGTATTACACCTGACTGATGATATCCACCCAAGAGAAATTATATTCCTTTTTTATGTATATCTTTTGCCTCTAAGTCATCGTTTATTTTTCATCAATCTTTATTCTTTGTCATGTATCGGCCCTCCCATTGCAGTGGCCTCTTTCATGCAGAGCACTGGCTCATAATTGGATGTCCGGGACCACGGGGCGGCCAGGCCACATCCTATAGCCTCCTATACGTGAATGCTGCAATGCGCCACTTAAGATGGCGCCTAGCGGAGCTTCTCACGCATGAGCCCTGGCCGCACTTTGCAGCCTCCAGTTTAGGAGCATCGTCATGTTTTCACAAAGATGGCACCTGGTGGATGTAGGGAGGTGTGGTTTAAGGTGTGTGCATATTGCTCTGATAGGTTGTTCCTAGTTTCCGTGCTCGTGATCAGTGCATGCTTCCCTTGCATTCCTATGGTGTCAGAAGTGCATCTGACCTTTTACATGATTGTCTTATAAGTAGCTCCTTCCTGTTTCTGTATAGTATAAATACCCCCTTGTTTCCACAATAAAACGAGACTTGATCAGACTCCTGTCTTGTCTCCATTTCTCATGTCTCTTGTCCTCTCAATTCCCACTCCCCCACTTTAGGGCCTGCGTTGACGAATCCTAGGTCTGCGCTGACAAAGCCCGCGGGTTGGGACAATTGGACACACTGGTTCAGCCATTCCTCGGCATGTGGGATCTTCCCAGGCCAGGGATCAAACCACTGCCCCTTGCATTGCAAGGCAGACTCTTTACCCACTGGACCACCAGGGAAGCTCTGGGAAATTATATTCTTTTAAAGTTCAAATAATGCTTTACAAAATGGAGGAATTTCAGGCAATACCAGAGAAAATCATTTTTCTTTGAGAACTTCTTAGATTCTGCAAACTCTACCTGGAATGCTGCCACTGTATCTGTTCTGCTGACCTTCTAAGGAGAGAGGACAGGATTTACTATTAGGAGCTTAAGAACTTAGAAACAAAAGTGACTTCTTCATGAGACAGGCAATATGCTAGTCTCATAATTCAAGGAGTTTGAATTTCACGAATCAATGTTACAGCAAGCATGACTCAGCTGTGTGATACAGTTCAGCCAAACTTGGGAAATGGGAATTGATTCTTTCATGCGTGAAGAAATTGAGTTAAGGGGACAATGAAAGGTCATCTTGTTAAGGAAACTCCCAAGCAGGTTGTAAATCTTCTGTTTCAAAAGGAACTTTCTGGATATAGTATTCAGTCGTTATATACAAATTTTAAAAAGAAAGTTCAAGACAAACAACTGTAAAAACAAGCTGCTCTAGAGTATGTAGACAGGCAGAAAAAGTGAGGTTGTCAAGGAGCTGATGGTTGGGGAGGGTGGGAAGCTGGTGAGTGCCCTCTGTCCCCTCCACCCTTCCAGAAATGATTGCAGCACAAATGCATGCTCATTAAGCAGCAAGCCTAATGAAGGGCAGACATTTCTGGCCCTGTTTGCAATGCTGGGGACCTTGCTCCAGTGTTGTCATGGGGAAATTATTGTCATCCTCCTGGCAACAGGTTACCTAGGTGAACTCCAAACAGCCTGTCCTGGCCCAGTAAGGAGTGGGCCTGGTGCTGTATGGTGTTCTCAGGCTGCCCTGCCTGCCCTCTCCTTTCACTTTCTCATTCCCTCAGCCACACTACTGCCTTTAAGAGAGGCAACAATTCATTCTTGCTCACAAAGATACTACAGGTTATCTGCATGAGGGAGGGTGAGGAGTGAGGTAGTGTTCTTGGCCGTTTTTAACTTCTGACCTTCAAAGTTTGAAAGTATGGCTATTCATAGGCAGTCATGCCCATTCCCATCAACCTACAACTAAAATGAGAAGGGCTCTCAAAAGAAACACACCTTTCTACCTAATTTTACTGAGCACCTCAGTACCATAATTAAAACAAATTGCAATCCTAGGAAATACCTTCAGTGATGATCAAAGTTTTATACCACAAAGTGAAATGAAGCCCTAAGTCAATTAACCTGTTAATTTGATCAATTAACTGAAGATAGATAAATGAAACTATTCAGTCCAAGCAAATCCGCAATTGTTCATAAGGTTGTCAGATTTACCAGACAAATAGTCAGCAATGCAAAGGGTTTTTGCTCAAATTGAAATGTCATCTCAACTCCATGTTCTTCCTATGTTGACAAAGCTTTCAGGTGTGGAAAACAGACAGAATGTGATAATTCCAGGGTTTACTCCACTGCACTACCCCTGCTAAAGGTGCTGACCCAGGTTCCAACTAGCATCTCTCCTTCAGGGACCCAGGTAGCCCAGGGCTAAATGGGGATCATTGTCCACACTGCTTAGGGTAAAGTTTGAACCTGAAATATCAGAATCTGTTCAGACCTATCCTAGAAGGATCCAAGGGGTCCTCCCCTGGGCCCCCTGTCCTTTGGTAAAGTGCCCTAAGTTCCCTTCCCTCACTGAACCAGATTTAGGAGGATAAGGTTAAGGGACTGAGCAATCCTTCCCTCATCCTATCCTTGGTGTCTGTATCTAATTCCAAGAAATTCAGGTACATAATACAGTACTATGATCATCTAATGTAAAAACTTACTGACTGGAAAAAATTGCCTTGGTGACAAGGAGATGTAGAAGAAAGCGCAGTGACTGATAAGTCAGAAGACCTGTGTCTGAAAGCAATGGGCTATGTGATCTTGAGCAAGTCACTTCACCTTGGTGGGCTTCCATTGCTGCATCTGTTCACTATCTGTAGGTTACATAGCATGCTGTTAAAGTGGGATCAGAAAAGCACCAGAAACAATGTTTCTCTGGCTTTAACTCATTGCAAAATCCTCTTCCCAGCCTAATTTTGGGAGTCTCCAAACAGTATCTCATGTGGGTTCAAAATAAGTCCTCTCCATTGCAACGTTACAAAACACTGTGAAGAAATGTATAGAACTCAGAGAAATGAAAATACTTGCTTCAAACCACATAACTAATGTGTTGTAAGCATGAGTTAGAACACAGATCTGACTTTAGAAGGCTTTGTTCTTTCTAGAATATCTAACCAGTAGGTTGGAAAGAAAACTCGTTGATTTTTAAAGTATTTTTATAATGAAAACTTGTATTTCTTCATAGCATGACTTCTTTCCATAGTAGTCAGGACACATGACTCTAACCTTATCTCTTCTCCTAACTAGCCAAGTGGCCCTGAATAAGTCACATCTCCTCTGAGATTCTATTACCTCTATGTATTGGAGGCGTTGGACTTTGATCGTTCCTCCCAGAAGTTTAGCTTGTTAAAAAAACAGCTTTCCAGGTCTTTCTCCTGACCAAGTGAATGTGGCTTTCTGAGGTTGAGCACAGAAATGCATATTTTAACAAGCTCCTGACATCTCTCCTTCAGGGACCCAGGTAGCCCAGGGCTAAATGGGTATCATTGTCCACACTGCTTAGGGTAAAGTTTGAACCTGAAATATCAGAATCTGTTCAGACCTATCCTAGAAGGATCCAAGGGGTCCTCCCCTGGGCCCCCTGTCCTTTGGTAAAGTGCCCTAAGTTCCCTTCCCTCACTGAACCAGATTTAGGAGGATAAGGTTAAGGGACTGAGCAATCCTTCCCTCATCCTATCCTTGGTGTCTGTATCTAATTCCAAGAAATTCAGGTACATAATACAGTACTATGATCATCTAATGTAAAAACTTACTGACTGGAAAAAATTGCCTTGGTGACAAGGAGATGTAGAAGAAAGCGCAGTGACTGATAAGTCAGAAGACCTGTGTCTGAAAGCAATGGGCTATGTGATCTTGAGCAAGTCACTTCACCTTGGTGGGCTTCCATTGCTGCATCTGTTCACTATCTGTAGGTTACATAGCATGCTGTTAAAGTGGGATCAGAAAAGCACCAGAAACAATGTTTCTCTGGCTTTAACTCATTGCAAAATCCTCTTCCCAGCCTAATTTTGGGAGTCTCCAAACAGTATCTCATGTGGGTTCAAAATAAGTCCTCTCCATTGCAACGTTACAAAACACTGTGAAGAAATGTATAGAACTCAGAGAAATGAAAATACTTGCTTCAAACCACATAACTAATGTGTTGTAAGCATGAGTTAGAACACAGATCTGACTTTAGAAGGCTTTGTTCTTTCTAGAATATCTAACCAGTAGGTTGGAAAGAAAACTCGTTGATTTTTAAAGTATTTTTATAATGAAAACTTGTATTTCTTCATAGCATGACTTCTTTCCATAGTAGTCAGGACACATGACTCTAACCTTATCTCTTCTCCTAACTAGCCAAGTGGCCCTGAATAAGTCACATCTCCTCTGAGATTCTATTACCTCTATGTATTGGAGGCGTTGGACTTTGATCGTTCCTCCCAGAAGTTTAGCTTGTTAAAAAAACAGCTTTCCAGGTCTTTCTCCTGACCAAGTGAATGTGGCTTTCTGAGGTTGAGCACAGAAATGCATATTTTAACAAGCTCCCTGAGCTGTTCATATTCAGGGTAAGAATTGGCTTGGACTGATATTTGGGAACTATCACACTAGACAACTTATGAGTTATCATTTATACCTACTAGTCAATTATTATGCGGTGAGTCCCCAAACCTGTGGTCAAGGTATAGCCATTACAGGATTTCAGACATGTCTGGGTGATGGCTATAAGACACTGGAGATGGGACCAATAGGACTGGTCTGCATGAGGTTTGGAGCAAACCCAAGGAGAAGAGAAACTGCAACAAGTAGTGTACGTATTAGTGATTGGTCCCTGCACACAGCCCCAAGGACTAGGGTCTGAACTCCAGAGAAAATAACTGCAAACAGAAAGGGGTGGCTTCACATTATGTTACCTCAGGAGCTTAAAAAAGGGCTGTTGCCTGGGTCCCACCTTCAGATCCTGATTTAATTGGGTCAGGATATGTGCTTGAACCTTGGAATTTTTAAAAGCTTCGCAAGTGATTCCATTTTGAACCTAAGGTTGACATTTTACACATAGGACACAAAGCCCTCAAAATGAGCTGGCTTTATATGTTATAGGCATACCCTTAAAATGATTGAAAACTGATATTTCAAGGACCCTTTTGGTGAGTTCACAAAGAAAAATAATCATCCTTTGGGTTTAAAAACAACTGAGACTCAATACAAAACTTCCTTATTGCATTTTGGGAGACAGGCTTAACACCTCAGTTTTGTTTCAGTAGTTCTGCTTATATGTTTGCTGCATAGAAAAGATTCAGTCTCCAGGTGTGTGAGTGACATGAAGCCCATCCTGACTGAATTTTTCTTCTTCACTGAAGTGAGTGAATTGATCTGTTGTTTTGCCATATTCTAGCTAAAGCCAGTGGGAGGGTGCCAGTTATCATTTGGAGAAAAGGTATCATTTTGAAGTACCAGAGACAGCAGATGAATTGTGTTCATGAAATAGATGTTTCACTGTACTTTTTAATTTGCTCCTGTTTGAGTTAACTGAGAGTTTCATCTTTATTTTTAAAGAATGACATTTACACAGCCGCTAAAACCGCCAATCTGTTACATAAACAGGCTCCTTTTCCAAAAGGCTGGCGCCGCCTAGAGGCCAAGTATGTGCAGTGTTTTGTATTTCTGTTCAGAAAGAGCCTCTTTAAAGTGTTGTTCTGACTTCAGTCACAAGCAGTTAGGCTCCTGTGAAGCAAATTGGATTTTGCATACAGCAAAGTTTCCTAAGCAAGGGTAGGGACACCAGAGTGGCATTTCAAACCCAGACTGCAGTGCAGTAACATAGCTGGGAAGACCTGGAACAAAAAAGCTTCTTGCTGACATAAAGATCCTCACTTGAAAGCAGGTGCTGGGCAGAAGAGCTTGGCCAGTGATTTTGCACATAGTGATCTGGGTTTGCTACCCATACACCGATGGAGGAGCCTAGGCCCTCTAAAGTCAAACTAGGGTTAAAATCTGAAGGTCTCACAAGTTGGTCTCACAAAGCCTCAAAATAGCAGCCCATAAACCAATGTTTTCCAGAGGTTGGTTTACACTACTTATATCAACATCACTGTGGGTGCCTGTTTAAAATGTTATTTCCTGGTGCACACCCTATACCCAGAGAACTAGAATCTGTTGGTGTAGGGCTCCCAAAGCCAAATTTTAACATGGCATCCATGGTTTAATTCTCACCTAAGTCTGGAACAGATATTGAAAGTCCTTAAGTGTACTGGGCTCTCTTTTGGTGGAACATGGTTTTTCAAATGAAGAAGAAACCGTGTGTTCAGGGCTGAACAGAGCTCTTAATTTCCCACAAACCTGGAGGTGCACCTTTCTGGGCAGCCTTGTTACCAGACACCCCTCAACCAGGGCTATATCCTGCTAGCCTTTCCCACTGTCTCAATAGAAACTGACTAGGTCAGGCCCCTTGTATCAAAGTGTCAACCAGCTTATCTGATTCATGAGTCCTTACTAACTGATTCAAGCTAATTATCAAGGTCTAGTCTCTCGTGTGCAGCAGAATCACCTGAAGCACTTGTTAAAACACAGATTACTATAAGTTGGTATAAAACTACAGGGGGTGCAGCCCCCGACCTTTGCTCCTGTTTGAGTTAACTGAGAGTTTCATCTTTATTTTTAAAGAATGACATTTACACAGCCGCTAAAACCGCCAATCTGTTACATAAACAGGCTCCTTTTCCAAAAGGCTGGCGCCGCCTAGAGGCCAAGTATGTGCAGTGTTTTGTATTTCTGTTCACAAAGAGCCTCTTTAAAGTGTTGTTCTGACTTCAGTCACAAGCAGTTAGGCTCCTGTGAAGCAAATTGGATTTTGCATACAGCAAAGTTTCCTAAGCAAGGGTAGGGACACCAGAGTGGCATTTCAAACCCAGACTGCAGTGCAGTAACATAGCTGGGAAGACCTGGAACAAAAAAGCTTCTTGCTGACATAAAGATCCTCACTTGAAAGCAGGTGCTGGGCAGAAGAGCTTGGCCAGTGATTTTGCACATAGTGATCTGGGTTTGCTACCCATACACCGATGGAGGAGCCTAGGCCCTCTAAAGTCAAACTAGGGTTAAAATCTGAAGGTCTCACAAGTTGGTCTCACAAAGCCTCAAAATAGCAGCCCATAAACCAATGTTTTCCAGAGGTTGGTTTACACTACTTATATCAACATCACTGTGGGTGCCTGTTTAAAATGTTATTTCCTGGTGCACACCCTATACCCAGAGAACTAGAATCTGTTGGTGTAGGGCTCCCAAAGCCAAATTTTAACATGGCATCCATGGTTTAATTCTCACCTAAGTCTGGAACAGATATTGAAAGTCCTTAAGTGTACTGGGCTCTCTTTTGGTGGAACATGGTTTTTCAAATGAAGAAGAAACCGTGTGTTCAGGGCTGAACAGAGCTCTTAATTTCCCACAAACCTGGAGGTGCACCTTTCTGGGCAGCCTTGTTACCAGACACCCCTCAACCAGGGCTATATCCTGCTAGCCTTTCCCACTGTCTCAATAGAAACTGACTAGGTCAGGCCCCTTGTATCAAAGTGTCAACCAGCTTATCTGATTCATGAGTCCTTACTAACTGATTCAAGCTAATTATCAAGGTCTAGTCCCTGGTTCTGAAGACTCAGTGTGCAGCAGAATCACCTGAAGCACTTGTTAAAACACAGATTACTATAAGTTGGTATAAAACACTTGGACAGCAGTGTGGAGATAGATTCTTTAAAACAGGGTTCCCCAACCTCCAGGATCTAATGCCTGAGGACCTGAGGTAAAGATGATGTGCTAATAATAGAAAGAAAGTGCAAAAAATAAGTGTAATGCACTTGAATCATCCCAGAATCATCCCACCTACCCCAGTCTGTGGAAAAATGATCTTCCACAGAAATTGGTTCCTGATGCCAAATAGGTTCGAAACCAGTGCAAAACACTAAAAATAGAGTACTATGACCCAGCAATCCCATTTCTAGACATATACCCAGAGAAAACCATAACTGAGAGATAAATTAACCTCAGTGTTCATTGGAACACTATTTGCAATAGCCAGGACATGGAAGCAACCTAAATGTCCATCAACAGAGAAATGAAGATATGGTACATATATACAGTGAAATATTACTCAGTCTAAAAATGAATAAAATAATGCCATCTACAGCAACATGAATGGACCTAAAAATTGCCATGATTAGTGAAGTGAGTCAGACAGAGAAACACAAATATATGATATCACTTATATGTAAAATCTTTTTTAAAATGGTACAAATGAACTTATAAAACAGAAAGAGTCACATATGGAAAGCAAACTCCTGATTACTGGGGGGAAAGCAGGGGATGATAAATTGAGAGACTGGGATTGACATATACACAAGGGTGGACATATGCATGTGTATAACTGATTCATGCTGCTATATACCTGAAACTAACACAACATTGTAAATCAACTATACTCCAATAAAAATTAAAAACTAACACAAAATTATAAACAAAACCATAAAATTACATGTAATTTTGAAATATGGTAGCAACAATCAGAAGATAAGCAAAGTTGGAAGTAGCTACCTCTAAGGAGTTAAGAATTTGTAAACAGGAAGGAATAAGGCAGGGATTACTTTGCTCATTTTGCTTGCTGTTAATTTTTGTTTTTTAAACATTAGAGTACAATTTGAGTGTAAAAGTTTAAAACAAACAGATAAAAGACAGTTATAGAGGAGATTCTACTATGCTTCTTTGAAGACTCAGTGTGCAGCAGAATCACCTGAAGCACTTGTTAAAACACAGATTACTATAAGTTGGTATAAAACACTTGGACAGCAGTGTGGAGATAGATTCTTTAAAACAGGGTTCCCCAACCTCCAGGATCTAATGCCTGAGGACCTGAGGTAAAGATGATGTTCTAATAATAGAAAGAAAGTGCAAAATAAGTGTAATGCACTTGAATCATCCCAGAATCATCCCACCTACCCCAGTCTGTGGAAAAATGATCTTCCACAGAAATTGGTTCCTGATGCCAAATAGGTTCGAAACCAGTGCAAAACACTAAAAATAGAGTACTATGACCCAGCAATCCCATTTCTAGACATATACCCAGAGAAAACCATAACTGAGAGATAAATTAACCTCAGTGTTCATTGGAACACTATTTGCAATAGCCAGGACATGGAAGCAACCTAAATGTCCATCAACAGAGAAATGAAGATATGGTACATATATACAGTGAAATATTACTCAGTCTAAAAATGAATAAAATAATGCCATCTACAGCAACATGAATGGACCTAAAAATTGCCATGATTAGTGAAGTGAGTCAGACAGAGAAACACAAATATATGATATCACTTATATGTAAAATCTTTTTTAAAATGGTACAAATGAACTTATAAAACAGAAAGAGTCACATATGGAAAGCAAACTCCTGATTACTGGGGGGAAAGCAGGGGATGATAAATTGAGAGACTGGGATTGACATATACACAAGGGTGGACATATGCATGTGTATAACTGATTCATGCTGCTATATACCTGAAACTAACGAAACATTGTAAATCAACTATACTCCAATAAAAATTAAAAACTAACACAAAATTATAAACAAAACCATAAAATTACATGTAATTTTGAAATATGGTAGCAACAATCAGAAGATAAGCAAAGTTGGAAGTAGCTACCTCTAAGGAGTTAAGAATTTGTAAACAGGAAGGAATAAGGCAGGGATTACTTTGCTCATTTTGCTTGCTGTTAATTTTTGTTTTTTAAACATTAGAGTACAATTTGAGTGTAAAAGTTTAAAACAAACAGATAAAAGACAGTTATAGAGGAGATTCTACTATGCTTCTTTCAAATCTGTAACATCTAGGAGACAAAAAAACAAATAAAAATTTAGAGGAACTGACTCTTACAATCAACTCACTTGTTTTAATTGCTAAAGAACTTGACATTCGTTAAAGAGAAGACATATTATAAAAACTGATCATGAACATGGTTACACACACACACACACACACAATCTCAATAAAGTATGAAAGTAGAGATTTTAGGCTTCATTCTCTAATAAGAATCCAATATCATTATAAATAAATGATATATAATGGAAGCTGCGAAATTTAGAAATTCCTTTTCTCTCTTGATGTAGTCTAGCTTTCAACAGCACTTTCTCCCAGGGGACAAAATACATTTAAAAGCTTCATTTGACAGTCAAAGCTGAGAGATGACTTTGGTGTTCTAGCCAGTAACTACAATGCCCCTGAAGCATTGAAACTCGTTGATTAAAAGGATAAAAAGCCATATGGTGTTTTGATTCGCAAGAAATGAAAAATACATTAAAAAATTCCTAAAATATCACCTTCATTATTCATAAAAGTGGCCATCACTTTAAATCCAGAGCCATAAAATGTCATTCAACTGACGGAAAGGACTGGAACCTGCCAATCTCAGTTGCACCTCTTTGCCCATCTTTGGTCAGCTTCTCAGATCAAAAAAATAATTAACAGTGAGGCAGTAAGATTTACTGATAGGTGAAATTTCAACCAATACCTGAAAAAAATCTTTAAAGTATCTGGATAAGTGCTTCTCAAAGTGGTATGCCAGTTAAAACTCATATTCCTGGGCCTCAACAATGCCACTAGCATCAGAATATGTGAAGCTCAGAAATGTACTTTTCCAACAGGCTTTTCAACTGATTTTTAAATGTGCTGAAGTTTGAGAACTAACTCTTTACATAATCTAATAATAATCTAACAATAATAATCTCCCAATAATACAGAGTAAACTAAAAATCATAGACGGATGAGTAGCTTGTGTGTATCTGTATGTGTGTCTATACTGGTTTACAATTATATCAAATGAATGTCTTAAGAACATCTGATAGTTGAAATGCAATTATTATATTATTTTTTAATAACTTTGACTTTGATTCAGCCTTTTTAATAAAGAAAATAGAGTTTTAGCTTGACATGGGAACATCTGGCTCTCATCTACATTTCCCCTGTATGTCAACCTTTTCCCAGTATCAGTGTCCTATAAGTTCACTGCCCAAGAGAACCCTCATTAAAAATACCTTCCCAAATTAGGCAAGATATTTCAAAAAATGATTTTTAAAATGTTCATAAATATTTTAATTGATAATTCAACTTCTAGGAATATATTCAAAAAATTCTCAGACAAATGTGCAGAGATGTTTGGACAAGTATGCTAATTGCAGTATAGTTTATAGCAGCAAAAAATCTGAATCATCCTAAGTATCTGTATCAGAATTAAGTTTGTCTGAATATAAGAGAATATTTTAAATAACCATCATTTAAACAACATAGAAATATATTTCTCTCTCACCTAAAAGAAATTCAGAGGAGGTATGGCTGATACGAAATCTTCACATTAAATAACACAGAAATATCTTTCTCTCTCACCTAAAAGAAATTCAGAGGAGGTAGGGTTGATACGAAATCTTCACAGTGCATCAGGAACAACGGTTTCTATCTTGCCAGCTCACCATCTTCAGGAAGTTGTTTCCATTCTTCAAGGTCCACGCCATAACCATGTTTGTTATATCCTCTAGACATGACTCAGTACCTGACAAGGCAAAGGTAGAATAGGTGGGTTTCTGAGCAACTGGGCATGCTTAAATCAAGAATAAAAAACTAAGCTCAGAAGGACTGTTTCAATTATTGCACTGGAAAAGGCTTTATTGGATTTGACTTAAAATTTAGACTTTTTTCCCACTTCTGTAAGGATGAAAACTATTAAGTAAATCTGGATAAGAAATAGAAAATTTCTTTAGACTAAATTTTTTCTCTTCACCTGAGTAAAACAAGTTAAAGTGAAGTCATCGTGCCAAAGCCATGGAATTTTCTAGGCAAGAATACTAGAGTGGGCAGTTTTTCCCTTCTCCCAACCCAAGGATTAGACCCAAGTCTCCCACTGTATGTGTGTCTATACTGGTTTACAATTATATCAAATGAATGTCTTAAGAACATCTGATAGTTGAAATGCAATTATTATATTATTTTTTAATAACTTTGACTTTGATTCAGCCTTTTTAATAAAGAAAATAGAGTTTTAGCTTGACATGGGAACATCTGGCTCTCATCTACATTTCCCCTGTATGTCAACCTTTTCCCAGTATCAGTGTCCTATAAGTTCACTGCCCAAGAGAACCCTCATTAAAAATACCTTCCCAAATTAGGCAAGATATTTCAAAAAATGATTTTTAAAATGTTCATAAATATTTTAATTGATAATTCAACTTCTAGGAATATATTCAAAAAATTCTCAGACAAATGTGCAGAGATGTTTGGACAAGTATGCTAATTGCAGTATAGTTTATAGCAGCAAAAAATCTGAATCATCCTAAGTATCTGTATCAGAATTAAGTTTGTCTGAATATAAGAGAATATTTTAAATAACCATCATTTAAACAACATAGAAATATATTTCTCTCTCACCTAAAAGAAATTCAGAGGAGGTATGGCTGATACGAAATCTTCACATTAAATAACACAGAAATATCTTTCTCTCTCACCTAAAAGAAATTCAGAGGAGGTAGGGTTGATACGAAATCTTCACAGTGCATCAGGAACAACGGTTTCTATCTTGCCAGCTCACCATCTTCAGGAAGTTGTTTCCATTCTTCAAGGTCCACGCCATAACCATGTTTGTTATATCCTCTAGACATGACTCAGTACCTGACAAGGCAAAGGTAGAATAGGTGGGTTTCTGAGCAACTGGGCATGCTTAAATCAAGAATAAAAAACTAAGCTCAGAAGGACTGTTTCAATTATTGCACTGGAAAAGGCTTTATTGGATTTGACTTAAAATTTAGACTTTTTTCCCACTTCTGTAAGGATGAAAACTATTAAGTAAATCTGGATAAGAAATAGAAAATTTCTTTAGACTAAATTTTTTCTCTTCACCTGAGTAAAACAAGTTAAAGTGAAGTCATCATGCCAAAGCCATGGAATTTTCTAGGCAAGAATACTAGAGTGGGCAGTTTTTCCCTTCTCCCAACCCAAGGATTAGACCCAAGTCTCCCACATTGCAGGCAGATTCTTTACCATCTGAACCACAAAGGGAAGCCTGAGATTAATGGAGTGGGCAGACTATCCCTTCTCAAGGGGATCTTCCCAACCAAGGAATCGAACCAGGGTCTCCTGCATTGCAGGTGGATTCTTTGCCAACTGAGCTACAAGAGAAGACTCACCTGAGTATAGCATGAGTAAAGTTACAATCCTACTGCTTTGTATCTCTTTGGAATTTTCAAAACACACTTTTATTTTAAAATCTCTTTCAGAATGCTTTATTATCTCCATTTTAGAGGTGGGGGATGGAATTTTCCTTCCAGAGTTCAAAATGTTAAATGGGACAAAAGGATCCCTTCTGGTGTTCCTCTCCAGTCATAAAATATCCTCTTTTCTGGGTCAACGAGGAAGTGAATCTATGTGTCTCACTTACTTTTTTCTTGCCACTTCTACCCACAATGCCCTGGGGCCAATAAAAGCTAATTTTTCTTTTATCTCAACTTCTTGTCTTTCAGGACCTCCCCTAATACCAGAACAAGCTACATAATTTTTGGTGACCACTGCAAAATGAAGGGCTGCTTGTTCAAAAATAATTAAGAATTTCTAGATGGTAACTGCAGAGCCTTAAACCAAGTACTGGGTCCTTCTAAGCACGAGTCTCTGTGTGACTAGCCAGGTTACACATCTACATAGCTGGTCCTGCCTACACACAGGCTTTAAAGTGGTGGGTTTTAGACTTTCACTTTCCCTACTGATTCTGGCTTCTTGCTTAGACCTCAAGTCTGGTTAGAATAACTTTTCTACATTTAAAGGAGTCTGGATTTCAAGCTTATTTTCTTGTTACGGATTCAAACAAAATCTAAATTAATAATAAAAACCAATTACTGTCTTTTTTAAATAAATTAATTTTTAAAAAGAACAACAATAACAACAAATATAATGGGCATTTCTCCTTTTATGTCAGTCACACTACAATGTGGGTGATAAGATTTTCAGGACAGGAAAATCCTTTTTACCTTGTCACAAAAGGACAAGAATGACTCAGCCAAGCTGGAATTTTCTAGGCAAGAATACTAGAGTGGGCAGTTTTCCCTTCTCCCAACCCAAGGATTAGACCCAAGTCTCCCACATTGCAGGCAGATTCTTTACCATCTGAACCACAAAGGAAGCCTGAGATTAATGGAGTGGGCAGACTATCCCTTCTCAAGGGGATCTTCCCAACCAAGGAATCGAACCAGGGTCTCCTGCATTGCAGGTGGATTCTTTGCCAACTGAGCTACAAGAGAAGACTCACCTGAGTATAGCATGAGTAAAGTTACAATCCTACTGCTTTGTATCTCTTTGGAATTTTCAAAACACACTTTTATTTTAAAATCTCTTTCAGAATGCTTTATTATCTCCATTTTAGAGGTGGGGGATGGAATTTTCCTTCCAGAGTTCAAAATGTTAAATGGGACAAAAGGATCCCTTCTGGTGTTCCTCTCCAGTCATAAAATATCCTCTTTTCTGGGTCAACGAGGAAGTGAATCTATGTGTCTCACTTACTTTTTTCTTGCCACTTCTACCCACAATGCCCTGGGGCCAATAAAAGCTAATTTTTCTTTTATCTCAACTTCTTGTCTTTCAGGACCTCCCCTAATACCAGAACAAGCTACATAATTTTTGGTGACCACTGCAAAATGAAGGGCTGCTTGTTCAAAAATAATTAAGAATTTCTAGATGGTAACTGCAGAGCCTTAAACCAAGTACTGGGTCCTTCTAAGCACGAGTCTCTGTGTGACTAGCCAGGTTACACATCTACATAGCTGGTCCTGCCTACACACAGGCTTTAAAGTGGTGGGTTTTAGACTTTCACTTTCCCTACTGATTCTGGCTTCTTGCTTAGACCTCAAGTCTGGTTAGAATAACTTTTCTACATTTAAAGGAGTCTGGATTTCAAGCTTATTTTCTTGTTACGGATTCAAACAAAATCTAAATTAATAATAAAAACCAATTACTGTCTTTTTTAAATAAATTAATTTTTAAAAAGAACAACAATAACAACAAATATAATGGGCATTTCTCCTTTTATGTCAGTCACACTACAATGTGGGTGATAAGATTTTCAGGACAGGAAAATAAAACATCTGGGAATGTTTTTAAAATAGGATCCTTGTCACAAAAAGGAAAAATACAAATCTCTAATCTAAAAATAGATTATGAAACAAGAACTACTAAATTTGGAAAATAATTGAGTAGAAATACAAAAAATAAAATTATGCTTATTTAAATAAAAAAACAATTGAGAAAAGAGTAAATTGAGAGCCGAAAAGTAACAGAAAACACAGAACACAGAAATTAAAAAAGAAAAAAAATAAGGATTTGAACAAGAAACTCAGAGACATGGAGGAAATAAAGAGCAAAAATACATAATTCTAGTAGAAATTCAAAAATAATTTGTCAACTACAAACTGGCACTTGCCATCTACCTCTATGATGATTAAATCATGTGCTGTTGCAGCTGCTGATTTTCAACACCCCCTTGAAAGGAGTTCAGGGTGGACAGCAGAAAGGAGGCACTCTGTGCTCAGTGAAAAACTGGGAAGACATGTCTTCAGATATTTTAGTTTTTTAGTTATTTATTTAGTTTATTTAGTTATTTAGTTATTTATTTTAGCTAAATATTTTCAGGATGTGATTTTATGAGCCCAGTTCTTATATCTCCTCATATCCAGAAAAGTACTAAAGTCCTTCAAGGTAACAGCTGTTCGTGACTAGCAGAAAGCTTCTGGAAAAATATGTGCTTGATTGTATGCATCCCCTCTTCACCAAAATCATATATATACTGTCCATTCCCCCCTGACTTGTTAGGTTTCTCAGAGCTATCTGGGATGTTGTGTCCAGGGCTGAAATCTTCATTTTGCACCAAATAAAACTTAACTCACAACTCACATTTTGTATTTTGAATGACAATAAATGGAACAGAGAAAGAGGAAAGAAACAATATTTAAAGAGAAAATGGATGAGAATTTTAGAATGAAAGAAATACTTAAGATTTAAAATAAATAAAAACCACAATGAGTCATGAGCAGGATAAAAACAATAACAAACATTACACTGTAGTGTAGCTATAGAATATTAAGAGAAATTTTGAAAATCAAACAAAAAAGGAAGATTATCTCGAAATTAAAAATCATTCAGTTAGACTGGCTGCAGACTAAACAGCAAAGCAATAGATACCAGAGGAGAATAAATTACATAAAACTGGCACAATCAAATTCTATTCACAGACGAATGATCACTCAAAAATGAAAGTAATACAAATAACTTTTTATATACCGAGAGTCCAAGAAAGTTAACTGATGCTCAGCAAAAGAACTACTAACAGACAGACTTTAGCAAGAAAGAACAGGAAACCCAAATGAAAGATGGAATTCTAGAGCAAAAGTGAGAGAAAACAAACAAAACAACTGTGAAAATATGCTAACAATATAAACAATATTTGTATTTAAAAACAAGGTAGAACTACAACTCTAAATAATAGTTAATATGGAAGACTGAAGAGGATTGTAGTAAAAATGTAATGTGCGTGAAACAATGCTCAACCTCGCTTATTATTAGAGAAATGCAAATCAAAACTACAATGAGAAGCCGCCGGAACCCGGAGCGAGAGAAGCCACCGGAACCCGGAGCGAGAGAAGCCGCAGTGCCGCGAGAAGCCGCGTCACGGGTAAGTTCAACCACTCCAATTGCAGGGTTTGCTGAACAGAGAGGGGAAGTTACCCATGGGTTGCTGACCAGGGACCGGGCACGAGCTGGACGGGAAAGCTTGCGCCCGCCTTTGGGACTTAGACACGTACCAGCAGTGCACGTGTGCCAGCGGCGGAGGAGCCCGCGCACCCCTAGAGCTGCAGCAACAGCAGAGGAAGCCGGGGAAAGAGCAGGGATGGGAGACTGCTGGCAGGTTCGTGGTAGAGCTGGGGCGCCCCCCTCCAACAAGTGGCTGCGCACGCCAGGGCCTCTGCCCAATGGACTGGGATCAGCCCACCATCCCGGCCAGCACCCAGTATGGCAGCAAAGCGCTCATTTTGCTGAACACAAAAACAGAAACAATAGCAACCGGCGCTATAAGGGAAAGACTACGCCATCAAGACACCACCATCAAGAGCAGATTGGTTTCCAACAGGCAGATGAGAAGATAAAAACCAGGGACAGTATTTAGCTTTTTTTGTTGTTGTTGTTGCTTCTTTATTTGTGGTGGACTATTTTGCTTATTCAATTGATTGGTCTGGGTTGGGGTTTATTAGTTTGTTTGTTTATTCTGGTTTTTTTGTCTGTTTTCTTTGGTTTTCCTTTGTTTTGTTCTTCGTTTTTTTGTTTGTTTTTTGTTCTCTTATTAATTTTTTCTGCCCTTTTTAATTTTTAATTTCTTCTTTTCACTTTATTTGATTGTATTTTTTTAATTTTAATTTTAATTCTTGGAAATCCCTAATTCTCTTTTCTCTTTCCCACTCCTTTCTCCCTCTATATTCTAAATGTAAAACTTTTTCCTATCTACCAGTATCCTATAGATAAATTATTTCCTATCTTCCTGTCTCCACTATTCTCTTCCAAATACACTAAACAATACACACAGAAAGTAGGAGACTTTAGCACCCCTCTCACACCAATGGATAGATCATCCAAACAGAAAATTAATAAAGAAACACAAGCCTTAAATGCCACACTAGAAAAGATGGACCTCATCGATATCTTTAGGACGTTCCATCCAAAAGCAGAAGAATACACTTTCTTCTCAAGTGCTCACGGAACATTCTCCAGGATAGACCACATCTTGGGACACAAATCTAACCTCAGTCAATTCAAGAAAACCGAAATTATATCAACCATCTTCTCGGACCACAATGCAATGAGACTAGAGATCAACTACCAGGAAAAAGACCCTAAAAACACAAACACATGGAAATTAAACAATACATACCTAAAAAACCAACTGATCATTGAGGAAATCAAAGGAGAAATTAAACAATTCCTAGAAGAAAATGACAATGAACACACGACAGTGCAAAACCTATGGGATACTGCAAAAGCAGTTCTAAGAGGGAAATTTAGAGCAATACAAACCCACCTCAAGAAACTAGGAAAATATGAAGCAGATGACCTAACCCTCCGCTTAAAACAATTGCAGAAAGAAGAACAAAAACACCCCAAAGCCAGCAGAAGAAGAGAAATCATAAGGAACAGAGCAGAAATAAATGAGAAAGAAATGAAAGAAATATAGTACGGACAGATAAAACAAAAAGCTGGTTCTTTGAAAAGGTAAACAAAATTGACAAGCCACTGGCCAGACTCATCAAGAGAAAGAGAGAGAAGAACCAGATCAACAAAATCAAAAATGAAAAAGGAGAGATTACAACAGACCATGCAGAAATCCAAAGGATTCTAAGAGACTATTATGAACAGCTATATGGCAACAAACTGGACAACCTGAAAGAAATGGACAGTTTCTTGGGGAAGATCAATCTCCCAAGACTGAGTCAGGAAGAAACAGAAACTTTGAACAACCCAATCACAAGCTCAGAAATCGAATTTGTGATTAAAAATCTACCCAAAAATAAAAACTCAGGGCCAGATGGCTTCACAGCCGAATTCTACCAAGCATTCAAAGAAGAGCTAATGCCTGTCCTTCTAAACCTCTTCCAAAAAATTGCACAGGAAGGAACACTTCCAAACACATTCTACGAGGCCACCATCACCCTAATACCCAAACCAGGCAAAGACAACACAAAAAAAGGAAAATTACAGACCAATTTCTCTGATGAACTTAGATGTAAAGATCCTCAACAAAATCCTAGCAAACAGAATTCAACGACACATCAAAAAACTCATACATCACGATCAAGTCGGGTTCATCCCAGGAATGCAAGGATTCCTCAATATCTGCAAATCCATCAATGTGATATACCATATCAACAAACTGAGAGACAAAAATCACATGATCATCTCAATTGATGCAGAAAAAGCCTTCGACAAACTGCAACACCCATTTATGATAAAAACTCTTCAGAAAATGGGCATAGAAGGAACCTATCTCAACATAATAAAAGCCATCTATGAGAAGCCTACAGCAAACATTATCCTTAACGGTGAAAAACTGAATGCATTCCCTCTAAGATCAGGAACAAGACAGGGGTGCCCACTTTCACCACTACTATTCAACATAGTCCTGGAAGTCCCAGCAACAGCAATAAGAGAAGAGAAAGAAATCAAAGGAATCCAGATTGGAAAGGAAGAAGTCAAACTCTCTCTTTTTGCAGGCAACATGATATTATACATAGAAAACCCCAAAGACACAGTTACAACAGCTAATTCAGCAACGTCGACAGATAAAACAAAACGCTGGTTCTTTGAAAAGGTAAACAAAATTGACAAGCCACTGGCCAGACTCATCAAGAGAAAGAGAAGAACCAGATCAACAAAATCAAAAATGAAAAAGGAGAGATTACAACAGACCATGCAGAAATCCAAAGGATTCTAAGAGACTATTATGAACAGCTATATGGCAACAAACTGGACAACCTGAAAGAAATGGACAGTTTCTTGGGGAAGATCAATCTCCCAAGACTGAGTCAGGAAGAAACAGAAACTTTGAACAACCCAATCACAAGCTCAGAAATCGAATTTGTGATTAAAAATCTACCCAAAAATAAAAACTCAGGGCCAGATGGCTTCACAGCCGAATTCTACCAAGCATTCAAAGAAGAGCTAATGCCTGTCCTTCTAAACCTCTTCCAAAAAATTGCACAGGAAGGAACACTTCCAAACACATTCTACGAGGCCACCATCACCCTAATACCCAAACCAGGCAAAGACAACACAAAAAAAGGAAAATTACAGACCAATTTCTCTGATGAACTTAGATGTAAAGATCCTCAACAAAATCCTAGCAAACAGAATTCAACGACACATCAAAAAACTCATACATCACGATCAAGTCGGGTTCATCCCAGGAATGCAAGGATTCCTCAATATCTGCAAATCCATCAATGTGATATACCATATCAACAAACTGAGAGACAAAAATCACATGATCATCTCAATTGATGCAGAAAAAGCCTTCGACAAACTGCAACACCCATTTATGATAAAAACTCTTCAGAAAATGGGCATAGAAGGAACCTATCTCAACATAATAAAAGCCATCTATGAGAAGCCTACAGCAAACATTATCCTTAACGGTGAAAAACTGAATGCATTCCCTCTAAGATCAGGAACAAGACAGGGGTGCCCACTTTCACCACTACTATTCAACATAGTCCTGGAAGTCCCAGCAACAGCAATAAGAGAAGAGAAAGAAATCAAAGGAATCCAGATTGGAAAGGAAGAAGTCAAACTCTCTCTTTTTGCAGGCAACATGATATTATACATAGAAAACCCCAAAGACACAGTTACAAAGCTACTAGAGCTAATCAATGAATTCAGCAACGTCGCAGGATACAAAGTCAACACAAAGAAATCACTGGCATTCCTATACACAAACAATGAAAAATCAGAAAATGAAATCAAAGAGGCAATCCCCTTCACCACTGCAACCAAAAGAATCAAATATCTAGGAATAAACCTACCCAAAGAAACAAAAGAATTGTACACAGAAAATTACAAGACACTCATGAGAGACATTAGAGAAGACTTAAACAGATGGAGAGATATTCCATGTTCCTGGATTGGAAGAATCAATATTGTGAAAATGACCATACTACCAAATATCATCTACAGATTCAATGCGCTCCCTATCAAACTACCATTGACATTTTTCACAGAACTAGGCCAAACAATAACACAGTTCATGTGGAAACACAAAAGACCCTGAATAGCCAAAGCAATCCTGAGAAAGAAAAACGGAGCTGGAAGGATCAGCCTCCCTAACTTCAGACTCTACTACAAAGCAACAGTCATCAAAACAGTATGGTACTGGCACAAAAACAGAACTATAGATCAAATGAACAAGATCGAGAACCCAGAGATAAACCCGCACACCTATGGGTACCTTATTTTTGACAAAGGAGGCATAACTACAAAATGGGACAAAGACAGCCTCTTCAACAAGTGGTGCTGGGAAAACTGGACTGCTACATGCAAAAAAATGAAGTTGGAACATTCCCTGACACCATGCACAAAGGTCAACTCAAAATGGATTAAAAGCCTAAATGGAAGACCAGAAACCATCAACTCTTAGAGGAGAATATAGGCAAAACCCTCAAGGACATAAATCAAAGCAAGATCTTCTCTGTCACCTACTAGAATAGTGGGACTGAAAAGAAAAGTGAACACGTGGGACCTAATGAAACTTAAAAGCTTTTGTACAGCAAAAGAAATCACCAAAAAGCTGAATAGACATCCCACAGAGTGGGAGAAAATCATAGCAAATGAAACAACACACAAAGAATTAATCTCCAAAATCTACAAGCAACTCAGACAACTCAGCACCGGAAAAACAAACAACCCAATCAAAAAATGGGAAAAGGACCTCTAGAGATGCCTCTCCAAAGAGGACATACAGATGGCCCAAAAGCACATGAAACGATGCTCATCCTCGCTTATCATTAGAGAAATGCAAATTAAAACCACAATGAGATACCACCTCACACCCGTCCGAATGGCCATCATCAACAAATCGACAGACAATAAATGCTGGAGAGGGTGGGGAGAAAAGGGAACCCTCTTGCATTGCTGGTGGGAATGTAAACTGATACAGCTTCTATGGAAGACAGTATGGAGATTCCTTAAAAAACTAAAAATAGAAGCACCCTATGACCCAGTAATCCCACTACTAGGCCTATATCCTGATTAAATCAAATCTGAAAGAGGCACCTGTACCCCAATGTTCATTGCATCTCTCTATACAGTAGCCAGAACATGGAAGCAACCTACATGTCCATCAACAAATGGATACAGAAGCTCCAGTACATATATACAATGGAATACTACTCAGCTGTTAAAAGAAATGCAGAAGAATCAGTCCTAATGAGGTGGTTCATAAAAAGTGAAGTAAGTCAAAAAGAGAAAGATAAGTACAGTATACTAACACATATATATGAAATCTAGTAAAAGGGTAATGATAACACATGCAGTGAACTCATGGGAAAACAGACAGAGAATAGACATATGGACACTGTGGGGAATGAACAGTGGGTGGGAGACACAGAGGGAGTAACATGGAAACCTAAACTATCATATGTGAAAAAGATAGCTATAGTCATTGTGCTGTGGGAATAGGAGTTCCTACAAGGGACATTGTGCGACAGCCTGGAAGGGTTGGAGGGGGGCCTGGCAGAGGGGAGGGGACCAGGGATATGCATATGACTGATCTGGGAGCACACACGTCTGTGAACAACAAAACTCTGTAAAAACTTTTAAATAAATAAATAAAATGTATTACAAAAATGTTTCCTGCTCAAACATGTTTTAGGGTAGCTCAATTCAAATCCTACTATGTTTAGTAAATAGTTCTTGTAATAACCACTTTTGTATTTTAAGATTACTAGTTGAGAACAATATTAAAGGGTAAGATAAGATTGTACGGGAGGCTCACTCATGGAGATCGGCTGCGCCCGATGTGAGGTCGAGACTCTCCAGCTCTAGGGTAAGAATTTGTGCTTGCTTTTGATTGAATTCTGATTTTAGTTAATTGAGTTCTAATTTTGATTAATAAAGCTACTCTTGGTTTGACAGTAAAAAAAAAAAAAAAAAAAAGTAATGCGCTAAGTTCCTTGTTTTGAATGATAATATAAATTAATTTTAGTGTTTATTTAAAAAGAAGTGAGTTATGTATAACAAAATTTTAAAGCTACCTAACTAAAGAACTAGGAATAGAATGTGTAACATTCAAATTAGCAAAATGGAAAATAAAGAAATGTGACCATCTAATAGAAAATGGAAAGATAGGGGAAAAGCAAGCAAAATGGAAAAGTAAACAAAAAACTAAAATGGTGTAAGTAATTCCAAGTATGTCATATGCCATAAATACTATAAACAAATAAGGCTTATCCACTAAACAAGATGTGCGTGTATGTGTTAAGTCGCTTCAGTCATGTCTGACTTTTTGCCCTATGGACTGTAGCCTGCCAGGTTCCTCTGTCCATGAGATTCTCCAAAGAATACTGGGGTAGGTTGCCGCCATGCTCTCCTCCAGGGGATCTTCCCAAACCAGGAATCAAACCTATGTCTCTAATGTCTCCTCCATTGGCAGGTGGGTTCTTTACCACTACCACCACCTGGGAAGCCCACTAATCAAGATATTCATAGATAAATTAATATTGAATGAGAAAAGCAACTTGTAGGATGACATATACAAAAAAAAAAAAAAATACATAGGATAAACTGTCCCTCTTGTACATTTATTTTTTCATTTTTTCTTTGTTTTAAATTTTGGCCTCTTTTATTGGTCCTTAATCTATTTATTTTCATCCATGCTAATTCTTTGGCCTGTATGGGCCTCCCATAGCAGTGACCTCTCTTGCTGCAGAGCACCGGCTCTGGGTGCATGCGCCAGAAAGCTCGCTTGTAATTTCCTGCTCAAACATGTTTTAGGGTAGCTCAATTCAAATCCTACTATGTTTAGTAAATAGTTCTTGTAATAACCACTTTTGTATTTTAAGATTACTAGTTGAGAACAATATAAAAGGGTAAGATAAGATTGTACGGGAGGCTCACTCATGGAGATCGGCTGCGCCCGATGTGAGGTCGAGACTCTCCAGCTCTAGGGTAAGAATTTGTGCTTGCTTTTGATTGAATTCTGATTTTAGTTAATTGAGTTCTAATTTTGATTAATAAAGCTACTCTTGGTTTGACAGTAAAAAAAAAAAAAAAAAAAGTAATGCGCTAAGTTCCTTGTTTTGAATGATAATATAAATTAATTTTAGTGTTTATTTAAAAAGAAGTGAGTTATGTATAACAAAATTTTAAAGCTACCTAACTAAAGAACTAGGAATAGAATGTGTAACATTCAAATTAGCAAAATGGAAAATAAAGAAATGTGACCATCTAATAGAAAATGGAAAGATAGGGGAAAAGCAAGCAAAATGGAAAAGTAAACAAAAAACTAAAATGGTGTAAGTAATTCCAAGTATGTCATATGCCATAAATAATATAAACAAATAAGGCTTATCCACTAAACAAGATGTGCGTGTATGTGTTAAGTCGCTTCAGTCATGTCTGACTTTTTGCCCTATGGACTGTAGCCTGCCAGGTTCCTCTGTCCATGAGATTCTCCAAAGAATACTGGGGTAGGTTGCCGCCATGCTCTCCTCCAGGGGATCTTCCCAAACCAGGAATCAAACCTATGTCTCTAATGTCTCCTCCATTGGCAGGTGGGTTCTTTACCACTACCACCACCTGGGAAGCCCACTAATCAAGATATTCATAGATAAATTAATATTGAATGAGAAAAGCAACTTGTAGGATGACATATACAAAAAAAAAAAAAAAAATACATAGGATAAACTGTCCCTCTTGTACATTTATTTTTCATTTTTTCTTTGTTTTAAATTTTGGCCTCTTTTATTGGTCCTTAATCTATTTATTTTCATCCATGCTAATTCTTTGGCCTGTATGGGCCTCCCATAGCAGTGACCTCTCTCGTTGCAGAGCACCAGCTCTGGGTACATGCGCTCCAGAAAGCTCGCTTGTAATTGGACACACCAGTCCAGGTGCTCCACAGCATATGAGATCTTCCTGTGCCAGGGATCGAACTGGTGCCCCTTGCACTGCCAGGCAGACTCTTTACCCACTGGACCACCGGGGAATTCCCCCTCTTGTACATTTAAAACACACAAGCACCTCAGTACATATTTTCCCCTGATATATAAGTATACACATAAAAAGTATTAAAAATATTTTAAGAATACATCTTAAATTCATAGCAGCTTACCCTTGGAATGGGATAAGACAGAGACTGGAACAACAAAATCCTGTAAAAATGACAATAATAATAAACAAAATTTGCATGGAATAAAAAAGAAAGACAGACTGGAGAACAAAGGGGACTTCCATTTGATCTAAAATATCTTAGTTTTTAATTTAAAAATATTAAAAGCAAGTATAATAAAATCTTAGTGGGTACTAGGTAATAGTTTATTTTTTCATACTGTTCTATATTTTTTAAATTTCCAAAATTAAAAGTAATTAAACAAAATATAAATCAAGATGAGGGGGTGAGGAAAAATCTTTTACATCTCAGACAAAACTATTGAGTGCTTGAGCTTATTGCAAAATATTCAAATATATATACATTTTGTTTAGATAACTTTTTTTCAGGGGCAAATATATATTTTAAAATACAAAAATACCTTTCCCTAAGAATTCTTTTTATTCAGAGTCTTATTATTTAGATTTTGCACTGAAAATAAACTTCCCATTTAACTGACCAGAATTAGCTTAGTTTTCAGGGGCAAGAAGAACAAAAGGTTTTAATCTGTATTGCCTAATAATGGATATTAAACAACAGTGAAAATTTTTGTTTTGAAAAAGATATGGTAGTCCCTAGAACCAGGATCATAAAATGGTATCCAAAATTCTTCATTTATTGATGAGCTTAAGGTTTTTAAAAATAGTTTCCCAGCCTCTTCAAAGAATCCAATTTATCTCTGAGCTAGAGATCTAGAGCACAAAGAAGTCATTTTCAGAGAAAGATGAATGCACTTTTTTTTTTTAATTTCTGGATTTTGAATTCAGTGAGAAAAATGAAACTAATAGCACCTCTACTTGAGTTGTGTTTTGAATTTTAGGAGATTTAACTTAATCCCTACAGGGTTAATAGCTATTCTTAGTTAGGAAATAAATAAGCTAGACCATTTTGTAAAATATCCTCCTTTTCATAAAGTGTTCAGTGCAAACTTGAACTACCATGTTCATAAAGTTAGATTCATAAATGATGTGGAAAGGAGGATTTTTTTCATTACAGAAAAAGTTTGCCTTGGTTCACTGTATTCCCCCTTTACACAAAAATGTAGCCATTGTGCCCTGCCCCTGGGGCCCCTAGATCAGGTACTCAAGAGATTTTTACTCCCTGATAGGCAGGGTCAACACCCATGCTCAGCCTTGAAGAGCAATTACAGAAGACGGACCTTCGCCCTTCTGCCTCCCATAAGAATATGGGAGTAAAATCTCTTGGAGGGTAATGTAAGGGTTAGGAGGGAAAGGGGCAGGGCACAATTTTTGAAAAGAATGACAGCCCAAGGACACAGCATAAACCGGTTAGAATCAAATGGGTCCAAGATGGCAGACCAGACCTTGATTCTCAGTCAGCAAACTAAATGACACACCCAGAGGCGCCATGACAGTTCCAACCCTCCCTAAAAGAGCTGGAATAATCCTTCTACTCATCAGCATATGGAATTACCCAGCCTATAAAAGCTAAGAATGCCACTCTTTCAGGGCCACTGGATATGCTCTGCCATGGCTCACACTCTGTCTGTGGAATGTGCTTTCTCTGAATCTGAATAAGTCCATTTCTTACCTATCAAAAAAAAATGTAGCCATTGCTTTAAGCCTTGCTAACAAAATGGTAATAAAATAGCCATTCCTCTAGTCATTAAATGAACTCTGTCTTGGGTTAGGCTGTTTCTATGCAGAGAGATTTCTTCCATTGGCCACTCACAGGCTTTCATGGGCATAGAGATAATCAGGACCAAGGCAAGCCTGAAGGGCTAGTATGATATGGGCAGTTCAGTTTGCCCTTGTACCTTTTGTGCCACAGACTCCAGGAAACACTTTGATGGAGTGGCCATAAGAATGAATTGGTCGTCAATGAATATTATCAGACACTGGTCAAAAATGAATATTCTTTAGTGTACCACTGTAAGATTGTGTGAACTATAAAAGAAAAACATATCTATTTGCAAACAAGTCTTATTGCCTACACATTTAGCGAATGTAAATGGCTACTCTTCAGGCTAAGATATGGGATCCTCCTTCAGCACTCTAGTCCTTAGTGGCTTGCTGGTTTATTGATTTGGTCAGGAGGTAAGTTATCTCTTTGGAAAGTTATGTCAGCCTGGAATATGGTGGCCACCTCTCAAGATTTGGTTTCATCTTTCATCTCTGAGCAAATAAACACACTTGATTCACCCTCTTCTTATCTCACACTCTGAGATCTGTCCTACATTGATATAAAAGCTAAAACTACTGAGGCAAAAGTGATCAGACGTCTATCTGCACTGACCAGAAAAAAACCACAGCTGGGTACAAACTTCTATCTTGTTGTGAATGCAACTGCGTATTATAAGATCTGTTTCAGTGAAGTCTCAGGGCTCTGACCTCAGGTAGCTTTCTTTAATGACAAAAAGGAGGTATGGAAGTTCACCAACACTAATCCAGTCTCCTGAGGCTCAGCATTCTCAAAGTTTAGGATCCAAGGTTTGTTTCTGGGTTCAGCCCACTCAAAAATGACTTAAGGCATATCCAGAACTGCCTCTGAGAACTGGTCAAAGGGTGGGATGTATATCTATGGATTACCAACAAAACTAAGGACTGTACTTTGATTCACTGCCTAACAGTGTCTCTCAGCAGGTCCAAGACCAAGAAGTTACCCAAAAGGGGGTCTTAATCAGTAAAAGGATAGAGCCTGGGACAGTCTTAAGACTGACCTAGATTCCTCCCATAAACCACACAGCAGAATTGTTCTCAGTTTTTTCCTGCAAGGGGTAGTATGTCTCAATTACATGTGCTGTACTTATTTTGGTGCCTATATCTGTTGAGTTACTTTTATTTCTCATAGCCTCCTCTGTACTACTTCAGGAAAACTCTTAATAGCCAAGAGGGCTTTTTAAAAAGAATACTACACAAAATTTGCAAGTCAGGCAACCAGAAGCAAAAGTATATGAATGAAATTAGATGCCGACTGAAACTCTCAGTATTCTCTCAGGCAAAACTTCCTAAGCATTTTCTTTGTGATTAAAATTCAGTTCACACCCTTGCACTATGACACCTCTCTTTCTGTTATGGGTAATAGAAAAGAGAACCTCTTTAGGAGGCGTGAAGTCCTTAGCCAGAGTTACTTCCTTCAGTGAACGCATGATGATTCCTTTCCCTTTTCCTGTAATCAACATAGTTATATACTGTGGCCTGCAATCTCACTTTGTATAGGTAATATTGGCTGTAATAACTATTTAACCTCCAAAATCCATCTGCTCCATCTTACCGAGTCCAAAACCCCAGAGCATTAAATTGTCCAGACAGAGTTAAGCATAGCAGAACTTATGCAAAGCAGCGCGCAGTTCACAAGGCTTTCTTGAGTCTTTCTCACTGTGGTCCTGGGACCAGGAGTACAATCACTGTGACAGCTCTGAGATGATACGGAAGCTGTCCATAAGCTCCCTGGTCAGGCGTCATTCTCCTTCAGAAATATATGCTACCTCAAATTCTACCTCCAAAGTGCTATTTCTTTGGATGAAGTAGCTGTCTTCAAGAGTTCCCTGAGGCAGGGAATGGAAAGTGTCCTGATTGTGGAGTTGGGCAGATCTGGTCCTAGTGCAAACTATACTACTTGCTAGTTGTGCAACTATGGGCCAGTAACTTAACCTACTTGACCCTCAGATTGGCTTTATGTAAAAACCAATGACCTTACAGAGTTCCTATAAGTCTGCATCCATCTAGGCAACATATGGAGAGGACAAAACACATGTCTGATATACAGTGTAGGTTCCAATAAACTGCAGATGTCACTAGGATTATTAAATACAAGCACAACCAGGAATAAAGTTATTAATACCTTGACATAAAATGGACTTCTCAATTTTAACTGTACTTATTTTGGTGCCTATATCTGTTGAGTTACTTTTATTTCTCATAGCCTCCTCTGTACTACTTCAGGAAAACTCTTAATAGCCAAGAGGGCTTTTTAAAAAGAATACTACACAAAATTTGCAAGTCAGGCAACCAGAAGCAAAAGTATATGAATGAAATTAGATGCCGACTGAAACTCTCAGTATTCTCTCAGGCAAAACTTCCTAAGCATTTTCTTTGTGATTAAAATTCAGTTCACACCCTTGCACTATGACACCTCTCTTTCTGTTATGGGTAATAGAAAAGAGAACCTCTTTAGGAGGCGTGAAGTCCTTAGCCAGAGTTACTTCCTTCAGTGAACGCATGATGATTCCTTTCCCTTTTCCTGTAATCAACATAGTTATATACTGTGGCCTGCAATCTCACTTTGTATAGGTAATATTGGCTGTAATAACTATTTAACCTCCAAAATCCATCTGCTCCATCTTACCGAGTCCAAAACCCCAGAGCATTAAATTGTCCAGACAGAGTTAAGCATAGCAGAACTTATGCAAAGCAGCGCGCAGTTCACAAGGCTTTCTTGAGTCTTTCTCACTGTGGTCCTGGGACCAGGAGTACAATCACTGTGACAGCTCTGAGATGATACGGAAGCTGTCCATAAGCTCCCTGGTCAGGCGTCATTCTCCTTCAGAAATATATGCTACCTCAAATTCTACCTCCAAAGTGCTATTTCTTTGGATGAAGTAGCTGTCTTCAAGAGTTCCCTGAGGCAGGGAATGGAAAGTGTCCTGATTGTGGAGTTGGGCAGATCTGGTCCTAGTGCAAACTATACTACTTGCTAGTTGTGCAACTATGGGCCAGTAACTTAACCTACTTGACCCTCAGATTGGCTTTATGTAAAAACCAATGACCTTACAGAGTTCCTATAAGTCTGCATCCATCTAGGCAACATATGGAGAGGACAAAACACATGTCTGATATACAGTGTAGGTTCCAATAAACTGCAGATGTCACTAGGATTATTAAATACAAGCACAACCAGGAATAAAGTTATTAATACCTTGACATAAAATGGACTTCTCAACTCACTTTTTAATGGTACTTAGCTAGATCAAAACAACATACAGAATGAAGCTGGACTTACAACTAGCAACATTTCACAGCCCAACTATAAGAAAGATTTCCAGAAAGGAGAGAAGATCCTAAGGCAAGCTTTCTCCCTTTCACAATCTGACTCCCTACCCATACTCTATCCTCTAATAGCTACAGACACTGACTTAGTGAAACTACTTGCCTGGTATCATACAGTTAATTTAAAAAGAACTAGAAAAGAAAAGAAAAAAAGAAAAAGAAAAGAACCCATATCCTTGTTTCCAGCCCTGGAGTCTTTTCACCAAACGATGAGTGTACCTATATGACAGTGAAAACCTCATCAGTGACAAAAACATTAGATCAAGAATGAAAAACCTACCTTCCAACTACAAAGGAATATATGGAAAATCCTCAAGGTAATGAAATGTTCTATATTTTGATTGGACATGGGTGTGTTAGCTATGATTACAAAGATGGATCCATTTGTCAAGATGCATTAACTGGACATCTCATTTCTGGGCATTTTATAGTATGCAAATTATATACCAATTAAATTAGTTAATACAAATACATGCTTTCCAGCCCCAATCAGCTCCGACACCAATGAGCTGGGTGGTCTTGGTCAAGTCAATTTCCTTCTCTGAGCCCTAACTTTCTTGTATTTATAATGAAGGTATGTGATGATACAAAGCTTGAAGGTCCCTTCTAGCTCGATACTTCGATATGGTAAAATAAGACCTCTTCCTTTAATTTCAGCCACTATTTTATGACTGCTGGGTTCATCAGCAGGGCCAAAAAGATGGGCACACAGTTTAGGGAATGTGGGAAGGAACTTAAACGATATGTGTAGGGGACCCAGAGTCTTTCTTTTGCATGATTAACTTCCCGGCCACACTTTACAGAACATGATTGGTTTTCCACAGAGATCCGGCAGTGCTCCATGATTGAGCTGTGGAATGAGGATGATCTGGCCCCAGAGAAGTTGTATCTGCCACCAGAGATAACAACTTTCACATGGAGAGAGAGAATATTTCTCTGGAATGACTGACAACCAGGAATAAAGTTATTAATACCTTGACATAAAATGGACTTCTCAACTCACTTTTAATGGTACTTAGCTAGATCAAAACAACATACAGAATGAAGCTGGACTTACAACTAGCAACATTTCACAGCCCAACTATAAGAAAGATTTCCAGAAAGGAGAGAAGATCCTAAGGCAAGCTTTCTCCCTTTCACAATCTGACTCCCTACCCATACTCTATCCTCTAATAGCTACAGACACTGACTTAGTGAAACTACTTGCCTGGTATCATACAGTTAATTTAAAAAGAACTAGAAAAGAAAAGAAAAAAAGAAAAAGAAAAGAACCCATATCCTTGTTTCCAGCCCTGGAGTCTTTTCACCAAACGATGAGTGTACCTATATGACAGTGAAAACCTCATCAGTGACAAAAACATTAGATCAAGAATGAAAAACCTACCTTCCAACTACAAAGGAATATATGGAAAATCCTCAAGGTAATGAAATGTTCTATATTTTGATTGGACATGGGTGTGTTAGCTATGATTACAAAGATGGATCCATTTGTCAAGATGCATTAACTGGACATCTCATTTCTGGGCATTTTATAGTATGCAAATTATATACCAATTAAATTAGTTAATACAAATACATGCTTTCCAGCCCCAATCAGCTCCGACACCAATGAGCTGGGTGGTCTTGGTCAAGTCAATTTCCTTCTCTGAGCCCTAACTTTCTTGTATTTATAATGAAGGTATGTGATGATACAAAGCTTGAAGGTCCCTTCTAGCTCGATACTTCGATATGGTAAAATAAGACCTCTTCCTTTAATTTCAGCCACTATTTTATGACTGCTGGGTTCATCAGCAGGGCCAAAAAGATGGGCACACAGTTTAGGGAATGTGGGAAGGAACTTAAACGATATGTGTAGGGGACCCAGAGTCTTTCTTTTGCATGATTAACTTCCCGGCCACACTTTACAGAACATGATTGGTTTTCCACAGAGATCCGGCAGTGCTCCATGATTGAGCTGTGGAATGAGGATGATCTGGCCCCAGAGAAGTTGTATCTGCCACCAGAGATAACAACTTTCACATGGAGAGCAGAGAGAATATTTCCTGGACAATGTGAATGACTGACAGATATTAAACGGGAGGAAATTGAAGGCTCTGCCAAGTTTCATGATAAAATGCTATTTCTCACGGTAAGGTCAAACTGTCTCTAGTGCAGCTACTGCTTTTAAAAATACAAAGGGAACAAAAAAACATTCAGCAGAGTGCATCAGGCTTTGCAAAGAGTATATGCTCAAAGGCCACTTGTTTCATTTATAAATGAAATTGAATGACTATTATAACTATAAAAATCATCAAGAGTGAATCTGGAATTTGCTGATGAACTAAGAGCTGAGAAACATCAGTAAGGAAATCTCTAAAGGTTTGAACCCAAAGCCCTTTGGATGTAAAGCGCCCACTGATGTTTGCAAGATTACAATGTAAAGGGAAGGTTAAATTAGACTTTCATGGAGAGCATTATGCCAGGAGATAAGGCTGGCATTATCATAATACATTAATAAATGTTTCAAAAGGTGGAGTATATTCATTAGCACTAAACCTTACACGTTCAAAGACTAACAGTCTGAAAACAAAATTTAACATAAATCATTTAGTATTAGTGTGTTTACTTACACAAACAAGACAGAAATAAAAGTCATTTTTAGTCTCAAGTTGTATTTTTAAAAATGACTAGCATCTGTTTTGTTTTATAAATCTTTGGTGAATGGCACTGCGATGGTTAATTTTATCCATCAACTTGATTGGGCCACAAGGTGCTGGCTCTGTCTGTGAGGGTGTTTCTGGATGAAATTTACATCTGAATTGGTAGACTGAGTAAAGCAGATTGCTCTCCCCAAATGTGGGTGGGCCTTATCCAGTCTACTAAAATCCTCAACAGAACAAAAGGTAAGTAAGAAAAGAATCTGCTCTTTCTGCCTGACTTCCTTCTAGCTGGGACATCCAGCTCCTGTCTTCAGATTCAGACTTGGACTGGAACTTGAAGCATTAGCTAACCTGGGTTTCCATTCTGACAACTGCAAATCTTGGGGCTTTTTCCCATCCATAATCATATAAGCCAAGTCCTTATGAAAAATCCCTTTAGGGCTTCACTGGTGGTCCAGTGGGTAAAGAGTCAGCCTTGTAGTGCAAGGGGCACCGGTTCGATCCCTGGTCCAGGAAGATCTCATGTGCCACAGAGTGGCTGGACCAGTGTGTTCAATTGTGAGCCAGTACTCTAGCGCACATGTGCCCAGAGCCGGTGCTCTGCAACAAGAGAGGTCACTGCAATGGGAGGCCCACACAGGCCAAAGAATAAAGATGGATGAAAATAATTTTTTTAAAAAACCAATAAAAGAAAACAAAATTAAAAAAAGAAAAAACAACCCTTTATATAAATACACACACACATATCTATGTAAAGAGAGAACCAGTAGGAAATAAATAGATACTCTATTTCTCTGGCTAATACAGACTCCCACAAATGACTAATCAGTTGATTCATGTTAATATCATTCAACATTTTGGAGATTAGATATGAAAATTCACATTAAGCATAGCCTTTAAGCCCTCAATTGGCCTTCCACAAATTTATTCCACAGAAATACTTAGACATGCGTGCAAAGACTAAGTACAAGAATCTGGGTAATGGTACTGCACACTGGTTGGTCAAGGAGGCACCATTCCCACTGAGACTTAGTGGTACACCTGTAGCAAGTCAAAGATGTTAACTGTTAGGTTGTTTGAAATGTCAAATGACTCAGAATGAAGCAAATTTCAACTACTGGAGGCTGGTTAAGTTAGCCTATGGATATATTATGCCTTTATTGAAAAAAATGAGGTACGTCTATATGATCTGACAAGGAAAGACACCCAACACAAAGGCAAGGGTGAAGACAGAACAGTATAGAGTATGTTCCCCCCATACACATAAACTGTAAGCACTAGTTGTTTCTGGAAAGTGAGACTGGTGGCCAGAGTAATGAGGAATTCTACTTTGCATCATGTGCTCCTTTTTTAATGTGTGTGTGTGTGTGTGTGTGTGTGTGTGTGTGTGTGTGTGTTTACCATGGCCAGGTATTACATTTGTAATAAAAGAGAAAAACAGACCAATACAAAAGTTCACCCATTCGTTCAATAAGTAAAGGTCACAGACCAAGCAACAAACTTAGTATCCTTCCTAAGTTGAAGTGCTCCTTGTCCAAAGAAATTGCCTAGTTTGCTGCTGTAACTGTGCTTTATAGTACAGTTGGTACTGTTGTCACAGACAGTGAAATACTATATCTAATATGTGCTGGCACCCTTCTGGGTACTGGAGATATATCATTGACCAAAAGAGACAAAAACCTTTGACTTCATTGTTCTTACAGTCTACTTATTTAGATCAGAAATTTAGCAGACTATATATCACATTCATGTGACCCTGATATACCTCATACAGTGAGAATATCTACAAATGCTCCCAGAGGGATACAGTCTGTCTGGCATTCACATACACAACCCTATACAGTAAAGTCTCTATTCAGAGCAGATTAGATGGGTATAAAAAATGTCCCTGTAACATATAAAAATTCTACTAACAACCAGAGTCATCTTACAGAATTCATTTGAGGCTCCCTCTGCTGCTGCTGCCTGCATTCCTCCACTCTAAAACCTTCCAGGCTGGCTGTAGTTCAGGAGACAGCAGGTCCCTAAATTCCAGGCTGGCTATAGTTTAGGAGATAGCTGGGTCCCTAAATCCATAAAACTTGTCACTAGTACCATCCTTGACATTTTCATCTGGTAAGACTACGCCAATTTATAGAAACAGAGGTTTGCATTCACCAAAGAGAAATTTCAAATATCTCATCTGGGTTATTATCATAGTGAACACCCTCTGGAAATTGCAAGTGGTTCCTTCCAACCAAGGTCAGTTGTTATAGCTGTTCCAGTATGTATCAAACCCAAAATGTCTGGGAATACCCACAGCTGCACACACCCAAAGACACATACATGTGACTGTCCTCATGAACCTCCTTGTTTGTAACCTCTTACTGGCTCCATTGCTGGTTTGGCTGGAACTGGCTTGTGGCTCATCAGACCTTTTCTGTTCCCTCTTCCATTTTGACCCTGTAGATTCACCTGATCTGCTATTAGAACCACTAGCCTCAGGCAGTCAGAAACAACTACTTCTATTCCTTCATGGCAAAGATCAGGACAGGTTCAGTTCAATAAGTAAAGGTCACAGACCAAGCAACAAACTTAGTATCCTTCCTAAGTTGAAGTGCTCCTTGTCCAAAGAAATTGCCTAGTTTGCTGCTGTAACTGTGCTTTATAGTACAGTTGGTACTGTTGTCACAGACAGTGAAATACTATATCTAATATGTGCTGGCACCCTTCTGGGTACTGGAGATATATCATTGACCAAAAGAGACAAAAACCTTTGACTTCATTGTTCTTACAGTCTACTTATTTAGATCAGAAATTTAGCAGACTATATATCACATTCATGTGACCCTGATATACCTCATACAGTGAGAATATCTACAAATGCTCCCAGAGGGATACAGTCTGTCTGGCATTCACATACACAACCCTATACAGTAAAGTCTCTATTCAGAGCAGATTAGATGGGTATAAAAAATGTCCCTGTAACATATAAAAATTCTACTAACAACCAGAGTCATCTTACAGAATTCATTTGAGGCTCCCTCTGCTGCTGCTGCCTGCATTCCTCCACTCTAAAACCTTCCAGGCTGGCTGTAGTTCAGGAGACAGCAGGTCCCTAAATTCCAGGCTGGCTATAGTTTAGGAGATAGCTGGGTCCCTAAATCCATAAAACTTGTCACTAGTACCATCCTTGACATTTTCATCTGGTAAGACTACGCCAATTTATAGAAACAGAGGTTTGCATTCACCAAAGAGAAATTTCAAATATCTCATCTGGGTTATTATCATAGTGAACACCCTCGGGAAATTGCAAGTGGTTCCTTCCAACCAAGGTCAGTTGTTATAGCTGTTCCAGTATGTATCAAACCCAAAATGTCTGGGAATACCCACAGCTGCACACACCCAAAGACACATACATGTGACTGTCCTCATGAACCTCCTTGTTTGTAACCTCTTACTGGCTCCATTGCTGGTTTGGCTGGAACTGGCTTGTGGCTCATCAGACCTTTTCTGTTCCCTCTTCCATTTTGACCCTGTAGATTCACCTGATCTGCTATTAGAACCACTAGCCTCAGGCAGTCAGAAACAACTACTTCTATTCCTTCATGGCAAAGATCAGGACAGGTTCCTGATTGTTATTTCTATTATAATGAGAGTGAGGCCTATAGTCTGACTCCTTTGAGTAACTCCTGCTCACTTTTTATCACCTTATAATGATTCCCTGCCATGTGCAGAGGAATAATAGCTTCTGCCTGGTGACAAGGGTAATATACCCAATAAATATTTCATTTAACATTTCACAGAAATAACTTGGGAGTACACAGTACTTATGAAATGCCAAGACCCAGATTTTAATTTAATTTTAGAACTAAAATTTACTTTAAAAGGTAGAGTTGCCTGCAACAGCTCTTGGGAATATAATAAGCAGATATTGATTTCTGCTCAAGTTATCAGGAATTACCGCACAGAAGAAAAATAAAAACAATTTCAAATAAACAAGTGAAACTACTTATAATTTAACAGGGAATTTTTTAAATTAAAAGTATAGTCTGCCTTGGTCTCCACTTAAGTTAATAAATATGTTGAAAAGTAATTAATCTTCATTTTACATAACAAGCACTAACATAGGCATTCTTACTTATTTTCATGCTGAGACAAATGCCAGATAGACAGAATTTTAACAGACTACCAGAATTTGCAAAAACTTAAATTACAAAAGTTAAAACCTACCTATGATATTCTCCATCTCCTAACAAAGTCATTTCCCTCTACCACCCTTATTCAACAAAGGCACTTACCTTGTGCGCATAGAGCTGTTTGCCCTCGAGAAGGCAGGAGGCTTAGAAACACTGCAGGTATCATCTATGGGTCTAACCCACCTCTGGTTTTTAGACCGTTTGATATCATATGTCTCTGTGTCTCAACACGTCTTCCAAGAAGGAAGGTGTACAACAACAAAAGAGCACATGACTGACGACATTTGGTTGGTATAAGAAAAACATGATCCATCTCAGAGACACTGTCACTCTCCCAAAGTCCACCTGCATCTTGTACCCAGAAAATGCATACTCACTAGCTCAGACAGATGTGATTGATGGCTAATAGCACTTTTACAAATATTATTCATAATATTAAATTCTGCCATTTAAATAGTAACTGCTAATGTGCATTAAGCTTTTGGCATTTACCATGCCAGCTTTGGCCCTTTACAAGGATTATCTCATTTACTATTTATATTAACCCCATAAAGTTGATAGTATTGGCTCTATTTTATAAATGGAAAAAAAAAAGAGAAACCTCACTCCTAAGAGTGTTGCTGCTGGCAATGGTTGACAGAGACAGCTCCTAGCTGCCCCTCCTGTGGAACTGCTCTCTGCAGAAGGGAGTGGCAGTCTTTATGTAATGACTCGTTAATGTAGGGGAGTACCAAGGTCTGGCTCTCTAGCCTCAAGAAGGGATTCCTCTGATGATTCCAAGACTGGCTGAAATTCTTCTTACAGCTGTGGGAAGTTCATTTTCTATTTCTGCCCAATTCTGTTTCCCTCACTCCCTTAAAGGTAATTCCTCCTTTCTTAGGGAACTCAATCTGAGACAACAGTTCTTATTAAAAAAAAAATATTTGATGGCCAGTCTCTTTCCCTTCTATACTGAGATTTAGATTTACAAAGTGTGGTGTATGAACTGTTCCTTCCTGGGGTAATTCACCCAGGGAGCCAAGATAAATCCGAGGTAGAAGCACATTCCTACCTTAGTTTTTCTATAAGCAGTCCTCATTTGACCTTGCTCCAACTTTGCAAATACACCTGGGAAGGCTTGGCATCAAATGTTACTGGAAGTTCCTAAACATATTTCCTGACCTTGCTGTAACATGATGATTTTATTACATTTTAAAACCCTGAATTTAATTGTACATCAATAGGAAATCTACAGCCTAATTTGAAGCTTCTTTCCTGATGATGAAGAGAAGGGCCTTGTAATCTTTGAACTTTTTGTTTTTGCAAGTTTAGAATGTTACCTCTCCTCTCCCTATCCAAGAGATATAAAATGTGTGACCAGTTTAATGGAAAAATCTAAGCGAAATTTCAATGATCAACTGATACTCTTTTTCTAGTTTGTAAACAGAAATAAACAAGAGATAAATGGTCCATGAATGCAGATATATTTACTTACGCAATACTGAATCACTAAAAAGTGCTCATCAGTTCCCCCCAATAACCTCATGAAACTGGAGAAGCAACTTCTCTGGTTAAGATAAAATCTAAAAGAAGTTGTATAGTGAACTAATCTCTCTTCACTGAAGTCAGTGGAGAGGGAGAATTTTTTAAATGTATTTTTTACCATAGATTTTTTTTCCTTCTTGTTTTTTTCTTTATCTTTCTTTTCTCTTTTCAAAAGAATATTCTCTCAGCTAGGGAATTTTCTGCTGACTGGCGTGTGCACAACTGGAAATTATAAAAGGAATTGCTGTATCATTGATGTAGTAAGAAAACAGGAAGACAATTTTCATCCCAAAATGAGCCTTCTCAGCTGAAGCTCCCTTTGTAGTTGATGACCACATGCTTTCCATCTTGGCACATGGCCAATTTTATTAAAATCCTATAGCAACAGCTTATTTTTCAAACAACACTAAAAAAGGCACTTTATGATGAATTAATTTCTCTTAAAGTTGTTCATGGTCAGGTATCTATCTTCAATGACTCCAATAAGAAAATGATCTTACTTCATAGGGGAAAGTCTGAACATTATTCTTGTGATCAGAAGGATCTGTTGGACCCTCAGGTAATGTTCAAGTGAAGAAGATGATGGACATCAAAGCACAGAAAAACCGAGGATCCATTCTTAGATCACCATGTCCCTAAACAAAAGCGTAAACACTGTAGGACCTACAAAGCTTGCCAGATAACCAGCAATCCACTGGAGAATGATGAGAAAACATAAAAGATGCCTGATTTCAACAAAATTGTCTCAGAGAAAGTGGAATTTGAAGAGTTAAAGAAAGGTAAAAGGTAAAGAGGGTAGTAAAGAAGAAATACTAGTAATAAAAAAAGATGATGGTATAATAAAAATATAAAGAGAGGTGAACACTGATTCATTGACTTCTCTGTAAATTGGAAATCAGTTCCATTAATCCCAAGAGATAGCCCTGATATAGAAAACCACTAAGAACAGAAGTAACCAAAGTTAAAGATAGTTTTAAAATACTTGATTGCATTAACACCCAGTAACCAGAGAATTTAGGGCATAAATGATAAAAATGAATTCGCCCTTAAAAAATAAAGTGTTTAAACTTCTTCAAAAATATCTAAGGCATTAAGAACACAAACACAAATTTTGGAGTGGAAATTCTATACACTGCAGTAGCCACAATCCTGTCCAAAAGATGTTTCCTAGTGTCTGAGCTATTCATATTGAAAGGCCCCTTAATGGTCAGCTTCTCCAGCACTGTTTAATCCAGACTGGATTCTTTCCATCTGTATCACATCCTCAACAAATAGACACTCAACAATACTTCTAAGTATACTTGTTTTTCATTTGTATTTTTGTTCTACCCACAGTAAATTAATTAAATTCTTTTGTTCTGAAAATATATTCATATAAACATACAACTGTCATTGATCAACCCTTTTTAAAAAAAAAAAAACAAAAAACCTTTATTTTGCTTTTAACTTTTACAGAGTTTTGTTGTTTACAGATATGCATGTTCCCAGATTAGGCATATGTATATCCCCCCCTTCCCACCCCTCCCGACCATCACACAGCACCCCTGAAGGGCTCCCTTTTCTCACAGAGCAATGACTAGAGCTGTTTTCTTCACTTGTGATAGTACAGGCCTTCATGCTACTTCCTTTACGCCTCCCACCCTCTGTTCCTTCCCCATAATGTCCATATGTCCACTGTCCATGTCTGTCTTTCCGTCACTTCACTGCGTGTGCCATCATCACCATCCTACTAGATTCCATATATATGTGTTAATATACTGTATTTGTCCTTCTCTTTCTGACTGATTTCACTTTTGATGATACGTTCTAGATCCAGACACCTCATTAAGGCTGATTCTTCTGCATTTCTCTTTACAGCTGTGTAGCATTCCATTGTATATATGTACCAGTGCTTTTGTATCCATTCGTTCATCGATTGGCATCTAGGTTGCTTCCATGTTCTAGCTATTGTATAGAGAGCTGCAATGAACATTGGGGTACAGGTGCTTCCTTCAGATTTGATTTCATCAGGGTATAAGCCTAAGAGTGGGATTGCTGGGTCGTATGGGGCTTCTATTTTTCGTTTTTTTAAGGAATCTCCAGACTGTCTTCCATAGAGGCTGTATCAATCTACATTCCCACCAGCAATGCAGGCATGTTCCCTTTTCTCCACACTCTCTCCAGCATGTATTGTCTGTCGATTTATTGATGATGGCCATTCTGACGGGTGTGAGGTGGTATCTCACTGTGGTTTTAATTTGCATTTCTCTAATGATAAGAGAGGTTGAGCATCGTTTCATGTGCTTTTGAGCCATCTGTATGTCGTTGTTGGAGAGGTGTCTCTTTAGATCTTTTCTCCATTTTTTGATTGGGTTGTTCGTTTTTCCAGTGCTGAGTTGTCTGAGTTGCTTGTAGAATTTGGAGATTAATTCTTTGTCTGTTGTTTCATTTGCTATGATTTTCTCCCACTCTGTGGGGTGTCTGTACAGCTTTTTGGTGATTTCTTTTGCTGTACAAAAGCTGTTAAGTTTCATTAGGTCCCACATGTTCATTTGTCTTTTTAGTTCCGCCATTCTAGTAGGTGACAGAGAAGATCTTGCTTTATGTCCTTGAGGGTTTTGCCTATATTTTCCTCTAAGAGTTGATGGTTTCTGGTCTTCCATTTAGGTCTTTAATCTATTTTGAGTTGATCTTAGTGTATGGTGTCAGGGAATGTTTCAACTTCATTTTTTTGCATGTAGCAGTCCAATTTTCCCAGCACCATTTGTTGAAGAGGCTGTCTTTGTCCCATTTTAGATTTTCGCCTCCTTTGTCAAAAATAAGGTACCCATAGTTGCGTGGGTTTATCTCTGGGTTCTCGATCTTGTTCCATTGATCTACAGTTCTGTTTTTGTGCCAATACCATACTGTCTTGATAAATGTTGCTTTGTAGTAGAGTCTGAAGTTAGGGAGGCTGATCCTTCCAGCTCCATTCTTCTTCCTCAGGATTGCTTTGGCTATTCGAGGTCTTTTGTGTTTCCACATGAACTGTGTTATTCGTTGGTCTAGTTCTGTGAAGAATGTCATTGGTAGTTTGATAGGGAGTGCATTGAATCTATAGATGACATTTGGTAGTATGGTCATTTTCACAATATTGATTCTTCTGATCCAGCAACATGGAATATCTCTCCATCTGTCAACCCTTTTTTTAATAAACTTTTTTTTTTAATTTTGGCCTCTTTTATTCATCCTTCATTTATTTGTTTTCATCAATCAACCCTTTGTTCTAGCTAAAATAATCTCACAAGGGCTAGATGGCTGTTGAGGTTAGTAAATGAGTTACAACTTCTTGTGGTAATTCTTCATGTCAGGCTTCAACAGTGTTCCCAGGAATAAGAAAGCAGAGCAGGACTCCCAGTCCATTACTATGAAGAGGTTTCTATAGTCTTTGATTTTTTTGCTTAAATTCCCCATCAATAACTCTGATTCAACAGTAGTCTGAATAGAATTCCTATAGACACTTACACATTAAATGTTGAAACACATACAGTTGACACAAAATGCATAGTCTACTTAAAAATTTGCCCTTGAGCTTAAACCCCAGTTGAACACTGAATGGAATACTCAAGGATCTCATTGTCAGAGTGGAAAAACTACATTATTCTCATCTGATCTTCAGATATCCTTGAGTCTACCAAAAAACAATTATCAAAAAGGATAGCCAATCCCTCTCTAAATTTCTGTAAGCTTTTTAGTCTTCACTGAAGTTAATTTTGAAAAAATTGATAGAACCTAGGACCACAATATTTTTAGTGAACATTAGAAAATTCCCACTTTGAAACCTGTGTGCTATATCTCCAGCAAGGGTACATCTCAGGATGCATTTTTAAGTGTGAACAGTTCTATTAGTAGGATATCAGTTACATTCTTTTAGTAAATGATAATTCTTTCAAGCAAAGGAATTGTGTGCTCCCATTTTAAATGACGATGTAAACAATGCTCACAATGTGTAGATTAAGTGAATAAAATGAGGTTACTAAATAACAACCATAATACAGTATTGCTCATTTATGTTTGAAAAATGACTATGAATGCTTAAGAAAATATTTGAAAAGTTCCAAATATTTCAAAATGTTAATAGTTTAACAGTGATTATTCTCTACAGCTGTGCTCATGCTTATCTTTTTTACTTTCTTCTTTATATTTTCTATTATACTTTATATATATATTTTATACCATCATGCATTACTTTTAAAAGAAAACTATAAAGTCAGGACTTCCCTGATGGTCCAGTGGTTAAAAATTCACCCTGCAATGCAGAAGACGTGGGTTCAGTCCCTGGTTGGGGAACCAAGATCCCACATGCTGTAGAGCAACTAAGCACACACCACAACTACTGAGCCTATTCATCACAGCTAGAGAGTCCATGGACTACAACGAAAAGATCCCACATACTGCAACTAAGACCCGAGGTGCCTAAATAAATAAAACTACTAAATGATATCCACTTTGGAATTTTAAAAAATGGGATTTTTTTATTTACTTGTTTTTATTTTGCTTTTTGTGTTTACATAGTTTTGTTGTTTACAGATATGTTTGACCCCGGATAAGTTATGTGTATATCCCTCATCCCTTCCTCCCATGCCCCCCTCCCAGTCCCTCCCATCCCACCCCTCCATGCCATCGCATAGCCCTCTCTAAGATCCCTTAGTCCCACAGCGCATTGACAATAGCTATCTCTTCTGCATATGATACGGCAGGTTTCCATGCGACCATTTCCATACCTCTCAGCCATGCTTCCCTCCCTCAAATGTCCGTAAGTCTGTTCTCCATATCTGTTTTTTCCATCACTGCTCTGTGTATGTATTTATTAGTGTGATCTTACTAGATTCCATATATATGAGTTAGTATACTATACTTGTCCTTCTCTTTGTGACTTACTTCACTTTGTATAATAGGTTCCAGATTCATCCACCTCATTAAGGCTGATTCTTCTGCACTTCTTTTCACAGCTGAGAAATACCCCATTGTATAAATGTACCATAGCTTCTTTATCCATTCATTCATTGATGGACATCTGGGTTGCTTCCATGTTCTAGCTACTGTATAGAGTGCTGCAGTGAACACTGGTGTACAGGTATCTCATTCAATTTTGATTTCATCAAGGTATAAGCCTAATAGTGGGATTGCTGGATCATATGGTTTGCTTCTACTGAATGCTTAAGAAAATATTTGAAAAGTTCCAAATATTTCAAAATGTTAATAGTTTAACAGTGATTATTCTCTACAGCTGTGCTCATGCTTATCTTTTTTACTTTCTTCTTTATATTTTCTATTATACTTTATATATATATTTTATACCATCATGCATTACTTTTAAAAGAAAACTATAAAGTCAGGACTTCCTGATGGTCCAGTGGTTAAAAATTCACCCTGCAATGCAGAAGACGTGGGTTCAGTCCCTGGTTGGGGAACCAAGATCCCACATGCTGTAGAGCAACTAAGCACACACCACAACTACTGAGCCTATTCATCACAGCTAGAGAGTCCATGGACTACAACGAAAAGATCCCACATACTGCAACTAAGACCCGAGGTGCCTAAATAAATAAAACTACTAAATGATATCCACTTTGGAATTTTAAAAAATGGGATTTTTTTATTTACTTGTTTTTATTTTGCTTTTTGTGTTTACATAGTTTTGTTGTTTACAGATATGTTTGACCCCGGATAAGTTATGTGTATATCCCTCATCCCTTCCTCCCATGCCCCCCTCCCAGTCCCTCCCATCCCACCCCTCCATGCCATCGCATAGCCCCTCTCTAAGATCCCTTAGTCCCACAGCGCATTGACAATAGCTATCTCTTCTGCATATGATACGGCAGGTTTCCATGCGACCATTTCCATACCTCTCAGCCATGCTTCCCTCCCTCAAATGTCCGTAAGTCTGTTCTCCATATCTGTTTTTTCCATCACTGCTCTGTGTATGTATTTATTAGTGTGATCTTACTAGATTCCATATATATGAGTTAGTATACTATACTTGTCCTTCTCTTTGTGACTTACTTCACTTTGTATAATAGGTTCCAGATTCATCCACCTCATTAAGGCTGATTCTTCTGCACTTCTTTTCACAGCTGAGAAATACCCCATTGTATAAATGTACCATAGCTTCTTTATCCATTCATTCATTGATGGACATCTGGGTTGCTTCCATGTTCTAGCTACTGTATAGAGTGCTGCAGTGAACACTGGTGTACAGGTATCTCATTCAATTTTGATTTCATCAAGGTATAAGCCTAATAGTGGGATTGCTGGATCATATGGTGCTTCTATTCTTAGTTTTTTAAGGACTCTCCATACTGTCTTCCATAGTGTTTGTATCAATTTACATTCCCAATAACAATGCAAGAGTGTTCCCTTTTCTCTGCACCCTCTCCAGTATTTATTGTCTGTCAATTTTTTGATGATGATGGCCATTCTGGCTGGTGTGAGATGATATCTCATTGTAGTTTTGATTTGCGTTTCTCTAATAAGAAATGGGATATTTTTAACTGATTAAAAAAATCCCATGTCCTTTCAAAATGGTATCCTTATAAAAGAGGAACTGCCCTCTTAAGAAAAGTCTGCCTGTTGTAGGTCTTTTTCAGGCACTATCATCAAACAGTAATTGTAGTTTCCACAGACAAGCTATTGAATATAATGCATGAGGAAGGGAAGGCAATTGAAATACAGATGGCTTAAATATATGAAAAAGATTATAACCAAATGAGAAAGATCAAATCAAACATAATGAAAACATACCACCCTAACTTGCTCACATAGAGGAGGGACAAAATTTAAGACTCCAAAAAATGGTAACAAACATATATTTCTATCTACTCACAATGCTGAGAAACCCTGCTTCAACTCACCCCATTCCAACAACAGCCAAAATATTGTACTTCTAAAATGCTGCCACCAAGAATTCATTGAGTTATCAAAATCTCTCCCAAGACCAAAACCAGGCAAAGACAACACAAAAAAGGAAAACTATAGGCCAACTTCACTGATGAACTTAGATGCCAAGATCCTCAACAAAATCCTAGCAAACAGAACTCAACAACACATCAAAAAACTCACACCATGATCAAGTCAGGTTCATCCCAGGCATGCAAGGATTCTTCAATATCCGCAAATCAATCAATGTGATATACCATATCAACAAATTGAGAGACAAAAATCACATGATCATCTCAATTGATGCAGAAAAAGCCTTCGACAAACTGCAACACCCATTTATGATAAAAACTCTTCAGAAAATGGGCATAGAAGGAACCTATCTCAACATAATAAAAGCCATATATGAGAAGCCTACAGGGAACATTATTGTTAATGGTGAAAAACTGAAAGCATTCCCTCTAAGATCAGGAACAAGACAGGGGTGCCCACTTTCACCACTACTATTCAACATAGTCCTGGAAGTCCCAGCAACAGCAATAAGAGAAGAGAAAGAAATCAAAGGAATCCAGATTGGAAAGGAAGAAGTCAAGCTCTCTCTTTTTGCAGGCAACATGATATTATACACAGAAAACCCCAAAGACACAGTTACAAAGCTACTAGAGCTAATCAATGAATTCAGCAACGTCGCAGGATACAAAGTCAACACAAAGAAATCACTGGCATTCCTATACACAAACAATGAAAAATCAGAAAATGAAATCAAAGAGGCAATCCCCTTCACCACTGCAACCAAAAGAATCAAATATCTAGGAATAAATCTACCCAAAGAAACAAAAGAATTGTACACAGAAAATTACAAGACACTCATGAGAGACATTAAAGAAGACTTAAACAGATGGAGAGATATTCCGTGTTCCTGGGTTGGAAGAATCAATATTATGAAAATGACCATACTACCAAATGTTGTCTATAGATTCAATGCGCTCCCTATCAAACTACCACTGACATTTTTCACAGAACTAGACCAAACAATAACACAGTTCATGTGGAAACACAAAAGACCTCGAATAGCCAAAGCAATCCTGAGGAAGAAAAACGGAGCTGGAAGGATCAGCCTCCCTAACTTCAGACTCTACTACAAAGCAACAATCCTCAAAACAGTATGGTACTGGCACAAAAACAGAACTATAGATCAATGGAACAAGATCGAGAACCCAGAGATAAACCCACGCAACTATGGGTACCTTATTTTTGACAAAGGAGGCAAAAATCTAAAATGGGACAAAGACAGCCTCTTCAACAAATGGTGCTGGGAAAATTGGACTGCTACATGCAAAAAATGAAGTTGGAACATTCCCTGACACCATACACAAAGATCAACTCAAAATAGATTAAAGACCTAAATGGAAGACCAGAAACCATCAACTCTTAGAGGAGAATATAGGCAAAACCCTCAAGGACATAAATCAAAGCAAGATCTTCTCTGTCACCTACTAGAATAGTGGGACTGAAAAGAAAAGTGAACACGTGGGACCTAATGAAACTTAACAGCTTTTGTACAGCAAAAGAAATCACCAAAAAGCTGTACAGACACCCCACAGAGTGGGAGAAAATCATAGCAAATGAAACAACAGACAAAAAATTAATCTCCAAATTCTACAAGCAACTCAGACAACTCAGCACTGGAAAAACGAACAACCCAATCAAAAAATGGAGAAAAGATCTAAAGAGACACCTCTCCAAAGAGGACATACAGATGGCCCAAAAGCACATGAAACGATGCTCAACCTCTCTTATCATTAGAGAAATGCAAATTAAAACCACAGTGAGATACCACCTCACACCTGTCAGAATAACCATCATCTTATCATATAGAGAAATGCTTAAATTAAAACAAGAATTGTACACAGAAAATTACAAGACACTCATGAGAGACATTAAAGAAGACTTAAACAGATGGAGAGATATTCCGTGTTCCTGGGTTGGAAGAATCAATATTATGAAAATGACCATACTACCAAATGTTGTCTATAGATTCAATGCGCTCCCTATCAAACTACCACTGACATTTTTCACAGAACTAGACCAAACAATAACACAGTTCATGTGGAAACACAAAAGACCTCGAATAGCCAAAGCAATCCTGAGAAAGAAAAACGGAGCTGGAAGGATCAGCCTCCCTAACTTCAGACTCTACTACAAAGCAACAATCCTCAAAACAGTATGGTACTGGCACAAAAACAGAACTATAGATCAATGGAACAAGATCGAGAACCCAGAGATAAACCCACGCAACTATGGGTACCTTATTTTTGACAAAGGAGGCAAAAATCTAAAATGGGACAAAGACAGCCTCTTCAACAAATGGTGCTGGGAAAATTGGACTGCTACATGCAAAAAATGAAGTTGGAACATTCCCTGACACCATACACAAAGATCAACTCAAAATAGATTAAAGACCTAAATGGAAGACCAGAAACCATCAACTCTTAGAGGAGAATATAGGCAAAACCCTCAAGGACATAAATCAAAGCAAGATCTTCTCTGTCACCTACTAGAATAGTGGGACTGAAAAGAAAAGTGAACACGTGGGACCTAATGAAACTTAACAGCTTTTGTACAGCAAAAGAAATCACCAAAAAGCTGTACAGACACCCCACAGAGTGGGAGAAAATCATAGCAAATGAAACAACAGACAAAAAATTAATCTCCAAATTCTACAAGCAACTCAGACAACTCAGCACTGGAAAAACGAACAACCCAATCAAAAAATGGAGAAAAGATCTAAAGAGACACCTCTCCAAAGAGGACATACAGATGGCCCAAAAGCACATGAAACGATGCTCAACCTCTCTTATCATTAGAGAAATGCAAATTAAAACCACAGTGAGATACCACCTCACACCCGTCAGAATGGCCATCATCAATAAATCGACAGACAATACATGCTGGAGAGAGTGTGGAGAAAAGGGAACATGCCTGCATTGCTGGTGGGAATGTAGATTGATACAGCCTCTATGGAAGACAGTCTGGAGATTCCTTAAAAAAACGAAAAATAGAAGCCCCATACGACCCAGCAATTCCACTCTTAGGCTTATACCCTGATGAAATCAAATCTGAAAGAAGCACCTGTACCCTAATGCGCATTGCAGCTCTCTATACAATAGCCAGAACATGGAAGCAACCTACATGTCCATCGACAAATGAATGGATCCAGAAGCTCTGGTACATATATACAATGGAATACTACTCAGCTGTTAAAAGAAATGCAGAAGACTCAGTCCTAATGAGGTGGCTGGCTCTAGAACCTATCATAAAAAGTGAAGTAAGTCAAAAAGAGAAAGACAAGTACAGTATACTAACTCATATATATGGGATCTAGTAAGATGGTCATGATAACACACGCAGTGAACTCATGAAAAAAGAGAGAATAGACATAAAGACATTGTGGAGACCGAACAGTGGGAGGGAGGCATGGAGGGAGTAACATGGAAACCTATACTGTCATGTGTGGAAAAGATAGCTATTGTCATTGTGCTAGGGGAATAGGAGTACCTACAACCACTTGGGGCGATGGTCTGGAGGGATGGGAGGGGGGGAACAGAGTGGGGGGAGGGTCCAGGGATATGCATATGAATGAGCTGGGAACATACATGTTGGTGAACAACAAAACTCTGTAAAATTTTTAAAATAAAGGAAAAAAAAAGTGAAGTAAGTCAAAAAGAGAAAGACAAGTACAGTATACTAACTCATATATATGGAATTTAGTTAAGATGGTCATGATAACACAAGCAGTGAACTCATGGAAAAACAGACAGGATAGACATAAGGACATTGTGGAGAACAAACAGTGGGAGGGAGGCATAGAGAAAGTAACATCGAAACCTATACTGGCACGTGTGGAAAAGATAACTATTGTCATTGTGCTAAGGGAATAGGAGTGCCTACAATCACTTGGGGCAATGGTACAGAGGGGTGGGAGGTGGGAACTGGGAGGGGAGCACCAGGGATATGCATATGAATGATCTGGGAACATACATGTTGGTGAACAACAGAACTCTGTAAAATCTTTAAAATAAAGAATTAAAAAAAAAAAAAATCTCTCCCAAGAGTCAAGAGGCTAGAGAGAATGCTGGGTGTTTCTACACTCAGACATTAGAGTTTATTAAAGTTTTACAGTAAATCAAGCTAATTGAATGACTTTGTTTCAGACTCAGAGGTGCTAAAGTTTCATTCAAAACTGTAGGTGAGAGAACAAACAGGCAAGACAAATCCTTCAGTATGCTTTGGTGGGGAACTGATATGAGAGGATTTGACATCCAGAAGGCAGGAATAAATAGGTCCTGTAAGGCAGGAAAGCACATAGAAAGTGTGATAAGATGGTTAAAGATAAATTCCACAATTTCCCTAGGCTCAAGCCTATCCTCATTAGCTGTATTTAACTAACCAAAGAAAATCAGACCACTTGAATCTTTTATTTTTTTTTACTTTGATCATATATCCAGCCTGAACCACTACCTTTAAATAATTTTAAATAGAAAAAAATATATTGACTTTCTTCAACCAGTTGCCTAATACTGAATATTCTCAAGTAAATCCAATTCAATGAGTTGAAATGTGAAAAAAAAGTTATAACCTTTTCTTGTAATGGAAAGGAAAGAGGTCTATACCATGCCAAATAATTGGCTTGACTAGATTTTTCCCGCCTGAGATGACCCATAGCTTGGATGTCATGAAGACACAGCCTCTCTGTTTCTTTCCTGTACTCGGAGAGGAACGTTCCATTCCATGCAATTCATGAATTTTAAAACCATGAACCTTCCTTCACATTCCGGAGGAAAGAGAAGACAGTATACTAACTCATATATATGGAATTTAGTTAAGATGGTCATGATAACACAAGCAGTGAACTCATGGAAAAACAGACAGGATAGACATAAGGACATTGTGGAGAACAAACAGTGGGAGGGAGGCATAGAGAAAGTAACATCGAAACCTATACTGGCACGTGTGGAAAAGATAACTATTGTCATTGTGCTAAGGGAATAGGAGTGCCTACAATCACTTGGGGCAATGGTACAGAGGGGTGGGAGGTGGGAACTGGGAGGGGAGCACCAGGGATATGCATATGAATGATCTGGGAACATACATGTTGGTGAACAACAGAACTCTGTAAAATCTTTAAAATAAAGAATTAAAAAAAAAAAAAATCTCTCCCAAGAGTCAAGAGGCTAGAGAGAATGCTGGGTGTTTCTACACTCAGACATTAGAGTTTATTAAAGTTTTACAGTAAATCAAGCTAATTGAATGACTTTGTTTCAGACTCAGAGGTGCTAAAGTTTCATTCAAAACTGTAGGTGAGAGAACAAACAGGCAAGACAAATCCTTCAGTATGCTTTGGTGGGGAACTGATATGAGAGGATTTGACATCCAGAAGGCAGGAATAAATAGGTCCTGTAAGGCAGGAAAGCACATAGAAAGTGTGATAAGATGGTTAAAGATAAATTCCACAATTTCCCTAGGCTCAAGCCTATCCTCATTAGCTGTATTTAACTAACCAAAGAAAATCAGACCACTTGAATCTTTTATTTTTTTTTACTTTGATCATATATCCAGCCTGAACCACTACCTTTAAATAATTTTAAATAGAAAAAAATATATTGACTTTCTTCAACCAGTTGCCTAATACTGAATATTCTCAAGTAAATCCAATTCAATGAGTTGAAATGTGAAAAAAAAGTTATAACCTTTTCTTGTAATGGAAAGGAAAGAGGTCTATACCATGCCAAATAATTGGCTTGACTAGATTTTTCCCGCCTGAGATGACCCATAGCTTGGATGTCATGAAGACACAGCCTCTCTGTTTCTTTCCTGTACTCGGAGAGGGAACGTTCCATTCCATGCAATTCATGAATTTTAAAAACCATGAACCTTCCTTCACATTCCGGAGGAACACAAACATCTTCCTGTCAGAGAGCTGTTTTGAGCATAAACGCTCAAGTGATTGCAATGGTGACAGGGAGAGGTCTTTTCAGACTAAGTCTTTGTTCTGAGCTGACTGGAGGCTTCAGGACTAGGAAGGTCTGGACATATGGTTGGGTACAGAGTAGGGGCTGAATTTACCAACCACCAACTGCCATAACAGCCTTGTCTCTGGAACACTGCCAACCACTGAGCCAACTGCCAGTGCTACCATGTTGTCTTTAGACAATGGACCAACAGAAATCATTTGACCACAGAAGACCAATAACTCCCTCTTGTGGCAGAGCACCAACAGCTAAATCTTTCCATTTTCCCACTAGACATCCCTGAATCCCACAAACAAAGGATGAAGGTGGTGTTTATTTTAGGTGGTGTTTTTGTTCTTACATTCTAAAAGAGAAATTTTAAAATGAGATATTCAGTTTCTGAGTATCTCCAAAAAAACCAACTAGTACCCTGGTAAGCTTTCCCAACTAGAAGGCAACAAAGCATCATAAAGCAGAAAACAGAGGACACATTTAGGAATCCCCAAAACCTCAATTCTAAGTCAAGCACTGCCCCAAGCCTAGAGAACTTTGACTAAGCTATTTCATGTCTCTAAAAATTGGTTACTCAGTTTTGAAAAGAAGAAAATAGATTTTTAAAATTTATTTTTTAATTTTTTTACAGAGTTTTGCTGTTTACTGCCATACACCAACCTTAATCCACCACAGACATACAAATGTCCCCCCCGAGAATGGATTTTTAGTTCTACTTTAGTTCTACTGTTTAATTCAAAGTGAAACAGATCTCTAAAAACTTACTGACTTATGCTTGAAATAAGGTGATTTTGCTTGGTGTTAAAAGACCTCTTCAAACTTATCAGTCAGAAAAATAAAACTCTTGTTTACATTAACTTAACAGAGCAATAGTGCTCAAAAGAATGCTGTTTTATTTTTTCAACCTTCTAAAAGTGAAGAACTTGTCTCAGATTTCTAGTAAGATCCCAAATGGTGTTTGCATGCTTTCTTGCTATGCATCTCTTTGGAAATTCGGTTTGTCTTGGAATTTTTGTACACAGTATAAAGATTCTCTAGTATCTTGACTGATCAGACCTTGAAGCCTTTCATTTTAATAATTCCTGATAAATTGTTCATCTGCTATCCTAGGTCTTCTACAGAGGTATTCTCAAAGATATTTTAAGAATCCAAGAAAAGAAAGACATCTTCCCAACCAAACTGTTCTCTACAAAAACTGATATGTAGTCTGCTTTCTGACCTTGAATAAAATAATTAATCTTATTGGGGTCTTATAAGTAAAATGAGATCAACAATACCAACTCTAAAGCTATTAAAATAATTTACTGCAAAATGTTTGTGAAAGCGCTACTCAAAGGGCACATCTCTATTACACGGTATCTAAAGCTTCTCTACCTGTAAGCTCTACCAAATATACCCAAAATCCCCAAATCTTTGGGGATTTTTATCTACTACCAAAAGTTCAAAATTGCCTTGAGAGAGTGTAGTTCCGTGGAAGGAACCCTGGCCTGGGAATCAGAAGATTCAGGTATAGTCTGGGCTCTGACACACCCTAGCTGTAAGGCCTTGGGCAAGCAGCTATACCTTCAGAGGATCTATTTCTCATCAACACATGGAGGATTATAACATAACAATGGCATGCATACAGGTGGAAGGTATTCACTGAACAAATCAGAATTTCAAAGAATTTTGACAAACTGGACCCATGAACTAGATACAAAGAGAGTTTATCTAATAAAGTCCTATGTTTATCGCTAAAAAACAAGCAACTAATAAGGAAACATGAAATTTCAGAAGTAAGTGAATGAAGAGAGAGTAAAAAAAAACTGGAGACTAGAAGTGAAATACAAATCAATAGCACATTGTGGTTATACAAAAGTAATATTTGCATGGGTTTCTATACTAGTGAGGAGCTTCCTCTTTTGTATGATAGTCTTCAGATGAGTGAGCAACACCACTTTCTCAGGTTTCTCCATCATAAACAGTCCTATTCTTCCAACATTCCCCTTGAGCTGTGGTTTGCTGCCTCATCACCATCTCAGAGTTGTGTTTCTTCCATGAGTCTTATTAGATTTTTAGTTGCAAATACAGGTCTTTACCTCTCTTAGATAAAGCTCTATAAATTTGGTTCATTTGGTTTATTATATAAGATTGTCAAAATCTTTGGGGATTTTTATCTACTAACAGTTTTTCTTCCTCTGGATGGCAATGGAATCTCAAACTATGGCTCATGTGGAAGGACTGAAGGAATGGGGCTATACAATTTCAGGTTTTCTAGATATTAAATATACCATTAAATATACTGTATTTAACATGGACATGTTTTATATATAACAAACATATTCAAGTATTTACATAATAAAACTATAGACTATTTTATATTTAATTAATTAAATACACTGTCATATCTTCTCTTTCAACTACGGGACTTGATATAAACACATGAACCACAAATCACTGAAACTTCAGAAGATAAAAGATATCATTTTTCCAACCTATATTCAGCTTAAAAGAGCAACATTTTTTTTTTAATTTTGGCCTCTTTTATTGGTTTCTTATTTCTTTATTTTCATCCATCTTTATTCTTTGGGCCGTGTGGGCCTCCCATCGCAGTGGCCTCTGTCACTGCAGAGCACCAGTTCTGGGCGCATGCGCTCCAGAACGCTGGCTCATAATTGGACACACGAGTCCAGTCGTTCCACAGCAGGTGGGATCCTCCCGGGCCAGGGATCCAATCTGTGCCCCCTGCACTGCAAGACAGACTCTTTTACCCACTGGACCACCAGGGAAGCCCCAAGACCAACATTTTTGTGTGTGAAGGGGGAAAATTCCAAGGATCAAATCTGGAATGTGTATGTCTCCAGATGTTAATGGTGACCCAGGATGATTAGAATTATGCTTTGCTTTGATTTTTCATTTTACTCTTCTGTATTGTCTAATACAAGGGGAGATAAGAAGGCCTTCTTCAATGAACAATGCAAAGAAATAGAGGGAAAATAGCTATACTGACTTCCTCGATAGTCTTCAGATGAGTGAGCAACACCACTTTCTCAGGTTTCTCCATCATAAACAGTCCTATTCTTCCAACATTCCCCTTGAGCTGTGGTTTGCTGCCTCATCACCATCTCAGAGTTGTGTTTCTTCCATGAGTCTTATTAGATTTTTAGTTGCAAATACAGGTCTTTACCTCTCTTAGATAAAGCTCTATAAATTTGGTTCATTTGGTTTATTATATAAGATTGTCAAAATCTTTGGGGATTTTTATCTACTAACAGTTTTTCTTCCTCTGGATGGCAATGGAATCTCAAACTATGGCTCATGTGGAAGGACTGAAGGAATGGGGCTATACAATTTCAGGTTTTCTAGATATTAAATATACCATTAAATATACTGTATTTAACATGGACATGTTTTATATATAACAAACATATTCAAGTATTTACATAATAAAACTATAGACTATTTTATATTTAATTAATTAAATACACTGTCATATCTTCTCTTTCAACTACGGGACTTGATATAAACACATGAACCACAAATCACTGAAACTTCAGAAGATAAAAGATATCATTTTTCCAACCTATATTCAGCTTAAAAGAGCAACATTTTTTTTTTAATTTTGGCCTCTTTTATTGGTTTCTTATTTCTTTATTTTCATCCATCTTTATTCTTTGGGCCGTGTGGGCCTCCCATCGCAGTGGCCTCTGTCACTGCAGAGCACCAGTTCTGGGCGCATGCGCTCCAGAACGCTGGCTCATAATTGGACACACGAGTCCAGTCGTTCCACAGCAGGTGGGATCCTCCCGGGCCAGGGATCCAATCTGTGCCCCCTGCACTGCAAGACAGACTCTTTTACCCACTGGACCACCAGGGAAGCCCCAAGACCAACATTTTTGTGTGTGAAGGGGGAAAATTCCAAGGATCAAATCTGGAATGTGTATGTCTCCAGATGTTAATGGTGACCCAGGATGATTAGAATTATGCTTTGCTTTGATTTTTCATTTTACTCTTCTGTATTGTCTAATACAAGGGGAGATAAGAAGGCCTTCTTCAATGAACAATGCAAAGAAATAGAGGGAAAATAGAATGGGAAAGACTAGAGATCTCTACAAGAAAACTGGAGATGTCAGAGGAACATTTCATGCAAGGATGGATACAATAAAAGACAGAAATGGTAAGGATCTAACGGAGGCAAAAGATATTAAGAAGAGGTGGCAAGAATGCACAGAAGAAGTACGGGGTCAGTGGCGCAATGGATAACGTGTCTGACTACAGATCAGAAGAATGCACAGAAGAACTATACAAAAAAGGTCTTAATGACCAGATGACCAGGTGTGGTCACTCACCTACAGTCAGACATTCTGGAGTGTGAAGTCAAGTGGGCCTTAGGAAGCATCACTACAAACAAAAGCTAGTGGAAGTGATGGAACTCCAGTTAAGCTATTTCAAATCCTAAAAGATGATGTTGTTAAAGTGCTGCCCTCAATATGTCAGAAAATATGGAAAACTCAACAGTGGCCACTGGACTGGAAAAGGTCAGTTTTCATATCAATCCCAAAGAGGGGCAATGCCAAAGAATGTTCAAACTACTGTACAAATGTACAAAACCACCTCCTATGGTCTCGATCAGTGGTTTCCCACCACAACTGCATTTCAGAATTACTTGGTAATCAGAATTTGGGAGTAGTGTGGGTGATTTTTAAAGCTCTTCCATCTGATTCTCATATAGTTGATCCACACACCAGCATTTGGGATCTACTGCCTTAGGATGACAAACTGCTGAAGCTGCATATGTTTCTGAGACCCCAGTGCAATTTACACCAAGAATTAATATGAATTACATAAATGTTATGCAAAATCTTTGGCCAAATTCTCTTTCTGGGGGGCTTCTCTGGTGGGCCAGTGGGTAAGGACACCACCTTGCAGTGCAAGGGGTGCCAGTTCGATCCCTGGCCTGGGAGGATCCCACATGCTGCGGAGCAGCTGGACCAATGTGTCCAACTACCAAGCCAGAGCTCTAGAGAGCATGCGCCCAGAACCAATGCTCTGCAGCGACAGAGGCCACTGCAATGGGAGGCCCACACAACCCAAAGAACAAAGATGGATGAAAACAAATAAATGAAAGATCAATAGAAGTGGCCAAAAAAAGAAAAGGAAAAAAATTCTCTTTCTGGGGTCTAAAAAGGACTTCTCAACTCCCCATGTGAAATTACTTTTTTCCCCCTCATGAGGAAAAATGAAATTTTCAGACTGTGCGTGTATGTGTACATGCTAAGTCATTTCAGTTGTGCTTGATTCTAAGGCCCTATGTACTACACATCCTGCCAGGCTCTTCTGTTCATGGGATTCTCCAGGCAAGAATACTGGAATAGGATGCCATGCCTCCTGCAGGGGATCTTCCCACCAGGAATTGAACCCATGTTTCTTATATCTCCTGCACTGGCAAGTAGATTCTTTACCACTAGTGCCACCTGGAAGGCCGTTCTATATCATCACACGTTTTTTTAAAACAAAACAAAACAACAATACTGGAGTTAACACACACAGAACTTTCAACCAATTATTAACCAATCCCAAAAAGAACACTTCATACGGGCCCAGCCCGAGATCCTTAAGACCACTAGCCCTATTCAGGCCAAGCTCACACATGACATCTGTCTCCATGGCATCCCTTTCTTGGGCAATACCCACCTCCTATGGTCTCGATCAGTGGTTTCCCACCACAACTGCATTTCAGAATTACTTGGTAATCAGAATTTGGGAGTAGTGTGGGTGATTTTTAAAGCTCTTCCATCTGATTCTCATATAGTTGATCCACACACCAGCATTTGGGATCTACTGCCTTAGGATGACAAACTGCTGAAGCTGCATATGTTTCTGAGACCCCAGTGCAATTTACACCAAGAATTAATATGAATTACATAAATGTTATGCAAAATCTTTGGCCAAATTCTCTTTCTGGGGGGCTTCTCTGGTGGGCCAGTGGGTAAGGACACCACCTTGCAGTGCAAGGGGTGCCAGTTCGATCCCTGGCCTGGGAGGATCCCACATGCTGCGGAGCAGCTGGACCAATGTGTCCAACTACCAAGCCAGAGCTCTAGAGAGCATGCGCCCAGAACCAATGCTCTGCAGCGACAGAGGCCACTGCAATGGGAGGCCCACACAACCCAAAGAACAAAGATGGATGAAAACAAATAAATGAAAGATCAATAGAAGTGGCCAAAAAAAGAAAAGGAAAAAAATTCTCTTTCTGGGGTCTAAAAAGGACTTCTCAACTCCCCATGTGAAATTACTTTTTTCCCCCTCATGAGGAAAAATGAAATTTTCAGACTGTGCGTGTATGTGTACATGCTAAGTCATTTCAGTTGTGCTTGACTCTAAGGCCCTATGTACTACACATCCTGCCAGGCTCTTCTGTTCATGGGATTCTCCAGGCAAGAATACTGGAATAGGATGCCATGCCTCCTGCAGGGGATCTTCCCACCAGGAATTGAACCCATGTTTCTTATATCTCCTGCACTGGCAAGTAGATTCTTTACCACTAGTGCCACCTGGAAGGCCGTTCTATATCATCACACGTTTTTTTAAAACAAAACAAAACAACAATACTGGAGTTAACACACACAGAACTTTCAACCAATTATTAACCAATCCCAAAAAGAACACTTCATACGGGCCCAGCCCGAGATCCTTAAGACCACTAGCCCTATTCAGGCCAAGCTCACACATGACATCTGTCTCCATGGCATCCCTTTCTTGGGAAACAATGCCACCTCCCAACTCTTGTGTGATTCTGATGAGGCCGTCAATCCAGGCATCACATCCCCCTACCACGAAGATAACCTCTGTTGGCAGCAGAACCTTCCCATTTCCTGGACAAATGATCACATATACAAGGCAGGCTTATTATAGAAAAAGGAGATTATACTTAAAGGTCAAAAATTAAACTAGTTATACTTTTCAGAGAGAACCACTCTTACCTATTTACTGTGCATCCAACTTCACACACACATCTGCACACAATTGAATATACTGCTTTGAAATCCATTTTTTTTCCACTTTATATACAACACCTTGAGCATTTTCCCATGTGCAAGGGTACCATCTTGTGGTTGACACAGAAGATAATCAGCAAACACATGGCTTTCTAGTACGTGAAGTTATGAGAAATACCAGCTAAGTATAACGGCAAGCCCCTCTTTACAGGAACATTTGCTTATACAGTAATAGAATATATACATCAGTGTTTGTTGACCTTTAAAAATGTGTGTAAATAAAGGAAATCTTCACAAAGCATCCTGTCCCCAACTAACAACATTCTGGCAAGGGTGGGAAAATATCAAACCTTTTAGAACAGTTGAGAGAGGAAAACTTACTCTATATTTAGCTCTCTTGTTGTGACAGTAAGTCACTTATACCAAACTCTGGAACAGTGAAAAGATCACAAGAGCAGGAGTTAAAATAACCTGCCTCCAGTCCTAGCTATAAAAGTTTCAGTTATGGTAGGTCAGTTAGCTTCTCACACTCTAGTTCTTTACCTGGAAAAAGGAGAGAGTGCCTTTGCTGTGAATTTCCTAGGGATGTTGGGGTCACATAACATATAGGGAGGCATGAAACATGCTAAAACACCAGACAGAATATACAGCCTTCTTGTTCGAAACAGCTGGATTAGCACTCTGGATTTTTTTTTAAAGATATACCTTAGCCTTGCCCCTAAATACTTTCAGACATGATCCTAGTGGAGGAAAGAATTCCCTGAAGAAGGGATAAAGTTTTTCCCTCAGGATAAGTTGTTAGGAGGAAAGGGGGTCAGTAGGGGAAGGTTCAGAGAAAAAAGTTAATCCATCTTTTTAGGTGTCAAGTATCTAAATAGTTAGGAGGATGTAAGGATATCCTTCAAAGGCTGAATAAAGGGGCTTCCCTGGTGGTCCAGTGGGTAAGGACACCGCCTTGCAATGCAGGGGGTGCCGGTTTGATCCCAGGCCTGAGAAGATCCCACGTGCCACGGAGCGGCTGGACCGATGTCTCCAATTACCTAGCCAGAGCTCTGGAGCGCATGCGCCTGGAGCCGGTCCTCTGTGACAATAGAGGCCACCGTGATGGGAGTCCCACAAGGGCCAAGGAATAAAGATGGATGAAAACAGACAAATGAAAGACCAATAGAAGTAACCCTCCCGCTCCCCTCCCTGCCCACCCCCACCCACCAATAAATAAATAAATAAATCTTTAAAAAAAAAAAAAAAGGCTGAATAAAGTAAAGACTGACAAGGCAATGGATTACAATGTCCAATTTAAAATATTGGGCCTACGCCATCACCGTGATACCAAAGCCAGGCAAAGACAACACAAAAAAAGAAAATTATAGGCCAATTTCACTGATGAATCTATATGCCAAAATCCTCAACAAAATCCTAGCAAACAGAATTCAACAACACATCAAAAAACTCATACATCATGATCAAGTCGGGTTCATCCCAGGCATGCAAGGATTCCTCAATATCTGCAAATCCATCAATGTGATATACCATATCAACAAACTGAGAGACAAAAATCACATGATCATCTCAATTGATGCAGAAAAAGCCTTCGACAAACTGCAACACCCATTTATGATAAAAACTCTTCAGAAAATGGGCATAGAAGGAACCTATCTCAACATAATAAAAGCCATCTATGAGAAGCCTACAGCAAACATTATCCTTAACGGTGAAAAACTGAAAGCATTCCCTCTAAGATCAGGAACAAGACAGGGGTGCCCACTTTCACCACTACTATTCAACATAGTCCTGGAAGTCCCAGCAACAGCAATAAGAGAAGAGAAAGAAATCAAAGGAATCCAGATTGGAAAGGAAGAAGTCAAACTCTCTCTTTTTGCAGATGACATGCTATTATACACAGAAAATCCCAAAGACACTATTACAAAACTACTAGAGTTAATCAGCAAATTCAGCAAAGTCGCAGGATACAAAATCAATATACAGAAATCACTGGCATTCCTATACACAAACAATGAAAAATCAGAAAATGAAATCAAAGAGGCAATCCCTTTCACTATCGCAACCAAAAGAATCAAATATCTAGGATAAACCTACCCAAAGAAACAAAAGAACTGTACACAGAAAATTACAAGACACTCATGAGGGACATTAAAGAAGACTTAAACAGATGGAGAGATATTCCGAGTTCCTGGGTCGGAAGAATCAATATTATGAAAATGACCATACTACCAAATGTCATCTATAGATTCAATGCACTCCCTATCAAACTACCAATGACATTCTTCACAGAACTAGACCAAACAATAACACAGTTTATATGGAAACACAAAAGACCTCGAATAGCCAAAGCAATCCTGAGAAAGAAAAACGGAGCTGGAGGGATCAGCCTCCCTAACTTCAGACTCTACTACAAAGCAACAATCCTCAAAACAGTATGGTACTGGCACAAAAACAGAACTATAGACCAATGGAACAAGATCGAGAACCCAGAGATAAACCCACGCACCTATGGGTACCTTATTTTTGACAAAGGAGGCGAAAATCTAAAATGGGACAAAGACAGCCTCTTCAACAAATGGTGCTGGGAAAACTGGACAGCTACATGCAAAGAAAATGAAGTTGAAACATTCCCTGATACCATACACAAAGGTCAACTCAAAATGGATTAAAGACCTAAATGGAAGACCAGAAACGATCAACTCTTAGAGGAGAATATAGGCAAAACCCTCAAGGACATAAATCAAAGCAAGATCTTCTCTGTCACCTACTAGAATAGCGGAACTAAAAAGACAAATGAACATGTGGGACCTAATGAAACTTCAAAGCTTTTGAAACAAATTCCCTCTAAGATCAGGAACAAGACAGGGGTGCCCACTTTCACCACTACTATTCAACATAGTCCTGGAAGTCCCAGCAACAGCAATAAGAGAAGAGAAAGAAATCAAAGGAATCCAGATTGGAAAGAAAGAAGTCAAACTCTCTCTTTTTGCAGATGACATGCTATTATACACAGAAAATCCCAAAGACACTATTACAAAACTACTAGAGTTAATCAGCAAATTCAGCAAAGTCGCAGGATACAAAATCAATACACAGAAATCACTGGCATTCCTATACACAAACAATGAAAAATCAGAAAATGAAATCAAAGAGGCAATCCCTTTCACTATCGCAACCAAAAGAATCAAATATCTAGGATAAACCAACCCAAAGAAACAAAAGAACTGTACACAGAAAATTACAAGACACTCATGAGGGACATTAAAGAAGACTTAAACAGATGGAGAGATATTCCGAGTTCCTGGGTCGGAAGAATCAATATTATGAAAATGACCATACTACCAAATGTCATCTATAGATTCAATGCACTCCCTATCAAACTACCAATGACATTCTTCACAGAACTAGACCAAACAATAACACAGTTTATATGGAAACACAAAAGACCTCGAATAGCCAAAGCAATCCTGAGAAAGAAAAACGGAGCTGGAGGGATCAGCCTCCCTAACTTCAGACTCTACTACAAAGCAACAATCCTCAAAACAGTATGGTACTGGCACAAAAACAGAACTATAGACCAATGGAACAAGATCGAGAACCCAGAGATAAACCCACGCACCTATGGGTACCTTATTTTTGACAAAGGAGGCGAAAATCTAAAATGGGACAAAGACAGCCTCTTCAACAAATGGTGCTGGGAAAACTGGACAGCTACATGCAAAGAAAATGAAGTTGAAACATTCCCTGATACCATACACAAAGGTCAACTCAAAATGGATTAAAGACCTAAATGGAAGACCAGAAACGATCAACTCTTAGAGGAGAATATAGGCAAAACCCTCAAGGACATAAATCAAAGCAAGATCTTCTCTGTCACCTACTAGAATAGCGGAACTAAAAAGACAAATGAACATGTGGGACCTAATGAAACTTCAAAGCTTTTGTACAGCAAAAGAAATCACCAAAAAGCTGAACAGACAGCCCACAGAATGGGAGAAAATCATAGCAAATGAAACAACAGACAAAGAATTAATCTCCACAATCTACAAGCAACTCAGACAACTCAGCACCGGAAAAACGAACAACCCAATCAAAAAATGGGAAAAGGACCTAAACAGACACCTCTCCAACGACGACATACAGATGGCCCAAAAACACATGAAACGATGCTCAACTTCGCTTATAATTAGAGAAATGCAAATCAAAACTACAGTGAGCTATCGCCTGACACCTGTCAGAATGGCAATCATCCACAAATCAACAGACAATACATGCTGGAGATGGTGTGGAGAAAAGGGAACACACCTGCATTGCTGGTGGGAATGTAGATTGATACAGCCTCTATGGAAGACAGTCTGGAGATTCCTTAAAAAACGAAAAATAGAAGCCCCATACGACCCAGCAATCCCACTCTTAGGCTTATACCCTGATGAAATCAAATCTGAAAGAAGTACCTGTACCCCAATGTTCATTGCAGCTCTCTATACAATAGCTAGAACATGGAAGCAACCTAGATGCCAATCGATGAACGAATAGATACAAAAGCACTGGTACATATATACAATGGAATGCTACACAGCTGTAAAGAGAAATGCAGAAGAATCAGCCTTAATGAGGTGGCTGGATCTGGAACGTATCATCAAAAGTGAAGTCAGTCAGAAAGAGGACAAATACAGTATATTAACACATATATATGGAATCTAGTAGGATGGTGATGATGGCACACGCAGTGAAGCAACGGAAAGACAGACATGGACAGTGGACATATGGACATTGTGGGGAAGGAACAGAAGGTGGGAGGTATAAAGGAAGTAGCATGAAGGCCTGTACTATCATAAGTGAAGAAAATAGCTCTAGTCATTGCTCTGTGAGAAAAGGGGATCTTTCAGGGGTGCTGTGTGATGGTTGGGAGGGGTGGGAAGGGGGGGATATACATATGCCTAATCTGGGAACATGCATATCTGTAAACAACAAAACTGTAAAAGTTAAAAGCAAAATAAAGGTTTAAAAAAAAAAAAAGGGAAAAGGACCTCTAGAGACGCCTCTCCAAAGAGGACATACAGATGGCCCAAAAACACATGAAACGATGCTCAACTTCGCTTATAATTAGAGCAATGCAAATCAAAACTACAATGAGATACCACCTCACACCTGTCAGAATGGCCATCATCAATAAATCGACAGACAATACATGCTGGAGAGAGTGTGGAGAAAAGGGAACATGCCTGCATTGCTGGTGGGAATGTAGATTGATACAGCCTCTATGGAAGACAGTCTGGAGATTCCTTAAAAAACGAAAAATAGAAGCCCCATACGACCCAGCAATCCCACTCTTAGGCTTATACCCTGATGAAATCAAATCTGAAAGAAGTACCTGTACCCCAGTGTTCATTGCAGCTCTCTATACAATAGCTAGAACATGGAAGCAACCTAGATGCCAATCGACAAACGAATGGATCCAAAAGCTCTGGTACATATATACAATGGAATACTACACAGCTGTAAAGAGAAATGCAGAAGAATCAGCCCTAATGAGGTGTCTGGATCTAGAACGTATCATCAAAAGTGAAGTCAGTCAGAAAGAGAAGGACAAATACAGTATATTAACACATATATATGGAATCTAGTAGGATGGTGATGATGGCATATGCAGTGAAGTGACGGAAAGACAGACATGGACAGTGGACATATGGACATTGTGGGGAAGGAACAGAGGGTGGGAGGCGTAAAGGAAGTAGCGTGAAGGCCTGTACTATCACAAGTGAAGAAAACAGCTCTAGTCATTGCTCTGTGAGAAAAGGAGGTCCTTCAGGGGTGCTGTGTGATGGTCGGGAGGGGTGGGAAGGGGGGGATATACATATGCCCAATCTGGGAACATGCATATCTGTAAACAACAAAATTCTGTAAAAGTTAAAAGCAAAATAAAGGTTTAAAAATATATAAAATAAAATAAAAACTAATTCTTAAAAAAAAAAAAGTAAAAGTTAAAAACATAACAAAATAAAATAAAATATTGGGCCTAAAAGTTATTATTAAAAAAATAAATAAAATATTGGGCCTATGTGCTCTCAACAAAGAGCAAAAGAAGAAATCACAGAAGAAATGACTGACATATATTTCTCTATTTATACTTTAATTTCATAAGTCAAAGGTCCAAGCATAAAATTGAAAGACAAGAAAACCTAATTTTTAAATACCCTTTGCACAAAATGACACTAAGACTCATGGAATTGGTTTGTTTAGTGCTAATATGTCTAACGGTGAGGATATAAATATACACCTTTTACAAGAAGCAATATGTTTTTAAACTAAATGAAAAAGAACTTTCATGGGCTTCCCTGGTGGTCCAGTGGGTAAGGACACCGCCTTGCAGTGCAAGGGGCGCCGGTTCGAGCCCTGGCCTGGGAAGATCCCACGTGCCCCGGAGCGGCTGGACCGATGTGTCCAATTACCGAGCTGGAGTTTTGGCGCGCATGCGCCCTGAGCTGGTGCTCTGCGACAACAGAGGCCGCCACGATGGGAGGCCCACGCGGGCCGAAGAACAAAGATGGATGAAAATGGACAAATGAAAGACCAATAGAAGTGGCCCGCCTTCTCCCCTCCCTCCCCCACCCACCCTCCTCAAATAAATAAATAAATAAATCTTTAAAAAAAAAAAAAAAGAACGTTCACCCTTTTATAATCAAATAAATTCAATGTAATAACTACTAGATATTATTTCTCACCTAGTAGACATGGAAAAAAAAGTTTTAATGAGAATACTCAACAATAGAAAAGCTATGATCCAGCAACCCCAGTACTGGGCATGTACCCTGAGAAGCCATAATTCTAAAAGACAAATGTACCCCATTGTTCATAAGTGAAGAAAAGAGCTAAGGTCATTGCTCTGTGAGAAAAGGAGGTCCTTCAGGGGTTCCGTGTGATGGTCTGGAGGGGTGGAATGGGGGTGATATACATGTGAACAAATCTGGGAACATGCATATCTGTAAACACCAAAACTCTGTAAAAGTTAAAAGCAAAATAAAGGTTTAAAAATATATAAAATAAAATAAAAACTAATTCTTAAAAAAAAAAAGTAAAAGTTAAAAACATAACAAAATAAAATAAAATATTGGGCCTAAAAGTTATTATTAAAAAAATAAATAAAATATTGGGCCTATGTGCTCTCAACAAAGAGCAAAAGAAGAAATCACAGAAGAAATGACTGACATATATTTCTCTATTTATACTTTAATTTCATAAGTCAAAGGTCCAAGCATAAAATTGAAAGACAAGAAAACCTAATTTTTAAATACCCTTTGCACAAAATGACACTAAGACTCATGGAATTGGTTTGTTTAGTGCTAATATGTCTAACGGTGAGGATATAAATATACACCTTTTACAAGAAGCAATATGTTTTTAAACTAAATGAAAAAGAACTTTCATGGGCTTCCCTGGTGGTCCAGTGGGTAAGGACACCGCCTTGCAGTGCAAGGGGCGCTGGTTCGATCCCTGGCCTGGGAAGATCCCACGTGCCCCGGAGCGGCTGGACCGATGTGTCCAATTACCGAGCTGGAGTTTTGGCGCGCATGCGCCCTGAGCTGGTGCTCTACGACAACAGAGGCCGCCACGATGGGAGGCCCACGCGGGCCGAAGAACAAAGATGGATGAAAATGGACAAATGAAAGACCAATAGAAGTGGCCCGCCTTCTCCCCTCCCTCCCCCACCCACCCTCCTCAAATAAATAAATAAATAAATCTTTAAAAAAAAAAAAAAAGAACGTTCACCCTTTTATAATCAAATAAATTCAATGTAATAACTACTAGATATTATTTCTCACCTAGTAGACATGGAAAAAAAAGTTTTAATGAGAATACTCAACAATAGAAAAGCTATGATCCAGCAACCCCAGTACTGGGCATGTACCCTGAGAAGCCATAATTCTAAAAGACAAATGTACCCCATTGTTCACTGCAGCACTATTTACAATAGTCAGGACATGGAAACAACCTAGATGTCCATCAACAGATGAATGGATAAAGCAGATGTGATACAATGGAATATTACTGAGCCACAAAAAGAATGAATTTGAGACAGTCCTAGTGAGGTGGATGAACCTAGTACTTGTTATACAGAGTAAAGTAAGTCAGAAAGAAACAAACAAATATACAGCAACATATATACACTATCATGTATAAAATGGATAGTTAATGAGAAGCTGCTGCATGACACAGGCTCCAGAATGATAATCTGTGATGACCCAGACGGGCGGAATGTGGGGAAGGGAAGGATGCTCAAGAGGGAGGGGATATATGTATAATTATGACTGATTTGCACTGTTGTATGGCAGAAACCAACAGAACATTGTAAAAGGTGAATAAAGAAAAAGAGCTACAAAAAAAAAGAAGAAAAGCTGTGTTGAGACACTCATTAATTCCTGGCAGAAAAATGTATAGGTGTAATTTTTATGCAAAGCAATTTGGCAAGGTATCAAGATGCTTACAAATATGTATGATCTCTGAGCCATTAATTCCATTGCAAGAGGCTGAAGAGTGCAATGGGTAAGAATGCAGGCTCTGACCCAGGACATCTAAAATTGTCTCTCAGCTCCACTGCTTACTAGCCTAACCACTGGGCAGGAAATTGTCTAATGTCTTTGTGCCTCAGATTTCTCATCCATAAAGTGGGGTAATAATGCTACCTATTTCATAAAGCAGTGTGAAGATTATTATCAATCAATGAAAGTCTTCTAGAATATGCCTAGTATATCATAAGATGGTATTAATATTATTGTTATTATTTTCATCATTAGAAGAATCTAGTAATAATCTGGAAATTGCATTCATTTAGGAAATTTGTTATTGAGCAGTGTCTTTGGTTTGGCAACAGAAAACAAAATAATCATAGTCTCTGACCTAAAGAACTCATAAAGTAGTTATAAAAACTATGTACTGGGGCTTCCCTGGTGGTTCAGTGTGTAAAGAGTCTGCCTTGCAGTGCAGGGGTCACTGGTTCGATCCCTGGCCTGGGAAGATCCCATGTGCCACAGAGTGGCTGGACTGGTGTGTCCAATTATGAGCCAGCACTCTGGAGCATATGCACCCAGAGCCAGAGCTCTGCAATAAGAGAGGCCACTGTGATGGGAGGCCCTCACAGGCCAAAGAGTAAAGATGGATAAAAATAAATGAACCAAAAATCAATAAAAGAGGCTAAAATTTAACAAAAAAATTATGTTCTTAGATATTTATTTCAATAATAATCATAGTACCTGTGAATAGAAATGAGGCCAATATCCAGAAACACATGCCAATGAAATAAAAGATTGTGAATTACTCTACAGTCAGCAAAACATGTTTTTGAGGCTTAACTTCTTCATCTGGTAGATGGGGATACTGAGGATATCACAAGAATCATTAAGAGAATCAGAACAGCCATAAATATTAGAGGGTTTTAGAAATACTAAAGTAATAAATAAATGCTAATTATTATTATTTGTTAGGGTCTGTAGAAGTCCAATTATGAAAATAATTTTAATGAACATTTATTATGCGTCAGATACTGTACACACACTATCTCATCTAACTTCCATTTCTAGCTGCAAAGTTTTGGAAATAAAAATATACAATGCCAGTTAAATTTTAATTTCAGATAAACAATTTTTAGTATGTCCAAAATATCTGAAATATTTGAGCATACTCATACTAAAAATTATTCACTGTTTATCTGAGACACTGAAATGTTCTTATACTAAAAATGCATATTGTTTATCTGAAATTAAAGTCTAACTTGGCACCTTGTATTTCATCTAGCAATCCTAATCAGAGTCATGAAGTAGATACAGTAACTATATATGTGAGAAAGAGACTGAAAAAAAAAAAAAAAACAGTCAGAGACAGAGTCAGAGACAAAAACTTGATTTTGGTTGGTCCCGTGGGAGATCACCCATCATTCCTATTTTCTATACAGAAGAGAAGTATCAAATCAAGAGGCAAAATGAGAAAGGCAGATATTATTAGTTGGTTCTTGCTACTATGTTATTATTATCATTTAAAATGTTATAATTTCCTAAATACATTTTTTTTTAAGTGTTAACTGATCAACTGTGTCCTTCTCTTTGCAACACGACAGACAGTAGCCTGCCAGGCTCCTTTGTCCATGGAATTCTCCAGGCAAGAATACTGGTGTGGGCTGCCATTCCCTTCTCTAGGGGATCTTCCTGACCCAGGAACCAAAGCCAATAAGAGAGGCCACTTAGGGATTAAAGATGGATAAAAATAAATGAACCAAAAATCAATAAAAGAGGCTAAAATTTAACAAAAAAATTATGTTCTTAGATATTTATTTCAATAATAATCATAGTACCTGTGAATAGAAATGAGGCCAATATCCAGAAACACATGCCAATGAAATAAAAGATTGTGAATTACTCTACAGTCAGCAAAACATGTTTTTGAGGCTTAACTTCTTCATCTGGTAGATGGGGATACTGAGGATATCACAAGAATCATTAAGAGAATCAGAACAGCCATAAATATTAGAGGGTTTTAGAAATACTAAAGTAATAAATAAATGCTAATTATTATTATTTGTTAGGGTCTGTAGAAGTCCAATTATGAAAATAATTTTAATGAACATTTATTATGCGTCAGATACTGTACACACACTATCTCATCTAACTTCCATTTCTAGCTGCAAAGTTTTGGAAATAAAAATATACAATGTCAGTTAAATTTTAATTTCAGATAAACAATTTTTAGTATGTCCAAAATATCTGAAATATTTGAGCATACTCATACTAAAAATTATTCACTGTTTATCTGAGACACTGAAATGTTCTTATACTAAAAATGCATATTGTTTATCTGAAATTAAAGTCTAACTTGGCACCTTGTATTTCATCTAGCAATCCTAATCAGAGTCATGAAGTAGATACAGTAACTATATATGTGAGAAAGAGACTGAAAAAAAAAAAACAGTCAGAGACAGAGTCAGAGACAAAAACTTGATTTTGGTTGGTCCCGTGGGAGATCACCCATCATTCCTATTTTCTATACAGAAGAGAAGTATCAAATCAAGAGGCAAAATGAGAAAGGCAGATATTATTAGTTGGTTCTTGCTACTATGTTATTATTATCATTTAAAATGTTATAATTTCCTAAATACATTTTTTTTTAAGTGTTAACTGATCAACTGTGTCCTTCTCTTTGCAACACGACAGACAGTAGCCTGCCAGGCTCCTTTGTCCATGGAATTCTCCAGGCAAGAATACTGGTGTGGGCTGCCATTCCCTTCTCTAGGGGATCTTCCTGACCCAGGAACCAAACCCTAGTCTCCCGCATTGTAGGCAAATTCTGTGCCATTTGAACCACCAGGGAAACCCCAAATGGATTAAGCCCAAATTCAAATACTAAACATAAAAGAATGTTTCAAAGTCAAATATAAATGACTTGGGAATTATCAGCAATTTTGGAAGACTGACATCAGCCCCTTTAGTGCAAATTATCTAAAGATGGGACACTAAATATGTAAATACATGTAAATGTTTATAAGCTGTTTTGAGTTGATGAAATTTCAACTCAATTGGGAGCTAAGCCTCAATTGAGTTGCTTCATTTCTATTGGACGGTGGCAGCTGACTTGTTTTCTGCTATTTCAATGGACCTTGAAATTATCATGATTGTTTTCTTCACTTCAGTGTGTACCATCCCTCCCCTCTTACAATCAGCATCACTCAGGGAATAAATTGTTAATTCACAGGGACACTGGTGATGACAGATGCATTTTCAAGCATCTTTTTGCTCTTGGAGAAAAGATGTCACTTTACTTTTGCAAAAGATAGGTACAAAAGGTCAATATTCAATACATGTCATGATACATTGCAAAGGATGGAAGTGTGTGTGTGTTTATCCTTTAGAACAGATATTCCCGGGTGGCTTCAGTGATAAAGAATCAGCCTGCCAATGCAGGAGATGCAAGAGACATGGGTTCAATCCCTGGGTCAGGAAGAGCCTCTGGAGGAGGAAATGGGAACCCACTCCAGTATTCTTGCCTGGAAAATTCCACAGTCAGAGGAGCCTGGCAGGCTACAGTCCACATGTCACAAAGAGGTGGATATGACTGAGCAACTGAGCACACACACACCAATCCAAAAAAAGGAGTCTTAACACAAGGAAAACACAGTAAAAGGGTCCAAGGCAGACTAGGTTTTAATCTCAGCCCAGAATGATCTGGATATGTGACCTTCCACAAGTCCCATACTCCTTCTAAGTCTCATTCTCACCAAGTGTAGTCTGACATCAGTATCTGCTTTACTACAAAGGAGTATTTCGGGAGAAGGCTTCAAACTTCCCTGGTGTCTGGTGGCTCAGACAGTGAAGAATCTGCTTGCAATGCAGCAGACCTGGGTTCCATCCCTGAGTCAGGAAGATCCCTGGAGGAGGAAATGGGAACCCACTCCAGTATTCTTGCCTGGAAAATTCCACAGTCAGAGGAGCCTGGCAGGCTACAGTCCACATGTCACAAAGAGGTGGATATGACTGAGCAACTGAGCACACACACACCAATCCAAAAAAAGGAGTCTTAACACAAGGAAAACACAGTAAAAGGGTCCAAGGCAGACTAGGTTTTAATCTCAGCCCAGAATGATCTGGATATGTGACCTTCCACAAGTCCCATACTCCTTCTAAGTCTCATTCTCACCAAGTGTAGTCTGACATCAGTATCTGCTTTACTACAAAGGAGTATTTCGGGAGAAGGCTTCAAACTTCCCTGGTGTCTGGTGGCTCAGACAGTGAAGAATCTGCTTGCAATGCAGCAGACCTGGGTTCCATCCCTGAGTCAGGAAGATCCCCTGGAGAAGGAAATAGCAACCCACTCTAATATTCTTACCAGGAGAATTCCATGGACACAGTAGCCTGGCAGGCTACAGTCCATGGGGTCACAAAGAGTTGGACATGACTGAGGGACTAATACTTTCACTTTTTCAAACCTAGACACAATGTCTGGTCTCTCAACACATCTTTAAAGTTGGTCTATAAGAGCCAGTGGGTGAAGATAATGGAGTAAAAAGGACAAATCTAAGAGTTTAAAAGGCTGTATAAAGTTGGAAGAAAAACATGGGAAGATGGACAGAAATGGCAACAGAATAACTGTGGCAATCTTTACTGATAGCACTGCTGAGGCCTACAAACAAAGAAGACATTCAGGAAAGTCACTAGTCAGAGGAAGAAGCCTATTCATCAAAAGGGAGAGTAAGAGCTAGCTGAGTGAAAAAAATAGTGAAAATGTGAGTGTCTTTAGATTTATAAGAAAATGATATATGATGATATTCAAAGAAAGCTTGTTGGCAAGAAATAAAATATGTTCAATATGAAAATAATCTTTTAAAAATATACTATAAGAATTTTACAATAGGAGATAAGAAACCACTGTGACAAGCATAGGAATAAATAATATTGTTACTGAAGCATTTTATGTGACTATCAAATTCATCATCTGCCTTTCTGGCATGGAAGCGAGCTAAGGAGGCCTGTATGACATTATCTTTGTATCTCCAGGGAGTATCACAATGTCCAGCATATGATAGGAGCTAACTGAATTCAGTCCTAAAGGAAATCAGCCCTGAATATTCACTGGAAAGGCTGATGCTGAAGATGAAGCTCCAATACTTTGGTCACCTGATGCAAAGACCCAACTCATTGGAAAAGACAGTGATCTGGGAAAGATCTGAGGGCAAGAAGAGAAGGGGAAAACAGAGGATGAAATGGTTGGATGGTATAACTAATTCAATGCACATGAATTTGAACAAACTCTTGGAGACAGTGAAGGACAGGGAAGCGTGGCATGCTGCAGTCCATGGGTGGCAGGGAGTCGGACATAACTTAGTAAATGAACAACAACAACTAGATGGATGGATAGATGGATGGACAGGTAGAAGGATGGGTCAGTAGATTGGTTAAAATGAGAAAAACCAAGGAAAGAGTTGTACATTCATGCAGTATTCACTAAACTTCACAAGCTTCATTCTCCACTTTTCTTGGACTGAGCTGCTAATGGCTATCATAAGACTTAGGTATATTTTAATACTGATACCTCCTGGGAGTCATGTATGAACCTTGATTGGGATGTGTTTATTTGTCTTCCTGAATGAAGTACATCTTGATTCACTTTACTTGATGTATCAGTTATCTGTCTGTTGACCCTTCACTCCACATCCACCTTCCTCCAATTACCCTGCATTGCTGGGGCTTGGTATCTACCTTTCTCACACTCACTCATTAGCTGGCTTTCTACTAAAGTCTCGCAAAAGAAAGAACCCTTATTTCTTTCTCATACTCTTTGCTTCTGATGTTGTTTCTGGAAGTAGTTGAGTCCCATCAGTGATCCAAGTTTCTGCTGTAACTGCCCTTTTTTGGTGGTCCCAGTTCTGGTCAAGACTATCCTCCACAATCCTAGTATTATCGAGGTGAAAACCCTAGAAGCCTGATCTGGGCCTTAATAAGAGCTCCTTTTCCCTTTTATTCTCCCAGTCCTAGAGTTTATAGTTGCCTCCTACAAAGAGTAACCTCTCAGTATCACTCTTTCTACTTTTTGCTTTTCAAGCTCCCTTGCTTTTTCTTTTTTTCTTCCATCCGTTCCAATACCCATTAAGACCAAGATTTGTACTAAATTTCTTCTGTTTGAAACTTCTATTTGAAACAGAAGTGGTTTCTGGTTTTTTGGATTTTTTTTTGACAATATTCTCACTGATATACTTGGTAAAATCGGGGGAAATGTGATTACATTAGATATCAAAACAATTGAGAAAGTTAACTGAATCATCCTAAAGGAAATCAGCCCTGAATATTCACTGGAAAGGCTGATGCTGAAGATGAAGCTCCAATACTTTGGTCACCTGATGCAAAGACCCAACTCATTGGAAAAGACAGTGATCTGGGAAAGATCTGAGGGCAAGAAGAGAAGGGGAAAACAGAGGATGAAATGGTTGGATGGTATAACTAATTCAATGCACATGAATTTGAACAAACTCTTGGAGACAGTGAAGGACAGGGAAGCGTGGCATGCTGCAGTCCATGGGTGGCAGGGAGTCGGACATAACTTAGTAAATGAACAACAACAACTAGATGGATGGATAGATGGATGGACAGGTAGAAGGATGGGTCAGTAGATTGGTTAAAATGAGAAAAACCAAGGAAAGAGTTGTACATTCATGCAGTATTCACTAAACTTCACAAGCTTCATTCTCCACTTTTCTTGGACTGAGCTGCTAATGGCTATCATAAGACTTAGGTATATTTTAATACTGATACCTCCTGGGAGTCATGTATGAACCTTGATTGGGATGTGTTTATTTGTCTTCCTGAATGAAGTACATCTTGATTCACTTTACTTGATGTATCAGTTATCTGTCTGTTGACCCTTCACTCCACATCCACCTTCCTCCAATTACCCTGCATTGCTGGGGCTTGGTATCTACCTTTCTCACACTCACTCATTAGCTGGCTTTCTACTAAAGTCTCGCAAAAGAAAGAACCCTTATTTCTTTCTCATACTCTTTTGCTTCTGATGTTGTTTCTGGAAGTAGTTGAGTCCCATCAGTGATCCAAGTTTCTGCTGTAACTGCCCTTTTTTGGTGGTCCCAGTTCTGGTCAAGACTATCCTCCACAATCCTAGTATTATCGAGGTGAAAACCCTAGAAGCCTGATCTGGGCCTTAATAAGAGCTCCTTTTCCCTTTTATTCTCCCAGTCCTAGAGTTTATAGTTGCCTCCTACAAAGAGTAACCTCTCAGTATCACTCTTTCTACTTTTTGCTTTTCAAGCTCCCTTGCTTTTTCTTTTTTTCTTCCATCCGTTCCAATACCCATTAAGACCAAGATTTGTACTAAGTTTCTTCTGTTTGAAACTTCTATTTGAAACAGAAGTGGTTTCTGGTTTTTTGGATTTTTTTTTGACAATATTCTCACTGATATACTTGGTAAAATCGGGGGAAATGTGATTACATTAGATATCAAAAAACAGAGATTAGAGAACACTTCATGTGTTCCATAACAATACAGAATAGAGAGAATTCCCTGGTGGCCCAGTGATTAAGAATCCACCATGCAATGCAGGGGATTCAGGTTTGATCCTTTGTTGGAAAACTAAGATTCCATATCCTTTTGGATAACTAAGCCCATGTGCCACAACTAGAGAGCCCATGTACTGCAATGAAAGATCCCACATAATGCAGTGAAGATCCTACATGCTGCAACTTAACACAGCCAAATTAATAAATAAATATTTTAAAATAAAAAATCCAAAATAGAAATAGATATTAAATTGGAGAACTAGGTTATTATTTAATAACATATGTAAGAGAAAAAATATCTTCCCCCACTCTGAAATATCTCCTCGCTCATATTACCTTAGTATTATTATTTTTTTACCCTCTGCTTTTTTTACACAGATCTATAAGAATCTCCTCCTCACTGAAACCTCTGACTATCCCTGCTAGTCTTGGTCTTACTTACTCTGAATTCTTTTGGTTATTTGGTTCTTTCATTTCTAGAGTATTTCTCCAGGTAAAATATCAGAGTCTTCCCTTGAATCATTCCCTAAGCCCGAGTGATCATCAGAATTCTCAGAGAAATACATCCAGAAACCAGGACCCCACTCCTACTCCTAACCTCCTGAATAAGAATTTCTAGAGTAAGCGGTGGGAAAGATGGGGTAATAAAGGTATATGAAATATTCCTCAGATAATAAACCCCTCAAGGTCAGGGCCTTTCCATTTCTTATGTAACTTTGAGTGTGCCTAACATAGTTCAAGCAGAAGCAATAAAAATTTGTCCATTTTTCCAATGAAATGACTAAGTGAAGTTTCCCTAGAAAACCAGGTGGTGTCACTACTGCCCAATTAATACTTCAGGCCCAATGAAAAGCATTTCAAGAAGCAAGCTTCGACATTCTCTGATTCCATGAAAAAAATAAAAGCATGAATCACTCAGTCCTGTCTGACTCTTTGTGACACTATGGATGTAGCCTACCAGGCTCCTCTGTTCATGGGATTCTCTAGGCAAGAGTACTGGAGTGGGCTGCCGTTCCCTTCTCCAGGATCTTCCCAACCTGGGGATCAAAAACAGAGATTAGAGAACACTTCATGTGTTCCATAACAATACAGAATAGAGAGAATTCTGGTGGCCAGTGATTAAGAATCCACCATGCAATGCAGGGGATTCAGGTTTGATCCTTTGTTGGAAAACTAAGATTCCATATCCTTTTGGATAACTAAGCCCATGTGCCACAACTAGAGAGCCCATGTACTGCAATGAAAGATCCCACATAATGCAGTGAAGATCCTACATGCTGCAACTTAACACAGCCAAATTAATAAATAAATATTTTAAAATAAAAAATCCAAAATAGAAATAGATATTAAATTGGAGAACTAGGTTATTATTTAATAACATATGTAAGAGAAAAAATATCTTCCCCCACTCTGAAATATCTCCTCGCTCATATTACCTTAGTATTATTATTTTTTTACCCTCTGCTTTTTTTACACAGATCTATAAGAATCTCCTCCTCACTGAAACCTCTGACTATCCCTGCTAGTCTTGGTCTTACTTACTCTGAATTCTTTTGGTTATTTGGTTCTTTCATTTCTAGAGTATTTCTCCAGGTAAAATATCAGAGTCTTCCCTTGAATCATTCCCTAAGCCCGAGTGATCATCAGAATTCTCAGAGAAATACATCCAGAAACCAGGACCCCACTCCTACTCCTAACCTCCTGAATAAGAATTTCTAGAGTAAGCGGTGGGAAAGATGGGGTAATAAAGGTATATGAAATATTCCTCAGATAATAAACCCCTCAAGGTCAGGGCCTTTCCATTTCTTATGTAACTTTGAGTGTGCCTAACATAGTTCAAGCAGAAGCAATAAAAATTTGTCCATTTTTCCAATGAAATGACTAAGTGAAGTTTCCCTAGAAAACCAGGTGGTGTCACTACTGCCCAATTAATACTTCAGGCCCAATGAAAAGCATTTCAAGAAGCAAGCTTCGACATTCTCTGATTCCATGAAAAAAATAAAAGCATGAATCACTCAGTCCTGTCTGACTCTTTGTGACACTATGGATGTAGCCTACCAGGCTCCTCTGTTCATGGGATTCTCTAGGCAAGAGTACTGGAGTGGGCTGCCGTTCCCTTCTCCAGGGGATCTTCCCAACCTGGGGATCAAACCCTGGTCTCTCGCACTGCAGACAGATTCTTTACTGATTGAGCCACCAAGGAAGCCCCATTGATTCTATATTTCCATCCATCCATTTCCATCAGTTTTCTTTCCTAAGAGAGAAATGCAGCAGAAACCTAGCCAAGAAAATACACACAAATCTCAACAGTGCAAATAACCTGAGTTCTCTGAAAAGAAAGGATGGCCTGTCCTGAGGCTGCTAGGCTTCACAGGAGTAAGAACCAAAAAGAGCAGAAGTATGCCTCTCCTTGGCCCTAAGCCTGAGATTTCATTGCCTTAGGTTCTTGGCATTAGCATTCTAAAGAGCAAGCTTAAGAAACAAATGCTTAATGAGCTTGCGTGAAAAACTAAACAGACTGCATTTTTATTCATCTTTTGCTTAATAACATGTGGAATTGGGTTTTTTGGTTGTTGTTGTATCAACAGGGATGAATTTTTAATTTTTATTTCTTATTGCAATATAGTTTGTTTTGTTTTCTTTTTTTAATTTTTTTTATATTTTATTTTAATTTACTTTTCAGAGTTTTGTTGTTTACTGCCACACATCAACCTGAATCCACCATTTAAAAACTTAGTTTTCCTTTTAGGTCTACTATCCCCACATTACTGACTTAAATTATTCCTGATTCCTGGATGAATCAATCAGGAAACCAATCTAGGTTTATCACGAGTTACTTCTATTATGTTATTTATAAGGTTACACAGAATCCTTACTATGACAGAAGCTGTTTAGAAATTAATCTTAATTACTAACAGGTTCGATACTGCATGTTTTTCAAAAGCAGTTTCCATACAAGCTCAGACCTGGCTATATTTCAACGTTTCTGAATTCCAATTATCCAGTTGCATTAATAATCCATTAATATGGGGGGAAAGAATTCTAGGAAAAAATCCAGGAAATAATAATAATAAATAATAGCTGAGTCCCTTGGACAACAAGATCAAACCAGTCAATCCTAAAGAAAATCTATCCTAAATTTTCATTGGAAAGACCGATACTGAAGCTCCAATACTTTGGCAAGAGTACTGGAGTGGGCTGCCGTTCCCTTCTCCAGGGATCTTCCCAACCTGGGGATCAAACCCTGGTCTCTGCACTGCAGACAGATTCTTTACTGATTGAGCCACCAAGGAAGCCCCATTGATTCTATATTTCCATCCATCCATTTCCATCAGTTTTCTTTCCTAAGAGAGAAATGCAGCAGAAACCTAGCCAAGAAAATACACACAAATCTCAACAGTGCAAATAACCTGAGTTCTCTGAAAAGAAAGGATGGCCTGTCCTGAGGCTGCTAGGCTTCACAGGAGTAAGAACCAAAAAGAGCAGAAGTATGCCTCTCCTTGGCCCTAAGCCTGAGATTTCATTGCCTTAGGTTCTTGGCATTAGCATTCTAAAGAGCAAGCTTAAGAAACAAATGCTTAATGAGCTTGCGTGAAAAACTAAACAGACTGCATTTTTATTCATCTTTTGCTTAATAACATGTGGAATTGGGTTTTTTGGTTGTTGTTGTATCAACAGGGATGAATTTTTAATTTTTATTTCTTATTGCAATATAGTTTGTTTTGTTTTCTTTTTTTAATTTTTTTTATATTTTATTTTAATTTACTTTTCAGAGTTTTGTTGTTTACTGCCACACATCAACCTGAATCCACCATTTAAAAACTTAGTTTTCCTTTTAGGTCTACTATCCCCACATTACTGACTTAAATTATTCCTGATTCCTGGATGAATCAATCAGGAAACCAATCTAGGTTTATCACGAGTTACTTCTATTATGTTATTTATAAGGTTACACAGAATCCTTACTATGACAGAAGCTGTTTAGAAATTAATCTTAATTACTAACAGGTTCGATACTGCATGTTTTTCAAAAGCAGTTTCCATACAAGCTCAGACCTGGCTATATTTCAACGTTTCTGAATTCCAATTATCCAGTTGCATTAATAATCCATTAATATGGGGGGAAAGAATTCTAGGAAAAAATCCAGGAAATAATAATAATAAATAATAGCTGAGTCCCTTGGACAACAAGATCAAACCAGTCAATCCTAAAGAAAATCTATCCTAAATTTTCATTGGAAAGACCGATACTGAAGCTCCAATACTTTGGCTACCTGATGCAAAGAGCTGACTCAGTTGGAAAAGATCCTGAGGCTGGGAAAGATTGAAGGTAAAAGGAAAAGAGGGCAACAGAAGATGGGATAGTTGGATGACATCACTGACTCAATGGACATGAGTTTCAGCAAGCTCCAGGAAATAGTGGAGGACAGGTAAGCCTGGCAGTGGGGAGCGGTTGTGGGGACGTGGAGGGTGGGGAGGGGTGGTCTCAAAGAGTAGTGAACTACCTTCCTTTTTGAGAAATTTCTACCATCAGTTGGTTAATATCTACAGACTTGTGTGTTCAGCCCACTTCCTACCTGACATAACTCTGGTGTCTAAAGCATATCAGATAAGACTTCGAATTGGGAACCTAAGCCTCAATTGAGATGCTGCTGCACAATGTTGGGTCATAACTGTCATTGACACAATTTCAAGTCACCTGTCAACATTCAGCTATTTCAGTTTCACAGTGTTGCCCCGCAGAGAGCCAGAAACTAAGGGCAGATGCCTCAGCCTCTTAGAAAATGATTGTAAGATGACCACAGCATGAGAAATTTTAAAGTGTGTTTCAAATTTCTAAACAAAGATTTCATGACACACATCAGAAACAGTTTATTGTTTCCAGTGAACTAAAAGCAGCTAGGTATCATCTGTAGCAGTTAGACAGCAAGACTATTTCTACAAACTTTCATATTTCCTGTCCTCATTTTCTCCTCAGCTTCTCTCTGCAAAGAAAGATTTCAGAGATTTCCAAAACTCCAGGTCGGTCCAGAGAACCCAACAAACTTTTAATCTCCTGTAGCACTTAGCATCTGCACCCTCATCGACTACATAAAATGTTTCAGGATACGAAAACATTAAGATTATCCACCTTGGGGTTTCCTGGTAGCTCAGTGGTAAAGAGTTCACCGGCCATTGCGGGAGTCGAGTGGTAGATCCCCGATCAGGGAAGATCTCACGTGATGCGGAGCAACCAAGCCTGTGAGCCACAACTATTGAGCCTGTGCTCTAGAGCCTCGGAGCCGCAACTGTTGAGCCCTAAAGAAAATCTATCCTAAATTTTCATTGGAAAGACCGATACTGAAGCTCCAATACTTTGGCTACCTGATGCAAAGAGCTGACTCAGTTGGAAAAGATCCTGAGGCTGGGAAAGATTGAAGGTAAAAGGAAAAGAGGGCAACAGAAGATGGGATAGTTGGATGACATCACTGACTCAATGGACATGAGTTTCAGCAAGCTCCAGGAAATAGTGGAGGACAGGTAAGCCTGGCAGTGGGGAGCGGTTGTGGGGACGTGGAGGGTGGGGAGGGGTGGTCTCAAAGAGTAGTGAACTACCTTCCTTTTTGAGAAATTTCTACCATCAGTTGGTTAATATCTACAGACTTGTGTGTTCAGCCCACTTCCTACCTGACATAACTCTGGTGTCTAAAGCATATCAGATAAGACTTCGAATTGGGAACCTAAGCCTCAATTGAGATGCTGCTGCACAATGTTGGGTCATAACTGTCATTGACACAATTTCAAGTCACCTGTCAACATTCAGCTATTTCAGTTTCACAGTGTTGCCCCGCAGAGAGCCAGAAACTAAGGGCAGATGCCTCAGCCTCTTAGAAAATGATTGTAAGATGACCACAGCATGAGAAATTTTAAAGTGTGTTTCAAATTTCTAAATAAAGATTTCATGACACACATCAGAAACAGTTTATTGTTTCCAGTGAACTAAAAGCAGCTAGGTATCATCTGTAGCAGTTAGACAGCAAGACTATTTCTACAAACTTTCATATTTCCTGTCCTCATTTTCTCCTCAGCTTCTCTCTGCAAAGAAAGATTTCAGAGATTTCCAAAACTCCAGGTCGGTCCAGAGAACCCAACAAACTTTTAATCTCCTGTAGCACTTAGCATCTGCACCCTCATCGACTACATAAAATGTTTCAGGATACGAAAAACATTAAGATTATCCCCCTTTGGGGGTTTTCCCCTGGTAGCTCAGTGGTAAAGAGTTCACCGGCCAATGCGGGAGACGAGAGTTAGATCCCCGATCAGGGAAGATCTCACGTGATGCGGAGCAACCAAGCCTGTGAGCCACAACTATTGAGCCTGTGCTCTAGAGCCTCGGAGCCGCAACTGTTGAGCCCATGTGCCGCCAACTACTGAAGCCTGTGTGCCCTAGAGCCTGCCTTCCACAAGAGAAGTCACCCAACAAGAAGCCTGTTCACCTCAACTAAAGAATGGCCCCTTCTCCTTGCAACTAGAGAAGAGCCTGCAGCAGCAGTGAAAACTCAGAATAGAGAAAAATTTTATAAATAAATAAAATTTAAAAAAAAAAGGTTATCCACCTCTATTCCCATCTGATACTGGCATCTTCCCTGCTTCCCCACTCAGGGACCAACCTCCCCTGAGGAAGAGGTACTGATTTTTTCCTTAATGCTTTATTATGATTAATCTCTTTACTATAAACACATATATACACAGTAGAAAATTAAGGGAGAAAAATAATACAAAGATAATAAAAATAAACTCTTCCCATAATCATCACGCTCAGAAAAAAGAAAAAATAATGGTCACCAAACAGTATTAGTGTTATTCTATCATAATAACAAATTACTTATGTAAAAATGTATTACAGAGCTATAACAACATTTTTCTGGGTAAATCTTTGTGCGTGGCTATGAATAGTTTTTAAGATAGAATCATAGAAACAGAATTAATCAATCAAAATTTTAGGATGTCTAATAATAGCAATCACAACAATACCATATTAACATTAATGAGAAATGTTCCTAGAGCATAGTGTCAGGTACTCTGTCACATACTTCATATTCACAGCAATCTTAGGAGGTAAATATTGTAGTTACTCCTGTCACATACCTTGCAATATGTTTCGACACATCAGAAACAGTTTATTGTTCCCTCAAAAGCAGCTAGGTATCATCTGTAGCAGTTAGACAGCAAGACTATTTCTACAAACTTTCATATTTCCTGTCCTCATTTTCTCCTCAGCTTCTCTCTGCAAAGAAAGATTTCAGAGATTTCCAAAACTCCAGGTCGGTCCAGAGAACCCAACAAACTTTTAATCTCCTGTAGCACTTAGCATCTGCACCCTCATCGACTACATAAAATGTTTCAGGATACGAAAAACATTAAGATTATCCACCTTGGGGTTTCCCTGGTAGCTCAGTGGTAAAGAGTTCACCGGCCAATGCGGGAGACGAGAGTTAGATCCCCGATCAGGGAAGATCTCACGTGATGCGGAGCAACCAAGCCTGTGAGCCACAACTATTGAACCTGTGCTCTAGAGCCTCGGAGCCGCAACTGTTGAGCCCATGTGCCGCCAACTACTGAAGCCTGTGTGCCCTAGAGCCTGCCTTCCACAAGAGAAGTCACCCAACAAGAAGCCTGTTCACCTCAACTAAAGAATGGCCCCTTCTCCTTGCAACTAGAGAAGAGCCTGCAGCAGCAGTGAAAACCCAGAATAGAGAAAAATTTTATAAATAAATAAAATTTAAAAAAAAAAGGTTATCCACCTCTATTCCCATCTGATACTGGCATCTTCCCTGCTTCCCCACTCAGGGACCAACCTCCCCTGAGGAAGAGGTACTGATTTTTTCCTTAATGCTTTATTATGATTAATCTCTTTACTATAAACACATATATACACAGTAGAAAATTAAGGGAGAAAAATAATACAAAGATAATAAAAATAAACTCTTCCCATAATCATCACGCTCAGAAAAAAGAAAAAATAATGGTCACCAAACAGTATTAGTGTTATTCTATCATAATAACAAATTACTTATGTAAAAATGTATTACAGAGCTATAACAACATTTTTCTGGGTAAATCTTTGTGCGTGGCTATGAATAGTTTTTAAGATAGAATCATAGAAACAGAATTAATCAATCAAAATTTTAGGATGTCTAATAATAGCAATCACAACAATACCATATTAACATTAATGAGAAATGTTCCTAGAGCATAGTGTCAGGTACTCTGTCACATACTTCATATTCACAGCAATCTTAGGAGGTAAATATTGTAGTTCCCCCACATTCACAATGAAGAAATCGAACCTTGGAAACTAATTTGAGTTTTCTCAAAAGGTGTACTAGAATAATGACACTAGAGATTCAAACCTAGGTCTATTTCCACAAACCATGTTCTTTACATGCAGAAATAAGGAATCCCTTCCTGTGCTACAATGCGTAAATGACTAGAGTTTTTACTAAAACAACTCTAATTCAGTGATGCCAAGTTAGGAAAAGCCAAAAAGTCCTGAAATTCAATCTTCATCAGATACATGAATTATCCCCTCAACACTGCCTGTAAGGATCACTTCATCTTTATTTACCTTTAAAGACAATAAATTCTCTTTCTAGGTTCTGGACTACTGTAACAATTAGAAAACTCATTTTTATTCTGAACTGAAAATTATTCCCTTTTAGTCACCAACCCCAGTCTAGATCTAAACTGCAAGGCCACAGTGACATCATCCCTCCGGCCTTGGATGTGACAGCCCTGCTAAAGCCTCATTCAATCCCCATGCCCGACTTCTGTCTTTCAAGCCCAGAGTTCCTCTCCCTACCTGAGACCACTGCATGTCCTTTCCCCTGGAAAGACTTCTGCTGACTATGATCCAGAAAGTGTATTTTTCAAGGCCGGGTGCCAGCTGTGACACCAGGAGAGCCATCAAGTTTCAGACACCAAGAAACTGTCTAGCATTATGTCAAGTCCATCAGGGACATGCCCCGGGGCAACACTGTTTGGCCTGATGGGTATGGGCCAGTTCCTGGTGAAGACAGACACCATCAGCACCTTTGAGCACATTCACAGCATGCGGGTGATGAAGTTCAGCCTGAGGCCCATTTTTAAGAGTCCCCATGGAAGCTAAGAACTGGCCGACCTACCCCAGCTGGTGGAGGGGCTAAAGAGGGCAGACAAGTCTGTCTGCATGGCGCAGCGACTCACTGAAGAGTCCAGGGAGCGCTGCATCAACACGGTGGCGAGCTGCACTTGCTGATCTGCCTGAAGGACCCAAAGAGGAACCACACCTGCATTTTCACCTAGGACGTCCTTGCCGGTTGAGTGGAGAAGGAAATGACAACAATCACTCCAGTATTCTTGCCTGGTAAACTCCATGGGCAGAGAGCGCTCAAGTATATATGTGTGTATGTGTATGTGTATGTATATATATATATATACACATACATAGAGAGAGGGCGCGCGCTTTTCTGATGGCTGCGGGGTGAGAAATCTGCCTGCAATGCAGGAGACCCGGGTCCCATCCCTAGGCTGGGAAGATCCCCTGGAGGAGGAGGGCATGGCACCCCACTCCAGAGCTCTTGCGTGGAGAATCCCATGGACGGAGGAGCCAGGCTGCAGTCCACGGGGTCCCACGGAGTCGGCCATAACTGAAGTGACTAAGCAGGAGCAGCAGCCAGTCGAGCAGCACCGCCAGACGGTCAGTGAGGAATCCTCCGCACTGTGCCAGTCTGAGGCTCTCAACAAGCACAGCCTGTACAAGAGAGCGCGGCCCTTCCCGACTCCATGCCAAGGACACTGACAAGCGGTGTCTGTCCGTCAGGAGCCCCAGGAGCAGGCCCCATTCTGGCCGAGAAGTGCGAGATGGTGCCAAGGCCGAGGGACGCGGCGCTTTGGGCCCTCCCGCCCCAGCCAGCACTACCTTGGGGACATCCCTCGGGGGCAGAGCCGCAGCCGCCCTCCGAGACAGGCCGCTGTGAGGAGCACAGGCGGGCTTGCACTTCGCGCTTCCCATCTGGGGCTGCCCGAGGATCCACAGGGAGCTCGCTCCGCACCTACGCCGCTTGCTGAGTGAGCCTGTCCACCTGTGGAGGTTCTGTGTCCGCAACAAGGGCCTGCTGGCAGCCAGGAAGCAGGACCGCGTCTTTGAGGCGGCCCCCGTGGCCGGCACCCTTGGACGTGCGGTGCCTTCCACAAGTCCTCTGGTTTCACCGCGGACCTGAGGGCCGGTCACACAGGCAGCCAGGCCTTCCCCTTCTGGCACCGGCAGACCTGGCTTACCACACCAGCCGACCCAGCAGGTGGCGGGGAGCCGGAGAGGCTCGCAAGCACGAAGGCCTGAAGGAAGGCGTCCCAGACCCTGGCAACTTCCACGACAGACTGCCAGCAGCCTCCTGCAGCGCCCCAGTCCGCGGGCTCGCCCGCCCGCTGCGCGCGAGCCGCAGCCTTGAGCCGCGAGATTTCCTCATGACCTCTCGCGAGACTGTGCAGACCCGAGATGCACGGTGCAGTTGGGATCGTGCAGGGGAGTGTACCTTGTCGCTCAGTCGTGTCCAGCTCTTTACGACCTTATGGACTGTAGCCCACCAGGCTCCTCTGTCCACGGGATTTTCCAGGCAAGAATAGTGGAGGGGTTGCCATTTTCTTCTCCCGGGGACCTTCCCAACCAGGAATCAAACCAATGCCTCCTGCGGCTCCTGCATTGCAGGCGGATTCTTTACCGCTGAGCCACCAGGGAAAGCCCCAATAATTTTGCATAGGATGCAGTAATTCATAGTGCATGCAATAAACAGCATAAGTAAATTTTGTGAAGGTTCGAACTCCTGACAGTGTTGGCATATATTAAGTAAAAGTCTAAAACTACTAGTAGACTGTGACCCTCTAAGTAGACTGGGTTTGTTTTTACTGTCCGTCAGGAGCCCAGGGCGCCCCATTCTGGCCGAGAAGTGCGAGATGGTGCCAAGGCCGAGGGCGCGCGCTTTGGGCCCTCCGCCCCAGCCAGCACTACCTTGGGGACATCCCTCGGGGGCAGAGCCGCAGCCGCCCTCCGAGACAGGCCGCTGTGAGGAGCACAGGCGGGCTTGCACTTCGCGCTTCCCATCTGGGGCTGCCCGAGGATCCACAGGGAGCTCGCTCCGCACCTACGCCGCTTGCTGAGTGAGCCTGTCCACCTGTGGAGGTTCTGTGTCCGCAACAAGGGCCTGCTGGCAGCCAGGAAGCAGGACCGCGTCTTTGAGGCGGCCCCCGTGGCCGGCACCCTTGGACGTGCGGTGCCTTCCACAAGTCCTCTGGTTTCACCGCGGACCTGAGGGCCGGTCACACAGGCAGCCAGGCCTTCCCCTTCTGGCACCGGCAGACCTGGCTTACCACACCAGCCGACCCAGCAGGTGGCGGGGAGCCGGAGAGGCTCGCAAGCACGAAGGCCTGAAGGAAGGCGTCCCAGCCCCTGGCAACTTCCAGGACAGACTGCGAGCAGCCTCCTGTAGCGCCTCAGTCCGCGGGCTGGTCCGCGGGCTGCGCGCGAGCCGCAGCCTTGAGCCGCGAGATTTCCTCATGACCTCTCGCGAGACTGTGCAGACCCGAGATGCACGGTGCAGTTGGGATCGTGCAGGGGAGTGTACCTTGTCGCTCAGTCGTGTCCAGCTCTTTACGACCTTATGGACTGTAGCCCACCAGGCTCCTCTGTCCACGGGATTTTCCAGGCAAGAATAGTGGAGGGGGTTGCCATTTTCTTCTCCAGGGGACCTTCCCAACCAGGAATCAAACCCATGCCTCCTGCGGCTCCTGCATTGCAGGCGGATTCTTTACCGCTGAGCCACCAGGGAAAGCCCCAATAATTTTGCATAGGATGCAGTAATTCATAGTGCATGCAATAAACAGCATAAGTAAATTTTGTGAAGGTTCGAACTCCTGACAGTGTTGGCATATATTAAGTAAAAGTCTAAAACTACTAGTAGACTGTGACCCTCTAGAGAGGGTAGGGCAGCAGTCAGATGAGACAGGGAATCCCCTTACTCTCCCTCAGACTGGTTTGGCTCTTCTCCACCCGGCAGTCCATCGTGGGACAGAACAGGTGTCCTCAGATGTCACATGCCTACCTCTCATACTAACTTTCTCACCTCCCCTGAACTCTGCTGGGAGAAGATTTCAATCATTCTTTTCCTGAAAGTTCATTTACAACGCAAGGAAATAGAGGGTTAAGGGCAGAAACAGAAATTGTGTTTTTTTGTTTTTGTTTTTTTTCTTAAAGCTAAGATTCTCTTTATTTCTCAGAAGAGGAGTAAGTCATCTATGTTTGGGGGCTGTTAGAATCTCCATGAAAACTTCTTACCCACCTACCTGTCTCCTTATCTTCAAGTCATCTCCTCTTTTCTTTGGGGCCCCACTCTTCTGTATCTCCTCTTCCCCTTTCTGCCACTCCCTACAATTCCTGCCAAGATGTAGTCCTAGTGCCACCAGTTATTGAGTCCGGAATATTCTGCAACCTCTGGTTTCAGCTGGATGCCAGAGGTGAAGATGTTCTCTGAGCCCCCTTCTGTAAAATCCTTCTATAGGGTGCATTCGGTGAGAGTGCCTCTGCCTCCAGATTGCCTTCCAAATCTCCTTAAAGGCAAGCTATGAAAGTTGTTCCTTCCAGAGATTATCTTGTCTAGTCTATACAAGGAGCGTGTTCTCTTGTTAATATAGTTTTAACCCCGCTCCTTTTGAATTAGTAACACTAGACTTCTCTCCAGGCCTGGTTTTCATTAAGGCTTTCTACACAAAATCACTCTACCTCATCACCAGAGATAATGGGACCATGCTCAAAGATTTTGTTCCCTATTGTCAGGTTTGTTCCTAGTAAAAGTCTAGGAGGGTGTGTGTGTTGAGTAGGGCAGGGTTGGATGGGGTATTCACTTTTTTCCAGCAGCTATGTAAATATTTATTTGAAAAATAATCACATTTCTCCATCTCCACTGAGGATCGAGAAACCAGAAAGGATTACTTTGCCAAAAGAGATTCAGTAAAGCACTTAGCCCCAGGAAACACATACCCAATGCCTGGAGGCTATCATTATTCTTATAAAAGGTGCATTGCCTTAGGATCTCTAGGTAACTTGCCTCCTTCCTGTCTTAGTTGGGGTTTGTGGTCCCTCTTAGTGAAAGGAGGATTGAAGCCAGTTACTTCTCAGTGCAGCCCAGAACCTAAGATTCTACTGAGGGGCACTGTTGCAGTTTTTTCTTTTTTTAATCATTTCCAGGACTTTAATGTTTTCTTTTACTACCTAGATCACCCCTCCTCCCCAGATACAACATCCTTTCAAAGTATTGAAGCTAACTAAGGCAGAAAGAACACACCTTTTATACCCGTTTGTTTCTAGATGAATTAATCATTTATTTCTGCAGTCATCAGAGGGAGCACCTCAAAGCAGCCCTACTCTCTGAGTCAATACTACTGGTGTTGATAGTGAGAAGTGGAAACAAGGATACAGAGACGTCAATGGTTAGAGTGAAATGACTGAAAAAAAACCCAGAACTACTTCTTTAGGTCACTGTGGGATAGGAGATAGATGAGCCTCAGGCTAGGCATTTACAACTAACCTCTGGTTTATACTTCTTAGGGCAAGAAAAAGATGGGATTCAGACCAGACACTTACAATTGGCCTCCTGTGTTCACATTTTCTGAAACAGAGGATAGGTAGATTCCACGTTAGATATTTAGAAACAGCATCCTGTTTGCTCTTCGAAATGAAAAGTTAACAACTGAAACAGGGTAAATGGCCAGGCTTCGTCTCCTGTGGACACACCTTAAGATAACAGTCATGGCACAAAGAGAGGGGCTAGACCTTGAGATCAGGAGGTCTGTATTTCCCATCCTTGGGGTAAGGAAGACATTTCATATGCAAAGAAAGGCTCCTTGGGGTCAAAAGGAGGGGGCACCACCCCACAATAGGTGATGCTAATATGTGACTCCATAGGCCTCTGGGCTGGAACCCATCTTGGAAAAAGTTGCACATGCATGTTGAGGAGGGTTATAGGGCAGGTTAGGTGAGGAGGAAGAAACCAGATATTTGGTTCAAGGTAAACAAAGACCCAGAAGAACTGCCTCTTTACTGTGCTCCTCCTCACCAGGGGACTCTCACACCCTTTCTCTCCGTGTACATCCCTGCCTTGCTTCTATCCTTAACTAAGCAAACTGTTTCTCTGTGTGCTCTCCCATATGTTGTTCTCTGATAATAAACTCCTCTCTTCTAATAATAATCTTTGTGGCTGCATTGACAGTCTCTGCCTCTGTGAGAAATGCATTTTCAGCGAGGGCAAAATCCAGGGAAACACAGCTTGCTACTGAGGGGGCACTGTTGCAGTTTTTTCTTTTTTTAATCATTTCCAGGACTTTAATGTTTTCTTTTACTACCTAGATCACCCCTCCTCCCCAGATACAACATCCTTTCAAAGTATTGAAGCTAACTAAGGCAGAAAGAACACACCTTTTATACCCGTTTGTTTCTAGATGAATTAATCATTTATTTCTGCAGTCATCAGAGGGAGCACCTCAAAGCAGCCCTACTCTCTGAGTCAATACTACTGGTGTTGATAGTGAGAAGTGGAAACAAGGATACAGAGACGTCAATGGTTAGAGTGAAATGACTGAAAAAAAACCCAGAACTACTTCTTTAGGTCACTGTGGGATAGGAGATAGATGAGCCTCAGGCTAGGCATTTACAACTAACCTCTGGTTTATACTTCTTAGGGCAAGAAAAAGATGGGATTCAGACCAGACACTTACAATTGGCCTCCTGTGTTCACATTTTCTGAAACAGAGGATAGGTAGATTCCACGTTAGATATTTAGAAACAGCATCCTGTTTGCTCTTCGAAATGAAAAGTTAACAACTGAAACAGGGTAAATGGCCAGGCTTCGTCTCCTGTGGACACACCTTAAGATAACAGTCATGGCACAAAGAGAGGGGCTAGACCTTGAGATCAGGAGGTCTGTATTTCCCATCCTTGGGGTAAGGAAGACATTTCATATGCAAAGAAAGGCTCCTTGGGGTCAAAAGGAGGGGGACAAACCCCACAATAGGTGCTGATAATATGTGACTCCATAGGCCTCTGGGCTGGAACCCATCTTGGAAAAAGTTGCACATGCATGTTGAGGAGGGTTATAGGGCAGGTTAGGTGAGGAGGAAGAAACCAGATATTTGGTTCAAGGTAAACAAAGACCCAGAAGAACTGCCTCTTTACTGTGCTCCTCCTCACCAGGGGACTCTCACACCCTTTCTCTCCGTGTACATCCCTGCCTTGCTTCTATCCTTAACTAAGCAAACTGTTTCTCTGTGTGCTCTCCCATATGTTGTTCTCTGATAATAAACTCCTCTCTTCTAATAATAATCTTTGTGGCTGCATTGACAGTCTCTGCCTCTGTGAGAAATGCATTTTTCAGCGAGGGCAAAAATCCAGGGAAACACAGCTTCTAGCTTCTAGCTCTTGCTGGTCTGGTGGCTAGGATTCCTGGTTTTCATCCAGACCACCCAGGTTCAATTCCTGGGCAGGGAATTAACATCTCTCTTCACACCACTGCTCACTGCTTCCCCTCCAAGATCAATTGTTCTTCTGAATCATTGCTTCTGTTTTATTCCCTAAACAGTGGAGCTTCATTTGTTTTGTTTTGTTTTTTAAAGTGAAGGAGTTTTCTTTAATCTAACAATACCACTTTGGGGTATTTGACAGAAATAAAATAATAGTATGTGTAAAAATTATTTAATGTTAGACTATTTATAGGATCAAACTTTAAAACTAAATTTTTCTTTCTTTCCCATTATGTTGCTGGTGACTATGCTCTCATTTTTGTCCTTTTAAATTTAGAAAAGGAAGTTAATGTAGAATATGATTTGTTTTAATTGTGAGGATAGCATGGGGTGGTCAGGGGAGTAATAAAGCACTTCAAGATGACATTACTGGCACTGTGGATTAGCTATTGTTCATTGTCTAAACTGATCATTCATAACAGGTCAGTATGTACCAGAACTGACATCAGGAAATACTAGGTACTGTGCAAGTCTTTGTTTTCCTTTGGACAAGGAAGTTTCTTTGGTTAATAATTCAGAATCTCAGGAAAATGGCTTCAAAACCAAACTGTCATGCTACCAGCAGCCAGCATGATTATGTTCCAAGCATATTCTTTTTTTTTCCAAGCATATTCTTGTCAGGCTGGCAGAGATTTATTGAGCAGCTATTATGTGGTCAGGCAGGGTGCTAGTGAGATATGGGGCAATGAAAATAAATAAGACATGGCTCAACTCTCCAGGTACTCACCCTAATTGAGTGGAGGTGGGAGAGTGGCAGACACATAAATGAGGAGGATAATGTTGGTGATGATAACTCTGGTGCGGTGTACTTTTATGGAGAGAAGAGCATCACTAGTCACTGGACCTGCAGAAATAAAGGTGTGGAGAATACATGGATGAGCCTGTGAGCATTATCAGGTAGGAAGAGCAAGATAAGGAGAGAGAGCTGATGCAAGTGGGAAAACTAGCTGTGCCCAGATCACAGATCTTACATGGTCTCATGAAACTTGGATTTTTTTTTTACTGTGGGCAAGGTGGAGCCATGAAAGGCTTTCCAAAGGAGAGTGATATGTTCAGATATGCATTTCCATTAGATCGCTCCAGTCTCAGACAGAGACAAGTGCAAAGGCAAAGTCCAGGCAGAACAGAGTATAATAGTCTCAGTGAGGGCCTCCTTGTGGGCAGTGATACAGAGATGAAGAGGAAGGATAATTTTGAGAGGGATTTAGACTAAAATAAGAAGATTAAGTAATTGATTATATATGAGGATGAAAGAGAACATAAGATGACTCTTATATCTCAGATCAGTTCAGTCCAGTCACTCAGTCATGTCTAACTCTTTGTGACCCCATGGACTTAAGCACACCAGACTTCCCTGTCCTTCATCATCTCCCAGAGCCTGCTCAAACTCATGTCCATTGACTCAGTGATACCATCCAACCATCTCATCCTCTGTCGTCCCCTTCACCTTCTGTGTTCTGCTTTTCTCAACATCAGTGCTTTTCCCTAATAGATCAGGTCTCAGTGAAAATGGCTTCAAAACCCAGAACTGACATCAGGAAATACTAGGTACTGTGCAAGTCTTTGTTTTCCTTTGGACAAGGAAGTTTCTTTGGTTAATAATTCAGAATCTCAGGAAAATGGCTTCAAAACCAAACTGTCATGCTACCAGCAGCCAGCATGATTATGTTCCAAGCATATTCTTGTTTTTTCCAAGCATATTCTTGTCAGGCTGGCAGAGATTTATTGAGCAGCTATTATGTGGTCAGGCAGGGTGCTAGTGAGATATGGGGCAATGAAAATAAATAAGACATGGCTCAACTCTCCAGGTACTCACCCTAATTGAGTGGAGGTGGGAGAGTGGCAGACACATAAATGAGGAGGATAATGTTGGTGATGATAACTCTGGTGCGGTGTACTTTTATGGAGAGAAGAGCATCACTAGTCACTGGACCTGCAGAAATAAAGGTGTGGAGAATACATAGATGAGCCTGTGAGCATTATCAGGTAGGAAGAGCAAGATAAGGAGAGAGAGCTGATGCAAGTGGGAAAACTAGCTGTGCCCAGATCACAGATCTTACATGGTCTCATGAAACTTGGATTTTTTTTTTACTGTGGGCAAGGTGGAGCCATGAAAGGCTTTCCAAAGGAGAGTGATATGTTCAGATATGCATTTCCATTAGATCGCTCCAGTCTCAGACAGAGACAAGTGCAAAGGCAAAGTCCAGGCAGAACAGAGTATAATAGTCTCAGTGAGGGCCTCCTTGTGGGCAGTGATACAGAGATGAAGAGGAAGGATAATTTTGAGAGGGATTTAGACTAAAATAAGAAGATTAAGTAATTGATTATATATGAGGATGAAAGAGAACATAAGATGACTCTTATATCTCAGATCAGTTCAGTCCAGTCACTCAGTCATGTCTAACTCTTTGTGACCCCATGGACTTAAGCACACCAGACTTCCCTGTCCTTCATCATCTCCCAGAGCCTGCTCAAACTCATGTCCATTGACTCAGTGATACCATCCAACCATCTCATCCTCTGTCGTCCCCTTCACCTTCTGTGTTCTGCTTTTCTCAACATCAGTGTCTTTTCCAATGAGTCAACTCTTCAATCAGATGGCCAAAGTACTGCAGCCTCAGCTTCAGCATCAGTCCTTCCAATGACTACGCAGGGTTTATTTCCTTTAGGATTGACTGGTATGATCTCCTTGCAGTCCAAGGGACTCTCAAGAGTCTTCTCCAACACCACAATTCAAAGGCATCAATTCTTCAGTGCTTAGCCTTTTTTATGGTCCAGTTCTCACATCTATACATGACTACTGGGAAAACGATAGCTTTGACTATACCAACTTTTGTTGGCAAAATGATGTGGCTGCTTTTTAATACACTGTTTAGGTTTGTCAGATTTTCTTCCAAGGAGCAAATGTCTTTTAATTTTGGAGTCCAAGAAAATTAAATCCGACACCGTTTCTATTGTTTGTCTATCTATTTGATATGAAGTGATAGGGCCAGATGTCATGATCTTTGTTTTTTGAATGTTTTTTGAGTTTTAGGCCAGCTTTTTCACTCTCCTCTTTCACCTTCATCAAGAGGCTCTTTAGTTTCTCTTCTTTTTCTGGCATAAGGATGGTGTCATCGGCATACCTGAGGTTACTGATATTTCTCCCAGCAATCTTGATTCCAGCTTCTGCTTCATCCAGACCAGCATTTTGCATGATGTACTCTGCATAGAAATTAAATAAGCAGGATGACAATATACCCTGATGTACTCCTTTCCCAGCTTTGAACCAATCTGTTGTTCCACATCTGGTTCCAATTTTTTCTGGTTCAACAGGTAAGGTGATATTTCCCTCCCAGCATTTAAAGAGTACTCAGACAGAGACAAGTGCAAAGGCAAAGTCCAGGCAGAACAGAGTATAATAGTCTCAGTGAGGGCCTCCTTGTGGGCAGTGATACAGAGATGAAGAGGAAGGATAATTTTGAGAGGGATTTAGACTAAAATAAGAAGATTAAGTAATTGATTATATATGAGGATGAAAGAGAACATAAGATGACTCTTATATCTCAGATCAGTTCAGTCCAGTCACTCAGTCATGTCTAACTCTTTGTGACCCCATGGACTTAAGCACACCAGACTTCCCTGTCCTTCATCATCTCCCAGAGCCTGCTCAAACTCATGTCCATTGACTCAGTGATACCATCCAACCATCTCATCCTCTGTCGTCCCCTTCACCTTCTGTGTTCTGCTTTTCTCAACATCAGTGTCTTTTCCAATGAGTCAACTCTTCAATCAGATGGCCAAAGTACTGCAGCCTCAGCTTCAGCATCAGTCCTTCCAATGACTACGCAGGGTTTATTTCCTTTAGGATTGACTGGTATGATCTCCTTGCAGTCCAAGGGACTCTCAAGAGTCTTCTCCAACACCACAATTCAAAGGCATCAATTCTTCAGTGCTTAGCCTTTTTTATGGTCCAGTTCTCACATCTATACATGACTACTGGGAAAACGATAGCTTTGACTATACCAACTTTTGTTGGCAAAATGATGTGGCTGCTTTTTAATACACTGTTTAGGTTTGTCAGATTTTCTTCCAAGGAGCAAATGTCTTTTAATTTTGGAGTCCAAGAAAATTAAATCCGACACCGTTTCTATTGTTTGTCTATCTATTTGATATGAAGTGATAGGGCCAGATGTCATGATCTTTGTTTTTTGAATGTTTTTTGAGTTTTAGGCCAGCTTTTTCACTTTCCTCTTTCACCTTCATCAAGAGGCTCTTTAGTTCCTCTTCACTTTCTGTCATAAGGATGGTGTCATTTGCATACCTGAGGTTACTGATATTTCTCCCAGCAATCTTGATTCCAGCTTCTGCTTCATCCAGACCAGCATTTCACATAATGTACTCTGCATATAAGTTAAACAAGCAGGGTGACAATATACCCTGATGTACTCCTTTCCCAGCTTTGAACCAATCTGTTGTTCCACATCTGGTTCCAACTGTTTGCTTCTTGTCCTGCATACAGGTTTCATAGAAGGCAGGTAAGGTGACCTGATATTCCCATCTCTTTCAGAATTTTCCATTTAAAGATAAATGGTCAAACATAAACAATAGGAGATAAAAATAAATAAATATGGGCTTCCCCTGGTGGTCCAGTGGGTAAGGACGCCTTGCAGTGCAAGGGGCGCCGGTTCGATCCCTGGCCTGGGAAGATCCCACGTGCCGCGGAGCAGCTGAACCCATGTGTCCAATTACCGAGTTGGAGCTCTGGAGCTCATGCACCCAGAGCCCGTGCTCTACAACAACAGACGCCACCGCGATGGGAGGCCCACAGGAGCCAAGGAACAAAGACGGATGAAAGTGGAGAAATGGAAGACCAAAAGAAGTGGCCCGCCCGCTCCCCTCCTCCCCAACCTGACCCCCACTCAAAAATAAATAAATAAATAAATCTTTAAAATAAATAAATAAATAGGGCTTCCCTGGTCGTCCAGTGGGTAAGGACACCGCCTTGCAGTGCAAGGGGTGCCAGTCGATCCCTAGCCTGGGAAGATCCCACGTGCCATGGAGTGGCTGGACTGGTGTGTCCAACTACCGAGCAGGAGCTCTGGGGCGCATGCGCCCAGAACTGGTGCTCTGCGAGGAGAGAGACCACTGCGATGGGAGGCCCACACAAGCCAAAGAATGGAGATAGATGAAACTAAATGAATGAAAAAGGCCAAAAAAAATAAATAAATAAATAAATAATAGAAGACAACAAGTGCGTAAAGAGTAGGAAGATAATTTTAGTTTTAGAAAAACCTAAAATGACTATGAGGTATTCAAACAGAGGTGTCTTATAAGCAGTTGGTTATATAAATCTGGGACTCAGGAGAGAAGTCAGGACAGGAGCTATCAATTTGAAAAGCATGGAATGTACTTCTCTGGCTGGATCTAGAAGTCATATTCCTTATAGGCCAGGTACGGCACTTAACTCTGCATATACAGTAAATGCACAAAATAATTCTTGGTTCTTGTCTTCATAGAGTTAACTATATGGTAGAGGAGAAAGACATTAATCAAAAAAGTCATATAAATATATCACTAAAAACTGTGCTTATGCTAAGGGCAATAAAGGTGTGAATCTAGTATAAGATAGTATAAGGGAAGGACCTGATGTGAAAGTTCTCTCCAAGGAGATAACATATGGGGGTAAAGGCATGACCCATGGGAAGAGCAGTCACCCAGGATGGAACTCTAGGTAAAACTGAAATGTACGTAGTGGGAAAAGAGAACTGAAAAGGCAGAAATATAGGTGGAAAAACAGGAACAACTATTGTCAAGAGAGACAAAGGAGAAGATTTCAAGAGAGAATGTTCTAATAATGTCAAATTCAGCAGAGAAGTAACACAGGGACTCCTCTTGATTACAAGTATGGAGGTCTTAGCAATCTTGATAAGCAGATCACTGTAGAATTAGAAGCCAGCTTTTAGTGATTTGAGGGGTGAATAAAAAGTAAGAAACTGTTAAGAAGAGGAAAACACAGTAGTTAGAGTGGGACTTAAACAAGGGGTAGATTTTAAGATCAGAGAAACTTTAAGAGTAGGTTGACATTATTAAGAGAGACGAATCGGGGTGTGAAAGGAAGTAGGAAGGCTGGGATCAAAAGAACAAGCAGAAGGAATGGCTGTGATTTGGAAAGCACTCTGTCCTTTGGCTTCCCTCATGTCTCAGCTGGTAAAGAATCTGCCTGCAATGCGGGAGATCACCTGTGATGCAGGAGAGGTGGGTTCAATCCCTTGTTCAGTAAGATTCCCTGGAGAAGGAAATCGCAACCCTCTCCAGTATTCTTGCCTGGGAAATCCCATGGACAGAGGATCCTGGCAGGCTACAGTCCATAGGGTCACAAGAGGTAAACATAACTTAGTGATTAAACCACCACCACCACTTTACCTTTTAGAGGTATTCAAACAGAGGTGTCTTATAAGCAGTTGGTTATATAAATCTGGGACTCAGGAGAGAAGTCAGGACAGGAGCTATCAATTTGAAAAGCATGGAATGTACTTCTCTGGCTGGATCTAGAAGTCATATTCCTTATAGGCCAGGTACGGCACTTAACTCTGCATATACAGTAAATGCACAAAATAATTCTTGGTTCTTGTCTTCATAGAGTTAACTATATGGTAGAGGAGAAAGACATTAATCAAAAAAGTCATATAAATATATCACTAAAAACTGTGCTTATGCTAAGGGCAATAAAGGTGTGAATCTAGTATAAGATAGTATAAGGGAAGGACCTGATGTGAAAGTTCTCTCCAAGGAGATAACATATGGGGGTAAAGGCATGACCCATGGGAAGAGCAGTCACCCAGGATGGAACTCTAGGTAAAACTGAAATGTACGTAGTGGGAAAAGAGAACTGAAAAGGCAGAAATATAGGTGGAAAAACAGGAACAACTATTGTCAAGAGAGACAAAGGAGAAGATTTCAAGAGAGAATGTTCTAATAATGTCAAATTCAGCAGAGAAGTAACACAGGGACTCCTCTTGATTACAAGTATGGAGGTCTTAGCAATCTTGATAAGCAGATCACTGTAGAATTAGAAGCCAGCTTTTAGTGATTTGAGGGGTGAATAAAAAGTAAGAAACTGTTAAGAAGAGGAAAACACAGTAGTTAGAGTGGGACTTAAACAAGGGGTAGATTTTAAGATCAGAGAAACTTTAAGAGTAGGTTGACATTATTAAGAGAGACGAATCGGGGTGTGAAAGGAAGTAGGAAGGCTGGGATCAAAAGAACAAGCAGAAGGAATGGCTGTGATTTGGAAAGCACTCTGTCCTTTGGCTTCCCTCATGTCTCAGCTGGTAAAGAATCTGCCTGCAATGCGGGAGATCACCTGTGATGCAGGAGAGGTGGGTTCAATCCCTTGTTCAGTAAGATTCCCTGGAGAAGGAAATCGCAACCCTCTCCAGTATTCTTGCCTGGGAAATCCCATGGACAGAGGATCCTGGCAGGCTACAGTCCATAGGGTCACAAGAGGTAAACATAACTTAGTGATTAAACCACCACCACCACTTTACCTTTTAGACTGGCGGCAAGAGGTAAAGCTGCATAGGGATGTGACTGTGCTATTTATAGAGGGGATCTAGACTGTTGAATAGTTTGTCACCAAAGGACACAATATTGTAGTTTACAAAGGAGACAGCTTCTCTGCTAAGAATGAGTAACCTGAGGAGAATGGAGATAAACAGTAGTTGCTGAGGGAACAGGGAAAGAAAATGACAGGGGAAAGCAGAAAGAGTTGAACCACTATGCTAACCCTAACTTTGTAGTGGAGCCAATTCACCTGGAGATGTGATTTTTTTTCTCCAACATATCACTTGACAATCTGGGTACAGAAGGAAAACCATGATGCAAATTTCAAGACTGAGTTTTGCCTGGTGGCTGAAGCAAAAATAAATAAATGAAAAGCCAGGATGCAGAAGAACTAAGAGATTGAATAGAATTGTAGCTTAGGTCATTCACCATGAAGGCCAAGTCAAGGAAGGAAAGGAGGATGATTGAAATTAATAGACTGAGATTTAAGGAGCAGAGGATACCAGGAGGCTGAAGAACAAGAGATTTAAGAGGGAAGATGCATGTTATTAGGAAGGATCTGGGGTTTGGTCTGAGAGTGGTTACAAAGAATTTCTGATGTGGAATGGTTCCAAGCCAAAGATGGAGGTAGCTACAGTAAAGTGGGATTTATTGGAGTTGTGACTAAAAAACTGAGGCTCAGGCGTTGGTTTTAAGATCAGAGAAACTTTAAGAGTAGGTTGACATTATTAAGAGAGACGAATCGGGGTGTGAAAGGAAGTAGGAAGGCTGGGATCAAAAGAACAAGCAGAAGGAATGGCTGTGATTTGGAAAGCACTCTGTCCTTTGGCTTCCCTCATGTCTCAGCTGGTAAAGAATCTGCCTGCAATGCGGGAGATCACCTGTGATGCAGGAGAGGTGGGTTCAATCCCTTGTTCAGTAAGATTCCCTGGAGAAGGAAATCGCAACCCTCTCCAGTATTCTTGCCTGGGAAATCCCATGGACAGAGGATCCTGGCAGGCTACAGTCCATAGGGTCACAAGAGGTAAACATAACTTAGTGATTAAACCACCACCACCACTTTACCTTTTAGACTGGCGGCAAGAGGTAAAGCTGCATAGGGATGTGACTGTGCTATTTATAGAGGGGATCTAGACTGTTGAATAGTTTGTCACCAAAGGACACAATATTGTAGTTTACAAAGGAGACAGCTTCTCTGCTAAGAATGAGTAACCTGAGGAGAATGGAGATAAACAGTAGTTGCTGAGGGAACGGGGAAAGAAAATGACAGGGGAAAGCAGAAAGAGTTGAACCACTATGCTAACCCTAACTTTGTAGTGGAGCCAATTCACCTGGAGATGTGATTTTTTTTCTCCAACATATCACTTGACAATCTGGGTACAGAAGGAAAACCATGATGCAAATTTCAAGACTGAGTTTTGCCTGGTGGCTGAAGCAAAAATAAATAAATGAAAAGCCAGGATGCAGAAGAACTAAGAGATTGAATAGAATTGTAGCTTAGGTCATTCACCATGAAGGCCAAGTCAAGGAAGGAAAGGAGGATGATTGAAATTAATAGACTGAGATTTAAGGAGCAGAGGATACCAGGAGGCTGAAGAACAAGAGATTTAAGAGGGAAGATGCATGTTATTAGGAAGGATCTGGGGTTTGGTCTGAGAGTGGTTACAAAGAATTTCTGATGTGGAATGGTTCCAAGCCAAAGATGGAGGTAGCTACAGTAAAGTGGGATTTATTGGAGTTGTGACTAAAAAACTGAGGCTCAGGTGTTGGATGGCTCATCCTCAGATCATTTGAACACATGGAATATCAGCAGGCAATGTGAAGGGGTAGAGATGAAAGGAACCAAAGAGTCAGTGAATCTGTTAAAAGCTGGGAGTTTTCAGTGATCAGCAGGAGTAGAAGAGATACAGCCTTGGGACCTCCCTGGTGGTCCAGTGGCTAAGACTTCAAGCTCCCAAGCCAAGGAGCCTGGGTTTGATCCGTGGTCAGGGAACTAGATCCCATACACCCCAACTGAGAGTTTGCATCTGCAACTACAGATCCCACATGCCACAACCAAGATGCAGCACAGTCACATAAATAAATAAGGAAATATTTTTAAAAAAGAGAGATACAACCTAGTAACCTTTAAAATAGCAAGGATTTTTACTGATTGATGTGGGAGGAGTTTGAAGTAGACTTCTAGGGCTGCCATAGCAAAGTACCAGAAACTGGGTAGCTTAAAACAACAGAAATTTATTTTCACACAGTTCTGGAGCTAGAAGTCCACATGCCAGGTGCCGGTGACATTGGTTCCTTCTGGAGGCTCTGAAAGAGAATGTCTTTCACACTGTTTTCCTAGCTTCTGGTTGCCACTGGCACTCCTTGGCATTTCTTGGCTAACAGATGGATGCATCACTACAGTCTCTGCCTCCATCATTGGTGGTGTTCTCTCCTCTTGTGTCTTCACATCACCTTCTTATAAGGACATCAGACCTGCTAGATTCAGGGCCTATCCTATTCCAGTATGACCTCATGTGCATGCACGTGCTAAGTTGTTTCAGTCATATCTGGCTCTTTGTGATCCTATGGACTGTGGCCTACCCAGCTCCTCTGTCCATGGAATTCTCCAGGCAAGAATTCTGGAGTGGACTGCCATGCCCTCCTTCAGGGTATCTTCCTGGCCCAGGGATCAAACCTGTGTCTCTTACTATGTCTCCTGCATTGACAGGCAGGTTCTTTACCACTAGCACCACCTGAGAAGTATGACTCCTTCTAATCTTAACTAATGCGATCACCCAATTTCCAAATAATGTGGCATTCTGAGGTACTGGGGATTGAGACTTGAACCTATCTTTTAGGAGGACACAAGTCAACACTTGAACAACTGCAAAAGGCCAATCCTATCACAGGAACGTGAATCAGAGGAGAAACATAACAATGCACATCTTTGTCGGAAGAGGGTATAGCAGTCAGCAACATCCTGAGGTTGGAGCCAACTTTCACTTAAAAATTAAAAAAAAAAAAAAAAGGAAATTTGGCAGGGGTTCCAGTGAGCATCAGGGAAAAGTGTGGGACCCATTGGCTGTCCTCTGGCCCCAGAAGTAACTCCAGAGCTCATATGTGCATATGGCTCTATGGAGCCAGGCTTTTACAGTGAAAGAGGAAGAGTGTATTAAAGTCTGCTTAGAAGTCCAGGGGAATTTGCTGTAGAAAGGTCTGGTGGTAACTAGATACATAACTATAAAAATATATCTCTAATGGAGAGGAGAGTACAGTGGCCAAAACCCCAGATCTGGCATTGGACAATCCAGGATGAGACCAGGTTTTTCACACAGTTCTGGAGCTAGAAGTCCACATGCCAGGTGCCGGTGACATTGGTTCCTTCTGGAGGCTCTGAAAGAGAATGTCTTTCACACTGTTTTCCTAGCTTCTGGTTGCCACTGGCACTCCTTGGCATTTCTTGGCTAACAGATGGATGCATCACTACAGTCTCTGCCTCCATCATTGGTGGTGTTCTCTCCTCTTGTGTCTTCACATCACCTTCTTATAAGGACATCAGACCTGCTAGATTCAGGGCCTATCCTATTCCAGTATGACCTCATGTGCATGCACGTGCTAAGTTGTTTCAGTCATATCTGGCTCTTTGTGATCCTATGGACTGTGGCCTACCCAGCTCCTCTGTCCATGGAATTCTCCAGGCAAGAATTCTGGAGTGGACTGCCATGCCCTCCTTCAGGGTATCTTCCTGGCCCAGGGATCAAACCTGTGTCTCTTACTATGTCTCCTGCATTGACAGGCAGGTTCTTTACCACTAGCACCACCTGAGAAGTATGACTCCTTCTAATCTTAACTAATGCGATCACCCAATTTCCAAATAATGTGGCATTCTGAGGTACTGGGGATTGAGACTTGAACCTATCTTTTAGGAGGACACAAGTCAACACTTGAACAACTGCAAAAGGCCAATCCTATCACAGGAACGTGAATCAGAGGAGAAACATAACAATGCACATCTTTGTCGGAAGAGGGTATAGCAGTCAGCAACATCCTGAGGTTGGAGCCAACTTTCACTTAAAAATTAAAAAAAAAAAAAAAAAGGAATTCGGCAGGGGTTCCAGTGAGCATCAGGGAAAAGTGTGGGACCCATTGGCTGTCCTCTGGCCCCAGAAGTAACTCCAGAGCTCATATGTGCATATGGCTCTATGGAGCCAGGCTTTTACAGTGAAAGAGGAAGAGTGTATTAAAGTCTGCTTAGAAGTCCAGGGGAATTTGCTGTAGAAAGGTCTGGTGGTAACTAGATACATAACTATAAAAATATATCTCTAATGGAGAGGAGAGTACAGTGGCCAAAACCCCAGATCTGGCATTGGACAATCCAGGATGAGACCAGGTCTCTGTCACTTAACAATCACTTAACTTCTCTGAACCTCACTTTTTTTTGGTTTTTTGTTTTTTTTTAAAGATTTATTTATTTATTTATTTTTGGGCAGGGGTCGGGTTGGGGAGGGAGGGGAGTGGGCGGGCCACTTCCATTGGTCCTTCATTTCTCTATGTCCGTCTTTGTTCTTTTGGCTCCTGCAGGCCTCCCATCGCGGTGGCGTCTGTTGTTGCAGAGCGCCGGCTCTGGGCGCATGCGCGCCAGAGCTGCGGCTCAGCAATTGGACACATCGGTCCAGCCGCTCCGCGGCACGTGGGATCTTCCCAGGCCAGGGATCGAACCGGCGCCCCTTGCACTGCAAGGCGGTGTCTTTATCCACTGGACCACCAGGGGAAGCCCTGAGCCTCAGTTTTAACCTCTGTTAAATGAGGCCATTCTATCTCCAAAATCAATTGTGAGAATTACCAGAACTAATGTCTGTATAGCATCTAGAGCATAATTTCACATGCAGTAAATGCTCAATAAATGGCAGCCATTTTTATATTATAACATTTCATTTTGCAATAATTGTACAAGGAATTCTTATATACTTCTTACAGAAATTCACCAAGTTCTGATTACCTTTTCCACTTTTTCCCCATTTGTTACACACGCATGTCCCTCTATATACACTAATTTCTATTTATATCTCTATTTCTACTTACATCTCTATCCGTAATTCTCCTTTCCTAACTCTTTTGAGAGTAAGTTTGGAGACACTGTGCCCCTTTAGTAAATAATTTAGTGTGTATTTCATCAGCACAAAGGTGTCCTCTTATAACCACCCCGTGATTATCAAAACCAGGAGATTTAATCTAATACTATTTTCAATGATCTATATTCTTTTTTAAAGACTTTACTTCCTTAGAGAAGTTCTAGCTTTACAACAAAATTGAGGGGAAGGTACACAGATTTCCTATATACCTCCTGCCCCCACACATGTATAGCCTTCCCCATTATCAACATTACTTGCCAGAATGGTACATAACTTTTACTAAGAATAAATCTGTATCAATACATCATAATCACCCAAAGTCCATAGTTTACTTTAAGGTTCATATTGTACATTCTATGGGTTTGGCAAATGTATAATGATATATATCCATCATTATATTATCATACAGAATATTCTCACTGCCTTAAAAATCCTCTGTGTTCTGTTTATTCATCTTTCCTCCCTCTACCCCTAAAAACTGATATTTTTATTGTCGCCATGGTCCTTTTGTTCTTTTTGGCTCCTGCAGGCCTCCCATCGCGGTGGCGTCTGTTGTTGCAGAGCGCCGGCTCTGGGCGCATGCGCGCCAGAGCTGCGGCTCAGCAATTGGACACATCGGTCCAGCCGCTCCGCGGCACGTGGGATCTTCCCAGGCCAGGGATCGAACCGGCGCCCCTTGCACTGCAAGGCGGTGTCTTTATCCACTGGACCACCAGGGGAAGCCCTGAGCCTCAGTTTTAACCTCTGTTAAATGAGGCCATTCTATCTCCAAAATCAATTGTGAGAATTACCAGAACTAATGTCTGTATAGCATCTAGAGCATAATTTCACATGCAGTAAATGCTCAATAAATGGCAGCCATTTTTATATTATAACATTTCATTTTGCAATAATTGTACAAGGAATTCTTATATACTTCTTACAGAAATTCACCAAGTTCTGATTACCTTTTCCACTTTTTCCCCATTTGTTACACACGCATGTCCCTCTATATACACTAATTTCTATTTATATCTCTATTTCTACTTACATCTCTATCCGTAATTCTCCTTTCCTAACTCTTTTGAGAGTAAGTTTGGAGACACTGTGCCCCTTTAGTAAATAATTTAGTGTGTATTTCATCAGCACAAAGGTGTCCTCTTATAACCACCCCGTGATTATCAAAACCAGGAGATTTAATCTAATACTATTTTCAATGATCTATATTCTTTTTTAAAGACTTTACTTCCTTAGAGAAGTTCTAGCTTTACAACAAAATTGAGGGGAAGGTACACAGATTTCCTATATACCTCCTGCCCCCACACATGTATAGCCTTCCCCATTATCAACATTACTTGCCAGAATGGTACATAACTTTTACTAAGAATAAATCTGTATCAATACATCATAATCACCCAAAGTCCATAGTTTACTTTAAGGTTCATATTGTACATTCTATGGGTTTGGCAAATGTATAATGATATATATCCATCATTATATTATCATACAGAATATTCTCACTGCCTTAAAAATCCTCTGTGTTCTGTTTATTCATCTTTCCTCCCCTCTACCCCTGAAAACTACTGATATTTTTATTGTCGCCATGGTTTTACTTGTTCCAGAATGTCATATATTTGGAACCATACAGTACATAGCCTTTCTAGATTATCTTCTTTCACTTGGTAATATGACCTTAAGGTTCCTTCATGTTCTTCCATGACTTGATAGCTCATTAATTTTTAGCACAGAAAAATACTCCATTCCAGCTACTGAAGGACATCTTTCTTTATTGCTTCCAAGTTTTGGCAATTATGAATAAAGTTGCAGGCTTCCATGGTAGCTCAGTGGTGAAGACTTCACCTGCCAATGCAGAAGACATGCGTTTGTTTGATCCCTGATCTGGGAAGATCCCACTTGCTGTGGCGCAACTAAGCTCATGAATCACAACTATGGAGCCTGTGCTCTAAAGCCTTAGAGCCACAACTATTGAGCCCCTGTGCCACAACTACTGAAGCAGCACATGTGCCCTAGAGCCCAAGTTCCACAACAAGAGAAATCACTGCAACAGAAGCCTGCTCACCTCAACTAGAGAGGAGACCCGACTCCCTGCAACTAGAGAAAAGCCTGCAGCAGCAGTGAAAACCCAGCATAGCCAAAAATAATAAATAAATAAATTTTTTTAAAAATGAATAAAGCTGCTATAAACACCTTTTTGCAGGTTTTTGTGTAGGCATAAATTTTCACCTTTTTTGGGTAAAGATAATAGAGCATAACTCCTTGACTGCATGGTAAGAGTATCTTTAGTTTTATCAGAAACCACCAATCTGCTTTCCAGAGTGGCTGTATCATTTTGTATTGCCAACAGTGTAGAAGAGTTTCTGTTGTTCCAAATCCTTACCAGTACTGGTATTGTCAGTGTTCTGGATTTTCGCCATTCTAATAGGTCTGATAACATCTCATTGTTGTCTTTTTTTTTTTAATTTTTTTTTGGCCACTTCTATTGGTCCTTCATCTAATTATATTTGCTCTTTGGCCTGTATGGGCCTCCCATCGCAGTGGCCTCTCTCGCTGCAGAGCACCGGCTCAGTAATTGGACACATCCATCCAGCCGTTCCACTGCACGTGGGATCTTCCCAGGCCAGGGATCAAACCGATGTCCTCTGCACTGCAAAGCGGTGTCCTTACCCACTGGACCACCAGGGAAGCCCTCATTGTTGTCTTAATTTGTATTTCCCTGATGATATAGAATATGGAGCACCTTCCATACTAATTTTTCATCAATTGACTGAAAATAATTTCATAACTCTTTGCTTTTTACCAATCTAGGATCTAAGCCTGATCATACATTGCATTAGTTTTCATGGTTCTTTATTTGTTAATCGTGAAAGTGAAAGTGAGAGTCGCTTAGTTGTGTCCGATTCTTTGCAACCCCATGGACTGTAGCCTGCCAGGATCTTCAGTCCATGGAATTTTCCATGCAAGAATACTGGAGTGGGGGCTTCCCTGGTAGTCCAGTGGGTAAAGAGTCGCCTTGCAGTGCAAGGGGCACCAGTTTGATGCCTGAACCGGGAAGATACCACGTACCATGGAGCGGCTGGACCAGTGTGTCCAATTACAAGTCAGTGCTCTGGAGCACATGCACCTAGAGCTGGTGCTCTGGGGTGAGAGAGGTCACTGCAATGGGAGGCTCACACAGGCCAAAGAATAAAGATGGATGAAAATAAACAAACAAACAAACAATAAAAGAGACCAAAAAAAAAAAAAAAAACATACTGGATTGGGTAGCTGTTCCCTTCTCTGGGGGATCCTCCTCACCCAGGGGTTGAACCCAGGTCTCCTGCATTGCAGACAGATTCTTTACTGTCTGAGCCACTAGGGAAGCTGAAGAATACTGGAGTGGGTAGCTTATCTTTTTTCTAGGGGATCTTCCTGACCCAGGAGCTGAACTGGGGTCTTCTGCATTGCAGGCGGATTCTTTACCAGAGGATCTATCAGAGAAGCCTTAGCCTTTGTTTATGTTTTCTGGCCTTGCTATTTATGAAAAGCACAAGCTACTTTTTCGTAGAATGTCTCATAGGTTGAATTTGCCTTATGTTCCCTCAAAATCAGACTCAGATTATTCATTTTTGTTAGAAAAATCAAGAAGTAATGTTGTATCCTTCTTGATATATCATATCGGGAGGCACATGGTGTTCATTTGTCTGTTTTTAGTGATTAAATGATCACTTAAGTAATGGGAGACAGTGCAGGGGATCCCCTTTACCAAACCCACCTGGACCACCAGGGAAGCCCTCATTGTTGTCTTAATTTGTATTTCCCTGATGATATAGAATATGGAGCACCTTCCATACTAATTTTTCATCAATTGACTGAAAATAATTTCATAACTCTTTGCTTTTTACCAATCTAGGATCTAAGCCTGATCATACATTGCATTAGTTTTCATGGTTCTTTATTTGTTAATCGTGAAAGTGAAAGTGAGAGTCGCTTAGTTGTGTCCGATTCTTTGCAACCCCATGGACTGTAGCCTGCCAGGATCTTCAGTCCATGGAATTTTCCATGCAAGAATACTGGAGTGGGGGCTTCCCTGGTAGTCCAGTGGGTAAAGAGTCGCCTTGCAGTGCAAGGGGCACCAGTTTGATGCCTGAACCGGGAAGATACCACGTACCATGGAGCGGCTGGACCAGTGTGTCCAATTACAAGTCAGTGCTCTGGAGCACATGCACCTAGAGCTGGTGCTCTGGGGTGAGAGAGGTCACTGCAATGGGAGGCTCACACAGGCCAAAGAATAAAGATGGATGAAAATAAACAAACAAACAAACAATAAAAGAGACCAAAAAAAAAAAAAAAAAACATACTGGATTGGGTAGCTGTTCCCTTCTCTGGGGGATCCTCCTCACCCAGGGGTTGAACCCAGGTCTCCTGCATTGCAGACAGATTCTTTACTGTCTGAGCCACTAGGGAAGCTGAAGAATACTGGAGTGGGTAGCTTATCTTTTTTCTAGGGGATCTTCCTGACCCAGGAGCTGAACTGGGGTCTTCTGCATTGCAGGCGGATTCTTTACCAGAGGATCTATCAGAGAAGCCTTAGCCTTTGTTTATGTTTTCTGGCCTTGCTATTTATGAAAAGCACAAGCTACTTTTTCGTAGAATGTCTCATAGGTTGAATTTGCCTTATGTTCCCTCAAAATCAGACTCAGATTATTCATTTTTGTTAGAAAAATCAAGAAGTAATGTTGTATCCTTCTTGATATATCATATCGGGAGGCACATGGTGTTCATTTGTCTGTTTTTAGTGATTAAATGATCACTTAAGTAATGGGAGACAGTCTTTTTATTTTACCATTGTTGTTGTTAAAAATATAAGTGGGGCTCTATTTCAATGATTCTCTTTTTATTGCCAGTTAAGGCATTATCTTTCCTGTGACCTTCGTGGGTCAGTATACCTAAATTTGGACTTTTCATCCTACTCACAAAGTAACCGAAGTAACCAGAATTGGAACAGAAATGGTACTTGGGTGAACCAGAACTTGGATTTGCTGAACCTGGTTCCATTAAAGGCCTAATTCAAAGATAACTGCTCTACATTAAGAAAAAAAAAAAAATCCCTTCCACACTCTGCATTTATTTTTAACTGACTATATTTCTGAATTTATTGTGATTACCTTGTCTGTTCTCCTTGACAGTTTAGGATTCTTTTCAGGGATTACATAAAAAACAGAACAGTTTGAGATGAGGTTTGGGATTTTACATCTTTTAGGAGTGCTCAATTCAGACATTGTTGTTGTTTCAGAGCCCCTAACTCAAGGACTACAGGAGTGGTCCAGGGCTATTTTGAGCCTTTAGTCTCCCAAGGGACATGGAGTTAGGCTCCAATTCTATACTTCAAATACTGAAGAATTCTTCATGGTCATAGTTCTTGAATAACAAGCAAAGGGAAACTGTAACCTTCCAGCTTTAATTTGATGGTGCTGTGTTACTTCTGAGTGGGTGGAAGGAAGAAGACTTGCCTTTAATTTGAATGAAAAATACCCATATCCATTCAGATCGTCAGCTTTGTATCACATGCCAAAGTTTTTCAGAAAAATAGCCCACTGGATTCATTTGATTTTCCTGATTTTGCACATCTGAGTCTGCATTTGTTTTTACAGAGAACAGACTAATGCAAGCACACTATTCATTCCTTTTACACACTGATGAGCAAAGATTATAATTCATATAGCTCTCTGTGTATTACAGCAATAGCAAAACACTGCCAAATATGGCCATGTCTAACTATTATGGATATCTTTAAACTTGGGGCCACAATAAGTAGCACTATAAATTTGCCTTATGTTCCCTCAAAATCAGACTCAGATTATTCATTTTTGTTAGAAAAATCAAGAAGTAATGTTGTATCCTTCTTGATATATCATATCGGGAGGCACATGGTGTTCATTTGTCTGTTTTTAGTGATTAAATGATCACTTAAGTAATGGGAGACAGTCTTTTTATTTTACCATTGTTGTTGTTAAAAATATAAGTGGGGCTCTATTTCAATGATTCTCTTTTTATTGCCAGTTAAGGCATTATCTTTCCTGTGACCTTCGTGGGTCAGTATACCTAAATTTGGACTTTTCATCCTACTCACAAAGTAACCGAAGTAACCAGAATTGGAACAGAAATGGTACTTGGGTGAACCAGAACTTGGATTTGCTGAACCTGGTTCCATTAAAGGCCTAATTCAAAGATAACTGCTCTACATTAAGAAAAAAAAAAAAATCCCTTCCACACTCTGCATTTATTTTTAACTGACTATATTTCTGAATTTATTGTGATTACCTTGTCTGTTCTCCTTGACAGTTTAGGATTCTTTTCAGGGATTACATAAAAAACAGAACAGTTTGAGATGAGGTTTGGGATTTTACATCTTTTAGGAGTGCTCAATTCAGACATTGTTGTTGTTTCAGAGCCCCTAACTCAAGGACTACAGGAGTGGTCCAGGGCTATTTTGAGCCTTTAGTCTCCCAAGGGACATGGAGTTAGGCTCCAATTCTATACTTCAAATACTGAAGAATTCTTCATGGTCATAGTTCTTGAATAACAAGCAAAGGGAAACTGTAACCTTCCAGCTTTAATTTGATGGTGCTGTGTTACTTCTGAGTGGGTGGAAGGAAGAAGACTTGCCTTTAATTTGAATGAAAAATACCCATATCCATTCAGATGGTCAGCTTTGTATCACATGCCAAAGTTTTTCAGAAAAAATAGCCCACTGGATTCATTTGATTTTCCTGATTTTGCACATCTGAGTCTGCATTTGTTTTTACAGAGAACAGACTAATGCAAGCACACTATTCATTCCTTTTACACACTGATGAGCAAAGATTATAATTCATATAGCTCTCTGTGTATTACAGCAATAGCAAAACACTGCCAAATATGGCCATGTCTAACTATTATGGATATCTTTAAACTTGGGGCCACAATAGCTAGCACTATAATTAGCTGCTTAATCAGACTGGCTCGGAAAAACACACTGAGTACAATTACTGTACTGAATATCCAGTAGATGACTAATAGATAACTTAAAAATTCAAAACCATGGTTCTGTAGAAGGTCTATAACAGTGTAAAATGCTTTCCAATTATTCATTAAGAACAAAGTGGGCATCTACTGCATGTCTCCAACCTACTAAATGTTAATGTTGAGAGTTTTATGCAGACCATGTTCATAAACTTACAAATTGTGCCCATGAATGTAAATCCTAATAATTCAGCTTATTAAACTTCAAACACATCTTCTCCTTAAAAAGCAGTATTTTACAAGTAGAATATAAATGTATTCATTGACCAATGATCACTTATATGACTTCCAAACTAAGATGACTTGTGCATGTAGTTTGATTATTTTGTTGAGGTGCTGACATGATTCTCTATTTCCCCCAAGTCACTCACTATAATATTTTGGTGTGAACATATGTCAGTAACAGAGATTTCAGTCTGCTTTTCTTCTTATCCCTCAGGCTCAAAAGGCAGCTTGAGGAATGTCTGCTACTCACCCAGCATTGATGCTTTAGCCAGAGGAAAGGGGTTCCCACACAGCCCGTGGGTCACCTGGGTACTGGTGACATGTCTTCTGAAAAGGGCTGAAAGTGAAAGAACGTGTTAGTCGTTCAGTTATGTCTGACTCTTCGTGACTCCACAGACCATAGCCCACCAGGTTCCTCTGTCCATGGAATTCTCCAGGCAAGAATAATGGAGTGGGTTGCCATTCCCTTCTCCCAGAAATCTTCCTAACCCAGGGATTGAACCCACATCTTCCACATTGTAGGCAGATTCTACTCCAAACTGGTCCTTTGAGAAGCTTCTATGGATACTTTACCAGGGGTTGTGGCCATTTCCCAGCAGGTTCTTGCCACCAGTGCTCCTATCTAAATTTCCTTACAATTTCAAGTTTATGAAATATGATTAGCCTTCCTATTGAAAAAAGGCATTTGACTGTAGAGGCAATCAAATTAGTAGCAGGTCATCTGCAATAAACAGATATTTATTCATTCTGCAAACACAGGAATTGTGATGACATGTAATCGAAAAATATCAAGTCTTTCTCAAATAGCTACTTTTGCGTTCTGGCTCGAAAACACACTGAGTACAATCACTGTACTGAATATCCAGTAGATGACTAATAGATAACTTAAAAATTCAAAACCATGGTTCTGTAGAAGGTCTATAACAGTGTAAAATGCTTTCCAATTATTCATTAAGAACAAAGTGGGCATCTACTGCATGTCTCCAACCTACTAAATGTTAATGTTGAGAGTTTTATGCAGACCATGTTCATAAACTTACAAATTGTGCCCATGAATGTAAATCCTAATAATTCAGCTTATTAAACTTCAAACACATCTTCTCCTTAAAAAGCAGTATTTTACAAGTAGAATATAAATGTATTCATTGACCAATGATCACTTATATGACTTCCAAACTAAGATGACTTGTGCATGTAGTTTGATTATTTTGTTGAGGTGCTGACATGATTCTCTATTTCCCCCAAGTCACTCACTATAATATTTTGGTGTGAACATATGTCAGTAACAGAGATTTCAGTCTGCTTTTCTTCTTATCCCTCAGGCTCAAAAGGCAGCTTGAGGAATGTCTGCTACTCACCCAGCATTGATGCTTTAGCCAGAGGAAAGGGGTTCCCACACAGCCCGTGGGTCACCTGGGTACTGGTGACATGTCTTCTGAAAAGGGCTGAAAGTGAAAGAACGTGTTAGTCGTTCAGTTATGTCTGACTCTTCGTGACTCCACAGACCATAGCCCACCAGGTTCCTCTGTCCATGGAATTCTCCAGGCAAGAATAATGGAGTGGGTTGCCATTCCCTTCTCCCAGAAATCTTCCTAACCCAGGGATTGAACCCACATCTTCCACATTGTAGGCAGATTCTACTCCAAACTGGTCCTTTGAGAAGCTTCTATGGATACTTTACCAGGGGTTGTGGCCATTTCCCAGCAGGTTCTTGCCACCAGTGCTCCTATCTAAATTTCCTTACAATTTCAAGTTTATGAAATATGATTAGCCTTCCTATTGAAAAAAGGCATTTGACTGTAGAGGCAATCAAATTAGTAGCAGGTCATCTGCAATAAACAGATATTTATTCATTCTGCAAACACAGGAATTGTGATGACATGTAATCGAAAAATATCAAGTCTTTCTCATGTGAGCTTCATCCCCACAGACTGCACTTTCACCTCTGCAGAAAATGAAGGTGCTTTCTGAGTCAGGGGTGAGGTTTTGGATCATTTAAAACCTCATAGAAAGAAATTTTACAGCAAGACACCTGTTTCAGTTACTCATACTCTTCATGGCCAGGAAGTTTTCATGTATTCTAACTCAGAGCTTCTCAGCGTTTGCACTATTGGCATTTGGGAGGGGATAAGTCCTTGTTGTGGGGCTGTCCTCTGCATTGTAGGCTGTTTGTTACCAGTTCACCAGGCTTCTACTCACTAGATGCCAGTAGCACACCCCTAGTTAAGACAACCAAAAGTGTCTCAAGACATTGACATTACCTGGGGGACAGAACTACTGATCTAACTTGAATTTGTTCTTTTATAATCTGATGTCATGTTTTTGTTATTGTTTTTATATACTGGAGAGATAGAGATTAATTTGTCATTACTTCCTATTGAATAATATCAAGGGAAGTCATTTTTACTTTTCCAACCAGGTGCAAAAGTTTCACCCTCTAATTGAATCTCACTACTTTTAAGAGAATGACAGTGTAATGTTCGCATGATTCTTTTACGTGTTATTGACAAGACTCCTAGTTTCCTTTTTTCCTCCATTTTTTTCATTATTTCATAAGCAAGAGTGTCAAAGACAGCTTGCTCACTGGCTTTCTTTTGAAGTTAATGATTCTTAACTATTTTTGCATGTTCATTCAATACACAATTTGCTGAAAGTTATGTAGCCTCTCTCTAGAAAGATAGGCATATGCATATAATTTTAGGAAATTCAAAGCTACCACTTCTCCAAGCCCTTTCCTGGATCCCAGGTGAAGTGTCTATGTTTTAAAACCAGCACCACTTCCTTGAGTTATGGTTTTGTGAGATTACGAAATAAAGCAGGCCTGAATACAGTTTGAGCGTCACGATGGCTTTGCTCTTTTCTAGGTAAACATTCCAGGCACTGTTAACCTTTTCCCAAACATCCTATTTTCATCTCTCTTGTTATTATGGCCTCTGTGTGGTTGCTAACCCATTATTGCTCTTTGCTTTAATTACTGATTTTGATAGCAGAGCCATATTACTCAACAACAGAAGATGGGACGTGCACCACCCTCACTCTTGCCTACCCACCACCCAGCAGCTGCTGGAAAAAACCTAACAGGGCTCCTGGAGGCTAATGGAACCCTGCTGTGAGCTGTCCTCACCCGCCTCCATCCAACCCTTCAAACCCACTCCCCTGCAACAAAAGAAAGAAACTCTATGCATGGCAGCACTGGTAAATCCAAAGGATTCCTTGGAATGGAATGGAACAAAAATTAGTATATTTTTAAACAAAGAACTTCTAAATAGCTACAGAGAATGAGTTTCTCTTTCTCTAGTTTCCCCCACTCAATCTCTATTCCCTCCAGTACCTTCTTCCCCCTGTGCAGAGAAATGACTCTGCCCTCGAACCCAGATGCCCCACTCATCCTGGTGCACAGATTAAAAAGGCCTTGAGGTTAATGGACCCCACATCCTGAGAAGGCAGTTTGGGATCATCAGTAATTATTTCAACATGTGCTTTGGTGAGTCACTTTTCCTCATCCCAAACCCAGTAATTTATCAGAGTATTTTTTTCTAAACACATAGAGTATTCCACGCCCAAAGGAATTTTCATGTTATCTAAACTATTACCTGAGGCTAACCATTTTTCCATATCATGACACCAGAAAGAGACAGCGTAACTGGTTATTGTCTATATCCTTGCTACTTAGAAGTGTACTCCTTGGATCAGGAGCATTAGTACTATCTAGGAATTTATTAGAAATACAAAATGTCAGGCTCCACCCTGTTATAGTCTATCGCTATATGCATTTTAACAATGTGATCTGTGTGCATACTAAACTCCCCTCCCGCAACCACCACCATCTTTACCACCTTTACCATCTTTACCACCTAACCTGGAGTTCCCCCGGGGTCCTGGAGTGAATCGCCTCTTTTGTCCTCCACCCTGCTCCCAAACGGAAGAGTGGTTTCACGTAAGGGATAGGCCAGCAGATTTCCTGCAGTAAGCAACACAACTCTGTAAAAGAAAAAAAAAAAATCAAAGTGGCTTCTCAGCCACCCATCTCCCACCCCATCTGATATACTCAGATTATCTTTGATTATCTTCTGTTCCCCCACCATAAATCTCATGCTCTGGGGAAGGGGAGGGTGCAGAATCTGAAGATTTTACAATAATCCCCATTTACAGATGAGGAAACAAAGGTTCAAGAAGATCAAATATCTTGTCTGAGTTCTCATAGACGATCAGGAGGCAAAGCCAGGATCAAGCCCCAATCTGTCTTTTCCTCTGTATCATGCTAACATTGTATTATAACCACAATACCAGAAGCAATCAGTTATGAATAGTGTGTGTGTGTATTGTCAACTACAAATTGGCACTTGCCAAGAGCACCCGCCAGCTACAGAACAACAAGGGTATTTGCCTCTGTCTCTGCAAAGACTGAACCCTGTGCCCCTGCAGCTGCCTACCTTCGACACCCGCTGAGGGAGTTCAGGGTCTAGTTCGGCATTCTGTGCTCCAGGGAACCTGGTGGAACAGGTCTTTAGATAGTTAGGATATTTTCAGAAACTTATTTCATGATCCCAATCTGTATCTTTTCATATGTAGAAAATCACTAAATTCTTTCACAGTGACATCAGCTCCTCTTAACTAGCCAGTTAAGAGGTGACGTCATCATGGAAGCAACCTAGACATCCATCCACAAATGAATGGATAAAGAAGCTCTGGTACATACATACAATGGAATATTTCTCAGCTGCTAAAATAATGCAGAAGAATCAGTCCTAAGGAAACGGATACATTTAAAACCTATACTACACAGTGAAGAAAGTCAAAAAGAGAAGAACAGATATAGTATACTAATACATACATATGGAATCTAGTAAGTTCGTACTGATAAATACACACATAGAGCACCAATGGAAAAACAGTCATAGAGAACAGACTTACAGACATTGGGGAGAGGGAAAAGTGGGTGAGAGATATGGAAAAAGCAACACAGAATGCTATATATCTTACGTAAAAGAGATAGATAACTAGATAGATAACTGTCAATCCACTGTGAGACTAAGGGATTGTACACAGGGGCTATGTGATGGCCTAGGGGGTGGGATGGGGGGGGGGAATGGGATATAGATATGACTAATCTGGAATTATACAAATCGTGAACAAAACTCTGTAAAATCAAAAAAGCAAAATAAGAACTTGTGATTGTGGAAAAAAAAAGAGGTGACATCAGCTCCTCTTAACTTTTTTATAAAGTAATAACTTGATTGCACTGAATGCCTCCTTCAGTAAAATATTATACATTGACCTTCCCCAATTGTCTCTTTGGAGCAGTTTCTGAGAGCTATCTGATGTACTGTCTCCTGGGCTGCAGTCTTCATTTTGCCCCAAATAAAATCTAATTCACAGCTCTCATGTTGTGCATCTTTTTTTAGTCCACAGATAATATATACATATGAGATTCTTTTCATGCAATCTTGTCCCTTGTTCAGGCACCCCACATTTGGAGACTGTCTCTGACAGGTAAATTGGCGATACACCCATGCGATATGTGATACCATGGTGCCAAGTGTAGGATGCTATGAGCACCCACCGGAGGGACATCTAATTCAGCATGAGCTATGAAAAAGTTTACTTTGAAGCAGGATATTCTGGCTGACACTGAAGGCAAACGTGGGGAGAAGAATATCTGAGCAGAAAAACAGTGTGAAGTTCAGAAACGAGAGATCACCTGGCCAGTGCGAGGGATGGTGGCTGGAGCAGGACAGGGGAGGCTGAAGTTGGGGGAGGGGCGGGGGAGGGAAGATGGGCAATGGGATGAGAACGGCCTAGATGGAAGCAGGATTCTGGTTATGAAGAACATCAGCAGCCACATAAAGAGTCTGAAGAAAGGGCAGCTTATTGAAGTTCTTAAACACAGGAGGGTCATGATCACCCTTGTGTTTTAGAAAAAATGATTCCTCTGTGTGATGACAGATTCAAGGGAGGGTGTGAGAAAAATGATGGAGCTGAGTTAGAAGGAACTTACAATAATATGGACAAGAGATGATGGTAGCCTGAATTAGGACAATAGCAGGAAGAATAGGGACACGAATGGGAGGTCTCTTGAGGAGGTAAATCTCAGTGGGGCTTGATCCGTGAAATGTGAGTGACGCAGAGGGGGACATCAGGAGGTTTCCCTCCCTTCTTGGCTTAGGCAGGGGTGTAGATATAAATACCATATATTTGACTATGTTATCAAAAATATTCCTACCAACTGTCTCCAAATTAATATGTGAATGCCACTTTACTTCCTAGTATACTTATGGGCAAATGTGCCCTTGTCACATTCACAGGAAGTCTCCTCAGTTATTTATTACAAGTTAACATGCTTACTTGTGTAACTGGATCATTTCTGAGTATACACAGTGAGAATTACTGTCACAGCATTATGTCATAAACAAAAACCATTAGGGGAAACATTGAATATTCTAGTCATTTCAACAAAATCAGGCTTCTAAGTGCAGACAGTCCTTTGGTTGTTGAATTATTAAACATAAGTTAAAACAAAAGAGGAACAGATAATATATACATATGAGATTCTTTTCATGCAATCTTGTCCCTTGTTCAGGCACCCCACATTTGGAGACTGTCTCTGACAGGTAAATTGGCGATACACCCATGCGATATGTGATACCATGGTGCCAAGTGTAGGATGCTATGAGCACCCACCGGAGGGACATCTAATTCAGCATGAGCTATGAAAAAGTTTACTTTGAAGCAGGATATTCTGGCTGACACTGAAGGCAAACGTGGGGAGAAGAATATCTGAGCAGAAAAACAGTGTGAAGTTCAGAAACGAGAGATCACCTGGCCAGTGCGAGGGATGGTGGCTGGAGCAGGACAGGGGAGGCTGAAGTTGGGGGAGGGGCGGGGGAGGGAAGATGGGCAATGGGATGAGAACGGCCTAGATGGAAGCAGGATTCTGGTTATGAAGAACATCAGCAGCCACATAAAGAGTCTGAAGAAAGGGCAGCTTATTGAAGTTCTTAAACACAGGAGGGTCATGATCACCCTTGTGTTTTAGAAAAAATGATTCCTCTGTGTGATGACAGATTCAAGGGAGGGTGTGAGAAAAATGATGGAGCTGAGTTAGAAGGAACTTACAATAATATGGACAAGAGATGATGGTAGCCTGAATTAGGACAATAGCAGGAAGAATAGGGACACGAATGGGAGGTCTCTTGAGGAGGTAAATCTCAGTGGGGCTTGATCCGTGAAATGTGAGTGACGCAGAGGGGGACATCAGGAGGTTTCCCTCCCTTCTTGGCTTAGGCAGGGGTGTAGATATAAATACCATATATTTGACTATGTTATCAAAAATATTCCTACCAACTGTCTCCAAATTAATATGTGAATGCCACTTTACTTCCTAGTATACTTATGGGCAAATGTGCCCTTGTCACATTCACAGGAAGTCTCCTCAGTTATTTATTACAAGTTAACATGCTTACTTGTGTAACTGGATCATTTCTGAGTATACACAGTGAGAATTACTGTCACAGCATTATGTCATAAACAAAAACCATTAGGGGAAACATTGAATATTCTAGTCATTTCAACAAAATCAGGCTTCTAAGTGCAGACAGTCCTTTGGTTGTTGAATTATTAAACATAAGTTAAAACAAAAGAGGAACAAGTAATAAGCCACAAACTATAGATGTGAAAAAGAGACCTGGTCACAAAACATAAAGACTGTCAAAGACAAATAATACTGGCCACAGGGAAAAGCAAACCTGGAAACTTATACAAGAGCACTGTGTTGGCTAGCTCTGATCTCCGGCACAACTGCTAGAATTTCCTCCATTCCCAAATGCCTATAAATGATTCTCAGTATCTTTTTTGACAGTACATGTAAAAACGTGAGTAATTTCTTGAAAACCCCATGTTTTTTAAACGTGAAGGACTAGGTTATACATAAATTAAGTTTTTATTTTTTTCATATATCAAGAAGAAGCTAGAACAACAGAGAAGGAGTTGACTTTTCTCCTCAGCAGAGAGACAGAGAGAAAAGAAAATATTATTTTTTAGGTAGGTCTGTGGGCCAAAATGTAAAAATTAATTATGAAAATGATTTTAGGATTTCAAATCTGTGTAAGAAATTTATGCATATATTGAAACTATGGTTGAAAAAGATTCATAAGGGTTTCACGTGAATCAGTTCATTTCGTTTGAATTAGCTGTATATTTGCTTTGGTCCACAACAAAGTCATTTTAATTGGCATGTATCCTCCTTTGCCTTGCATCAAAGGATGCTATAGAAATATTAGCATTAAACTCCCTGTTTTTGTGACAGGGGATGTTGTCAAGGATTCTAACCTTCCTTTACTCCATAATATGTTTGTACTTACTCCCTAGGGATTTTTGTTTAACTGCCAGCAAAATTTCTCCTTCTGAGAAAATGCAGTATTTCTGTCTTATAGATAAGATGGGTAGTTAGCTGATCGAGTTCATTTTTCCTTTAGTTCTGACCAAGCACTTTACTTCCTAGTATACTTATGGGCAAATGTGCCCTTGTCACATTCACAGGAAGTCTCCTCAGTTATTTATTACAAGTTAACATGCTTACTTGTGTAACTGGATCATTTCTGAGTATACACAGTGAGAATTACTGTCACAGCATTATGTCATAAACAAAAACCATTAGGGGAAACATTGAATATTCTAGTCATTTCAACAAAATCAGGCTTCTAAGTGCAGACAGTCCTTTGGTTGTTGAATTATTAAACATAAGTTAAAACAAAAGAGGAACAAGTAATAAGCCACAAACTATAGATGTGAAAAAGAGACCTGGTCACAAAACATAAAGACTGTCAAAGACAAATAATACTGGCCACAGGGAAAAGCAAACCTGGAAACTTATACAAGAGCACTGTGTTGGCTAGCTCTGATCTCCGGCACAACTGCTAGAATTTCCTCCATTCCCAAATGCCTATAAATGATTCTCAGTATCTTTTTTGACAGTACATGTAAAAACGTGAGTAATTTCTTGAAAACCCCATGTTTTTTAAACGTGAAGGACTAGGTTATACATAAATTAAGTTTTTATTTTTTTCATATATCAAGAAGAAGCTAGAACAACAGAGAAGGAGTTGACTTTTCTCCTCAGCAGAGAGACAGAGAGAAAAGAAAATATTATTTTTTAGGTAGGTCTGTGGGCCAAAATGTAAAAATTAATTATGAAAATGATTTTAGGATTTCAAATCTGTGTAAGAAATTTATGCATATATTGAAACTATGGTTGAAAAAGATTCATAAGGGTTTCACGTGAATCAGTTCATTTCGTTTGAATTAGCTGTATATTTGCTTTGGTCCACAACAAAGTCATTTTAATTGGCATGTATCCTCCTTTGCCTTGCATCAAAGGATGCTATAGAAATATTAGCATTAAACTCCCTGTTTTTGTGACAGGGGATGTTGTCAAGGATTCTAACCTTCCTTTACTCCATAATATGTTTGTACTTACTCCCTAGGGATTTTTGTTTAACTGCCAGCAAAATTTCTCCTTCTGAGAAAATGCAGTATTTCTGTCTTATAGATAAGATGGGTAGTTAGCTGATCGAGTTCATTTTTCCTTTAGTTCTGACCACCAGGAAGGTCACTGAAAACTTTTATGGTCCACTTTTAGTCATTATGTGGAACAGAATTCTCACAATTCTTAAACTGTGTAGGAACCTAAAAAGAGTTATAAATTCCTTACAGTTATAGCCCTTAGACAATGGTAAGAACCCAAGCAAGTACACAAAATTTAATGAAAATAAAATGATGAAACTAACACAGTTCGTTTTATTTGTGGGGGGGGTGCGGGTTGGGGAGGGAGGGGGGCAGGTGGGCCACTTCTATTGGTCTTTCATTTATCTATTTTCATCCATCTTTGTTCTTTGGCCCCTGTGGGCCTCCCATTGCAGTGACCTCTGTTGTCGAAGAGCACTGGCTCTGGCGCATGCGCGCCAGAGCTCCGGCTTGGTAATTGGACACATCGGTCCAGCTGCTCCGGAGCACGTGGGATCTTCTCAGGTCAGGGATCGAACCAGTGCCCCTTGCACTGCAAGGCGGTGTCCTTACCCACTGGACCACCAGGGAAGCCCCACAGTTCATTTTAATGGCATTTGTAAGCATGATGGACGAAGCTGTAAGGTGAAAACTGATCACCACTTAGGGTTTTCTTGAACCCTGTGCCTGTATTTATGGTGAATGGTGTGATAACTCAATTCTTTCATTCCTTTTCTTCATTTAGTTTACTGTGAAACTTTAACCCATATGGTGCTCTGCAGTGACATTTGGGCTTTTTTTGGTGCAGACATATCATTTAGATTTCAGACCCCATCTCTTGCCTTTCTCACTGACTGTAAAAAACAAACACAATCCCAAGGATTATAATATCACGGCAGTACAAAGTGGTCATACAAATCGCCTAGAGTGTTCTTATATTTTTTCTAAATTACCATAATAATCAAAATGCAGAAATATTAAAGGCTCACAGACAACTGTCATTCCTTAAGAACACTTTAGATATCTTCCAGTTGAGAACCACTAATTTAGGGATTTGGGGATACATCAGGTTTCCCTTTGGTCCAATCTTTCCATTCTGTTTTTATTTTCTACTTGACCTCATTTTTAGAAAATCCATACTTTTTACTTATGGTGCTATACAGCCTAAGGTAAATTACCTAAACTCCTCTTCTGAGGCAGAATAATACTCCCAAAGATATAACCTGTTGGCAGTTGGCTTCAAACACCATCAGCCACAGTTCTGTGCTGACTCTTTTTTAATCTAGAGTGCTGCTCTCCTGTGAGCTTTTGATGTGCATTCTCAAAGTCCAAAAAGCTGATAAAATTATTATATTTTTCCTGTTAAAAATGCCATTTAGCATCTTGGCTTCATTTATGGTTCTAACTACTATAGATAAAATAAATTAGCCTAACATGAAATGAGCTTTATAAAGAAAATACTTATACAAAGAGATAGTACAAAATTTGAGTATGGGTATCAAGAGAGAAAGTTGTCAAGTCCTCTGAAAAATTTGTCTAAGTCTCTAATAGCTCCCTTGTCCTCAGTGACCTTCTGAGAATATCTTGCTCATCCTAGTAGGTAGCCTCAAGGTTGGGTGTTACTTTTCTAAGCAGCAGGACTATTTAGACCTAGTAAGGTGGAATGCATACCCTGCTATGAAAAATTGATAATGTGAAAATGAGTTTGGGGCAGTAAACATTGTGACCTTGGGTTGCCTTGGGGAGCCTACAGATGGGTTCCTTTATAATCAAAGTTTGTTTTTTGTTGTTTTTGTGTGTGTGTGTATATATATATATATTTTTTTTTTTTTTAACACTTTTACTTGGTTAGTTAGTTACTTTTGGCTGCATTGGATCTGCTTGCTGCACGTGGGCTTTCTCCAGTTGTGGCAGGTGGGGACTATTCTCTAGCTGAGATGCATGGGCTTCTCATTGCAGTGGCTTCTCTTGTTTCAGAGCACAGGCTCTAGAGTAAAGGCTCAGTAGTTGTGGCACACAGACTTAGTTGATCCGCAGCATGTGGGATCTTCCTTGATCAGGGATCGAACCAGTGTCCCCTACATTGAAAGGCAGATTCTTAACCACTGGACCACCAGAGAAGCCCTCAAAGTGTCTTTAAAGTGGGAAAAATGCCTACCCTAGATTGGCAAATAAGTTCAGACCCTGCAGCAGAACTTAGGTCCTCAAAAGGAGCCAAATCAGTAATTCTGAACTAAGAGAGGATCCTCACTTACATAAATGCAACCTAAGAGCCAAATGGCCTAGGTATCTATGGAAAGGATATAATTCACATCACTCTGCATGATTATATCTCTGTCTATGCCCCACTAGACTTGAGGGCATGGATTCAAGTTTTATTAAATCCTCAGAACCTGGTATGGAATTTGGTATTGAGTAGGTGACAACATTTATTAATAATACTTACATTCTGGTAATTGTAGAGAAATACAAGTGTGATAGGAACTGGCTGGCTATTCACCAAACTCATTTTTCTTTCCTCCTGGGCCCACAGCTAGTCTACATTTCCAACTGAACTTGACCAGTAAATTGGGCAAAAAAGGATACATCACTTGCTGGTCCAGCCCATGAAAACTGCCCATGTGATTCCCTGCTATCTTTCTTTTCCCATTTGCCCCTGAATGTTAGTACCCATAGTGACCTTGGGAGCTAGTGTCAAAGATGGCAGAGTCTATGTCAGCTTCGATCCCTGAATGAGCCTCTTTTGCCAGATGCCTGCTGCCAATTATCCTTAACATGAGTAAAAAATAAAGCTCTGTTTTGTTAAGCCATTGATATATAGGGCCTACTTGTTCCAGCAGCTAGTACTAGCCTAAGCTAATATAACACATTAAATAGATGATGCTTTACTGATGTTATTGAAGGAAAGATAATGCTAACTGCACTAATCTTTAGAGTCAGTCCTGGGCTTGAGTTCTGGATTTAACACCCATCAATGCAGACATGTTAGGTATACATTTATCCCGATCAGGGTTGTTGAGAAGATTAAATGAGATCTCTCATGGCTATACTCTAGCATAGTGCCTATCAGTGTGACTATCTGACTGTGAGAAGTGCAATCCTCTCCGTTTGATTGACTTCTTCCTGATCTCTTCCAGTCCCATGATCTCACGCTTAGTCCCTTTTAAAATGAAAAGAAGAAGAATTTTCCATCAGATATGGGCTTGCCTTCTCATATGGCACATTTGAACTCTGATAAGTTTTGCAGCTATGTCTTATCTCAATATGCCAGCAAATTTGGAAAACTCAGCAGTTGCCACAGGAAAAGGTCAGTTTTCATTCTAATCCCAAAGAAAATCAATGCCAAAGAATGTTCAAATTACTGTACAATTACACTCATTTCACATGCCAGCAAGGTTATGCTCAAAATCCTTCACAGTAGGCTGCAGCAGTACCCACTAGACTTGAGGGCATGGATTCAAGTTTTATTAAATCCTCAGAACCTGGTATGGAATTTGGTATTGAGTAGGTGACAACATTTATTAATAATACTTACATTCTGGTAATTGTAGAGAAATACAAGTGTGATAGGAACTGGCTGGCTATTCACCAAACTCATTTTTCTTTCCTCCTGGGCCCACAGCTAGTCTACATTTCCAACTGAACTTGACCAGTAAATTGGGCAAAAAAGGATACATCACTTGCTGGTCCAGCCCATGAAAACTGCCCATGTGATTCCCTGCTATCTTTCTTTTCCCATTTGCCCCTGAATGTTAGTACCCATAGTGACCTTGGGAGCTAGTGTCAAAGATGGCAGAGTCTATGTCAGCTTCGATCCCTGAATGAGCCTCTTTGCCAGATGCCTGCTGCCAATTATCCTTAACATGAGTAAAAAATAAAGCTCTGTTTTGTTAAGCCATTGATATATAGGGCCTACTTGTTCCAGCAGCTAGTACTAGCCTAAGCTAATATAACACATTAAATAGATGATGCTTTACTGATGTTATTGAAGGAAAGATAATGCTAACTGCACTAATCTTTAGAGTCAGTCCTGGGCTTGAGTTCTGGATTTAACACCCATCAATGCAGACATGTTAGGTATACATTTATCCCGATCAGGGTTGTTGAGAAGATTAAATGAGATCTCTCATGGCTATACTCTAGCATAGTGCCTATCAGTGTGACTATCTGACTGTGAGAAGTGCAATCCTCTCCGTTTGATTGACTTCTTCCTGATCTCTTCCAGTCCCATGATCTCACGCTTAGTCCCTTTTAAAATTAAAAAGAAGAAGAATTTTCCATCAGATATGGGCTTGCCTTCTCATATGGCACATTTGAACTCTGATAAGTTTTGCAGCTATGTCTTATCTCAATATGCCAGCAAATTTGGAAAACTCAGCAGTTGCCACAGGAAAAGGTCAGTTTTCATTCTAATCCCAAAGAAAATCAATGCCAAAGAATGTTCAAATTACTGTACAATTACACTCATTTCACATGCCAGCAAGGTTATGCTCAAAATCCTTCAAAGTAGGCTTCAGCAGTACATGAAATGAAAACTTTCATATGTACAACTGGATTTAGAAAAGGCAGAGGAAACAGAAATCTAACAGCCAGCATATACTGAATCATACGAAAAGCAAGAGAATTCAAAAAAAAAAGATTTCATTGTCTTCATTGTCTATGCTAAAGCCTTTGACTGTGTGGATCACAACAAATTGTAGAATATTTTTAAAGAGATGGGAATACCAGACCACCTTGTCTCCTGAGAAACCTGTATGCAGGACAAGAAGCAACAGTTAGAACCGGACATGAACTATGGACTGGTTCAAAATTGGGGAACGAATACACCAAAGCTCTACACTGTTACCCTATTATTTAACTTATATGCGGACAACATCATGTGAAATGCTGGGTTAGATGAATCACAAGCTGGAATCAAGATTTCTGGGAGAAATATCAACAACCTCAGATATGCAGATGATACCACTTTAAGAACAGAAAGCAAAGAACTAAAGAGCCTCTTGATGAAAGTGAAAGAGGAGAGTGAAAATGCTGGCTTAAAACTCAACATTCAGAAAACTAAGATCATGGCATCCAATCCCATCACTTCATGGCAAATAGACGGGCAAACAATGGAAACAGTGTCGGATTTCATTGTCTTGGGCTCCAAAATCAACACTGACAGTGACTACAGGACATGAAATTAAAAGATGCTTGACCAATCTGGGAACGTACATATCTGTAAACAAAACTCTGTAAAAGTTAAAAGTAAAAGTTTAAAAAAAAATTAATTAATTTAAAAAAATTTTTAAAAAAGATGCTTGCTCCTTGAAATAATAACTACGTCAAACTTAGACACTGTTTTAAAAAGCAAAGATATCACTTTGCTGACAAAGATCCATATAGTCAAAGCTATGATTTGTCCAGTAGTCTTGTGTAGATGTGAGAGTTGAACCATAAAGAAGGCTGAGCACTGAAGAATTGATGCCTTTGAACTGTGGTGTTCAGGAAGACTCTCAAGGGTCTCTTGGACTGCAAGGAGATCAAACCAGTCAATCCTAAAGGAAATAAACCCTGAATATTCACTGGAAGCACTGATGCTGAAACTGAAGTTCCAATACCTTGGCCGCCTGATGCAAAGAGACAACTCATTGGTAAACACTCTGTTGCTGAGAAAAATTGAAGGCAGAAGGAGAAGGCAGATAAGATGGTTGGATAGCATCGCTGACTCAGTGGACATGAATTTGAACAATCTGAGGGAGATAGTGATAGACAGAGAAGCCTGGCGTGCTGCCATTCATGGGGTTGCAAAGAGTCAAATATGACTTAGCACCTCAACAATAACAATTATCTCAAAGGTATTCAAGTTCCAGAGTTCACCTCTCAAGAAACACACTTTTCCAGGCTTCCCTGGTGGTCCAGTGGGTAAGGACACCGCCTTGCAGTGCAAGGGGCGCCAGTTTGATCCCTGGCCTGGGAAGATCCCACGTGCCATGGAGCGGCTGGACCGATGTGTCCAATTACCGAGCCGGAGTTCTGGAGCGCATGCGCCCAGAGCCAGTGCTCTGCGACAACAGAGGCCACTGCAATGGGAGGCCCACACGGGCCAAAGAACAAAGATGGATGCAATAGATAAATGAAAGACCAATAGAAGTGGCCCACCTGCCCCCTTCCTCCCCACCCCACTCCCAAAAAAAGAAGTGGTGACAGCAGACATCATTTCTTAAAAAAAGAAACACACTTTTCCATATATCCTGCTTGTGAACAATTATTAAATTGCCAGGCTCTTCAAAGTGCTAACAAAGTTCTATAAAGCGCTCAGATTGACTCTAGGAAGGAATTTCAATGACATCCTGAATAGAGCCACCTAGACCTAGCATACCCCTGAGTCTTATACCAGGTAAGGAATATTTTCCACTGCCCATTTTAATCATTACTTATAATGCCTGCCAAAGAACACTATTTTGTTTTCTTAATTGAGACCCAATACGATTTAAACCAAATGAAAACTTGGACTTTGCTAAATGATGTTTTGGCTATCCAAATACGGCTTAACTTTGGCAGGAATTCCACCCTGTCCAATTTATCATCATTTGAATTTATAGGTCTGTGGTCAGAAGTTTCTTATAGACACAGGAGACTTTGCCAAATCAATGAAAGCCAGAGCCGTCTTGTCCTTTAAGAGAAAATACTAAAGCATATGTACATTTTCTCTGAACTGATTGGAATGTGAAGTTGGCAAAAGCAAGGTGATCTCCAGCTACAGATACCATGTGAGAGAAACACAAAAGGGCATAGCATCGCACGGCATGAATTTGAACAATCTGAGGGAGATAGTGATAGACAGAGAAGCCTGGCGTGCTGCCATTCATGGGGTTGCAAAGAGTCAAATATGACTTAGCACCTCAACAATAACAATTATCTCAAAGGTATTCAAGTTCCAGAGTTCACCTCTCAAGAAACACACTTTTCCAGGCTTCCCTGGTGGTCCAGTGGGTAAGGACACCGCCTTGCAGTGCAAGGGGCGCCAGTTTGATCCCTGGCCTGGGAAGATCCCACGTGCCATGGAGCGGCTGGACCGATGTGTCCAATTACCGAGCCGGAGTTCTGGAGCGCATGCGCCCAGAGCCAGTGCTCTGCGACAACAGAGGCCACTGCAATGGGAGGCCCACACGGGCCAAAGAACAAAGATGGATGCAATAGATAAATGAAAGACCAATAGAAGTGGCCCACCTGCCCCCTTCCTCCCCAACCCGCACCCGCCCCTCCCAAAAAAAGAAGTGGTGACAGCAGACATCATTTCTTAAAAAAAGAAACACACTTTTCCATATATCCTGCTTGTGAACAATTATTAAATTGCCAGGCTCTTCAAAGTGCTAACAAAGTTCTATAAAGCGCTCAGATTGACTCTAGGAAGGAATTTCAATGACATCCTGAATAGAGCCACCTAGACCTAGCATACCCCTGAGTCTTATACCAGGTAAGGAATATTTTCCACTGCCCATTTTAATCATTACTTATAATGCCTGCCAAAGAACACTATTTTGTTTTCTTAATTGAGACCCAATATGATTTAAACCAAATGAAAACTTGGACTTTGCTAAATGATGTTTTGGCTATCCAAATACGGCTTAACTTTGGCAGGAATTCCACCCTGTCCAATTTATCATCATTTGAATTTATAGGTCTGTGGTCAGAAGTTTCTTATAGACACAGGAGACTTTGCCAAATCAATGAAAGCCAGAGCCGTCTTGTCCTTTAAGAGAAAATACTAAAGCATATGTACATTTTCTCTGAACTGATTGGAATGTGAAGTTGGCAAAAGCAAGGTGATCTCCAGCTACAGATACCATGTGAGAGAAACACAAAAGGGCAGTTTCCAAGGTCAAAATGTTTGAGTGCTCATAATGACAACACCCAGTCAGCACAATTTTTTTTTTTTTTTTTAAGATCAATACAGTTCTGAGCAGTATAGCAGGGCTGGGCAATGATTTAGATTAGATAATCGGGCAGCAGTGAGATTTCTGGTAAATGGAAGATGCAGCAAAACCTGTTTAGCCCAAAGGTGCTTCCAAGCACTTGGTAGTCCTAGCTCTACCAGTTACCCCTATGTGATAATGGTAAAACTATTTAATATTCTTTTGGGGGAGGGGTGGGGGTCGGGTTGGGGAGGGAGGGGGGCGGGTGGGCCACTTTTATTGGTCTTTCATTTATCTATTTGCATCCATCTTTGCTCTTTGGCCCCTGTGGGCCTCCCATCACAGTGGCCTCTGTCGTCACAGAGCACTGGCTCTGGGCGCATGCACTCCAGAGCTCCGGCTTGGTAATTGGACACATCAATCCAGCCACTCTGCAGCACGTGGGATCTTCCCAGGCCAGGGATCGAACTGGCGCCCTTTGCACTGCAAGACGGTGTCCTTACCCACTGGACCACCAGGGAAGCTCTATTTAATGTTCTTGAACTTGGTTGAAACTTCACTGTCTCATCAGTGATGTTAAGGTGATGAAAACAATCATAGAATGGTAAGAATCTGCCCACAATGCAAGAGACCCAAGTTCAATCCCTGGGCTAGAAAGATCCCTTGGAAAAGGAAATCACAACTCATTGCAGTATTCTTATCTGGAGAATTCCATTTAGAGAGAAGCTTGATGGGCTACAGTCTGTGGGGTCACAAAGAATCAGACATGACTGAACGACTCACATTTCACTTTTTCATTTTCAAGATTATACTCATAAAACACTGATTGATGGTGTGCATCCTGCATTCTGCAGGATTACTCAGTCATTCCTGCTTACTCCCTAGACCTTCAAGCATTTTTCCTGATTATAGTAAGTCTGCATTTACAAATGGACCTCTTCATCTATCCAGAATGCCTCAGGGAATGTGATATAAGGTAGAAACCTACTGTTAATGTACAGAGTCCCGGTTCTTTCTATCCTATGAACTCCCTCAGACCAAATCCTGAGTGCGCTTCCCTGCATCATTGGTTAAGTTTTCAACCTTCATTTTTTGAGTACGTAAGTCAGGGTAAAAAGGGTGAGGCAGGGTAAAAAGCCCTAGTAATCTCAACATTGTTTCTCTAAATACTCCTTGCTGTGTATTTTTGTTTGCCAGTCAGTAAACTTTCAAGGTTGTGCACAAGGTCATACTTTGCCCCCACCCTGTTGCCTTCTTTAGAAACTGGGAAGCATTTTGTCTAGGGAATCTGTTTCCAAATTGTACTTGAATATCACTATCAGCTGGACTTGTTTTCAGGCCAGCTCTCCCTACGGACAAATTAAATCAATAACTAAGATTGTATTCACCTGAAGAACCTGAACATTTTGTAATCTTTCTGCTTGGGAACATGGTTTATACGACCTTACAGCAACAGATTTATAATCATTTTGGTATCATTAATTCTTCTGAAATTCTTAATTAATGAAAGTTCTGGATTATCTCCCAGGGGTGGGGGTGGAGGAACCGACAGCAGTACAAATCACAAAACATTTTTTAATGTTTTATTAACTTATCTTTCTTGTTTTATTTTGTTATATTTTTATTGATTGGACTTTATATCAAAGATTAATATTGACGGATTAAAGGGAAAAAGTCAAACATTTCAGCAAGGTATAAAATGAAAATAAAATTTCCCCTATGCTATTACTTCTTCATCTCCACTCCTTACAAGTAACTGCTATTAATGATTCCTTGTATATACTTCCATTTTAAATTATACATGTATGTACATGTAGATTATGTGCATTTCATATATATACAGGCAGGCCTGGCTTTGCATAGAAGTGCTGGACCATAAAAGCAACTGCAAACTGAAACTATGCAAAGTGATCTTAGTAATCAATGGGGGAAATTATAACTGTTTCATTATCTCTACAATTTTTCGTCAAAAAATTAAAACGCTCTTACTATTAGTTACAAAAATAGAGGAAAACAATAATTATGTCCACTATTTATTTAGAAACATTAGAAACACTGAGAATTACAGTGCTGTATTTCCTTGTAAAAAATTTACTGGGAACCCGTCACAGCGAGGAGCCACCGGAACCCGCCGCCACGAGGAGCCACCAGAACCCGCCACTGCGAGGAGCCGCCGGAACCCGCGAGGAGCCACGGACGCCGCGAGGAAAACCGCGGCGCGGTTAAGTTCAGCCACTCCAACTGGAGGGCTTGCCGAACGGAGAGGGGAAGTCGTCCGCGGGTTGCTGACCAGGGACCGGGCACGAGTTGGACGTGAAAGCTCGCGCCCGCCTTTGGGACATAGACACGTAACCGGCAGTGCGCGTGTGCCAGTGGCGGAGGAGCCCGCGCTCCCCTAGAGCTGCAGCAGCAGCGGAGGAAGCCGGGGAAAGAGCAGGGATTGGAGACTACAGGCGGGTGCGCGGTCGAGCCGGGGCACCGCCCTCCAACACCGGACTGCGCGCGCCGCGGCCTCCACCCGACTGACTGGGATCAGCCCACCGTCCTGGCCAGCACCCAGTATGGCAGCAAAGCCCTCATTTTTCTGAACACAAAAACAGAAACCACAGCAACCAGCACTATAAGGGAAAGACTACGACATCAAGACACCACCATCAAGAGCAGATTGGTTCCCAACAGGCAGATGAGAAGATAAAAACCAAGGACAGTATTTACCTTTTTTTTTTTTTTTTCCTTTTCTTCTGCTTGTTTGTGGTGGACTATTTTGCTTATTCAATTGATTGGTCTGGTTTGGGCTTTATTAGTTTCTTTGTTTATTGGGGGTTTTTTTGCCTTTTTTTTTCTTTTTTGTAGTTGTTTTCATTTGTTTGATTTCTTTTATGTGTTTTTTCTTTGTTTTTCAGTCCCTTATTAATTTTTTCTGCTCTTTAATTTTTAAATTTTTTTGACTTTTATTGTATTTTTTTTAACTTTAATTTTAATTCTTGAAAACCTCTAATTCTCTTTTCTCTTTCCTCTTTCCCACTGCTTTCTTCCTCTATGTTCTAAATGTAAAACATTTTCCTAGCTACCAATATCCTCTAGATAAATTATTTCCTATCTTCCTGTCTTCACTATTCTCTTTCAAATGCACTAAACAATACACACACTAATCTTTGCTACCTAATCCTATAAAATACTTCCAGGATGAATCTTTTCCTTCTTATTACTTATAGACTCTCCTCCTTGTCACCCCAAACACATGTCCTAATTTAAAATTGCTCTCATTGTAATTATCCAAGCCAGGACCTTGTGCTAGATCTGTTATTCAGGAACTATTTCAGTCAATTCAAAGCTCAACGGGCAAGTATCATCTGTGATTGCATGAATTGCTAGAAAGATTTCCTGTGCCTTATCTCTGTAAAACTGGTCAGTTGTGGGGATTGCTGTATATGTATGTATATCTTACGATTATGTTAGAAAACATTTGCATGCTTTTATGACTGTCACCCATCAGGGATGCACCCCTTGTTCCTCAGATGCTAGTATGTAAACTTGTATCACGGAACACCATAGTAAACCAGACATAGAGCCTACACCCCCTGACAAATCATCAAACCAAGGATCCTCAGACTAGAAGCCCTGATTCCAAGACCCCACATTATCAAAGAACATACAACACTAGAGATTATTCACCTGTAAACAAGGTCTAACACCACCCAAGACACAAAAAACTGAACCCTTCTACAAGGACAGAAACCCAAAGGAAGGGAGAAGTCAACCAAGAAGCCTGGTAGGAATAAGAACTCCATACACACAGACACCCACAAAGAAACAAAAATTAACCTAATAATGAAACGTCAGAGAAACACTGTACAAATGAAGGACCAAGCTAGAGAATCACAGCTTCAAATGACAAGAGGAGATAGACAAATTATCTGAAAGAGAATTCAGAAAAGCTATACTAATGCGGATGCAAAACACCGAAAACAGAATATTAGAGGAAATTAGTGCATTGAGAAGAGACATGCAAGAAATGAAAAATAAGCAAATGGAGACAACTAACTCAATTGCTGAACTCAAAAATACTATAGAAGGTCTCAACAGTAGAGTATCAGAGGCTGAAGAACGGATAAGTGAGCTGGAAGACAGAATGGTGGAAATAAGTGCTGAAGAACAGAACAAAGCCCAAAGAATTAAAAGAACTGAGGACAGCCTCAGAGACCTATGGGACAATATCAAACACACCAACATTAGAATCATAGGAGTTCCAGTGGAAGAAGAAGAGAAGAAAGACTATGAAATAATTCTTGAAGAGGTTATAGTTGAAAACTTCCCTAGCATGGGAAAGGAGATACTCAACCAAGTCCAGGAAGCACAAAGAGTTCCATATAGGAGAAACCCCAGAAGAAACACACCAAGGCACATACTAATCAAACTAACGCAGACTAAATATAAAGACAGATTACTAAAAGCAGCTAGGAGCAAACAACAAATAACATATAAAGGAAACCCCATACGTTTAACTGCGGATCTCTCAACAGAAACCCTACAGGCCAGAAGAGAATGGCAAGATACATTAAAACGGCTAAAAGAGAACAACCTCCAACCAAGAATTCTCTACCCAGCAAGAATCTCATTCAAAATCGATGGTGAAGTCAAAAGCTTCACAGACAAGCAAAAACTAAAAGAATTCTGTACCACAAAACCAGCCCTACAACAAGTGTTAAAGGGCCTGATATAGCCAATAAATACAAGAGTAGGAGAAGCCTTACAAATCAAACCCCAAATTTATAAGAAGATGATAATAGGAACATTCGTATCAATAGTTACTTTGAACGTAAATGGACTAAATGCTCCAACCAAACGACACAGGCTGGCTGAATGGATCCAGAAGCAAGACCCATATATATGCTGTTTACAAGAGACCCACTTCAGACCTAGAGACACTCATAGACTGAAAGTGAAAGGCTGGAAAAAGATATTCCATGCAAATGGAAATCAAAAGTAAGCTGGAGTAGCAATCCTCATATCAGACAAAGTAGACTTTAAAGTAAAGAACATTCTAAGAGACAAGGCAGGTCACCACATCACGATTAAGGGATCTATCCAAGAGGAAGACATAACAGTCATGAATATCTATGCACCCAACAGAGGGGAACCTCAATACATAAGACAGATACTTTCAGACATAAAAGAAGAAATCAACAATAACACAATAATAGTAGGAGACTTTAACACTCCTCTCACACCAATGGACAGATCAACAAAACAGAAAATTAATAAAGAAACACAAGCCTTAAATGCCACACTGGAAAAGATGGACCTCATCGATATCTTTAGAATGTTCCATCCAAAAGCAGAAGAATACACTTTCTTCTCAAGTGCTCACGGAACATTCTCCAGGATAGACCACATCTTGGGCCACAAATCTAACCTCAGTCAATTCAAGAAAACCGAAATTATATCAACCATCTTCTCGGACCACAATGCAATGAGACTAGAGATCAACTACCAGAAAAAAAAACCCTAAAAACAGGAACACATGGAGATTAAACAATACATACCTAAAAAGCCAACTGATCATTGAGGAAATCAAAGGAGAAATTAAACAATTCCTAGAAGAAAATGACAATGAACACACGACAGTGCAAAACCTATGGGATACTGCAAAAGCAGTTCTAAGAGGGAAATTTAGAGCAATACAATCCCACCTCAAGAAACTAGGAAAATATGAAGCAGATGACCTAACCCTCCGCTTAAAACAGTTGGAGAAAGAAGAACAAAAGCATCCCAAAGCCAGCAGAAGAAGAGAAATCATAAAGATCAGAGCAGAAATAAATGAGAAAGAAATGAAAGAAATATACTACGGATAGATAAAACAAAAAGCTGGTTCTTTGAAAAGGTAAACAAAATTGACAAGCCACTGGCCAGACTCATTAAGAAAAAGAGAGAGAAGAACCAGATCAACAAAATCAAAAACGAAAAAGGAGAGATTACAACAGATCATGCAGAAATCCAAAGGATTCTAAGAGACTATTATGAACAACTCTATGGCAACAAACTGGACAACCTGGAAGAAATGGACAGTTTCTTGGAAAGGATTAATCTCCCAAGACTGAGCCAGGAAGAAACAGAAACTTTGAACAACCCAATCACAAGCTCAGAAATCGAATCTGTGATGAAAAATCTACCCAAAAATAAAAGCCCAGGGCCAGATGGCTTCACAGCCAAATTCTACCAAACATTTAAAGAAGAGCTAATGCCTGTCCTTCTAAAACTCTTTCAAAAAATTGCACAGGAAGGAAAACTCCAAACACATTCTACGAGGCCACCATCACCCTAATACCCAAACCAGGCAAAGACAACACAAAAAAGGAAAATGATAGGCCAATTTCACTGATGAACTTAGATGCCAAGATCCTCAACAAAATCCTAGCAAACAGAATTCAACGACACATCAAAAAACTCATACATCATGATCAAGTCGGGTTCATCCCAGGAATGCAAGGATTCTTCAATATGCGCAAATCCATCAACGTGATATACCATATCAACAAACTGAGAGACAAAAATCACATGATCATCTCAATAGATGCAGAAAAAGCCTTCGACAAAGTACAACACCCATTTATGATAAAAACTCTTCAGAAAATGGGCATAGAAGGAACCTACCTCAACATAATAAAAGCCATATATGAGAAGACTACAGCGAACATTATTGTTAATGGTGAAAAACTGAAAGCATTCCCTCTAATATCAGGAACAAGACAGGGGTGTCCACTTTCACCACTACTATTCAACATAGTCCTGGAAGTCCCAGCAACAGCAATAAGAGAAGAGAAAGAAATCAAAGGAATCCAGATTGGAAAGGAAGAAGTCAAGATCTCTCTTTTTGCAGGCAACATGATATTATACATAGAAAATCCCAAAGACACGGTTACAAAGCTACTAGAGCTAATCAATGAATTCAGCAACGTCGCAGGATACAAAGTCAACAGACAGAAGTCACTGGCATTCCTATACACAAACAATGAAAAATCAGAAAATGAAATCAAAGAGGCAATCCCCTTCACCATTGCACCAAAAGATTCAAATACCTAGGAATAAACCTGCCCAAAGAAACAAAAGAATTGTACACAGAAAATTACAAGACACTCATGAGAGACATTAAAGAAGACTTAAACAGATGGAGAGATATTCCATGTTCCTGGGTCGGAAGAATCAATATTGTGAAAATGACCATACTACCAAATATCATCTACAGACTCAATGCAATACCTATTCAACTTCCATTGACATTTTTCACAGAACTAGACCAAATAATAACACAGTTCATATGGAAACACAGAAGACCTCGAATAGCCAAAGCAATCCTGAGGAAGAAGAATGGAATTGGAGGGATCGGCCTCCCCAACTTCAGACTCTACTACAAAGCAACAGTCATCAAGACAGTATGGTACTGGCACAAAAACAGAACTACAGACCAATGGAACAAGATCGAGAACCCAGAGATAAACCCACGCACCTATGGGCACCTTATTTTTGACAAAGGAGGCGAAAATCTAAAATGGAACAAAGACAGCCTCTTCAACAAATGGTGCTGGGAAAATTGGACAGCTACATGCAAAAAAATGAAGTTGGAACATTCCCTGACACCATACACAAAGATCAACTAAAAATGGATTAAAGGCCTAAATGGAAGACCAGAAACCATCAAACTCTTAGAGGAGAATATAGGCAAAACCCTCAAGGACATCAATCAAAGCAAGATCTTCTCTGACCCACCTACTAAAATAGTGGAACTGAAAAGAAAAGTCAACACGTGGGACCTCATGAAGCTTAAAAGCTTTTGTACAGCAAAAGAAATCACCAAAAAGTTGAACAGACAGCCCACAGAATGGGAGAAAATCATAGCAAATGAAACAACAGACAAAGAATTAATCTCCAAAATCTACAAAAGCAACTCAGACAACTCAGCACAGGAAAAACGAACAACCCAATGAAAAATCAGAAAATGAAATCAAAGAGGCAATCCCCTTCACCATTGCACCAAAAGATTCAAATACCTAGGAATAAACCTGCCCAAAGAAACAAAAGAATTGTACACAGAAAATTACAAGACACTCATGAGAGACATTAAAGAAGACTTAAACAGATGGAGAGATATTCCATGTTCCTGGGTCGGAAGAATCAATATTGTGAAAATGACCATACTACCAAATATCATCTACAGACTCAATGCAATACCTATTCAACTTCCATTGACATTTTTCACAGAACTAGACCAAATAATAACACAGTTCATATGGAAACACAGAAGACCTCGAATAGCCAAAGCAATCCTGAGGAAGAAGAATGGAATTGGAGGGATCGGCCTCCCCAACTTCAGACTCTACTACAAAGCAACAGTCATCAAGACAGTATGGTACTGGCACAAAAACAGAACTACAGACCAATGGAACAAGATCGAGAACCCAGAGATAAACCCACGCACCTATGGGCACCTTATTTTTGACAAAGGAGGCGAAAATCTAAAATGGAACAAAGACAGCCTCTTCAACAAATGGTGCTGGGAAAATTGGACAGCTACATGCAAAAAAATGAAGTTGGAACATTCCCTGACACCATACACAAAGATCAACTAAAAATGGATTAAAGGCCTAAATGGAAGACCAGAAACCATCAAACTCTTAGAGGAGAATATAGGCAAAACCCTCAAGGACATCAATCAAAGCAAGATCTTCTCTGACCCACCTACTAAAATAGTGGAACTGAAAAGAAAAGTCAACACGTGGGACCTCATGAAGCTTAAAAGCTTTTGTACAGCAAAAGAAATCACCAAAAAGTTGAACAGACAGCCCACAGAATGGGAGAAAATCATAGCAAATGAAACAACAGACAAAGAATTAATCTCCAAAATCTACAAGCAACTCAGTCAACTCAGCACTGGAAAAACGAACAACCCAATCAAAAAATGGGAAAAAGATCTAAAGAGACGCCTCTCCAAAGAGGACATACAGATGGCCGAAAAGCACATGAAACGATGCTCAACCTCACTTATTATCAGAGAAATGCAAATTAAAACCACAATGAGATACCACCTCACACCTATCAGAATGGCCATCATCAACAAATCGACAGACAACAAGTGCTGGAGAGGGTGTGGAGAAAAGGGAACCTTCTTGCATTGCTGGTGGGAATGTAAATTAATACAACCTCTATGGAAGACAATATGGAGACTCCTTAAAAAACTAAAAATAGAAGCACCCTATGATCCAGCAATCCCACTATTAGGCCTATATCCTGATGAAATCAAAAATGAAAGAGGCACCTGTACCCCAATGTTCATTGCAGCTCTCTATACAATAGCCAGAACATGGAAGCAACCTAGATGTCCATCGACAAATGAATGGATCCAGAAGCTCTGTTACATATATACAATGGAATACTACTCAGCTGTTAAAAGATATGCAGAAGACTCAGTCCTAATGAGGTGGCTGGCTCTAGAACCTATCATAAAAAGTGAAGTAAGTCAAAAAGAGAAAGACAAGTACAGTATACTAACTCATATATATGGGATCTAGTAAGATGGTCATGATAACATAGGCAGTGAACTCATGAAAAAACAGAGAATAGACATAAAGACATTGTGGAGACCGAACAGTGGGAGGGAGGCATGGAGGGAGTAACATGGAAGCCTATACTGTCATGTGTGGAAAAGACAGCTATTGTCATTGTGCTAGGGGAATAGGGGTACCTACAACCACTTGGAGGGATGATCTGGAGGGATGGGAGGGCGGGAACTGGGTGGGGGGAGGGTCCAGGGATATGCATATGAATGATCTGGGAACATACATGTAAAAAAATAAATAAATAAATTTAAATTTTAAAAAAAAGGAAAAAAAAAATTTACTAAGGAGTGGGAGCCAAGATGGCGGAGGAATGGGCGAAGTAGAATTGAAAAAAATCATAGCAAATGAAACAACAGACAAAGAATTAATCTCCAAAATCTACAAGCAACTCAGTCAACTCAGCACTGGAAAAACGAACAACCCAATCAAAAAATGGGAAAAAGATCTAAAGAGACGCCTCTCCAAAGAGGACATACAGATGGCCGAAAAGCACATGAAACGATGCTCAACCTCACTTATTATCAGAGAAATGCAAATTAAAACCACAATGAGATACCACCTCACACCTATCAGAATGGCCATCATCAACAAATCGACAGACAACAAGTGCTGGAGAGGGTGTGGAGAAAAGGGAACCTTCTTGCATTGCTGGTGGGAATGTAAATTAATACAACCTCTATGGAAGACAATATGGAGACTCCTTAAAAAACTAAAAATAGAAGCACCCTATGATCCAGCAATCCCACTATTAGGCCTATATCCTGATGAAATCAAAAATGAAAGAGGCACCTGTACCCCAATGTTCATTGCAGCTCTCTATACAATAGCCAGAACATGGAAGCAACCTAGATGTCCATCGACAAATGAATGGATCCAGAAGCTCTGTTACATATATACAATGGAATACTACTCAGCTGTTAAAAGATATGCAGAAGACTCAGTCCTAATGAGGTGGCTGGCTCTAGAACCTATCATAAAAAGTGAAGTAAGTCAAAAAGAGAAAGACAAGTACAGTATACTAACTCATATATATGGGATCTAGTAAGATGGTCATGATAACATAGGCAGTGAACTCATGAAAAAACAGAGAATAGACATAAAGACATTGTGGAGACCGAACAGTGGGAGGGAGGCATGGAGGGAGTAACATGGAAGCCTATACTGTCATGTGTGGAAAAGACAGCTATTGTCATTGTGCTAGGGGAATAGGGGTACCTACAACCACTTGGAGGGATGATCTGGAGGGATGGGAGGGCGGGAACTGGGTGGGGGGAGGGTCCAGGGATATGCATATGAATGATCTGGGAACATACATGTAAAAAAATAAATAAATAAATTTAAATTTTAAAAAAAAGGAAAAAAAAAATTTACTAAGGAGTGGGAGCCAAGATGGCGGAGGAATGAGGGGAAGATTTCACCAGCTCCCCAAAAGAATCACCAGAACTAATCAAGAAATGAAACACCACCAACAAACCAGCCGCTAGACGACAGAAGGACTCCATAGGTCCGTGAGAGTAGAAGAGTGAACAGCCAAAACTTTCCTGAAGCTACTGTTCTGAGAACCCTCTATCCTAACCCCACGCGGGACCTCACCGACGGAGAGCGTGCAAGCAAGTGCCCTAAAAGGGGGCCTGAGCAGAGCCTCGGGGGAGAGAGGGCAGTGATCAGCGTGAAAATTCCAAGAATCCGCCCGGATCCCCAGCAGAAATTAAGACACTGCGAAGATAGGATACCTACACCCCCTGAACAATCATCAAACCAAGGATCCTCAGACTAGAAGCCCTGATTCCAAGACCCCACGCTATCAAAGAACATACAACACTAGAGATTGTTCACCTGTAAACAAGACCTAACACCACCCAAGACACAAACCACTGAACCCTTCTAGAAAGACAGAAACCTAAAGGAAGGGAGAAGTCAACCAAGAAGTCTGGTGGAGAAAAAAACTTCATACACACAGACACCCACAAAGAAACAAAAACTAACCTAATAATGAAACGACAGAGAAACACTGCACAAATGAAGGACCAAGCTAGAGAATCACAGCTTCAAATGACAAGAGGAGATAGACAAATTATCTGAAAGAGAATTCAGAAAAGCTATACTAATGAGGATGCAAAACACCAAAAACAGAATATTAGAGGAAATTAGTGCATTGAGAAAAGACATGCAGGAAATGAAAAATAAGCAAATGGAGACCACAAACTCAATTGCTGAGCTCAAAAATACGATAGAAGGCCTCAACAGTAGAGTATCGGGGGCAGAAGAATGGATAAGTGAGCTGGAAGATGGAATGGTTGAGGTAAATACTGAGGAACAGAACAAGGCCGAAAGAATTAAAAGAACTGAGGATAGCCTCAGAGACCTATGGGACAACATCAAATGCACCAACATTAGAATTATAGGAGTTCCAGAGGAAGAAGAGGGGAAGAAAGGCTACGAAAAAATTCTTGAAGAGGTTATAGCTGAAAAATTCCCCAGCATGGGAAAGGATATAGTCAACCAAGTCCAAGAAGCACAAAGAGTTCCATACAGGAAAAACCCCAGAAGAAATACACCAAGGCACATTCTAGTCAAACTGATGCAGACTAAATATAAAGACAGATTACTAAAAGCAGCTAGGAGCAAACAACAAATAACATATAAAGGAAACCCCATACGGCTAACTGTGGATCTCTCAACAGAAACCCTGCAGGCCAGAAGAGAATGGCAGGACACATTTAAACGGCTAAAAGAGAATAACCTCCAACCAAGAATTCTCTACCCAGCAAGAATCTCATTCAGAATTGATGGAGAAGTCAAAAGCTTCTCAGACAGACAAAAATTAAAAGAATTCTGTACCACAAAACCAGCCCTACAACAAGTGTTAAAGGGCCTGATATAGCCAATAAATACAAGAGTAGGAGAAGTCCTACAAATCAAAACCCAAATTTCTAAGACGATGACAATAGGAACATTCGTATCAATAATTACTTTGAATGTAAATGAATTAAATGCTCCAAACAAACAACACAGGCTGGCTGAATGGATCAAGAAACATGACCCATATATATGCTGTTTACAAGAGACCCACTTCAGACCTAGAGATGCCCATAGACTGAAAGTGAGAGGCTGGAAAAAGATATTCCATGCAAATGGAAATCAAAAGTAAGCTGGAGTAGCAATCCTCATATCAGACAAAATAGATTTTAAAGTAAAGAAGAAGGCTTCCCCTGGTGGTCCAGTGGGTAAGGACACCGCCTTGCAGTGCAAGGGACGCCGGTTCGATCCCTGGCCTGGGAAAATCAAATGTGCCACAGAGCGGCTGCACTGATGTGTCCAATTACCGAGCCAGAGCTCTGGAGTGCATGCGCTCAGAGCCGGCACTCTGCGACAACTGAGGCCACCATGATGGGAGGCCCACAGGAGCCAAAGAACAAAGATGGATGAAAATGGATAAATGAAAGACCAATAGAAGTGGCCCGTCCGTCTCACTCCCTCCCCACCTCATCCCCTCAAAAAAATGATAAATAAATAAAATAAAATAATATTAATAATAAAATAAAATTTAAAAATAAAATAAAATAAGATTCTAAGACGCAAGTCAGGGTCATTACATCATGATTAAGGGATCTATCCAAGAGGAAGACATAATAGTCATGAATATCTACAGACCAATTTCTCTGATGAACTTAGATGCCAAGATCCTCAACAAAATCCTAGCAAACAGAATTCAACGACACATCAAAAAACTCATACACCATAATCAATTCGGGTTCATCCCAGGAATGCAAGGATTCTTCAATATGCGCAAATCCATCAATGTGATATACCATATCAACAAACTGAGAGACAAAAATCACATGATCATCTCAATAGATGCAGAAAAAGCCTTCGACAGAGTACAACACCCATTTATGATAAAAACTCTTCAGAAAATGGGCATAGAAGGAACCTACCTCAACATAATAAAAGCCATACATGAGAAGCCTACAGCGAACATTATTGTTAATGGTGAAAAACTGAAAGCATTCCCTCTAAGATCAGGAACAAGACAGGGGTGTCCACTTTCACCACTACTATTCAACATAGTCCTGGAAGTCCCAGCAACAGCAATAAGAGAAGAGAAAGAAATCAAAGGAATCCAGATTGGAATGGAAGAAGTCAAGTTCTCTCTTTTTGCAGATGACATGATATTATACATAGAAAACCCCAAAGACACAGTTACAAAGCTACTAGAGCTAATCAACAAATTCAGTAAAGTCACAGGATACAAAATCAACACACAGAAATCACTGGCATTCCTATACACAAACAATGAAAAATCAGAAAATGAAATCAAAGAGGTAATCCCCTTCACCATTGCACCAAAAGAATCAAATACCTAGGAATAAACCTGCCCAAAGAAACAAAAGAATTGTACACAGAAAATTACAAGACACTCATGAGAGACATTAAAGAAGACTTAAACAGATGGAGAGATATTCCATGTTCCTGGGTCGGAAGAATCAATATTGTGAAAATAACCATACTACCAAATATCATCTACAGACTCAATGCAATACCTATTCAACTAACATTGACATTTTTCACAGAACTCGACCAAAGAATAACAGTTCATATGGAAACACAAAAGACCTCGAATAGCCAAAGCAATCCTCAGGAAGAAGAATGGAGCTGGAGGGATCAGCCTCCCCAACTTCAGACTATACTACAAAGCAACAGTTATCAAGACAGTGCAGTACTGGCATAAAAACAGAACTACAGACCAATGGAACAAGATCGAGAACCCAGAGATAAACCCACGCACCTATGGGCACCTTATTTTTGACAAAGGAGAGGAAAATCTAAAATGGGACAAAGACAGCCTCTTCAACAAATGGTGCTGGGAAAATTGGACAGCTACATGCAAAAAAATGAAGTTGGAACATTCCCTGACACCATACACAAAGATCAACTAAAAATGGATTAAAGGCCTAAATGGAAGACCAGAAACCATCAAACTCTTAGAGGAGAATATAGGCAAAACCCTCAAGGACATCAATCAAAGCAAGATCTTCTCTGACCCACCTACTAAAATAGTGGAACTGAAAAGAAAAGTCAACACGTGGGACCTCATGAAGCTTAAAAGCTTTTGTACAGCAAAAGAAATCACCAAAAAGTTGAACAGACAGCCCACAGAATGGGAGAAAATCATAGCAAATGAAACAACAGACAAAGAATTAATCTCCAAAATCTATAAGCAACTCAGACAACTCAGCACAGGGAAAATGAGCAGCCCAATCAAAAAATGGGAAAAAGATCTAAAGAGACGCCTCTCCAAAGAGGACATACAGATGGCCGAAAAGCACATGAAACGATGCTCAACCTCGCTTATTATTAGAGAATGCAAATTAAAACTACAATGAGGTATCACCTCACACCCGTCAGAATGGCCATCATCAACAAGTCGACAGACAACAAATGCTGGAGAGGGTGTGGAGAAAAAGGAACCCTCTTGCATTGCTGGTGGAAATGTCAATTGATACAGCCTCTATGGAAGCCAGTATGGAGATTCCTTAAAAAACTAAAAATAGAAGCACCCTATGACCCAGCAATCCCATTATTAGGCCTCTGATGAAATCAAAACTGAAAGAGGCACCTGTACCCCAATATTCATTTCAGTTCTCTGTACAATAGTCAGAACTTGGAAGCAACCTAGATGTCTATCGACAAATGAATGGACACAGAAGCACTGGTACATATATACAATGGAATACTACTCAGCTGTTAAAAGAAATGCAGAAGACTCAGTCCTAATGAGGTGGCTGGCTCTAGAACCTATCATAAAAAGTGAAGTAAGTCAAAAAGAGAACAGAACTATAGACCAATGGAACAAGATCGAGAACCCAGAGATAAACCCACGCACCTATGGGCACCTTATTTTTGACAAAGGAGAGGAAAATCTAAAATGGGACAAAGACAGCCTCTTCAACAAATGGTGCTGGGAAAATTGGACAGCTACATGCAAAAAAATGAAGTTGGAACATTCCCTGACACCATACACAAAGATCAACTAAAAATGGATTAAAGGCCTAAATGGAAGACCAGAAACCATCAAACTCTTAGAGGAGAATATAGGCAAAACCCTCAAGGACATCAATCAAAGCAAGATCTTCTCTGACCCACCTACTAAAATAGTGGAACTGAAAAGAAAAGTCAACACGTGGGACCTCATGAAGCTTAAAAGCTTTTGTACAGCAAAAGAAATCACCAAAAAGTTGAACAGACAGCCCACAGAATGGGAGAAAATCATAGCAAATGAAACAACAGACAAAGAATTAATCTCCAAAATCTATAAGCAACTCAGACAACTCAGCACAGGGAAAATGAGCAGCCCAATCAAAAAATGGGAAAAAGATCTAAAGAGACGCCTCTCCAAAGAGGACATACAGATGGCCGAAAAGCACATGAAACGATGCTCAACCTCGCTTATTATTAGAGAATGCAAATCAAAACTACAATGAGATACCACCTCACACCCGTCAGAATGGCCATCATCCACAAATCGACAGACAACAAATGCTGGAGAGGGTGTGGAGGACAGGGGACACTCCCGCATTGCTGGTGGAAATGTCAATTGATACAGCCTCTATGGACGACAGTATGGAGATTTTTTAAAAAACTAAAAATAGAAGCACCCTATGACCCAGCAATCCCATTATTAGGCCTCTGATGAAATCAAAACTGAAAGAGGCACCTGTACCCCAATATTCATTTCAGTTCTCTGTACAATAGTCAGAACTTGGAAGCAACCTAGATGTCTATCGACAAATGAATGGACACAGAAGCACTGGTACATATATACAATGGAATACTACTCAGCTGTTAAAAGAAATGCAGAAGACTCAGTCCTAATGAGGTGGCTGGCTCTAGAACCTATCATAAAAAGTGAAGTAAGTCAAAAAGAGAAAGACAGGGCTTCCCCTGGTGGTCCAGTGGGTAAGGACACCGCCTTGCACTGCAAGGGGCGCCGGTTCGATCCCTGGCCTGGGAAGATCCCACGTGCCGCAGAGCGGCTGGACAGATATGTCCAGTGACCAAGCTGGAGCTCTGGAGCCCATGCACCCAGAGCCGGCGCTCTGCGATGACAGACGCCACCGTGATAGGAGGCCCACAGGAGCCAAAGAACAAAGACGGATGAAAATAGAGAAATGAAATACCAACAGAAGTGGCCCGCCCACTCCCTTCCCTCCCCAACCCGACCCCCGCCCAAAATAAATAAATAAATCTTTAAAAAAAAAAAAAGAGAAAGACAAATACAGCATACTAACACACATATATGGAATCTAGTAGGACCATCTTGATAACACACGCAGGGAACTCATGGAAAAACAGACAGAGCATAGACATAGGGACATTGTGGGGAAGAAATAGGGAGGGGGAGGCATGGAGGGAGTAACATGGAAACCTATACTGTCATGTGTGGAAAAGTTAGCTAGTGTCATTGTGCTAAGGGAATAGGAGTGCTTACAATGGCTTGGGGCGATGGTCCGGAGGCGTGGGATGGGGGGAACTCGGGGGGTGGGGACCATGAATATGCATATGACTGATCTGGGAACATACATGTCTGTGAACAACAAAACTGTAAAACCTTTAAAATAAAGATTTAAAAAAAAAAATTTACTAAGAATCCTTGCCATCTTTTTGTCATCTAACTTGATAATATTAAAACAGTGTCCTTTTGAGAACTTAACATATACTTTATCAGATAAAATAAAGAAGCACCCTATGACCCAGCAATCCCACTATTAGGCTTATATCCTGATGAAATCAAAACTGAAAGAAGCACCTGTACCCCAATATTCATTTCAGTTCTCTGTACAATAGTCAGAACTTGGAAGCAACCTAGATGTCTATCGACAAATGAATGGACACAGAAGCACTGGTACATATATACAATGGAATACTACTCAGCTGTTAAAAGAAATGCAGAAGACTCAGTCCTAATGAGGTGGCTGGCTCTAGAACCTATCATAAAAAGTGAAGTAAGTCAAAAAGAGAAAGACAGGGCTTCCCCTGGTGGTCCAGTGGGTAAGGACACCGCCTTGCACTGCAAGGGGCGCCGGTTCGATCCCTGGCCTGGGAAGATCCCACGTGCCGCAGAGCGGCTGGACAGATATGTCCAGTGACCAAGCTGGAGCTCTGGAGCCCATGCACCCAGAGCCGGCGCTCTGCGATGACAGACGCCACCGTGATAGGAGGCCCACAGGAGCCAAAGAACAAAGACGGATGAAAATAGAGAAATGAAATACCAACAGAAGTGGCCCGCCCACTCCCTTCCCTCCCCAACCCGACCCCCGCCCAAAATAAATAAATAAATCTTTAAAAAAAAAAAAAGAGAAAGACAAATACAGCATACTAACACACATATATGGAATCTAGTAGGACCATCTTGATAACACACGCAGGGAACTCATGGAAAAACAGACAGAGCATAGACATAGGGACATTGTGGGGAAGAAATAGGGAGGGGGAGGCATGGAGGGAGTAACATGGAAACCTATACTGTCATGTGTGGAAAAGTTAGCTAGTGTCATTGTGCTAAGGGAATAGGAGTGCTTACAATGGCTTGGGGCGATGGTCCGGAGGCGTGGGATGGGGGGAACTCGGGGGGTGGGGACCATGAATATGCATATGACTGATCTGGGAACATACATGTCTGTGAACAACAAAACTGTAAAACCTTTAAAATAAAGATTTAAAAAAAAAATTTACTAAGAATCCTTGCCATCTTTTTGTCATCTAACTTGATAATATTAAAACAGTGTCCTTTTGAGACCTGAATCAATTTCCAACATTTTGTCCATAGCTTTCAATGTCAAGAAATAACTCCAAGAGTTCCTTTCATGTGAAAGGTTTTCCTGGTATCAATTTCCTCTGAGGCGTCTTCATCTTTGTTTTTCTTTTCACAACAATTTTCATTTTCTATGTTAAGTGGGTCTTCACGGAGTTCCTCCTGATACGTATGTTGTGTCTCTCAAATGGCAACAACATCAACATTTCCATGATCAGCTATTTCTTCTATTCTTCCATTTCATGTAATTGATAATTTATCTTCTAGTGTTATCACTATTCTTTTGTTTCACCTAATTTTTCCAAAATATTGTGTTGGTTTATCAGAGACTCAGGGACCATTATTAATATTTGTTTTGCCATCTGTTTGTGAATTGAGTAACATGGTCAGCAACCTATCACCAATGGACATTGAAGGAAGTCCTAGGGAGTAGTCACAGATCATGACGTGCATCTATTATTTAGGTAGTGATTTGTGGATTGAAGAGGTAGCAACAAAGTTTGTACTTTATCCAATGACTCACAGTTAATGTACCTTGGTAACTAAAACTGAAACCATACTATTGTGGGCTGGTGTTATTTAACTAACCCATCATAACAAAATCTGTTTACATTAGAACCATGCAAAGTGAAGACTGGCTGTGAGTATACAGGATAAATTTCTAAAAACAAAAATGCTAGATCAAGAGGAATAGGTTTTATTTATTTGGCTTAAAAAAATATTTGACTTTTTATTTATTGGTTTATTTATTTATTCGTTCATTTGGCTGTACCAGGTCTTAGTTGTGGCACATGGGATCTTTTAGTTGCAACATGAGGGATCTAGTTCTCTGATCAGGGATCAAACCTGGACTCCTTGCATTGGGAGTGCAGAGTCTTAGCCAATGGACCACCAAGGAAGTCCCAAATATTGGTAAGTATTGTCTCCAAAAAAGTTATATCATGTTCACCTATAGAATGTGAGAATTCCTGTTTCATCAACCAGATATAATTGGGCTTTATGCCTGTCTGATAATATGTCCAGGATGCTTTTCATATGATTTCAGAGTAAGTTTTAGAAGCTTCTTTCATTTCTCCAAACCAATCTGGGGTTGTTGTTGTTGTTTTCTTTTTAAGTATTTTATAATGTGGATTGGTTAGAATCTGTCAAGTTGGGTGTGATTATGGGAAACAAATTTTAATGGGACAACTCGGTTTGTACAGGCTTTTCTAGTATTCTCAGCCCATCCCCATTAAATGCCTGTAACACCTCTGAAACCACTGAGTGCCATTTCAGGGGCTTCAAAGAGCTCCAGTTCCACAGTCCTTTATGTCTCAGTGCAGAAAAGAATTTAGCAAGAGGCAAAGTGACAGATAAGAAGTGATATATTAGAATAGGATGTTTGGGAAGCTTACAAGAGGGCAGATGAGAAATGTCAAGCCCTGAGAACTTACTGGACTACAGTTTTATAGTCAAAGGATAAGTAGGGAGAGGGAGAAGAACTTCTTTGTCTTTCTTAAATAGACAACATGCTTGGTTATCAGCTCCTCCCCAGGTTAGACAGGGAAGTTTTCTTGTCCCTGCATGGTCAAAGTAGGTCCACAATTTTGTTTTTTATGTGTGCAGCGAGCATATCCTAGGGATTATTAACTTACTGGGTGCACTGGGCAGGATGCAGGTCTCACGCCACCATTGTTTTATTGCCTGGGGGCATGTCTCATGTTTCTGTTGCATGTTTTTGTTTTATTTTATTTTATTTTTGGCCACTTCTATTGATCTTTCATTTATTCATTTTCATCCATCTTTGTTCTTTAGGCCTGTGTGGGCCTCCCATCACAGTGGCCCCGCTCACTGTAGAGCACCGGCTCTGGGCGCATGTGCTCCAGAGCTCCAGCTCAGTAGTTGGACACATCAGTCCAGCCATTCGGCAGCACGTGGGATCTTCCCAGGCCAGGGATCGAACTGGCGCCCCCTGCACTGCAAGGCAGTGTCCTTACCCACTGGACCACCAGGGAAGCCTTGCTGCATGCTTTTGTTATGAAGTGAGCCTGCTGGGTTTTGTGGACTTGCTTTCCTGAGTAATCATTAATTTGCGGGGGTCTCCCAGATTTTTTCTACTTATAATCCCCTAGTGGGATTAACTATTTAAACATCTACTTTGTCCTTTTACTCTGTCTTTATCATTCACAACATCAATGGCTGGTTGTTTCTACATTGCTTTCTGTTTGTGTCTAATTGTCCTCTCTCTTTAATGGAAGAGACTTATTACTTAAATTAGGGGCCGCTGTTTCTTGAGAGACAAGAAAGCCACCCTCATCACCAAAGAATCTTAACAGAAAATTTTAAAAAAGAACAAATCAAATCTATAACTGATATAAAAGACTCAATGGACTCTAAAACATAAAACATTTAAGATTTTGGGCCTAACCAAAAAACAAATTAAAGCCTTAAGTAACCCTCTTTCAGATTTAAAAACTGGGGGGAACAGTTTGGCTTAGATCATCAATATCATGGCTGTAATCTCTTGTAGTGATTTTGATAATGCTTATTGCTATATTTCTTTTACTTTATATCTTCTGTAGACTCATCCTCTGATGTTTAAATCTACGAGAACTAAAAGGATGATAACCATAGCGGCACTGACTTACAGTTCTCCCAAGAGAAAAGGGACTGTCAGCCAGTAACTCCTTCCCTAGGCAAGTCTATGCCCATCTCAGCCAGAAGTAGCTAATGATCAGCTGTTGTCCCTTACTCCCTTTTAAATATAAAAGGGTAAATACCTGGAGGGGGGAATGATGGGGACAGAGTGAAAGGACAAAACAGGTGATTAAATAGTTAATCCCACTAGGGGATTATAAATAGAAAAAATCTGGGAGACCCTTGTAAATTACTGATTACTCAAGAAAGCAAGCTTGCTTAACCACAAAATGCATCAGGCTTACTTCACAATAAAATTTTTCCAAGTGGCCGCTCACTGTAGAGCACTGGCTCTGGGCACACGCGCTCCAGAGCTCCGGCTCGGTAATTGGACACATCGGTCCAGCCGCATTGCAGCACATGGGATCTTCCCAGGCCAGGGATCGAACTGGCGCCCCTGCACTGCAAGGCGGTGTCCTTACCCACTGGACCACCAGGGAAGCCTTGCTGCATGCTTTTGTTATGAAGTGAGCCTGCTGGGTTTTGTGGACTTGCTTTCCTGAGTAATCATTAATTTGCGGGGGTCTCCCAGATTTTTTCTACTTATAATCCCCTAGTGGGATTAACTATTTAAACATCTACTTTGTCCTTTTACTCTGTCTTTATCATTCACAACATCAATGGCTGGTTGTTTCTACATTGCTTTCTGTTTGTGTCTAATTGTCCTCTCTCTTTAATGGAAGAGACTTATTACTTAAATTAGGGGCCGCTGTTTCTTGAGAGACAAGAAAGCCACCCTCATCACCAAAGAATCTTAACAGAAAATTTTAAAAAAGAACAAATCAAATCTATAACTGATATAAAAGACTCAATGGACTCTAAAACATAAAACATTTAAGATTTTGGGCCTAACCAAAAAACAAATTAAAGCCTTAAGTAACCCTCTTTCAGATTTAAAAACTGGGGGGAACAGTTTGGCTTAGATCATCAATATCATGGCTGTAATCTCTTGTAGTGATTTTGATAATGCTTATTGCTATATTTCTTTTACTTTATATCTTCTGTAGACTCATCCTCTGATGTTTAAATCTACGAGAACTAAAAGGATGATAACCATAGCGGCACTGACTTACAGTTCTCCCAAGAGAAAAGGGACTGTCAGCCAGTAACTCCTTCCCTAGGCAAGTCTATGCCCATCTCAGCCAGAAGTAGCTAATGATCAGCTGTTGTCCCTTACTCCCTTTTAAATATAAAAGGGTAAATACCTGGAGGGGGGAATGATGGGGACAGAGTGAAAGGACAAAACAGGTGATTAAATAGTTAATCCCACTAGGGGATTATAAATAGAAAAAATCTGGGAGACCCTTGTAAATTACTGATTACTCAAGAAAGCAAGCTTGCTTAACCACAAAATGCATCAGGCTTACTTCACAATAAAACCATGCAACAGAAGCATGAGACATGCCTCCAAACAAGACAATAGTGGCATGAGACCCATATCCCACCCAGTGCATTCAGTAAGTTAATGATCCCTAGGACATGCACGCTGCACACATAAAAAACAATAATTTTCATTTGTATGGACCTAGTTTGACCATGTAGGGACAAGAAAACCGCCTACCTAACCTGGAGAAGGAGCTGATGATGGAAGCATGGTGTCTACTCAAGAAAGATAAAGAAGTCCCTTTCCCTCTCACCACTTTCCCTTTGACTATAAAACTGTAGCCCAGCTCTCAGGGCCTGGTATTTCTCACCTGCCCTCTTGTAAGCATCATAAACATCCTGCTCTAATAAATCATTTCTTGTCTATTACTTTGCCTCCTGCTAAAGTATTTTCTGTGCTAAAACATAAAGCACTATGATACCAGAGCTCTCTGGAGCCCCTGAATGGTTTCACCTCCAGGCTTTATGAAAACCATATATTTCCAAAGCTGTCTTACAATTCAGCCACCTAGCTGAGAACCACTGGGTGGATATCTCAGTCTTTTTACAAAAACTTAACAGTCAGTCATGAGCCATCCTGAGTAAATGCATTGGATATAGCCAGGTGTCCTTCAAGTAAGACAGCCTGAACCTTAAACTATGCTAAAGAATACTCAAGTAATAAGTTCCACAAATATTTATTGTGACAAACTTAACTTTGACCACTGAAGTCACTGTACTCGGGTGGGAGAGACAGACATGCGGACTGCAACCTTATGCAAATCACAATGCTGTCCAAATGAGAAGGTTAAAATGAGGATGTTATAGGATTTGCTCTATCTCTAAAACTTTCTGAACTAATTATTAGAAATAATAATTTTGAAAAGACTAAAATATAAATACAAAATGGTATAGAACCAAATTGGCAACTCAGGCTGACTTAGGCCTTGAAGGAAAAATGGCCTTCATGGGTAGTATACGAGTTGTATCTTTAAGGATGAGGAGGATTTCAAAGACTGGAGATGAGAAGAAGGCACTGCATTCCGACTTCCTCAGGGAGCAGGTTGCCACCCTGTGTGGTAGAAAGGTAGAATACTCGGCATTGTCAACTCAGGACAAACCTAGAAAGGGAGATGGAAACCCAACTGATGAAGTCCAGGAGTACTGCTTTCTGACTTGACATACGGCAGTCTCTCCTGAGTTCAATTTTCCTGATAACATCAGAGAAAGAAAGTCTATTTGATGTTCAGCAGGTTTGAACAGCTGCTAATCTCTTTTAAGCAGGAGAGTGGGGTGAGAGCCATTTATAGGGTTCTGAACAGAGTCATCGAGAGTAACTGGTGGAGATTTCAGAGGAATAGCTCTGAGTCCTGGCTGCTCAGTGCAGTGCAGTCACAAGGGGAACTTTTAAAATGCCTGGAGTGAGACCCAAGCACCTGTGGTTATTCAGAGAAAAAAAAAAAAAAAAATCACTCCTGGGTGATTGTAATGGGCAATGGTTTTTCCAGTATGTAAAATCACAGATTTGAGAAATCATCCAATAGAAGGTCACTGACCCCACATGAGAGGAAGAAGCAATTGGGAATCATGGATCCACTGCAGATAGACCAGGAATGTTATGGAGTTCAAGAAGTTCATTTCCGGGGCTTCCCATGGTGTTCCAGTGGGTAAGGACACCGCCTTGCAGTGTAAGGGGTGCCGGTTCGATCCCTGGCCTGGGAAGATCCCACGTGCTGCGGAGCAGCTGGACCGATGTGTCCAATTACCGAGCCAGAGCTCTGGGGCGCATGCGCCCAGAGCCAGCCCTCTGCGACGACAGAGGCCACCATGATGGGAGGCCCACAGGAGCCAAAGAACACAGACGGATGAAAATAGAGAAATGAAAGACCACTAGAAGTGGCCCACTCATACCCCTACCTCCCCACTCCACCCCACAAAAGATTAAAAAAAAAAAAAAGAAGTTAATTTTCTCCCACTGCCTAATCCACATTACATTATCTTAACTACCTTATCTGAGAAAAAGTGCATACCTCACAAACTTAAAGAGAAGAAAGATAATTCTATGATTATATAGCTGGACAAGCATTTCTAGCTCCAAAGCATTACTCATAGGGCACTGTGATTCAAGGAAGTTATACTTAGTCATTGCCTGATAATCACGTTGAGCAATCGATGGATCTGGGGCTGAGGCAAGGATGGGTGGGAGGACACAGAGCACAGTTACTATATGTGTGATGACACAAAAAGAGATTCCACTCTGTAGTTACAATAAAGTGGGTCCATGTATAACATAGAGTCCTTATAGCCACCTTTCACTGTTGTTTATCTCCCAAGGCATTTCTCTTTCCCAAGAAATAGATCCTTCATTTTTATAACACTTTCATGAATAATCATTTGTCCTTAACTGTCTTAGAAAGCATTCCAAAATTTTCAAGAAGTGTCTGCTCCTAAGAGATACATGTTGGCATCTGTGATGCTGATATATTAGGATCTGGTTTTGAAGCCTTGAATAAAGAATTAGATTTCATCTCCACTAGCCCTGAATTTTCATTAAGTCTTATCAGTAAAAGCAGTAATTCAAAGTGTTGATCTTTCCAGCTGATGTAATCACTGTCAGATGATACAACCAGATTCCTAGTGAGCCTGCTGTCCCCACGGGCCTCCTCTTCTCATGAAGCAGGAAGAAAGGTCCTCCAAGATGACTTGCCAAGGGCAGGTGATGGTAATGGGGCCAGTGCCCACTTAGAGGTGCTGTCATGATAATAGGCCCGTGGCCTCAAATGCTCTGAAGTTTTCTGAACAGGAGCCCAAGGCAGCTCCAAAGTGGAGTTGATTGGTTTGACAGAAGTCTAAAAGCACTAATTTGTCATACCTGATAATTCAGTGCAGGGGTTATCTCAGTCGAAGAGGATTTAAGCATTCAAGTGTGTATTTTGTGCCAGCTATTGATGAGGCACTCAGGGGGCTTCAGTTATGTACAATGGACCTTACCCAAAATTAGACTGTTATTGAAACAGGTGAGGAAAGGAGTCCCCTCATTTATTTTTTTTCCTTTTTAATAATTATTTTTATTTTACTTTTTACTTTTACAGAGTTTTGTTATTACAGATATGATATGTTTACATATCTGTAAACAACAAAACTAAAACTAAAACATATCTAATTCCAGATTAGTCATATGTATATGCCCGGCCCCCTCCCTTCCCCACCTCCCCCCACCATTTATTAAGGACTAGCTTTTTAAGGGCAGTGCCTGCCTGCAGCAGTCATTCATTCATTCATTCAACGAGCAAGCACCCTGGAAGAGTGTCAGACACAAAGAATGCCTTTTCCTCCTTCTTTCTTTTTCTTTCTTTCCATCCTTCCACAAATATGTAAGGAGTACCTATTACTGTGCCTTATGGACTAGGGTTAAAATGGTGAACTAAACTTAATTGACATTTTTTTAGTGCAGAAATTCTTAATCTGGGTTCCATGGATTCCCCTAAAATCTGTGAACAGACTTCAGAGAGTCAGTGAGTTTGAATGGTAAAACCTACATCTTTATTTTCATGAATCTCTTACCTGAAGTTTATCATTTCATTTAATCATTCATGTAGGCAACGAAACACGCCAGTATTAAAAATACTGATGCCTTTATTATCTATAGAAATCAGACATTTTTATCTCACATTACAATTTTTTTAGACATCTTAAAAAACTAGTAACTATGCTCATCACCACTTAAAAAATTACGGTCAGGAGGCAGGGGGGAGCCAAGATGGCGGAGGAATGAGGGGAAGATTTCACCAGCTTCCCAAAAGAATCACCAGAACTAATCAAGAAATGAACCACCACCAACAAACCAGCTGCTAGACGACAGAAGAATTCCATAGGTCCAGAGTAGAAGAGTGAACAGCCAGATCTCTCCGGAGCTACTGTTCTAAGAATCCACTATCCTAACCCCCATGCCGGACGGCACTGACGGAGAGCGCCAGCAAGTGCCCTAAAGGGGCATCTCAGTCGAAGAGGATTTAAGCATTCAAGTGTGTATTTTGTGCCAGCTATTGATGAGGCACTCAGGGGGCTTCAGTTATGTACAATGGACCTTACCCAAAATTAGACTGTTATTGAAACAGGTGAGGAAAGGAGTCCCTCATTTATTTTTTTTCTTTTTAATAATTATTTTTATTTTACTTTTTACTTTTACAGAGTTTTGTTATTACAGATATGATATGTTTACATATCTGTAAACAACAAAACTAAAACTAAAACATATCTAATTCCAGATTAGTCATATGTATATGCCCGGCCCCCTCCCTTCCCCACCTCCCCCCACCATTTATTAAGGACTAGCTTTTTAAGGGCAGTGCCTGCCTGCAGCAGTCATTCATTCATTCATTCAACGAGCAAGCACCCTGGAAGAGTGTCAGACACAAAGAATGCCTTTTCCTCCTTCTTTCTTTTTCTTTCTTTCCATCCTTCCACAAATATGTAAGGAGTACCTATTACTGTGCCTTATGGACTAGGGTTAAAATGGTGAACTAAACTTAATTGACATTTTTTTAGTGCAGAAATTCTTAATCTGGGTTCCATGGATTCCCCTAAAATCTGTGAACAGACTTCAGAGAGTCAGTGAGTTTGAATGGTAAAACCTACATCTTTATTTTCATGAATCTCTTACCTGAAGTTTATCATTTCATTTAATCATTCATGTAGGCAACGAAACACGCCAGTATTAAAAATACTGATGCCTTTATTATCTATAGAAATCAGACATTTTTATCTCACATTACAATTTTTTTAGACATCTTAAAAAACTAGTAACTATGCTCATCACCACTTAAAAAATTACGGTCAGGAGGCAGGGGGGAGCCAAGATGGCGGAGGAATGAGGGGAAGATTTCACCAGCTTCCCAAAAGAATCACCAGAACTAATCAAGAAATGAACCACCACCAACAAACCAGCTGCTAGACGACAGAAGAATTCCATAGGTCCGCGAGAGTAGAAGAGTGAACAGCCAGATCTCTCCCGGAGCTACTGTTCTAAGAATCCACTATCCTAACCCCCATGCCGGACGGCACTGACGGAGAGCGCGCCAGCAAGTGCCCTAAAAGGGGGCCTAAGCGGAGCCTTGGGGGAGAGAGGGCAGCGCTCAGTGTGAAAACTCCAAGAATCCGCCCGGATCGCCGGCAGAAATTAAGACACTGCGAAGACGGGATACTAGAGCAGGGCCGAGCAGAGCGTACTTGCTGCCTAGCGACCTGAGGCCGGATGGAACGCAGGGAGTGCTACCTAGCGACCGACTGAGAGACGGGAGGGAGCGCCCAGTGTGAAAATCGCGCCGCTCAGCTGGGTGGAAATCGCGACTTTCCGCCTGGCACCGGGTGAGTTCAAACACTCCTAGTGTGGGACTAGCTGAAGGGGAAGTCGCCCGCAGATTGCTGACCAGGGACCAGGCTTGAGCCAGACGAGGAAGCTTGAGCCTGCCTTTGGGACTTGGACGCGTAACTGGCAGTGCGTGTGCGCCAGAGGCGGAGGAGCCCAGGCACCCCCATAGCTACACCTGCAGCGGAGGAAGCCGGGAGAAGGGCAGGTATTGTAGGCTACCGGCGGGTGTGTGGCAGAGCTGGGGCGCCCCCCCCTCCATTATGGGATTGCGTGCACCGTGGCCTTCCGCCCGACGGACTGGGATCAGCCCGCCGTCCCGGCCAGAACCTGAGCTTGCAGACCGGTGCCATAAGGGAAAGGCTACATCATCAAGACAACACCATCGAGAGCAGACTGGCTTCCACCAGACAGATGAGAGGATAAAAACCAGGGACAGTATTTAGCTTTTTTGTTTATCTGTTGCGGACAGTTCTGTTTATTCGTTTGATTGGTCATGCTTGGTTTTTCTTTTTGGTTTTTTTTCTCTTTTTCTTTTGTCTCTTCTTATTAAGTTTTTCTTCCCTTTTTAATTTTTAATTTCTTTTTTTATTTTTAATTATTATTTTTTTTAAATTTTAATTCTTGGAAACTTCTAATTTTCTTCCCTCTTTCCCACTGTTTCCTGCCTCTATGTTCTAAATCTAAAACTTTCTCCTATCTATCACTATCCTCTGGATAAATATTTCCTACCTTCCTGTCTCCACTATTCTCTTCCAGCTGCACTAAACAATACAACACACTAATCTTGGCTACATAACCCTATAAAATCCTTCCAAGATGAATCTATTCCTTCTCATTACCCATACACTCTCCACCTCCTCACCTCCCAACACATGTCTTAGCTAAAAACTGCTTTCAGTGAAATAGTCCAAGCCAGGACCTAGCCTAGGATCTATTTTTCCTGGCACTATTTTAATTAATTCAGAGCTTAACAGGCAAGTACCATCTTTGATTGCGTCATTTGTCAGAAAAATTTCCTATGCTTTGTCACTGTAGGACTGCTTAGATGTGGTTATTTCTATGTATGTATGTATATCTTGTGACTATGTTAGAAAACATCTGCATGCTTTTATGACTGTCACCCATCAGGGACACACCTCTTGCTCCTCAGATGCTAGTATTTGAGCTAATATCACGGAACACCATAGCAAACCAGACATAGAGCCTACACCCCCTGAACACTCATCAAACCAAGGATCCTCGGACTAGAAGCCCTGATTCCAAGACCCCACACTATCAAAGAACATACAGCACTAGGGATTGTTCACCTGTAAACAAGACCTAACATCACCCAAGAAACAAACCATTTAACCCTTCTAGAAGGACAGAAACCCAAAGGAAGGGAGAATTCAACCAAGAAGCCTGGTGGGGAAAAGAACTCCATACACACAGACACCCACAAAGAAACAAAAACTAACCTAATAATGAAACGACAGAGAAACACTGCACAAATGAAGGACCAAGCTAGAGAATCACAGCTTCAAATGACAAGAGGAGATAGACAAATTATCTGAAAGAGAATTCAGAAAAGCTATACTAATGAGGATGCAAAACACCGAAAACAGAATATTAGAGGAAATTAGTGCATTGAGAAAAGACATGCAGGAAATGAAAAATAAGCAAATGGAGACCACAAACTCAATTGCTGAGCTCAAAAATACGATAGAAGGCCTCAACAGTAGAGTATCGGGGGCAGAAGAATGGATAAGTGAGCTGGAAGATGGAATGGTTGAGGTAAATACTGAGGAACAGAACAAAGCCGAAAGAATTAAAAGAACTGAGGATAGCCTCAGAGACCTATGGGACAACATCAAATGCACCAACATTAGAATTATAGGAGTTCCAGAGGAAGAAGAGGGGAAGAAAGGCTACGAAAAAATTCTTGAAGAGGTTATAGCTGAAAAATTCCCCAGCATGGGAAAGGATATAGTCAACCAAGTCCAAGAAGCACAAAGAGTTCCATACAGGAGAAACCCCAGAAGAAATACACCAAGGCACATTCTAGTCAAACTGATGCAGACTAAATATAAAGACAGATTACTAAAAGCAGCTAGGAGCAAACAACAAATAACATATAAAGGAAACCCCATACGGCTAACTGTGGATCTCTCAACAGAAACCCTGCAGGCCAGAAGAGAATGGCAGGACACATTTAAACGGCTAAAAGAGAATAACCTCCAACCAAGAATTCTCTACCCAGCAAGAATCTCATTCAGAATTGATGGAGAAGTCAAAAGCTTCTCAGACAGACAAAAATTAAAAGAATTCTGTACCACAAAACCAGCCCTACAACAAGTGTTAAAGGGCCTGATATAGCCAATAAATACAAGAGTAGGAGAAGTCCTACAAATCAAAACCCAAATTTCTAAGACGATGACAATAGGAACATTCGTATCAATAATTACTTTGAATGTAAATGAATTAAATGCTCCAAACAAACAACACAGGCTGGCTGAATGGATCAAGAAACATGACCCATATATATGCTGTTTACAAGAGACCCACTTCAGACCTAGAGACACTCATAGACTGAAAGTGAGAGGCTGGAAAAAGATATTCCATACAAATGGAAATCAAAAGTAAGCTGGGGTAGCAATCCTAATATCAGACAAAATAGACTTTAAAGTAAAGAATATTCTAAGAGACAAGGCAGGTCACTACATCATGATTAAGGGATCCATCCAAGAGGAAGACATAACAGTCATGAATATCTACGCACCCAACACAGGGGCACCTCAATACATAAGACAGATACTTTCAGACTTACAAGAAGAAATCAATAATAGCACAATAATAGTAGGAGACTTTAACACTCCTCTCACACCAATGGACAGATCAACAAAACAGAAAATTAATAAAGAAACACAAGCCTTAAATGCCACACTAGAAAAAATGGACCTCATCGATATCTTTAGAATGTTCCATCCAAAAGCAGAAGAATACACTTTCTTCTCAAGTGCTCACGGAACATTCTCCAGGATAGACCACATCTTGGGCCACAAATCTACCCTCAGTCAATTCAAGAAAACTGAAATTATATCAGCCATCTTCTCGAACCACAATGCAATGAGATTAGAAATCAACCACAGGAAAAAAACCGCTAAAAATACAAACACATGGCGAAAAAATAAACAACAAAAAAAATAAACCTAAAAACCTCCCATAGCTAACTGTGGATCTCTCAACAGAACCCCTGCAGGTGAGATGAGAATGGCAGGACACATTTAAACGGTTAAGAGAGAATAACCTCCAACCAAGAATTCTCTACCCAGCAAGAATCTCATTCAGAATTGATGGAGAAGTCAAAAGCTTCTCAGACAGACAAAAATTAAAAGAATTCTGTACCACAAAACCAGCCCTACAACAAGTGTTAAAGGGCCTGATATAGCCAATAAATACAAGAGTAGGAGAAGTCCTACAAATCAAAACCCAAATTTCTAAGACGATGACAATAGGAACATTCGTATCAATAATTACTTTGAATGTAAATGAATTAAATGCTCCAAACAAACAACACAGGCTGGCTGAATGGATCAAGAAACATGACCCATATATATGCTGTTTACAAGAGACCCACTTCAGACCTAGAGACACTCATAGACTGAAAGTGAGAGGCTGGAAAAAGATATTCCATACAAATGGAAATCAAAAGTAAGCTGGGGTAGCAATCCTAATATCAGACAAAATAGACTTTAAAGTAAAGAATATTCTAAGAGACAAGGCAGGTCACTACATCATGATTAAGGGATCCATCCAAGAGGAAGACATAACAGTCATGAATATCTACGCACCCAACACAGGGGCACCTCAATACATAAGACAGATACTTTCAGACTTACAAGAAGAAATCAATAATAGCACAATAATAGTAGGAGACTTTAACACTCCTCTCACACCAATGGACAGATCAACAAAACAGAAAATTAATAAAGAAACACAAGCCTTAAATGCCACACTAGAAAAAATGGACCTCATCGATATCTTTAGAATGTTCCATCCAAAAGCAGAAGAATACACTTTCTTCTCAAGTGCTCACGGAACATTCTCCAGGATAGACCACATCTTGGGCCACAAATCTACCCTCAGTCAATTCAAGAAAACTGAAATTATATCAGCCATCTTCTCGAACCACAATGCAATGAGATTAGAAATCAACCACAGGAAAAAAACCGCTAAAAATACAAACACATGGCGAATAAACAACACATACCTTAAAAACCAACGGATTACTGAGGAAATCAAAGGAGAAATTAAACAATTCCTAGAAGAAAATGACAATGAACACACGACAGTGCAAAACCTATGGGATACTGCAAAAGCAGTTCTAAGAGGGAAATTTAGAGCAATACAATCCCACCTCAAGAAACTAGGAAAACCTCAAACAGACGACCTAACCTTATGCTTAAAACAACTGGAGAAAGAAGAACAAAAAACACCCCAAAGCCAAAAGAAGAAGAGAAATTATAAAGACTAGAGCAGAAATAAATGAGAAAGAAATGAAAGAAATATACTACGGATAGATAAAACAAAAAGCTGGTTCTTTGAAAAGGTAAACAAAATTGACAAGCCACTGGCCAGACTCATTAAGAAAAAGAGAGAGAAGAACCAGATCAACAAAATCAAAAACGAAAAAGGAGAGATTACAACAGATCATGCAGAAATCCAAAGGATTCTAAGAGACTATTATGAACAACTCTATGGCAACAAACTGGACAACCTGGAAGAAATGGACAGTTTCTTGGACAGGATTAATCTCCCAAGACTGAGCCAGGAAGAAACAGAAACTTTGAACAACCCAAAAGCTCAGAAATCGAATCTGTGATGAAAAATCTACCCAAAAATAAAAGCCCAGGGCCAGATGGCTTCACAGCCGAATTCTACCAAACATTTAAAGAAGAGTTAATGCCTGTCCTTCTAAAACTCTTTCGAAAAATTGCACAGGAAGGAAAACTTCCAAACACATTCTACGAGGCCACCATCACCTTGATAACCAAATCAGGCAAAGACAACACAAAAAAAGGAAAATTACAGACCAATTTCTCTGATGAACTTAGATGCCAAGATCCGCAACAAAATCCTAGCAAACAGAATTCAACAACACATCAAAAAACTCATACACCATAATCAAGTCGGGTTCATCCCAGGCATGCAAGGATTCTTCAATATGCGCAAATCCATCAATGTGATACACCATATCAACAAACTGAGAGACAAAAATCACATGATCATCTCAATAGATGCAGAAAAGGCCTTCGACAAAGTACAGCATCCATTTATGATAAACACTCTTCAGAAAATGGGCATAGAAGGAACCTACCTCAACATAATAAAAGCCATCTATGAGAAGCCCACAGCAAATATTATTCTCAACAGTGAAAAACTGAAAGCATCCCCTCTAAAATCAGGAACAAGACAGGGGTGTCCACTTTCACCACTACTATTCAACATAGTCCTGTAAGTGCTAGCAATGGCAATAAGAGAAGAGAAAGAAATCAAAGGAATCCAGATTGGAATGGAAGAAGTCAAGTTCTCTCTTTTTGCAGATGACATGATATTATACATAGAAAATCGCAAAGACTCTATTACAAAGCTACTAGAGCTAATCAACAAATTCAGTAAAGTCACAGGATACAAAATCAACACACAGAAATCACTGGCATTCCTATACACAAACAATGAAAAGTCAGAAAATGAAATCAAAGAGGCAATCCCCTTCACCATTGCACAAAAAGAATCAACTATCTAGGAATAAACCTACCCAAAGAAACAAAAGAATTGTACACAGAAAATTACAAGACACTCATGAGAGACATTAAAGAAGACTTAAACAGATGGAGAGATATTCCATGTTCCTGGGTCGGAAGAATCAATATTGTGAAAATGACCATACTACCAAATATCATCTACAGACTCAATGCAATACCTATTCAACTAACATTGACATTTTTCACAGAACTCGACCAAAGAATAACAGTTCATATGGAAACACAAAAGACCTCGAATAGCCAAAGCAATCCTGAGGAAGAAGAATGGAGCTGGACGGATCAGCCTCCCCAACTTCAAACTCTACTACAAAGCAACAGTCATCAAGACAGTATGGTACTGGCACAAAAACAGAACTATAGACCAATGGAAAAAAAAAGGGGCCTGTCCTTCTAAAACTCTTTCGAAAATTGCACAGGAAGGAAAACTTCCAAACACATTCTACGAGGCCACCATCACCTTGATAACCAAATCAGGCAAAGACAACACAAAAAAAGGAAAATTACAGACCAATTTCTCTGATGAACTTAGATGCCAAGATCCGCAACAAAATCCTAGCAAACAGAATTCAACAACACATCAAAAAACTCATACACCATAATCAAGTCGGGTTCATCCCAGGCATGCAAGGATTCTTCAATATGCGCAAATCCATCAATGTGATACACCATATCAACAAACTGAGAGACAAAAATCACATGATCATCTCAATAGATGCAGAAAAGGCCTTCGACAAAGTACAGCATCCATTTATGATAAACACTCTTCAGAAAATGGGCATAGAAGGAACCTACCTCAACATAATAAAAGCCATCTATGAGAAGCCCACAGCAAATATTATTCTCAACAGTGAAAAACTGAAAGCATCCCCTCTAAAATCAGGAACAAGACAGGGGTGTCCACTTTCACCACTACTATTCAACATAGTCCTGTAAGTGCTAGCAATGGCAATAAGAGAAGAGAAAGAAATCAAAGGAATCCAGATTGGAATGGAAGAAGTCAAGTTCTCTCTTTTTGCAGATGACATGATATTATACATAGAAAATCGCAAAGACTCTATTACAAAGCTACTAGAGCTAATCAACAAATTCAGTAAAGTCACAGGATACAAAATCAACACACAGAAATCACTGGCATTCCTATACACAAACAATGAAAAGTCAGAAAATGAAATCAAAGAGGCAATCCCCTTCACCATTGCACAAAAAGAATCAACTATCTAGGAATAAACCTACCCAAAGAAACAAAAGAATTGTACACAGAAAATTACAAGACACTCATGAGAGACATTAAAGAAGACTTAAACAGATGGAGAGATATTCCATGTTCCTGGGTCGGAAGAATCAATATTGTGAAAATGACCATACTACCAAATATCATCTACAGACTCAATGCAATACCTATTCAACTAACATTGACATTTTTCACAGAACTCGACCAAAGAATAACAGTTCATATGGAAACACAAAAGACCTCGAATAGCCAAAGCAATCCTGAGGAAGAAGAATGGAGCTGGACGGATCAGCCTCCCCAACTTCAAACTCTACTACAAAGCAACAGTCATCAAGACAGTATGGTACTGGCACAAAAACAGAACTATAGACCAATGGAACAAGATCGAGAACCCAGAGATAAACCCACGCACCTATGGGTACCTTATTTTTGACAAAGGAGGAGAAACTATAAAATGGGACAAAGACAGCCTCTTCAACAAGTGGCGCTGGGAAAATTGGACAGCTACATGCAAAAAAATGAAGTTGGAACATTCCCTGACACCATATACTAAGATCAACTCAAAATGGATTAAAGACCTAAATGGAAGACCAAAAACCATCAAACTCTTAGAGGAGAATATAGGCGAAACCCTCAAGGACATAAATCAAAGCAAGATCTTCTCTGACCCACCTACTAAAATAGCGGAACTAAAAAGACAAATGAACATGTGGGACCTCATGAAACTTAAAAGCTTTTGTACAGCAAAAGAAATTACAAAAAAGTTGAACAGACAGCCCACAGAGTGGGAGAAAATCATAGCAAATGGAACAACAGACAAAGAATTAATCTCCAAAATCTACAAGCAACTCAGACAACTCAGCACTGGAAAAACGAACAACCCAATCAAAAAATGGGAAAAGGACCTAAACAGACACCTCTCCAAAGATGACATACAGATGGCCCAAAAGCACATGAAATGATGCTCAACTTCACTAATAATTAGAGAAATGCAAATCAAAACTACAATGAGATATCACCTCACACCCGTCAGAATGGCCATCATCCACAAATCGACAGACAATAAATGCTGGAGAGGCTGTGGAGAAAAGGGAACACTCCTGCATTGCTGGTGGGAATGTAAACTGATACAGCCTCTATGGAAGACAGTCTGGAGATTTCTTAAAAAACTAAAAATAGAAGCACCATATGACCCAGCAATCCCACTCTTAGGCTTATACCCTGACGAAATCAAAACTGAAAGAAGCACCTGTACCCCAATGTTCATTGCAGCTCTCTATACAATAGCTAGAACATGGAAGGAACCTAGATGCCCATCGACGAACGAATGGATCCAAAAGCTCTGGTACATATATACAATGGAATACTATACAGCTGCAAAGAGAAATGCAGAAGAATCAACCCTAATGAGGTGGCTGGATCTAGAACGTATCATCAAAAGTGAAGTCAGTCAGAAAGAGGACAAATACAGTATATTAACACATATATATGGAATCTAGTAGGATGGTGATGATGGCACACGCAGTGAAGCGACAGAAAGACAGACATGGACAGTGGACATATGGACATTGTGGGGAAGGAACAGTGGGTGAGAGGCGTAAAGGAAGTAGCATGAAAGCCTGTACTATCATAAGTGAAGAAAATAGCTCTAGTCATTGCTCTGTGAGAAAAGGGGATCCTTCAGGGGTGCTGTGTGATGGTCGGGAGGGGAGGGAAGGGGGGGATATACATGTGACTAATCTGAGAACATGCATGTCTGTGAACAACAAAACTCTGTAAAAGTTAAAAGTAAAATAAAGGTTTAAAAAAAAAAAAGAAATTACAAAAAAGTTGAACAGACAGCCCACAGAGTGGGAGAAAATCATAGCAAATGAAACAACAGACAAAATCTCCAAAATCTACAAGCAACTCAGTCAACTCAGCACCGGAAAAACGAACAACCCAATCAAAAAATGGGAAAAAGATCTAAAGAGACGCCTCTCCAAAGAGGACATACAGATGGCCCAAACGCACATGAAACGATGCTCAACCTCGCTTATTATTAGAGAATGCAAATTAAAACTACAATGAGATACCACCTCACACCCGTCAGAATGGCCATCATCAACAAATCGACAGACAACAAATGCTGGAGAGGGTGCAGAGAAAAGGGAACCCTCTTTCATTGCTGGTGGGAATGTCAATTGATACAGCCTCTATGGAAGCCAGTATGGAGATTCCTTAAAAAACTAAAAATAGAAGCACTCTATGACCCAGCAATCCCACTATTAGGCTTATATCCTGATGAAATCAAAATTGAAAGAAGCACCTGTATCCCAATGTTCATTGCAGCTCTCTATACAATAGTCAGAACTTGGAAGCAACCTAGATGCCCATCAACAAATGAATGGATCCAGAAGCCCTGGTACATATATACAATGGAATACTACTCAGCTGTTAAAAGAAATGCAGAAGACTCAGTCCTAATGAGGTGGCTGGCTCTAGAACCTATCATAAAAAGTGAAGTAAGTCAAAAAGAGAAAGACAAATACAGTATACTAACACACATATATGGAATCTAGTAGGATAGTCTTGATAACACGCGCAGTGAACACATGGAAAAACAGACAGAGCATAGACATAGGGACATTGTGGGGAAGAAATAGGGAGGGGGAGGCATGGAGGGAGTAACATGAAGGCCTGTACTATCATAAGTGAAGAAAATAGCTCTAGTCATTGCTCTGTGAGAAAAGGGGATCCTTCAGGGGTGCTGTGTGATGGTCGGGAGGGGAGGGAAGGGGGGGATATACATGTGACTAATCTGAGAACATGCATGTCTGTGAACAACAAAACTCTGTAAAAGTTAAAAGTAAAATAAAGGTTTAAAAAAAAAAAAAGAAATTACAAAAAAGTTGAACAGACAGCCCACAGAGTGGGAGAAAATCATAGCAAATGAAACAACAGACAAAATCTCCAAAATCTACAAGCAACTCAGTCAACTCAGCACCGGAAAAACGAACAACCCAATCAAAAAATGGGAAAAAGATCTAAAGAGACGCCTCTCCAAAGAGGACATACAGATGGCCCAAACGCACATGAAACGATGCTCAACCTCGCTTATTATTAGAGAATGCAAATTAAAACTACAATGAGATACCACCTCACACCCGTCAGAATGGCCATCATCAACAAATCGACAGACAACAAATGCTGGAGAGGGTGCAGAGAAAAGGGAACCCTCTTTCATTGCTGGTGGGAATGTCAATTGATACAGCCTCTATGGAAGCCAGTATGGAGATTCCTTAAAAAACTAAAAATAGAAGCACTCTATGACCCAGCAATCCCACTATTAGGCTTATATCCTGATGAAATCAAAATTGAAAGAAGCACCTGTATCCCAATGTTCATTGCAGCTCTCTATACAATAGTCAGAACTTGGAAGCAACCTAGATGCCCATCAACAAATGAATGGATCCAGAAGCCCTGGTACATATATACAATGGAATACTACTCAGCTGTTAAAAGAAATGCAGAAGACTCAGTCCTAATGAGGTGGCTGGCTCTAGAACCTATCATAAAAAGTGAAGTAAGTCAAAAAGAGAAAGACAAATACAGTATACTAACACACATATATGGAATCTAGTAGGATAGTCTTGATAACACGCGCAGTGAACACATGGAAAAACAGACAGAGCATAGACATAGGGACATTGTGGGGAAGAAATAGGGAGGGGGAGGCATGGAGGGAGTAACATGGAAACTTATACTGTCATGTGTGGAAAAGTTAGCTAGTGTCATTGTGCTAAGGGAATAGGAGTGCTTACAACGGCTTGGGGCGAAGATCTGGAGGGGTGGGATGAGGGGAACTGGGGGTGTGGGGACCAGGGATATGCATATGACTGATCTGGGAACATACATGTCTGTGAACAACAAAACTCTGTAAAACCTTTAAAATAAAGAATCAAAAAAATTGAAAATAAATAAATAAATAAATATGGTTAGTATTTTAATCTAATGCATTAATGAAAAATCACATATAACTATATCTCAAATTTATAATTTACTATTTTGATGATTGTATTTCAATATTTGGTTTCCTTTATAATCCTGTGTATTTTACATTTTAAAACATTTCCAAGAAGTGTCCATAAGCTTTACCAGATAGCAAAATGAATCTGGGCACAAAATAGTTATGAGTCCTCGCTCTAGTAAAATAGGCCTTAAAGAAATAATCACACCAGGGCTTCCCTGGTGGTCCAGTAGGTAAAGAGTCCACCTTGCAGTACAAGGGGCACCAGTTCAATCCCTGGCCTGGGAAGATCCCATGTGCTGCTGAGTGCTTGGACCAGTTTGTCCAATTACGAGCCAGCACTCTGGAGTGCATGTACCCAGAGCTGGTGCTCTGCAACGAGAAAGGCCACTGCAATGGGAGGCCCACACAAGCTAAAGAATAAAGATGGATGAGAATAAATAAATTAAAAAACAGTAAAAAAAAAAAAAAAAAAAAAAAAAGCAAGTAAGAAAGAATCATAGCAAAATGTAATTGAAAACAGGGCTAAGAGCTCTTTAAAACATGTAGGTGTAAGAGATGCCTTACAACATAAGACATGACATAGTCTCCTTAGTTTCTAATCTCGCGAAGTCATTCCAACTATGCCAGGTCTCAAAAATGAGGTGGCTGGCTCTAGAACCTATCATAAAAAGTGAAGTAAGTCAAAAAGAGAAAGACAAATACAGTATACTAACACACATATATGGAATCTAGTAGGATAGTCTTGATAACACGCGCAGTGAACACATGGAAAAACAGACAGAGCATAGACATAGGGACATTGTGGGGAAGAAATAGGGAGGGGGAGGCATGGAGGGAGTAACATGGAAACTTATACTGTCATGTGTGGAAAAGTTAGCTAGTGTCATTGTGCTAAGGGAATAGGAGTGCTTACAACGGCTTGGGGCGAAGATCTGGAGGGGTGGGATGAGGGGAACTGGGGGTGTGGGGACCAGGGATATGCATATGACTGATCTGGGAACATACATGTCTGTGAACAACAAAACTCTGTAAAACCTTTAAAATAAAGAATCAAAAAAATTGAAAATAAATAAATAAATAAATATGGTTAGTATTTTAATCTAATGCATTAATGAAAAATCACATATAACTATATCTCAAATTTATAATTTACTATTTTGATGATTGTATTTCAATATTTGGTTTCCTTTATAATCCTGTGTATTTTACATTTTAAAACATTTCCAAGAAGTGTCCATAAGCTTTACCAGATAGCAAAATGAATCTGGGCACAAAATAGTTATGAGTCCTCGCTCTAGTAAAATAGGCCTTAAAGAAATAATCACACCAGGGCTTCCCTGGTGGTCCAGTAGGTAAAGAGTCCACCTTGCAGTACAAGGGGCACCAGTTCAATCCCTGGCCTGGGAAGATCCCATGTGCTGCTGAGTGCTTGGACCAGTTTGTCCAATTACGAGCCAGCACTCTGGAGTGCATGTACCCAGAGCTGGTGCTCTGCAACGAGAAAGGCCACTGCAATGGGAGGCCCACACAAGCTAAAGAATAAAGATGGATGAGAATAAATAAATTAAAAAACAGTAAAAAAAAAAAAAAAAAAAAAAAAAAGCAAGTAAGAAAGAATCATAGCAAAATGTAATTGAAAACAGGGCTAAGAGCTCTTTAAAACATGTAGGTGTAAGAGATGCCTTACAACATAAGACATGACATAGTCTCCTTAGTTTCTAATCTCGTGCGACTTACCTGGACTCTACTTCCACATGGCCTATGCCAGGTCTCATGTGGGTCCTTGAGATACAGCATTTACACCTGCCAGTCTAGCAGAAGTCTGAACTAACCACATACAGGGAAATATGGAACCAAGATGACTTCTGTTAGAGAGCAGAGCCCTGCAGAAAATGCACCAGGGAAAATAAGGAGCAAATGCTAAGAGGTGCTGTGGGACATCCAGAGGGACAGGGCAGGTCTCTCAGAGAAAGGAGTATTCATGCTAAGACTGGAGGAGGATATCTTGGGGAGGAATTTTACAGACAGGACAAAGGACCCAAGACAGAAACAAGTAAGTTCTCAGTTCCCTTGAATTAATGGGAGTTATTTGGGAGAAAGAAACAAAACACAGGAGTCAGAAGAGGAAATTGGGGCCAAGGGTGGGTGGTGAGGGTGCGCAATGGACACAGGTGGTCAGAAGCAGCAGTGGGGCTGACATCAGGGTTCTCCTATGTGCCATGTCCAGACCCTCTGTAAGTGGGTTACAAAAACCAGGGCCCGTCTCTTTACCTCTGAAAACCCCTGAGCCCACCTCATCACAGTCTGCATTTAAGGCAAAAAGTTGCTTTATTCAGAAGTCCCACCTCCTTCCTGGAAACTGTGTTTTACCTGATATCACAGAGCCCACACTCCTGATTTGGAGAGGCCTGCAGCAGTGGAAAAAAACTTCTCTACTTTAGTGACTGGGAAAGAGCAACTACTCGCCTCTACGATGCATCTCAATTTTACCTTCCAAGACCTCCTATGTACAAGAGTTTTATACCCCCACATCTTCACATCTTTTCTCAGATGTATCCAGGGAAAGCTACTCGTTTGCCCCTATGACTTGACCTCTAGGAGAGTCACTCTTTCCTAATGAAAAATGACATCAAAGCTCCTATCTGTCAGCAGCCTCTATGACATCACTTGTAGATTATTAAAATCTACAAAACTCCTACCTATATAAAGGACTTGGTTTTTAAAAATAAGTAATTTCAAGGGATATCACAAGGCCATTGAATATTCAGCCCAATACCTTATAATAAACGTGGGCTGAATTACTACTGTATAAATGCCGTCAAGGCCACATGGAACCATTTTTACTGAAAAGTGGACCAATTGCTCCTGTCAGACTACCATTCCAGGTATTTCTAAACCTTCAATTGTTTTATGCATTTTCATAGAATCCCTCACCTACACATACATACTTAAAATATCACAAGAAAATCAGTGAAGGTTTGACATCTCATAAAATGTCATGGACCTCTTTCCTATACAGTCTGTTTCTACACTTAAGTCTTCAATTACATGTGAGACTGGGATCTATGATCAGACGATGGACCTAACCCACTGCAAAATTGTGTATAATTATACTCCATTAAAAAATAAAATAAATAAAATGATGAGGCAGGACTAGAGGCATGTGACTTCATTTAGGGACCAGGAGGGAAAGTAAATAACCGTAAACCATAGCAATAAAGGACTGTAGCAAAGAGATGAGTACATTTCCACCAAACATCATGAAAATCATGTTTGTGAGGCTTATTTATCATGACAACTGCAAGACAAGTTGATTTCCGGGGCTTACGATCGTCTCTAACTAGGAAAAGTAATCACAGAAAATGAGCTTTGGACCAGGAATATGCTTTCCCCAGAGTGGAGCTGGTATCTTGATTAATAACACTGATTAAAATCCAGCCCTACACAATGCAGGGCTGTCAGAAGCTCAGGGGTATACAGGTCAGAACTCTTAAAAAGCAACGTACTTTAAAAAAAAAAGAAAGAAAGAAAGGAAGGAAGATTAAAATCACGATGGAAAAGAATATGTATGTGTATACATATATAACTTAATTGCTTTGCTCTACATCAGAAACTAACACAGCACAGTAAATCAACTATACTTTAAAAATTTTAAATTGCACCTGGTTCTCTGGGTGAACCCAAGGAGGTTTTACTCTGTGCTGTGTCATCTCTGTTTCCCAAAGTGTAAAATTACTGGGTTAGAAGAAATTATTTCTGAAACCTCTCACAGCTCTAAAACTTAGCCTCTCAAATTAGAATAGGCACATGTATCACTAGACAAGTGATTCCTAATAGGAACATGATCTCAGCAAATATCTTCAGACTTCCAGTAGGGTCCACTAAGGGATGCATGAGCTCTGCGACAATCATGTGGGATATTTAGGTAGCTGGAGGCTTTTTCCTTTTTTAAATTGGAAATTCAGTGATGAATAGAAACCTTCTGGCATAATATTTTCAATCTTTTCCATGACACTTGACTTTAGCCTCTCTGGGATAATTTGTACCATTTCTGATGGGACCTCTCATATGAATAGTCTCCTCACTACCCCCCGCTCCAAGAGAAAAGGAAGAGAAAGAAAGGAGCATCACTTCCCACGTATATTCCAGGCAGCCTCAGACTATGAGAATGCCACTGTTTCTACACTTAAGTCTTCAATTACATGTGAGACTGGGATCTATGATCAGACGATGGACCTAACCCACTGCAAAATTGTGTATAATTATACTCCATTAAAAAATAAAATAAATAAAATGATGAGGCAGGACTAGAGGCATGTGACTTCATTTAGGGACCAGGAGGGAAAGTAAATAACCGTAAACCATAGCAATAAAGGACTGTAGCAAAGAGATGAGTACATTTCCACCAAACATCATGAAAATCATGTTTGTGAGGCTTATTTATCATGACAACTGCAAGACAAGTTGATTTCCGGGGCTTACGATCGTCTCTAACTAGGAAAAGTAATCACAGAAAATGAGCTTTGGACCAGGAATATGCTTTCCCCAGAGTGGAGCTGGTATCTTGATTAATAACACTGATTAAAATCCAGCCCTACACAATGCAGGGCTGTCAGAAGCTCAGGGGTATACAGGTCAGAACTCTTAAAAAGCAACGTACTTTAAAAAAAAAAGAAAGAAAGGAAGGAAGATTAAAATCACGATGGAAAAGAATATGTATGTGTATACATATATAACTTAATTGCTTTGCTCTACATCAGAAACTAACACAGCACAGTAAATCAACTATACTTTAAAAATTTTAAATTGCACCTGGTTCTCTGGGTGAACCCAAGGAGGTTTTACTCTGTGCTGTGTCATCTCTGTTTCCCAAAGTGTAAAATTACTGGGTTAGAAGAAATTATTTCTGAAACCTCTCACAGCTCTAAAACTTAGCCTCTCAAATTAGAATAGGCACATGTATCACTAGACAAGTGATTCCTAATAGGAACATGATCTCAGCAAATATCTTCAGACTTCCAGTAGGGTCCACTAAGGGATGCATGAGCTCATGACAATCATGTGGGATATTTAGGTAGCTGGAGGCTTTTTCCTTTTTTAAATTGGAAATTCAGTGATGAATAGAAACCTTCTGGCATAATATTTTCAATCTTTTCCATGACACTTGACTTTAGCCTCTCTGGGATAATTTGTACCATTTCTGATGGGACCTCTCATATGAATAGTCTCCTCACTACCCCCCGCTCCAAGAGAAAAGGAAGAGAAAGAAAGGAGCATCACTTCCCACGTATATTCCAGGCAGCCTCAGACTATGAGAATGCCACTGTTCTCAGCCATATTTTTTCAAGGGATTTCCAAATTAAAGGAGTTTAAGGACTGTTCCATATGTTTTTCCCTCATGAAGATTTACAATGAATACCAGCACATTAAAGAATCTGAGAAATCCTGCCAGAAAAACTCCTGCCTCGCTTTAACTCAGTTTCCAAAACTCATGTGCCTACAGTCCTCTTTTCACAGCACCTGCTATCTCAAGGAAGCAGTGTTATGTGGACACACTTGCGGAAGGCTGGAGTGCATATCAGGGGCCCACTGAGAAAGAGCTCCATCAGGAGACATTCTCATTGGGATACAAACCTGCCGTGAGCTCAATGGTGGCTCCAAAGGATGTGCCCACCTGAACCTCAAAATGTGACCTCTGGAATAAGGGCTTTGGGAGGTAAATTACATTTAGGATCCTGAAATTAAATCATCCTGCCTTAGTGTGAACACTAAATCCAATGATGAACCTCCTTGTAAGAGACAGAAAGGACACACAAAGATAGAAGCTGAACATATCAAAGAGATTACTAGGAATTGCCTGAAATCTCACAGCTACTAAGTATCGCATATGGCATCTGGATCTAGCTTTACCTGATGTGAGAGCTGAGTCCTCAACCTAGCACAGTATCAGAGCAGGTTGTTTACTAAACACCCTCATACCAGAAACTTAAGATGGTAAATGCTTATTTCTTGTTCATGTGGCAGTCCAATGTGGGTATTTGGTGGGCAGCGTTCCTAGGGTGATTCTGGAACCCAGGCTCCTTCCTTCTGTGTCTCTGTCATCTGCTAGGCCTCAGGGTCCCTTGCTTCCAGAGGCAGATAGGAAAACAGGAGATGAGAATGCATGCTTGTTTCTTAACTGCCTCTTCCCAGAAGGGATGCATCTCCGGAAATTCAGTGATGAATAGAAACCTTCTGGCATAATATTTTCAATCTTTTCCATGACACTTGACTTTAGCCTCTCTGGGATAATTTGTACCATTTCTGATGGGACCTCTCATATGAATAGTCTCCTCACTACCCCCCGCTCCAAGAGAAAAGGAAGAGAAAGAAAGGAGCATCACTTCCCACGTATATTCCAGGCAGCCTCAGACTATGAGAATGCCACTGTTCTCAGCCATATTTTTTCAAGGGATTTCCAAATTAAAGGAGTTTAAGGACTGTTCCATATGTTTTTCCCTCATGAAGATTTACAATGAATACCAGCACATTAAAGAATCTGAGAAATCCTGCCAGAAAAACTCCTGCCTCGCTTTAACTCAGTTTCCAAAACTCATGTGCCTACAGTCCTCTTTTTCACAGCACCTGCTATCTCAAGGAAGCAGTGTTATGTGGACACACTTGCGGAAGGCTGGAGTGCATATCAGGGGCCCACTGAGAAAGAGCTCCATCAGGAGACATTCTCATTGGGATACAAACCTGCCGTGAGCTCAATGGTGGCTCCAAAGGATGTGCCCACCTGAACCTCAAAATGTGACCTCTGGAATAAGGGCTTTGGGAGGTAAATTACATTTAGGATCCTGAAATTAAATCATCCTGCCTTAGTGTGAACACTAAATCCAATGATGAACCTCCTTGTAAGAGACAGAAAGGACACACAAAGATAGAAGCTGAACATATCAAAGAGATTACTAGGAATTGCCTGAAATCTCACAGCTACTAAGTATCGCATATGGCATCTGGATCTAGCTTTACCTGATGTGAGAGCTGAGTCCTCAACCTAGCACAGTATCAGAGCAGGTTGTTTACTAAACACCCTCATACCAGAAACTTAAGATGGTAAATGCTTATTTCTTGTTCATGTGGCAGTCCAATGTGGGTATTTGGTGGGCAGCGTTCCTAGGGTGATTCTGGAACCCAGGCTCCTTCCTTCTGTGTCTCTGTCATCTGCTAGGCCTCAGGGTCCCTTGCTTCCAGAGGCAGATAGGAAAACAGGAGATGAGAATGCATGCTTGTTTCTTAACTGCCTCTTCCCAGAAGGGATGCATCTCCTCTCTTCACATTTCTTTGGAAAAAGCTGGTCATATGGGCCCACCTCCAGGCTATAGGCTTAGAATTCTAGCTACAGGCTGGACAATCTCTTCCCAGGAACAGCTCCCTACTTTGGATAGTAAGCATAAATGTGGTATGATACATGAATGAACGAGTGAATGAAGAGATCTTGCTTCTCACACTTCTGCTGACAAAAATAAAAGATGCTATCTATTTAAATATGCTTTTCCTAGGCAAGAGGAAAACTAACTAAATGACCTAAATAGAGGAGTCTCCGGGCTCGCTAAGGTCTCCAGAGTTATCAAAACATTCCATATTTTCTGAGTACACTGTGCAGAGACATCTAATTGTCCATATGTGCATATACAGACTAGACCTCTCAGTATTTCTCACTGGATACTTGGATGCCCATTCTGACAACGTCATTTCAACCATCTTCAACATTAGTTTTCACCCTTGTGTTCTGAACTATGAGATGTAGACACACTTTGGTAAAATATTACCTGCCAGTGCAAGAGATGCGCTGTTTTATCCCTGGGTAGGGAAATGGGAACCCACTCCAGCATTCTTGCCTGGAAAATCCCATGGATAGAGGAGCCTGGTGGACTATAGTCTATGGGTTGCAAAGAGTTGGACATGACTGAGCACACATACCAAGTTCAAATATCCTTAAAAGAAGGAGGATTCTTTGTTTCCCTCTTTCTCCTTCCTCTAGGCTGGACATAGAGAAGCCAACAGCTCCCTAGGTTTGGGGAACAAGCTGGAGGGAGCCTAGTTCCCTGCTGATCATGGAGGTGCCAAACTAGTGTCAGAACCAGTCCCAGATTGCCCAACTCTAGGTTTGGTTTACATGGGAGAGATATCAATTTCTACCATGTTTAACTCACTGGTGTCTTCAGTTTTCGGTCACCTGCAGACAGCCCTAATCATGACTAATACACATAGGACTCTGTTTCTCTTTATCAAAAAATGCAAAACACACCACTAGTGACCAAACAAGCCTCCACCACAACTATTGCTGTAAATCAAAAAATTACCTGGAGCCCCTGTTCTCATCACTGGCATTTCTGGCTTCCCACCCTCAGTCACCTCAGCTGGTATCAGCTGATAGCAGGATTTGCTGGGTAAGCTTTCCAATAACTTGATAAACAGGAGGAAATGAAGGGTTTTCTCACAGGCCTGGACCACATGTTGCCTCATTGTCAAGCCTGTCTTACTGTTGAGTGACTGGTGGGTTGGATTAAAAGCATAATGGTGGGCTTCCCTGGTGGTCCAGTGGGTAAAGAGTCTGCCTTGCAGCGCAAGGGGCACTGGTTCAATCCCTGGCCCAGGAAGATCCCACAGGCCTTGGCGTGGCTGGACCTGTGTGTCCAATTATGAGCCAGCGCTCTGGAGTGCATGTGCCCAGAGCTGGTGCTCTGCAACAAGAGAGGTCACTGCAATGGGAGGCACACAAGCTAAAGAATTAAGATGGATGAAAATAAATAAATGAAGGACCAATAAAAGAGGCCAAAAAAAAAAAAAACGTGTAATGGTAGAAGTCTTTGCAGACAGCTGTCATCTGTCTGGAAGTAACAGCTTCCTATTACTCTTGAAAGTGACCCAGTTCCTATTGACATTTTTACAGTGAGGTTTGTCTTACCTAATATCTTCCTAGTTGGGACTACTAACCAAGATAACCTGAGACAGGCCAACACAGGCATGGCAATGATATTTCTGTGAAAAGTTCTGCTTATCTGTAGGGAACTCAAACTCTCGGTTTTGACTTGTATAGTTTCAGGATACACCCTCTAGGATACTAGATCTACTTCCTGACTCCAAGGAAGACCCCACTGAGATTGTTGCTGACTTCCCCTCCCTAGATTAGTGGTTTGCAATATTTATTTGACCATGAATGCTTAGCGGAAGTGATGCATCTTATGGTCCATCTCTCTAGACATGAAGTGTGTGCTGTGTATATATATATACATATACATACATACATATATATATATATATGTTCATGCAACACAAAACTTTGCCCACAATTTCCTGAGGTGCCAGGCCCCCTGAAGCCTATTCATGGGTCCAGAGTCCCAGGTCAAAAATCCCTTTGTAAAAAATTGTATTAGAATATAGTTGATTTATAGTGTTGTGTTAGTTTCTGCGGCAGAGCAAAATGAATCAGTTATGCCTATAGACATATCCACTCTTTTTTAGATTCTATTCCCATATAGGTCATTACAGCTACTTTAAGTAGAGTTTCCTGAGCTATACAGCAGGTCCTTATTAGTTACCTATTTCATGGTAGTGTGTATATGCCATGCCTTTGAACCTCAGAGAAGATTTTAAAATCTCCATAGTCATCTAATTTTTTTCCTCCACTTTTGCTCTTGAATGAAAGTACCCCAAGTTAGTTCTAGAAGCTTCAATTGTTCATGGGCTTTACTGTCATTTATGACCAACAATGAGAGGAATGCTACACATCCCTCCCCACTTCCTGCTCTGAAGTGCTTTATCTGAAAGTCAGGTCCCATCTACCTCTCCTTTCCTGCCTTATCTCACACAAACAACCCATACTTAGCCATCTGTAATGTTTGTTTGCTGTTTCCCACACATGCCAAGGTGCTGACTTCTGTCCTCTGCCTTTGCTCAGACAATTTCCCACCCCAAGACACCTCTTTGTCCATCACCATCTGTCAAAATACCACTTGTTCTTCAATAACGAGTTGTGCTCTTAGCCTGAGTTTCAACATCTATTAAAGTATTAACATCTTCTATCATGGATTACTTGGGCTCCCATACAGCAGAAAAACTCATCATGCCCGACTCTTTGTGGCAATGATATTTCTGTGAAAAGTTCTGCTTATCTGTAGGGAACTCAAACTCTCGGTTTTGACTTGTATAGTTTCAGGATACACCCTCTAGGATACTAGATCTACTTCCTGACTCCAAGGAAGACCCCACTGAGATTGTTGCTGACTTCCCCTCCCTAGATTAGTGGTTTGCAATATTTATTTGACCATGAATGCTTAGCGGAAGTGATGCATCTTATGGTCCATCTCTCTAGACATGAAGTGTGTGCTGTGTATATATATATACATATACATACATACATATATATATATATATGTTCATGCAACACAAAACTTTGCCCACAATTTCCTGAGGTGCCAGGCCCCCTGAAGCCTATTCATGGGTCCAGAGTCCCAGGTCAAAAATCCCTTTGTAAAAAATTGTATTAGAATATAGTTGATTTATAGTGTTGTGTTAGTTTCTGCGGCAGAGCAAAATGAATCAGTTATGCCTATAGACATATCCACTCTTTTTTAGATTCTATTCCCATATAGGTCATTACAGCTACTTTAAGTAGAGTTTCCTGAGCTATACAGCAGGTCCTTATTAGTTACCTATTTCATGGTAGTGTGTATATGCCATGCCTTTGAACCTCAGAGAAGATTTTAAAATCTCCATAGTCATCTAATTTTTTTCCTCCACTTTTGCTCTTGAATGAAAGTACCCCAAGTTAGTTCTAGAAGCTTCAATTGTTCATGGGCTTTACTGTCATTTATGACCAACAATGAGAGGAATGCTACACATCCCTCCCCACTTCCTGCTCTGAAGTGCTTTATCTGAAAGTCAGGTCCCATCTACCTCTCCTTTCCTGCCTTATCTCACACAAACAACCCATACTTAGCCATCTGTAATGTTTGTTTGCTGTTTCCCACACATGCCAAGGTGCTGACTTCTGTCCTCTGCCTTTGCTCAGACAATTTCCCACCCCAAGACACCTCTTTGTCCATCACCATCTGTCAAAATACCACTTGTTCTTCAATAACGAGTTGTGCTCTTAGCCTGAGTTTCAACATCTATTAAAGTATTAACATCTTCTATCATGGATTACTTGGGCTCCCATACAGCAGAATATTAGTCACTCAGTCATGCCCGACTCTTTGTGACCCCATGGACTATAGCCCAGCAGGCTCCTCTGTCCATGGAATTCTCCAGGTAAGAATACTGGAATGGGTTGTCACTCCCTTTTCTGGGGGATCTTCCCAACCCAAGGATTGGACCTTGATCGCCTGCACTGCAGGCAGATTCTTTACCATATGAACTACCTTGAACTCTTGATGTTTGAAGTCAGAATGACTGAATTTCAATCCTGGCTCCATATCTTTCTTGCTATGTCATCTTGTATACATTTCTTAACCTATCCGTGCTTCAGTTCCCTCATTGACAAAATAAAGATAATAACCAGCCTCATTGATAGTGTTAAATGAGTTAATCCATGTAAAATTCTTACTGCAATACCTGGCATGTTGAAAGCATTTGATAAGGGGTAGCTATTTTTATTTTAGTTAATTGTATGCCTTTGTCCCCACCCCCTATCATTAAGCTATAAAGTAGCTGAGGGTAAAGCCTGGGTCTTAGTCATCACTTTATACCTCATAGAACCTGGAAGGAAAAACAAACCTTCGCACATAGTAAATAAGTAGTATATGATATTTGATTTTAAGTGAATAAAAATGAACAGAGAAGAGGCCATGGAACTGTAAGATAGATGCTATATTGAGACTAGAAATCATTCTTGGCCTTGAAAAAGCATCCTGATTACATCTCTCTGTCTTCATTCCAGGATTTATATCTCACCATGAAGGTTATGCCAAGAATTTCCACCTTCTCCAATTTAGAAAATTGTTTTCAATTTTGATTCAATTATACAGACATTGATTCAGCATTTTATGATGGTATGCACTGTGTAAGGGATCAGAGATATCCTTCTTGGTCTCCTGCAAACTAGCTGCCCTCTAGCACTGGATTTCAAGCTCAGGACCCAGGTCACATTTTCATATTCCATAAACTCGAAGCCCAATGCTAGGTGGCAACCAGTCTGCAGGATTTTCTGTGATAAGAGATGTATACTTGGGCTTCCCACGGTCCAGTGGGTAAGGACACCGCCTTGCAGTGCAAGGGGCGCCGGTTCAAGCCCTGGCTTGGGAAGATCCCATGTGCCGCGGAGCGGCTGGACTGATGTGTCCAATTACCAAGCTGGAGCTCTGGAGCGCATGCGCCTAGAGCCGGCGCTCTGCGACGACAGACGCCACCGCGATGGGAGGCCCACAGGAGCCAAAGAACAAAGACGGATGAAAATAGAGAAATGAAAGACCAACAGAAGTGTCCCGCCTGCCCCCCTCCGCCCCCACCCCGAAAAGATAAAAAAAAAAAAAAGAGAGAGATGTATACTTATATCAAATGGCAGAGGAGCATGTCATACATCACAAATGTTTGAAGTCAGAATGACTGAATTTCAATCCTGGCTCCATATCTTTCTTGCTATGTCATCTTGTATACATTTCTTAACCTATCCGTGCTTCAGTTCCCTCATTGACAAAATAAAGATAATAACCAGCCTCATTGATAGTGTTAAATGAGTTAATCCATGTAAAATTCTTACTGCAATACCTGGCATGTTGAAAGCATTTGATAAGGGGTAGCTATTTTTATTTTAGTTAATTGTATGCCTTTGTCCCCACCCCCTATCATTAAGCTATAAAGTAGCTGAGGGTAAAGCCTGGGTCTTAGTCATCACTTTATACCTCATAGAACCTGGAAGGAAAAACAAACCTTCGCACATAGTAAATAAGTAGTATATGATATTTGATTTTAAGTGAATAAAAATGAACAGAGAAGAGGCCATGGAACTGTAAGATAGATGCTATATTGAGACTAGAAATCATTCTTGGCCTTGAAAAAGCATCCTGATTACATCTCTCTGTCTTCATTCCAGGATTTATATCTCACCATGAAGGTTATGCCAAGAATTTCCACCTTCTCCAATTTAGAAAATTGTTTTCAATTTTGATTCAATTATACAGACATTGATTCAGCATTTTATGATGGTATGCACTGTGTAAGGGATCAGAGATATCCTTCTTGGTCTCCTGCAAACTAGCTGCCCTCTAGCACTGGATTTCAAGCTCAGGACCCAGGTCACATTTTCATATTCCATAAACTCGAAGCCCAATGCTAGGTGGCAACCAGTCTGCAGGATTTTCTGTGATAAGAGATGTATACTTGGGCTTCCCACGGTCCAGTGGGTAAGGACACCGCCTTGCAGTGCAAGGGGCGCCGGTTCAAGCCCTGGCTTGGGAAGATCCCATGTGCCGCGGAGCAGCTGGACTGATGTGTCCAATTACCAAGCTGGAGCTCTGGAGCGCATGCGCCTAGAGCCGGCGCTCTGCGACGACAGACGCCACCGCGATGGGAGGCCCACAGGAGCCAAAGAACAAAGACGGATGAAAATAGAGAAATGAAAGACCAACAGAAGTGTCCCGCCTGCCCCCCTCCCTCCCCACCCCACCCCCCAAAAAAGATAAAAAAAAAAAAAAGAGAGAGATGTATACTTATATCAAATGGCAGAGGAGCATGTCATACATCATTATAAAGTAATTCTAATAATATGCATAGAAAAAAACCTAGATCACTTCTGACCACCTTTATCACTCCGCCTACTGAACCAACCCAAAACAGGCCTCTGTCACATAGAAATACTAGATATAATGTAACAAAAATATTGTCCACATAACCAAGTTTGATAAGAAAAAAAGGAATAGAAAGGTGCCAAAAATGGCATGAAATCAAGTCAGAAGAACAAATATGAGTTGATACCAGGAGGAGGCCACAAGAATTTTCAGATGGAGTTACAGACCCCCTGGGGCAGGGGAGCTAGATTACTAACAGCTAAGGGGTAAAAAAAAAAAAGAAAAGAAGTGAATTCAGGTCTAGAGGAGGCAAAAAACAGAGCTGAACTCCCTGGATAAATGTATCACCTGTTTGGGATTTTGAGAGGGGTAAAAATAATTCCCTGTGAAAATCAAAACTCCAAGCCCATATCACACAGGTTTGGGGCCTTAATTTATAGAATATTCTTTTTTTTTTTTTTTAAGATTTATTTATTTATTTATTTTGATCGGGGGTCGGGTTGGGGAGGGAGGGGAGCAGGCGGGCCACTTCTATTGGTCTTTCATTTCTCTATGTTCATCCGTCTTTGTTCTTTGGCTCCTGTGGGTCTCCCATCACAGTGGCGTCTGTTGTTACAGAGTGCCGGCTCTGGGCGCATGCGCTCCAGAGCTCTGGCTTGGTAATTGGACACATCAGTCCAGCCGCTCCGCGGCACGTGGGATCTTCCCAGGCCAGGGCTTGAACCGGCGCCCCTTGCACTGCAAGGCGGTGTCCTTACCCACTGGACCACCAGGGGAAGCCCTAGAATATCTTGATGTGGAACCTTTGGCTGGTAACTTAACATAGCTTAGAGTCATTTATATTCCTATTAATCCAGCTAAAGTCAAGGCAAGACATTTCTGTAGAGACACTTTCAAAGTCCATCTCCTCTTGGTTGTTGCAAAGGCACTTTGAACTCAATGTGGAATTATCGTTGCTTACCAAGCAGGTCATCTGCCAGAGTAGCCTACTCATGGATGGCACCACTTCCCATTAAGGCACACAGGTCTGGGAGTTGTCCTTGATACCCTCCGCTGACCCTGACTAAGGCTCATTGGTTTTACCTTCTATATCTACTAGATCTGTCCATTTCTCTTGATTTCCAATAATTCATCCCAGTCTAAACCACAAGCATCTCCTGCTAGTCTTCTAACTGGTTTATTGGGCATCCACTTAATCAGCTGGAATCCCATGAACTTGCTGTCTTGTAGGAAAAAGAGTATGGAAGTGGGAAAGCCATCAATTCAACCTGAAATTTCTTCCCAGCTGATGTCAGCCCAATAAAAAGAGCTGACTTTTCATAAAGCAAATTTGATCATGTTGCACCTGCCCCTTACCTAAACTGTCCACATCTTTCCCACTGCTCTTAAGATTAAGCTCTTAGGACTTCCCTGGTGGTCCATTGCTTAAGAATTTGCACTTCCAGTGGAGGGGGTGTGGATGTGATCCCTAGTCAGGGAACTAAGATCCCACAAACGCATATGTGGCCAAACAAACAAAAAAATGGAATGGAGGAATGAAGAAACTGGATGCAGGGTTGTGAAGGTAAAGACTGATGCAATGGTTCTGCAGGAGAAGGCGATGGCCTGAAACTAAGGCTATTTTTCCATGCATTATCTTAGCTAATCTTCAGAACATTCCCTCTTTTGTTTCAGGCATTTTATAAACAAGGAGACTTGAGATACCAAGTAATTTGTTCAGAGTCACATAATGGTAGATCTAAGATGCCTAGTAAGGTTATCTGACTCCAAATCCAGCGCTTTTTCTATTTAAAACAATTGAGATCAGCAGAGGAGACAGCAAGGAACCCTAGAGTAGGAGTCAGGAACTCCAATGGCAACAGGAACTGGGCAGGTAATGTAAAGGCTGAGGCAGGTCAGAACAAAGATAAGAGGCAATGTTGGGAACCACATCCAGCTGGAAGGCACATATAGTTCTAGCTCTAAATTACTGTTGATACACAGGATGCAGACCCAGTATTTTAGGCTGCCTTAATTTTTAAGAGAAGTTCAAACCTTGACTTTTGTGTGCAATCATTTTGATTTTAAAACCTTTTGCAGAGCAAAGAGAACATGTGTGCAGGAGGAAAGTGTTCTGTGGATCCCAATGTGTAGTCCCCCATCCAGTGAATGGGAGCAGCAGGAAAGATGTACTGTTCGGTATACACCTAGTACTTGCAGAAATAGTTTTGCAAACCTGACTTTATGGTTCACAGATGCATTCTTGCTTGTCTTGCTAGTCTTCTAACTGGTTTATTGGGCATCCACTTAATCAGCTGGAATCCCATGAACTTGCTGTCTTGTAGGAAAAAGAGTATGGAAGTGGGAAAGCCATCAATTCAACCTGAAATTTCTTCCCAGCTGATGTCAGCCCAATAAAAAGAGCTGACTTTTCATAAAGCAAATTTGATCATGTTGCACCTGCCCCTTACCTAAACTGTCCACATCTTTCCCACTGCTCTTAAGATTAAGCTCTTAGGACTTCCCTGGTGGTCCATTGCTTAAGAATTTGCACTTCCAGTGGAGGGGGTGTGGATGTGACCCCTAGTCAGGAACTAAGATCCCACAAACGCATATGTGGCCAAACAAACAAAAAAATGGAATGGAGGAATGAAGAAACTGGATGCAGGGTTGTGAAGGTAAAGACTGATGCAATGGTTCTGCAGGAGAAGGCGATGGCCTGAAACTAAGGCTATTTTTCCATGCATTATCTTAGCTAATCTTCAGAACATTCCCTCTTTTGTTTCAGGCATTTTATAAACAAGGAGACTTGAGATACCAAGTAATTTGTTCAGAGTCACATAATGGTAGATCTAAGATGCCTAGTAAGGTTATCTGACTCCAAATCCAGCGTTTTTTCTATTTAAAACAATTGAGATCAGCAGAGGAGACAGCAAGGAACCCTAGAGTAGGAGTCAGGAACTCCAATGGCAACAGGAACTGGGCAGGTAATGTAAAGGCTGAGGCAGGTCAGAACAAAGATAAGAGGCAATGTTGGGAACCACATCCAGCTGGAAGGCACATATAGTTCTAGCTCTAAATTACTGTTGATACACAGGATGCAGACCCAGTATTTTAGGCTGCCTTAATTTTTAAGAGAAGTTCAAACCTTGACTTTTGTGTGCAATCATTTTGATTTTAAAACCTTTTGCAGAGCAAAGAGAACATGTGTGCAGGAGGAAAGTGTTCTGTGGATCCCAATGTGTAGTCCCCCATCCAGTGAATGGGAGAGCAGCAGGAAAGATGTACTGTTCGGTATACACCTATACTTGTACCTTGCGCAGAAAATATTTGGGTAGGGCCCTCATAAATAATCTTAGCAAAAGTTACCAACTTGAACTTTGATGGTTCCACAAAACTGAGAAGTTAGGATCAGTTAATCCATAACTAGCTTTATTGTTCCAAGATCACTATGTTCTGTTAAAAGCAGATAAACAACAACCAAAGGAGGATAATCATCCTCGTTCTATGATCCTGAGGAAGGCAATGGGCAAGAAATCCAAATGGCCACTAATGGAAAATGTGTGGATTACTGATTAGGCTACTCCGTTCCAAAGAAAATACAGAACAGAGATAAACTGACAGTGGCCCTTAACTTAATTCAAATTACCGATAGGAATTGCAGTCACTTTTAATATGCCAGAGATAATGGGAAAGTTCATCTTTATCTCATTTTGGGTTCGTTCCATAGCATTTTTCATTGAAGAAATAAAAGAATGTCACAAATTGCTCTTCCAAGACAGAAGTATAATCAAATAAATATCTGCTTTTCAGTTTCAGTTCCTCTAACTCTGGAGGGACCTGGCATGGAGAAGTGCTTTACAGATTTTCTCAGTTTGACCTTACACCATCCCTAACACCAGCTAAGTACATGCCTCAGAAATTGTTTGGATCTTTTTTCCTGTGGTGTTTTTTTTTTTTCTCTTTAATGCCTATCTATTCTTATGATTTCCCAAACCAGATAAAATGTGATATTTCACTTCTAATCTATCTGACAACAAACTGTGCTTTTTCTTACAGGATTGAATTATAGTAGACAGTACCCATCTCCTCCTAGGTAGAAATGGACCTTAACAGGAACTGGGCAGGTAATGTAAAGGCTGAGGCAGGTCAGAACAAAGATAAGAGGCAATGTTGGGAACCACATCCAGCTGGAAGGCACATATAGTTCTAGCTCTAAATTACTGTTGATACACAGGATGCAGACCCAGTATTTTAGGCTGCCTTAATTTTTAAGAGAAGTTCAAACCTTGACTTTTGTGTGCAATCATTTTGATTTTAAAACCTTTTGCAGAGCAAAGAGAACATGTGTGCAGGAGGAAAGTGTTCTGTGGATCCCAATGTGTAGTCCCCCATCCAGTGAATGGGAGAGCAGCAGGAAAGATGTACTGTTCGGTATACACCTATACTTGTACCTTGCGCAGAAAATATTTGGGTAGGGCCCTCATAAATAATCTTAGCAAAAGTTACCAACTTGAACTTTGATGGTTCCACAAAACTGAGAAGTTAGGATCAGTTAATCCATAACTAGCTTTATTGTTCCAAGATCACTATGTTCTGTTAAAAGCAGATAAACAACAACCAAAGGAGGATAATCATCCTCGTTCTATGATCCTGAGGAAGGCAATGGGCAAGAAATCCAAATGGCCACTAATGGAAAATGTGTGGATTACTGATTAGGCTACTCCCGTTCCAAAGAAAATACAGAACAGAGATAAACTGACAGTGGCCCTTAACTTAATTCAAATTACCGATAGGAATTGCAGTCACTTTTAATATGCCAGAGATAATGGGAAAGTTCATCTTTATCTCATTTTGGGTTCGTTCCATAGCATTTTTCATTGAAGAAATAAAAGAATGTCACAAATTGCTCTTCCAAGACAGAAGTATAATCAAATAAATATCTGCTTTTCAGTTTCAGTTCCTCTAACTCTGGAGGGACCTGGCATGGAGAAGTGCTTTACAGATTTTCTCAGTTTGACCTTACACCATCCCTAACACCAGCTAAGTACATGCCTCAGAAATTGTTTGGATCTTTTTTCCTGTGGTGTTTTTTTTTTTTCTCTTTAATGCCTATCTATTCTTATGATTTCCCAAACCAGATAAAATGTGATATTTCACTTCTAATCTATCTGACAACAAACTGTGCTTTTTCTTACAGGATTGAATTATAGTAGACAGTACCCATCTCCTCCTAGGTAGAAATGGACCTTAACAGGCTATGAATATGATTAAATATTTCATTTAAATGGATTTTATAATATAATTTTGTTAGTATAGCAATGTAAAATAAATGATAAAATAAAAACTGATTTTTATTTAAAAATCTTATTCCAGGGCTTCCCTGGTGGTCCAGTGGGTAAGGACACCACCACCTTGCAGTGCAAGGGGCACCGGTTGGATCCCTGGCCTGGGAGGATCCCATGTGCCGCAGAGCGGCTGGACAGATGTGTCCAACTATCCACTACACAGTCGGAGCTCTAGAGCGGATGTGCCCGGAGCCAGTGCTCTGCAGCAAGAGAGGCCACTGCAATGGGAGCCCCATACAGGCCAAAGAACAAAGATGGATGAAAATAAATAAATGAAAGAGCAACAGAAGTGGTCAAAAGAAAAATTTTAAAAAAAAAATCTTATTCTAATCGAATTGGCTTGTGAACCCTTTGAGTACAATAATGGGGGAACCACATATCACTGCACTTGTTACTAGACAATGAAAGAATCAGATGAGCTCATGGTAGAAAGAAGGCCTTAAAAATTCCCTGCACTGCCTTTGCAATAAGGTTTTTTCTTGTTCAGCCACTTTCTAGATTTATAGTTTGCCACTAAAAGACATGCTCAGGATGGGCATGGAGAGCCAGCTTGCCTCTCCGCATGGTTTGTGGTCTTCCTGGACCACAGGCCATACTCCCCTATGGTGTTTATTAAATCACTACCAACTCAGTTGCCATGGCCTTCATGAAAGTTATTTTGTTAAGCATATTCCTAATTTGAGGTCCCAGAATTTTCCTTATATTCATTTGCAATTTTTAAAAGTCATCAAAAGTCAATAGGAAAAATTAGCCACAACTGATTTTCTCAGTTTGACCTTACACCATCCCTAACACCAGCTAAGTACATGCCTCAGAAATTGTTTGGATCTGTGGTGTTTTTTTCTCTTTAATGCCTATCTATTCTTATGATTTCCCAAACCAGATAAAATGTGATATTTCACTTCTAATCTATCTGACAACAAACTGTGCTTTTTCTTACAGGATTGAATTATAGTAGACAGTACCCATCTCCTCCTAGGTAGAAATGGACCTTAACAGGCTATGAATATGATTAAATATTTCATTTAAATGGATTTTATAATATAATTTTGTTAGTATAGCAATGTAAAATAAATGATAAAATAAAAACTGATTTTTATTTAAAAATCTTATTCCAGGGCTTCCCTGGTGGTCCAGTGGGTAAGGACACCACCACCTTGCAGTGCAAGGGGCACCGGTTGGATCCCTGGCCTGGGAGGATCCCATGTGCCGCAGAGCGGCTGGACAGATGTGTCCAACTATCCACTACACAGTCGGAGCTCTAGAGCGGATGTGCCCGGAGCCAGTGCTCTGCAGCAAGAGAGGCCACTGCAATGGGAGCCCCATACAGGCCAAAGAACAAAGATGGATGAAAATAAATAAATGAAAGAGCAACAGAAGTGGTCAAAAGAAAAATTTTAAAAAAAAAATCTTATTCTAATCGAATTGGCTTGTGAACCCTTTGAGTACAATAATGGGGGAACCACATATCACTGCACTTGTTACTAGACAATGAAAGAATCAGATGAGCTCATGGTAGAAAGAAGGCCTTAAAAATTCCCTGCACTGCCTTTGCAATAAGGTTTTTTCTTGTTCAGCCACTTTCTAGATTTATAGTTTGCCACTAAAAGACATGCTCAGGATGGGCATGGAGAGCCAGCTTGCCTCTCCGCATGGTTTGTGGTCTTCCTGGACCACAGGCCATACTCCCCTATGGTGTTTATTAAATCACTACCAACTCAGTTGCCATGGCCTTCATGAAAGTTATTTTGTTAAGCATATTCCTAATTTGAGGTCCCAGAATTTTCCTTATATTCATTTGCAATTTTTAAAAGTCATCAAAAGTCAATAGGAAAAATTAGCCACAACTTTCACATATACCTGGATCATGGAAAGAGGAATTCCAGATAGATACACATTTATGTTTTATTTATTTATTTTTTTTAACCTGCCAAGGACAGGAACTCTTTTTTAACTTTTATTTTACTTTTAACTTTTACAGAGTTTTGTTGTTTACAGATATGCATGTTCCCAGATTAGGCATATATATATCCCCCCTTTCCCACCCCTCCCGACCATCATACAGCACCCCTGAAGGATCTCCTTTTCTCACAGAGCAATGACTAGAGCTATTTTCTTCACTTATGATAGTACAGGCCTTCATGCTACTTCCTTTACGCCTCCCACCCTCTGTTCCTTCCCCACAATGTCCATATGTCCACTGTCCATGTCTGTCTTTCCGTCGCTTCACTGTGTGTGCCATCATCACCATCCTACTAGATTCCATATATATGTGTTAATATACTGTATTTGTCCTTCTCTTTCTGACTGACTTCACTTTTGATGATACATTCTAGAGCCAGCCACCTCATTAGGGCTGATTCTTCTGCATTTCTCTTTACAGCTGTATAGTATTCCATTATATATATGTACCAGAGCTTCTCTATCCATTCATTCGTCAATGGGCATCTAGGTTGCTTCCATGTTCTAGCTATTGTACAGACAGCTGCAATGAACATTGGGGTGCAGGTGCATCTTTCAGATTTGATTTTATCAGGGTATAAGCCTAAGTGTGGGATTGCTGGCTCATATGGGGCTTCTATTTTTAATTTTTTAAGGAATCTCCATATTGTCTTCCATAGAGGCTGTATCAATTTACATTCCCACCAGCAATGCAGGAGTGTTCCCTTTTCTCCACAGCCTCTCCAGCATTTATTGTCTGTCGATTTGTGGATGATGGCCATTCTGACGGGTGTGAGGTGATATCTCATTGTAGTTTTAATTTGCATTTCTCTAATTATAAGCGAAGTTGAGCATCATTTCATGTGCTTTTGGGCCATCTGTATGTCGTCGTTGGAGAGGTGTCTGTTTAGGTCCTTTTCCCATTTTTTGATTGGGTTGTCCATTTTTCCAGTGCTGAGTTGTCTGAGTTGCTTGTAGATTTTGGAGATTAATTCTTTGTCTGTTGTTTCATTTGCTATGATTTTCTCCCATTCTGTGGGGTGCCTGTTCAACTTTTGGTGATTTCTTTAGCTGTACAAAAGCTTTGAAGTTTCATTAGGTCCCACGTGTTCATTTTTCTTTTTCATTCTGCTATTCTAGTAGGTGGGTCAGAGAAGATTTTGCTTTGATTTATGTCCTTGAGGGTTTTGCCTATATTCTCCTCTAAGAGTTTGATGGTTTCTGGTCTTCCATTTAGGTCTTTAATCCATTTTGAGTTGATCTTTGTGTATGGTGTCAGGGAATGTTCCAACTTCATTTTTTTTGGCATGTAGCATTCCAATTTTCCCAGCACCACTTGTTGAAGAGGCTGTCTTTGTCCCATTTTGTAGTTTCTCCTCTTTTGTCAAAAATAAGGTACCCATAGGTGCGTGGGTTTATCTCTGGGTTCTCGATCTTGTTCCATTGGTCTGTAGTTCTGTTTTTGTGCCAGTACCATACTGTCTTGATGACTGTTGCTTTGTAGTAGAGTCTGAAGTTAGGGAGGCTGATCCGTCCAGCTCCATTCTTCTTCCTCAGGATTGCTTTGGCTATTCGAGGTCTTCTGTGTTTCCATATGAACTGTGTTATTCTTTGGTCGAGTTCTGTGAAAAATGTCAATGTTAGTTGAATAGGCATTGCATTGAGTCTATAGATGATATTTGGTAGTATGGTCATTTTCACAATATTGATTCTTCCGACCCAGGAACATGGAATATCTCTCCATCTGTTTAAGTCTTCTTTAATTTCTCTCATGATAGATACACATTTAGATCACTCTTGCATTTGTGAGGCTAGGCTAACTACTAGATCAGATAATCCAGAAATTTTTTTTAATTTTTTTTTTAATTTTTGGCCTCTTATTGGTATATTTATTTATTTATTTTCATCCATCTTTATTCTTTGGCCTGTGTGGGCCTCCCATTGCAGAGGCCTCTCTTGTTGCAGAGCAGCGGCTCTGGGCACATGTGTTTCATAGTGCCGGCTCACAATTGGACACACTGGTCCAGCCACTCCCTGGCATGTCGAATATTCCTGGGCCAGGAATCGAACTGATGCCCCTTGCACTGCAAGGTGGACTCTTTACCCACTGGACCATAGTGAAGCCCAACCCATAAATTTTGACACACTAACAGAATAAAAATTTGTTTCTTGGATTTCCCTGGTTGCCCAGTGGTTAAGAATCTGCCTGCCAATGCAGGAGACACTAGTTTGATCCTTGATCCAAGAAGATTCCACATGCTATGGGGCAACTAAGCCAGTGTGCCACAACTACTAAGCCAAAGATTTAGAGCCTGTGCTCTGCAAGAAAAGAAGCCACTGCTATGAGAAGCCCAGGTCCCTCAACCAGAGAAAGGCCATGCACAGCAACAAAGACCCAGCACAGCCAAAAATTAATCTATAAATAAATCTTTTTTAAAAAAATTTTGCTTCTTACTTCATCACAGTTCTTTGCAGTTTGGTGAGGCAGGGAAATGAAGAATTCTGCTACACGGGATTAAGCAGGGACTCAGGATCCTTTCACTATGTGCTTTTACCATCCGTTAGTCCAGGAGTTAGCAAAATTTCTGTAAAGAGCCCCACAGTATACATTTCAGGTCTTGTGGGCCATGTGGTCTCTGTCACAGCTATTCAACTCTGCAACTGCAGCACAAAAGCAGCCAGAGACAATATGTCTATAGATAAGCATGGTTGTGTTCCAGTAAAATCTGATTTATAAAACCAGGCAGTGGGCTATAATTTGTTGAGCCCTGCTCTAGGACCTGTCCTTCTCTGCATTCAGACAGTAGACAGAGTGAGCACTGTGGAAGAGGCACATGTACAATCAATGCCCACCCCATGTAACTGTTCTGACAATGCTATTAAACACTGCTTGTAATAAAGAACCCAGTGCATAGGTCAGTGCGTAGGATTTGCTTGATAAACGGCACTGTCATTTGGTTTTGGTTTTGGTTTTGGTTTTAGTACAGGGATAAAGTACCTTTGGTATTTACAAGAGGAAATGGTCATACTTAACTGAGAGGAATCAGAAAAAATTACAGTTGATTCTCAAACGTAGGGTAGGATTCTAACATGCGGAAGTGTGGAACAGCTTGAGCAAACACATAGCAGTTGGAAGGTTGTAGGTTTTGTCAGCACGTGCAGTTTGGTTTGGCTGTAACACAGGGTTATTTGGAGGAACCAAGGGACATATGTCTGGAAAAGTAAGAAGGTTTTGAACACCAGGTTTAAGGTTTAGATATATAATGGCAACAGAGAGTCACTGTAAATTGTTAAGAAGCATACACACAAATCTTGCATGCCAAAAATCTGTTTGTAAATTTGTTGTTTGAAACCCAAACTGTTTTTCTAACACAGTGTAAGCAATGGGAGCTAGAGTCCCAGGTTGGTCTACAGAAGTTTGTTTCTTAGGTGTTTATAACCTGTATGTGTCTGCAAGGAAGAACTGTTTTACCCAGTCAACATACCCAGAGAATTATTCAGCTGTAGAGCTATATATAAGTTGTTCTGAATCTCATTGTCTTACTCTAAAATAAGCTTTCCTAGGAAAAATTCCTCAGTTAACTTGTACGGAGATTTACAGCCAACTACTGAAATTCCTAGAAGGGTATGCCATGGTAAAATATAGACTCAATTTTGTTGCCAACCCCTTTGGATGCTGAGAAGTATTTTTCATAGAGGTGCAACCATGAAGTCAGAAGCTTATTGAGCTGGGCCTTCATTTTTAGATCCCTGAAAAGAACGACTTACCCCTAATTGACACAAACTTGTTGGGCTTGTTTTTCAGAAACCATCTGTGTTGAAAGCACTGATTTCAGCTGCCTTCTATGCAGAAATCCCTGCTTCCTCCTGCTGTTGGAGAAATCTGTTCTGACATCCAGGTAAGGTCTACCTAAAACTCCAACTGAATGGAAGCCTCAAATTTGGGAACAGTCAACCCCTGTGCCTCATTCTGACATTTAATGTTAATAATCATTTACTCACTCATATTCCACAAATATTTATGAGTATCTGCTGTGTGCCAGATACTGCACTGGTGCCAGAGGGAGTAGAGACAGCCTGTGATTGTACACAAGTGTGTACACTCCAGTATTACAATATCTTATGGGGGTAAGTCCAAGTCAAAGTGGCACATAGAAAAAGAGGCATCTAAAACTGTCTGTAGGATCAGGAAAAGCTTTTCTAAAAAAGTAATATCTGAGCTGAGATGTTAAATAGAAGCTTTAGAAAGAATGGGAGGATGGCATCTCAGAAATCAGCAAATACCTAAAGCATTTGATTACAGAGCATTGTGCATATTCAATGAATATTTGATAAGGGGATGGATGGATGGATACATGGATATGAAGAAACCTTCTTTGGACACCCTGTATTATCCTCTGCCAAGAGATAAGTTAGTCTTTCTTCAATACAGATCTCCAGTGTGCCTTGAGTTTTAATTCCAACTCTACCTTCAGCTCTCCAGAAGACAAGTTTTTCTCACTGTTACATTAAAAATTTTAAATCTTGAGAATGAGAGATCTTCATCCTACTGCACATTTTTAAGCAGATGGGACACTGAATATAACTTTAAACTTGGTGCTGGGAGTTCTCCTTTCAGGAGTTTTGAAGCTGCCTCCACCTAGTGTTCCAGACCCTAATCCTAATACAACTTCATCAGGACAGTGTAGAAATACGCTGGGGTGATAGCTGGGCTATCAGTGACTATTTAATAAAGTCAGCAGGCAGTTTGGTTTGATTGCTGGCCCAACCAATGAGCCTTGTCTCCTTCCTCCCGAAGCAAGCACGTGATGGGATGTAGAGGCCCCAAGAACTAGCTGGTTGCAGGTTTTTTTCCCCTTTAAATTTCCTTTATGATACTGGATTCCCATTCCAGTACCTGGCTTCAAGTAACAATCCTGAAACTCTCCTGACACATACTCAAGTCTAAAAAAGCCATGTTCCTAACTGCGACTGCCGGCTTCCAGACAAAGCTCAGCAATCCTGTATCTCCAGCCCCACCCACCACTTACAGTCTGTTCATTTCTGATATAGAGGAACATTTAACCTTCTGTTTTTAGTCCATTTATATTTTAAGGTGAACCATATGAAACTTCTAAAATTCAACAATCTTAACCTAGGAGGACTGCCATCACAGAAGGTTCAACTTAATATTTTTGTTTTCTTTTTTCATCTTTTATCCATTGTGTCTGCATTTTGGAGCAGGGGATGTGTGTCCCAATATAATTTACTTCTCCAGTTTTGTCAGAAGTCTCATCTCTCTTAAATGGAAATTCTCATTCATGATGAGTTAGAAGCTGACTATCAGAAAAATAATGAAGATGCAGCATTCTTTTTTTTTTTATTTTGGCCTCTCTTAATAGTTTTCTTTTTAATTTATTTATTTTCAATTTTGGCCTGTGGCCTCCCATTGCAGTGGCCTCTCTCGTTGAAGAGCACCAGCTCTGGGCACATGCACTCCAACGCTGGCTTGTAATTGGACACACTGGTCCAGCTGCTCCATTACATGGGTCTTCTCAAAGGCCAGGGAAGAAACCTTCTTTGGACACCCTGTATTATCCTCTGCCAAGAGATAAGTTAGTCTTTCTTCAATACAGATCTCCAGTGTGCCTTGAGTTTTAATTCCAACTCTACCTTCAGCTCTCCAGAAGACAAGTTTTTCTCACTGTTACATTAAAAATTTTAAATCTTGAGAATGAGAGATCTTCATCCTACTGCACATTTTTAAGCAGATGGGACACTGAATATAACTTTAAACTTGGTGCTGGGAGTTCTCCTTTCAGGAGTTTTGAAGCTGCCTCCACCTAGTGTTCCAGACCCTAATCCTAATACAACTTCATCAGGACAGTGTAGAAATACGCTGGGGTGATAGCTGGGCTATCAGTGACTATTTAATAAAGTCAGCAGGCAGTTTGGTTTGATTGCTGGCCCAACCAATGAGCCTTGTCTCCTTCCTCCCGAAGCAAGCACGTGATGGGATGTAGAGGCCCCAAGAACTAGCTGGTTGCAGGTTTTTTTCCCCTTTAAATTTCCTTTATGATACTGGATTCCCATTCCAGTACCTGGCTTCAAGTAACAATCCTGAAACTCTCCTGACACATACTCAAGTCTAAAAGAGCCATGTTCCTAACTGCGACTGCCGGCTTCCAGACAAAGCTCAGCAATCCTGTATCTCCAGCCCCACCCACCACTTACAGTCTGTTCATTTCTGATATAGAGGAACATTTAACCTTCTGTTTTTAGTCCATTTATATTTTAAGGTGAACCATATGAAACTTCTAAAATTCAACAATCTTAACCTAGGAGGACTGCCATCACAGAAGGTTCAACTTAATATTTTTGTTTTCTTTTTTCATCTTTTATCCATTGTGTCTGCATTTTGGAGCAGGGGATGTGTGTCCCAATATAATTTACTTCTCCAGTTTTGTCAGAAGTCTCATCTCTCTTAAATGGAAATTCTCATTCATGATGAGTTAGAAGCTGACTATCAGAAAAATAATGAAGATGCAGCATTCTTTTTTTTTTTTAATTTTTGGCCTCTCTTAATAGTTTTCTTTTTAATTTATTTATTTTCATCTTTATTCTTTGGCCTATGTGGGCCTCCCATTGCAGTGGCCTCTCTCGTTGAAGAGCACCAGCTCTGGGCACATGCACTCCAACGCGCTGGCTTGTAATTGGACACACTGGTCCAGCTGCTCCATGGTACATGGGATCTTCTCAGGCCAGGGATCAAACCGATGCCCCTTGCACAGCAAGGCAGACTCTTTACCCACTAGACCACCAGGGAAGCCCAAGATGCAGCATTCTTAAGGTCAAAAAGAAATATCAAGGGCTGGAATGGGGGGGATATACATATGACTAATCTGGGATCATACATACCTGTAAACAACAAAACTCTGTAAAAGTAAAATAAAAATTAAAAAAAAGAGAAATATCAAAGGAAAAAAGTGTCACTCAATTAAGAAGACTAAAATGGGAGGGGACAATGGTGAAAGATGAAATAACCAGGTTTGAAACGGGGGACAGAGGAATTAAAGGAATCAAGAGGAATACTGTTAGAGAATACATTTGTGAAACATGTTTCTAGATGTCAGTTCAAGAAGTGAGTGTGTGTTCCAAGAAAAGGAATAATAAGCCTATATGTTAAGTGATTGCAAAGAAAGCTAATTGGATTTAAACTCTGGATTGCCCTGAGAATTCAGTCAGAAAGGTCATTTCTTCCCTGCAAAAGGAAAGTTGCATGGATTCAATGAGGTAGATTCAAAGAAGCTCAAATTAATGGTCTGGAGGGATGGGGGGGGAACCTGGGTGGGGGGAGGGCCAAGGGATATGCATCTGATTGATCTGGGAACATTCATGTACAAAAATAAATAAATAAATAAATAAATAAATAAATACAAAGAAGCTCAAATTATGTTAATTCATCTCAGGTTGACATGCCCAATTCTGCTCTCTAGGTCTCTGTCTCTTGTCTGGCTGTAGAGAGGTTCTATCCACAAAATAATCAAGGTGACTTGAATCCCGACAGCCAGGTAAGGGACTGGTGCTTCACCTCAGAGGAACAACCCTGGGAGGAGCTCATGGTGAAAGGAAGAGAAATCTCTTGATCTGGTGGTAGGTCAACAGAGCGATGACCAGGAGAAAGTAACAGGAGCTGATTGTTGAAAAGTGATCTTTCTAAATTCAGTTTGGGGTTCCCTTCCACCCAATAGCATCTCAAACATGTAAAAGCTCTTCTGAAAAATACTATATGCCACTTACATTAACTCACAAGAGGATGATAATAACTACTCTGCTTCACAGACAATAATAAAGACACCCAAGCAATGCCTTTCTGTTCCCCCAAGAGAAGTGACACATAATCACATGCTAAGCTTCCCCTCACCTTTCTGTCTAGGTTAGCATCATTATCTTAATTATCTTCCAGTTCACACATTTTCTTTTTTTATATAATTTTATTTCATTTATTTTTGACTGTGTTGGGTCTTTGCTGCTCTGTGGGCTTTTCTCTAGTTGCAGTCACAGGCTTCTCATTGCAGTGATTTCTCTTGTTGCGGAGTACAGGCTTTAGGGTGTGCGGGCTTCAGTAATTGCAGCTTGTGGGCTCTAGAGCACAGGTTCAATAGTTCTAGAGTATGGGCTTAGTTGCTGCACTGCATGTGGGATCTTCCTGGATCAGGTATCAAATCCATGTCTCCTGGACTGACCAGGCAGATTCTTTACCACTGAGTCACCAGACTAGGCAGATTCTTTACCACATATTTCTTTGAATGAACTGGAGTGCTGAGCTTTTGGCTCTGGCCTCTCTTGCATATGTGCATCATTAAGCCTCCTGTAATTCCACTGTATATTGATCTCTTCTTTCCAGCAATTTCAGATTTACCTGTATGAGGCAAATGTCTGGTTGCTGGACATGACTTCACAAGTCTGGTATTCTGATGACCTTGCTGGTTACCATGAAGAAAGCAATCCATTCCATCATTAGAAGTCTGGTTTTCTCTCCTTTTATTTCTTCTCTCCTCTCCTTCCTCTCCTTTCAGATGAACACACGAAAAGATAAAGCCTCTGGTGTATATGGAACCAGTGACATTTGCATTCCCTGTAGACATATCCTCTCATCCTCACTAGCCTTTTTTGCTTTTTCGCATCTGAGGAAACAAGAAAACTTGTTTTCAGACTTGATTACAAAATTGCTTCAAAGATGCTATACCTGAATAAACTGTCTGAAAAGAACTGAGTGAAAACTTTCTTAATGGACTCAGTTTTAGTCCCTTCTTCCCTGAGATGCCAAAATATCTTACAAGAAACATGAGGGTTAAATATACACTTTTTGTTTGTCATATGAAATCTGTCCCATTGCCTTGGAGCTGCATCTCCTACATTTGATCTCATACATGCTAACTGGCTACATTTGTTATTTTAATCATTATGCATCAACCCTAGGGGATATTATAAAGAAGGAAATTCAAGCATAGCAATACAGTGCAGTGTAGTGTGAAAGGGCACAGGATTTATTTCCAACCTCTCTAGACCTCAGTCTGTTCAATCAGGAATGCAGTATTTATCTCACAGGAGCTGCAACAAATACATACAAAATCTTTGAAAACTGTAAAATGCTACAGCATTTTAAATCAGTTTCAATTATAATATTAATAAAAATAATACAATGAGGGAGCAGGAAGGGACTTTGGAAATGAACTAAGTAGGCTTTGCTGCTCTGTGGGCTTTTCTCTAGTTGCAGTCACAGGCTTCTCATTGCAGTGATTTCTCTTGTTGCGGAGTACAGGCTTTAGGGTGTGCGGGCTTCAGTAATTGCAGCTTGTGGGCTCTAGAGCACAGGTTCAATAGTTCTAGAGTATGGGCTTAGTTGCTGCACTGCATGTGGGATCTTCCTGGATCAGGTATCAAATCCATGTCTCCTGGACTGACCAGGCAGATTCTTTACCACTGAGTCACCAGACTAGGCAGATTCTTTACCACATATTTCTTTGAATGAACTGGAGTGCTGAGCTTTTGGCTCTGGCCTCTCTTGCATATGTGCATCATTAAGCCTCCTGTAATTCCACTGTATATTGATCTCTTCTTTCCAGCAATTTCAGATTTACCTGTATGAGGCAAATGTCTGGTTGCTGGACATGACTTCACAAGTCTGGTATTCTGATGACCTTGCTGGTTACCATGAAGAAAGCAATCCATTCCATCATTAGAAGTCTGGTTTTCTCTCCTTTTATTTCTTCTCTCCTCTCCTTCCTCTCCTTTCAGATGAACACACGAAAAGATAAAGCCTCTGGTGTATATGGAACCAGTGACATTTGCATTCCCTGTAGACATATCCTCTCATCCTCACTAGCCTTTTTTGCTTTTTCGCATCTGAGGAAACAAGAAAACTTGTTTTCAGACTTGATTACAAAATTGCTTCAAAGATGCTATACCTGAATAAACTGTCTGAAAAGAACTGAGTGAAAACTTTCTTAATGGACTCAGTTTTAGTCCCTTCTTCCCTGAGATGCCAAAATATCTTACAAGAAACATGAGGGTTAAATATACACTTTTTGTTTGTCATATGAAATCTGTCCCATTGCCTTGGAGCTGCATCTCCTACATTTGATCTCATACATGCTAACTGGCTACATTTGTTATTTTAATCATTATGCATCAACCCTAGGGGATATTATAAAGAAGGAAATTCAAGCATAGCAATACAGTGCAGTGTAGTGTGAAAGGGCACAGGATTTATTTCCAACCTCTCTAGACCTCAGTCTGTTCAATCAGGAATGCAGTATTTATCTCACAGGAGCTGCAACAAATACATACAAAATCTTTGAAAACTGTAAAATGCTACAGCATTTTAAATCAGTTTCAATTATAATATTAATAAAAATAATACAATGAGGGAGCAGGAAGGGACTTTGGAAATGAACTAAGTAGGATTTAAGAGATGAGGAAACTGGGGATGAGATAGTAGACAATACAGCATGTTGAGGGCAATACACAGGTGTCTTAGGTATTCTCACTGCTATGAGGACATGCAGATAAAAAGAGAGAGAGGCTGGCTGCCAGTTGAGGAGTCAGTGGAGTGTACTGGGGACTGCTGGGAACTGGAAATGCATTTGTTCTACTTGAAGAAGACGGCTAATACTGGTTTCTGCATAATTTTTAATGTATTACCATGTAGATCCAGGACTATCCAATTTTCTAATTTTTTCTAGAAAGACCAGAAAACTAGAATTTTTTAAAAAAATATGTGAAACTGCCTAATTTTTAATGATATTTAATGACATTTTAATTATATTTCAATATTTAAAACAGTGGTGTGTAGGCCAAACAATATATGAGGGTCAGAATTAACCCATGATTTACTAATTTGTGACCTCTGATCTACAGGGAATTGTCCAAATCCTTTTTCATGGTACCTAAGGCCTTTAATGATCCAGACCCTGCTTCCTTTTCCAACTCATTTCCTACCTGTCCTTGCCTGTGCTTAGGCACCAGTAGCACTGAACAGTTTGTAATTCTACAAATACATCTACTGATTCTCACGAACACGCCCACCAACTGTCCTCTAGTACCCTTGCTCTTTGCTCATGTTGTACTTTAGGCCTGCACGGAATCTTTCTCCCATATCACTGTATATCTTATATTTCTAACAAGAACTAAATTCTGAACAGTTTCCCCAACACAGCACCACACAATGTATTCATCCATTATATTCCTACAATGTCTTGCACATATTCTTGTATTTACCTCACAGTATGGCAAGTGCTTGTTTTGTGTCTGTTGTTTCAATCAAACTCTCAGCTAATGTTGAGAAATTAAACTCTTCATTCTTACTCAAATGTGATCATCAATCACCCTTCCTGAACCTCACTCTGCTCCTTGACTGGCCTCTGACTCAAAGTACTGCTGATCTGCTTGAAAAGATGCTTATATCTTCTCTCCAATGGATGACTTTGAGGAGGATGCCCTCTCTAAGGACCCAGGTGACTTTATCTCTCCTTTTGATGGGAGGTTATGTAAAGCAATTCATCTCCCAGCACAGTCCTCTCTTCAGCACCTGAGACCAATGTATTCTATGTTCAAGTCCTGCCTCTTTATTTTATTTTAAAGCTATAACTTGGAGCTCTCATCTGACTCAGCCCAGATTGGGATCTTGTATAGAACTATGGTCCCTCAATGCAACAATCCCTCACTGACTCACTGATGGGTCAATGGAGAGGGGAGGAGAGGGAGAGGTCAACTCTACCTGAATCATATGGAGTGATGGGGAATAGTTGACTGATCAAAGGAAAATTGTCATGTTGTTAACTGAAGAAAGGTAAATGAATACCAGACAGAAAAACACAGATAAGCACTGTATTAGATCCTCTTAAATGCCCAGTTCAAGATTTCCTCCACAGCCCCCTATTATCCCGATCTGAGTGGCTACTTGAGTGTCTGCCTTCAGATTCCTGTTATTTAATCAGAACAAACTCAAATTTGGGTTATTTATAAAAATAAAGCCTTTGAAGTACAGTTATAAAGATTTCACTTTTATACTGGCAGTACCATGGACAGCACTGAACAGTTTGTAATTCTACAAATACATCTACTGATTCTCACGAACACGCCCACCAACTGTCCTCTAGTACCCTTGCTCTTTGCTCATGTTGTACTTTAGGCCTGCACGGAATCTTTCTCCCATATCACTGTATATCTTATATTTCTAACAAGAACTAAATTCTGAACAGTTTCCCCAACACAGCACCACACAATGTATTCATCCATTATATTCCTACAATGTCTTGCACATATTCTTGTATTTACCTCACAGTATGGCAAGTGCTTGTTTTGTGTCTGTTGTTTCAATCAAACTCTCAGCTAATGTTGAGAAATTAAACTCTTCATTCTTACTCAAATGTGATCATCAATCACCCTTCCTGAACCTCACTCTGCTCCTTGACTGGCCTCTGACTCAAAGTACTGCTGATCTGCTTGAAAAGATGCTTATATCTTCTCTCCAATGGATGACTTTGAGGAGGATGCCCTCTCTAAGGACCCAGGTGACTTTATCTCTCCTTTTGATGGGAGGTTATGTAAAGCAATTCATCTCCCAGCACAGTCCTCTCTTCAGCACCTGAGACCAATGTATTCTATGTTCAAGTCCTGCCTCTTTATTTTATTTTAAAGCTATAACTTGGAGCTCTCATCTGACTCAGCCCAGATTGGGATCTTGTATAGAACTATGGTCCCTCAATGCAACAATCCCTCACTGACTCACTGATGGGTCAATGGAGAGGGGAGGAGAGGGAGAGGTCAACTCTACCTGAATCATATGGAGTGATGGGGAATAGTTGACTGATCAAAGGAAAATTGTCATGTTGTTAACTGAAGAAAGGTAAATGAATACCAGACAGAAAAACACAGATAAGCACTGTATTAGATCCTCTTAAATGCCCAGTTCAAGATTTCCTCCACAGCCCCCTATTATCCCGATCTGAGTGGCTACTTGAGTGTCTGCCTTCAGATTCCTGTTATTTAATCAGAACAAACTCAAATTTGGGTTATTTATAAAAATAAAGCCTTTGAAGTACAGTTATAAAGATTTCACTTTTATACTGGCAGTACCATGGACAGCACTCAAGTTTGCAGAGTAAAATCTTACCATCTGAAAGAGGAAGAAATCTTGGCAACATGTTAAAGTTCTCTAATTTTGATTTGATGTCTTTTTCTTTTCTTTTTCTTTTTGTTTAGGGGGGGACGGAATTCTATTGATCTTTCATTTATTTATCTTTGTTATTTGGCCTGTCTAGGCCTCCCATCGCAGTGGCTTCTCTCGGGGCAGAGCACGGGCTCTGGGTGCATGCACTCCAGAGCTCTGGTTCGGTAGTTGGACACATCTGTCCGCCGCTCTGTGGCACATGAGATCTTCCCAGGCCAGGGATTGAACTGGCACCCCCTGCACTGGAGGGCAGTGTCCCTACCCACTGGATCACCAGGGAAACCCTAAAGCCCTCTAATTTTATAGATGAAATAAATAAGGTTATTATGACTAGTCCAATTTATAGACAACCAAAGGTTAATCTAAGTCTTAAAATCCAGATCCCTTTGCCCTGTACCCTGCTTTCTCAACACATTATGATAACATGGGGCAAAGAGCAATGGGACTAATCTAAGAGACAATAGTGGATACTTGTCATTTCTCCCTTTCTAGCATGCATCTCTTCTTATTTTGGTAAATATATCTCCACTTCTGTGTTGGACAACTACCCTTCCCTCTTTTGTAGGGAATACACCCCACTCTCCTCTGGTCAGTGGGTGTGATGTGGGCCAAAGTGGGCCTATTAGGTTATCTCTCCCATGATTTCAATATGAGCAGGGTTACTCAAGAAGACAAATAGGGACTTCCCGAATCATATGGAGGAGAGAGGTCAACTCTACCTGGGGAATAGTTGACTGATCAAAGGAAAATTGTCATGTTGTTAACTGAAGAAAGGTAAATGAATACCAGACAGAAAAACACAGATAAGCACTGTATTAGATCCTCTTAAATGCCCAGTTCAAGATTTCCTCCACAGCCCCCTATTATCCCGATCTGAGTGGCTACTTGAGTGTCTGCCTTCAGATTCCTGTTATTTAATCAGAACAAACTCAAATTTGGGTTATTTATAAAAATAAAGCCTTTGAAGTACAGTTATAAAGATTTCACTTTTATACTGGCAGTACCATGGACAGCACTCAAGTTTGCAGAGTAAAATCTTACCATCTGAAAGAGGAAGAAATCTTGGCAACATGTTAAAGTTCTCTAATTTTGATTTGATGTCTTTTTCTTTTCTTTTTCTTTTTGTTTAGGGGGGGACGGAATTCTATTGATCTTTCATTTATTTATCTTTGTTATTTGGCCTGTCTAGGCCTCCCATCGCAGTGGCTTCTCTCGGGGCAGAGCACGGGCTCTGGGTGCATGCACTCCAGAGCTCTGGTTCGGTAGTTGGACACATCTGTCCGCCGCTCTGTGGCACATGAGATCTTCCCAGGCCAGGGATTGAACTGGCACCCCCTGCACTGGAGGGCAGTGTCCCTACCCACTGGATCACCAGGGAAACCCTAAAGCCCTCTAATTTTATAGATGAAATAAATAAGGTTATTATGACTAGTCCAATTTATAGACAACCAAAGGTTAATCTAAGTCTTAAAATCCAGATCCCTTTGCCCTGTACCCTGCTTTCTCAACACATTATGATAACATGGGGCAAAGAGCAATGGGACTAATCTAAGAGACAATAGTGGATACTTGTCATTTCTCCCTTTCTAGCATGCATCTCTTCTTATTTTGGTAAATATATCTCCACTTCTGTGTTGGACAACTACCCTTCCCTCTTTTGTAGGGAATACACCCCACTCTCCTCTGGTCAGTGGGTGTGATGTGGGCCAAAGTGGGCCTATTAGGTTATCTCTCCCATGATTTCAATATGAGCAGGGTTACTCAAGAAGACAAATAGGGACTTCCCTGGTGGTCCAGTGGTTAGGAATCTGCCTGCTAATGCAGGGGACAAGGGTTCAATCCCTGGTCTGGGAAGATCCTACACGCTGCAGGGTAACTAGGCCTGTGTGCCACAACTACTGAGCCTGTGCTCTAGAGACTGTGTTCTGTAACAAGAGAAGCCCCGCAATGAGAAACCCAAGCACTGCAATGAAGAGTAGCCCCCACTTGCTGCAACTAGAGAAAGTCCACCCACAGCAGGGAAGACCCAGCACAGTCAAATAAATAAAGAAAAATATTTAAAAAGGACATATAGTAGGAGGTGACACATTCTCACATTTCCTTGTTGCCCTCCTAAAGTGGATCTTTCAAATTTGTACAAACTCTGATTTCATATAACCTAAAATATTGCATGTGTGATGATAAATATTTTTTACTCTTTTAATTATTTACAATAGCTCTTCCTTATTTTTATACCATTCACCTCTCCAAAATGATAAAGAAGTAAGCAGCATTTAGCATTTTTCCACTTCACTTGGTAATGTATACCTTTTCTCAGAGTCTTGGGCAGATAGCGCAAAGTAGAATTTAGCTCTGAGATAATAACCAATTTCTCAGTCTAAAATAGGAATATTAAAAAGTCTACTCCTTAAATCTGTCTTTGTGTCATATTCTAAAGTTATGTTCTTCCACAGGAGTGATTCATAAATTGCTGAGTTTGGACTGATTTATATTTCATTCATAGCTTGTGTGAGATTGCCTTCCAATCTTATAGTCTTCAGTTACCCTGAGTTCATTTAAAATCTGTCAACACATTATGATAACATGGGGCAAAGAGCAATGGGACTAATCTAAGAGACAATAGTGGATACTTGTCATTTCTCCCTTTCTAGCATGCATCTCTTCTTATTTTGGTAAATATATCTCCACTTCTGTGTTGGACAACTACCCTTCCCTCTTTTGTAGGGAATACACCCCACTCTCCTCTGGTCAGTGGGTGTGATGTGGGCCAAAGTGGGCCTATTAGGTTATCTCTCCCATGATTTCAATATGAGCAGGGTTACTCAAGAAGACAAATAGGGACTTCCCTGGTGGTCCAGTGGTTAGGAATCTGCCTGCTAATGCAGGGGACAAGGGTTCAATCCCTGGTCTGGGAAGATCCTACACGCTGCAGGGTAACTAGGCCTGTGTGCCACAACTACTGAGCCTGTGCTCTAGAGACTGTGTTCTGTAACAAGAGAAGCCCCGCAATGAGAAACCCAAGCACTGCAATGAAGAGTAGCCCCCACTTGCTGCAACTAGAGAAAGTCCACCCACAGCAGGGAAGACCCAGCACAGTCAAATAAATAAAGAAAAATATTTAAAAGGACAGATAGTAGGAGGTGACACATTCTCACATTTCCTTGTTGCCCTCCTAAAGTGGATCTTTCAAATTTGTACAAACTCTGATTTCATATAACCTAAAATATTGCATGTGTGATGATAAATATTTTTTACTCTTTTAATTATTTACAATAGCTCTTCCTTATTTTTATACCATTCACCTCTCCAAAATGATAAAGAAGTAAGCAGCATTTAGCATTTTTCCACTTCACTTGGTAATGTATACCTTTTCTCAGAGTCTTGGGCAGATAGCGCAAAGTAGAATTTAGCTCTGAGATAATAACCAATTTCTCAGTCTAAAATAGGAATATTAAAAAGTCTACTCCTTAAATCTGTCTTTGTGTCATATTCTAAAGTTATGTTCTTCCACAGGAGTGATTCATAAATTGCTGAGTTTGGACTGATTTATATTTCATTCATAGCTTGTGTGAGATTGCCTTCCAATCTTATAGTCTTCAGTTACCCTGAGTTCATTTAAAATCTGTCACCACACTCAAGACAACTAAATAGCATTAACCACAAATCGTTGGTGGAGAGATTATTAATAGAGCTTACATGCTGTATGTAACCTCAGCAAACAGAGTGGGAATGAAAGGACAAGGGAGAGGAGAAGAATGAGGCATCCTGATGAGGAGAAAGAGTCAGGCTGAGGGTCAGACCTGGGGTAGGAGAGTTCTAGGTCTAGCTGTCTCACTAAGCAAGTTATTCTGGGTTGATCATATTTCTCTAAGTGGGTGAAATTGCCTTTTACATTCCCTCCTACCTGACATTGGAGGATTTCTCCAGTCACCCATGCAACTAATTTTTAAGTCTATTCTCTATCATTATAAACTGATCAATAATGGAGCACTCAAAGACGATCTCTTTGCTTGTACCTTTTCAGATCTTGAAAATGTACATTTACAAGGAAATTGATCGCATCCTTTGGTAGGAGGAAAGCAGGTATTTATCAGGTTTAGCAAGAAGTCATTCACATTTGACACCCTCTGTGTCCTTCTTTCAAGTGGATTTTGGCACTCAAATCTTTGGCTCAGTAATCATATAAGGGTTCTGAATTGCAGAAATGCCTGTATGATGCTGGACTGAAAATCAAAGACATGGATTCTGGCCCTATAGTTCCTTCCGTACATATGATTGTGATGGACTTGTTTGGACTCTGATAGATATAGAAATGGAAGTCAAGGCCACTTAAACACTCAGAGCTATAGTGAACCACCAAGCTGCAAGAGATCAGAAATGCACCTAAGCCCCTGGAGTAATCGGGGACTCAGGCTCAGTCAGGACTCACCATTCACCTAGTCTCCATTCCGCTAGCCTCCTAGTAGGCTAGCTTTGTTCTCTTTTTTTTTCAGACTGGGTTTGTCTGCCTCTCTCAGCTCTAGACTGTTACATTTATTCATTCACTCAAGAGCTGTTGCCTTTGAACTTGACTGTATGGCAGTCATTGTTCTAGACTCTAGGGAGAAATAGCAGTGACAAGGAAAATGTCTGCCCCAGGGAGCTTGTGCACTTGTAGAGTGGAGAAAGTGCTATTTGAGTCTTCAGTTACCCTTGAGTTCCATTTAAAATCTGTCACCACACTCAAAAAAAAGATTAACCACAAATCGTTGGTGGAGATTATTAATAGAGCTTACATGCTGTATGTAACCTCAGCAAACAGAGTGGGAATGAAAGGACAAGGGAGAGGAGAAGAATGAGGCATCCTGATGAGGAGAAAGAGTCAGGCTGAGGGTCAGACCTGGGGTAGGAGAGTTCTAGGTCTAGCTGTCTCACTAAGCAAGTTATTCTGGGTTGATCATATTTCTCTAAGTGGGTGAAATTGCCTTTTACATTCCCTCCTACCTGACATTGGAGGATTTCTCCAGTCACCCATGCAACTAATTTTTAAGTCTATTCTCTATCATTATAAACTGATCAATAATGGAGCACTCAAAGACGATCTCTTTGCTTGTACCTTTTCAGATCTTGAAAATGTACATTTACAAGGAAATTGATCGCATCCTTTGGTAGGAGGAAAGCAGGTATTTATCAGGTTTAGCAAGAAGTCATTCACATTTGACACCCTCTGTGTCCTTCTTTCAAGTGGATTTTGGCACTCAAATCTTTGGCTCAGTAATCATATAAGGGTTCTGAATTGCAGAAATGCCTGTATGATGCTGGACTGAAAATCAAAGACATGGATTCTGGCCCTATAGTTCCTTCCGTACATATGATTGTGATGGACTTGTTTGGACTCTGATAGATATAGAAATGGAAGTCAAGGCCACTTAAACACTCAGAGCTATAGTGAACCACCAAGCTGCAAGAGATCAGAAATGCACCTAAGCCCCTGGAGTAATCGGGGACTCAGGCTCAGTCAGGACTCACCATTCACCTAGTCTCCATTCCGCTAGCCTCCTAGTAGGCTAGCTTTGTTCTCTTTTTTTTTCAGACTGGGTTTGTCTGCCTCTCTCAGCTCTAGACTGTTACATTTATTCATTCACTCAAGAGCTGTTGCCTTTGAACTTGACTGTATGGCAGTCATTGTTCTAGACTCTAGGGAGAAATAGCAGTGACAAGGAAAATGTCTGCCCCCAGGGAGCTTGTGCACTTGTAGAGTGGAGAAAGTCACAGAACAAAAAAATGTACAAATAATATACAAGGCAGCATTAACTGTTATGGAGAACAATAAGCAGCATAAGGGGTTTGGAAGTAATCCCCATTGAGAGCTGGGAACAAACCTGCAGAGAAGGCTCAGAAGTAATAGCGAGCAAAGTAGGCGGTCAAGTACGAGAGAGTGATAGCACCCAGAAGCCATCTGGAGAAAATTAAGGAGGAGGAAGTGACCAACCATGCTAAAAGCTGCTGACTGGTGGAGATAAATGAGGCCTGAGAACTGACCACTGGATAGAACCACAGGGGCTCATGAGTGACCATGATAAGAGCTATTTTCCATGAAATGATGGAGACACATGTGCTAAAAACATGCCACTGAAAAAGGTGATAAATTTTCAGTTCTACTTTTTAAAATCCTAAAGATGAACCCTAATTAATGTGGTTCAGATCAGCATTCACCTTTAGACCAATAAACTATGGCCAAGGGAAAGGCTAATTTGATGGGCTGGTGATGATCAACAGCAGGAATTCTCAGGCTGTAATGTAGGAACATGGACACCTAAGCTTTATGTGTAGATCAGGAAAGGAGGCAGGAAGGAAGAAGAAGGATCTCCCCAATGCTGGGTCAGTAGCTTAATCTTTAATTACAAAATGGGGTTGAAATTCCCAGTTTTACAGAATCGGTGTCAAAATCAGATCATACAAAAAAAGAATGTGATAAATGAACTCTGCACGGTAACTTCTATACAAACACAATAGGTTACCACAACAAGCATAATGGGTGACCATCATGATGTTGAAATAGCTGCGCACACCTGTGGCACATTTAGGTATTACTCCTGGCCACACCGTGTCCCATGAAGAAGCTAAGCCCCTGGAGTAATCGGGGACTCAGGCTCAGTCAGGACTCACCATTCACCTAGTCTCCATTCCGCTAGCCTCCTAGTAGGCTAGCTTTGTTCTCTTTTTTTTTCAGACTGGGTTTGTCTGCCTCTCTCAGCTCTAGACTGTTACATTTATTCATTCACTCAAGAGCTGTTGCCTTTGAACTTGACTGTATGGCAGTCATTGTTCTAGACTCTAGGGAGAAATAGCAGTGACAAGGAAAATGTCTGCCCCCAGGGAGCTTGTGCACTTGTAGAGTGGAGAAAGTCACAGAACAAAAAAATGTACAAATAATATACAAGGCAGCATTAACTGTTATGGAGAACAATAAGCAGCATAAGGGGTTTGGAAGTAATCCCCATTGAGAGCTGGGAACAAACCTGCAGAGAAGGCTCAGAAGTAATAGCGAGCAAAGTAGGCGGTCAAGTACGAGAGAGTGATAGCACCCAGAAGCCATCTGGAGAAAATTAAGGAGGAGGAAGTGACCAACCATGCTAAAAGCTGCTGACTGGTGGAGATAAATGAGGCCTGAGAACTGACCACTGGATAGAACCACAGGGGCTCATGAGTGACCATGATAAGAGCTATTTTCCATGAAATGATGGAGACACATGTGCTAAAAACATGCCACTGAAAAAGGTGATAAATTTTCAGTTCTACTTTTTAAAATCCTAAAGATGAACCCTAATTAATGTGGTTCAGATCAGCATTCACCTTTAGACCAATAAACTATGGCCAAGGGAAAGGCTAATTTGATGGGCTGGTGATGATCAACAGCAGGAATTCTCAGGCTGTAATGTAGGAACATGGACACCTAAGCTTTATGTGTAGATCAGGAAAGGAGGCAGGAAGGAAGAAGAAGGATCTCCCCAATGCTGGGTCAGTAGCTTAATCTTTAATTACAAAATGGGGTTGAAATTCCCAGTTTTACAGAATCGGTGTCAAAATCAGATCATACAAAAAAAGAATGTGATAAATGAACTCTGCACGGTAACTTCTATACAAACACAATAGGTTACCACAACAAGCATAATGGGTGACCATCATGATGTTGAAATAGCTGCGCACACCCCTGTGGCACATCTTCAGGTATTACTCCCTGGCCACACCGTGTCCCATGAAGAAGCTAGGCATATATATTATAAACAGCTATAGATGGATGTTCTGGCTAGAAGAATTCTTTTTTCCAAGTTTAAACATTGGGAGCTCTTAAGAAAATGTACTCTTAACAGCTGTCAAAACAGAGAGTTGAAAAAGTCATTCCAAGAGTAGCTTAAATAAAGGAAGAAAAAAAGAAAGGAAGGAAGAAAGTAAGACAGAAAGAAAAGGAAAAGAAGACTAAAAAATAAAGGAAAGAAGAAAAAGAAATCACTGGAAAAGAGGAAAAGGAAAGAGGCAAATAAAGTTTATTTCATTTATGTACAATTTATTATTTATGCATGTTAGTCTTATATAATATATAAACACTTGTGTATTTGAATGTGTATCTGAATGCTGCTGCGTGGTCACTTCAGCTGTGTCCAACTCTGCAACCCCATGGACTGCAACCCACCAGGCTCCTCCCTCCATGGAATTTTCCAGGCAAGAATACTGCAGTGGGGGCTTCCCCTGGTGGTCCAGTGGGTAAGGACACCGCCTTGCAGTGCAAGGGGCGCCAGTTCGATGCCTGGCCTGGGAAGATCCCACGTGCCGTGGAGCGGGTGGACTGATGTGTTCAATTACTGAGCTGGAGCTCTGGAGCACATGCGCCCAGAGCCAGTGCTCTGCAACAATAGAGGCCACTGTGATGAGAGGCCCACAGGGGCCAAAGAACAAAGACGAATGAACATAGAGAAACGAAAGAAGTGGCCCGCCTGCTCCCCTCCCTCCCCAACCCGACCCCCGCCCAAAATAAATAAATAAATCTTAAAAAAAAAAAAAGAATACTGCAGTGGGTTGCCATTTCCTTCTCCAGTCTATCTGAACAGATATATGTATAAATATATTCATAAATGTGTGCCTAGATAGGAGTATGTAATATGTTCCATTCTGGACTATGAAAGAAAAAGCTTCAATTTTATGTCTTCCTCCTAAATCATACAATTGAATAGTAAAGTACTTATCATACTGCAAAAATACTACATTTACTAGTAATACAAATCAATAAAAATGAAAGGCAATGAAAATTAAAAAAAAGAAGAATCGTAATCCTCTACATGCACTGGGACTTTGTCCTTGTTCTTTCTTTCTACTTCCGACAAGGCATTTCCAAAATGAAGTCTTTTGAATATAAAGATGCTGAAGAGCAATAGCCCGAAACGAGCCAAGTTACTCCATGGCTGTATGTTATGAGCTTAAGGGGGCTTATTCATGCTTTGATATGAAATGACTCCTATTTTAAGAAAGGTTTAAGGAAATTTTGTTCCTATCCTCAGTGAATTGATAATTTTTAAGAATGGCTAAGACCTGTCTGACTTCTTCTCTGGGAATTGCAGATATCCTATCTTATTTTACCAAATCAGGAATTCTCTGACAAGTTTCAAAACATGAATATGTTATTCCTTTTCTGTGATAGTCTCATCTGCTAAAATGAACCATACAAATCAAGATAAGAGACACTGACATTTTGAAACCTCAGACATAAATTGAATTAGTATCTGGTTAGACTTTATTCTCCTTTGTGCTTCCTTTATAATCATGCTTGTTAATATGCCATCCCTATATGCCCCACAGATATAAATTTCCATGATATTTCTCTTTTTAATATAAATCATCTATACTTCTTCCATAGGGGGCATATTTTCCACTTATGACACTTAAAGAAATAATCTCATAAGAGCATTTAAGAAAGAATTAAAATTTTAAAATGTCCATACTACCCAAAGCCATCTATAGATTCAATGAAATGCCTATCAAGCTTCCAATGGCAAGTTTTATAGAAATAGAAAAAAAATCTTAAAATTCATATGGAACCACAAAAGGTGCTAAAGAGTCAAAACAATTCTGAGAAAAAAGAACAAAGCTGCGTATTCACATGTGAAAAATGAAAGTAGACCCCTATCTCACACCACTTACAAAAATTAACTTTAACTAGATTAAAGACTTGTAAGAGGGCTTCCCTGGTGGTCCAGTGGGTAAAGAGTCCACCTTGTAGTGCAAGGGGAGCCAGTTCAATCACTGGCCTGGGAGGATCCCATGTGCTGCAGAGCGGCTGGACTGGTGTGTCCAATTACAAGCCAGCGCTCTAGAGTACATGTGCCCAGAGCTGGTGTCTATTACAGGAGAGGTCACTGCGATGGGAGGCCCACACAGGCCAAAGAACAAAGATGGCTGAAAATAAATAAATGAAAGACCAATAAAAGTGGCCAAAAATTTAAAAAAAGAAAAGACTTGCAAGACCTGAAACCATAAAACTCCTAGGGAAAAAAATATATAGAGGAAGAGCTCCTTGACAGTGGTCTTGGCAATGATTTTATGGCTATGACAGCAAAGCACAAGTAATGATTCATGCTTTGATATGAAATGACTCCTATTTTAAGAAAGGTTTAAGGAAATTTTGTTCCTATCCTCAGTGAATTGATAATTTTTAAGAATGGCTAAGACCTGTCTGACTTCTTCTCTGGGAATTGCAGATATCCTATCTTATTTTACCAAATCAGGAATTCTCTGACAAGTTTCAAAACATGAATATGTTATTCCTTTTCTGTGATAGTCTCATCTGCTAAAATGAACCATACAAATCAAGATAAGAGACACTGACATTTTGAAACCTCAGACATAAATTGAATTAGTATCTGGTTAGACTTTATTCTCCTTTGTGCTTCCTTTATAATCATGCTTGTTAATATGCCATCCCTATATGCCCCACAGATATAAATTTCCATGATATTTCTCTTTTTAATATAAATCATCTATACTTCTTCCATAGGGGGCATATTTTCCACTTATGACACTTAAAGAAATAATCTCATAAGAGCATTTAAGAAAGAATTAAAATTTTAAAATGTCCATACTACCCAAAGCCATCTATAGATTCAATGAAATGCCTATCAAGCTTCCAATGGCAAGTTTTATAGAAATAGAAAAAAAATCTTAAAATTCATATGGAACCACAAAAGGTGCTAAAGAGTCAAAACAATTCTGAGAAAAAAGAACAAAGCTGCGTATTCACATGTGAAAAATGAAAGTAGACCCCTATCTCACACCACTTACAAAAATTAACTTTAACTAGATTAAAGACTTGTAAGAGGGCTTCCCTGGTGGTCCAGTGGGTAAAGAGTCCACCTTGTAGTGCAAGGGGAGCCAGTTCAATCACTGGCCTGGGAGGATCCCATGTGCTGCAGAGCGGCTGGACTGGTGTGTCCAATTACAAGCCAGCGCTCTAGAGTACATGTGCCCAGAGCTGGTGTCTATTACAGGAGAGGTCACTGCGATGGGAGGCCCACACAGGCCAAAGAACAAAGATGGCTGAAAATAAATAAATGAAAGACCAATAAAAGTGGCCAAAAATTTAAAAAAAGAAAAGACTTGCAAGACCTGAAACCATAAAACTCCTAGGGAAAAAAATATATAGAGGAAGAGCTCCTTGACAGTGGTCTTGGCAATGATTTTATGGCTATGACAGCAAAGCACAAGTAATGAAAACAAAAATAAGCAAGTGGAACCACATCAAACTTAAAAGCTCCTGCACAGAAAAAAGAAACAATCAACAAAATGAAAAAGCAGGGCTTCCCTGGTGGCTCAGTGGTAAAGCATCTGCTTGCTAATGCAGGAGACAAGGATTCAATCTCTGATCCAGGAAGATTCTCTCATGCTGCAGGACAACTAACCCCGTGTACCACAACTATTGAGCCTGTCCACCTACGGATGAATAAAGAAAATGTGGTGTATATATGTACATATACAATGGAGGGCTTCCTTTGTGGTCCAGTAGGTAAAGAGTCTGCCTTGCAGTGCAAGACACACTGGTTCAATCCCTGGCCCGGGAAGATTCCACGTGAGGAGGAATGTTGGCCAGTGTCTCCAATTGCAAGCCAGTGTTCTGGAGCGCATGCATCCGAAGCAGGTGCTCTGTGATGAGAGGGGCCACTGTGATGGGAGGCCCACGCACGCCAAAGAATAAAGACGGATGAAAAAGTAAATGGTGACTTAGAGGCAAAAAAAAAAAAAAAAAGATAAATTGGAGCTGGGCTGAAAAGGACCCCTGAGATATACAACATGAACAAGAAATAAATGCTTGTTATTTTTTGAGATTTCAAGGATCATTTGTTACTACAGCAGAACTTAATCTGAAAGATAATGACTTATAAATTATTTTATGTAATAAGTTTATAGAATATAAACATTATAATAATTGGCAAAAAATTATAATATGATCTTTAAACTCTCTGGGCTTCTAATTTTCTGGTAGAGTTTTTTTAAAAATGAGGACAGCAATAAGAATATGCCAAGTGAGTTGGAAACTCCACGTTACAAACCAGTAATTCTTAGATTATTTTTGTCCATGGACCACATTTATTTTAGGTCAATAGGATTCCCCAAAGCTGAAGTGGTAGCTGAGTCAGTCATGGCTGACTCTTTGTGACCCCATGGACTTGTAGCCTGCCAAGCTCCTCTGTCCATGGGATTTTCTATGCAAGAATACTGGAGTGAGTTGTCATTTCCTACTCTGGGGAATCATCCTGACCTAGAGTTCGAACCCACATCTCCTGCATCTCCTGCATTTTCAGCCAAATTCTCTACCACTGAGCCACCTGGGAAGTCCCAGGGCTGAAGAGGTCTTGGCATTTTATAAAAGGAACTCTCAGAGCATACACACCAGATAGATCAGACCACTCAAAGTGTGGTCTGTGAACTTTCTTTCATCAGTCTTCAATGAGATAAACTCAGAAATTAGGAGTATGTGTTCAGAAGCTCTTATAGCAATTTGACATTACCAGAACATCCAAGCTCAAGGTTGGTCAAACTGTCTTGTTGAGTGAGGTAAGGGAACAATGTGTGCATTGTCAGACCAGTGTGGTGAGTCATTTGTAGCACAAGCTGCATACTAAGACTGGTCTTCCACTGTCCACGCACACACAGACACACACATGCACACACACCCTCATCCTTCACCACAGTTTGTAAAGAACTGACCCGGAACCAGCCTAGAAGTCACCAGAAGAACCATTGCACTTAGCATGGTAGGAAACCAAATACAGGACCTAAAATACACAGAAACACTATAAGTAAAATTGAATTGTTGTCTAGGGAAAATCCATGTCATATTAACAATTCTCCTGACATGTTCTGTCCCACTTGAGATTTACAAAGGCAGACAGAAGTAATTACCCACTGTGTTTGAAGCACTGTATAGTTCTTAGGTTATGAAATACTGTGTGACAAAATGCAGAATACATTTTCTCTTAGAAGCAATTTTACTAATGGTGGGGAGAATCCCAGCCAAGTTGACTTGACCTAACAAGCAGCTGAACAGTTTTCTATACTAATTTAACTTGTGGGTCTCTACAATAAAAGTTAAGGCGATACGGTAAGGAGGGGAAAGAAAGAATGTTAAACTATGCTAAACTTTTCTTTGAGGTTTTCTCACCCTTTATTTATCTTCCATGTCTCTCCATGCCTTCTCAGCTGAAGTGGTAGCTGAGTCAGTCATGGCTGACTCTTTGTGACCCCATGGACTTGTAGCCTGCCAAGCTCCTCTGTCCATGGGATTTTCTATGCAAGAATACTGGAGTGAGTTGTCATTTCCTACTCTGGGGAATCATCCTGACCTAGAGTTCGAACCCACATCTCCTGCATCTCCTGCATTTTCAGCCAAATTCTCTACCACTGAGCCACCTGGGAAGTCCCAGGGCTGAAGAGGTCTTGGCATTTTATAAAAGGAACTCTCAGAGCATACACACCAGATAGATCAGACCACTCAAAGTGTGGTCTGTGAACTTTCTTTCATCAGTCTTCAATGAGATAAACTCAGAAATTAGGAGTATGTGTTCAGAAGCTCTTATAGCAATTTGACATTACCAGAACATCCAAGCTCAAGGTTGGTCAAACTGTCTTGTTGAGTGAGGTAAGGGAACAATGTGTGCATTGTCAGACCAGTGTGGTGAGTCATTTGTAGCACAAGCTGCATACTAAGACTGGTCTTCCACTGTCCACGCACACACAGACACACACATGCACACACACCCTCATCCTTCACCACAGTTTGTAAAGAACTGACCCGGAACCAGCCTAGAAGTCACCAGAAGAACCATTGCACTTAGCATGGTAGGAAACCAAATACAGGACCTAAAATACACAGAAACACTATAAGTAAAATTGAATTGTTGTCTAGGGAAAATCCATGTCATATTAACAATTCTCCTGACATGTTCTGTCCCACTTGAGATTTACAAAGGCAGACAGAAGTAATTACCCACTGTGTTTGAAGCACTGTATAGTTCTTAGGTTATGAAATACTGTGTGACAAAATGCAGAATACATTTTCTCTTAGAAGCAATTTTACTAATGGTGGGGAGAATCCCAGCCAAGTTGACTTGACCTAACAAGCAGCTGAACAGTTTTCTATACTAATTTAACTTGTGGGTCTCTACAATAAAAGTTAAGGCGATACGGTAAGGAGGGGAAAGAAAGAATGTTAAACTATGCTAAACTTTTCTTTGAGGTTTTCTCACCCTTTATTTATCTTCCATGTCTCTCCATGCCTTCTCAGCCAATCCTCTCTCCTCTTACACTCCCCTAGCTTCCCAAAATATAGCACTAATCAAAATTATTTCATCTCTTTTCCTTCAATGTAGGTAATTTCAAGTATTAAGGAAATGAGTGGATTGGATTATGTTACACTAAGTTGTAGGTAACCAATGGTCTCTTAATCCTCCTAGAAGCATCTCTCTTTTGGGGAGAATATGCTTATTTTAATTCAAGCCTCAAAGGCGAAGTGCAGGGAAATGAAAAGAAAATGAGAAAATATAGGAAACTATTCTAGATCAAGGAAACAGGATGACTTTTTTGTGAGTCACCTTTTCCTAATCACTTCCTGCTTTTCACAATTTCCCCTCTTTTTTTATTTCTTGCATAGAATTCCTGAGGTGTTTTTTTCTTTTTTTTTTCCACTAAAAATGGAGGTGGTCATTGATTAAAAAAAGGAATCGTTTGTACATGAGTTAAGCAAAGACAGTTTGCATGAGTGAGAACTGAGGGAGGAAATCCACAAATAATAGAAACAGAAGTATTTGGAACACCACAGATGTTGAAAGCTGCAATCAAGAGAACTTAGAGACGATCTAACACAGTATATTCCTGAAAGACAGTAGACCCAGAACTCAATAGAGTCTTCAATAGGCAATGATCTCTTTGTAGCATTTAATAAAATCGCCTTGTTTTCATTGTTTCTCTTATACCATGATCTTGGAAAGTGGTATTGATTTTCAATCTGCAACAGAGATAATTTTCTTTTAAAATACATCCATTTAGGAAAAATAAATTAGTTCAAAGAAAACCTTAGGTAAATAGTATATGTGGTACACAGATGCTGATAGGAATTTCGAAGGCAGTATGCAGAATCTTGGAGCTAGGAAAACAATGATCTAACCTGAACGAACTTCACACTTCAATCTAAAACTGGTGAGATGTGTGTGCAGGTGTCGGGGAGAGGGGCATAGGGGACCTAGAAATGCTGTTAAGACAAGACACAAACCTAACTTCTGTCAACAATGTAGTTAAATTCCTCCTAACAATGGCCCCATGAAAAACTATAAAGAATATGGCAGCCAGGTAAGAGCTTACCAGCTTTAGTGACACATCATTTAGGAACATCCTTTATATTTGCACAAACACCCTACATATGGCATTACTAGAATCTGGGCATCTTTCCACTGCTTCCTCCTATGAGACATCCCTTAGGGATTTCCCACTATTTATCTTTCAGCACATGTTTCTGTTTGTGACCCGTAAAAAGATAATTGTAAATAATACAGAAAACTTATACATTGTTGGTATAAATAATGCTAATAATAATTTAGTAAGATCTAGATTAACTCAGGTGTCGCCAATAACTATGAGCATACAGTATAAATTTACACTGAGTCAGTGTGTGAGAATTTTAACCATTCATGTAAAATAGCTTCACTTGAGCTCAACAAAGGTTTATTAAAAGCCAAAATATGTTCCAGGAATGGTGTTAGGTGTTGAAGAATCATGATAAGCAAAGACAGTTTGCATGAGTGAGAACTGAGGGAGGAAATCCACAAATAATAGAAACAGAAGTATTTGGAACACCACAGATGTTGAAAGCTGCAATCAAGAGAACTTAGAGACGATCTAACACAGTATATTCCTGAAAGACAGTAGACCCAGAACTCAATAGAGTCTTCAATAGGCAATGATCTCTTTGTAGCATTTAATAAAATCGCCTTGTTTTCATTGTTTCTCTTATACCATGATCTTGGAAAGTGGTATTGATTTTCAATCTGCAACAGAGATAATTTTCTTTTAAAATACATCCATTTAGGAAAAATAAATTAGTTCAAAGAAAACCTTAGGTAAATAGTATATGTGGTACACAGATGCTGATAGGAATTTCGAAGGCAGTATGCAGAATCTTGGAGCTAGGAAAACAATGATCTAACCTGAACGAACTTCACACTTCAATCTAAAACTGGTGAGATGTGTGTGCAGGTGTCGGGGAGGGCATAGGGGACCTAGAAATGCTGTTAAGACAAGACACAAACCTAACTTCTGTCAACAATGTAGTTAAATTCCTCCTAACAATGGCCCCATGAAAAACTATAAAGAATATGGCAGCCAGGTAAGAGCTTACCAGCTTTAGTGACACATCATTTAGGAACATCCTTTATATTTGCACAAACACCCTACATATGGCATTACTAGAATCTGGGCATCTTTCCACTGCTTCCTCCTATGAGACATCCCTTAGGGATTTCCCACTATTTATCTTTCAGCACATGTTTCTGTTTGTGACCCGTAAAAAGATAATTGTAAATAATACAGAAAACTTATACATTGTTGGTATAAATAATGCTAATAATAATTTAGTAAGATCTAGATTAACTCAGGTGTCGCCAATAACTATGAGCATACAGTATAAATTTACACTGAGTCAGTGTGTGAGAATTTTAACCATTCATGTAAAATAGCTTCACTTGAGCTCAACAAAGGTTTATTAAAAGCCAAAATATGTTCCAGGAATGGTGTTAGGTGTTGAAGAATCATGATAAACAAAGACTCAGTCTTTGCCTCCAAGGCATCCATAGTTGTACAAATTAAATATGAGCCTTGCCATACTCACGACATTTTTCATAGTTCATAAAACAGTTTCACTTTGGATTACTTAATATTTACAAAAGCACTGTGATGTAAGATATTATTGTTATTCCCACTTTACAGATAAGAAAACTAAAACAGTCAATTTAATTTGCCCAAGGTTATTAATAGCAGTGTCAGTAAGCAACAGAGGAAAGTCTTGAACTCAAGAATCCTGCTTCCAGGGCTTCCCTGGTGGTCCAGTGGGTAAAGAGTCCACCTTGCACTGCAAGGGGCATCAGTTTGATCCCTGGCATGGGAAGATCCCACATGCCACAGAGCGGCTGGACTGGTGTGTCCAATTACAAGCCAGAGAGGCCACTGTGATGGGAGGCCCATACAGGCCAAAGAATTAAGATAGATGAAAATAAATAAATGAAGGACCAATAAAAGAGGCCAAAATTATAAAAAAAAAAAAAAGGAATCCTGCTTCCAGATCAGTATTTTTCCTGCAAGGTTCACCTGAAATAATTTCTCTCACATTTTTGCTTCTGGCTGTAATGAAATATTAATAACATGTGCTCCTGTTGAGAACGACTTGAAAAGGCAGAAAAAATACAAAATACTTAAAGGCAGTAAGTCTATTGACATCATTAGAAAACCGCCTTAGCAGCCAGAATTTCAGAGTACAAGATCAGGGAGAGGAGGGAACCTCCAAAATGTGACCTACCAACCAGAAGAACAGTGTAGAAAATTAGCAAAGCCAAAAGCTCGTTCTATCAAAGGGGGATTGATAAAATTTGCAGGTTCCTATCCAGACTCAACAGTAAAATATGAAAACACAAGCTACCAAAATGAGGAGCGAAATAGAGGACATCAAACAGACCTGAAAGACTGAATAACTATTAATGTGACTATATAGATGAAATGGACACATTCAGTAAAAGACATATATGATCAAAAATTGACCCAAAAGGAAACAGAAAACAGCTCAACATCCATAAAAGAAACTGAATTCATAGTTAACAATTTCTACAAAGAAACTCCGGCACAGATGACTTCACTGGTGAATTTCGACTCACTTTAAAGGTAAAAAAAAAACACCAACCAAAAAACACTTCTTGAGAAAAAAGGAAAAGTGGCCAAACAAAAAATGAAACCAAATATTTTAAAAACCTTGCCATACTCACGACATTTTCATAGTTCAAAAACGTTCACACAAAAAGCACTGTGATGTAAGATATTATTGTTATTCCCACTTTACAGATAAGAAAACTAAAACAGTCAATTTAATTTGCCCAAGGTTATTAATAGCAGTGTCAGTAAGCAACAGAGGAAAGTCTTGAACTCAAGAATCCTGCTTCCAGGGCTTCCCTGGTGGTCCAGTGGGTAAAGAGTCCACCTTGCACTGCAAGGGGCATCAGTTTGATCCCTGGCATGGGAAGATCCCACATGCCACAGAGCGGCTGGACTGGTGTGTCCAATTACAAGCCAGAGAGGCCACTGTGATGGGAGGCCCATACAGGCCAAAGAATTAAGATAGATGAAAATAAATAAATGAAGGACCAATAAAAGAGGCCAAAATTATAAAAAAAAAAAAAAGGAATCCTGCTTCCAGATCAGTATTTTTCCTGCAAGGTTCACCTGAAATAATTTCTCTCACATTTTGCTTCTGGCTGTAATGAAATATTAATAACATGTGCTCCTGTTGAGAACGACTTGAAAAGGCAGAAAAAATACAAAATACTTAAAGGCAGTAAGTCTATTGACATCATTAGAAAACCGCCTTAGCAGCCAGAATTTCAGAGTACAAGATCAGGGAGAGGAGGGAACCTCCAAAATGTGACCTACCAACCAGAAGAACAGTGTAGAAAATTAGCAAAGCCAAAAGCTCGTTCTATCAAAGGGGGATTGATAAAATTTGCAGGTTCCTATCCAGACTCAACAGTAAAATATGAAAACACAAGCTACCAAAATGAGGAGCGAAATAGAGGACATCAAACAGACCTGAAAGACTGAATAACTATTAATGTGACTATATAGATGAAATGGACACATTCAGTAAAAGACATATATGATCAAAAATTGACCCAAAAGGAAACAGAAAACAGCTCAACATCCATAAAAGAAACTGAATTCATAGTTAACAATTTCTACAAAGAAACTCCGGCACAGATGACTTCACTGGTGAATTTCGACTCACTTTAAAGGTAAAAAAAAAACACCAACCAAAAAACACTTCTTGAGAAAAAAGGAAAAGTGGAAACACTAAATCATTTCATAATATAAGGTCAGTATTAACCCTGATTCCAAAAACAAGACATTGAAATAGAATTACAGAACATTATCTCTCAAAACACAGATGTAAAACTTCACAGGGCTTTCCCTGGTGGTCCAGTGGATAAGGATACCGCCTTGCAGTGCAAGGGGCGCCGGTTCGATCCCTGGCCTGGGAAGATTCCATGTGCCGCAGAGCGGCTGGACCGATAAGTCCAATTACCAAGCCACAGCTCTGAAGCCCATGCGCCCAGAGCCGGCGCTCTGCAACAGAGGCCACCGTGATGGGAGGCCCACAGGAGCCAAAGAACAAAGACGGATGAAAATGGAGACATGAAAGACCAATAGAAGTGGCCCATCTGCTCCCCTCCCTCCCCAACCCGACCCCCGCCCAAAATAAATAAATAAATAAATCTTAAAAAAAAAAATAAATAAATCTTAAAAAAAAAAAACTTCACAAAATATTTGCAAATTTATTATGTGTGTGTGTGTGTGTGTGTGTGTATATATATATAACTGGATAATATATATCAACATAAATTACCACATCTTTATCAACTCACCTGTTGATGGACATTTGGCTTGCTTTCATGTCTTGGTTATTGTAAACAGGTTTACAATGAACATTCTGGTGTGTGTATCTTTTCAAATTATGGTTTTCTCCAGATTTATGCCCAGAAGTGGGATTGCAGGATCGTACGGTATTTCTATTTTTAGTTTTCTGAGGAACCTCTGTACTGTTCTCCATAGTTGTAGGGAGCTTGTTAAATAAACTATGGGTTTATTCACACAGTATAGTATTCTGTATTAGTTCAAGGAAAGAAGGTTTCTTTATAATAAGACCTACACAAAGAAGTATTGAACAGAAAAAGGAACCAGGAAAATCTCTGTAACACTGAGTGAGCACCGGGATAAATGAAAAAAAAAAAAAAAAGAGCAGGTCTCATAAAATGTCACCTTTGTGTAATAAAGGGGAGGAGAATGTGAGTATAAATATATCTTTCTATTTCTTAAAAGAAACAACTGAAGGAAACCAAACAGCAGGAGATATGTGCTAACTGTACATACGGTGAGAGGCAACGGAGCAAAGGAAGAGAGGAGATGGAGATGAAAATGAGAATTCTCTGACGGTGTTGTTTTATAGTTTGATTGAACTATGTAAAGGCTTTACATACCTTAAGAATTACTGAATTTTTAAAAACTGATTTCTAAAATTTGAAAGTAGACTTCCCTGGTGGTCCAGTGGTTACCGCTTTCACTGCAGGGAACATGGGTTCCATCCTTGGCTGGAGAACTAAGATCCTGTACGCTATGAGTGGCAACCAAAAAAAAAAAAAAATTAATTGAAAGCAAATGGAAACCTATGGTTCTAACTGTGTATCAAATTTATGGCATAAGTACATAGGTAAAGTAGTTATTTTGAGTGACTTTTTAAATTTAATTTTTTTATTCAGGTAAAATTAATTTCCCTTCTCTAGGGGATCTTCCCAACCAAGAGTTGGAACCCAGGTCTCCCACATTTCAGGTGGATTCTTTACCATCTGAGCCACCAGGGAAGCCCAAGAGTACTGGAGTGGGTAACCTGTCCCTTCTCCAGGGGATCTTCTTGATCAAGGAATAAAACTGGCATTGCAGGTGGATTCATTACCAGCTGAGCTACAAGGGAAACCCCATGTAATATACAATTCTTTTTTAAATTAAAATTTTTTTTTCTCTTCTCCCCATCATGACTCTTTTTTATTTATATTTATTTTCATCCATCTTTTTGTTCTTTGGCACGTGTGGGCCCCCCACTGCAGTGGCCTCTCTCACCACAGAGCACTGGTTCTGGGCGCATGCGCACTCTGCGGCACGTGGGATGTTCCCAGGCCAGGGATTGAACCAGTGCCCCTTGTACTGAAAGGCGGACTTTCTACTCATTGGATCACCAGGGAAGCCCACAATTAATTTTTTTTGGCCACTTTTATTGATCTTTCGTTTATTTATCTTTGTTATTTGGCCTGTCTGGGCCTCCTATCACAGTGGCCTCTCTCGTCGCAGAGCAACAGCTCTGGGCGGATGTGCACCAGAGCTCTGGCTCAGTAGTTGGACTCAATGGTCCAGCCACTCTGCAGCACGTGGGATCTTCCCAGGCCAGGGATCGAACCTATGCCCCTTGCACTGCAAGGTGGTATCCTTACGCACTAGACCATCAGGGAAGCCCCGCAATTAATAATTTTAAAGTGTATGGGTCAGTGGTATTTAGTGTGTTCACAACTTGTGCTGTTTTATTATTTTTGACTCTGAGGTCATTTTCTTTGGAATTCTAATATATTCTTTTTTTTCATTGTAGTTTTATTGAGGTATAATTCATATACAGCACTCTGTAAGTTTCAGGTATACAGCATCATGATTTGACTTAAATACATCATGAAATAATGTCTATAATACCTTTAGTAAATATCTATCATCTCATATAGATACAACATTAAAGAAATAGAAAAAAAAATTTTCCTTATGATGAGAACTGTTAGGATTTACTCTCTTAACTTTAATATATAACATACAACAGTGATAATTATATTGATCATGTTGTACTTAATTTATTTTATCACTGGAAGTTTGTATCTTTTGACCACCTCATCCAATCCCTTTTCCCCTACCTCCAGTAATCACAAATCTGATCTCTTTTTGCATGAGTTTGTTTGCTTCTTTTTGAAATATGATTGACCTATTACACTATGTTAGTTCCTAGTACCCAACATAGCAAGTCAGTATTTTTATACATTTCAAAATGATACCCATGATAAGAATAATTGTCATCAGTCACCAAAGATATGACATAATTATTAATTATATTCCACATACTGTACATTTCATACCTATGACTCATTTATTTTGTAACTTAAAGTTTGTATCTCTTAATCTCTCTCATCTACTTCTCTTAACCCTCCACTCCCAAGGAACTGTCTTTATTCTCTGTGTCTGTGACCCTGTTTTCTGTTATGTTTGTCGAATGACTGTCAAACACAGAAATTTGGCCATATATCTCTTGCAGTATATATGATAAAAGTAAAAGTGAAAGGGTTAATAGCTCAGTCATGTTGGATTCTTTGTGACTCCATGGACTGTAAGCTGCAAGGCTCCTCTTTCCATGGAATCCTCCAAACAACAATACTGGAGCAAGTAGTCATTCCTTTCTCCAAGGGATCTTCCCAACCCAGGCATCAAACCTGGGTCTCCTGCACTGCGTTCATTCAAATCTTAAACTTGAAGTGATTTACACCCATTAGTATACCTACTATTAAGTCAATGGTGATTGATGAGGATGTGGAAAAACTGGAACCCTTGTGCTTTGCTGGTTGAAATGTGAAATGGTGCAGTATAGCAGTTCCTTAAAATATTAAACATAGAGGGCTTCCCTGGTAGCTCAGTGGAAAAAAGTTCACTTGCCAATACAGGAGACACAAGTTCAGTCCCTGAGCTGGGAATATCCCACATGCTGCGGAGCAACTGAGCCTGTGAGTCACAACCATGGAGTCTGTGCTCTAGAGCCACGGAGCCACAACTATTGAGCCCATGTCCCACAACTACTGAAGCCTGTGAGCCTTAGAGCTCACTTTCCACAAGAGAAGTCATCCCAGCAAGAAGCCTGCTCACCTCAACTAGAGAGTAGCCTCCATTCCCTGTAACTAGAGAAGAGCCTGTGGCAGCAGTGAAATTCCAGAATAGCCAAAAAAAAACCCAAACAAACAAACAAAAATATATATGTTAAATATGATTGACCTATTACACTATGTTAGTTCCTAGTACCCAACATAGCAAGTCAGTATTTTTATACATTTCAAAATGATACCCATGATAAGAATAATTGTCATCAGTCACCAAAGATATGACATAATTATTAATTATATTCCACATACTGTACATTTCATACCTATGACTCATTTATTTTGTAACTTAAAGTTTGTATCTCTTAATCTCTCTCATCTACTTCTCTTAACCCTCCACTCCCAAGGAACTGTCTTTATTCTCTGTGTCTGTGACCCTGTTTTCTGTTATGTTTGTCGAATGACTGTCAAACACAGAAATTTGGCCATATATCTCTTGCAGTATATATGATAAAAGTAAAAGTGAAAGGGTTAATAGCTCAGTCATGTTGGATTCTTTGTGACTCCATGGACTGTAAGCTGCAAGGCTCCTCTTTCCATGGAATCCTCCAAACAACAATACTGGAGCAAGTAGTCATTCCTTTCTCCAAGGGATCTTCCCAACCCAGGCATCAAACCTGGGTCTCCTGCACTGCGTTCATTCAAATCTTAAACTTGAAGTGATTTACACCCATTAGTATACCTACTATTAAGTCAATGGTGATTGATGAGGATGTGGAAAAACTGGAACCCTTGTGCTTTGCTGGTTGAAATGTGAAATGGTGCAGTATAGCAGTTCCTTAAAATATTAAACATAGAGGGCTTCCCTGGTAGCTCAGTGGAAAAAAGTTCACTTGCCAATACAGGAGACACAAGTTCAGTCCCTGAGCTGGGAATATCCCACATGCTGCGGAGCAACTGAGCCTGTGAGTCACAACCATGGAGTCTGTGCTCTAGAGCCACGGAGCCACAACTATTGAGCCCATGTCCCACAACTACTGAAGCCTGTGAGCCTTAGAGCTCACTTTCCACAAGAGAAGTCATCCCAGCAAGAAGCCTGCTCACCTCAACTAGAGAGTAGCCTCCATTCCCTGTAACTAGAGAAGAGCCTGTGGCAGCAGTGAAATTCCAGAATAGCCAAAAAAAAAAAACCCAAACAAACAAACAAAAAATATATATGTTAAATGTAGAATTACCATATGATCCAGCAATTCTGCTTCAGGGTACATACACAGAAGTACTGAAAATGGAGATTTGAACAGGTTTTATATATCCATTTTCATAGCAGCATTATCCACAATAGCCAAAAGATGGAAACAATCCAAGTGTTCATCAATGAATGAATGGATAAATAATATGTGGTATATACATACAGTGTGTGTATATATATATATATATATATATATATATATATATAATTCACCCTTAAAAAGTAAGGAATCACATGCCACAACAAGGATGACCCTAGAGGACATTATGTTAAGTGAAATAAACCAGTCACAAAACAAAAACAAAAAACACAGATGTAGAAAGTAGAAAGGTGGATTCCAAGATCTGGAGGAAAAAGGACTGGGGAGTCAGTGCTCAATGGGTGCAGAGGGTCAGTTTAGGAAGAGCAGAAAGCCCTGGAGATGGATGGTGGTGATGTTTGCAGAACAAGTACCTTAAGCTTTGTACTAATGTCACAAAGCTATACATTTAAAAAAGGTTTATATGGTAAAATTTATTATGAATATTTTCTAATAATAAAAAAATTATACAGGGAACATCAGTATGAACTCATTATATGTTTGTATCTTACTACGAAATAGGTATTTCTGAGTGCTGTCCACTAAAAAAGGACTAAAAACACTGACAACCTAGTAGCAATAAGCCCTCCCATCACCAAGATCATAGTTTCTGAATACTACTGTCCATAAAGAGGAACTCCAATTCTTTGAAGAAATAGCTGTGTCTTGTTCCAGGCCAAGAAATGTATGAGATGATGGTCTTGAGACACCTTCCTGAGCCAGAAAATAAGAACACTATTGAAGATAAATAGTTCTGTCAAAAGCACACAGGAGTCAAAATGAAGTCCCTGAGCTGGGAATATCCCACATGCTGCGGAGCAACTGAGCCTGTGAGTCACAACCATGGAGTCTGTGCTCTAGAGCCACGGAGCCACAACTATTGAGCCCATGTCCCACAACTACTGAAGCCTGTGAGCCTTAGAGCTCACTTTCCACAAGAGAAGTCATCCCAGCAAGAAGCCTGCTCACCTCAACTAGAGAGTAGCCTCCATTCCCTGTAACTAGAGAAGAGCCTGTGGCAGCAGTGAAATTCCAGAATAGCCAAAAAAAAAAAACCCAAACAAACAAACAAAAAATATATATGTTAAATGTAGAATTACCATATGATCCAGCAATTCTGCTTCAGGGTACATACACAGAAGTACTGAAAATGGAGATTTGAACAGGTTTTATATATCCATTTTCATAGCAGCATTATCCACAATAGCCAAAAGATGGAAACAATCCAAGTGTTCATCAATGAATGAATGGATAAATAATATGTGGTATATACATACAGTGTGTGTATATATATATATATATATATATATATATATAATTCACCCTTAAAAAGTAAGGAATCACATGCCACAACAAGGATGACCCTAGAGGACATTATGTTAAGTGAAATAAACCAGTCACAAAACAAAAACAAAAAACACAGATGTAGAAAGTAGAAAGGTGGATTCCAAGATCTGGAGGAAAAAGGACTGGGGAGTCAGTGCTCAATGGGTGCAGAGGGTCAGTTTAGGAAGAGCAGAAAGCCCTGGAGATGGATGGTGGTGATGTTTGCAGAACAAGTACCTTAAGCTTTGTACTAATGTCACAAAGCTATACATTTAAAAAAGGTTTATATGGTAAAATTTATTATGAATATTTTCTAATAATAAAAAAATTATACAGGGAACATCAGTATGAACTCATTATATGTTTGTATCTTACTACGAAATAGGTATTTCTGAGTGCTGTCCACTAAAAAAGGACTAAAAACACTGACAACCTAGTAGCAATAAGCCCTCCCATCACCAAGATCATAGTTTCTGAATACTACTGTCCATAAAGAGGAACTCCAATTCTTTGAAGAAATAGCTGTGTCTTGTTCCAGGCCAAGAAATGTATGAGATGATGGTCTTGAGACACCTTCCTGAGCCAGAAAATAAGAACACTATTGAAGATAAATAGTTCTGTCAAAAGCACACAGGAGTCAAAATGAAGGGGCTTCCACTGACCAAAGATGGGACAATTTGAACAAGGAAAAGAATCATGATTGTAACTGACCGAAACACATAAAACCATCCACAACACATAAATCCATCTGTTCATAATAATACTAATAAATAAGGAAACAGAACCTCATCAGTCACCATTGGATGTTGCTAGTATACCAATTCATAACCAAGAAAACCAATAAAGAAGGGAAATTAAGCATGAACCCTGCCTTTTCCACACAAATTATATTTCAGGGCAACCAACAGTTGATGAGGTAGAAATTCTTTTCATGGAAGAATCTCAGTAGATGTGTTCAGAAGGGATGACAGAATGAATTAAATAAAATGGTATTAAACAACCATCACCACAGATGCCAAAAAGTGGGTGATGAATTTATCACAGATCAATCAGGCTGGCAACATCAGAATCCACTGTTCAATCTTAGCATTGCTAAATATCAAACTTTTGGATCTAACCACCAGCTTAGATGAAACAGTGGAGGTAGAGAAACATTAATTCCCACCACGATGAAACACACATACTAAAACTGGAACAATACATGCCCTCTGTGCAAGGATGACATACAAATTCACCAAGCATTTCATATATTTTTTAAAAAAAGAAGAAAAGACAGAGCATAGACATAGGGACACTGTGGGGAAGAAATAGGGAGGGGGAAGCATGGAGGGAGTAACATGGAAACCTATACTGTTATGTGTGGAAAAGACAGCTAGTGTCATTGTGCTAAGGGAATAGGAGTGCTTACAATGGCTTGGGGCGATGGTCTGGAGGGGTGGGATGGGGGGAACTGGGGGTGTGGGGACCATGGATATGCATATGACTGATCTGGGAACATATATGTCTGTGAACAACAAAACTCTGTAAAACCTTTAAAATAAAGAATAATATATATATGTGTGTGTTTTAAAAAAAAAAAGAAGAAAAGAAAGAATAAGCCAAATCCAGAATACATGGAATTCTGTAGGACAAATGACCTCTCAACAAGAAGGGCATCTGTTGTAGAATAACAGAGATTAGGCAAAGTTAACAACCCAGTGTAACATGTGGACTCATTTGGATCCTGGTTTCCAGAGCACTGTTGTCTGTGTTTCTGGTTGGAACTTCCCTTGGGCACCTTCTTGGTTGAAATCTGTAGCTATGCAGACACGTTCTGTCCTTTGCTTGGCTTTGTTAGAGCCAAGAGGCATCTACCCACAGCCTCAGTCTCATGGCAGCTACTGCTAAGTAACAAATAAGTGAGTCTCTCTGCCTCAGGCCAGTCGACATGGATGCTGCCCCAGACTCTAAGGAGGGTCCCCTCATCCTGCCATGACCATCCTGTGACTCTCAGCCCAGCATCCCTGCCACCAGGAACAAAGAGTGGTTGAAAGGTGAAATCTCAGAGCTTCTTGCTGCCTGACCACACTGTCCTGCCACATTTGCATTGAAATGGTGACACCCAAGGTTGGAACGGACAGTCCAAGAAGCGGCCTCCTAATAAGGAGTAGAGGTCAGAGGTGCACCTCCTTTTCTCTAACATAAAAATACACTGGAGAATGAAATGAAGTCTGCCTGGAAAGAGAAAAAAGGACCCACATCTTTCCTCCCTTCCCTTCCTGCCATCATTGCTTTGACCAAAAAGTGGTGAGTTTTTCTTCTAATTCCCCTGTGTCTTAATCTCTTGCTCCATTGGAGTGTAAGCTGCTATAGATAAGGAGGTACCATTACTACACTATAGGACAAGTCTGTGAGCTGGGTTTTTCAATATTCTAGTAAGCAGATGAAGGAATATGGAACATTCTTTCTCATAATAATAAACTTTCTTGCTACCTAATACCACATATCACAGAGAAGTATAATGTTAGCACATTTTTTTTTCTTGAAATTCCTTTGTAACAAATCCTAATCTCCCAAGCAATGCAAAGAACATGTACTCAGAAAAGCAAAAGAAGTAGCACATTAATAACTTTCACATCATTATTCTCATACACAAACGTGCACACATATACAGACTTACTTGGAATTATACATACTTTTTAAGTTTTCTACTTTTAGGTGAAGAAATAATAAATGCTACATTCTCATTGTAAAAACAACAATAACTCATCTACTGATTATAATTTACTTTTGCCATCTTGAAACAGTTGTATCTATGTGTTTACTATTTTTATTTATTTATTTATTTTTTACATGTATGTTCCCAGATCATTCATATGCATATCCCTGGACCCTCCCCCCACCCAGTTCCTCCCATCCCTCCAGACCATCGCCCCAAGTGGTTGTAGGTGTTCCTATTCCCCGCCCTAGCTATCTTTTCCACACATGACAGTATAGGCTTCCATGTCTATTCCCTTTTCCAACCATGGCTAAGTAACAAATAAGTGAGTCTCTCTGCCTCAGGTCGACATGGATGCTGCCCCAGACTCTAAGGAGGGTCCCTCATCCTGCCATGACCATCCTGTGACTCTCAGCCCAGCATCCCTGCCACCAGGAACAAAGAGTGGTTGAAAGGTGAAATCTCAGAGCTTCTTGCTGCCTGACCACACTGTCCTGCCACATTTGCATTGAAATGGTGACACCCAAGGTTGGAACGGACAGTCCAAGAAGCGGCCTCCTAATAAGGAGTAGAGGTCAGAGGTGCACCTCCTTTTCTCTAACATAAAAATACACTGGAGAATGAAATGAAGTCTGCCTGGAAAGAGAAAAAAGGACCCACATCTTTCCTCCCTTCCCTTCCTGCCATCATTGCTTTGACCAAAAAGTGGTGAGTTTTTCTTCTAATTCCCCTGTGTCTTAATCTCTTGCTCCATTGGAGTGTAAGCTGCTATAGATAAGGAGGTACCATTACTACACTATAGGACAAGTCTGTGAGCTGGGTTTTTCAATATTCTAGTAAGCAGATGAAGGAATATGGAACATTCTTTCTCATAATAATAAACTTTCTTGCTACCTAATACCACATATCACAGAGAAGTATAATGTTAGCACATTTTTTTTTCTTGAAATTCCTTTGTAACAAATCCTAATCTCCCAAGCAATGCAAAGAACATGTACTCAGAAAAGCAAAAGAAGTAGCACATTAATAACTTTCACATCATTATTCTCATACACAAACGTGCACACATATACAGACTTACTTGGAATTATACATACTTTTTAAGTTTTCTACTTTTAGGTGAAGAAATAATAAATGCTACATTCTCATTGTAAAAAACAACAATAACTCATCTACTGATTATAATTTACTTTTGCCATCTTGAAACAGTTGTATCTATGTGTTTACTATTTTTATTTATTTATTTATTTTTTACATGTATGTTCCCAGATCATTCATATGCATATCCCTGGACCCTCCCCCCACCCAGTTCCCCCCCTCCCATCCCTCCAGACCATCGCCCCAAGTGGTTGTAGGTGTTCCTATTCCCCTAGCACAATGACAATAGCTATCTTTTCCACACATGACAGTATAGGCTTCCATGTTACTCCCTCCATGCCTCCCTCCCACTGTTCGGTCTCCACAATGTCTTTATGTCTATTCTCTGTTTTTTCATGAGTTCACTGCGTATGTTATCATGTGTGTTTACTATTTTACCAAAATAAGATTCTGCCAAAATAAGATTTTCAATCTCTGCACGCTGTTTCATTATCCAGTATATTTTTAGACACACTTAATCAATCCTGAGCCAATTCACTTCATTAGACAGTTAACTTTTTTCCAATGGAGTTGAAATGAACAGCTCTTTAGTATTTTTTTGGTATAAGTTTCTAAAGGTAGAATGGTTGAGTTACAGAACATAGACACTTTTGATGCAAAGGTTATGAATTACCTAATTATCCTTAATAAAAAGCATTTTCTAGGTCTACCAGCACTGTGTGACACTTCCCATTTTATTATACCTTCTCTAAGTTTATTATTTAAAATGTTAAAATTTCATAACTGTGAATTTTAAAATATTTTATGTTAACATATATTTGTTCAGCTGGTAAATATTGATTTAAATGTTCATTTCTTTGAGTACTAGTGAGATTGAAACATTTTTCATATGTTTTAAATATGTATTAACCATATATATTCATTACTGTAAATGATATCTTCAGATGAGGAAATTGAGGTTCAGAGAGATTAAATGACTTGTTCAAGGGCATAAAGCTTCTATGAAGCAGATAATTTTTTTTCATATTCTAAAATGAAATGGAGTTACTCTTCAGTTTGTCAAGTGGGCAATAAAGCTGTGGGCTAAAGTTCTGCTGAATTCAAGAGTTCAAGGAAATCTAACTAATATATAAGTCTATTCAGGCCAAATAATCTTAAAAAAAATATTGCTTGGAGTATTATTGTGGAGATTTAATAAATTACAGTTCTATAACTCCTCAATTTTTATTCCCAAGAGGAATCCAAATTAATATTGGAAGACAAAAAAGAGATTGCTCAAAAGGGTATTGGAATATGCTGACAGCATTCTTCTTAGTATCTATCAGTCACAAATGACTGTTGTAGATACTGAAGGAATCTCTGGTACCCATGACCTCTTTTCCATTATCACAGCATGAGAACAAAGCATCCAACAGCATATGTTTTATGGTGGTGCAAACAGTGTACTATTTTCAGAGATGTTCAAGACTTACTTTTTGTTTCTGAATGGCACTTTTCATTTCGGTCCCCATTAATACATAAGGCCAGGCTGTCACCCGCTGGCTTAACCTTGTGTGGCAATGTCAAAGTCTTCTTTTTTAAATAACTAACAAGAAAGTTCATGAGTTAACAATTTAAGAGAGAGAAACAATAACAATAAAGGACATGGCAGAATTACTTAAATGGTAAAAAGAGAGAGAGAAGAAAGAAGGGGGATAGGGAGAAGGAGGAGGAGGAAAAGGAATGAGAGAGGAAAGAAGGAAGGAAGGAAGGAAGGAAAGGAGTAAGCAAACACACTGGCACAATGTAATTTAGTAAGAACTGGCCAAAAGTATATTATGTCAGCAGAATGAAGGAATTTAAGGCACCAGTGATAAGGGAGATATTAACATCTACTGGAGGGGTGAAATTCTAACACTTCTTTCTATTAGGCTTTAAGATCTTATGCCAGGAGAGTGAAGATTTTGTTTCAGGAGCTGAATGGTTACGACTTTCTGAAGTAGAGTTTACAAGGGAAATGTTTCTACAACTCTTGTCGAATTCGCAATCGGTTGTATTCATGACTATCTCTGGCTAAAAAAGCAGAAAAACAGAACTTCAGCACTAAAGGGGTCTCCAATCTCCCTCCTCTCCAAAGTGATGTTTCTCATACCATTCCTTGTCTTAGGCAGAGAAATCACATAGAACTATTGAGGGTTTGGAGCAGCAATGAAGAGAGGATTCAAGGGTTCAACCACCACACATAAAATGCATGCAGTTTCTCCACTGGAGCACAGTGTTGTAGGATATCAAGGCATCTCCTTGTGGATGGTAGGAGTCCTGAAGATCTTGCATAAAGTAAAATTCATGTAACCCAAGAGTTGGTTTTCTATGTATTTGTTTCTCATGTATTTGGTGGCTTAGTGCAGAGTTCGTGCACTTAGTTGAGCAAGATCTCTTCGATCCTTCTCTTACTAGTGGAGGGAACTTAAGTAAGTTACTTAATATGCTTTTACCTCAAATCCCTCAGCTATAAAATGAAAATAATAATACACAAGATCTTTTTAGATTCTTACAGCAGTCCCATGAGGTACAATAGTCCCTACTTCATTAGAGTTGCTGGGAGGAATAAAGTAGTTAGTGGTTTGAAGGGTGTCTGGCAAATGTTAAGTGCACTATAAATGTTTGCCTATTAATTATCTTCTATTACCAACCTACATGTAACTGCCATGTAGTAATAGTATAAATACAGTTTATAATTCATTTGGCCTACATGCTCTGAACTTCTGAAATTCTTGACTTTTAATGTAGGAGAGGTTAATTATTTCAAAATGAGTGTACATGTTTAGACTCCATTCTTCTTATATGACCCTATTTTTAAACTGCATAGTTCAAAGAAGCATAAAATGAGTATATGAGCTTTAGGTGTGAATGTACAACAGATCTAGGGTCTATTGATTGTAATTCAAAAGAAATTACTATTGATCAATATGCAAGGGTTCTTATGGATGTGAAGCGACTCAAAGTGTGTTCATAACAGGCTGGGAATAAAGGAGGAAGTAAAAAGGTGCCTGCCCAGGTTGACTCTCAAGTAAAACTCATGATGACACTTGTGTGCCGGGCATTGTTCTAAGTCTTTTACATACATTCTTGGTATTCATTTCTTACAATACCCTCATGAGATAAATACTATGAATGCTCCCGTTTACAGATGGAGAAAGGAAGACACAAAAAACTTAAGTATGAATAACTTGCTCAACAAGGTAAAAGGTAAATGCTCAAAATGGTAAATGGTGGTGATTGAATTTAAACCTAAATACCCTTCCCCCCACCAACCGCAGGTGCAATTATCTTACTACACCTGAAAAATTGTGACGTACAAAGTTTGTCTTCGATTCCCCCACTTTTTTCTCTCTTTAAGACTTATTTATTTCTAAAAGACAGCCCTATCCACGACTGTAATGGGCATGGTGTGCTTATGGTAATCACCTCAGAAACACAGAAGGATAGAAAGCAAAAGATTCAAACATGATACTGTAATGTGCAGAGTTCGTGCACTTAGTTGAGCAAGATCTCTTCGATCCTTCTCTTACTAGTGGAGGGAACTTAAGTAAGTTACTTAATATGCTTTTACCTCAAATCCCTCAGCTATAAAATGAAAATAATAATACACAAGATCTTTTTAGATTCTTACAGCAGTCCCATGAGGTACAATAGTCCCTACTTCATTAGAGTTGCTGGGAGGAATAAAGTAGTTAGTGGTTTGAAGGGTGTCTGGCAAATGTTAAGTGCACTATAAATGTTTGCCTATTAATTATCTTCTATTACCAACCTACATGTAACTGCCATGTAGTAATAGTATAAATACAGTTTATAATTCATTTGGCCTACATGCTCTGAACTTCTGAAATTCTTGACTTTTAATGTAGGAGAGGTTAATTATTTCAAAATGAGTGTACATGTTTAGACTCCATTCTTCTTATATGACCCTATTTTTAAACTGCATAGTTCAAAGAAGCATAAAATGAGTATATGAGCTTTAGGTGTGAATGTACAACAGATCTAGGGTCTATTGATTGTAATTCAAAAGAAATTACTATTGATCAATATGCAAGGGTTCTTATGGATGTGAAGCGACTCAAAGTGTGTTCATAACAGGCTGGGAATAAAGGAGGAAGTAAAAAGGTGCCTGCCCAGGTTGACTCTCAAGTAAAACTCATGATGACACTTGTGTGCCGGGCATTGTTCTAAGTCTTTTACATACATTCTTGGTATTCATTTCTTACAATACCCTCATGAGATAAATACTATGAATGCTCCCGTTTACAGATGGAGAAAGGAAGACACAAAAAACTTAAGTATGAATAACTTGCTCAACAAGGTAAAAGGTAAATGCTCAAAATGGTAAATGGTGGTGATTGAATTTAAACCTAAATACCCTTCCCCCCACCAACCGCAGGTGCAATTATCTTACTACACCTGAAAAATTGTGACGTACAAAGTTTGTCTTCGATTCCCCCACTTTTTTCTCTCTTTAAGACTTATTTATTTCTAAAAGACAGCCCTATCCACGACTGTAATGGGCATGGGTGTGCTTATGGTAATCACCTCAGAAACACAGAAGGATAGAAAGCAAAAAGATTCAAACATGATATCATTACCCAAAGTTGACCACTGTTAAAACTTTGTTGCCTTCTAGAAATTTTCCTAAGCACATGGCTTTCTTTTATGTTTTCTTTTACACAGTTGTGATAACACTACATTTACAATTTTATTCTTGTTCTCCCTCCTATTATGACATGAGCCATCCTATGCTACAGAAATTTCACAAACTTCCTTTATAGAGGTTGTATAATGCTGCATGGCATAAAATAGTTTTCATTCCTTTCATATTGGACATCTATGTATTTCCAGCTTATTTACTATGGGATGGATATCTTTGTCCCCCACCCCCCCTTTTTTTTTTTAATTTTGGTTTCTTTTACTGATTTTTTTATCCATTTATTTTCATCCATCTTTATTCTTTGGCCTGTGTGGGCCTCCCATCGCAGTGGCCTCTGTTGTCGCTGAGTACCAGTTCTGGGCGCGCGCACTCCAGAGCTCCAGCTCGGTAGTTGGACACATGGGTCCAGCCACTCCTCAGCACGTGCGATCTTCCCAGGCCAGGGATCGAACCGGCGCCCCTTGCACTGCAAGGCGGTGTCTTTACCCACTGGGTCACCAGGGAAGCCACTCCCCTCCTTCTTGATAGTTTCCTTTCTTCTGACATTTCTTCAGATCCTCCCCAGGCACACAGTGACTCTGGTGTCCCTGTATCGTTCCTTCTCTTAATTTCCTGTGTAAGGACCACACGCTAACCAACAGTGCAACTGCGGCTCCAAAACTTATTTTCTGGAAAGGAGCTGATAAACTCATTTATACTAAAGTGTACGTGGTTCATAAAACCTGACTCTTCCAGGACAATTTAAGCAAAGGAATGGCACTCTAATTCAGGAAATCTAGCTGGGGAGATTCTCCCATCCTCTCCGATAGGAGCAGACTCTACAATAGCAGAAAGGTTCTGGGCTGTCTTAACCTTAAAAGGGAAGCGTGATAAAACAATGGAACAAGATGGACTCACCTAGTTATTTATTTCTAAAAGACAGCCCTATCCACGACTGTAATGGGCATGGGTGTGCTTATGGTAATCACCTCAGAAACACAGAAGGATAGAAAGCAAAAAGATTCAAACATGATATCATTACCCAAAGTTGACCACTGTTAAAACTTTGTTGCCTTCTAGAAATTTTCCTAAGCACATGGCTTTCTTTTATGTTTTCTTTTACACAGTTGTGATAACACTACATTTACAATTTTATTCTTGTTCTCCCTCCTATTATGACATGAGCCATCCTATGCTACAGAAATTTCACAAACTTCCTTTATAGAGGTTGTATAATGCTGCATGGCATAAAATAGTTTTCATTCCTTTCATATTGGACATCTATGTATTTCCAGCTTATTTACTATGGGATGGATATCTTTGTCCCCCACCCCCCCTTTTTTTTTTTAATTTTGGTTTCTTTTACTGATTTTTTTATCCATTTATTTTCATCCATCTTTATTCTTTGGCCTGTGTGGGCCTCCCATCGCAGTGGCCTCTGTTGTCGCTGAGTACCAGTTCTGGGCGCGCGCACTCCAGAGCTCCAGCTCGGTAGTTGGACACATGGGTCCAGCCACTCCTCAGCACGTGCGATCTTCCCAGGCCAGGGATCGAACCGGCGCCCCTTGCACTGCAAGGCGGTGTCTTTACCCACTGGGTCACCAGGGAAGCCACTCCCCTCCTTCTTGATAGTTTCCTTTCTTCTGACATTTCTTCAGATCCTCCCCAGGCACACAGTGACTCTGGTGTCCCTGTATCGTTCCTTCTCTTAATTTCCTGTGTAAGGACCACACGCTAACCAACAGTGCAACTGCGGCTCCAAAACTTATTTTCTGGAAAGGAGCTGATAAACTCATTTATACTAAAGTGTACGTGGTTCATAAAACCTGACTCTTCCAGGACAATTTAAGCAAAGGAATGGCACTCTAATTCAGGAAATCTAGCTGGGGAGATTCTCCCATCCTCTCCGATAGGAGCAGACTCTACAATAGCAGAAAGGTTCTGGGCTGTCTTAACCTTAGGGAAGCTGATAAGAAGGCAAGACTGGAGCTGCGGAGGTGGTGGTTAAGGGTAGGTAAGGGTTTTGTAAAAGCAAGGATGGAAAAAACTGGGTGGAAGAATTAGAAAATTCACTCAATGGCACTCACCTAGTTTCTCCAACTCTCCTTTCCAAAACATTTGGCCTGAGGGATGGGCCCGCCCGGGCCCGCCCACCTTCTCCTCAGATCAGCTTCTCCAGGTTCTCAGTCCTCATTGTTCCGCGAAGGCTCACAGCTTTGGGGCCTTGGGCGGCCACAGAGCCAGTCGCAAGGAGCTCTAAGAGGGCCCATTCCAAGCCCTTGGTCCACAGACAATGCTGTTGGAGCTTCACCTCCTCTGCCTCAAAGAAGAGAATTAATAACAACTGTAGGGGCGACGCGGGGAGTAGGGGGCGGTGGGGTTGAGGCCTTCTGTGGAAGTTCACCAAGTCCTGTTCTGCTCCCTAGCACTCTTTCTTTCCCTCTTCCTAGAGGCTTCAGGCTTTCTAGGCTGCTGGCAAAGTCTGGAAGCAAAGGAGGCCCAAGACAGAACCCAGTTTCCCCCAATTCTTCTCACTCGGATGCTGCACTGTGAAGGGCTGGTGTGGAGAAAGACGAGGCGCGAGGGCGTGCAGGACGAAGTCCAAGCCCAAGGGGCCACTGGCTCCGCCCCCCGCCCCGCTAAGCATACAGGGCTGAGGAAACCCTTAATCCGAAAACCTAGCCTGGCCAATTTGAAAAAAAAAAAAAAAAAAAAGCGAGAGGCTCCAGCCTGCGGCTGGGGTGGAGCGCCCCGGTCCCTGACGGTCCACCCAGCTTCAGCGCCAGCGGGCGCCCTCGCAAACCTGCTCCCCCGGGACCCCGGGCGCCCCACGCACGCGCCCGCCCTCCCACCTCCTTGGGCCCGCCGCCCCGCCCTCTTTCCTCGCTGGTTGGCCCGGGCGCCGCAAGCGCGGCGGCGGCGGCAGGAGGAGCCGGGCGCGCCCGCCACGCACAGCACTGGAGGCAGGCGCGGCGCGCGAGCTCAGGTGGCGGCGGCGGCGGCGGCGGCGGTGACAGCGGCGGCTGCAGCGGCCAGAGCACACGCTCTCCCCGGCGTGCCGCATTCCTCCTCCACTGCTCCGCCGAGCCACCGGCAGTCTCTGGGCTTCCCCAGCCCCGCGCGCACGCCCGAGCCCCACGCACAATAGCGGCCGCCTCTTACCGTGGTTCCGAGCCCGGGCGTCAGCCATGGGGAAGCCGGCGAGGAAAGGATGCGACTGGAAGCGCTTCCTGAGGAAAAATTGGCTGCTGCTCTCCACCGTGGTCGCCGTGGTGCTAGGTGAGATGCGCGGCGGGTGGGCGACGCGCGCACCCTCCCGCGCTCCCGGCGCCCAGGCCGCGTGCGGGGCAGGCGCGTGTGAGGATGGGCATGGCGCTGGCGCACGCGGTGCTCGGTCCCGCGGCGCCCCTCGGCCTACGGCACCGCGAGGGGGCTTACCCTCGAGGGTGCTGATTTCTGCACGCGAAGAACAAAGCTCCTCCGGGACTCCCATTTGGGTGCTCCGAGAGCTGCGGGTTCCTGCTTTACCCAGAATGATCAAAGGCGCTTGCAAGGGGAAAAGAGAAGCAAGGAGCTCTCTGCTCTTACCATTTGGAAGAAATGTGGTTTAATTGTTTAAATCCTTTCGGCTCCCCTCCTTTTTCTCCTGAATCTTGCGTTGTCCGGACAGAGAACGACGAGTGTGGGATGATGGTTTGCAGTTAGACTGGAAGAGGCACCTTAACCTCAGGGGTGGTCTGGTCCCCGGCGGGAAGGAGAGTGTGGAGGTTACAGTCGATCGCGCTTCCTAAGCAGTGCCTGCCTGGAAAGGTGCCTTCCCACGCGGCAAGCCGCTGCCCGCACCGAGGCTGCCAGATTTGTGCTTGAATTCAGCGGTGTGCAATTATGGCCCGCAGGAAGTCAAGAGACCGATCAGATCTCTCCCTTTCCCCCTTGTTAATCTATCGAGGTTGCCTCGCGGAGCTCCCTTGCTCTCCACACTTCTTTCCTATTGAAAATAATATTTAAGTCATATTTGCTTGTTTTAAAACAAGATGTGTTTAACAAATTTATTCCTGACAAATCACTGAATCAGGTGAATGTCTGAGCCATTGCTCAGAGCTATGAGTTGTTACTGTTTAGACTCTGAATTTCTACCAGAGGTGGTCTGTTTTACAACTTGAGCCCTGGGATGCTCCTCTTTGGGGCTGGAGCCAAGATGGCCTCGTTTCCTCTAAGCGCTGGCACAGATGGGGACACCCAGAAGGTTGGAAGCCCTTTGAAGTTCTCACCTTCCATCTGGAAACTGGAGCTGGGATCCCGGAGGGGTACCCAGTGCCTCCTTCCAATCTCAAGCACCTTTCCCTCCAGCTGCTGCTTCTGAATCTTAGAATATTTGGTGTTGCCTGCTTTTCCCTCTTGGTGTCCTGCCCCAAAAAAGTCTGGAAGTGAATGGGATCCTCAGGTTCAGATTGGCTCCTCCAGATCCTTGTGCAAAGTCAGGTTTCTAGTAAATAAATAACCTCCTGGAATTACTTTAGCAGAGGCTATCTGTGGGAGGAAAAGAGAGAAACAGAGGAGCAGGTCTTGACTGCTTAGCTCTGTTTCCCCCAAGCAGAGGCGCGTGGCTCGAAGGGAAGAGCTGTCCTGCCTCATCGCATTTTAAATAGCAGATGCCTCAAAGAAGGTGATTGGATTTTCCTGCAGCCAAATAGATGAGGTGGCCTTGTTTGTTTTCCTAGTGACAAGAGTCCAGAATTAATTGTGAATTTCCTTCGGGATGATTTGGGGCAGGCTGGCATTTTTTCCCAATTCCCCATGGACATGAAGTGATCTTGCGTTGTCCGGACAGAGAACGACGAGTGTGGGATGATGGTTTGCAGTTAGACTGGAAGAGGCACCTTAACCTCAGGGGTGGTCTGGTCCCCGGCGGGAAGGAGAGTGGAGGTTACAGTCGATCGCGCTTCCTAAGCAGTGCCTGCCTGGAAAGGTGCCTTCCCACGCGGCAAGCCGCTGCCCGCACCGAGGCTGCCAGATTTGTGCTTGAATTCAGCGGTGTGCAATTATGGCCCGCAGGAAGTCAAGAGACCGATCAGATCTCTCCCTTTCCCCCTTGTTAATCTATCGAGGTTGCCTCGCGGAGCTCCCTTGCTCTCCACACTTCTTTCCTATTGAAAATAATATTTAAGTCATATTTGCTTGTTTTAAAACAAGATGTGTTTAACAAATTTATTCCTGACAAATCACTGAATCAGGTGAATGTCTGAGCCATTGCTCAGAGCTATGAGTTGTTACTGTTTAGACTCTGAATTTCTACCAGAGGTGGTCTGTTTTACAACTTGAGCCCTGGGATGCTCCTCTTTGGGGCTGGAGCCAAGATGGCCTCGTTTCCTCTAAGCGCTGGCACAGATGGGGACACCCAGAAGGTTGGAAGCCCTTTGAAGTTCTCACCTTCCATCTGGAAACTGGAGCTGGGATCCCGGAGGGGTACCCAGTGCCTCCTTCCAATCTCAAGCACCTTTCCCTCCAGCTGCTGCTTCTGAATCTTAGAATATTTGGTGTTGCCTGCTTTTCCCTCTTGGTGTCCTGCCCCAAAAAAGTCTGGAAGTGAATGGGATCCTCAGGTTCAGATTGGCTCCTCCAGATCCTTGTGCAAAGTCAGGTTTCTAGTAAATAAATAACCTCCTGGAATTACTTTAGCAGAGGCTATCTGTGGGAGGAAAAGAGAGAAACAGAGGAGCAGGTCTTGACTGCTTAGCTCTGTTTCCCCCAAGCAGAGGCGCGTGGCTCGAAGGGAAGAGCTGTCCTGCCTCATCGCATTTTAAATAGCAGATGCCTCAAAGAAGGTGATTGGATTTTCCTGCAGCCAAATAGATGAGGTGGCCTTGTTTGTTTTCCTAGTGACAAGAGTCCAGAATTAATTGTGAATTTCCTTCTTCGGGATGATTTGGGGCAGGCTGGCATTTTTTTCCCAATTCCCCATGGACATGAAGTGATCCTGCCTTTTCAACTGTGGGGTTTTCAGAGATACTCACCTGTCAACCAAGTGTGGCATGCTGGTATTGAGTCTACTGATTCACTGGAGGCTGGTTTGGCAAAGATTTTGAAAATTGTTCCCTGGCCTTTGGAACTTGGCACTTACATACATCTTCCAGGTCAAGGGGGATTAACATGTCTGTTTCGCAGAAGTGGCCTTTGGTGTCAGATGGGCAATGTTTTCCAGTTTTAATGTGGGTCAGCCCCAAGAGCTTGATTGAGATACTTTGCTCCAGAAAGGAGAACACCGTATTAAATCTGTAAGTACTCAACTGAAGTCTTTCAGCACATTTGCTCCTCTAGGAGTAATGTTGGGCAGTCCCGAGCATTTCAGCTCTTGGTCTGAGAAATGTCAGGCCTACACCACCCTGCATGCACCCATCACAAGGCACTTCTCAAGGTCCTTCTCTCTCCTTCATTCTTCGGAGCACTGAACTTGAGCGCAAAAATCATACTTGTTTCTGTGGTCTGTGCTAACTTGTTCTGGATTAAACCCAGAAGTGAAATTGCAGCCAACTTTTAAGAGTGATGCTAAGTCTATCCATAAAGCCCTTTTGGCCAGGCTGGTACGTTTATTTTTATAACAGTCTTAATTGATGCAGAATCACAAGCAGTCTCGTGTAACCTCCTTTCTGAACCTTCAACATCTGGATCTTAAAGAAGAAAAAGCTGTTAAATTTGTTTATGACTCATAATTCAGCTGCCCTGACACTTTAAAATATTTTTATTTTTGAGGGGCAAAACTTTTTACCAGCCATCTGAAAGGCTCTGATTTTTCAAGACAATATGTGAGGGGAAATGAAATTAAGGGTCATGTTTATTAGGTGTAAAAGTTAATTTCTTTTGTGAACAAGGAGATACTAAAAGCTAACTATATTGTTATTCATGAGATTAAGGGATTGACAAAGTGCCTATCTTTATTAAAGTGACTTTCTTTTGCTATCTGCAGGTGGGCCTTGTTTGTTTTCCTAGTGACAAGAGTCCAGAATTAATTGTGAATTTCCTTCTTCGGGATGATTTGGGGCAGGCTGGCATTTTTTTCCCAATTCCCCATGGACATGAAGTGATCCTGCCTTTTCAACTGTGGGGTTTTCAGAGATACTCACCTGTCAACCAAGTGTGGCATGCTGGTATTGAGTCTACTGATTCACTGGAGGCTGGTTTGGCAAAGATTTTGAAAATTGTTCCCTGGCCTTTGGAACTTGGCACTTACATACATCTTCCAGGTCAAGGGGGATTAACATGTCTGTTTCGCAGAAGTGGCCTTTGGTGTCAGATGGGCAATGTTTTCCAGTTTTAATGTGGGTCAGCCCCAAGAGCTTGATTGAGATACTTTGCTCCAGAAAGGAGAACACCGTATTAAATCTGTAAGTACTCAACTGAAGTCTTTCAGCACATTTGCTCCTCTAGGAGTAATGTTGGGCAGTCCCGAGCATTTCAGCTCTTGGTCTGAGAAATGTCAGGCCTACACCACCCTGCATGCACCCATCACAAGGCACTTCTCAAGGTCCTTCTCTCTCCTTCATTCTTCGGAGCACTGAACTTGAGCGCAAAAATCATACTTGTTTCTGTGGTCTGTGCTAACTTGTTCTGGATTAAACCCAGAAGTGAAATTGCAGCCAACTTTTAAGAGTGATGCTAAGTCTATCCATAAAGCCCTTTTGGCCAGGCTGGTACGTTTATTTTTATAACAGTCTTAATTGATGCAGAATCACAAGCAGTCTCGTGTAACCTCCTTTCTGAACCTTCAACATCTGGATCTTAAAGAAGAAAAAGCTGTTAAATTTGTTTATGACTCATAATTCAGCTGCCCTGACACTTTAAAATATTTTTATTTTTGAGGGGCAAAACTTTTTACCAGCCATCTGAAAGGCTCTGATTTTTCAAGACAATATGTGAGGGGAAATGAAATTAAGGGTCATGTTTATTAGGTGTAAAAGTTAATTTCTTTTGTGAACAAGGAGATACTAAAAGCTAACTATATTGTTATTCATGAGATTAAGGGATTGACAAAGTGCCTATCTTTATTAAAGTGACTTTCTTTTGCTATCTATTCAACCCCACAAGATCCTGGAGATAATATCATGGGTTTTCAGATGAGAGCCCTTTACCGAAATCTGACTAGGAACAATTTTCATTGTGGTCGTTACGATTCTTACGGCCTCTTCCCTTGCTTCTGTCGTGTAGTGGTATAAACACAGAGCCTGGAGTCAAGAAGTCCTAGATTTGAATTCTGATCCAGTCATGCTCTGCCATTTAGACAAAATATCATTCTCTGGAACCCTCAACTTCCTCATCTGGGAAATAGGGATATAGGTCTTTACTTCATGCACCATGAGAATTGATTAAGAAAATGTGAAATACCTAGTTGTGTGACTGGCATATTATAGACACTCAATAAATGCCATTTTAAGATGATATGAATACTTTGATTCTGAGGAAATTAATATTTTCTTATGAAATAAGGTCTCTCATGGTGTTTCTCTGTTCTGCTTGGTGTCCGGTTTAGAATTCTAAGTCCAAGGTGATTCGAGTATTTTTTTTTTGATTTATTTATTTATTTATTATTTTGGGCGGGGTCGGGTTGGGGAGGGAGGGGAGCGGGTGAGCCACTTCTATTGGTCTTTCATTTCTCTATTTTCATCTGTCTTTGTTCTTTGGCTCCTGTGGGCCTCCCATCGCGGTGGCCTCTGTTGTCGCAGAGCGCCGGCTCTGGGTGCATGCGCTCCAGAGCTCCGGCTCAGTAATTGGACACATCAGTCCAGCTGCTCCGTGGCACGTGGGATCTTCCCAGGCCAGGGATCGAACCGGCGCCCCTTGCACTGCAAGGCGGTGTCCTTACCCACTGGACCACCAGGGGAAGCCCCTGATTCGAGTATTTTGATGACATGTTCTGTCTAGGCAAACACCAGCCTCCAGAGCACTCACTGTGCAGTGTTTAAAAGGATATGGAAAAGATTAATCATCTTGCTTTGTGCCCATAGCCTGATTCTCATTTCATTTAACAAGCAGAAATTCTGAAGGAAGAATTTTTGTGCTTTCAGTGGGAATTCTGATCAAGCAGAATCCGTGTGTGAGAATTCAATGTCCGAGCATTGTGATTCAAGTCAGCCAGTAATGATCATAGCGTGGATGATGTTGGCGAAGCACTTGTGGAACCCTCTCCCGGTTCACAACATAAAGCCTGATCATTCTGTCCAGACAGGTTGTGCTTTATTTCAGTCGTTTGAAAAATCTGATTTCCAGCTTTTCAGGCAAGAATATAGCAGTCGTTATTTACTGGACAGAGCCGACAAGCTTATCCATTCTGAATAATTTCCTTTGGAGCACTAAAGGCAGAAAGTTTTTATAGATTCCGATGCCATGGCCTAAAGCTGAGAACAGTTTCTCCATGTTCTTAGTAGAACCCTTGTCCCCGCCAGTCCCGCATCTCCACCATCTCCTCCGCTGGCGCTCTTGTCATGTATGTCTGGCAGTGCTAATTTGAGTCGAGCCCTAAGCTCTCTCACTGTGTTTCTGCATGTCTCTGAAGCCCCTGAGAATGGCGCGGGGGCGGGGGCATGCCTGCAGCTCAGTGTTTAGAATGTATTTTGCTATCATGAAACTCCTGCTCCCTCAGGCCTCAGGCCTGTGCTGCTGGGCCTCTGATCGGCTCAGCCTTGGAATATATCTGTATAGTAACAGGCGCTTACATCATTTTCTCATTCAACAAAATTATATCAGGCACCTACTGTGTACCAAGAACTATTCAAGAGCTGGGACACAAAATAATGAACACAATAAAAAAAGAACCCTGTCCTCATGGAGCTTAGTGGAAACAGGTTTACAGGAAACCCGATAAACAGGTGAACTACAGTATAGACTACGTGGGATGGTGAAGCAGGGAGGGGACTGGGCGATCCGCAGCTTGATTAGTGCGACTGGAAAGGGAGGGCCCTGATTTTGTTAAGTTGCTAAGTTGTGTCCAACTCTTTTGCAACCCCATGGACTGTAGGCCGCCAGGCTCCTCTGTGGGATTTTCCAGGCAAGAATGAAAGGGTTTTACCTCGATTTGAGACTTAAAACCCAGGGCCCAGACCTGATTGAACACTGTTTGGGACTCGAACCCACGCGGCTGGGACTTGAACTCAGCCAAAACCCTGTTTGGGACTTGAACCCACGTAGTCAGGACTCAATCCCGGCCAAAACCCTGTCTTGGACTTGAACGACATGGTCGAGACTTAATCCAGCACTCACCCAACGTCTGGACCCACCGAAGTTAAGGTTCTTCCTGCCTCAACGCAGAAAGAATTCAGTGAGAAGCAGAGTAATAGACAAAAAGAGGATTTATTAGGATTGGGTACTTGTAAGAGGTGCAAGCGGGCAGGCAGTAAAGCTCTGCTCTTCCTTCGATTGAGTGGGCAGCCATATGTATAGGATGGTAGAAGCCCACCCTCCTCAAGTAGACACAGATGCAAGGCATGCATCATTAGCTCCTTCTTCGCCAGCTCTTCCTTCATCAGCTGTTTATACTCAGTCAAGCCTGCTTTACTGAACAAGGAGCAGCTCTCCTGAGTTATCATCAACTCACTGGCCTCCCAACCTTTCTCAGGTTTCATCCTTCTACCTCCCGTCCCCTAATAGGACTCTACAACCACCTACCTATTCTACTCTGTCCCTGTCAAGAATACTCGAGTGGGTAGTCATGTCCTTCTTAAGGGGGTCTTCCAGACCCAGGGATTGAACCTGTATCTCCTGCTTGGCAGGCGAATTCTTGTTTTCTTTTTGGTCTCTTACTGATTTTTTATTTATTTATTTTCATCCATCTTTAATTTTTTTGGCCTGTGTGGGCCTCCCATTGCAGTAGCCTCTCTCGTTGCAGAGCACCGGCTCTGGGCGCATGTGCTTCAGAGCGCTGGCTCGTAATTGGACACACCGGTCTAGTTTTGGGGAGAGAGGCAGTAGGATGGTGTGAGCTCTTACAAGGACTTTGACTTTTACTGGAGTTGGGAACCATTAAAGGTTTTAAGCAGAGCAGTGACGTGGTCTGATTGTCTTAATCTGCTCTCCCTGGTGGCTCTTTAGACCATAGACACAAGGGTGGAAGCAAATAGGTGGCTGGTGTAAGTAACCACTTTTCTAATTTAATTTCCATCATGGTTAGTGAAATCTTAGGAAACACTTGAGAAAAATATTGCAACTATAAGGAGTAGGTGCTATTATTTTGCCATGATATGGATGAGGAAACAGACTTGGAACAGTGCAGAATTCACTCAGGATCACTCAGGTAATAACTGGCAATTCCCAGTCTTCCTAAACTTTCCTTGCTTCTCCTTCAGACTCTCGCCCTCATCTTGCTCCCCATCTCCCTGTCATCTGGTCCTGGCAGACCCTCGTGGGAATCACAGTGGTCTGGCTGTGTTTCACGCTGGGATAGGGAACAAGGATTCTGTAGTGTGTGCTTTGGGCTATGGTTGCCCATTTTCTCCCTAAGACTGAGAAGGAGGAGAAACATGCCTCTAGGGACTCTCGGAATTACAGAGTGAACCCTGGAGGAACACTGAAGTCTGTGGGGTTGGCCAGACTGATTTGCCAGGCTGGTCTCCTCTTTAGGCTCAGAGTCACTCTTACATCTCAGTCCATGAGATGTTATTCTTTCCACCTTCAAAGTCTGCCCTTCACTTCTAGCTAAGTGGCTTGGTGTGACTGCTGCAAAGGGTGTGACTGAGGTACATGAGGGGGAAAAATACAAGGCTGCCACAGAGGTCGGGGGCCAGATCCTCGAGGGACTGGAATGCCATGCTGGAAAGTTCGACATGCTCCTAGGGAGGAAGCTGGGCCATGACATGGTCAGGGCTGTACTTAGGAAAGACCCTGGAGGCAGATGGATGTGGAAAATGGATCCGAGGAGGGTGATGTCGCAAGTAGGCAGGACAGCCAGGGCATTAGTGTCCAGGCCCTGGTAGAGAGGGAGAAGGGGGCCTCAACAGGGCCGCAGCTGTGGGAGTGGAAAGGAGAAGACAGCTCTGTGAGGTGTTTGGCGGTTTGACCTGATGCAACTTGGCGAGGTTTGGTCCACAGGAGGCGGAGGTAGTGATCTCTGGCAGCAGGAGAGGGAGTCCGGGAGGGGGCAGCAGGTTGGAAAGGAACTATTATGGTGTCCCAGTGTACAGAGCCAACATCTGCTTGCTTTTTGTTGCCCTATAGTTAAGAGTATATGCTAATTTTCTCCCTTCTTCAGTGACCCTTGAGCCCTTGAGGAAAGGAATTCTGGTTGCCCCTCACTATAGCCACAGCACTGTCACGGTGCCTGGAGGGCTCAATACATTTGTTGAATTGTTGAATCATTTATGACACAGCGAGATAGTAAGACATTATCTTTGTTTATTGAATGAGTAAATGATCCCAAGCCTAAACTTGAATTCCACCATACATTCTTCTCTACTTCAGCTTCCTCTGATCTGCATCCCTAAAACAGATTAACACATAGTTTAAACATACTTATCAAGTATGTTAAACTTTTCTTCCTCAGAACTAGGTTATAGACCCCTAGAGGGCAGAAGCATTCCTATTACCCTTAGCATGGACTGGAAAATGAAAGGAGACCTTAAGGTAATGAGAATGACTCTAAAATGCCATATTAAAAAAGGTGAATCTGGTAATTAAACTCTCTGCATCTTTGTTTCCTATCAAAAAGAGGAGAGCTTTGGATTAGCTGGAAGAACAAAAAGATTCCATTGATATGCCAGCTCCCGTTTATATGTAGCAGACTGTCTGAAGTGATATTTTGTTGAAAAAGAATTGGAAACAAAGCTTCTGAACTTGGTTACTGATGTCTGCCAAGGGCTTAAGGTTAGGAAACAGTGGTATGAGTGATGCACACTTGTTGATCCTGGGTCAGAAAATCACTGATGTTCCTTCTAGATTTAAGGTCCCTTCGCTCTGTGCTTTTGTAGTCATTCCTCGGTTCATTGCTGGGAGTCAGAGGAACTCTTCCTTAGGGAGCTAAGGAAGGATTAAAGGTCATTACCAGGGGATAAAATGATACTCATGTTGAATCAGTTGTTCTACATGTATGACTTGGAGTAAACTGTATGTGGAACTGTTACTAGAGTAATGTTCTATGTCAGCGTTGAATTGTTCATTACAATGGTAATATGAGGTCTAAAAACTTATGTTGTTTCTATATAGATATATGTATCTTGCACATACTTGCTTGATTATCAATAGGTATATTAGAGAAGCAATCCTTTAGCTGACTGGATCCCAGTTTAATATATGGAAGAATTAGGGAAACAATTTGGGGCTTTGAAGGCCTACACCTAGTGCTTTCAGTTTTGAAACCAAATTAGAACCCACCAGAGTTGTGGAATCACTGAAAAGATTCTGATTTTTTTTAGTTGATCAAACTCCCATCTGTCAAAATTTGAGCAAGTAGGCATAAGAAATAAAGGAAGCCTTGAATGATCACACAATATGTAGAAATTTTGGATTTGGTGGAACTCATATAGTAGCTCAGATGGATAAAAACCTTGGGTTGCTGGGACAGGTGTAAATAAATGGGATTAGGAATTCACATGGGAGAGTATCTGCATGCTCACATGAGCTCTTGCTTACAAAGAGAGAAGTCTTTCCAGTTAATTACTTGGGAGGAACTGATTGCCTTTAACAGAGCTGAGACTGAAAGTAGCTGTCCTACAGGGAGTCAGTGAGTGACACGCTGGCCTGATGCCAGGCAGCTCTGTTTGCCTGAGGAGCTGCAGATCTGCCCTGTGCCGATGTCTCTGGAGATCTGGGGTCATGTATACTGTGGGGACTGGTGCACTCTTGAAGAAAATGCACTCATTTTAGACAACGCTGAGGGGCCCACTTAAACTCCTCTGCAGCAGTGTCTGTTAAAGTTGCAAACCTTTCCTATTTTAAAAGTTCAACATATATCTCATAGAAGACAATGTGAGGGACAGTTACTTCTAAGCCAGTAATTCACTTCGGAGCTATACTTTAGCCCAGCAGATAGATTTAGAAGGAGCTAATTCATTATTCTTACTGAGGAAACAGCCCCAAACAGTGACAAAGAGGGCTCTGTTGTAATTAGTGGGCTCCACAGTAACACCTCTGTTAATGGAAAGGAAGTGTTTCAGTGACTCACTCGTTGCCAGAAATGTTACTACTCTGTTTGAAAAATATCTGCCGACTGCCTGTTCCATTACCAGAGGGGAGAATATTTCCTTTCCAGCAAATACTCCTGCGCTTTCCGGGATGGGAAGACCTTGCACATACTTGCTTGATTATCAATAGGTATATTAGAGAAGCAATCCTTTAGCTGACTGGATCCCAGTTTAATATATGGAAGAATTAGGGAAACAATTTGGGGCTTTGAAGGCCTACACCTAGTGCTTTCAGTTTTGAAACCAAATTAGAACCCACCAGAGTTGTGGAATCACTGAAAAGATTCTGATTTTTTTTAGTTGATCAAACTCCCATCTGTCAAAATTTGAGCAAGTAGGCATAAGAAATAAAGGAAGCCTTGAATGATCACACAATATGTAGAAATTTTGGATTTGGTGGAACTCATATAGTAGCTCAGATGGATAAAAACCTTGGGTTGCTGGGACAGGTGTAAATAAATGGGATTAGGAATTCACATGGGAGAGTATCTGCATGCTCACATGAGCTCTTGCTTACAAAGAGAGAAGTCTTTCCAGTTAATTACTTGGGAGGAACTCTGATTGCCTTTAACAGAGCTGAGACTGAAAGTAGCTGTCCTACAGGGAGTCAGTGAGTGACACGCTGGCCTGATGCCAGGCAGCTCTGTTTGCCTGAGGAGCTGCAGATCTGCCCTGTGCCGATGTCTCTGGAGATCTGGGGTCATGTATACTGTGGGGACTGGTGCACTCTTGAAGAAAATGCACTCATTTTAGACAACGCTGAGGGGCCCACTTAAACTCCTCTGCAGCAGTGTCTGTTAAAGTTGCAAACCTTTCCTATTTTAAAAGTTCAACATATATCTCATAGAAGACAATGTGAGGGACAGTTACTTCTAAGCCAGTAATTCACTTCGAGCTATACTTTAGCCCAGCAGATAGATTTAGAAGGAGCTAATTCATTATTCTTACTGAGGAAACAGCCCCAAACAGTGACAAAGAGGGCTCTGTTGTAATTAGTGGGCTCCACAGTAACACCTCTGTTAATGGAAAGGAAGTGTTTCAGTGACTCACTCGTTGCCAGAAATGTTACTACTCTGTTTGAAAAATATCTGCCGACTGCCTGTTCCATTACCAGAGGGGAGAATATTTCCTTTCCAGCAAATACTCCTGCGCTTTCCGGGATGGGAAGACCTTGTCCCAGCTCACAGACACTTCATGCTGTGTGTCTGTGTTCCCCTCCCAAGACCAGCCCTGGTTGTGTGAGCTCTGGGTGGTGGTCCCCGCTCCGTCAGGACCAGAAGTTATGCCTTGTCCTCCACGACAAGACCCAGAACCAGCACTGAGGACTCTCCCACCAGTCTCTCCATGCTCAGGCTAAAGTGTTTGTTCCCAGGGCCTTCTTAGTCACAGGGTTCATCACTGAGTCCACAGGCAGGACAGTTGTCACAGCAGATCGTCTTGTGTCCAGGAAGAGTCCTGATACCAGCATCATGTGACTCATCTAGGTCTACATATTGAAGCAGAGTGGTGGCTTTGGGGAGTGGAGCTTCTGTTCAGATGTGGCCTCAGTGAGGGCCGGCACGGCATGTTCCTTTTCACAGCTGCATTGAGGTAACAGTTTGGATTGCTTCTCTCAGGGGGTTAAAACTGCACCTACTTACTTGACTAAGGAGGAAACCCTTAGATGAGGATGCTTGAATGAGATTATAAAATTAAATTATCTTCCCTCCACTGTTGTGTTGCTTGAGAGTTATCTGGTTACTCATGATTCAGTAAAGGATTAAATCAACAAGAAAAATGCACCATCATCAGAAATGCCTAACCACAGAAAGCCTAATCTCCGAGCCTCTAAGCGTGACTGGAAAATAAACTGATTCTGTGACTGACTATTTCATATACTTAATTATTTTCTGAGCCAACCTTACATGTAAAAGTTCAACATATATCTCATAGAAGACAATGTGAGGGACAGTTACTTCTAAGCCAGTAATTCACTTCGGAGCTATACTTTAGCCCAGCAGATAGATTTAGAAGGAGCTAATTCATTATTCTTACTGAGGAAACAGCCCCAAACAGTGACAAAGAGGGCTCTGTTGTAATTAGTGGGCTCCACAGTAACACCTCTGTTAATGGAAAGGAAGTGTTTCAGTGACTCACTCGTTGCCAGAAATGTTACTACTCTGTTTGAAAAATATCTGCCGACTGCCTGTTCCATTACCAGAGGGGAGAATATTTCCTTTCCAGCAAATACTCCTGCGCTTTCCGGGATGGGAAGACCTTGTCCCAGCTCACAGACACTTCATGCTGTGTGTCTGTGTTCCCCTCCCAAGACCAGCCCTGGTTGTGTGAGCTCTGGGTGGTGGTCCCCGCTCCGTCAGGACCAGAAGTTATGCCTTGTCCTCCACGACAAGACCCAGAACCAGCACTGAGGACTCTCCCACCAGTCTCTCCATGCTCAGGCTAAAGTGTTTGTTCCCAGGGCCTTCTTAGTCACAGGGTTCATCACTGAGTCCACAGGCAGGACAGTTGTCACAGCAGATCGTCTTGTGTCCAGGAAGAGTCCTGATACCAGCATCATGTGACTCATCTAGGTCTACATATTGAAGCAGAGTGGTGGCTTTGGGGAGTGGAGCTTCTGTTCAGATGTGGCCTCAGTGAGGGCCGGCACGGCATGTTCCTTTTCACAGCTGCATTGAGGTAACAGTTTGGATTGCTTCTCTCAGGGGGTTAAAACTGCACCTACTTACTTGACTAAGGAGGAAACCCTTAGATGAGGATGCTTGAATGAGATTATAAAATTAAATTATCTTCCCTCCACTGTTGTGTTGCTTGAGAGTTATCTGGTTACTCATGATTCAGTAAAGGATTAAATCAACAAGAAAAATGCACCATCATCAGAAATGCCTAACCACAGAAAGCCTAATCTCCGAGCCTCTAAGCGTGACTGGAAAATAAACTGATTCTGTGACTGACTATTTCATATACTTAATTATTTTCTGAGCCACTTAACCACTTTACAAGTTTCATGTAAGATTTCCTGAATTATGAGGCAATGAGGGAGATACAGTTTCTCCTGTGAAAATTTATTTTTCTTGTGGTTGTTGCTGTGCTAAGCACTTTACTTGTGTCCAAGTAGCCCACCAGGCCCCTCTGTCTATGGGATTTTCCAGACAAGAACACTGGGGTGGGTTGCCTCTTCCTTCTCCAGGGAATCTTTCCAACCCACGGACTGAACCTGAGTCTCTGGCGTCTCCTGCATTAGAAGGAGTGTTCTCTATTGTTAGTATCACCTGGTAACCATATCTAATAGGTAATATCTATGGAGGGTTGATTATGACTTTTATGCACATTATTTCCATTTTATGTACATTTTATGCACAATATCAATTGGCCCTCAGCACAACCAGGTAAGAAGTATACTTATTTTACAGATAAGGAAACTGAAACTTGCAAGGCTTAAGTCACATGACTGAGGTCACAATCAGAGCTGGGATTTTCACCCAAGACTAACTCCAGGTCTGTGGTTATTAGCCATTAAGTAAGACAACTTTCAAGCAAACTGCCACAGAATTGCACTCATTTCACATGCTAGCAAAGTAAGGCTGAAAATCCTCCAAGCTGGGCTTCAACAGTACATGAACCGAGAACTTACAGATGTACAAGCTGAATTTAGAAAAGACAGAGGAACCAGAGATCAAATTGTCAGCATCCATTGGATCATAGAAAAAGCAAGGGAATTCCAGAAAAACATCTACTTCTGCTTCATTGACTATGCTAAAACCTTTGATTGTGTGGATCACAATAAACTGTAGAAAATTCTTAAAGTGATGGGAATACCAGACCACCTTACCTGCTTCCTGCAAAACCTGTATGCAGGACAAGAAGCAACAGTTAGAACCGGACATGAAGCAACAGACTGGTTCCATATTGGGAAAGGAGTACATTAAAGTTGTATATTGTCGCCCTGCTTATTTAACTTATATGGCAGAATACTGCTTATTTAATTGCCATCAGAAATGCCTAACCACAGAAAGCCTAATCTCCGAGCCTCTAAGCGTGACTGGAAAATAAACTGATTCTGTGACTGACTATTTCATATACTTAATTATTTTCTGAGCCACTTAACCACTTTACAAGTTTCATGTAAGATTTCCTGAATTATGAGGCAATGAGGGAGATACAGTTTCTCCTGTGAAAATTTATTTTTCTTGTGGTTGTTGCTGTGCTAAGCACTTTACTTGTGTCCAAGTAGCCCACCAGGCCCCTCTGTCTATGGGATTTTCCAGACAAGAACACTGGGGTGGGTTGCCTCTTCCTTCTCCAGGGAATCTTTCCAACCCACGGACTGAACCTGAGTCTCTGGCGTCTCCTGCATTAGAAGGAGTGTTCTCTATTGTTAGTATCACCTGGTAACCATATCTAATAGGTAATATCTATGGAGGGTTGATTATGACTTTTATGCACATTATTTCCATTTTATGTACATTTTATGCACAATATCAATTGGCCCTCAGCACAACCAGGTAAGAAGTATACTTATTTTACAGATAAGGAAACTGAAACTTGCAAGGCTTAAGTCACATGACTGAGGTCACAATCAGAGCTGGGATTTTCACCCAAGACTAACTCCAGGTCTGTGGTTATTAGCCATTAAGTAAGACAACTTTCAAGCAAACTGCCACAGAATTGCACTCATTTCACATGCTAGCAAAGTAAGGCTGAAAATCCTCCAAGCTGGGCTTCAACAGTACATGAACCGAGAACTTACAGATGTACAAGCTGAATTTAGAAAAGACAGAGGAACCAGAGATCAAATTGTCAGCATCCATTGGATCATAGAAAAAGCAAGGGAATTCCAGAAAAACATCTACTTCTGCTTCATTGACTATGCTAAAACCTTTGATTGTGTGGATCACAATAAACTGTAGAAAATTCTTAAAGTGATGGGAATACCAGACCACCTTACCTGCTTCCTGCAAAACCTGTATGCAGGACAAGAAGCAACAGTTAGAACCGGACATGAAGCAACAGACTGGTTCCATATTGGGAAAGGAGTACATTAAAGTTGTATATTGTCGCCCTGCTTATTTAACTTATATGGCAGAATATATCATGCCAAATGCTAGTCTTAATAAAGCACAGAAGGAGTCAAGATTGCCAGGAGAAATATCAATAGCCTCAGGTATGCCGATGACCCCACCCTTATGGCACAAAGTGAAGAGGACCTGAAGAACCTCTTGATGAAGGTGAAAGAGGAGAATGGGAAAGCTGACCTAAAACTCAACATTCAAAAAACTAAGATAGAGGCATCCGTAGAAAACTGGATTTATTGAATCCAGTGCCCAAGCTCACATACCTAGGGCTGGGCCCACGAGGGGAACCATCCAGGACACACAACATGAAGTGTCTGTGGCTGGGACATCACTTCATGGCAGATAGATGGGCAAACAATCAAAACAGTGACAGACTATTTTCTTGGGCTCCAAAATCACTGTGGATGGTGACTGCAACCTTGAAATTAAAAGACACTTGCTTCTTCCCTATACAGGGTATTCAAAGGCAGAGACATCACTTTGCCAACAGAAGTCTGTATAGTCAAAGCTATGGTTTTCCCAGCAATCATATGGATGTGAGCGTTGGACGATAAAGAAGGTTATGCACTGAAGAATTGATGCCTTTGAACTGTGATGTTGGAGAAGACTCTTGATACTCCCTTGAGAATGTAAGGAACTCAACCCAGTCAATTCTAAAGGGAAATCAACCCTGAATATTCATCGAAAGGACTGATGCTGAAGCTGAAGCTCCAGTACTTTGGCCACCTGATGAGAAGAGCTGGCTCCTTGGAAAAGACCCCAATGCTGGGAAAAATAAAAGGGGAAGATGCGGAGACGAGAACTTACAGATGTACAAGCTGGATTTAGAAAAGACAGAGGAACCAGAGATCAAATTGGCAGCATCCATTGGATCACAGAGAAAGCAAGGGAATTCCAGGAAAAAATCTACTTCTGCTTCATTGACTATGCTAAAACCTTTGATTGTGTGGATCACAATAAACTGTAGAAAATTCTTAAAGTGATGGGAATACCAGACCACCTTACCTGCTTCCTGCAAAACCTGTATGCAGGACAAGAAGCAACAGTTAGAACCGGACATGAAGCAACAGACTGGTTCCATATTGGGAAAGGAGTACATTAAAGTTGTATATTGTCGCCCTGCTTATTTAACTTATATGGCAGAATATATCATGCCAAATGCTAGTCTTAATAAAGCACAGAAGGAGTCAAGATTGCCAGGAGAAATATCAATAGCCTCAGGTATGCCGATGACCCCACCCTTATGGCACAAAGTGAAGAGGACCTGAAGAACCTCTTGATGAAGGTGAAAGAGGAGAATGGGAAAGCTGACCTAAAACTCAACATTCAAAAAACTAAGATAGAGGCATCCGTAGAAAACTGGATTTATTGAATCCAGTGCCCAAGCTCACATACCTAGGGCTGGGCCCACGAGGGGAACCATCCAGGACACACAACATGAAGTGTCTGTGGCTGGGACATCACTTCATGGCAGATAGATGGGCAAACAATCAAAACAGTGACAGACTATTTTCTTGGGCTCCAAAATCACTGTGGATGGTGACTGCAACCTTGAAATTAAAAGACACTTGCTTCTTCCCTATACAGGGTATTCAAAGGCAGAGACATCACTTTGCCAACAGAAGTCTGTATAGTCAAAGCTATGGTTTTCCCAGCAATCATATGGATGTGAGCGTTGGACGATAAAGAAGGTTATGCACTGAAGAATTGATGCCTTTGAACTGTGATGTTGGAGAAGACTCTTGATACTCCCTTGAGAATGTAAGGAACTCAACCCAGTCAATTCTAAAGGGAAATCAACCCTGAATATTCATCGAAAGGACTGATGCTGAAGCTGAAGCTCCAGTACTTTGGCCACCTGATGAGAAGAGACGACTCATTGGAAAAGACCCCAATGCTGGGAAAAATAGAAGGCAAAAGGAGAAGGGGATGACAGAGGACAAGATGGTTGGATAGCATCACTGAGTCAATTTTAGCAAGCTCTGGGAGGTGGTGAAAGACAGGGAGGCCTGGAATGCTGCACTCCATGGGGTCTCAAAGAGTCAGACTGAGAAACTGAACTAAACAGAACTGAACTGAATGTCTTTCAGTGAATTTTTCCCCTAGGTTTCCTCCTTCATGCATCCTTTCAGATCCCTGTCCAAATTCTGCCCATTTCTGTCCCTGTCTGGAGATTATTTCTACGATAAGAGATTAATTAGTCTGTCTGTGCTGCCTCTTCCAATAGACCTTGAGGTTTTTTTTTTTTTTTTTTTTTTATTAATTTTCTGTTTGGATGATCTGTCCATTGGTGTGAGAGGAGTGTTAAAGTCTCCTACTATGATTGTGTTAGTGTTGATGTCTACTTTTATGTCTGAAAATGTTTGTCTTATGTATTGGGGTGCTCCTGCATTGGGTGCATAGATGTTTATGATTGTTATGTCTTCTTCTTGGATTGATCCCTTAATCATGATGTAGTGACCTGCCTTGTCTCTTAGAATCTTCTTTAAAATCTATTTTGTCTGATATGAGGATTGCTACTCCAACTTTCTTTTGATTTCCATTTGCATGGAATATCTTTTTCCAGCCTCTCACTTTCAGTCTATGAGTGTCTCTAGGTCTGAAATGAGTTTCCTGGAGGCAGCATATGTATGGGTCGTGTTTTTGGATCCATTCAGCCACTCTGTGTCTTTTGGTTGGGGCATTTAGTCCATTGACATTCAAAGTAATTATTAATACATATGATCCTATTGTCATCTTCTTAGATGTTATAATGGGTTTGTTTTGTGGACCTTCTCCTTTTATACTTGTTGTCTTTATAAGTCCCTTTAACACTTGTCGTAAGGCTGGTTTGGTGTGACTAAATTCTTTTAATTTTTGCTTGTCTGTAAAGCTTTTGATTTCTCCATCAATTTTGAATGAGATCCTTGCAGGGTAGAGCATTCTTGGTTGCAGATTATTCTCTTTTAGCTGTTTAAATGTATCCTGCCATTCCCTTCTGGCCTGCAGAGTTTCTGTTGAAAGATCAGCTGTTAAACGGATGGGCTTTCCCTTGTATGTCACTAGTTGCTTTTCCCTTGCTGCTTTGAGAATTCTTTGTGTTTAATTTGTGTTAACTTCATTAATATGTGTCTTGGTGTGTTTCTTCTTGGATTGATTCTATATGGTACTCTTTGTGCTCCTTGGACTTGATTGACTATTTCTTTTCCCATGTTGGGGAAATTTTCAACTATAATCTCTTCAAAAATTTTCTCATAGCGTTTCTTTTTTTCTTCTTCTTCTGGAACCCCTATAATTTGAATATTGATGCATTTGATATTATCCCAGAGGTCTCTGAGGCTATCCTCTGCTTTTTTTCATTCTTTGAGCTAGAGTCTGTTTTTCAGCAGTTACTTCCACCATTTTATCTTCCAGCTCACTTATCCGGTCTTCTGTCTCAGATACTCTGCTCTTGATTCCTTCTACAGTGTTTTTCAGTTCAGCAATTGAGTTGTTTGTCTCTGTTACTTTTTTGGTAAGTTCTTGTATTTCTTTATTCAGTGTTAGTTGTGTCTTGCAATTTCTCTGAAATTCTGTTTTCAGTGTCTTTGATCATCTTTACTATCATTCTTCTGAAATCACTTTCAGAAAGTTTGTCCAAATTCTCTTCATTGATTTGATCTTGTGTATTTGTGGATTGTTCCTTCACTTGTGTGGTATTTCTCTGCCGTTTCATTGTTATTAATTTTTTAACAGACTCTGTTTGGGATTTCCTTTTCCCAGACTTTGAGTTACGTCTGTTGGTGTTTGTTGTTTGGATGGGGCTTGTTGTTCTGGGTGATGCTGGTGATTGGGTGATGTCAGGACTTGCATACAAGTGATTACCTTTGTTGGCGTTCTTACTTGTATACTGCTCTTTAGTGTTAGGCGTTCTCTAGTATTGTAGAGTTTTGGAGTCAGTGCTCCCTCCTAAAGCCCCTGGGCTTGTTGAAAGCTTTTAATTTCTCCATCAATTTTGAATGAGATCCTTGCAGGGTAGAGCATTCTTGGTTGCAGATTATTCTCTTTTAGCTGTTTAAATGTATCCTGCCATTCCCTTCTGGCCTGCAGAGTTTCTGTTGAAAGATCAGCTGTTAAACGGATGGGCTTTCCCTTGTATGTCACTAGTTGCTTTTCCCTTGCTGCTTTGAGAATTCTTTGTGTTTAATTTGTGTTAACTTCATTAATATGTGTCTTGGTGTGTTTCTTCTTGGATTGATTCTATATGGTACTCTTTGTGCTCCTTGGACTTGATTGACTATTTCTTTTCCCATGTTGGGGAAATTTTCAACTATAATCTCTTCAAAAATTTTCTCATAGCGTTTCTTTTTTTCTTCTTCTTCTGGAACCCCTATAATTTGAATATTGATGCATTTGATATTATCCCAGAGGTCTCTGAGGCTATCCTCTGCTTTTTTTCATTCTTTGAGCTAGAGTCTGTTTTTCAGCAGTTACTTCCACCATTTTATCTTCCAGCTCACTTATCCGGTCTTCTGTCTCAGATACTCTGCTCTTGATTCCTTCTACAGTTTTTTTCAGTTCAGCAATTGAGTTGTTTGTCTCTGTTACTTTTTTGGTAAGTTCTTGTATTTCTTTATTCAGTGTTAGTTGTGTCTTGCAATTTCTCTGAAATTCTGTTTTCAGTGTCTTTGATCATCTTTACTATCATTCTTCTGAAATCACTTTCAGAAAGTTTGTCCAAATTCTCTTCATTGATTTGATCTTGTGTATTTGTGGATTGTTCCTTCACTTGTGTGGTATTTCTCTGCCGTTTCATTGTTATTAATTTTTTAACAGACTCTGTTTGGGATTTCCTTTTCCCAGACTTTGAGTTACGTCTGTTGGTGTTTGTTGTTTGGATGGGGCTTGTTGTTCTGGGTGATGCTGGTGATTGGGTGATGTCAGGACTTGCATACAAGTGATTACCTTTGTTGGCGTTCTTACTTGTATACTGCTCTTTAGTGTTAGGCGTTCTCTAGTATTGTAGAGTTTTGGAGTCAGTGCTCCCTCCCTAAAGCCCCTGGGCTTGTTGCCTGACCAGGGAATGAAGATTTCACGGCTGGTTTGTTATGGCATTAAATGATATTAAAACATATATATGCAAATGAGAAACAGAAAGTATACCTTTGACAAATGACAATTAAAAAATTTTGCAAATGCTATCTAGTGTATTGAATTATACACATAAACATATATAGCTGTAACATAACCCAAGCATTCCAACCAAAAATACAGTACAATACGTTAGCACGGCGAATAGAGAAAACCAAGAATGATAGCCACCAGTTAATAACCAAACTAAGTAGAGCACCAATTGGAGAATAATGCTAGAGCAGGGTCCCCGTTGGGGATAAGGCAATGAGGACAGAACAGACTAAGAAATATGGTGGGGAAAGGGAAAAATAGAAAGGGAGGATAGAAGAGAAATATAGAATAATATTACAAAGTTAAATATAGGAAGATAAAGATTTGTATGTATTAGAGTTTAGTGCTATAGGAAAGGAGCTTCAGAGAAAGCAAAGAATTATAGAGGAAGTAGTAGTACAAATGAAAATTTTTTTTTAAAATTGAAAGAGCTAAGTATATAGAAAAATATAGAAAAACAAAGCAAAAATAATAAAAACAAACAAAACCCCCACAGAACCTTAAAAGGCCAATGGGGAACCAGAAGTTTATACCAAAATAAAATGTGTGGTTTATAAGGAAAAAGAGAAAAAAAAATTATGTAAACTTGAATATATTCAGTCTTACTGGTAAGATTAGTAGCTTCTATAGAATTCAGTGAAGGAAATGAACACACCCACTCTCACACACACACACACCCCAAAAAAAAAGCGGGGGGTGCACTGAGTGGGTTTGGAAAAAAGAGAAAAAAAAAATTGAAACAAAGTAATACAATACAAAAAATGAAATTTTAAAGTCCAGCCGTAACTCCAGCTTCAAACAAAACGTGAAAATAGTGTTTATGTTCTTCTGTCTCTTGCTGACTATTCAGGAATTATCAGTCTTTTTCTTTCCTCTGGCAGTGGTTGGATCTGAAGACTTCTTTGACTGCTTGTTTATTTCGGCCTATTCCAGAACTAAAAGGCCTGCCCAGGCTGACCCTGAGAGTTTCTTAATCCAAATCCCTTTTCTTGCTGGGTGGAGCTAAGTTCCCTCCCTGTAGCTTGACCAGCAGCCCTGCAGTTTGACCAGCAGCCAAACTACAGTAGGGAAAATGGCGTCTGTCTCACAGAGGATTTATTCCCACACGCTCTATGGGAAGCACTTCCACAGTGACCCCGACCCTGCTGCAGGCCACCGTCGACCCCCGCCACCGCGGGAGACGTCAGGTTACTCAGAGGTGAGTCTGGCTCAGTCTCATGCAGGATCGCTTTTCCCCTCTCCCGGATCACATTGCACACAGACTTTCCAGTCCTCCTCGGTGACTCTGTGATCGGGTTAATGGTAACCTCCTCCAAAGGGAACTGAGTGCCGCCCTTCCGAGGCCTGCTCAAGGGCACTTCTAGCTCAAGGGGGCACCTGGACCCTCCAAAGCAGGTCTGGCTCAGTCCCTTCTGGGTGTCACTGCTCCTTTCCTGGGTTTTGATCTGCAACAGGCTTTGTGCCTTTGGCCCGCCCAGCCTCTCTGGCGGGTATGAGGTTTGACTTTTAAAAGTGCGATTGCGCCCCTCCTACCGTCTTGATGCGGCTTCTCCTTTGTTCTTCCATGTGGGGTATCCTCTCCGTGATCAGATCCAACCTCCTTTCGTCGATCATTTCCCAGGAACTCGTCGCAATTCAGGCGATTTTGCAGGAGAGATGAGTGCACGTCCTTCTACGCCACCATCTTAGCTCCCCATTTTCTTTTAAAAATAGCTAAAATGTAGTATTTTGAAATAGACGCGAAGGTGCTACAGCCTATGGGATCTCTGTCCATAAAACATTCTAAGATTCCAAAAGTAAAATCCTCTAGTATTACTGTGAAAGATCATATCCACCGTGTTTGATTTTTTTTTATTAAGTCTCTGACAGTCATCTTTAATGCATTTATACCCATCTCTAGACTTTAAGTCTATTGGGTTTTTTTTTTTTAATTTTTATTTATTTATTTATTTTTGGCTACTCTGGGTTTTCACTGCTACTGCAGGCTTTTCTCTAGTTGCAGGGAGTGGGGGCTTCTCTCTAGTTGAGGTGAGCAGGCTTTCTGCTGTGGTGACTTCTCTTGTTGTGGAACTTGGGCTCTAGGACACACAGGCTTCAATAATTTTGACACAAGGGCTCAGTAGTTGCGGTTCTGAGGCTCTAGAGCACAGGCTTAGTTGCTCAGCAACATGTGGGATCTTTCCGGATCAGGGAACAAACCTATGTCTCCTGCTTTGGCAGGCGAGGTCTTCACCCCTGAGCTACCAGGGAAGCCCTATTGTTGTTTTCAAATGAGTAAATATATGTGGAGGTACTTTATAAAACTATAAGTATCTTAATAAATGTTTGTTATTGTTCCCCAGGAACAAACAGAAAAGGGAGGCATGAAAATGGTAAAACATGAGTCCTGGTTACAATGTTATACCTTGAAGACACTAGTAGACAAGTTATCTTTATGTATTTTCTGGGCCCTACTCTCCTCCTCTCCTGGGAAAAGACATCTGGGTCCCTTTTTGTGGCTGTATAACATGTTCTATACACGAGTAATGTATAAATAATAAACAAACCGGTCAGTCTTTGCGTTTTTTCTACTAGCAAGGATTAAGAGGAGGATCTGAGGTTGTTTAGACAGAGATTCTTGACCCAAACTTTCAACCTTGGATGCCACTTTCATTTTAATTTAAGAAACATGATAAAATACACTTTAACTCATGTGAAGACAAAACTAAATATTTCTGCTGTCCTTCTGGAAGTGGAAAAGGAGAGGTCATTTACAGATCCACAGGAGTTGGGAGAGAAGGGTAAACCGTTGGTAGATAGGTACATGGCGAGAATAGGCAGGTGACACAGGTTTTTGAAGCAGAGGTGAGGATTGGGCTGAGAAAGGTGGGGAATCCCAGTTGCTTAGACTTAGCCTTCTGGGTGCAGGGTTCTTCAAGATGGGAAGTCAGGCTGTGACAGGTCTAGCCAGTCCAGGATGACTGACTCCTTTCTTTGCCAGGCAGAAGTCCATCTCTTTCCCTGCTCTCAAGTTGCCCCTGCCTAAACTCTGCTGTGGGGTTTATAGTCAGATTTCTTTTACTCATGGAAAGAAGACTTCTAAGATTGTGTAATGAACCAGGAAGGTGTTTCCGGGAGTTGTGAAACTGGTTATTGTAGAGAGATAGGGTTCCCGGTAAGCTGGCATAAAACCTGAGGAAAAAGGTGTGTCCTTCAAGCAGAGGATTCCAGGGCCTCTCCAAACTGTGTACATCTGGGTGGGGCAATTTGTCATGCCTTCCAGGACTTGGAGACCAAATATTTACCCAGGTACCAAGGAGTGGAAAGAGTAGAGTATGACCACAGGGTAGATCAAGACCTTTCATAGGAATGTATAAAATACGCTGATAGGTAGAATCACCCATGAGTTTAACAGAAAGACAGTTGAGCACAGGTGGAAAATAGAAGAATAGAATAGGACCCACAAGTCAAGTCAGAGGTATATAGCTCAGGAAAAAACCGAAAAACACATGTATGGGACTAACCCACCATTAGGAGATAGGGACAGTCTGGTTGTTCCTGGGAAAAGACATCTGGGTCCCTTTTTGTGGCTGTATAACATGTTCTATACACGAGTAATGTATAAATAATAAACAAACCGGTCAGTCTTTGCGTTTTTTCTACTAGCAAGGATTAAGAGGAGGATCTGAGGTTGTTTAGACAGAGATTCTTGACCCAAACTTTCAACCTTGGATGCCACTTTCATTTTAATTTAAGAAACATGATAAAATACACTTTAACTCATGTGAAGACAAAACTAAATATTTCTGCTGTCCTTCTGGAAGTGGAAAAGGAGAGGTCATTTACAGATCCACAGGAGTTGGGAGAGAAGGGTAAACCGTTGGTAGATAGGTACATGGCGAGAATAGGCAGGTGACACAGGTTTTTGAAGCAGAGGTGAGGATTGGGCTGAGAAAGGTGGGGAATCCCAGTTGCTTAGACTTAGCCTTCTGGGTGCAGGGTTCTTCAAGATGGGAAGTCAGGCTGTGACAGGTCTAGCCAGTCCAGGATGACTGACTCCTTTCTTTGCCAGGCAGAAGTCCATCTCTTTCCCTGCTCTCAAGTTGCCCCTGCCTAAACTCTGCTGTGGGGTTTATAGTCAGATTTCTTTTACCCATGGAAAGAAGACTTCTAAGATTGTGTAATGAACCAGGAAGGTGTTTCCGGGAGTTGTGAAACTGGTTATTGTAGAGAGATAGGGTTCCCGGTAAGCTGGCATAAAACCTGAGGAAAAAGGTGTGTCCTTCAAGCAGAGGATTCCAGGGCCTCTCCAAACTGTGTACATCTGGGTGGGGCAATTTGTCATGCCTTCCAGGACTTGGAGACCAAATATTTACCCAGGTACCAAGGAGTGGAAAGAGTAGAGTATGACCACAGGGTAGATCAAGACCTTTCATAGGAATGTATAAAATACGCTGATAGGTAGAATCACCCATGAGTTTAACAGAAAGACAGTTGAGCACAGGTGGAAAATAGAAGAATAGAATAGGACCCACAAGTCAAGTCAGAGGTATATAGCTCAGGAAAAAACCGAAAAACACATGTATGGGACTAACCCACCATTAGGAGATAGGGACAGTCTGGTTGTTCCTGGATGAGAACAATCTGGGCCTTATCTATGCCAGTGGAATGCTTTCTGTGGAGACAGGACTCCTGTGGACTGGTCCTACATCCAGCTGTATCCTCACTTGAACCCAAGGGACTCTTTGAACTCCAGGGAGCCCAGAAGCCTGGGAGAAGTCCTGAGGTGGAGGAACCAGGTGCCTAACTTCTCATGGGCGCACTACAGTAGCCAATGTCAGTTACCACAGAGGCCATATTTCTAATGCCTCTGGGCTTGGTGGCCCTGGGACAATGCCATCAAGTTTATACCCATATTCTTGTGGCCAAGTTTTCACACTCTGCTAAAGGCACCCTCCCTCAGCTATTTTCTCCTTTCGTCATCAGGTTTAATAAGTAAAAACCAGAAAATGTGGTGGCTTCCTGGCCGTATGCACTAAATAGCAGTTACAATGCACTTAATAACTGTACTCAGTTTCCTGGGTGCACAAAGCATGGCCAGAAGAGGACAGGAAGTAAGTTTCAAGAGAAGAGGGAGAAGAGGGCTTCCCTGGTAGCTCAGTGGTAAAGAGTTTGCCTGCCAATGCAGGAGACACAAGTTCGATCCCTGAGCTGGGAAGATCCCACATGCTGCGGAGCAACTAAGCAACTATTGAGCCTGTGCTCTAGAGCCTCGGAGTCACAACTATTCAGCCCATGTGCCGCAACTATTGAAGTTCGTGTGCCCTAGAGCCCAAGTTCCACCACAAGAGAAGTCACCACAGCAGGAAGTCTGCTCACCTCAACTAGAGAGTAACCCTCACTCCCTGCCACTAGAGAAGAGCCTGTGGCAGCAGTGAAAACCCAGAATAGTCAAAAATAAATAAATAAATAAAATGCATTTCTTTAAAAAAAAAAAAAGTAGAGGGAGAAGAGCCAGCACAGAGCCACACTGCACTGAAGTCCATGCTGCGTTTCTCCTGGGACACCACTATCAAGGTCTATGAATGATGACAGAGATGTTTGTCTGATGATGTCAGGTAATCCTGGAGGCCGTGAGCATTCATTCTGAGAAGCAGATCTTCTGTCACCAGGAACCAGCATGACTGTTCCCCTGCCTTGCCCCATCCCACAGGCCCATCCCTGCGGCCTCTGCAGCTAGAAGGCCTTGCCCTCACATCAGTCAGTGTTCCTTCATGCAAAGAGGGCAAGTGTGACTGAAGGAGGAGGCACAGAGTATCTGTCACCTTCTTGCTCCCCCTTTTCTAACTGGGAGTGACAGAAAATCTAGCATGAACAGGCTTAAGTTAGAAAGGTGGGGAGTGAGAGATAGAATTCATGGCTCAGATACTTTAAGAGCTCAGAGATGGTAACTGGTTTCAGGTACAGCCAGATTCAGGAACAAAAAATATCTTTGTGCCCTGTTGTCCCTGGAGGTATCGTCTCTGCACTCTTGTGTTATGTTCACTCTCAGGCAAGATGCTCCCACTGATGGCGAGGCAGCAGCCAGCACAGTGGAAGCTTTCCATTTCCCTGCTTCATGCCCAGCAGAAATGAAGAAGTTTCTATCTGTTCAGACAAGGCTCTGGGGCTTTAGCCTGAATTTTACTCAGTCCTGATTGGGTCATAGGACCATTCCATAATCAGTATTGGGACTAAGGGAACATGATTATCAGATGGGCCAGGCCAAAGCCACTCCTTCATCCCACCCTTTTCCCCCAACTTCTGAATTAGTTATAGCTTGAGCTGGACCTGAAACAGATTGAGAGTTGGGAGGTATGCTGTTAATAGCAGGGCCATGGATGTCGAGTGGTAATTACATCATATGTTTTCCCTTGTATCGGTTGTGCTCCTGAACAATTTCCTGAATGCACTCAGTGTATACTCATAGCTCAGTTTTATTGAATTCATAGCATTACAGACATATTTGAAGCTGCTTAGATAATAACCACATACTTTGAAAATAATTAAGTCATAAACTACTTTAAGGGCTTTCTAGGCGGTAAAGAACCCACCTGCCAATACAGGGGTGCAGGTTTGATCCCTGTCTTGGGAATATCCCCTGGAAAAGGAAATGGCAACCCACTCCAGTATTCTTGCTTGAAATATCCCATAACAGAGGAGCCTGGCAGGATACAGTCCATGGGGTGACAAGGCGTCAGCCACGATGCAGCGACTGAGCACACACACACACACACAGCACAAACTACTTTAAAACCTGAGAGAGGAGAAGGAACATTAAGCAGGCAAGGATCACAATCTGATTTTTGCTTTAAATTCCTAAGAATTTTTAAAAACAACCCCAAATCCCCAAAACCTAACCTATTGCTAGTGTAATATTTAGTGATATAAGTCTGAATGCTTTCCCCTTAGAAAAATAATGCACGGATGCACAGATGTCCGCTCTTAACCACTTCCATTCAGTATCTCACTAGAAGCCTGATCCGGTACAACACAGCATAGAAAAGAAACAATGAACATAGATTGGAGAGAAACAAAACTTACCCTATTCACAGATGGAAATCCCAAGGAATCTATAGACCAACTCCTGAAACTAGTAGGTGATTCAGCAAGGTTGCAAGATACAAAAGTAATAGCCTCCCAAAATTTGTTATTTCTATAACAATAATGTACAATTGGAAATGGAAAGTTTTAAATATTAATATTATTTAAAATAGCTTATATATCTAACAATAGATTATATGAACAGGATCTATAGTTAAAAATTACAGGACACGGATGAAAGAAAGTATAGATTTAAATAGACAATACCTGTTCATAGATTGGAAGATACTTCATAATGATTATGTCAGTTCACAAATTGGCTTAGAGTTTTAATGTAAATCTAGTTAAAATCTCAGAAGTATTTTTTGTAGATGTATCAGACATCTACACTGATATGGAAAAGCCAAGGAATAATAAACACAATCTTGAAAAAGAAGAAAGTTGGAAGAACCACACTATCCTATTTTAAGACAGTCGTCAAGACATTGTAGTATTGGTGAAGGGATAGTCACAAGATCCATAAAATAGAACGGGGATTCCAGAAGTAGACCCACATAAATGCACCTGATTGAAGGGCTTTCTAGGCGGTAAAGAACCCACCTGCCAATACAGGGGTGCAGGTTTGATCCCTGTCTTGGGAATATCCCCTGGAAAAGGAAATGGCAACCCACTCCAGTATTCTTGCTTGAAATATCCCATAACAGAGGAGCCTGGCAGGATACAGTCCATGGGGTGACAAGGCGTCAGCCACGATGCAGCGACTGAGCACACACACACACACACAGCACAAACTACTTTAAAACCTGAGAGAGGAGAAGGAACATTAAGCAGGCAAGGATCACAATCTGATTTTTGCTTTAAATTCCTAAGAATTTTTAAAAACAACCCCAAATCCCCAAAACCTAACCTATTGCTAGTGTAATATTTAGTGATATAAGTCTGAATGCTTTCCCCTTAGAAAAATAATGCACGGATGCACAGATGTCCGCTCTTAACCACTTCCATTCAGTATCTCACTAGAAGCCTGATCCGGTACAACACAGCATAGAAAAGAAACAATGAACATAGATTGGAGAGAAACAAAACTTACCCTATTCACAGATGGAAATCCCAAGGAATCTATAGACCAACTCCTGAAACTAGTAGGTGATTCAGCAAGGTTGCAAGATACAAAAGTAATAGCCTCCCAAAATTTGTTATTTCTATAACAATAATGTACAATTGGAAATGGAAAGTTTTAAATATTAATATTATTTAAAATAGCTTATATATCTAACAATAGATTATATGAACAGGATCTATAGTTAAAAATTACAGGACACGGATGAAAGAAAGTATAGATTTAAATAGACAATACCTGTTCATAGATTGGAAGATACTTCATAATGATTATGTCAGTTCACAAATTGGCTTAGAGTTTTAATGTAAATCTAGTTAAAATCTCAGAAGTATTTTTTGTAGATGTATCAGACATCTACACTGATATGGAAAAGCCAAGGAATAATAAACACAATCTTGAAAAAGAAGAAAGTTGGAAGAACCACACTATCCTATTTTAAGACAGTCGTCAAGACATTGTAGTATTGGTGAAGGGATAGTCACAAGATCCATAAAATAGAACGGGGATTCCAGAAGTAGACCCACATAAATGCACCTGATTGATTCTTGACAGAGATGCAAAAGCTGTTCAAAGAAGAAAGAAAAGTCTTTTCAGGAAATAGTATTGGAACTAGGCATTCATATGCAAAAAAAAGTATGAACCTCTACCTAAAAGCCACATTATAAAAAATTAACATGGAGCATAGATCTAAAAGAAGAATAAAATACAGAATTTTCAGAAACTTTGTGACCCTGAGTTGGGAAACAGTTCCTACATCAAAGAGAAAAGAAAAAATGGATAAATTGGAGTTTATATATAAAAAAAGACACTGTTAAGAGAATGAACACAACAAATCATAAAGTTATATACTTTAAATATGTGCAGTTTTAAATTGGTTATATTTCATTAAAGCTGGGTGAGGGGAAAGAGACTGAACAATCTACACACTAGGAAGAAAATAATTGCAGATCACATAGCATGTATACCTGAACTTGATTGAGAACATAATAACTTTCAGAACTCAATACTGAGAAAACAAATCTCCAGCTTTAAAAACGGACACTTTACCAAAGAGGCTGTAGTATAAACACACAAAAAGATGTTCAGCATTACTAGTCATTAGGAAATGTAAATTAAAGCCACAATGAGACATGAAAACACTTTTTGTTTATTAAATTTTGTATCTACATGAAATGATGGGTTTCACTAAACTTACTGTAGTAATCATCTCATAATGTATGTAAGTAAAACTGAAAATTTAAAAAAACAATGAGTTGCCACTACATGCCAATTAGAATGGCTAAAATAAAATATATGATACTTAATGCTGACGAAGATATAGAGCAACTTGTCCCCTTAACACTGCTGATGATAATGTAAAATGGTATATCCAGTCTAAAAAACAGTTTAACAGTTTCTTAGAAGTTAAATATACACTTACCATAAGACCCAGAAATCTCACTCCTAGCTATGTATCCTAGAGAGAGAAAAACTTACGTTCACACAATGTTTATAGCGGCTGTATTCATAGTCACCCCAAAACAGGATAGGAAGCAACTCAGATATCCTTCAGTGAATGAAAAAATGAATGTCCACCTATAAAATATCATCTATTCAGCAAGAAAAAGGAACATTGACACACAAAACATGGATTCATCTCAAGGGCATTATAATCAGTGAAAGTAGCCAGTACTAAAAGGCTGTGTAGAGTATAACTTTATATACAAAACATCCTCAAAAATAAAAAGACACAAAAAGATAGAATGGCAGGGGAGAACAAAAAAAGTATGAACCTCTACCTAAAAGCCACATTAAAATTAACATGGAGCATAGATCTAAAAGAAGAATAAAATACAGAATTTTCAGAAACTTTGTGACCCTGAGTTGGGAAACAGTTCCTACATCAAAGAGAAAAGAAAAAATGGATAAATTGGAGTTTATATATAAAAAAAGACACTGTTAAGAGAATGAACACAACAAATCATAAAGTTATATACTTTAAATATGTGCAGTTTTAAATTGGTTATATTTCATTAAAGCTGGGTGAGGGGAAAGAGACTGAACAATCTACACACTAGGAAGAAAATAATTGCAGATCACATAGCATGTATACCTGAACTTGATTGAGAACATAATAACTTTCAGAACTCAATACTGAGAAAACAAATCTCCAGCTTTAAAAACGGACACTTTACCAAAGAGGCTGTAGTATAAACACACAAAAAGATGTTCAGCATTACTAGTCATTAGGGAAATGTAAATTAAAGCCACAATGAGACATGAAAACACTTTTTGTTTATTAAATTTTGTATCTACATGAAATGATGGGTTTCACTAAACTTACTGTAGTAATCATCTCATAATGTATGTAAGTAAAACTGAAAATTTAAAAAAACAATGAGTTGCCACTACATGCCAATTAGAATGGCTAAAATAAAATATATGATACTTAATGCTGACGAAGATATAGAGCAACTTGTCCCCTTAACACTGCTGATGATAATGTAAAATGGTATATCCAGTCTAAAAAACAGTTTAACAGTTTCTTAGAAGTTAAATATACACTTACCATAAGACCCAGAAATCTCACTCCTAGCTATGTATCCTAGAGAGAGAAAAACTTACGTTCACACAATGTTTATAGCGGCTGTATTCATAGTCACCCCAAAACAGGATAGGAAGCAACTCAGATATCCTTCAGTGAATGAAAAAATGAATGTCCACCTATAAAATATCATCTATTCAGCAAGAAAAAGGAACATTGACACACAAAACATGGATTCATCTCAAGGGCATTATAATCAGTGAAAGTAGCCAGTACTAAAAGGCTGTGTAGAGTATAACTTTATATACAAAACATCCTCAAAAATAAAAAGACACAGTGATGAAGAAAAGATTAGAGACTGGCAGGGGTTAGGGTCAGGGTACGTGTGTGTGTTTATGCATCACTATAAACATATAGCATGAGGGAGTTCTTTGGCGTGATGGAACTCTTCAATATGTGTATCCTGATTTTGATGGTGGTTGTAAGAATTTTAACACATGTTAAAAGTCATAGGACTGTTATAGTAAACATCAGCTTTGCTGTATGAAAGGTACACAGACACCTTAATTAAGAGTCTGGTTGGAACAGACAGATCCAGCGTTTCAAGAGGTGTTTTATGTTCAGTGATGTACAGAATTCCTTCTTTCTGGTGTCTTTTCATTCCTATGAAAAGCAAACCTCTGTTGGACTTGCAGTCCCACTTTCCACAGAAGATATCTGGTCTAATTGTTTTTGGTACTTGGGGATGTGGAAGACAAGAGGTCTTCTTAACTTCACGTCTGCAGGGGCAGCCAGGGCCTGCCTGGTTATGTGGACACACGTGGAGGTGGGGAAGGCTTTCCAGACACTTTTGAGATGAGTTTCAAAGTAGCTGCAATGGTAAACAAGTAAAATTGGAAAGCTGGGGGAGCAGGGTGCACAGGCTCGGAGATCTGGGCACTGGGTAGAACTGAAACAGTGGGGTTGGGCTGAGGGTATGGCAGAACCAAGGAGCTTGGGTGCCAGCCTGTGATGGGAAACCGTGGAGAGGAGTTAAGCAGAAAAGTGACTCAGCCAGATTTGCATCTTGGAAAGATCATTTGGCTTTGGTTTGGAGGGTGGATTTGGAAAAGATAAGACCAGAGTGGAGAAGTGTTAGATAGTTGTTGGAGTAGTCTTGGTGAGAAATGAGGCTGACCTGAACAAGACGGTTCAGGTCAGTGCCGACGGAAGGAGATCAACAGGAGAGTTGTTTAGCCAGTAGAGCCAACGGAACGTTGTGACTGTTCGATGCAGGCCTGGGATGGGATGCAGAGTCATCTAGAATGTCCCCAAGGTACACCACTTCAGATCCAGGCTGCTTGGGTATCTCAACTGGGGCACTTCTTGTGGACCTTTGGCAAGCTACTTCACTTCCTTGTGCCTCAGTCTCACCTCAAACTCTCTCTCGGAGTTACCTCAGAGAGTTGTGATCAGTCAGAGTTAATTACGCTTAGACCATCACCTGATTATAGCCTACACAGCCCTCAAAGAAAACATCTGTGACGATTGCATAGTTTAGAGAGATAGGGAACTCTTCCAGGTGTCTGTTTCTATGTAACCAATTACTGCCAAATGTAGTGTATTAAAATAACAATTATATTATTATCCCTCATGGTTCCAAGAATTAATTGGGCTCAGCTAAGCAATTCTCACTTGGGTTTTCTCTTGTGATTGCAGGGAGATAGTGGCTGGGCTAGAATCAACTAAAGGGCCATCACTCACGTGTCTGCTGCCTGGAAGACTCAACAGCTGTCTTCTCTCTCACTCGTTCACTCGCTCTTCCTCCCTCCCATGTGATCTCTCCAACAGGGCAATCTCAGGGTAGCTGGACTTCATACGTGGCACGTCAGGGCTTCAACTGAGTGTCTCAAGAAGAGAGACCATCGGAGCCACCCCTTTTCTAACCTAACCCCAGACTCCACACAGGCTCATTTCGGCTGTATTTTCTTTATGAAGGCCATTGCAAAGGCTTACCCAGGTGTAAGGAATGGGAACACAGACCCCCACCTCCTGATGGGAAGAGTATCAAAGAGTTTGTGGGCCTATTTTAAAACCAAGAGAAAAAGTCAGAGTCTTCTGGTGAGAAGACAAGATAGGTTTATTTTTACCATGCCGGGTCCCATGTTGAGGTATATCTCTAGGCAGAGATTCCCTGGAACTTGGGAGACAGAGTGAGGCAGGACACAGAGGTAGACTTTGAATATGTCAGAGCAGATCACCTGGGAGACTGGGCAGCCCACGCAGAGGTCAGAATACAGACTTCTTGGGAAACACCAATAACAGTGTGGAAAGGATGGCCCAGATGGGGAGATGGAGAGCTTACTGAACCTCAGTGGGCTCCTCCAAACATCCGTCCGATTTTACGCCAGGGTGCTGCAGCATCCTCTTGGCAAAAGAGTCATTTTTCCGGCCAGAATGGGCCCACATGGATCCTCATCTCCCACCATCCCACCAGCCTGTCAGAATCTCTTGCCTTCCCTCCCTACAAGACCAGGCAGTGTGTGCAGGGTACCCAGCCTTCTGATTGCTTCTGTGTTGTATGTTTCCTGAATGAGACAAAGAATTAGGCCCTCCTCCCTCCTTCCAGCCTGGTGTTTTCGCTGAACTAAAAGAGTACTTGAGCAAGTGGTTAGGAAAGTCATTTCTCTTCAACCTCCTAAAAATGTTCTTCTGAATTCAGCCATGTTGCCACGTGGCCTTCAGTCCCAGATGCTTCTAGAAAATTGCGTTGATACTGGGCTCACCTGGTTCCCCTTTTCAAGTCGCCCACAAGAAAAAAAGAAAGTGACGTGCGATTCTGTGAAAGAGCAAGGTCCCAAGTCCAATTGTCTGACTTCAGAGCTGAGCCCTTCATGCCAGGCATTCCTCCAAAAGACACCAGTACACACCCACTGTGAATAGCTTGGGCATCTGGACAGCTGAATACAACACTGGTTCCAGTCAACTGTATGCTGCCAGATTGGGCTGGTTGGTCTGGTTGGTTTAGTTTGAGCAAGGAAGTGAAGTAAGACAGGGCTTGCGATAGGGACATGGCAAAGTCAGGATGGCTTCTCTTGACCTCCTCCTTTCTCTAGTAAACAGATGCTCATTTCGCTGTATTTTCTTTATGAAGGCCATTGCAAAGGCTTACCCAGGTGTAAGGAATGGGAACACAGACCCCCACCTCCTGATGGGAAGAGTGTCAAAGAGTTTGTGGGCCTATTTTAAAACCAAGAGAAAAAGTCAGAGTCTTCTGGTGAGAAGACAAGATAGGTTTATTTTTACCATGCCGGGTCCCATGTTGAGGTATATCTCTAGGCAGAGATTCCCTGGAACTTGGGAGACAGAGTGAGGCAGGACACAGAGGTAGACTTTGAATATGTCAGAGCAGATCACCTGGGAGACTGGGCAGCCCACGCAGAGGTCAGAATACAGACTTCTTGGGAAACACCAATAACAGTGTGGAAAGGATGGCCCAGATGGGGAGATGGAGAGCTTACTGAACCTCAGTGGGCTCCTCCAAACATCCGTCCGATTTTACGCCAGGGTGCTGCAGCATCCTCTTGGCAAAAGAGTCATTTTTCCAGCCAGAATGGGCCCACATGGATCCTCATCTCCCACCATCCCACCAGCCTGTCAGAATCTCTTGCCTTCCCTCCCTACAAGACCAGGCAGTGTGTGCAGGGTACCCAGCCTTCTGATTGCTTCTGTGTTGTATGTTTCCTGAATGAGACAAAGAATTAGGCCCTCCTCCCTCCTTCCAGCCTGGTGTTTTCGCTGAACTAAAAGAGTACTTGAGCAAGTGGTTAGGAAAGTCATTTCTCTTCAACCTCCTAAAAATGTTCTTCTGAATTCAGCCATGTTGCCACGTGGCCTTCAGTCCCAGATGCTTCTAGAAAATTGCGTTGATACTGGGCTCACCTGGTTCCCCTTTTCAAGTCGCCCACAAGAAAAAAAGAAAGTGACGTGCGATTCTGTGAAAGAGCAAGGTCCCAAGTCCAATTGTCTGACTTCAGAGCTGAGCCCTTCATGCCAGGCATTCCTCCAAAAGACACCAGTACACACCCACTGTGAATAGCTTGGGCATCTGGACAGCTGAATACAACACTGGTTCCAGTCAACTGTATGCTGCCAGATTGGGCTGGTTGGTCTGGTTGGTTTAGTTTGAGCAAGGAAGTGAAGTAAGACAGGGCTTGCGATAGGGACATGGCAAAGTCAGGATGGCTTCTCTTGACCTCCTCCTTTCTCTAGTAAACAGATGAATTAACGAACTCAATCATACTCTCACCCAAGCTCTGCAGTGAACCATCCTGATCATCCTGCCAAACTTCCCCCTGACCCACGTTGCAGATCTGGAATTTTCATTCTTCTACAGCCTTCTCTCTTTCCTTCGCCTCATGAAGCTCCTTTTCCATCTCCCAAGTCCCAGGTGGCTTCACTTTCCTCTCCAAGAACAGCCTCCTAACTACTTATCTCCCTATTCTAATCTACCCTACCCGTCTCATCCCCTGCATACCTCAGCTGGCTTTATTGCCAGTCCCAGCTTATGCAAGCATGTTTAATGGCTGCTCATTGTCACCACCACTAACTAACCCTTCGTATACTACTGGATAGTGTAGCACATGGTTTATCTTATTTAATCCTCTTAGTGACCCAGTTTATATAAAGGGACATAAAGGGCAGGGAAGTATGAATTCTCCTCCCTGATATTCTAGGCCTTTCATGGTATACCTTAACTTAGGTTTCTCATCCCAGCTCTCTAAACTACCCCTAGAATGCCATCCAAACCATTGACCAAATACATTCTTGTAACCTTTTCATGGAAGGAGCTGCGCTTTGGGGTCAGACAGACCTGGTCTTGAGGCTGCCCATGGGACTGTGTGCAGGTTTTCTCACCTTCCTTGTGTGTGAATTCACTGTGCTACACCACTGTATATAGGGGACTTGAACATTTTTGGATTTTGATATCTGCAAAGCTCCTGGAATCACTCCCCTGTGTTAAGCCATCCAAGGACAATTGTAGACTGTCTGTGGGTTAAAGGCTTGTTAGAGTAGATGTTGGTAAAGGTGTTGAGGATAGAGGACTTGACGAGTGTTAGTTTCTTTTTCCCCTGATTCCTCTATCTTTGGGTGTTTCCCCTACCCTCCTTCTTCCTCAGTAGCACCTGCCGTTTGAATTCCTGTTCTCATCTGAACCTCTCCATTTCTTAATCCAGCCTGATGAGAATTTCAAGAAAGCTTTGGATTCCTACAAACTCTGTAGACTCGCAGGCTCTCTTGAGTGTCATCATTATGCATGTCCTGTCCTGCCTACTAGAGTGCAGGTTCTCGATGGCAGGGGCAGCATCCTCACTTTGCCCTCTCTGCCCGTGCTATGGCAAGAAGTAACACTTGCAGGGTTCACTCAAGATCACCAGAGGTCATTGTGATTATTTCCTGGTTCCTGTGATGTTTGCCTTCCTCTGATCACAGTGACTTTTCCTCTTGTGTTTTATCCTGTTCCTGTACTGTCTTCAGTGGGAAAACCAGAATGAAAGATGACAAGTCAAGAGGAAGTTGGCTTGCAGAGATATTTTGGTGTGACCTCACAGAGTTTAATGATTATTTCCAAGCTTCAGTTAACATTTAAAAATTGAGTGATTTCACACAGTGACCCAGATTCTTAGTTTCTCTAAGAAAAATTCAGAGGATGAGGCCACTCTGGACTCTTCATCCCACGTGACAGTGCTTGGCTGGAGCTGTCAGGACCCCACAGGCCTCATTCTTGCACTTCTGCCTTCACTCTTGTCCTTAGATAATGACAATCTTTGAAATACATTGTGAAAAACATTAAAATATATTTAAACTCTAAGAACAGAGTAGTTCCTCTTTCTGATTTTACAGCAGGTGACAGCATTGCTATTGTTTCCCAGAGTGGTGAGAGGTTGTTCTTTCATTCGATAGGTTTTGTAAGTGTCTTTGTGCTCTCCATCTGCAGACCTTTTCCATTTGTTTAGAAGTTATGGCCAAAGAGGCCTCGAGCCCCGTTTACAACACCAGCTACGTGCAGATGCAGTATCTGGCTTCTTTCAGATGGGAGAGTCATCAGCCCCATTCTGTGCAATGGAGAAAAGTGGAAAATATCCGATTCCTCTGCTTTCACTGTCACCTTTTCACACAGATCCCTCTGCTCCAGGGAGAAAGGCAGAAGCAACAGGAAGGTCCACCCCGCTCACCTTTTTTCACCACATGAGTCAGAACCTCTGCTACCCAAAAGGCAGGCAAGAGGATCTGAACCTCTCCATTTCTTAATCCAGCCTGATGAGAATTTCAAGAAAGCTTTGGATTCCTACAAACTCTGTAGACTCGCAGGCTCTCTTGAGTGTCATCATTATGCATGTCCTGTCCTGCCTACTAGAGTGCAGGTTCTCGATGGCAGGGGCAGCATCCTCACTTTGCCCTCTCTGCCCGTGCTATGGCAAGAAGTAACACTTGCAGGGTTCACTCAAGATCACCAGAGGTCATTGTGATTATTTCCTGGTTCCTGTGATGTTTGCCTTCCTCTGATCACAGTGACTTTTCCTCTTGTGTTTTATCCTGTTCCTGTACTGTCTTCAGTGGGAAAACCAGAATGAAAGATGACAAGTCAAGAGGAAGTTGGCTTGCAGAGATATTTTGGTGTGACCTCACAGAGTTTAATGATTATTTCCAAGCTTCAGTTAACATTTAAAAATTGAGTGATTTCACACAGTGACCCAGATTCTTAGTTTCTCTAAGAAAAATTCAGAGGATGAGGCCACTCTGGACTCTTCATCCCACGTGACAGTGCTTGGCTGGAGCTGTCAGGACCCCACAGGCCTCATTCTTGCACTTCTGCCTTCACTCTTGTCCTTAGATAATGACAATCTTTGAAATACATTGTGAAAAACATTAAAATATATTTAAACTCTAAGAACAGAGTAGTTCCTCTTTCTGATTTTACAGCAGGTGACAGCATTGCTATTGTTTCCCAGAGTGGTGAGAGGTTGTTCTTTCATTCGATAGGTTTTGTAAGTGTCTTTGTGCTCTCCATCTGCAGACCTTTTCCATTTGTTTAGAAGTTATGGCCAAAGAGGCCTCGAGCCCCGTTTACAACACCAGCTACGTGCAGATGCAGTATCTGGCTTCTTTCAGATGGGAGAGTCATCAGCCCCATTCTGTGCAATGGAGAAAAGTGGAAAATATCCGATTCCTCTGCTTTCACTGTCACCTTTTCACACAGATCCCTCTGCTCCCCAGGGAGAAAGGCAGAAGCAACAGGGAAGGTCCACCTCCTTGAAGGGAGAAGGGAGGAAGAAGAGAAGTCTCACTTTACATTTTATCACATTTAACCCTTACCCAAAGTTTCTGAGTCAAGAATCCTTGACTGATGACAAAACTAAGGCCCAAAGAGGCAAGTTTTTACCCTCCGTTCCAGAGCCAGGAAATAAATGCTCAGCAGAATTCGGCCCAGTTGTATCTAACTTACATTGCGCTCTTCCTATTTTGTCTTAGGATCTTCAGCGTTTCCCACCATGTTTCTAACACTGGCATTTGTATAAGTGCTTTTTAGTTGGAAAATAGTCAAGGGCTGAGCTGAAATAAACAAAATTTGAACTCCTGCCTGCTCAAAATAAGAAGTTTCTGTTCAGCCCTCCACTGGGAATGTGTTTTTAAGCCTGCCTACTTTCTACCATTAAAAGCTGTATAATCTGAATGGTCTTCAAGGAAATAGGAACAAAAAAGAATCATAAGGTAACTACATTGTGAAATAAGATGCGTGACTTTGGTTGACATCAAAGTGCTTCCTACAGACATTTTCTCCTTTGGTTCTCACACTTCTGATGTACCTTTGTTGAAGTAAATACTTCAAGCACTTCAGTGAAGCAGCCAAAAATCAAAGGCATTAACTGACAGCTAAGTATGTGGCAGAAACAGAATTAAAATCTGGATTTGTGACTTCTGTTCCCATTATGCTCTTGCCTGGTTTTTATTTATACCAGAGAGAGTCTAGGTTCATTTTGAAAGCTCTGTTCGTTCTACTTTTGTTGCTGTTATCTCTGTTGTCATTCAGTCACAGCTAACACTTAGACTGAGCCGTCTCGCAAGGGGTGGGGCTAAAGCATCTACCTTTATTGTTCTGATTAACATCGGGAACCACATGATGTAGCTACTATTGTTGTATTTGTTTGATGATGACACTACATCTTAATAGGGTTAAGTAGGTTCCCTAAAATCCTACAACCAGTACCAGTTGAGGGCAGACTCATCTCCAGGTCTGGATAACACATGGAAATTTCTGAAATGACTTTTGTCTTCTCCTAGACCACATGAGGACCAGGACCACACGTGTATCCTTCAGAGAGCTTAGCAAACGGGTGGTGTGCAGCAGAGACACTAGTCATTCATTAGTGACAGCTGACTGTATTTTTCTTTTCCTTCAGGGATTGTCAGGTCATATTGTTCTCAGGTTAATTCTGGCTTTCTCTTGGTTGTTGTGATTGATTTTTTATGCCCTCTAATTAAAAATTAAGCTCTCACACATCTCCTTTGTGGGCTATGAACCGTAATCTGTAATTACAACTTTTCTTTCAATTGATCATCTTCTTTCTGAGCTGTTAATAAACATGTCTGGCATCACTTGGGTTTTCAAATTGGTATTTCCAGATGGTAAGGCCTTCCGATCCAATAAGCTCATATGCATCATACTAAGTGGAAGCTTGAACAAAATGCCACATCTTTGGCAGTCTTTGTGCTATTAGTATGATGACTAAAAGAAAAAAGGAAACTCCTGTGTTTTGTCTTCTTTCCCACCCCATGGAAAAGCCATCAAGTTGTCAGCTAGTCAAAATGGAAATGAATCACATTTAGTATTGCCTGCCCTTCTCTTTTGGGTTTTAAATCTATTTAGTTTGAAAGTATATGTGTGCTTTTTCTAATTGAGGTAAAATTGCCAAGCGCTTTTTTTTTACACTTCTGATGTACCTTTGTTGAAGTAAATACTTCAAGCACTTCAGTGAAGCAGCCAAAAATCAAAGGCATTAACTGACAGCTAAGTATGTGGCAGAAACAGAATTAAAATCTGGATTTGTGACTTCTGTTCCCATTATGCTCTTGCCTGGTTTTTATTTATACCAGAGAGAGTCTAGGTTCATTTTGAAAGCTCTGTTCGTTCTACTTTTGTTGCTGTTATCTCTGTTGTCATTCAGTCACAGCTAACACTTAGACTGAGCCGTCTCGCAAGGGGTGGGGCTAAAGCATCTACCTTTATTGTTCTGATTAACATCGGGAACCACATGATGTAGCTACTATTGTTGTATTTGTTTGATGATGACACTACATCTTAATAGGGTTAAGTAGGTTCCCTAAAATCCTACAACCAGTACCAGTTGAGGGCAGACTCATCTCCAGGTCTGGATAACACATGGAAATTTCTGAAATGACTTTTGTCTTCTCCTAGACCACATGAGGACCAGGACCACACGTGTATCCTTCAGAGAGCTTAGCAAACGGGTGGTGTGCAGCAGAGACACTAGTCATTCATTAGTGACAGCTGACTGTATTTTTCTTTTCCTTCAGGGATTGTCAGGTCATATTGTTCTCAGGTTAATTCTGGCTTTCTCTTGGTTGTTGTGATTGATTTTTTATGCCCTCTAATTAAAAATTAAGCTCTCACACATCTCCTTTGTGGGCTATGAACCGTAATCTGTAATTACAACTTTTCTTTCAATTGATCATCTTCTTTCTGAGCTGTTAATAAACATGTCTGGCATCACTTGGGTTTTCAAATTGGTATTTCCAGATGGTAAGGCCTTCCGATCCAATAAGCTCATATGCATCATACTAAGTGGAAGCTTGAACAAAATGCCACATCTTTGGCAGTCTTTGTGCTATTAGTATGATGACTAAAAGAAAAAAGGAAACTCCCTGTGTTTTTGTCTTCTTTCCCACCCCATGGAAAAGCCATCAAGTTGTCAGCTAGTCAAAATGGAAATGAATCACATTTAGTATTGCCTGCCCTTCTCTTTTTTGGGTTTTAAATCTATTTAGTTTGAAAGTATATGTGTGCTTTTTCTAATTGAGGTAAAATGTCATAAAGCATAAAAGTTACCATTTTAAGGTGTACAATCTAGTATCTTTTAGTAGATTCACTGTGTTGTACAGCCATCACCACTGTCTAATTTCAGAATATTTTCAATCACGCCACCAAAAGAAATCTCATACCTACTATCAGTCAGTCTGTATCCCTCACCCGCATCCTACAGGACTGCTTTCTGTTTCTCTGGGTGTGCTTATTCTGGACATTTCATGTGACTGGGCTCATATGTGTGTGTGTGTTTGGATTCTTTTACTGAGCATAAAACTTTCAAGGTTCATTCATGTTATGGCATGTATTAGTACTTCATTCTTTTTTTGTAGCTGAATAATGTTCCAGTGTATGGATATACCACATTTATCTGATAATGTTAATAAAGTTAATAGACAGTAGTGTTTCCCTGCAGTGCTCTCAGGCTTGTAAACATTTCCACAGAAATCCTGAAATAGTCCCTATCTGTGTTTACTCCTGAACTTTCCTCTTTCTCCTCCTCCTCCTTCTGCCTCTACGTTCCTGCAGCTCCTGCTCCCACCTTGTATCATACATCCTTAGCCTACCTGAGCCCCACATCTGCTGGGCTTCATCTATGACTGGCCCTCCTTAGACTGGTAACTTCTTGAGGGAAAGAGTCTTATACCATTCATGTTTATATTTTTACTACCACCACTGGACCAAACATCCCTTGGATAGTAAATATTTGCAGAATTTAACTAGGTGATTGAAATCATAGTAAGAATGACTTCAGAAGAGTAAATAATTTTTTTTTTTTTTTTTTTTTTACATATTTTGGGGGAGGCGTGGGTGGGAAGGGAGGTGGTTGGGCGGGCCACTTCTATTGGTCTTTCATTTATCTATTTTCATCAGTCTTTGTTCTCTGGCTCCTGTGGGCCTCCCATCGCGGTGGCATCTGTTGTTGCAGAGCACCGGTTCTGGACGCATGCGCTCCAGAGCACAGGCTCGGTAATTGGACACATCGGTCCAGTCGCTCCGTGGCACGTGGGATCTTCCCAGGCCAGGGCTCGAACCAGCGCCCCCTGCACTGTAAGGTGGTGTCCTTACCCACTGGACCACCAGGGAAGCCCAAGAATAAATAATTTCAAATGCCTTTTCTTCTGGTGCCACCATGACCCTGAGACTTTTATTTCAGTGATGTCAATGTGAGTCATTGAGTCATGTCCAACTCTGTGTAACTATAGCCTGCCAGGACTATAGCCGGCCAGGCTCCTCTGTCCATGGGATGCTCCAGGCAATAATACTGGAGTGGGTTGCCATTCCCTTCTCCAGGGGAGCTTCGCAGCCCAAGGATTGAATCCAGGTCTCCTGCATTGCAGACAGATTCTTTACTGTCTGAGACACCAGGGAAGCCCCTGGTATAGAAATGAATGAACATTACATTCAGGGCATTTCATGAATCCTTTAGGTATCATTATTTTAACCCTAAAGTTTTTTTTTTTTTTTTTTAATGTATAAAATAAAAGGAAATATTCCTCTACCAAAATACACACCATAAAAGTAATGGAAGAACTTTGTAAATTTAGTCGCATTGAAAATATTTTACATGAATCTCTCTCTTCAACCTCTGATCCCACTGCTTTGAGCTCTGTGACCATGACTCACCCATGAGGGCCACCCTGTTTTGTGGATTTGATAAGAAAACCTGGAAGGGGGCTTCCCTGGTGGTCCAGTGGGTAAGGACACCACCTTGCAGTGCAGGGGGCGCCGGTTCCATCCCTGGCCTGGGAAGATCCCACATGCCACGGAGCGGCCGGACAGATGTGTCCAATTACTGAGCCGGCACTCTGGAGCACATGTGCCCAGAGCCGGCGCTCTGCGACAACAGAGGCCACCACGATGGGAGGCCCACACTGGCCAAAGAACAAAGATGGATGAAAATAGACAAATGAAAGACCAATAGAAGTAGCCCGCCTGCCCCCCTCCCTCCCCACCCCACCCCCCAAATAAATAAATAAATAAATAAATCTTTAAAAAAAAGAAAAGAAAACCTGGGAGTATATAACCCAGAATTACAGTTAACATTTTTTGGATACTTACTGTATGAGCCAGGCACTGTTTATTCTGAGCACTTTTTGTAGAGTCTCATTTTTAAATCTCCCAGTAACTCCGAGATTGATATTTTATTATGCCCACTGTTAACAGTTGGGGAAACAGAGGCAGGGCAGCAGATCGGTATTTTGCCCAAGGTTCGACAGCTAATACAAGGTTGAGGCCAGGACAGTCTGACTGCAGAGTGTGCCTCCTAAACCATTGGTGCCGAGTTAGTTTCTTCCCTCAGAATGTCTCGCATGACTTATATGCCTTATTTTCCTGGTGGCTCAGATGGTAGAGGATCTGCCTGCAATGCAGGAGGCCCAGATTTGATCCCTAGATCAAGAAGATTCCCTGGAGAAGGGGATAGCTACCCATTCCAGTATTCTTGCCGGGAGAAGTCCATGGACAGAGGAGCCTGGCAGGCTGAAGTCTGTGGGGTCACAGAATCAGACACGACTGAGTGACTAACACACATTACATCATGTAAAAGCCCCCTGATTATGCATTACTCTTATCTCTATTTCCCCTTTGACCAATGTGTTGCAGGAATTAGGTGGTCTGTAAATGATTTTTGGTTAATTGATCCCACAAGATTACATACAAGTCCTTGGAAGAGCAGTCCTGATTGTTTTAGTATCAGTATAATAAGTCTTTAATATAGCAAGATCTTTCCTGTGTTTGGTGGCGTTCTCAACTTTAATCTCCACTGACTCCCTTATCCATTCTTAAAACAGACATAGTTTATGGACGAGGAAATAATTTAAGGAAAGAATAAAGAGTAAATAATTAATGGTGCAGTAGCATCTAGTAATATGGTAGTTGAGCTAATGTGGATGAATCCTACCATCCCAAACACATAGAAATATAATACCCTTCTTCAAATTAATGTACAACACAAACTCTAAAGAAAGAAAGAAAACTTTCCTGCACCTGAAATAAAAGGGAACACAAAGCCTGAAGTGTAAACAAAATCTGATACTAAGGTCTAAATTCAATCATAGCCCTTAGTGATGAGAGAGAGGAGTTTTAATATCCACGTAGAGAAGAAATAAGATGTTGGCCCATGCAGGAGAAGGAGCTAGCAGCATTCTTCTGCATAAAGCCTAAAACCTCAAAGTTTGGCCCCATCCTCAGAAAGAAGACCAGAAAAATTCTACCCTGTGTCCCAGGGAAACCTTAAGAAAGCTAAGGTAATTAGCATGTCTAAGAGTAAAGAGGAAGAGAGGCACCTGTGAGAAAATTAAAACTCAGACATACACTTAACTTGGGTGTGTGATCTAAATTTACACCATCATAGAATATAGGAAGACTTTCCTGGTGGAGGCCAGGACAGTCTGACTGCAGAGTGTGCCTCCTAAACCATTGGTGCCGAGTTAGTTTCTTCCCTCAGAATGTCTCGCATGACTTATATGCCTTATTTTCCTGGTGGCTCAGATGGTAGAGGATCTGCCTGCAATGCAGGAGGCCCAGATTTGATCCCTAGATCAAGAAGATTCCCTGGAGAAGGGGATAGCTACCCATTCCAGTATTCTTGCCGGGAGAAGTCCATGGACAGAGGAGCCTGGCAGGCTGAAGTCTGTGGGGTCACAGAATCAGACACGACTGAGTGACTAACACACATTACATCATGTAAAAGCCCCCTGATTATGCATTACTCTTATCTCTATTTCCCCTTTGACCAATGTGTTGCAGGAATTAGGTGGTCTGTAAATGATTTTTGGTTAATTGATCCCACAAGATTACATACAAGTCCTTGGAAGAGCAGTCCTGATTGTTTTAGTATCAGTATAATAAGTCTTTAATATAGCAAGATCTTTCCTGTGTTTGGTGGCGTTCTCAACTTTAATCTCCACTGACTCCCTTATCCATTCTTAAAACAGACATAGTTTATGGACGAGGAAATAATTTAAGGAAAGAATAAAGAGTAAATAATTAATGGTGCAGTAGCATCTAGTAATATGGTAGTTGAGCTAATGTGGATGAATCCTACCATCCCAAACACATAGAAATATAATACCCTTCTTCAAATTAATGTACAACACAAACTCTAAAGAAAGAAAGAAAACTTTCCCTGCACCTGAAATAAAAGGGAACACAAAGCCTGAAGTGTAAACAAAATCTGATACTAAGGTCTAAATTCAATCATAGCCCTTAGTGATGAGAGAGAGGAGTTTTAATATCCACGTAGAGAAGAAATAAGATGTTGGCCCATGCAGGAGAAGGAGCTAGCAGCATTCTTCTGCATAAAGCCTAAAACCTCAAAGTTTGGCCCCATCCTCAGAAAGAAGACCAGAAAAATTCTACCCTGTGTCCCAGGGAAACCTTAAGAAAGCTAAGGTAATTAGCATGTCTAAGAGTAAAGAGGAAGAGAGGCACCTGTGAGAAAATTAAAACTCAGACATACACTTAACTTGGGTGTGTGATCTAAATTTACACCATCATAGAATATAGGAAGACTTTCCTGGTGACTTGAAAATTCCTAAAACCCCAGGAAAACCAGGTAGCCTATATATAGGGACAATTTCACAACCGTGGAAAGCCAATCCCCTCCCCAACAGACCAATCTACAGTCAAAAATTACAGGCTTCTCTGGTGGTCCAGCAGGTGGACAGTCTGCCTTGCAGTGCAAGGGGTGCAGGTTCCATTCCTGACCCAGGAAGAACCCACGTGCCATAGAGTGGCTGGACCGGTGTGACCAATTGAGCCTGCGCTCTGGAGCACATGCGCCCAGAGCCAGTGCTCTGCGACGAGAGAGGCCATTGCAATGGGAGGCCCACATAGGCCGAAGAATAAAGACGGATGAAAATAAATAAAAACAAAAAAATCAATAAAAAGAGGCCAAAATTTTTTTAAAAATTACAGATCACACAGGAAATGACACAAGCAAGAGAATACAAAAAGTGGACATGAGGTAACAGTCTGAAAGCCTATGTACCAAATACCTTTAATATGCTTAAAGAAAAACAGATGGAAGAGAAACTAGAAAACAGAAAAATGATACTGTGAAAAGAATACCGTAACTTCCAAAAATGAAGCTTAGAGACAGTGGAATTGAAAACTCAGTGGGGGAGCTCCCTGGTGGCCTAGCGTTTAGAATTACAGGCTTTCACTGCTATGGCCTGGGTTCCGTCTGTGGTCGGCAAACTGAGATTCAGGAAACCAGAACAACTGCTTGGCCAACTCAATAGCATATGAATAATGAAAACAATTTCACTTGACATATATTTGAGTTGATGAGATGGTGATGATTTTTAACTTTTTTGATTTCCAGGAGAGCTGTTACGATATTGCTTATCAAGTAAATGTATTTTTTAAAGCTTAAAACTATAAGTTTTACAGACATCTGTGTTCTGTGTCAGAGTTCATGTAAAGAGCTTGTATTGGCAAAGCTACTTTGCTCCAAAGAAGAAGATGAGGAAAGGGGGCAGATATGTTTCAGTAGAAGTATAGAATAAAGCAATCATCCTCTCAGCTGTTACAGTGTATACATATTGTTGTTGTTGTCATTGTTTAGTCACTGAGTCATATCTGACTGTTTTGCAGCCTCATGGATTGTAGCCTCCCAGGCTCCTCTGTCCATAAGATTTCCCAGGCAAGAATACTGGAATGTTGCCATTTCCTTTTCCAGGGGATCTTCCTGACCCAGGAATCAAACTTGGTTCTCCTGCATTGGCAGGTGGTTTCCTTGCCACTAGCCATCAGGGAAGCCCAGAGTAGGCCCAGTCATTGGTTAATAAGTTTATTCATCCCATACTTTTTATTTTCTGGTTATCAACACTCAGATTAGCTCCTTAGGGGCTTAATCTAGTGCTTAAAATAGTGCATAGCATGATGGCATAGCTAGATAACTATTTCAGTGGTAATTAGAAATATATTTTCCTTTGCCAACAGTTCTTATTTAATCAAGACAAATTCAGTTTGTGAGCCAGAGAACTATTCTGGGCTTTGATTAAAAACTGCAAAAGATTTTAATCTATTTTCTGCAAATACCCTAAAACAGGAACAATGCTATTTTCATAAATCTGATAAAATGCATTTTAGTTACTATCCCCAGATTAATTTTTATAACTATAAGAACAAAGACTGGATAAGACCTGGAAAAATGGTGAGGGGAAAGGAGTAAATAGGTTGGTGTAATTATTTATGACCTTTTATTTTGATCTCCAGAATTATTTCATGAACAGTATTTTTTATAAACTTTGCAGGAAAAGAAAATCATCCCATTATCTCCAAAATATGGCTACTGGACTGGCAGTTGTTGTTTGAGACAACATGGGCAGCTATGGCCTGGGTTCCGTCTGTGGTCGGCAAACTGAGATTCAGGAAACCAGAACAACTGCTTGGCCAACTCAATAGCATATGAATAATGAAAACAATTTCACTTGACATATATTTGAGTTGATGAGATGGTGATGATTTTTAACTTTTTTGATTTCCAGGAGAGCTGTTACGATATTGCTTATCAAGTAAATGTATTTTTTAAAGCTTAAAACTATAAGTTTTACAGACATCTGTGTTCTGTGTCAGAGTTCATGTAAAGAGCTTGTATTGGCAAAGCTACTTTGCTCCAAAGAAGAAGATGAGGAAAGGGGGCAGATATGTTTCAGTAGAAGTATAGAATAAAGCAATCATCCTCTCAGCTGTTACAGTGTATACATATTGTTGTTGTTGTCATTGTTTAGTCACTGAGTCATATCTGACTGTTTTGCAGCCTCATGGATTGTAGCCTCCCAGGCTCCTCTGTCCATAAGATTTCCCAGGCAAGAATACTGGAATGTTGCCATTTCCTTTTCCAGGGGATCTTCCTGACCCAGGAATCAAACTTGGTTCTCCTGCATTGGCAGGTGGTTTCCTTGCCACTAGCCATCAGGGAAGCCCAGAGTAGGCCCAGTCATTGGTTAATAAGTTTATTCATCCCATACTTTTTATTTTCTGGTTATCAACACTCAGATTAGCTCCTTAGGGGCTTAATCTAGTGCTTAAAATAGTGCATAGCATGATGGCATAGCTAGATAACTATTTCAGTGGTAATTAGAAATATATTTTCCTTTGCCAACAGTTCTTATTTAATCAAGACAAATTCAGTTTGTGAGCCAGAGAACTATTCTGGGCTTTGATTAAAAACTGCAAAAGATTTTAATCTATTTTCTGCAAATACCCTAAAACAGGAACAATGCTATTTTCATAAATCTGATAAAATGCATTTTAGTTACTATCCCCAGATTAATTTTTATAACTATAAGAACAAAGACTGGATAAGACCTGGAAAAATGGTGAGGGGAAAGGAGTAAATAGGTTGGTGTAATTATTTATGACCTTTTATTTTGATCTCCAGAATTATTTCATGAACAGTATTTTTTATAAACTTTGCAGGAAAAGAAAATCATCCCATTATCTCCAAAATATGGCTACTGGACTGGCAGTTGTTGTTTGAGACAACATGGGCAGCAAGTGATGACATTCTGTGTATCTTCTCAATTAAAAAATTTTTATTTATTTACTTCTGTCTGTGCTGGTTCTTTGTTGCTCCACATGCACTTTCTGTAGTTGTGGTGCATGGGCTTCTCATTGTGGTGACTTCTCTTGTCACAGAGCACAGGATGTAGGGGGTATGGGCTCAGTAGTTGTGACACATGGGCTTAGTTGCTCCACAGCATATGGGATCTTCCTGGACCAGGGATCGAAGCCGTGTCCCCTGCATTGGCAGGTAGATTCTTAATCAGTGCCCATCAGGGAAATCCATTATCTTCTCTTTGAAGCTTAAGGATTTAAACTGGAAGAAGAAATTTCTAGCTACAGTCTTGTTTTCCTCCGTAGTTTCTCCCTTCCCTGTTTTACCAATGTACTTAGATTTCATATTTTAAAAAATGTGTGTGTGTGTCTTTGTGTGTGTGTGTGTGTGTGTGTGTGTGTGTGTGTGTGTCTGTGTAGCCATCTCTCCAGGAGCCAGTGGCTGGTTTTGTGATCCCATTTTAAAATTGAGGACACCAAGGCTCGGCTCAGAGGTGATCACAGCATCTTGGGCCACAGAAGGAACCTTGGAAGGCATCTAATTCAACCCTTTTGCCCTACCTCCAATCCCACCACTTGACAAAAGGAGAAGTTAAAGTCACAACCCAAGTTCTGTGCCTGGTAGGTGGTGGGACCAGAACTCAAGCCTGCTCTTCTAACAGAATATTCTTCCCAGGCTGTCTTAGTACCTGCTTGCGCTCTTCCTGCCTGTATGGGGAAAGGCAGCCAAAGAATGAGTTACTGGTAGTTAAAGGGGCTTCAGAAGTCTAGGTAACAACTGAACTCTGGGTTTACTTGTGGGCCTTGCTGAAGGCCTTTGTAGAGCTCTGCCATTCAGTAGGTTCTTGCGTTTTATCTTCCCTGGTTCTGGGAATGATTATGACCTTTTATTTTGATCTCCAGAATTATTTCATGAACAGTATTTTTTATAAACTTTGCAGGAAAAGAAAATCATCCCATTATCTCCAAAATATGGCTACTGGACTGGCAGTTGTTGTTTGAGACAACATGGGCAGCAAGTGATGACATTCTGTGTATCTTCTCAATTAAAAAATTTTTATTTATTTACTTCTGTCTGTGCTGGTTCTTTGTTGCTCCACATGCACTTTCTGTAGTTGTGGTGCATGGGCTTCTCATTGTGGTGACTTCTCTTGTCACAGAGCACAGGATGTAGGGGGTATGGGCTCAGTAGTTGTGACACATGGGCTTAGTTGCTCCACAGCATATGGGATCTTCCTGGACCAGGGATCGAAGCCGTGTCCCCTGCATTGGCAGGTAGATTCTTAATCAGTGCCCATCAGGGAAATCCATTATCTTCTCTTTGAAGCTTAAGGATTTAAACTGGAAGAAGAAATTTCTAGCTACAGTCTTGTTTTCCTCCGTAGTTTCTCCCTTCCCTGTTTTACCAATGTACTTAGATTTCATATTTTAAAAAATGTGTGTGTGTGTCTTTGTGTGTGTGTGTGTGTGTGTGTGTGTGTGTGTGTGTGTCTGTGTAGCCATCTCTCCAGGAGCCAGTGGCTGGTTTTGTGATCCCATTTTAAAATTGAGGACACCAAGGCTCGGCTCAGAGGTGATCACAGCATCTTGGGCCACAGAAGGAACCTTGGAAGGCATCTAATTCAACCCTTTTGCCCTACCTCCAATCCCACCACTTGACAAAAGGAGAAGTTAAAGTCACAACCCAAGTTCTGTGCCTGGTAGGTGGTGGGACCAGAACTCAAGCCTGCTCTTCTAACAGAATATTCTTCCCAGGCTGTCTTAGTACCTGCTTGCGCTCTTCCTGCCTGTATGGGGAAAGGCAGCCAAAGAATGAGTTACTGGTAGTTAAAGGGGCTTCAGAAGTCTAGGTAACAACTGAACTCTGGGTTTACTTGTGGGCCTTGCTGAAGGCCTTTGTAGAGCTCTGCCATTCAGTAGGTTCTTGAGTTTTATCTTCCCTGGTTCTGGGAATGGCCCAACCAGGTGTGTCTGACCTGTGCATCCCCAGGTGGGCCCTTATTCCCAGCAGCCTTTGGCTATGGGTAAACCTCTCCTTGTTCCTTCATCCAGTCCAACGGTAGAGAAGAGGATAGGGAAAGACGTGCCCTGTGAAATCTTGATTGTATCTTGGAACCTGGCAAATCTTGCAGTGATTGTTTTTTTCTTATCCTGCATCTCATTTTTCCAGATGTGTTTGAGACCAAGGTGAAGCACATTCATTCATAAGTGTAACTCCTGGCTGAGGTCACTCACCAAGTGTTCTTGAGGGTCCTGGGATGACATCTCTGGCCCAGAGGGAATCTTCTAATTGTTTTTTCCAAGTCCTGGTTGATATTTATATTCTCCCTTTCAGTCAGAAATGCAAATAATCAGAGTATGATTTGTGATACTCAACTTCAAGAACAAAAAAAAGCTTTCACTACTAAATACAGTAACTCACTCATTGTGCTTATCACCTTTGATTGCTTTTAAATGACTCCTTGTGGTGACTCTTTTTATCTCTCCCGTATCTGGTTAAAAGCTGAAAAATAGCAAGTGTATTTCTTTCTGCCTTGCATCCCTTTGGGGTGGAGATGTTTAGAGGCACAGTTCATCGTTGGTAATATAAACCCTAAGACTGAGGCACATGGGTTCTTTTGCTACCTAACAGAGTGCTTTTGTGACGTGTTTTTGTTTTGTTTTTTTTTATTTTTATTTATTTATTTTTGGTTATTCTGAGTTTTCACTGCTGCCACAGACTCTTCCCTAGTTTCAGGGAGCTGGGCTACTTTCTAGTTGAGGTGAGCAGGCTTCTTGTTGCAATGACTTCTGTTGTTGTGGAACTTGGGCTCTAGGGCACACAGGCTTCAGTAGTTGGGGTACATGGGCTCAATACTTGCAGCTCTGAGGCTCTAGAGCACAGGCTCCATAGTTGTGGCTCACAGACTTAGTTGCTCCGCAGCATGTGGGATCTTCCCTGGTCAGAGATTAAACTCGTGTCTCCTGCATTGGCAGGCAAACTCTTCACCACTTGAGCTACCAAGGAAGTCCCTTGTGACTGGTGTTCAAGCACAGACACATGTCCTTTATTTTTGCATACAGAGCTTTCTTTGACATACAAGACAAAAATTTACTTGAAGCAAAACCGAAACACTTAAGAGAGAGTATCTGGTTGATTGATTTGTTTAAAGCACCAGGCATTGCAGAGCATCCTCACAACACAGTCTAGTTAGGCTCCATAGAGAATAGCTGAATGCAGGCAATTTGTTAAGTAGTGAGCACAAGATGATTTTAACATTTGCTTAGGGGCTTCCCTGGTGGTCCAAAATTTGGGGCTTATCCCTGGCCTGGGAAGATCCCACATGTCACACTGGCAATTCATTTTTCCAGATGTGTTTGAGACCAAGGTGAAGCACATTCATTCATAAGTGTAACTCCTGGCTGAGGTCACTCACCAAGTGTTCTTGAGGGTCCTGGGATGACATCTCTGGCCCAGAGGAATCTTCTAATTGTTTTTTCCAAGTCCTGGTTGATATTTATATTCTCCCTTTCAGTCAGAAATGCAAATAATCAGAGTATGATTTGTGATACTCAACTTCAAGAACAAAAAAAAGCTTTCACTACTAAATACAGTAACTCACTCATTGTGCTTATCACCTTTGATTGCTTTTAAATGACTCCTTGTGGTGACTCTTTTTATCTCTCCCGTATCTGGTTAAAAGCTGAAAAATAGCAAGTGTATTTCTTTCTGCCTTGCATCCCTTTGGGGTGGAGATGTTTAGAGGCACAGTTCATCGTTGGTAATATAAACCCTAAGACTGAGGCACATGGGTTCTTTTGCTACCTAACAGAGTGCTTTTGTGACGTGTTTTTGTTTTGTTTTTTTTTATTTTTATTTATTTATTTTTGGTTATTCTGAGTTTTCACTGCTGCCACAGACTCTTCCCTAGTTTCAGGGAGCTGGGCTACTTTCTAGTTGAGGTGAGCAGGCTTCTTGTTGCAATGACTTCTGTTGTTGTGGAACTTGGGCTCTAGGGCACACAGGCTTCAGTAGTTGGGGTACATGGGCTCAATACTTGCAGCTCTGAGGCTCTAGAGCACAGGCTCCATAGTTGTGGCTCACAGACTTAGTTGCTCCGCAGCATGTGGGATCTTCCCTGGTCAGAGATTAAACTCGTGTCTCCTGCATTGGCAGGCAAACTCTTCACCACTTGAGCTACCAAGGAAGTCCCTTGTGACTGGTGTTCAAGCACAGACACATGTCCTTTATTTTTGCATACAGAGCTTTCTTTGACATACAAGACAAAAATTTACTTGAAGCAAAACCGAAACACTTAAGAGAGAGTATCTGGTTGATTGATTTGTTTAAAGCACCAGGCATTGCAGAGCATCCTCACAACACAGTCTAGTTAGGCTCCATAGAGAATAGCTGAATGCAGGCAATTTGTTAAGTAGTGAGCACAAGATGATTTTAACATTTGCTTAGGGGCTTCCCTGGTGGTCCAGTGGGTAAAGAGTCTGCCTTGCAGTGCAGGGGCGCCAGTTCGATCCCTGGCCTGGGAAGATCCCACATGCCATGGAGCAGCTGGACGGGTGTGTCCAATTACGAGCCAGCACTCTGGGGCGCATGCACCCAGAGCTGGTGTTCTGCAAGAGAGAGGCCACTGCAATGGGAGGCCCACACAGGCCAAAGAATAACAGATGACTGAGAATAAATATAAACAAAAGAGGCATGATGGGGAAAAGAAAAAAAACTAAAAAAAAGAGAAATGTATGTACAAAAAATAAAGAGATCACGACAAAGGTGGAATATGTAGGAAAGTTAAAAATAAGGCTACTACACAAATGCATCTAATGAGGTTCATCTCTGGTCCACTAGTGGACGTGAGAAGTATGCTACTGTACAGCACAGAAAACTCTACTATTAATTATAATTCACATCTCTTTATTTGCTCCAGCATTCTTCAGCTGTACCCCCAACTCTAATTGTCACACAGTAATGATTTGAATTTGCTAATTAACATATCCAGTAATATCCTCCCTGGATGTTTCTGCCCTCTCATCATTTTGCTTCCAGTTAGCATGTCATCCATGCGAGGTTGACAGACAAAAAAAGACATGTGAGTCATCCCAACCCATTTCCTTGCTCGATGAATAGAAGGTAGTAGGGAGTGACAGTTGATGGTAAGAGGGTGGAACAGGGAAATTAGATGTTACTAGAGCCATTTGGAAGAAGATAAAGAAGAAATATTTAAAATTTGTGATTTTTGTCAAAGTCATCTCACAAGTGAAAGAGTTCCGACTAAGGCAAGCTTTCATAGAATGCACAATGTTTCTTAATATTGAACATTTCCCTACTATATTTAAAATAAGCAACCTACTGTATAGCACAGGAAACTACTTAGCGTCTTATAATAACCTGTAAGGGGAAAAATCTGAAAAAGAATATATATATATATATATTTCTTTTCAGATTTTTATATAATTCATATATATATATATATGAATTACTTTGCTGTACATCTGAAACTAACATTGTAAATCAGTAATACTTCAATAAAAAATATTACTAGAACTATTATTAAAAGCATATAATAAAAATACAAACTGATATATAAAGCATAAAATATGTAAAATATCTGTAGACAGACAATAAAAGTGGTGTGTAAAAACAATATTTGGGTTGACTAAGATGAACGTTTTCCTTCTCACAGTATTCTTTGATGTTTTGTCATGATAATATAATTAAAGGGGAAAAAATGAAAACTTTCACATGAATTATACTTTTTACAGATTTACATTACCTTTTAAAATATGATTTGTTTTGTAAGTCTAACATTTGCAGACTCGAGATCATCAAAATTGGTTTTTTCTTACCACTAAAATTCGTTTTGGGGGGATATTTTTTCATAGAAATTTATACAAGAGAACTCTAATGTTGTTCCTTTCTTCTTTCCAATCCTTGTTTTTCTTAGGGATCACCATAGGAGTCTTGGTTCGAGAATACAGCAAACTCTCTAACCTGGAGAAGTTCTACTTTGCCTTTCCTGGAGAAATTCTGATGAGAATGCTGAAACTTGTCATTTTACCATTAATTATATCCAGCATGATTACAGGTACCTTTATAAAACTGATGTTCTCTATAGTTGTTTAAGGAGCCATGCAGTCACCTGAGTTGTTCTTATTAAGGGCAAAATCAAAGTGTGTCCAATGTACCACACGCCCACACACATACACACATATACCTTCCCTGAAAATCATGTATTTGCTTGAGTGACCTACTTCATTATTCACAAAGTGGCCCTGCTCTGCCTGTAGCACTGTCCATGTCCACCACAGCTCAGATCTTCGTTTGACCAGCTATATAGTGTCTTGTTAAGAAGGGAAAAAAAGGCATATTTGGTCAGTGGCATGTCAGCCAGTGTCCTCAGACAAAATGTGGCTGTCAGTTTGGATCATGTTTTCAATTTACTTACTCATTTGTTTCTCAGCTGCAGCCATCCTGCCCTCTCCCCTTTCAGCAGCAGCCTGCGGGGTCCTCTGCCCCCTTCTCCTCACTTACTTCCACACTCCTCCACAGAACTCAGAACCTGCTACATACTTGCCCTTGATATCTGCCCAGGGCACCACCAGTCACAGGCTGTGGGAAAGGTTTAATGATGGGTTGGTACCGTATTTTTTTACCCTGGTGTTTTTAAACCTGAAGTTGTAACACAGGTAAATTTGGAAGTGATTTTTCCCTTATGGATTGTTGTATTGCAAGATATATTTTTTTTTTTTATGAAAACAATATTTGGGTTGACTAAGATGAACGTTTTCCTTCTCACAGTATTCTTTGATGTTTTGTCATGATAATATAATTAAAGGGGAAAAAATGAAAACTTTCACATGAATTATACTTTTTACAGATTTACATTACCTTTTAAAATATGATTTGTTTTGTAAGTCTAACATTTGCAGACTCGAGATCATCAAAATTGGTTTTTTCTTACCACTAAAATTCGTTTTGGGGGGATATTTTTTCATAGAAATTTATACAAGAGAACTCTAATGTTGTTCCTTTCTTCTTTCCAATCCTTGTTTTTCTTAGGGATCACCATAGGAGTCTTGGTTCGAGAATACAGCAAACTCTCTAACCTGGAGAAGTTCTACTTTGCCTTTCCTGGAGAAATTCTGATGAGAATGCTGAAACTTGTCATTTTACCATTAATTATATCCAGCATGATTACAGGTACCTTTATAAAACTGATGTTCTCTATAGTTGTTTAAGGAGCCATGCAGTCACCTGAGTTGTTCTTATTAAGGGCAAAATCAAAGTGTGTCCAATGTACCACACGCCCACACACATACACACATATACCTTCCCTGAAAATCATGTATTTGCTTGAGTGACCTACTTCATTATTCACAAAGTGGCCCTGCTCTGCCTGTAGCACTGTCCATGTCCACCACAGCTCAGATCTTCGTTTGACCAGCTATATAGTGTCTTGTTAAGAAGGGAAAAAAAGGCATATTTGGTCAGTGGCATGTCAGCCAGTGTCCTCAGACAAAATGTGGCTGTCAGTTTGGATCATGTTTTCAATTTACTTACTCATTTGTTTCTCAGCTGCAGCCATCCTGCCCTCTCCCCTTTCAGCAGCAGCCTGCGGGGTCCTCTGCCCCCTTCTCCTCACTTACTTCCACACTCCTCCACAGAACTCAGAACCTGCTACATACTTGCCCTGGAAATCTGCCCCGGGCACCACCAGTCACAGGCTGTGGGAAAGGTTTAATGATGGGTTGGTACCGTATTTTTTTACCCTGGTGTTTTTAAACCTGAAGTTGTAACACAGGTAAATTTGGAAGTGATTTTTCCCTTATGGATTGTTGTATTGCAAGATATATTTATCAAACATGCTCCCCTATGTAGGTAAAGATTAATAGGTTTTATAAAAATGTAATTTGTCTGGGTATGGTTAGCTTTGCTGTTCCTTCCATAGTTTCTTGTCCTTATCCTCATGCTGGCAGTAGGTAAAACACAAGTCATTAGTGTTGCCAGCTTGATGGTCTTGGTGTTCTTGGCTTAATTATTACAAACCTAAAGAGAATATAATTATATTTCAGAATGCCTGCCTTCTTTTAGTTCCTGCGGTCAGAGGGCCAAATCAGCACACCAGTCACTTGTACCATACAATGTTTAAATTATTGGAGGCATTTAAAATTTTGAAGGCTTCATGCAAACATTCATATTTCTGGCTTCCTCTAAAGAAAAAGATTAAGATGAGGAAACACGGGAGCCAGGTCCCCACACACAAACAGTGGTTTGGAGCTGAGAAACAGTTACTGTGTTAGGTTCATGCAAATGCATTTGAGGATGTCATGTTTCCTGCCACTCCTTAGGACCTGATTCCTCATCCATCCACTTCCTTCATTCACAGAACCTGCTTCCCCCTGTGGCCACTCTGTTATAACCCGTTAGGATTTTCTCCATGTCAGAGAGCTGTAATGTTTTCTTAGGGTCTGTGATGGAAGTTTTGCACTCTTTCCAAAGAAAAATGGTCACAGTTATACATATGTACTCTATTCTGCATGCAGTTGCACAAGGTTCCTAAACTACTTATTGACTGATCCTTCTGTCTATGGAGGAAGGTATGGAACGCTGATCCAGATTAGGTAGCAAATCCAAAACCCATGGAGTAAACCAGATCTTATAAGAAAAGGTAACAACACATGTATGAATATACTAGTTGCATAATATTGGATGTTTGAAAATAATGTACTTGGCATTCAATAGCTAGTGAGATTTTTGCAGTCTGTCTTGCGTGCTAGCTCAGCCTTGCAAAATAATCTAGGAAAATAATTCCACTTGCATAGCCCAGCTGCTTTTAAAAGGCATAGCACAGGTCGGGAAATTTTTACACTTTTCCCTCTCCAAATTTCCAGCAGTTTAACACTGCCCACTCTTTTGACATAAAGTGATAAAATGGTCAAAGATTCAAAGGACATGAACAAAGCAGGATAGGAACAATGATGCTAATTTGTGTTTTAAAGAGTCAGATGAAAAGGAAAAACAGTAACAATATGAAGGCAAGGGAAAAGGGGAGAAAAGGGCTCATTCATGCACTTTCAGTAACTTACGTATGATTGTAACAAATTTTCTCAGGGGCAGTTTGGAACATGTTCTGATCTGTCCACCTAGTATTTCTATTTTGATGAATTTACCATAAAGAAAGCATCAGAGATATGTTCAAAGATTTAGGCATAAGGATGTTCATGGAAACATTTTCTTTATAAGGGTGATAAATTATAAGCAACCTACATGTATGTTATACTCACAATTAGGATTCTATGCACTGTTCCAAAAGATTAAGATGAGGAAACACGGAGCCAGGTCCCCACACACAAACAGTGGTTTGGAGCTGAGAAACAGTTACTGTGTTAGGTTCATGCAAATGCATTTGAGGATGTCATGTTTGCTGCCACTCCTTAGGACCTGATTCCTCATCCATCCACTTCCTTCATTCACAGAACCTGCTTCCCCCTGTGGCCACTCTGTTATAACCCGTTAGGATTTTCTCCATGTCAGAGAGCTGTAATGTTTTCTTAGGGTCTGTGATGGAAGTTTTGCACTCTTTCCAAAGAAAAATGGTCACAGTTATACATATGTACTCTATTCTGCATGCAGTTGCACAAGGTTCCTAAACTACTTATTGACTGATCCTTCTGTCTATGGAGGAAGGTATGGAACGCTGATCCAGATTAGGTAGCAAATCCAAAACCCATGGAGTAAACCAGATCTTATAAGAAAAGGTAACAACACATGTATGAATATACTAGTTGCATAATATTGGATGTTTGAAAATAATGTACTTGGCATTCAATAGCTAGTGAGATTTTTGCAGTCTGTCTTGCGTGCTAGCTCAGCCTTGCAAAATAATCTAGGAAAATAATTCCACTTGCATAGCCCAGCTGCTTTTAAAAGGCATAGCACAGGTCGGGAAATTTTTACACTTTTCCCTCTCCAAATTTCCAGCAGTTTAACACTGCCCACTCTTTTGACATAAAGTGATAAAATGGTCAAAGATTCAAAGGACATGAACAAAGCAGGATAGGAACAATGATGCTAATTTGTGTTTTAAAGAGTCAGATGAAAAGGAAAAACAGTAACAATATGAAGGCAAGGGAAAAGGGGAGAAAAGGGCTCATTCATGCACTTTCAGTAACTTACGTATGATTGTAACAAATTTTCTCAGGGGCAGTTTGGAACATGTTCTGATCTGTCCACCTAGTATTTCTATTTTGATGAATTTACCATAAAGAAAGCATCAGAGATATGTTCAAAGATTTAGGCATAAGGATGTTCATGGAAACATTTTCTTTATAAGGGTGATAAATTATAAGCAACCTACATGTATGTTATACTCACAATTAGGATTCTATGCACCTATGAAAAAGTTTTTTTTTGGAAACATAGTTAATGAAAGTGGAAATGTTCCTAATACAATAAAAAGTAGGAGGATAAAACAAATTAGACAGCCCTAAATGCCACACTAGAAGAAATGGACCTCATTGATATCTTTAGGACTTTCCATCCAAAAGCAGAAGAATACACTTTCTTCTCAAGTGCTCATGGAACATTCTCCAGGATAGACCACATCTTGGGCCACAAATCAAACCTCAGTCAATTCAAGAAAACTGAAATTATATCAACCATCCTCTCGGACCACAATGCAATGAGACTACAGATCAACTACAGGAAAAAAAACACTAAAAACACAAACACATGGAGATTAAACAACACATACCTAAAAAAACCAACTGATTACCAAGCAAAATCAAAGGAGAAATAAAAAAATTCCTAGAAGAAAATGACAATGAACACACGACAGTGCAAAACCTATGAGATACTGCAAAAGCAGTTCTAAGAGGGAAATTTATAGCAATACAATCCCACCTCAAGAAACTAGGAAAATCTCAAACAGACGACCTAACCTTATGCTTAAAACAACTGGAGAAAGAAGAACAAAAAACACCCCAAAGCCAGCAGAAGAAGGGAAATCATAAAGATCAGAGCAGAAATAAATGAAAAAGAAACAAAAGAAACAATAGTAAAGACAAATAAAACAAAAAGCTGGTTCTTCGGAAAGGTCAATAAAATCGATACACCACTGGCCAGACTCATCAAGAAAAAGAGAGAGAACCAGATCACCAAAATCAAAAACGAAAAAGGAGAGATTACAACAGATAATGCAGAAATTCAAAGGATTATAAGAAACTATTATGAACAACTCTATGGCAACAAACTGGACAACCTGAAAGAAATGGACAGTTTCTTAGAGAAGATTAATCTCCCGAGACTCAACCAGGAAGAAATAGAAACTATGAACAAGCCAATCACAAGCTCAGAAATCGACCTTGTGATCAAAAATCTACCCAAAAATAAAAGCCCAGGGCCAGATGGTTTCACAAGTGAATTCTACCAAACATTTAAAGAAGAGCTAATGCCTGTCCTTCTAAAACTCTTCCAAAAAAGTACACAGGAAGGAACACTACCAAACACATTCTATGAGGCTGCCATCACCCTTATACCAAAGCCAGGCAAAGACAACACAAAAAAAGAAAATTATAGGCCAATTTCACTGATGAATCTAGACGCCAAAATCCACAACAAAATCCTAGCAAACACAATTCAACAACACATCAGAAAGCTCATTCATCATGATCAAGTCGGGTTCATCCCAGGTATGCAAGGATTCTTCAATATCTGCAAATCAATCAATGTGATACACCATATCAACAAATTGAGAGACAAAAATCACATGATCATCTCAATAGATACAGAGAAAGCCTTTGACAAAGTACACCATCCATTTATGATAAAAACTCTTCAAAAAATGGGCATAGAAGGAACCTATCTCAACATAGTGAAAACCATATATGAGAGAAGCCCACAGCAAACATTATCCTCGATGGTGAAAAAATCAAAGCATTTCCTCTAAGATCAGGAACAAGACAAGGGTGTCCACTTTCACCACTCTTATTCAACACAGTCCTGGAAGTTCTAGCAACGGCAATAAGAGAAGAGAAAGAAATCAAAGGAATCCAGATTGGAAAGGAAGAAGTCAAACTCTCTCTATTTGCAGATGACATGATATTATACATAGAACATCCCAAGGACACTATTACAAAACTACTAGAGTTAATCAGCAAATTCAGCAAAGTCGCAGGATACAAAATCAATATACAGAAATCACTGGCATTCCTATACACAAACAATGAAAAATCAGAAAATGAAATCAAAGAGGCAATCCCCTTCACCATCGCAACCAAAAGAATCAAATATCTAGGAATAAACCTACCCAAAGAAACAAAAGAACTGTACACAGAAAATTACAAGACACTCATGAGAGACATTAAAGAAGAGTTAAACAGATGGAGAAATATTCCATGTTCCTGGGTCGGAAGAATCAATATTGTGAAAATGACCATACTACCAAATGTCATCTATAGATTCAGTGCAATCCCTATGAAACTACCAATGACATTCTTCACAGAACTAGACCAAAGAATAACACAGTTCATATGGAAACACAAAAGACCTCGAATAGCCAAAGCAATCCTGAGGAAGAAGAATGGAGCTGGACGGATCAGCCTCCCCAACTTCAGACTCTACTACAAAGCAACAGTTATCAAGACAGTATGGTACTGGCACAAAAACAGAACTATAGACCAATGGAACAAGATCGAGAACCCAGAGATAAACCCACGCACCTATGGGTACCTTGTTTTTGACAAAGGAGGAGAAACTATAAAATGGGACAAAGACAGCCTCTTCAACAAATGGTGCTGGGAAAATTGGACAGCTACATGCAAAAAAATGAAGCTGGAACATACCCTGACACCATACACAAAGGTCAACTCAAAATGGATTAAAGACCTAAATGGAAGACCAGAAACCATCAAACTCTTAGAGGAGAATATAGGCAAAACCCTCAAGGACATCAATCAATGTGATACACCATATCAACAAACTGAGAGACAAAAATCGCATCATCATCTCAATAGATACAGAGAAAGCCTTTGACAAAGTACAGCACCCATTTATGATAAAAAAACTCTTCAAAAAATGGGCATAGAAGGAACCTATCTCAATATAGTGAAAGCCATATATGAGAGAAGCCCACAGCAAACATTATCCTCGATGGTGAAAAAATCAAAGCATTTCCTCTAAGATCAGGAACAAGACAAGGGTGTCCACTTTCACCACTCTTATTCAACACAGTCCTGGAAGTTCTAGCAACGGCAATAAGAGAAGAGAAAGAAATCAAAGGAATCCAGATTGGAAAGGAAGAAGTCAAACTCTCTCTATTTGCAGATGACATGATATTATACATAGAACATCCCAAGGACACTATTACAAAACTACTAGAGTTAATCAGCAAATTCAGCAAAGTCGCAGGATACAAAATCAATATACAGAAATCACTGGCATTCCTATACACAAACAATGAAAAATCAGAAAATGAAATCAAAGAGGCAATCCCCTTCACCATCGCAACCAAAAGAATCAAATATCTAGGAATAAACCTACCCAAAGAAACAAAAGAACTGTACACAGAAAATTACAAGACACTCATGAGAGACATTAAAGAAGAGTTAAACAGATGGAGAAATATTCCATGTTCCTGGGTCGGAAGAATCAATATTGTGAAAATGACCATACTACCAAATGTCATCTATAGATTCAGTGCAATCCCTATGAAACTACCAATGACATTCTTCACAGAACTAGACCAAAGAATAACACAGTTCATATGGAAACACAAAAGACCTCGAATAGCCAAAGCAATCCTGAGGAAGAAGAATGGAGCTGGACGGATCAGCCTCCCCAACTTCAGACTCTACTACAAAGCAACAGTTATCAAGACAGTATGGTACTGGCACAAAAACAGAACTATAGACCAATGGAACAAGATCGAGAACCCAGAGATAAACCCACGCACCTATGGGTACCTTGTTTTTGACAAAGGAGGAGAAACTATAAAATGGGACAAAGACAGCCTCTTCAACAAATGGTGCTGGGAAAATTGGACAGCTACATGCAAAAAAATGAAGCTGGAACATACCCTGACACCATACACAAAGGTCAACTCAAAATGGATTAAAGACCTAAATGGAAGACCAGAAACCATCAAAGTCTTAGAGGAGAATATAGGCAAAACCCTCAAGGACATCAATCAAAGCAAGATCTTCTCTGACTCACCTACTAGAATAGCGGAACTAAAAAGACAAATGAACATGTGGGACCTAATGAAACTTCAAAGCTTTTGTACAACAAAAGAAATTGCAAAAAAGCTGAACAGACAGCCCACAGAGTGGGAGAAAATCATAGCAAATGAAACAACAGACAAAGAATTAATCTCCAAAATCTACAAGCAACACAGACAACTCAGCACTGGAAAAACGAACAACCCAATCAAAAAATGGGAAAAGGACCTAAACAGACACCTCTCCAACGACGACATACAGATGGCCCAAAAGCACATGAAATGATGCTCAACTTCGCTTATAATTAGAGAAATGCAAATCAAAACTACAATGAGATATCACCTCACACCTGTCAGAATGGCCATCATCCACAAATCGACAGACAATAAAGCTGGAGAGGCTGCAGAGAAAAGGGAACACTCCTGCATTGCTGGTGGGAGTGTAAATTGATACAGCCTCTATGGAAAACAGTCTGGAGATTCCTTAAAAAACTAAAAATAGAAGCACCATACGACCCAGCAATCCCACGCTTAGGCTTATACCCTGATGAAATCAAATCTGAAAGAAGCACCTGTACCCCAATGTTCATTGCAGCTCTCTATACAATAGCTAGAACATGGAAGCAGCCTAGATGCCCATCGATGAATGAATGGATCCAGAACCTTTGTGCGTATATACAATGGAATGCTACACAGCTGTAAAACAAGAAATGGCAGAAAATCACAGTTCATATGGAAACACAAAAGACCTCGAATAGCCAAAGCAATCCTGAGGAAGAAGAATGGAGCTGGACGGATCAGCCTCCCCAACTTCAGACTCTACTACAAAGCAACAGTTATCAAGACAGTATGGTACTGGCACAAAAACAGAACTATAGACCAATGGAACAAGATCGAGAACCCAGAGATAAACCCACGCACCTATGGGTACCTTATTTTGACAAAGGAGGAGAAACTATAAAATGGGACAAAGACAGCCTCTTCAACAAATGGTGCTGGGAAAATTGGACAGCTACATGCAAAAAAATGAAGCTGGAACATACCCTGACACCATACACAAAGGTCAACTCAAAATGGATTAAAGACCTAAATGGAAGACCAGAAACCATCAAAGTCTTAGAGGAGAATATAGGCAAAACCCTCAAGGACATCAATCAAAGCAAGATCTTCTCTGACTCACCTACTAGAATAGCGGAACTAAAAAGACAAATGAACATGTGGGACCTAATGAAACTTCAAAGCTTTTGTACAACAAAAGAAATTGCAAAAAAGCTGAACAGACAGCCCACAGAGTGGGAGAAAATCATAGCAAATGAAACAACAGACAAAGAATTAATCTCCAAAATCTACAAGCAACACAGACAACTCAGCACTGGAAAAACGAACAACCCAATCAAAAAATGGGAAAAGGACCTAAACAGACACCTCTCCAACGACGACATACAGATGGCCCAAAAGCACATGAAATGATGCTCAACTTCGCTTATAATTAGAGAAATGCAAATCAAAACTACAATGAGATATCACCTCACACCTGTCAGAATGGCCATCATCCACAAATCGACAGACAATAAAGCTGGAGAGGCTGCAGAGAAAAGGGAACACTCCTGCATTGCTGGTGGGAGTGTAAATTGATACAGCCTCTATGGAAAACAGTCTGGAGATTCCTTAAAAAACTAAAAATAGAAGCACCATACGACCCAGCAATCCCACGCTTAGGCTTATACCCTGATGAAATCAAATCTGAAAGAAGCACCTGTACCCCAATGTTCATTGCAGCTCTCTATACAATAGCTAGAACATGGAAGCAGCCTAGATGCCCATCGATGAATGAATGGATCCAGAACCTTTGGTACGTATATACAATGGAATGCTACACAGCTGTAAAAACAAGAAATGCAGAAGAATCAGCCCCAATGAGATGGCTGGCTCAAGAACGTATCATCAAAAGTGAAGTCAGTCAGAAAGAGAAGGACAAATACAGTATATTAACACATATATATGGAATCTAGTAGGATGGTGATGATGGCACACACAGTGAAACGACAGAAAGACAGACATGGACAGTGGACATATGGACATTGTGGGGAAGGAACAGAGGGTGGGAGGCGTAAAGGAAGTAGCATGCAGGCCTGTACTATCATAAGTGAAGAAAACAGCTATAGTCATTGCTCTGTGAGAAAAGGAGATCCTTCAGGGGTGCTGTGTGATGGTCGGGAGGGGTGGGAAGGGGGGGATATACATGTGACTAATCTGGGAACATACATATCTGTAAACAACAAAACTCTGTAAAAGTTAAAAGTAAAATAAAGGCTTAAAAAACAAAACAAACAAACAAAAAAAACAAATTAGACAAGATATTATGTATGTTTTCAAAGCAAACACAGGTTATTTGGGGGTTTTTTGTTGTTGTTTTGTATTGCTTTCTTGTTTTCCTTCCTTCCCACCCCTCCCTGCCTTCCTTCCCTTTCTTCCTTCTTCCTTCCAGAAGTAGGTGGGATGGATTCTGTTCTCCCCGCTTCAGCCTTGCCTCTGGTACCCTGCCCCTCTGCTCCCCAGCTCTGCCCCCTGTCACCACCTTTCCCTGGTGGGTGGTCCTTCTCCCAAACACTGCAGTCATCCTCAGCCTCCCCACTTAGCACAGATCCAGGAGGGTGAAGCAAGATGACTGTAGAAAATATACCAGAAGAGCAGTTATCAAGCTTTAAAAGTCTTTATAAGTCCAGAAGATCGAAAGCTTATTTATTGGGGCAAAGGAGAATACATAGGGTTTTCCCAACGCTTTTGAACCTGAAATCCCACGCTTAGGCTTATACCCTGATGAAATCAATCTGAAAGAAGCACCTGTACCCCAATGTTCATTGCAGCTCTCTATACAATAGCTAGAACATGGAAGCAGCCTAGATGCCCATCGATGAATGAATGGATCCAGAACCTTTGGTACGTATATACAATGGAATGCTACACAGCTGTAAAAACAAGAAATGCAGAAGAATCAGCCCCAATGAGATGGCTGGCTCAAGAACGTATCATCAAAAGTGAAGTCAGTCAGAAAGAGAAGGACAAATACAGTATATTAACACATATATATGGAATCTAGTAGGATGGTGATGATGGCACACACAGTGAAACGACAGAAAGACAGACATGGACAGTGGACATATGGACATTGTGGGGAAGGAACAGAGGGTGGGAGGCGTAAAGGAAGTAGCATGCAGGCCTGTACTATCATAAGTGAAGAAAACAGCTATAGTCATTGCTCTGTGAGAAAAGGAGATCCTTCAGGGGTGCTGTGTGATGGTCGGGAGGGGTGGGAAGGGGGGGATATACATGTGACTAATCTGGGAACATACATATCTGTAAACAACAAAACTCTGTAAAAGTTAAAAGTAAAATAAAGGCTTAAAAAACAAAACAAACAAACAAAAAAAACAAATTAGACAAGATATTATGTATGTTTTCAAAGCAAACACAGGTTATTTGGGGGTTTTTTGTTGTTGTTTTGTATTGCTTTCTTGTTTTCCTTCCTTCCCACCCCTCCCTGCCTTCCTTCCCTTTCTTCCTTCTTCCTTCCAGAAGTAGGTGGGATGGATTCTGTTCTCCCCGCTTCAGCCTTGCCTCTGGTACCCTGCCCCTCTGCTCCCCAGCTCTGCCCCCTGTCACCACCTTTCCCTGGTGGGTGGTCCTTCTCCCAAACACTGCAGTCATCCTCAGCCTCCCCACTTAGCACAGATCCAGGAGGGTGAAGCCGAAGATGACTGTAGAAAATATACCAGAAGAGCAGTTATCAAGCTTTAAAAGTCTTTATAAGTCCAGAAGATCGAAAGCTTATTTATTGGGGCAAAGGAGAATACATGTTCGAAGAGGGGGAGAACTGAGTGAGTGCCCTAAACATATATAAATTACTGGTAGACAAGTATCAAAGCCTGAGACCCAAGATGAATAATCTGTTTTTATGCATCCTCTTGCCAAATTAACATAGGAACAGCACCTCTGCCATGAAAGCCTCTGCTGACATAAAGCTACTTTACATCTGTTTTTTTAAACAGGAAGAATCTCTGTGCATGTGAGAGACATCACATTAATTAAGGGTATTTGAAGGGCTTCCCTGGTGGTCCAGTGGGTCAAGAAACCACCTCGCAGTGCAAGGGGCACTGGTTCAATCCATGGCCTGAGAAAATCCCACATGCCGCAGAGCAGCTGGGCCAGTGTGTCCAATTATGAGCCAGCGCTCTGGAGTGCATGCACCCAGAACTGGTGCTCTGCAACGAGAGAGGCCACTGTAACGGGAGGCCCTCACAGGCCAAAGAATAAAGATGGATGAAAATAAATAAATAATATACCAATAAAAAAGGCCAAAATTTAAAAAAAAAAAAAAAGATCTTAATGAATGACCCAGATGACCACGATGGTGGTGTGATCACTCACCTAGAACCAGACATCTTAGAGTGTGATGTCAAGTGGGCCTCAGAAAGCATTACTACGAACAAAGCTATTGGAGGTGATGGAATTCCAGCCAAGATATTTCAAACCCTAAAGGATGATACTGTTAAAGTGCTGCATGCACTATGCCAGCAAATTTGAAAATTCAGCAGTGGCCTTAGGACTGGAAAAGGTCAGATTTCATTCCAGTTCCAAAGAAGGGCAATGCCAACGAATGTTCTAACTACTGCACCAGAAGTAGGTGGGATGGATTCTGTTCTCCCCGCTTCAGCCTTGCCTCTGGTACCCTGCCCCTCTGCTCCCCAGCTCTGCCCCCTGTCACCACCTTTCCCTGGTGGGTGGTCCTTCTCCCAAACACTGCAGTCATCCTCAGCCTCCCCACTTAGCACAGATCCAGGAGGGTGAAGCCGAAGATGACTGTAGAAAATATACCAGAAGAGCAGTTATCAAGCTTTAAAAGTCTTTATAAGTCCAGAAGATCGAAAGCTTATTTATTGGGGCAAAGGAGAATACATGTTCGAAGAGGGGGAGAACTGAGTGAGTGCCCTAAACATATATAAATTACTGGTAGACAAGTATCAAAGCCTGAGACCCAAGATGAATAATCTGTTTTATGCATCCTTACCTCTTGCCAAATTAACATAGGAACAGCACCTCTGCCATGAAAGCCTCTGCTGACATAAAGCTACTTTACATCTGTTTTTTTAAACAGGAAGAATCTCTGTGCATGTGAGAGACATCACATTAATTAAGGGTATTTGAAGGGCTTCCCTGGTGGTCCAGTGGGTCAAGAAACCACCTCGCAGTGCAAGGGGCACTGGTTCAATCCATGGCCTGAGAAAATCCCACATGCCGCAGAGCAGCTGGGCCAGTGTGTCCAATTATGAGCCAGCGCTCTGGAGTGCATGCACCCAGAACTGGTGCTCTGCAACGAGAGAGGCCACTGTAACGGGAGGCCCTCACAGGCCAAAGAATAAAGATGGATGAAAATAAATAAATAATATACCAATAAAAAAGGCCAAAATTAAAAAAAAAAAAAAAAAGATCTTAATGAATGACCCAGATGACCACGATGGTGGTGTGATCACTCACCTAGAACCAGACATCTTAGAGTGTGATGTCAAGTGGGCCTCAGAAAGCATTACTACGAACAAAGCTATTGGAGGTGATGGAATTCCAGCCAAGATATTTCAAACCCTAAAGGATGATACTGTTAAAGTGCTGCATGCACTATGCCAGCAAATTTGAAAATTCAGCAGTGGCCTTAGGACTGGAAAAGGTCAGATTTCATTCCAGTTCCAAAGAAGGGCAATGCCAACGAATGTTCTAACTACTGCACCATTGCACTCATTTCACATGCTAGCAAAGTAATGTTCAAAATCCTCTAAGCTCGGCTTCAACAGTTCATGAACTGAGAACTTCCAGATGTACAAGCTGGATTTAGAAAAGGCAGAGGAACCAGAGATTAAATTGCCAACATTGCTGGATTATACAAAGAGCAAGAAAATTCCAGAAAAACATCTATTTCTGCTTCATTGACTACTACTACGCTAAAGCCTTTGACTGTGTGAGTCACAAGCTGGAAAATAAACTGGGAAATTCTGAAAGAAGTAGAAATATTAGACCACTTTATGTGCTTCCTGCAAAACGTGTTTGCAGGACAAGAAGCAACAGTTAGAACTGGACATGGAATGAAGAACTGATTCCAAATTTGGAAAGGAGTACATCAAGGCTGGATATTATCACCTTGCTTATAATTAAGTAAGCAGTTATGTAGAGTACATCATGTGAAATGCTGGTCCAAAAGAAGCACAAGCTGGAATCATGATAGCCAGGAGAAATATCAACAACCTCAGATATGTAGATGACACCACCGTTATGGGAGAAAGTGAAGAGGAACTAAAGAATCTTTTGATGAAGGTGAAAGAGAAGAGTGAAAAAGCTGGCCTAAAACTCAACATTCAAAAAGATAAGATAGTGGCATCCAGTCCCATCACTTCATGGCAAACAGATAGGCAAACAATCGAAAGAATGACAGACTTTATTTTCTTGGGCTCCAAAATCACTGTGGACAGTGACTGCAGCCATGAAATTAAAAGACGCTTGCTCCTTGGAAGAAAAGATGCAACAAACCCAGACAGCATATTCAAAAGCAGAGACATCACTTTGCTGACAGAAGTCCATATAGTCAAAGCTATGGTTTCACAGTGGTCATATACAGATGTGAGAGTTGGACCATAAAGAAGGCTGAGTGCTGAAGAATTGATGCCTTTGAACTGTGGTGTTAGAGAAGACTCTTGAGAGCCCTGTGGGACTATAAGGAGATCAACCCAGTCAATCCTAAAGGAAATCAACCCTGAATATTCATTGGAAGGACTGATGCTGAAGTTGAAGCTCCAATACTTTGGCCACTTTATGCGAAGAGACAACTCATTGGAAAAGACCCTGATGCTGGGAAAAATAGAAGGCAGAAGGAGAAGGGGATGACAGAGGACTAGATGGTTGGATGGCATCACTGAGTCAATGGACATGAGTTTGAGAAAGCTCTGGGAGATCGTGAAGAACAGGGAGGCCTGGCATGCTTCAGTCCAGCATGCACAAAGAGTCGGATCACAACAGAGCAAATGAACTGAACTGATAGTGCTGATAGTGGCATTTAGTTATGTAAGACAAGTGTTCTTTTTTATAAAGTGTATAGGATTGTAGGGATATAATGACATAATGTCTAGAATTTGCTTTAATACACACATAAAGAGAGAAGTCCCAATAGACAGAATCTCAGGGCGTTTTCACAGGTGGATTGCATAGGCACTAACAGAATCCTGCCCTTGATTTACATTCTGAAGGACACACTTATGCCGTGCGCAGCGTCTGTGCTTAGACCCTGTGAACACTAAGGTCTGTAAGCTGTATTTATATCACACTGCCAGGAAATAGTACGGGAAGTGGCTTATAAACATGCCTGAGATTTGTGGGTCTGGAAACCCTGGCCCAGGTCTCATCAGCTAGTGAGTTTAAATTCAGGTCACATTTTCTTTAATACCCAAATTACAGTGACAGAAGCCGCCAGCCCAGGAATGGAACGGCTCCTTGGCTCCTGCTCCAAGAGATTCCCCAAGCATCCCCACAGGATGCTGTCTTACTCCCCTGATGCAGAAGGGAGAACGATGACTTTGATCTCACCTCCACAGCCAGAGGTTTTCCATTTCGGGTTTAACCTTGGTTTAGTGATAAGCAGTATTTATTAAGGCTTAGATATAAGTGGTATTTATTAGAATATGTGTGTGTAAAGGTTTCCTTGCAAGCAAGGATATGAAAGCTCTTTTTGTAAAGGGATGAATAATGAATATTTTAGACTTTTTCAGCCATATGGGCCCTGTCCAGCTCTCCAGCTGGGTATCACAGCAATAGACAATATGTCAGTGATTGGGCCTGGCTGCATTGCCAATAAAACGTTTATTTACCAAAAGTAGGAAGCCAGCTGGCGGCTGACCTAAGACAAGATAAAAGACTAGATTCGAACTCTCAAGATAACACTTTAATTGAGATGGAATCTGAGTGACAAACCAATATACCAAGAAAATCACTCATGCCAGGCCATGAGTGTAAATGCCCTAAAGAGACACTGAAGAATGGAGGATGGAGCAGATAAAGTGACCTCTTAAGGTATTTGAAGACCTCCTGTTTTTAAATTCAGACTTTACAGGTGACATGCTTGCACTGTTTAGGCTGGAGGAAGAAAAAGGTCAACAGAGAAATGAACTCTGATAGTGCTGATAGTGGCATTTAGTTATGTAAGACAAGTGTTCTTTTTTATAAAGTGTATAGGATTGTAGGGATATAATGACATAATGTCTAGAATTTGCTTTAATACACACATAAAGAGAGAAGTCCCAATAGACAGAATCTCAGGGCGTTTTCACAGGTGGATTGCATAGGCACTAACAGAATCCTGCCCTTGATTTACATTCTGAAGGACACACTTATGCCGTGCGCAGCGTCTGTGCTTAGACCCTGTGAACACTAAGGTCTGTAAGCTGTATTTATATCACACTGCCAGGGAAATAGTATGGGAAGTGGCTTATAAACATGCCTGAGATTTGTGGGTCTGGAAACCCTGGCCCAGGTCTCATCAGCTAGTGAGTTTAAATTCAGGTCACATTTTCTTTAATACCCAAATTACAGTGACAGAAGCCGCCAGCCCAGGAATGGAACGGCTCCTTGGCTCCTGCTCCAAGAGATTCCCCAAGCATCCCCACAGGATGCTGTCTTACTCCCCTGATGCAGAAGGGAGAACGATGACTTTGATCTCACCTCCACAGCCAGAGGTTTTCCATTTCGGGTTTAACCTTGGTTTAGTGATAAGCAGTATTTATTAAGGCTTAGATATAAGTGGTATTTATTAGAATATGTGTGTGTAAAGGTTTCCTTGCAAGCAAGGATATGAAAGCTCTTTTTGTAAAGGGATGAATAATGAATATTTTAGACTTTTTCAGCCATATGGGCCCTGTCCAGCTCTCCAGCTGGGTATCACAGCAATAGACAATATGTCAGTGATTGGGCCTGGCTGCATTGCCAATAAAACGTTTATTTACCAAAAAAGTAGGAAGCCAGCTGGCGGCTGACCTAAGACAAGATAAAAGACTAGATTCGAACTCTCAAGATAACACTTTAATTGAGATGGAATCTGAGTGACAAACCAATATACCAAGAAAATCACTCATGCCAGGCCATGAGTGTAAATGCCCTAAAGAGACACTGAAGAATGGAGGATGGAGCAGATAAAGTGACCTCTTAAGGTATTTGAAGACCTCCCTGTTTTTAAATTCAGACTTTACAGGTGACATGCTTGCACTGTTTAGGCTGAGGAGGGCTTTTTTTTTTTTTTTAAGAATACATGTTCATTTACTCATAAGTGGCTGTGTCCTGGGAATCCATCCACACCATCCAGTGGAAAGAATCATGCTGTGTACCTCCCTGAAACAGGTTCAGTTTAATTCAGCAAGCACTGGTTAACCAGGTAAAAACAAACGAATCCTGTGAGGGGCTGACGTTCCTGCCATCCACCTGGTTCCATACCCCAGGTCTTCTGTTTGTCAGTCCGTGAGTCCACTTGTTGGCAAGAAGGTGTAAGAGACGATGACACACGTATCGTTTGTCTGTACAGCTTTCCGTTAGGTAGCTAAGAGCATCCACTGTCAACTTCAGCTATGGGGGAAAGTATGCTTGCTCTTTTTGAAACATTGATTTTTTTTGTTGGTGTTTTTGGCAATTCTGGGTTTTCACTGCTACTGCAGGCTCTTCTCTATTTACAGGGAGTGGGGACTACTCTCTAGTTAAGGTGAGCAGGCTTCTTGTCTTGGTGACTTCTCTTGTTGTGGAACTTGGGCTCTAGGGCACACAAAGCTTCAATAGTTGCGGCACATGGGCTCAATAGTTGTGGCTCAGAGCTCAGTTGCTCCACAGCATGTGGGATCTTCCTGGATCAGGGATCGAACCCGTGTCTCCTGCATTGGCAGGCAAACCCTTTACCACTGAGATACCAGGGGTGCCCTGACTTTTTTTTTTTTTTTTTAAAGATTTATTTTTTTTTGGGGGGGGGGCGGGGTGGGGGGGGGGGGGGGGGGGTGGGCCACTTCTATTGGCATTTCTTTTCTCTGTTTTCATCCGTCTTTGTTCTTTGGCTCCTGCAGGCCTCCCATCGCAGTGGCGTCTGTTGACGCAGAGCGCCGGCTCTAGGCACATGTGCTCCAGAGCTCCGTCTCAGTGATTGGACACATCAGTCCAGCCGCTCCGCGGCACGTGGGATCTTCCCAGGCCAGGGATCGAACCGGCGCCCCTTGCACTGCAAGGCAGTGTCCTTATCCACTGGACCACCAGGGGAAGCCTGACTTTTTTTTAAATATAGTTCAGTCTCTACAAAAACTGCCAATTCAAGATGGATTATACATTTAAAACTTCCTGCCAGAACTTAAAACCACACAGATTGAGAATGAACATCTTAACCTCATTTGCACTATCTAGAACCACTGCAGTCTGCCTGTATTCCCACAAAATTCCTCCTTCCTTTTTTTTTTCCCCCCAGCCCCATTTGGGAACCAAGAAAATAAGATGGCCTAAATAGCTCTGCACACATGAATTACAGATTTCCCTAAAGACCAGAAATTTCTGTTGCGTTAGAATGCAGCTGTTGGCTTTCTACAATGCCTCTTCTCCAAAGAAGGAAGGGGTACATGGTGTACATAAGGAATGGAGTTCCCATGAACTCCATGAACATGCCACTTGTTGCCACAGTAATAAACAGAAAAATGATGAGAGCGAAATACTCCCTGCTTCAGTATCTGACATAATGAAGCCCAGAGAATTCACCATGAATGAGGCTTCCTTCTGCCTAAACCAGTTCTAGAATGGTTCACAGCTCTGTTCAACTGGGTTCACCTGGTTTTGTTCATTGAAAAAAATAAAGAGGAGTGAGCTTCATTTGGTTTAGTCACCTTTCTACAGTTGCCAGTAGCTTCTCTTTGTCAATGTAATGTAAAAACAAGTAGGTTTTCCCATTTCTTTGGTACTTAATTCTTTATGAAGGCATCCATGTCACATAAAACTTGAGAAATCATGCAGGAATTCTAAGGAACCTCATATGTTGAATGCATATGGATGACGTTCCTTCATTTCATCCTCAGTGTTCCAGGCTCTGTGCTGGGCACACAAGATATAAAGAAATATCCAGTCCTTCAAGAAAAGGAGATGACATTGCCATGCTGTGTGCTAAGTCTTTGTGGAAATGAGGACACTGGGTAGAGACATGGAGTGGAGTTTTGAAGAAGAGATAGAAATCAGATGAAGTGGGACAGGCATTCCAGGCAGAAGAAAACAAGAAGGCACATAATCTTGGGAGGACAGTGAGACCTTGACTGGAAGGCTGCAAACCTGGGGAGGAAGCATGGGAATGGAAGGAAGGGTGAGGATATGGCTTCATGGGGCTTATAAGCCTTCCTGAGCCTGTAAGCATGGAGAAACAGGTTAGAGCATGACTCCCACCAGCGCCAGTCTCTTCAAGGAACACCCTGAACAAACTTCCGGTGGGGAAGTATGGTCTAAAAGAAATTTTAGTAACACTCCCAAGATGGTAAGGCAGACTATATTCCAGACCATCATGGGAGGTAGAAGGACTCTTCAGTGGAGGAAATGAATGCAGTGTGAGCCAGTGAGAAATGATGGCCAAGGGCCTGGGCAGCAGGATCAGTGGATAGAAAATCACTGTGAAGAAATGTCAGGGGTAAGGGGGATTCTTGATAAACTGACCTAACAGGGTTCTTGGTAAAGACAGACCAGGGTAATCAGATTCCAGCCAGGGGTGATGGACAATGAGGAGACTGATTAGATATGGAGAGTGCTTAGATAGATATAGAGGGTTGGGGGCACTGGTTAGACTGACTTAGCAGGGTTCTTGCTGAAACTAAATTTTACAATAAAATCCAGAGTTAGGTCTAGGAGAAAAATTTAGGAGCCTGACCAAAGAATGGTCAAGCAAAGAGGGGCAGGATCAATCACAGGGGGCAGGAGAGTCTAGTGGCTAAGAGCCAGACCACTGGATCTGGGTCCTGGCTGTGTCACTTATTAGCTGTGAAGTCTTGAACAAATCAGCGCATCTTCAAGTGTAAAATAAGGATAATGAGAATTCTATGTCATGGTGCATGGAAAGTGCTATATGACTTTGTTTTTAAGATTTATTTATTTATTTATTTTGGGCAGGGGTCGGGTTGGGGAGGGAGGGGAATGGGCGGGCCACTTCCATTGGTCTTTCATTTCTCCATTTTCATCCGTCTTTGTTCTTTGGCTCCTGCGGGCCTCCCATCGCGGTGGCGTCCGTTGTCGCAGAGCACCGGCTCTGGGCGCATGCGCTCCAGAGGTCCGGCTCGGTGATTGGACACATCAGTCCAGCCACTCCACGGCACGTGGGATCTTCCCAGGCCAGGGATCAGATGAAGTGGGACAGGCATTCCAGGCAGAAGAAAATAAGAAGGCACATAATCTTGGGAGGACAGTGAGACCTTGACTGGAAGGCTGCAAACCTGGGGAGGAAGCATGGGAATGGAAGGAAGGGTGAGGATATGGCTTCATGGGGCTTATAAGCCTTCCTGAGCCTGTAAGCATGGAGAAACAGGTTAGAGCATGACTCCCACCAGCGCCAGTCTCTTCAAGGAGCACCCTGAACAAACTTCCGGTGGGGAAGTATGGTCTAAAAGAAATTTTAGTAACACTCCCAAGATGGTAAGGCAGACTATATTCCAGACCATCATGGGAGGTAGAAGGACTCTTCAGTGGAGGAAATGAATGCAGTGTGAGCCAGTGAGAAATGATGGCCAAGGGCCTGGGCAGCAGGATCAGTGGATAGAAAATCACTGTGAAGAAATGTCAGGGGTAAGGGGGATTCTTGATAAACTGACCTAACAGGGTTCTTGGTAAAGACAGACCAGGGTAATCAGATTCCAGCCAGGGGTGATGGACAATGAGGAGACTGATTAGATATGGAGAGTGCTTAGATAGATATAGAGGGTTGGGGGCACTGGTTAGACTGACTTAGCAGGGTTCTTGCTGAAACTAAATTTTACAATAAAATCCAGAGTTAGGTCTAGGAGAAAAATTTAGGAGCCTGACCAAAGAATGGTCAAGCAAAGAGGGGCAGGATCAATCACAGGGGGCAGGAGAGTCTAGTGGCTAAGAGCCAGACCACTGGATCTGGGTCCTGGCTGTGTCACTTATTAGCTGTGAAGCCTTGAACAAATCAGCGCATCTTCAAGTGTAAAATAAGGATAATGAGAATTCTATGTCATGGTGCATGGAAAGTGCTATATGACTTTTTTTTTTTTTTTAAGATTTATTTATTTATTTATTTTGGGCGGGGGTCGGGTTGGGGAGGGAGGGGAATGGGCGGGCCACTTCCATTGGTCTTTCATTTCTCCATTTTCATCCGTCTTTGTTCTTTGGCTCCTGCGGGCCTCCCATCGCGGTGGCGTCCGTTGTCGCAGAGCACCGGCTCTGGGCGCATGCGCTCCAGAGGTCCGGCTCGGTGATTGGACACATCAGTCCAGCCGCTCCACGGCACGTGGGATCTTCCCAGGCCAGGGATCGAACCGGCGCCCCTTGCACTGCAAGGCGGTGTCCTTATCCACTGGACCACCAGGGGAAGCCCGCTATATGACTTTTTAATTTACTCTTTTTTGTCTGATACTATCAGAGGTTTCTAGACAGTCCCTACAGTGGCCTCAGAAGCTGCAGGGCCAATCTTGGAATTGAGCCCACACTGGTGAGTTCACACAGTGTTCATTCTGGAAATAAAAACCGTAGGAAAGGCATGCTCTGCCACTAGTGTTAAGTTTCCCAGCAAACAAGCAGCTTCTACCCAGAGCCCTAGCTACCAATTTTATGAGACAAGAAACAAAGAGAGCTCAGTAATAATTAGGTTGTGGTAGAAAGCCAGAAAAGTCTCCCTGAGCTGTTCACTATCCTGATGTCAAAACTTTACAGGCTTTGAAGAGAGTAGCTGGGGTCCTCAGATGCTCTGAGGTATATTTAATGCTTACTGAACAAGAAGCCTTCTACAGAAGCTCATTGGGTCTTCTGAAAAATTGGTCCCAAGTACAAATACCATTCTTCTCTGTGGTATTAAAAAAAAAAAAATGTTAAAATAGTTCCTGGATTGCTAAAGAACTAGGAGAGCAAGCAGCCCGCTGCTCCTTGACAGATATTGTGAACATCAAATGTGTGGACCTGCTGACAAAGGCTGCAAGAGAGAGCCTTTAGTTCATCTTGCTGGGGACAGGTTTACTTTGTTAACTTCACAGAAGAGTCTGGGAGGTGATAGAACCTATTGAAAGGGAGTTCTTTGTAATATCTCTAAGAAAAACTGATGTGATAGGTGAAGCATACGCATAAATGTATTCTGCATGTTTTCTTCTGCCTTTTCCCTTTTAACATCCTAGGGGTATTAATCCAAGCTTTGCTGGATCAGCAGAGTGAGAGCATAGCCAGCCTTCAGCCTTGTTTTCCCTGAGGAAGGAATGAACTTATTTTTTTAATCCTCATAGAAATCCAATGAAAGTACGTAGGAACGTAGCTCCAGCTTTAGAGATGAGGAAACAGGAGTTTGGAGAGACATTAAGCCAGTTTTCCAAGATCACACAGATCATAATGGCAGCATCTAGGATGGACGCAGAGTCCTGAGCTTCTGTGGAATCTTCTGCTGCCGGAGAACCGGACCCTGGGAAGAGGTGCCTGGGGGCAGGCAGCCATACATAGATAATTCGATTATTCTTTCAGTTAACTCATGTTCATGGAGTTTCTCCTATGTGCTGGCACTAGGTGAACACTGGTGGATAGGCAGATAGCTAGATCCCCTGCCCTTGGAGCCTACAGTCTACTGAGAAAGACATTAAATAAGGAGTGCATCAATAATAATTGTGAAACACGGTGTGAACAGGATGCCAAGTGAGGAGAGCCTGATTCCACCTGGAGACTCTGAGGAAAAGACTTAAAAGCAGTCAAAAGAAGTGTAAGGAGAGTAGTCTAGCAGAGGGAAGAGCAGTACCAAGGCCTTGATGTTGCGGGGGAGCTCAGTCTGTTCCAGAAGAGGGTTGCCAGGCCCGGCAGGGGTCAAGGGAGTGTGTGTTCTTCCCCCAGGGCCACATTAGCCAGGGTAGGGATTTCCTGTTTTACTCTAAGTGCCAATTAGAGGCTTATACCTGCATGTGGAATGGCCCGATTTATGATTTAAAAAGGTCTCGTTAGTGGCCATGTGATTATGGAGAATGGGATAATGGAAGGAGTGAGGGACAAACAGGTTACCACTTGTAAAGTGCCTTCCATGTGCTGAAGGACGCACTTCATGTTGATCATTTCATTCAGTAATAACGGAGGCTGTAGACTGGGTAAAGTTGAAGTTCTGGACACTGCCGTAGTCATCCTCTAGACATTGTTTCTTACTCTCAGAACAGGTGTATAAGATGGCGTGGTACACTTTGTTCCTCACAGGTACCCTTTGGGAGGCAGAGGCATTTAAAACCTCTATTTTATAGATGGGGAAACTGAGCCTGGGAAAAGGCTGAGATTTGAGCCCAGGGTGTCCCACCAAAGCCCATGCTTGTCTCTGTCTCCACCGGTGGCCTGTCTGCTGGTGAGAGAGAGGCAGACATCCTCTGACTAAGAGGATGTCCTAGTGCAACAATGAGTTGCTTGGATGATGTGTCCATTCGCAATTGTGAAGCACCATCAAAGGCCAGACCCAAAAAAACTTCTAATAATGGAGTTAATTCTGATACCTTACGGCAAGGTGGAGAGAGATTGTCATGGAATTTAGTTCTCCAGTGGGTGGTAGCTTAATCAGAGAACTCTCAGGGGAGTTTTTTACCCTCGGGTGTTTATTTTTAAACCATGTTATTGTTTAACCCACGGCAACTTCTTCCTTGGCAGTGTTTTTATTAAAAAAAAAAAAAAATTCGAATAGATTGTTACTGCTTTGGTCAGGAGCCAGCACCCCAGCTCATTCCAAGCCTCCTCCAGAGGTGAAAAATCAAGTGTGGTTCCTTAAAGAGCTAGCAGGTGCCCCTGAGTTTCAGGGACCACCTTGGATTGTATGTCTGTCTCTAGGCCACAGCTCAGCCTCCGAACGATCCTGTTTTAAAAGACAGTTCTAGACTCAATGGGTAACTGGATTTGTTAAAGAAAAGAAATTCAATGATATTTGTCAAGGTGGGAAGGCAGATTTTACCCTAGACCTTTCAGGCAGGTGTAGGGACCATTGCAATGGGATTTTGCAAAGAGGCTTATACCTGCATGTGGAATGGCCCGATTTATGATTTAAAAAGGTCTCGTTAGTGGCCATGTGATTATGGAGAATGGGATAATGGAAGGAGTGAGGGACAAACAGGTTACCACTTGTAAAGTGCCTTCCATGTGCTGAAGGACGCACTTCATGTTGATCATTTCATTCAGTAATAACGGAGGCTGTAGACTGGGTAAAGTTGAAGTTCTGGACACTGCCGTAGTCATCCTCTAGACATTGTTTCTTACTCTCAGAACAGGTGTATAAGATGGCGTGGTACACTTTGTTCCTCACAGGTACCCTTTGGGAGGCAGAGGCATTTAAAACCTCTATTTTATAGATGGGGAAACTGAGCCTGGGAAAAGGCTGAGATTTGAGCCCAGGGTGTCCCACCAAAGCCCATACTTGTCTCTCTCTCCACCGGTGGCCTGTCTGCTGGTGAGAGAGAGGCAGACATCCTCTGACTAAGAGGATGTCCTAGTGCAACAATGAGTTGCTTGGATGATGTGTCCATTCGCAATTGTGAAGCACCATCAAAGGCCAGACCCAAAAAAACTTCTAATAATGGAGTTAATTCTGATACCTTACGGCAAGGTGGAGAGAGATTGTCATGGAATTTAGTTCTCCAGTGGGTGGTAGCTTAATCAGAGAACTCTCAGGGGAGTCTTTTACCCTCGAGTGTTTATTTTTAAACCATGTTATTGTTTAACCCACCGCACCGTCTTCCTTGGCAGTGTTTTAATTAAAAAAAAAAAAATTCGAATAGATTGTTACTGCTTTGGTCAGGAGCCAGCATCCCAGCTCATTCCAAGCCTCCTCCAGAGGTGAAAAATCAAGTGTGGTTCCTTAAAGAGCTAGCAGGTGCCCCTGAGTTTCAGGGACCACCTTGGATTGTATGTCTGTCTCTAGGCCACAGCTCAGCCTCCGAACGATCCTGTTTTAAAAGACAGTTCTAGACTCAATGGGTAACTGGATTTGTTAAAGAAAAGAAATTCAATGATATTTGTCAAGGTGGGAAGGCAGATTTTACCCTAGACCTTTCAGGCAGGTGTAGGGACCACTGCAATGGGATTTTGCAGTGAGGGAGAGTGGTCTCAAGTCTGACTAGAGCATGGACAAGTGGGAATTTATAGCCAAGAATTAGGTGGGAGTCAGTAGATGGACAACTTTTTTTTTTTTTTAAGATTTATTTATTTATTTATTTTGGGCGGGGGTCGGGTTGGGGAGGGAGGGGAGCGGGCGGGCCACTTCTATTGGAGATGGACAACTATTAAGAGAAAAATATCAGCGGGGATTCTGGCAAAACCAATCCAACAATATTCATGTAGAAGACAGATCAGAGTAAATCAGACATTATCTGGGAGATATGGTGGAGGACAGAGAACCTGATCAGATATTAAGGTCAGGGGTTCTTGCTAAAACTGCATTTTGCAAGGAAATGCACAGATAGGCCTAAGAGAAGGTCTGGGAACCTGACCAAAATGTGGCCAAGCAAAGAAGCTTTGTCAGAGTCCTGCCCATCTTTTTCTGCTCAGTTTGGCTGCCCCCTGCTGCAGGTTGCTCCTGGTCGCCTCAGGCTGGTGGTCCCTGTGGCTCCTCTGAAAGTCCATGGTTCCTGTTCTCTGCACCACTGCTTACAGAGCACCCAGGGTTTAAAGTGGGCAGGGAAGATCTGGTGTTTTAAATTTCCAGTCCACATGGATCAGTAATTTTTGTAAACTATAATAGAAATGAATTACTAGAAAACCACATAGACATAGACAAAGTGCTAGCCCTGGTGTTTTGTTATTCCACTCTGTCGGCCTAAGGTTACCCTTCAGTTGTTATAAACACTTAGCTTTGATTTCTATGCAAATCCTGTCACAACTGCTTTGCAGCGATCAGTGCACAGTCCTCCCTCATGTGTCAGTTCCTAAAGGCCAGGCGTTAGGCCCCAAAGAAGAACTGTAATGAGATGTGGTTCCTTAAAGAGCTAGCAGGTGCCCCTGAGTTTCAGGGACCACCTTGGATTGTATGTCTGTCTCTAGGCCACAGCTCAGCCTCCGAACGATCCTGTTTTAAAAGACAGTTCTAGACTCAATGGGTAACTGGATTTGTTAAAGAAAAGAAATTCAATGATATTTGTCAAGGTGGGAAGGCAGATTTTACCCTAGACCTTTCAGGCAGGTGTAGGGACCATTGCAATGGGATTTTGCAGTGAGGGAGAGTGGTCTCAAGTCTGACTAGAGCATGGACAAGTGGGAATTTATAGCCAAGAATTAGGTGGGAGTCAGTAGATGGACAACTTTTTTTTTTTTTTTTAAGATTTATTTATTTATTTATTTTGGGCGGGGGTCGGGTTGGGGAGGGAGGGGGCGGGCCACTTCTATTGGAGATGGACAACTATTAAGAGAAAAATATCAGCGGGGATTCTGGCAAAACCAATCCAACAATATTCATGTAGAAGACAGATCAGAGTAAATCAGACATTATCTGGGAGATATGGTGGAGGACAGAGAACCTGATCAGATATTAAGGTCAGGGGTTCTTGCTAAAACTGCATTTTGCAAGGAAATGCACAGATAGGCCTAAGAGAAGGTCTGGGAACCTGACCAAAATGTGGCCAAGCAAAGAAGCTTTGTCAGAGTCCTGCCCATCTTTTTCTGCTCAGTTTGGCTGCCCCCTGCTGCAGGTTGCTCCTGGTCGCCTCAGGCTGGTGGTCCCTGTGGCTCCTCTGAAAGTCCATGGTTCCTGTTCTCTGCACCACTGCTTACAGAGCACCCAGGGTTTAAAGTGGGCAGGGAAGATCTGGTGTTTTAAATTTCCAGTCCACATGGATCAGTAATTTTTGTAAACTATAATAGAAATGAATTACTAGAAAACCACATAGACATAGACAAAGTGCTAGCCCTGGTGTTTTGTTATTCCACTCTGTCGGCCTAAGGTTACCCTTCAGTTGTTATAAACACTTAGCTTTGATTTCTATGCAAATCCTGTCACAACTGCTTTGCAGCAATCAGTGCACAGTCCTCCCTCATGTGTCAGTTCCTAAAGGCCAGGCGTTAGGCCCCAGAAGAACTGAGTTTAGGAGTGGACTGTAATGAGATGTGGTCCTCTAGACCTCACCAGACCTGAAGCATGGCTGGAAGGCAAGGTATCCAAGAGGCTCTTTAGAATAAAATCCCAGGATAAAGCACAGTGATGTTTCATCTGTTTGGGATTAAGGTGGGTCCACCATCTGACTTCCCCACAGTAAGTGAAGGAGACCATATTCTTTATCTTCATTTTAAAAAGTTTTTTACTTTTTACATTATTCATCATTGTGATAAGACATGCATAGCATAAAATTTACCACCTTACCCCTGAAGCACATTGGCACTGTTACATCACCGTCACCATCACCAACACCGCCCATCTCCAGAACTCTCTGCATCTTGCCAACTGAAACTCTGTATGCATTAAATAGCTCCTCATTCTTCTTTGTCAAGGGGGCCATATTCTTAACCACTGTCATACTTACTTCATGCATGTGCTACAAAATTCTTTGAAATGGTCTCACTTTGTACAGAGCTATAAGAAGTGAAGCTGTTTCTGTCACATGGAAAGCATCGAGTACAAAATTCAAAAAGCACCTTATTTAATGCACTGAGGTTCCAAAAAAGAATAACTTTCAGGGCTTGGAGCACTGGGGTCAACATGGTGATAGAAAAGCACACCAGGAGATGACAGCTTATTTGGTTTCTCCTCATCGTTTATCTGGTTACTGTAATAGAATTACGCTTGAGCTTGTTCATTCAACATTGTTGAGCACACACGAAATGCTGGACACTCTGGGGAGGTGTAGAGATTGTGCTGATGTCCACTATGGCAGCCACTAGCCACAAGTGGCTATTTAAATTAAGATTAAAATTAAACAAAATTTAAAAGCAGTTCCTTAGTCACAGTAACCACATTTCAACTGCTCCCTAGCCATGTGTAGCTGGTGGCCACTGCAATGGACAACATAATAGAGAACGTTTCCATCATCAAAGGGAGGTCTACTGGGCAGCACTGGTCTAGAACCTTGTAGCAAATGAATAGACCCTGAAGGACATAGTGGTTGAGATCTGGCCTTTGAGGTCAAACCTGGATTGGGATCCAGCTCTACCAGTCACCAACTGTTGGACCCTGGGATGTTACTTAGCCTTTTTGAGCCATAGCCTTCTCTGTAAAATGGAATAATCATGCCTACCTGGTGGGATTATAGTGAACATCAAAGGAGATGATGCACTTAACCCACAGTCATTGCTCATTACACAGTGGCTATTGTGTCTATTGTCATTTTTATTATAACAGTCATCATTATCATTGTTATTACTGGCAACTGGGATGGCTAGACCACCCATCCAGACATTTTATATTCATGTTAAATTCAGTAATGTTCCTGTTACAGAGGTTTTCATATACTATGCTCTTTCTCTGCATACGTACCCTCCCTTATGGAAGCCAGAACTCTCCTCTCCCACCCTCAACATCCTATTATATAAATTGTCAAGAATCTGCATTTAGGTGCCAGCTCTGCCCCCAATTAGTGGTGGCCATAAAGGCAGAGGGGTGACCCTAGAGATGTGGAGAAATATGACTGTTCATTTGAATGCATTCTGATATATCTGGGAGAACTGTAGGACCTTGGTAGAGTAGAGAAATGGGGAACGAAACTCTTCCTGAAAGTAACTACAAGAGAATTGCTGTACTCCACCAGCCAGGAGCTGACTGACTGCTTTGAGGGCTGTATTTGTTTAAAGTATTTCCACCAAGAATCTCATTATTATGAAGCCTTTTATTGCCAGCTGGGACCTGGAATAAAAGCAGAGGCACCAGCCCGTGGCCAAATCATTAAGACAAATTAAGACATATTAACATATGCTGGAAACAATTACCCGCATAGGTTTAATTTGTTTCACTGCTGGAAGAAAATCCTGAGAGGGCAGGAGACACATACCCAAGCACAGTTCAGCAGCCATCCTACGAGACTGTATACTTGTCAGTGCCTTAGAGACAGGGAGATGCTTAAGTAAAAGTCTAGCAAAATACATCTGAAAATATATCTGTTAGGTTACGGATGCTGGTGCTTGTACAGGTTACTTAAATTTCTAAATTGGTGGTTTTCTTTTTTTTTTTTTTTTTTGTAACTGACCATTATTGTTGTGAATAATTTTATAACTTTATCAAAATAATATAGAGTTCAAAACAGAATAAGAATATTTTTAAATAATATACTTAATAAGCTTATATATTAGCATTATTGTTTGCTTTTTTTTTAAGAGACCAAAACTAAACATGAGCTAATTCATTGGTTTCTGATTGTAGCTTTCCGTCTTTTTTTGTTGTTGTCATTATTGTTTTTAATTGTCTGAATGTTAGGAAAAGAAAGTCTGCTCAGCACACCACATTCTTTTCCCCAAAGAAACAGAGCCTCTCATCCAGGTTAGTCTAGGATATGACTGTCGTAACATGCTCATCAGATGATAATTGCACAATCTTGCTCCAGAGGTTGATTAATGAGCCCTTAACAACATCCTGGGGTGACTGCTAGAGGCTAGAGCCACTTTTCTCAAAGTATTAACTTCATAAGAGCAGTCAACAGCCGGAGGAATGGCGTGTGTAGAATGAGAGATGTGCTTTTCGGTCACCATCATCACAATAGCTTCCTCACAGATTTTTCCTGTATGTCCGTCCACTATGTATGATTGTATTTGAGGAGCATAATCCCCTAGTCACTTAAAAATATGGATAGGCCTTTTATAGCGTGAGGAGTGAATATAAAAGCTACTTGTGCTTGCTGATAGCCTGCATGCTTACCACCTTTTCTCTGGGGTTGCCTTACGACAACCTCTTTGTTTTTGCTGCTACCCTGTATCTACTTCAAGGTAAGTTATGAAACAACTCATGTGTGTTGAAGACTCAGGAAATCATTGTCTATGGTGATCATGTAACTCAAAATGTTATTCTCACTTTGGAAATTGGACAGAGGGTAATCTGAAACTTCCAAATGACAACTTGCTGAAAGATGACTTGGTCACTTGTCTCACATAGAAGCAGTCCAATTAGAGATGCATCATTTGAGTCCATTTATATGAGCATCTCTGATGAAGGGCAAAATTTTCTATCAAGAGGGAGATGTATACTTTCCACTTCTGTAGCTATCCTTGGCCTTCCATACAACCATTTTAAGTCAAGTAACATTCAGTCATTTTACTAGCACCCAAAGACCATTTAAAATTAGATCTAACAAAAAAAATAAAATAAAATAAAAAATAAAAATAAAAAAAAAATAAAAATAAAAAAAAAAATTAGATCTAACAATGTGGTCATAAGTCTCTTAGATTATCTGTGCCCTTGGAAATTTTTATTTATATTCCAGCTTATTATAACAAGGGTTGTAAAGAGTCTCACAATCAAAGCCATTAGAATAAGGTTGTAAACATAAAAGCAATTTGAAAATAGTGAAAAGAAGGAAATTTCCTAGCCAGGATGGATAATGAAATGACTATGATTTATTACTGAATTTGGTTCTGAGATCATTTGGAATCTATCATTAAGAAGATGATTAAATACATTATGGTACAGCCACATGACCGAAGATTATGTAGCCTTTAAAATTATCTGCAGGGTGAATTTGTGACAATAAGAAAAATGCTTATAGGACTGTACTTAGAAGAGAGAGGATTATAAACTATAAAATGATGTCAGCCCTGTTTATAAAAAAATTGAGAAAAAATATGGGAATAAAATTCACCAGAATATTAACTGTCACTGATGACATGAAGTGATTTTTGTTTTCATCTTTATAATTTTTTCTTTAGGTAATTACAATGAATATATATAACTTGATAATCACACTTAAATGTTATTTTTTAGTTGACTCTGAGATTCCTGACAGGAAAGGCAGAAAGGGAAACAATCAAGAGTTACACAATTTTTATTCTGTAATAAAATAAGCTTTTCAGGTCTTCAAGGTAAATTTTTCCTTGATATTGAATCCCAAAAGAATGTTGAGTGATAGAGTGGTAGAGTTCTTAGAGCAGTTGACAAAGGAGACTCCTTTTAGTTGTCTCACGACCACCCACCTCCAAGAGGAGCCAAAGACACAGCGTTCACTCTGGGATGAGGTGGTGGAGATCAGCCAGAGGGAACTTATTCTCAACTAGCCTTCAGTTTCTTAATTCTGAGTTTGGAATGTTTAAGTGGTTCTTTCACCTATTTATTTGAACAAAATGTGTATTTGAGTCCATTTATATGAGCATCTCTGATGAAGGGCAAAATTTTCTATCAAGAGGGAGATGTATACTTTCCACTTCTGTAGCTATCCTTGGCCTTCCATACAACCATTTTAAGTCAAGTAACATTCAGTCATTTTACTAGCACCCAAAGACCATTTAAAATTAGATCTAACAAAAAAAAATAAAATAAAATAAAAAGTAAAAATAAAAAAAAAATAAAAATAAAAAAAAAAAATTAGATCTAACAATGTGGTCATAAGTCTCTTAGATTATCTGTGCCCTTGGAAATTTTTATTTATATTCCAGCTTATTATAACAAGGGTTGTAAAGAGTCTCACAATCAAAGCCATTAGAATAAGGTTGTAAACATAAAAGCAATTTGAAAATAGTGAAAAGAAGGAAATTTCCTAGCCAGGATGGATAATGAAATGACTATGATTTATTACTGAATTTGGTTCTGAGATCATTTGGAATCTATCATTAAGAAGATGATTAAATACATTATGGTACAGCCACATGACCGAAGATTATGTAGCCTTTAAAATTATCTGCAGGGTGAATTTGTGACAATAAGAAAAATGCTTATAGGACTGTACTTAGAAGAGAGAGGATTATAAACTATAAAATGATGTCAGCCCTGTTTATAAAAAAATTGAGAAAAAATATGGGAATAAAATTCACCAGAATATTAACTGTCACTGATGACATGAAGTGATTTTTGTTTTCATCTTTATAATTTTTTCTTTAGGTAATTACAATGAATATATATAACTTGATAATCACACTTAAATGTTATTTTTTAGTTGACTCTGAGATTCCTGACAGGAAAGGCAGAAAGGGAAACAATCAAGAGTTACACAATTTTTATTCTGTAATAAAATAAGCTTTTCAGGTCTTCAAGGTAAATTTTTCCTTGATATTGAATCCCAAAAGAATGTTGAGTGATAGAGTGGTAGAGTTCTTAGAGCAGTTGACAAAGGAGACTCCTTTTAGTTGTCTCACGACCACCCACCTCCAAGAGGAGCCAAAGACACAGCGTTCACTCTGGGATGAGGTGGTGGAGATCAGCCAGAGGGGAACTTATTCTCAACTAGCCTTCAGTTTCTTAATTCTGAGTTTGGAATGTTTAAGTGGTTCTTTCACCTATTTATTTGAACAAAATGTGTGAGATCGGTCTCACAGATAAAGACACAGCTCTCAGCTCTTCTCACCCCTTGAGGATTGAATTGCCACTACTCCAGGGAATTTTTTTTTTTGAGTTAATATAACATGACTTCTCCCCCTTTCAGGTGTTGCTGCACTGGATTCCAACGTATCTGGAAAAATTGGTCTGCGTGCTGTCGTATATTATTTCTGTACCACTCTCATTGCCGTAATTTTAGGTAAAGTTATTTCTGAATCCTTATTTTTCTGTATAATTGTGACTTTCCATTAAAAGTATTGGCTTTTTTAAATGCACACTTTTTTAAGATCAGAAGGTACAGCTGTCAAACTGCTAATGAGGGTGTTAGGCTTGAAGTCAGCACAGAAACTTTTACATGAACAAATATGATATTGACTGAATTTCAGCCATGCCACTGCTTTCAGCACATGACGTTAATAAAATGTCCCTAGTAAGAAGCAGAGTGACGGTTCTGTGCCACATCAGGATCATTGGAAGAAAGTGAAGCAAAGACTTAATATAATCTTTAAGCTTGATAATTTGTCTATTATAGTGGGTTTGAGTATAAAGTATTTCCAGAAAGATAGCATTTTAGTACATTTCAAATTTCACATAATACCCAGAGCTAACAGTCTTTCCAAGTATAAATTCCATTCGAAAGATGGAGAATGTTCTACTAAGGGACTGTGGTTGCCTTTATACCTTGGGTGCTCTTGTGAAAAATAAATGGTCCATCCTTTGTGACCTAGCATGACATTCTAAGAAGGATGCCAGTGTGGGAAGAGAGGAGGGGAGTGTTCTCAGATGTTGCAGCTAGCTTGACCCTTGCAGCTCTGCTTTGATGAACTGATAAAAGATGATGAGGGCGTGGTGAGATTTTAGTGCTATTAGACCAGGTGATCTAGGAGGGCCTGAACCATACCTTCAACTAAAGCCACATCTCCTCATTGGGCTCCTTAAGGAGGCCAACACAAGGACCAAAGCTAGACTGATGTCTTTTCTGCAACCTCGAGAGGGAAGAGTGGACCACACCCATTCATGACCCCTCTATTGTCCACTGACTCCTCCCAGTAGCAAAACTGATGCCTTCAGCATCCTTAAGTCCAAGCCCCTTGGACTGGCATTTCTTCTTGGGAAGGGTGATAAGGGCCTGGGGCCTTTTCTTCACTCCCCTCCAATCCATCAGCTTGGTCTTTTCTAAAACCTCCCACCTCTGCTTGGACACCTCGAGAGAAACCTTCAGAATGGTGCTTTCATATATTGTTTTTTTGTGTTTCTTTTTTTGGCCACACATCATGTAGGATCTTAGTTCCCCGACCAGGGATCGAACTTGTGCCCCCTGCAGTGGAATCATGAAGTCTTAACCACTGGATTACCAGGGAAGTCCCAGAATGCCCTCTGTTTATATAGTTTTTCTTTAGAACAAGAACTGTCTCTCCTTGAACCTCCTGTCCTCACTGCACCCCACTAAGAGTCACACAGAACAGCACTTCCTGCCCAAATCCTTTTGTGGGTTACACACAGATTTTCAGATATTTGAAGGCAGTGGTATGAAAGGAAGATAAGGCTTATTTTCTAGGACCCTCAGAAAAAAACCACCAAAATATACCAGAAAAATCTCTGGGTACAAGCTTTAAACCCCGTCAGAAGTTAATATAATCTTTAAGCTTGATAATTTGTCTATTATAGTGGGTTTGAGTATAAAGTATTTCCAGAAAGATAGCATTTTAGTACATTTCAAATTTCACATAATACCCAGAGCTAACAGTCTTTCCAAGTATAAATTCCATTCGAAAGATGGAGAATGTTCTACTAAGGGACTGTGGTTGCCTTTATACCTTGGGTGCTCTTGTGAAAAATAAATGGTCCATCCTTTGTGACCTAGCATGACATTCTAAGAAGGATGCCAGTGTGGGAAGAGAGGAGGGGAGTGTTCTCAGATGTTGCAGCTAGCTTGACCCTTGCAGCTCTGCTTTGATGAACTGATAAAAGATGATGAGGGCGTGGTGAGATTTTAGTGCTATTAGACCAGGTGATCTAGGAGGGCCTGAACCATACCTTCAACTAAAGCCACATCTCCTCATTGGGCTCCTTAAGGAGGCCAACACAAGGACCAAAGCTAGACTGATGTCTTTTCTGCAACCTCGAGAGGGAAGAGTGGACCACACCCATTCATGACCCCTCTATTGTCCACTGACTCCTCCCAGTAGCAAAACTGATGCCTTCAGCATCCTTAAGTCCAAGCCCCTTGGACTGGCATTTCTTCTTGGGAAGGGTGATAAGGGCCTGGGGCCTTTTCTTCACTCCCCTCCAATCCATCAGCTTGGTCTTTTCTAAAACCTCCCACCTCTGCTTGGACACCTCGAGAGAAACCTTCAGAATGGTGCTTTCATATATTGTTTTTTTGTGTTTCTTTTTTTGGCCACACATCATGTAGGATCTTAGTTCCCCGACCAGGGATCGAACTTGTGCCCCCTGCAGTGGAATCATGAAGTCTTAACCACTGGATTACCAGGGAAGTCCCAGAATACCCTCTGTTTATATAGTTTTTCTTTAGAACAAGAACTGTCTCTCCTTGAACCTCCTGTCCTCACTGCACCCCACTAAGAGTCACACAGAACAGCACTTCCTGCCCAAATCCTTTTGTGGGTTACACACAGATTTTCAGATATTTGAAGGCAGTGGTATGAAAGGAAGATAAGGCTTATTTTCTAGGACCCTCAGAAAAAAACCACCAAAATATACCAGAAAAATCTCTGGGTAAAAGTTACAGAAAGATGTTGAATAAGAACCCCAAGCTCAGAAGTAAATCCTTCTCACCCCAGCCCCTGCCTAGGCTGATCTCATAGCTAAAGAAACAAAAGAAAAGCATTCTCATCAGCAGCTGTTTTCAGAAGCAACTCTGGAATGAAGCCCGTCATTTTTTAAAAAACACACATGAAGTTCCTTCTGCTTCATTTAGATGGAAAAGTAATTAAGGCGGTAATTCTGCTGAGGTTCCCACTGAGCTGTGTTTTGGCTGGACCGTAGGGTCCCCATCCCAGTACTGCCTGCTACTCTAGGATGCATGCACGAGGGGTTTCTGGAGTCCTGGGAGGTTCTTAATGCTCTGTGGGTACTGTCTTTGGTAATAGGTATCGTGCTGGTGGTGAGCATCAAGCCCGGTGTCACACAGAAGGTGAACGAAATTGACAGGACAGGGAACACCCCTGAGGTCAGCACAGTGGATGCCATGTTAGACCTGATCAGGTGGGTGTCCGACCAGCAGGCTGGCTTCATGGGCATATAGCCTACATGGTTGCACAGGCCCCCATGCTTGGCTTCATGGTCTGCTGTGGCCATCTTGAAATTTTTAATCATTTTTAAATTATTGTATATGTTCATTTTACCCTGGATCCTATAAATTACATAGCCAGTCCTGCTTGCCAAGCCATGGTTCCATGAAGGAATGGAAGGAACAGGGTCTCTGTCAGGGTTTAGGGTGGACAGAGATGCCCAGAGTGTACTTGTCACATTAAGATTCTGGGCTGTGTTGGGTGGGTCAGTTCTGAAACATACTTGAAGAAATCCATTTTTTCCCTCCCATCATGCCTCTTTTATTTTTATATTTATTTTCATCCACCTTCATCTATCTTTTTTATTTGACATGTGTGGGCCTCCCATTACAGTGGCCTCTCTCACTGCAGAGCACTGGCTCTGGGTGACCAGTGTTGGCTCCTAGAACAAGAACTGTCTCTCCTTGAACCTCCTGTCCTCACTGCACCCCACTAAGAGTCACACAGAACAGCACTTCCTGCCCAAATCCTTTTGTGGGTTACACACAGATTTTCAGATATTTGAAGGCAGTGGTATGAAAGGAAGATAAGGCTTATTTTCTAGGACCCTCAGAAAAAAACCACCAAAATATACCAGAAAAATCTCTGGGTAAAAGTTACAGAAAGATGTTGAATAAGAACCCCAAGCTCAGAAGTAAATCCTTCTCACCCCAGCCCCTGCCTAGGCTGATCTCATAGCTAAAGAAACAAAAGAAAAGCATTCTCATCAGCAGCTGTTTTCAGAAGCAACTCTGGAATGAAGCCCGTCATTTTTTAAAAAACACACATGAAGTTCCTTCTGCTTCATTTAGATGGAAAAGTAATTAAGGCGGTAATTCTGCTGAGGTTCCCACTGAGCTGTGTTTTGGCTGGACCGTAGGGTCCCCATCCCAGTACTGCCTGCTACTCTAGGATGCATGCACGAGGGGTTTCTGGAGTCCTGGGAGGTTCTTAATGCTCTGTGGGTACTGTCTTTGGTAATAGGTATCGTGCTGGTGGTGAGCATCAAGCCCGGTGTCACACAGAAGGTGAACGAAATTGACAGGACAGGGAACACCCCTGAGGTCAGCACAGTGGATGCCATGTTAGACCTGATCAGGTGGGTGTCCGACCAGCAGGCTGGCTTCATGGGCATATAGCCTACATGGTTGCACAGGCCCCCATGCTTGGCTTCATGGTCTGCTGTGGCCATCTTGAAATTTTTAATCATTTTTAAATTATTGTATATGTTCATTTTACCCTGGATCCTATAAATTACATAGCCAGTCCTGCTTGCCAAGCCATGGTTCCATGAAGGAATGGAAGGAACAGGGTCTCTGTCAGGGTTTAGGGTGGACAGAGATGCCCAGAGTGTACTTGTCACATTAAGATTCTGGGCTGTGTTGGGTGGGTCAGTTCTGAAACATACTTGAAGAAATCCATTTTTTCCCTCCCATCATGCCTCTTTTATTTTTATATTTATTTTCATCCACCTTCATCTATCTTTTTTATTTGACATGTGTGGGCCTCCCATTACAGTGGCCTCTCTCACTGCAGAGCACTGGCTCTGGGTGCATGCACTCCAGAGTGTTGGCTCCTAATTGGACACACTGGTCCAGCCACTCCACGGCATGTGGGATCTTCCCAGGCCAGGGATCGAACAGCGTGGTGCCCCTTGCAGTGCAAGGCAGACTCTTGCACTGGACCACCAGGGGAGCCCCAAGAAATAACTTTTTCAGTTGTACAGAGAAATCCTCTTATCTGAACAATCAGGGCTAAGAAACAGCTTTTAAAGCAGAAAATCTTAAGTATATACTACATGTTTTCTTTACACTTAAAACTTAACAGGCCAAGGCTGTTTCTTTGAGTGTGTCAGTTGATTATAATTTCATATTTCTGTTGCCTAGGCTGCCTTTATAAACGCATCATCTACAATTTCCAGGTTCCGTTTTCATGAGGTGGAACAACAAAACCCTTAGAAATTACAAGGAAAGCTGAGTGACAAGTTCTTCCAGTTGTTCTTTTTGTTTGAATTTTCTTCCCTTACCTAACGCAACCACAGAAATTTTACTCACTTGCCTTGAATGAGTTTCCAGGCAATCCCAGCTTAGTTTTTTTGTGTGGAGGGTGGGGGAGGGAGGGGAGCAGGCGGGCCACTTCTATTGGTCTTTCCTTTGTCTATTTTCATCCATCTTTGTTCTTTGGCCCGTGTGGGCCTCCCATCGCGGTGGCGTCTGTTGTAGCAGAGCACCGGCTCTGGGCACATGCGCTCCAGAGCTCCAGCTCGGTAATTGGACACATCGGTCCAGCCACTCTGCGGCACGTGGGATCTTCCCAGGCCAGGGATCGAACCGGCGCCCCTTGCACTGCAAGGCGGTGTCCTTACCCACTGGACCACCAGGGAAGCCCCCAGCTTAGTTTTTTAAAGAGACTGTTCCTTCCCTTTCACACTCATATTGATTTATATAATTTTTAATTCAGTAATTACAATGATATTTGTAACTGGCATAAAGAATTTGGGAATAAGCACAGTGGGCTCTCATCATTGAAAACATAAATGTACGAAATAATGAAGTCTCTTAACTGTGTGTGTCCACCTGCCAGTGTGTGTTCTCACCAAGGCCAGCAACCATGTCAGCTACTCAGTGAATCAGTGAAGTGTGATGGTTAGGAGAGTTTTCTATCCCTAATTGAAGCTCATAGGGAAACATAAATCTTAATATAAGGAAGCATTATGCAAAGGCGAGGCCAGAAACAAGAGTACTAATTCTGTAGCACACTCATTTCCATCAGTTATTGGGTATGACAAAGCAAACAAAACCACTTTTGTCTTAACATGATACTGCTTTTCATGTCTCCAACAGGAATATGTTCCCTGAGAACCTTGTCCAAGCCTGTTTTCAGCAGGTAAGTAAGAATAATCATTTTTGCCCTCAAGTTGAGAAATCCAACCCCCTTACCTGTTAAGATTTTTGTTCTTCTATGACCCAAGAAACGGAATTAGCCCATCAAAAATCGCAGGAAATGTATTAATACCTGTGAATGGAGGGATCTCAGGTGACCTGTCTGTTGCATGGCCCTGGTCTTCGCAGCCACAGCAGTGTGCCTGTTGTAGCTTTCACTGCTGCCTTTTCTCTTAGGCTTCATTTTTCCTTCAGAAGGGTTCAACAGGACCAAGTCAGGAGCCTGTCAAATAGTGACTGTTTTAAAATCTGACTCCTAGTACCTAGCTTTGGAAAACCACTTTATCTTTGTGAAGAAGCTCAAGAGTATCTGCAGATGTAATGCAGTTGGGAAAGGAGACCTCCACCTCCTCTTGCCTTTTCCTCCCACATTGGGAAGTCAGCATGTGACCCACATGGGTGGTTAATGGTCCTGGTATCCGATCTTTTCTTTCATCATTTTGTGCCCATTGCTGGCAGTCTACAGAGCTATGTAACAAAGCCACGATTTTTCCCTTTTAGGAAAGTTTAACAATCTCTTCGCTCCATTTCCTTTAAGCCTTTTTCTCTTGTTTATCTATTCACCTTAAGACAGCTGAGTCTATCACAAGCTGTTGAATTTATTTACATAAATTACATGAACAGAAACCTCTGTGTAAACCAACAAAAATGGCAATTAAATTGCTCCCTGCCGACCTCCAAGAGGCACAGAACCACCTCTATTTAGGGGGTGCCTTTGCGGTTCAGCCACAGTGGTCATTTATAAGCTTCTTGATGTTGGCAGAGCCTTGTAGGAGTGGCATTTATGCTCAGTGTGATAATATACTAGCTCTTTCTTAAATGTCTCTGCTGAATCCTAGCAGAATCAAACAGCGCTAAAGGAAGGGAATTTAATAGACATCTCACTCACGTAAGAGCCCTAAAGAGACTATTGACTTTGGAACAGCCATATAGTTCTTGATGTTTATTAAAGTCATGGTGAGTGCATTTATTCAAGTGATGCGGTGTATTTTTCCCAGGTTAAAATAATAAATGAATAAATAAATAAACAAAAATGATTGACAGGATTCCTGTAGAGCCTATTAAAGCACCTACAGATAAAACCTGGGCTTTCTTTCACATTGTTGCTCCATTGTTTATTACAGAAGTGAGAGAACATTTTGACACGATTGACTGGTGACTGTGGCAGTCAGGGTTGCATTTCTCAATCCCAGTTTTGCTTCCGGGCCCCAGGGGAGGTACCATCCAAAACTGAAGCCAACAGAGGCCTCGGAGGTTGAACTTCCAGTGACACTGATCTGGCCAAAGTAAAATTCCTCTGGTTTAGCCTCAGAAGCTTAAACAATTCTTTTTTTGTTTGTTTCTGTGACTTTTCCCCCTCCCCAATGTGCAGTACAAAACCACACGTGAAGAAGTGACGCTTTCCGACGAGCCAGGGACGAACATGACGGAAGCGACTGTCACGGCCGTCATGACCACTGCTGTTCCCAAGGTACCCCTTCCGTCCTGTTGTTTGCCCCCTTCCCCAGCAGGCAGGGGCCAAATCATGAGTGAGCAGGAGATGGAAATAAGTAGATCCTCATTGTTCACAGATTCCACATGTGTGAATTTGCCTATTCACTGAAATGTATTTGTAACCCCACAATCAGTGTGATACGGCCATTCACAGACACACTAAGGGTGGTGAAAATTTTAAGTTGCCCACGCACATGTTCCCAGCTGAGGTTGATAAGGCTATGCTTTGCCTTCTTGGTTCAGTTTTTTTTTTTTTTTTCATTTTTTTAATTGGAGTATAATTGCTTTACAGTGTTGTGTTTGGTTTCTGTTGTACAATACAGTGAATCAGGCATACGTATACATAGCTCCCCTTCCTTTCAACTCTTATGATAAATATGTGTTCTTTGTGTGGTGTGTTTGTGCCACATATATCATATTTTTGTGCTTTATCTTGGTAATTTTGCTGTTTGAAATGTCTCCCAAACATCATGCTGCAGTGCTGGCTAGTTAGTGTTCCCAAATGCAAGAAGGCTGATGTGCTATATGAGAAAATATATGTGTTAGAGAAATTTCATTCAGGCATGAGTTAAAGTGGGTTCAATGTTAATGATTAAACAATATATATATAAAATAAGATGTCTCTGAACTAAAACACAGAGAAAACAAGGTTACATATTATTTGACCAAAAATGATGTGACTGTTGATTCCTAGGAACCTAATCCTGTATTTCCCCTAGGAACACTGATTCTGTATTCCCTAATTCAGTGTTGGCGGCTACTTTATAGAGCGTAACTCCTGAGAGTAATGAAGAGCAACTGAACCACACAGAGAAGACGACGAGTCCCGTCGCTTCCTTTTTTGCCACCCAGAGGTGAGCCACACATCTCTGGGAGCTACGTTAAATTCGCAAGACCACGTAAACCTGGAATGAAGGCCTGCAGTTCCTTATCCCAAACTCTCTGCCCAGATGTGATTCTGAGTCCAGAGTTTCTCACTTTAGAAGGGCCAGGTGGTGTGTGTGCTATATGTTATACAAATCCTTAAGTAGAATTGGCAATAATATTCTAGAATCAAGCACATCAGCATTTCTGAAGCTAACTTACAAATTGGCTACCAAGTAAGAAAAACAGGCTATCTGTAGCCTCATCTCAGTTCAGGATAGGTTTGGCCACCAAGAGTTTTCCATAAACTTATCAGTGCTTGGTTCTGAGAACTTCTGGGATTTCATGTTGGAGATTAGATTGGGTGGGCCTGAAGTAGTACGTTTGTAGTCCTGCAGTAGATTTCTCTTGAATGTACTGTGCCTTCACACAGGAAGGAAAGACTTGAGGGGAAAAAAAAAAAGATATTCAGTAGACTTAGGAGTTCGTGTTAAGTAGGTCACAGTTAGCTCCCTGTTTCTTCCTACAGAAAGCCCTCCATGGCCTGGCTTCTTCCTGGTTTCCCAGTTTGCTTCTCGGTGAGCCCAATCTGTTCTATCCATATCCACCTCCTCAATGAGTTCTTACTCCTGCTTTCTGATATGGTTCCACAGAGGTTTCCTGAGCACCTTTCCTGGGCCAAGATCTGCTGGGCATTAGGATTACTAGAGAGAGAAAAGACAGATGTGACACGTGCCGTCATGTGAACAATGATAGACATTACAATAGGAAAGCATAGAGTACTCTGGGGAAAATATATGTTAAATTTGATTAAACATTTATAAAAATATAAAATAAGATGTCTCTGAACTAAAACACAGAGAAAACAAGGTTACATATTATTTGACCAAAAATGATGTGACTGTTGATTCCTAGGAACCTAATCCTGTATTTCCCCTAGGAACACTGATTCTGTATTCCCTAATTCAGTGTTGGCGGCTACTTTATAGAGCGTAACTCCTGAGAGTAATGAAGAGCAACTGAACCACACAGAGAAGACGACGAGTCCCGTCGCTTCTGTTTCTGCCACCCAGAGTTGAGCCACCCATCTCTGGGAGCTACGTTAAATTCGCAAGACCACGTAAACCTGGAATGAAGGCCTGCAGTTCCTTACCCCAAACTCTCTGCCCAGATGTGATTCTGAGTCCAGAGTTTCTCACTTTAGAAGGGCCAGGTGGTGTGTGTGCTATATGTTATACAAATCCTTAAGTAGAATTGGCAATAATATTCTAGAATCAAGCACATCAGCATTTCTGAAGCTAACTTACAAATTGGCTACCAAGTAAGAAAAACAGGCTATCTGTAGCCTCATCTCAGTTCAGGATAGGTTTGGCCACCAAGAGTTTTCCATAAACTTATCAGTGCTTGGTTCTGAGAACTTCTGGGATTTCATGTTGGAGATTAGATTGGGTGGGCCTGAAGTAGTACGTTTGTAGTCCTGCAGTAGATTTCTCTTGAATGTACTGTGCCTTCACACAGGAAGGAAAGACTTGAGGGGAAAAAAAAAAAGATATTCAGTAGACTTAGGAGTTCGTGTTAAGTAGGTCACAGTTAGCTCCCTGTTTCTTCCTACAGAAAGCCCTCCATGGCCTGGCTTCTTCCTGGTTTCCCAGTTTGCTTCTCGGTGAGCCCAATCTGTTCTATCCATATCCACCTCCTCAATGAGTTCTTACTCCTGCTTTCTGATATGGTTCCACAGAGGTTTCCTGAGCACCTTTCCTGGGCCAAGATCTGCTGGGCATTAGGATTACTAGAGAGAGAAAAGACAGATGTGACACGTGCCGTCATGTGAACAATGATAGACATTACAATAGGAAAGCATAGAGTACTCTGGGGCATTCAGCAGGGAGGTCTAAATTAGTGTCGGGGCCATAAAGGATAAGTAGGGTACAGAGACCTGGTGAGTGATGATGTTTGCCTTTCCTTACCATTTTTCTGGACTCTGTTTTATTTTCTGGCTGCCTTCCGCTCAGGCCTGGTTGTGCTCACCTCACAGCCTGCATTCATGTTCCCAGTTTCCATATGATGCCTGTAACTCATAGCTTGGCTGTATAGTTAATTACACAACATCTTGCGATCATTGGCTTATGTTTCTCACACTCTTGTCTCTCCAGTTGCATTTCGAGATCTTATGCTGTAGCCAATGCAGTTAGCATACTAAATGCTTTATAAATATGTGTTTGATCATGTCAGATCATAAGAAATAATTGGTACCCCAGTGACTCACCCACATAATTCTTTATAAGCCTGGTTTATACCACTCAGAATATGTATCTCCCTGTGAAATCTCTCAGTTAATCTCACACTGCACAACTAGGATTGAAATATCTGTTGACATATCTCACGCTACTCTCGTGTGTGTGTGCTCAGTTGCGGCTGACTCTTTGCAATCGTATGGACTGCAACCTTCCAGGCTCCTCTATCCATGAGATTCTTCAGGCAAGAATAGTGGAATGGGTTGCCATTTCCTCCTCCAGGGGATCTTCCCAACCTAGAGGTTGCATCTGTGTCTCTTGCACTGGCAGGCAGATTCTTTACCACTGAGGCACCAGGGAAGCCCCTATGCTATTCTTACACAGGATAAAATGAAGAAATGGTTCATAGTAGTAGATATATGGTTAATTTTTATAACTTTAAAATAAAATACTGTTGGTTGTCCAAGGTTAGAGGCAGTAAATATGTTCATTATCAGGATAAGATGAGTAAAGTGTCCTAAAAATGTCTACATTGGTAAATATTTTGAGCTTCCTGAATTATTAATTTGTGTCTTTTTTATGCAGACTCCAAATGTAACTAGTAGTTAAAATAACCCTGAAAAGTGCCTAAAGTAATTAAAAATTTAAAACATTCCAGAATAAGAAATCGTCAGAAGAAATATTAAAGTTCAGATTTGTTGAAAGAAAGAAAAAAAAATACTGTAAACTTCAATGGCAGTGGGTGGGGGCAGTAAAATTTGACACTTGCATGGTGTTTTTGGACTTTTTGATCCTAAACTTGTTGATCCCAAGTTGTTGCTAGGTCACTCGTCTGTTTGGCTATCATACATTCCTGTTTCAGACCCTATGCATTCTAACGAGATTATAATCAGGCATCAATGTTATTTTCTTGGTTTTGTTCCACAGAACAAAACAAAGGAATATAAAGTCGTAGGCACGTATTCAGACGGCATAAACGTCCTGGGCTTGATTGTCTTTTGCCTCGTCTTTGGAATTGTCATTGGGAAAATGGGCGAAAGGGGACAGATCTTGGTGGATTTCTTCAATGCTCTGAGTGATGCAACCATGAAAATCGTTCAGATCATTATGTGGTAAGCAGACTCCAGTTAATGCCATCTTGCTTCCCCCGATGATGGACCCTTCAAAACTAGAAGGAAGAAGTTTATGCTTCTCACTGTAGAGAGGGCGAATATCAAGACACTGGAGTATTAAATAATTCCATGTATTGCTTAGGACTCAGTTCACTAACAAACGTCTAGAGATCAGATGCTATCTTTTCAACCAAAGCCCTTGATCATCTTGCAACCAAGCAGCATTTATGTAAGAAATAACTCTTAAAGGAGTGATTTGAAGGTGTTTCCAGAACATAGAATGCCTCCTTATCAAGCCCCAGGCAGAAGTGATATTCAGAATATTTACAGTTGGTACAGCACGGGCCCGGGCACATCCTGATGAAAACTGCCCTGAGTGAGCACACCCTGTCCCTGGAGATCCTGAGCAGTCCATCTTGCCCAGGAGACCTCTCCCCTGCTTATCTCACAGCAAGTCAGTTCAGAGTATAGACTTGGACAGTGACGTAGCGGGTTCAGTTATTTCAGTTACTTGATCCTACTGAACCTCAGCTTCATCGTCTGTTTAAAAGGATAATAAAGTTTACCCCTCGAGTTGGGAGAAGTACATTAAGTTAAATGAGTGGGTGGGCCTAAAGTAATTAAAAATTTAAAACATTCCAGAATAAGAAATCGTCAGAAGAAATATTAAAGTTCAGATTTGTTGAAAGAAAGAAAAAAAAATACTGTAAACTTCAATGGCAGTGGGTGGGGGCAGTAAAATTTGACACTTGCATGGTGTTTTTGGACTTTTTGATCCTAAACTTGTTGATCCCAAGTTGTTGCTAGGTCACTCGTCTGTTTGGCTATCATACATTCCTGTTTCAGACCCTATGCATTCTAACGAGATTATAATCAGGCATCAATGTTATTTTCTTGGTTTTGTTCCACAGAACAAAACAAAGGAATATAAAGTCGTAGGCACGTATTCAGACGGCATAAACGTCCTGGGCTTGATTGTCTTTTGCCTCGTCTTTGGAATTGTCATTGGGAAAATGGGCGAAAGGGGACAGATCTTGGTGGATTTCTTCAATGCTCTGAGTGATGCAACCATGAAAATCGTTCAGATCATTATGTGGTAAGCAGACTCCAGTTAATGCCATCTTGCTTCCCCCGATGATGGACCCTTCAAAACTAGAAGGAAGAAGTTTATGCTTCTCACTGTAGAGAGGGCGAATATCAAGACACTGGAGTATTAAATAATTCCATGTATTGCTTAGGACTCAGTTCACTAACAAACGTCTAGAGATCAGATGCTATCTTTTCAACCAAAGCCCTTGATCATCTTGCAACCAAGCAGCATTTATGTAAGAAATAACTCTTAAAGGAGTGATTTGAAGGTGTTTCCAGAACATAGAATGCCTCCTTATCAAGCCCCAGGCAGAAGTGATATTCAGAATATTTACAGTTGGTACAGCACGGGCCCGGGCACATCCTGATGAAAACTGCCCTGAGTGAGCACACCCTGTCCCTGGAGATCCTGAGCAGTCCATCTTGCCCAGGAGACCTCTCCCCTGCTTATCTCACAGCAAGTCAGTTCAAAGTATAGACTTGGACAGTGACGTAGCGGGTTCAGTTATTTCAGTTACTTGATCCTACTGAACCTCAGCTTCATCGTCTGTTTAAAAGGATAATAAAGTTTACCCCTCGAGTTGGGAGAAGTACATTAAGTGAGATGATGCATGTAAAATACCTGAGTGCAAAGCGTGTCATGATAGTTCCACAAACAGAGCGATTACGACCACTTGCACAAGTAATTCTCTCGCTCTGTTGCTGACACTGCCGCATAGGAAACAAGACGACCATGTCTAGAAAGAGCCTAGGGGCCATGTTCGGAGAGTCAAGCTAAAGAATAACCGGTTACAGCGGGGTGCATGTGCACCAGGAGCAGAGCATGGGGCACAGACCACTGTGCCCCTTATGGTAGCACAGGTGAGAAGAGTGTAAGGTGCACAGGGGCGCTGGAACCTGGAGCCAGTGTGGTCCAGCTGGGCGGAAACCGAGACCTTAGCTTTGTGGCGTGTACCCTCTGCCCCTCCCAGCTGAGGGCACACCCCACACTGAGGTGTATGCCCCGGCTTGTTTCTTCCCCAGCATTTCCACCCTGAGAAGACATTTGATGACAGAAGTGTATCTTTCTTGTGCTTACTTTCTAGCTACATGCCAATTGGTATTTTGTTCCTGATTGCTGGGAAGATCATAGAAGTTGAAGACTGGGAAATATTTCGCAAGCTGGGCCTTTACATGGCCACTGTTCTGAGTGGGTATGTCAGACTCAAGGGAAGAACCTGAAACCCTCTTTTGAGCCAGTGGATTTCTGCTGAGAGTCTGGCTTTCAGCTGGTTAAACTGGCTTCTCTCCCCTGTGCAGGGAAAGGTGGGGTTCAGAGATAAGAGAGCAGAGGGGAGGAGGGTTGCCCTTTAGCAGCTGAACTGGAGGTGGATCACACTGTACTAATTTCCCAGTCTTGGCCTGGACCATGCTTTGTTACTGCCTTTATAAGCTGTTTTAAAATCATTTCTTAAAACAAGAGAAAAACCCACTGGTAGTCTCTTTTGGCCCTCTTCTGGCCTTCACTTCTTCAAGGACGTAAACCAACCAACCAAATAAGAACAGCCCCATGTGCCCTGAGCCTGAAAGAAATTAGGCGGGGCCTAAATTAAGTCAGACTGGAGCAAGCGGGGGTGGCTGGTTGTTTCAGAGCCTGTTGTGGGGCTGGTAGGCACTGTCACAGCCTGCATCAGCAGAGAGGGTCCAGGAGAATCTTCAGGGTGCTAGGAACTGCGCAGACCAGGAGGGCAGCAAGAAGCAGTTCTGTGCATATTTATTGTAGCCCACTTATTGGTTTCTTGAGCAAGAGATGTGGTGGGTTAGCTTATAAATGGTGCCCCCAGATATTTACCTGGGGGCAGGATATGTCACGTATGCTAAGAAATATGGGCCAGAAGAATGACTAAACATCATCAGTTTGACTCACACAGGTCAATGCCCCCAAACACCTAACTGAAGCAAGCAACTCACCAATTAGAATCAGCTGCACGAGGGGGTTTCCACTGCATATCACTTGCTTCTTAATCTGTTTCCCAAAAGCACACCCCTGCCAGCCAGTGGTGAAGAAGGTCAGAGTCCAATCCCAGGGCCCCAGTAGGAATGAAGGTTGGGACCATCCACTTTCCTGGAGACCAGGGGCTATGTCCAGGCCATGGTGTGACTGAGGTTTATTATACTGAGCTGCTTAATGATAGCCTTCTGCTGGTTTCTGCTCCATCAACCCATCTAGGTTTCTAACAGAAAACTAAAATTCAATTTCTCATAGTTCTAAGCCACAAGCTGTCATAGCAGATCCTGTCTTGACCTCCAGGAGCTATATTTTCAGTGACCGTTTCTAACTATTTCAGCTGCACATAACTGATCTGTAAATTCTTAAGTTGCTACTTACATGGCATCTACTGAATTGATCTCATTTCTTAAGCCTGTGCAACCTGTGGAACAAAGAATAGTTTGGAATGTAGGAGTAGCAAAGAAAAGAGGGTCTGTGGTGAAATACAATCTCCAAAGAGCGGGATAACTTCCTCCTTACACACCCCTGACTCCCTCCTTAGACGGTGGGCACCATCCAGCCAGGTAGTGGCATGCTCCCAGCTGAATGCCGTAACAAGGGCTGTGACACTGTTGACCACAGGGTCACCAAGGAGGTGAAGGCTCCAGGGGAGGGGGAAGTTTCACTGAGTCTTAGAGGAGGAGTAAGAATTCAACAGCAGAGGGAAGTGAAAGCATGTTAGCATGTTTAGCAGGAAGAGTAGGTATAGAGCTCAGGAGCAATGACATACTGTTCTGTGAGCTCTGAAGCGTGGGCTTAGCTACTGGTTTAGCCATCAACTTTGACAAGATATTTGATTTGCTGAGTCTCTTCTTCCCCATATGTGCACTGAAGACATAGATTCCTCTCTTCTTTCTCATTTTCTCATTGGACCATTATGAAAGTTTGAAGGATACCATAAGTAAGAATGCTATTTGAAAAAAGAAAAAGAATATGAAGAGATGATATCATCTGTGAACCTGTTTCTCTCTCCTGTTGACAGGCTTGCAATCCACTCCATTGTAATTCTCCCACTGCTGTATTTCATAGTTGTACGAAAGAACCCTTTCCAGTTCGCCATGGGGATGGCCCAGGCTCTTCTGACAGCTCTCATGATCTCCTCCAGGTAAACAGAAAAGGGTGTCTGGGGACTTCCCTTGTGGTCCAGTGGCTAAGACTTACACTCCCAAATACCGGGAACCCGGGTTTGATTCCTGGTCAGGGAACTGGATCCCACATGCTGCAACTAAAAGAAGCTTCCATGCCACAAGGACCCAGTACAGCCAAATAAATTAAAAAGTATTAAAAAAAAAAAAAAAAAAACATGAGAAAAAGAAGAGAGTTAGTTGTCTGGAAGAAGTCTATGAACCATGCCTTATCAACTCTCACCTCACCTGATGAAGCTCAGATTGCAGTTGGTGGGCTTTGTGGCTGCTTTTGAGAAATGACCTCCCTCATTTCTGCCCATGACCATATTTCCTCACCCTGTTGGATATTCCCTGCCCTCTTGACAGGGCCTGCAGCCCTAGAAGGGCTATGGCATAGCTAGGGGCAGTGACAAGCATAGAAACTTCTGGTTTCTGGACCCTCACCTTTGAGCTCTCAGTTTAGTTTTGAAACTGAGGATTTAATTCCTCTTCTTAGGATAAGAACACAGCAGAGGGAAGCTAGTGGCATGCTCCCAGCTGAATGCCGTAACAAGGGCTGTGACACTGTTGACCACAGGGTCACCAAGGAGGTGAAGGCTCCAGGGGAGGGGGAAGTTTCACTGAGTCTTAGAGGAGGAGTAAGAATTCAACAGCAGAGGGAAGTGAAAGCATGTTAGCATGTTTAGCAGGAAGAGTAGGTATAGAGCTCAGGAGCAATGACATACTGTTCTGTGAGCTCTGAAGCGTGGGCTTAGCTACTGGTTTAGCCATCAACTTTGACAAGATATTTGATTTGCTGAGTCTCTTCTTCCCCATATGTGCACTGAAGACATAGATTCCTCTCTTCTTTCTCATTTTCTCATTGGACCATTATGAAAGTTTGAAGGATACCATAAGTAAGAATGCTATTTGAAAAAAGAAAAAGAATATGAAGAGATGATATCATCTGTGAACCTGTTTCTCTCTCCTGTTGACAGGCTTGCAATCCACTCCATTGTAATTCTCCCACTGCTGTATTTCATAGTTGTACGAAAGAACCCTTTCCAGTTTGCCATGGGGATGGCCCAGGCTCTTCTGACAGCTCTCATGATCTCCTCCAGGTAAACAGAAAAGGGTGTCTGGGGACTTCCCTTGTGGTCCAGTGGCTAAGACTTACACTCCCAAATACCGGGAACCCGGGTTTGATTCCTGGTCAGGGAACTGGATCCCACATGCTGCAACTAAAAGAAGCTTCCATGCCACAAGGACCCAGTACAGCCAAAAAAATGAAAAAGTATTAAAAAAAAAAAAAAAAAAACATGAGAAAAAGAAGAGAGTTAGTTGTCTGGAAGAAGTCTATGAACCATGCCTTATCAACTCTCACCTCACCTGATGAAGCTCAGATTGCAGTTGGTGGGCTTTGTGGCTGCTTTTGAGAAATGACCTCCCTCGTTTCTGCCCATGACCATATTTCCTCACCCTGTTGGATATTCCCTGCCCTCTTGACAGGGCCTGCAGCCCTAGAAGGGCTATGGCATAGCTAGGGGCAGTGACAAGCATAGAAACTTCTGGTTTCTGGACCTCCCAAAAGTGCCATCGTGCTTTGAGCTCTCAGTTTAGTTTTTGAAACTGAGGTATCTCTTCAGGCAGGGATTGAGGATCAGCATTTCTAGACCATCATATCTTATCTCTTTTTATCACACAGTTCAGCAACACTGCCTGTCACTTTCCGCTGCGCGGAAGAGAAGAACCGGGTGGACAGGAGAATCACTAGATTTGTGTTACCTGTCGGCGCTACAATCAACATGGACGGGACTGCACTCTACGAAGCTGTGGCGGCCGTGTTTATTGCACAGTTGAATGACATGGAGTTGAGCATTGGGCAGATCATCACTATCAGGTGGGGCATGAAGTCACACTTTCATCCCTGTTACTGAAATTTCTCTCCAGTAAAAATCATCTGTGAAGGGAGAGCAAGGACGGTCCAATTATAGATTGATCTTTTGGGTTTACAAAGTCCCTTCCCAAGACTAAGTACAACCATAGTACAAGTAGTGGAATCGTGGTACAGAATACTGCTTCCGGTCTGCATAGCCAAAGGAATCCCTCTGTTTTCAGTTCAGTGTACCCAGTAAGTGCTAAGGCTGACTAATAGGCTTTCAAGGAGTAGAGAAGTATACATATATCTAAGTAAGTGCTGAGTAGTATGGTAAAGGTTATAATAGAGGTTTGAATGTGGGACACAGAGGGCACCAAAGAAGGAAAGGTTGCACCTGGAAAGGGGAAAGTTTAGCTGAGTCTTAGAAGAGGAATAAGGGTCTACAGCCATATCACCCTGAATGTGCCCGATCTCATCTGATCTCAGAAGGTAAGAAGGGTCAGGCCTGGTTAGTAGACACTAAGGCATGGATAAAAGGAATAGCATGAAGGAGTGCCTAGATTTAACCATGTCCTGGTTACAGGGTACAGCTTATTTGTTATGGCTGGCATAAAGAGTACAACGTGGAAAACATAGGGAGATGAGGGATCATGTCATGGAAGGAGCTCATGGAAGGGTCTTAGTCTTTCTTATTATGGAAGGTTTGCATTTTAGAAAGATAACTGCAGTATGGTGGATGAATGTGGATGGAGACAGGAAGACCAGTTAGGAGAATTATTGCAGGTAAGGTATGAGAAGGCCTACATTAAGTACCGATGGGTGGAGAGGAGCTAATGAATTCAAGGGGCATCAAGAGGATTCAGGGTAAGGGACAGAGAAAGGCTAAGATGACCACCAGCATTGGTGGATGGTGCTTGTCAGAACAGGGACTAGTATAAGAGAAGCAAGTATAATCAGGAAGATTTAAGAGCTTAAACTTTTGGATATGATGAATTTGAAAATCCTTTAAGACATCCAGGAGGAAACATGCAGTGAGAAATGTGGTCTCAACTGCAGATACAGAAGTCAGAGTCGTCAGCTTGATGGTGCTCACCAAGCATGTGGGTCATGAGTCAGTTATCTGTGTTTGAGTCTTGGCTTCACCATGATTAGCTGTGACCTTGAATTCTGTAAGCTTCTGCTTTCTCATCTGTAAAATGAGGATAATAATAGTACCTACACTTTCTATGCATATAAAGTACTTAGAATGCATATACATATATATGTATTCATATGCATATAAAAGTATTCATGCATACAAAGTACTTAGAATGGTACCTACATTCTGAGCACACAGTAAATGTTGGGAATGGGAGAGTTTGTAAAGAATAGAAAGAGACTAAACAGTGAGGCCTAGGAAATCCTAATATTAGAGACAGGGAGAGAGAGGAATCCAAGAGGAGAATGAGAAGGAACAGAAAAGTGGTTATAATAGAGGTTTGAATGTGGGACACAGAGGGCACCAAAGAAGGAAAGGTTGCACCTGGAAAGGGGAAAGTTTAGCTGAGTCTTAGAAGAGGAATAAGGGTCTACAGCCATATCACCCTGAATGTGCCCGATCTCGTCTGATCTCAGAAGGTAAGAAGGGTCAGGCCTGGTTAGTAGACACTAAGGCATGGATAAAAGGAATAGCATGAAGGAGTGCCTAGATTTAACCATGTCCTGGTTACAGGGTACAGCTTATTTGTTATGGCTGGCATAAAGAGTACAACGTGGAAAACATAGGGAGATGAGGGATCATGTCATGGAAGGAGCTCATGGAAGGGTCTTAGTCTTTCTTATTATGGAAGGTTTGCATTTTAGAAAGATAACTGCAGTATGGTGGATGAATGTGGATGGAGACAGGAAGACCAGTTAGGAGAATTATTGCAGGTAAGGTATGAGAAGGCCTACATTAAGTACCGATGGGTGGAGAGGAGCTAATGAATTCAAGGGGCATCAAGAGGATTCAGGGTAAGGGACAGAGAAAGGCTAAGATGACCACCAGCATTGGTGGATGGTGCTTGTCAGAACAGGGACTAGTATAAGAGAAGCAAGTATAATCAGGAAGATTTAAGAGCTTAAACTTTTGGATATGATGAATTTGAAAATCCTTTAAGACATCCAGGAGGAAACATGCAGTGAGAAATGTGGTCTCAACTGCAGATACAGAAGTCAGAGTCGTCAGCTTGATGGTGCTCACCAAGCATGTGGGTCATGAGTCAGTTATCTGTGTTTGAGTCTTGGCTTCACCATGATTAGCTGTGACCTTGAATTCTGTAAGCTTCTGCTTTCTCATCTGTAAAATGAGGATAATAATAGTACCTACACTTTCTATGCATATAAAGTACTTAGAATGCATATACATATATATGTATTCATATGCATATAAAAGTATTCATGCATACAAAGTACTTAGAATGGTACCTACATTCTGAGCACACAGTAAATGTTGGGAATGGGAGAGTTTGTAAAGAATAGAAAGAGACTAAACAGTGAGGCCTAGGAAATCCTAATATTAGAGACAGGGAGAGAGAGGGGAATCCAAGAGGAGAATGAGAAGGAACAGAAAAGTGGTTAACAGTCATAAAACAATGGTGTCATAGAAACCCAGAGAGATTTTCAAGGATGAAATGGTCAACAGAGTCAAATCTTTCAGAGAACTCTAGTCAAATGAAGCCTGAAATTGTCTGCTCAAGGAGACAGTGAAACCGTTCTCAGTGGATCTTGCTAGCGATATTTCTCTGGAACAGCACACTGTTCAATATGATAGCCATTCATCACACACACAAATTGGACAGAGCAGACATAGAAGGTTCTATCACTGTAGAAACAGATGCCATCATAGTGAAAAATTCTACTGGACAGTGCTTCTTTGAAGTGATGGGTTGGGATTAGAGTTAATCCTGAGACTTTTGTTGTTTAGAGTGAAAGTTTAAAAACCTCCTAAGCACTTACATAGGCATAAAGTGTTCTAGTGCAATAAATGTTTAAATCTTCCCAACCCTAAATCATATTTATTGCAGTTTGCTTGAAATTAACTGAAGACAAGTGCAAACAAGACCATTTGGCACATGAGCTGGGACACTACGAGTGCCTCGTGATCTGTTAAGAAGTATTAGTGCCTACGGAGGCTGGAGCCCAGCAGCAGGGGGAGGTTCTCTAGTTTGACCAGCAGCAAGTGTGTGCAGAGTGAAGCCCTGAATCATGCCTGACAGAGTTCCACAGCCACTGTGGTTCTAGCGGTTGTTCTTTCACCTCTCCAAGTGCTCGTTCCCACCTCCCTCACTCTGGCCTGTGGAGCCCAGTCTGCACTGAATTCATTTGCAAGAAGCAACTGTATGAGGTGCCAGATCTTTGGGGTATTTGTCATTTGGGGGATGAATTCCCTCCCTTTGCTTCAGTTGTAAGTAATTGTAACACCTGCTGAAGGAGCAAAATGGCCTGAGTTTTAAGCACTGACTATAGCCAGGTGCTATACTTGGTATCTTACATACAGTGTCTCATCAAATCTGAATCTACCTGTGAAGTAGACATATTCTCCCCATCTTACAGGCAAGACATTGAGATTCAGAGTAGTAACTTTCCTAAGGATATGCTGTTAGTGAACAGCAGAGATAGGTCTTTCTGCCTCTAAAACCTGTGTTCACTCTGGTTCACTACCCAGTCCCCTTCCTGTGTGGAGAGCTGAGTTAGATGGCCTGACCTAACACCAGATCTCAGTCCTAGGAAAGACCTTTCTACCAATGCCTACTGTGTCTTCTTCTGAAATTGTCTGCTCAAGGAGACAGTGAAACCGTTCTCAGTGGATCTTGCTAGCGATATTTCTCTGGAACAGCACACTGTTCAATATGATAGCCATTCATCACACACACAAATTGGACAGAGCAGACATAGAAGGTTCTATCACTGTAGAAACAGATGCCATCATAGTGAAAAATTCTACTGGACAGTGCTTCTTTGAAGTGATGGGTTGGGATTAGAGTTAATCCTGAGACTTTTGTTGTTTAGAGTGAAAGTTTAAAAACCTCCTAAGCACTTACATAGGCATAAAGTGTTCTAGTGCAATAAATGTTTAAATCTTCCCAACCCTAAATCATATTTATTGCAGTTTGCTTGAAATTAACTGAAGACAAGTGCAAACAAGACCATTTGGCACATGAGCTGGGACACTACGAGTGCCTCGTGATCTGTTAAGAAGTATTAGTGCCTACGGAGGCTGGAGCCCAGCAGCAGGGGGAGGTTCTCTAGTTTGACCAGCAGCAAGTGTGTGCAGAGTGAAGCCCTGAATCATGCCTGACAGAGTTCCACAGCCACTGTGGTTCTAGCAGTTGTTCTTTCACCTCTCCAAGTGCTCGTTCCCACCTCCCTCACTCTGGCCTGTGGAGCCCAGTCTGCACTGAATTCATTTGCAAGAAGCAACTGTATGAGGTGCCAGATCTTTGGGGTATTTGTCATTTGGGGGATGAATTCCCTCCCTTTGCTTCAGTTGTAAGTAATTGTAACACCTGCTGAAGGAGCAAAATGGCCTGAGTTTTAAGCACTGACTATAGCCAGGTGCTATACTTGGTATCTTACATACAGTGTCTCATCAAATCTGAATCTACCTGTGAAGTAGACATATTCTCCCCATCTTACAGGCAAGACATTGAGATTCAGAGTAGTAACTTTCCTAAGGATATGCTGTTAGTGAACAGCAGAGATAGGTCTTTCTGCCTCTAAAACCTGTGTTCACTCTGGTTCACTACCCAGTCCCCTTCCTGTGTGGAGAGCTGAGTTAGATGGCCTGACCTAACACCAGATCTCAGTCCTAGGAAAGACCTTTCTACCAATGCCTACTGTGTCTTCTTCTGTGAAAACCCTCTAAATCAAAGTAGTATATATGCAAGCAGAACAAGTAGGTTTTTGTATTTTCATCCCATCTGAAGATTTACAGTTACAGGTTTCAGACTCAGGCCAGGCAAATGGCTGAAGTTTAACCAGCAGGGTCAAGGCTCACAGGCAGAGTTTTCTTTGGCTAAATAGATTCTGAATTTCAAGCCCAGCCTCAAGCCATAAGGATGTGGTTAACCATTATATGTTGAGGTTTCCAAGAAGGATCAATGTATGGGCACAAATCACTTCTGACAAAGGAAACCCACTGAGGCATTCAGTTTAAAAGTTTTCAACCAGCATTGACATGAAGTTAGGTTTTCCAGAGACTGCTTAAGTCAGAACAGATCTGAAGGATCAGGAAGCCTGAAACTTTTTAAACTTTCCTGGGATGGTCCCAGGAATTTCTATTTACTGCAAATTGGTGGTCACAGTCACTGAAGGAAACCACACTTGTTAAAGAACTCTGGCCTGTGTTTGACTGTGCCCCTCAGACACTCTGTGATACATCACTAGGCAGATAAATGAGCACTAAATTGTCTTAGTGAGAACTCTGAGGCTTTTCAAGCCCACGGAGTATGGATTTGTGGACAGAATCGGGCTCTTCTAGTCTAAATTGAGAGTGTCTCCATCTTCAGCTTTCAATCTAGTTGCATCCTTGGCCCAAAGATGAGAGTATGTGTCCAGAAAATACAGTGGGTCCCTCCACCTCAAGTGCTTTCAAATCCAGGGACTTTCCAGGGTGGGCAATCCCTGGTTTTTTCCAGAATGACCTGATTTAAATCAGAAAGGTGTTCCTGATGAAAAACTGCACATTCCAAAGAGAAAAACCCCTAAGGCCATGTTTTATCTGCCCGAGAGGGACCTATAAATACAAGGTATTTAAAAATCCAGTTCTGGATTCCAGATCTCTCTTCCTTTTGCACAGAGTGCATCCACTGGCAGAAAGCAGTCAGGAATCCTCTAAAACCTGTGTTCACTCTGGTTCACTACCCAGTCCCCTTCCTGTGTGGAGAGCTGAGTTAGATGGCCTGACCTAACACCAGATCTCAGTCCTAGGAAAGACCTTTCTACCAATGCCTACTGTGTCTTCTTCTGTGAACACCCTCTAAATCAAAGTAGTATATATGCAAGCAGAACAAGTAGGTTTTGTATTTTCATCCCATCTGAAGATTTACAGTTACAGGTTTCAGACTCAGGCCAGGCAAATGGCTGAAGTTTAACCAGCAGGGTCAAGGCTCACAGGCAGAGTTTTCTTTGGCTAAATAGATTCTGAATTTCAAGCCCAGCCTCAAGCCATAAGGATGTGGTTAACCATTATATGTTGAGGTTTCCAAGAAGGATCAATGTATGGGCACAAATCACTTCTGACAAAGGAAACCCACTGAGGCATTCAGTTTAAAAGTTTTCAACCAGCATTGACATGAAGTTAGGTTTTCCAGAGACTGCTTAAGTCAGAACAGATCTGAAGGATCAGGAAGCCTGAAACTTTTTAAACTTTCCTGGGATGGTCCCAGGAATTTCTATTTACTGCAAATTGGTGGTCACAGTCACTGAAGGAAACCACACTTGTTAAAGAACTCTGGCCTGTGTTTGACTGTGCCCCTCAGACACTCTGTGATACATCACTAGGCAGATAAATGAGCACTAAATTGTCTTAGTGAGAACTCTGAGGCTTTTCAAGCCCACGGAGTATGGATTTGTGGACAGAATCGGGCTCTTCTAGTCTAAATTGAGAGTGTCTCCATCTTCAGCTTTCAATCTAGTTGCATCCTTGGCCCAAAGATGAGAGTATGTGTCCAGAAAATACAGTGGGTCCCTCCACCTCAAGTGCTTTCAAATCCAGGGACTTTCCAGGGTGGGCAATCCCTGGTTTTTTCCAGAATGACCTGATTTAAATCAGAAAGGTGTTCCTGATGAAAAACTGCACATTCCAAAGAGAAAAACCCCTAAGGCCATGTTTTATCTGCCCGAGAGGGACCTATAAATACAAGGTATTTAAAAATCCAGTTCTGGATTCCAGATCTCTCTTCCTTTTGCACAGAGTGCATCCACTGGCAGAAAGGAGCAGTCAGGAATAAACACTTGTACCTTGGACAGGAGTCATAGCTATTTCTCAACTCAGTGCCCTAAAGGGCAGCTCCCAGAGGGGTCAAGAGAGTCTTGTAAAGAAAGTGCATGAAACCTGCTTGGCCAGTGCCTCACTCCTTGGTCTTCACCTGGAATCCCCTTGCCCACCCCCCCCCACCCCCCTCCCTCTTCAAAACCGGATAAATTCCTTCCACATATTAGATGCTCAATAAACAATTGCTTGGGTGGTAGATGAAGGGGGAAGAAAGCAGACGGAGAGGTCCTTGGCCCTTGTTTAGGATATACAGATGAGTAGATGAAGCCCTCCATTAATGCTTGGTTGGTAAACTCGTGCCTTCCTCTTAAATCTCTCTAGCTCATTCACTGTGTCCCACTCACTCAGTTCCTCTCCATTTCCTCGGGTTATAACGACGAGCTGTACCTCCCCCTGGAAAGAGACCACGCTCCCCTCTGTCTCCCACAGCTCTCTAATGAGGCAGAGCTGGTGCTCGGCAGAGAACAGATTCGGACTGGCCCATCTGGGACACAGCAGTAGTAGGCAGCGGGACAAACCGTTGTGGACCAGGGACCTGGAGGGGAGAAATGGGTGTCTGACTCCTTGTGCTGGTGTGTTTTGTCTAAAGTGTCACAGCCACTGCCGCCAGCATTGGCGCCGCCGGGGTGCCCCAAGCCGGCCTGGTGACCATGGTGATCGTGCTGAGTGCCGTGGGCCTGCCAGCAGAGGATGTCACCCTCATCATCGCTGTCGACTGGCTCCTGTGAGTTGGAATAAACGTGCTGCCTCTGCCGGGTGGGAAGGCGGGCTCCCCGGCCATGCAGAATCTGCAGTCTGCCATCACCCTCTCCTCAGATTGCCTCATGAGCCATCTGTTACTGCTTTAACTTCCCTCTGACCAGGCCATCTGATAACGTGCTTAAAATTAACTCCTCATAACTTCAAGCACTGATTTTATAAAGGCAGTGATCTTCATTAGCACATTATGCCTGGTAATGCTCAAGGTCAGGATCATAAAAAAAGAAAAACCCCTAAGGCCATGTTTTATCTGCCCGAGAGGGACCTATAAATACAAGGTATTTAAAAATCCAGTTCTGGATTCCAGATCTCTCTTCCTTTTGCACAGAGTGCATCCACTGGCAGAAAGGAGCAGTCAGGAATAAACACTTGTACCTTGGACAGGAGTCATAGCTATTTCTCAACTCAGTGCCCTAAAGGGCAGCTCCCAGAGGGGTCAAGAGAGTCTTGTAAAGAAAGTGCATGAAACCTGCTTGGCCAGTGCCTCACTCCTTGGTCTTCACCTGGAATCCCCTTGCCCACCCACCCCTACCCCCATCCCTCTTCAAAACAGGATAAATTCCTGCCACATATTAGATGCTCAATAAACAATTGCTTGGGTGGTAGATGAAGGGGGAAGAAAGCAGACGGAGAGGTCCTTGGCCCTTGTTTAGGATATACAGATGAGTAGATGAAGCCCTCCATTAATGCTTGGTTGGTAAACTCGTGCCTTCCTCTTAAATCTCTCTAGCTCATTCACTGTGTCCCACTCACTCAGTTCCTCTCCATTTCCTCGGGTTATAACGACGAGCTGTACCTCCCCCTGGAAAGAGACCACGCTCCCCTCTGTCTCCCACAGCTCTCTAATGAGGCAGAGCTGGTGCTCGGCAGAGAACAGATTCGGACTGGCCCATCTGGGACACAGCAGTAGCAGGCAGCGGGACAAACCGTTGTGGACCAGGGACCTGGAGGGGAGAAATGGGTGTCTGACTCCTTGTGCTGGTGTGTTTTGTCTAAAGTGTCACAGCCACTGCCGCCAGCATTGGTGCCGCCGGGGTGCCCCAAGCCGGCCTGGTGACCATGGTGATCGTGCTGAGTGCCGTGGGCCTGCCAGCAGAGGATGTCACCCTCATCATCGCTGTCGACTGGCTCCTGTGAGTTGGAATAAACGTGCTGCCTCTGCCGGGTGGGAAGGCGGGCTCCCCGGCCATGCAGAATCTGCAGTCTGCCATCACCCTCTCCTCAGATTGCCTCATGAGCCATCTGTTACTGCTTTAACTTCCCTCTGACCAGGCCATCTGATAACGTGCTTAAAAATTAACTCCTCATAACTTCAAGCACTGATTTTATAAAGGCAGTGATCTTCATTAGCACATTATGCCTGGTAATGCTCAAGGTCAGGAGCTGGGTGTGGGCTGAGGTAAACATAAAATAATCAGGTGAAGATGCTGGGCAAGGCCCCAGACATTCCGGACTCTGTAGGCCACCCTGACCTGTCCCAGCCCGGGGTCTGCACCGTAGGTTCAGTGTCAGCCCACCATCCCCAGACCATCGGCACAGCCAGGGAGTGACAAGCAAGGCCTTTGGGATAAGGCTAATTGGGATCTGGTTCAGTGTCTTACTGGCTGTTGGACCTGGAGCAGGTTCCTTAACCTCTCGGGGGTCAGCTGCATTATCTGTGAGATGGGAGTGCTTCTGTCAAGTTCGTGGGGTTGTTGTAAAGTGCCCAGCATAAACCAGTAGTTCATTCCTTTACACACACACACCCCCCTACCCGTGACCCCCAAGGCTAAAGTTAACATGAGCCTCGTTCTGGGCTTTAACCTTGATACCCACTCTGTACAGTAGTCTTTAAGCCTCTGGGCCTGGCTGTGTCCCCTGGCCATAGTTTGTTCCATATCTAGCCTTCCCTCGGACCCAGCCAGGCTTACTAAGGAGCACAGTGCTCTGTAGTTTGCAAGTAGCAGCTGAAATGGTAGAAAGAGAAGTAGAAACAGTCCACGTGACTTTGAAGGTGCAATCGCAGAGACCCTGAAGGCGGAGGCTGCTGTGAGGTGCCCTCAGCAGCTTGCTGGTTCTTCAAGACCCAACTGAAGTAGCACATTTCTTGCCAAGAGGCCATACCGTTGAGGCAAGTGCCTTCTGCCTAGTGGCGATGGTGGATTTGCACTTCTCTCCTCTCCCTGGTTCTTCCTGGAACACCAGTGACCTTCACTTCCAAGACACCAGAGAGGTCAAAGGTCCATGCTGATCCATGCGACAGAAAGACACCAGCTGACCCCCTGGCAGGGTCTGGTTCGGTCCACTTTCCAGGCGGCAGCAGGACACCCGGCTGGGCAGGGGTGAGCGTGGTGGCCTTCTCTGTCCTGCAGCTGTGGCTTTCACAAGAACGCTCACGGGCTCAGCTCCTCCAGCAGTGCTTGGGCACCCAGGATGCCTGCTCACCTCCTGGTCTTCCTGCCACCAGCCTCTCCTCCAGGCTGCCTGGGAGTTAACACTGGCTGGGGGCCCCAAGGGGTGAGCCGTTCTGATCCTGTGCTTAGTGGCATCCTGGCTGACTTGCTCGTGGAGTGACTTTGTGTGGGAAAGAAAGGAGCACACCTGGGGACACACACCACCCCACAGGACATCCAGGTTCTTGCACTTTAGCTGAGAGGAAACACAGAAATAGTCCACACGACAGAGGCTGGGGTGAAAGACCCTCCCCCCAAATACCTGTGGAGACAGTGTTCACACTTCCTTGGGAGGAGAGGAGGGAATTCAGGGCGCTTGATGCTGGATTCAAGGGAGGCACTGTGACTGAGGAGGACCTGGGGCAGCCTGTGTGCACTTTCTGTGCTTTTACAGACCACCCCTGGCCCAGGCCTGTGAAGTGGGGGCCTCTAGTCAGCCAGCCCGGAGGAGTGCTCTCTGTCGCTTTGCTGCATTTATAACTAACAGTTCCTTGGGTCCTTTCCTGACTCCAGCTCAAGAAGGAAAATGAAATATGGGCCTCATGCATGACTCGCCCTCTGTTCTCCGTAGGGACCGGTTCAGGACCATGGTGAACGTCCTTGGTGATGCCTTCGGGACTGGCATCGTGGAGAAGCTCTCCAAGAAAGAGCTGGAGCAGATGGATGTTTCATCCGAGGTCAACATCGTGAACCCTTTCACCTTGGAGTCCACGACACTCGACAATGAGGACTCAGATACCAAGAAGTCCTATGTCAACGGAGGCTTTGCTGTTGACAAGTCCGACGCCATCTCGTTCACCCAGACCTCCCAGTTCTAGGGCCTCTGACTTCGGAGGACTGGGAGTGGTGAAGAACCCCTCCAGCGGAGTCATCTCTTAGCAAATTCAGACATTAAATAAGGAAAAGAAGAACACCAACGGCCACCTGTACATTGGATTTGATACACAAACCTCTGGATTATTTTCTATATTTGGATTCACAGCTTTTGCTCTCTGGGTTCTGGGATTTGGGGGTGGGGTAAGATGAGAAGAAATTGATTGAGAGGAAAGCTGTATTATCTGGAATTTTTAAATTCTATCAGAAGTATATAAAATAGTAGTAAATGTTTTAATTAGGTAATAGATGTGAACGAGGAACTGCATTTCTCATGCACAAACCAGTGTTTTGGGTTTTTAAAATATATATATATATTCTGTCATTGACCACACATTTGTACTCAGGCTTTCTATTACCATGGATTTCCTTTGACCTCTCATGTTTTTATAGACTATAATGCATCTAAACAACACCTGCCTCCCCAAGTTAGTGTGCCAACCAGTTAAGCACTTTAGCTGAGAGGAAACACAGAAATAGTCCACACGACAGAGGCTGGGGTGAAAGCCCTCCCCAAATACCAGGGTTCACACTTCCTTGGGAGAGGAGGGAATTCAGGCTTGATGCTGGATTCAAGGGAGGCACTGTGACTGAGGAGGACCTGGGGCAGCTTGTGTGCACTTTCTGTGCTTTTACAGACCACCCCTGGCCCAGGCCTGTGAAGTGGGGGCCTCTAGTCAGCCAGCCCGGAGGAGTGCTCTCTGTCGCTTTGCTGCATTTATAACTAACAGTTCCTTGGGTCCTTTCCTGACTCCAGCTCAAGAAGGAAAATGAAATATGGGCCTCATGCATGACTCGCCCTCTGTTCTCCCTAGGGACCGGTTCAGGACCATGGTGAACGTCCTTGGTGATGCCTTCGGGACTGGCATCGTGGAGAAGCTCTCCAAGAAAGAGCTGGAGCAGATGGATGTTTCATCCGAGGTCAACATCGTGAACCCTTTCACCTTGGAGTCCACGACACTCGACAATGAGGACTCAGATACCAAGAAGTCCTATGTCAACGGAGGCTTTGCTGTTGACAAGTCCGACGCCATCTCGTTCACCCAGACCTCCCAGTTCTAGGGCCTCTGATTTGGAGGACTGGGAGTGGTGAAGAACCCCTCCAGCGGAGTCATCTCTTAGCAAATTCAGACATTAAATAAGGAAGAGAAGAACACCAACGGCCACCTGTACATTGGATTTGATACACAAACCTCTGGATTATTTTCTATATTTGGATTCACAGCTTTTGCTCTCTGGGTTCTGGGATTTGGGGGTGGGGTAAGATGAGAAGAAATTGATTGAGAGGAAAGCTGTATTATCTGGAATTTTTAAATTCTATCAGAAGTATATAAAATAGTAGTAAATGTTTTAATTAGGTAATAGATGTGAACGAGGAACTGCATTTCTCATGCACAAACCAGTGTTTTGGGTTTTTAAAATATATATATATATTCTGTCATTGACCACACATTTGTACTCAGGCTTTCTATTACCATGGATTTCCTTTGACCTCTCATGTTTTTATAGACTATAATGCATCTAAACAACACCTCGCCTCCCCAAAGTTAGTGTGCCAAACTGTCCACTTTGAACTCTTCTCCAGCCAATTTCAAAGGAACTACTTTGAAAGAAAATAGACCAGCATAGTTTTGCAATAACAGTTTTAAGATGGGTGTGAGGTTTGGGGAGAAAAGAGAAAGGTTTTTTGTTGTTGTTTTTTTTTTTTCAGTGTACTGTATAGGGATACTGGTAACTCTTTACCCACTGTTCTGTAGAGAGATATATAATCTATATGTATATATTTATTATTTTCATATAATTTGCCAGACAGAGATCAGAGTTGGAACTGTCAATGTGAAATAGAGAGCTCTCCTTGTACTTGAAAAAGAACTATGATTTCAATCCAGATCTGCTTCGGGGCTTGATCGGAACTCCACTCTCAGAAGCAGGAGAACGTGACACCGTGCTAGCGGTCTGACTGTTCCGGGTCTGTGTGTCGGCCCCACGGCAGAGGCGTGCTCTGGCAGCACAGCCGCTCACTCACAGCTTCCAGGCCCCACAGCTGGGAGGCAGTCCGTGTCCGCTGTATGTAACACTGGATACAGAGGTGTCACTCATATGGGCTGGATGGGTTTTTATCCCACTGGATGTGTTTAACATTATCCAACTGTAATTCTTCCAAGGTTAATTTTACCCACTTAAAATGACAGTACTTTGTCCTTTTCTATCCATCAGACCCAAGTAACAGTGGCGAGCTAGCTGCTGAGTTGTATTTTAATATAGGTTTGATGGGTTGAATGAGCCACATTGGCCAGAAAAGCACTGTCCCTACCCTGGATTCTTGCAGAGTAAACCTCATGACGTGAGACATGGGTATCAGAGGTCTAGGGAAGTTCTTCCATTGTATGAAACGTCTTCTCTTCTGGGGAAGATGGTTCTAACTCAGCTAGCAGTCTAGTCATCTCAGCCCCTGCTCATTAAAATCCGTTGTCTGTCATTCTGCTCATTTGTGAAGACATAGTGTATTGAAGTCTGTGCTTGACTCTCATCTTTTAAGTAATACTTAACATAAACTTGTATTTACACAAAGATCCACAATGGTCCTGTTTCTGCAGTACTGCATAGCCAAGTTAAGCCTGTGCTTTTGTATCTAAGAAACCAGAAACTGTGCCAAAGATCATGGAATAGTTTAAAAAAATAAAAAAGAAAAGGTCAGTATTGACCACCTGCACCTGAAATCTGTAATCTGTAAGAGAATGATACCAAATGGTCATTTAAACGTAAAATACTGATCCGTGATTAAATGTGAATTTTAAACTGCAAATATTGGTGTTATTTATAGTAGGTAAAAGCTCCGGGAGATGGTGAAGGACAGGGAAGCCTGGCGTGCAGCAGTCCATGGGGTCGGGGGTCGCAAAGAGTCTGACACAGCTGAGTCACTGAACTGAACTGAACTGAAAATATAAATTCAGTGAATCAGTAAGTTATCGAGGGCTGAATGGTTCTATCCCCTTGGCAGGCTGCTCCAACTTGAGGCACAAGCGTTGGCAGAGCTGTTCCTGAAATGCAGGTCCTCCTTACTTTGGAGTGAGTCTGTAACCAGCCTCTTAACACAGTGTGCTGTTAACTCATAAAAGAGAACAATGGTCCATTTCTGTCTCAATAAACATTGCCGTCACTCTTTCTTCCCTGCCTTTTTCTTTCTTTATCTGTTTTTTTTATCCCACTCACTCTGATGGGTGTGAGAAGGGGAGGACCTAGTCAGTGGATTCAGACTGTACCCAGATTATTGTTTTTAAAACTATACTCAAGGATGAAAAAGCACGGCCTGAGGAACAGTAAGCTGATTCCTTTCTGTTAATCACCGAGGATTATAAGGCTGACATTAGGAACAGTTTGCCCAAATTTATGACTGAGATGAAAGGGAAGTAGAATTTGGTTCAGAATTACTATAAAAGGATATAGTCTTATCTCAATATGATGGCGACTTTTATTGAGGAGCCAATCCTGCCCTCTAAACTGCGGCTACAAAGTACGCAAGGCTGTATTCAAAGAGCTCTTTAAAGGGACAGCATGGTCCTGGTGAGAACACAAGTCGTGACAGCATCATTCTGCTGGTGGACTCACTACTGGTGAGACGACAAAGGAATGGAGCACTCTCTCGGCCCTGCTGAGAGGGAAAAATGTCTCATAAAAATGCTCACCACTACCTGGCCAAACTAGCTCACAAGTTTCCTCTTTTGGCAATGTGGGATAAAATACCCAACACAGTTCCTTAGTGAGATTTATTTGGTAGAGTTTGTGCATCTGAGTAGGGCCTCTGTCATGACTCTGATCTTGCCCAAAGTGTACTCTTTTCAGAGAAATAGTGTTACCAACTCCAGTAAATGACCTTTTTTTTTTTTTTTAACATATCTTTGTGAGCCCACCAGGTACATGGCTCTTTATTAAACACACCCCATTCCAAGAAAAGCCTGAGAAGATTGTGTATGGTTTATATCAGGCAGTGGGCCAGCAACAGTGCTGACTTTGCAGGTGTCAAAGAATCTAACCTCGCAGAACAGGAAGAGGAAATGGCCATGCAGAGTCTTGGCAGAGTGCTAGAAGCTTCTATGCAACAGGATTGGCACTGTGTGTTTTCAAACTGCCCATCAAGAGACCATGGAGCCCAGTGAGCAGGCAGCTGTGATCTCTTATGTCAGCTTTATGACTCCTGTCAAAAATCAAAGCCTTGATTTCCTCTTCTGTGAAATGGGGATAAGACATCTTGCCTCATGAGGTTGCTTTAAGAATGAAATGAGAAAATATTTTTGAACATGCAAGATTTTCTTTTAAATAGTATAAGTATCTACTATAAAGTATCATGTGGGAGGTTAAGTAAAAAGAAGTATTCAAAGAAAAAAAAGAAGTATTCACAGTCTTTTTTCTATGGCCTGAGACACAGGGGTTTGAGATGCTCAGGCTGCATGTGTGAGGCAGAAATGCGTATTCATATAGCACCCTTTCATGTGTCCTGAAACCAGAATATGACATGAAGTTTACTTTTGCTATCTTGGCTCATAAATCTTATGTGACTGTAACCACCTTTGGGAAGCAGACTTTATTCCAGGTCCCATGGGGGGCTTTAATATATCTACACCAGTAAAGGACTTACCCAGTGGCTCAGCAGTAAAAAAAAAAAAAAAAAAGAAAAAAAATTCACCTGAAAATACAGGAAATGCAGGTTCAATCCCTTGTCATGGGCAAGTAAAGGCATGTTCGCTTCTCACTTCGGGGCCCTGCCTGAGAATGCTAAAAACACACTACCTGGCCAAACTAGCTCACAAGTTTCCTCTTTTGGCAATGTGGGATAAAATACCCAACACAGTTCCTTAGTGAGATTTATTTGGTAGAGTTTGTGCATCTGAGTAGGGCCTCTGTCATGACTCTGATCTTGCCCAAAGTGTACTCTTTTCAGAGAAATAGTGTTACCAACTCCAGTAAATGACCTTTTTTTTTTTTTTTAACATATCTTTGTGAGCCCACCAGGTACATGGCTCTTTATTAAACACACCCCATTCCAAGAAAAGCCTGAGAAGATTGTGTATGGTTTATATCAGGCAGTGGGCCAGCAACAGTGCTGACTTTGCAGGTGTCAAAGAATCTTACCTCGCAGAACAGGAAGAGGAAATGGCCATGCAGAGTCTTGGCAGAGTGCTAGAAGCTTCTATGCAACAGGATTGGCACTGTGTGTTTTCAAACTGCCCATCAAGAGACCATGGAGCCCAGTGAGCAGGCAGCTGTGATCTCTTATGTCAGCTTTATGACGCCTGTCAAAAATCAAAGCCTTGATTTCCTCTTCTGTGAAATGGGGATAAGACATCTTGCCTCATGAGGTTGCTTTAAGAATGAAATGAGAAAATATTTTTGAACATGCAAGATTTTCTTTTAAATAGTATAAGTATCTACTATAAAGTATCATGTGGGAGGTTAAGTAAAAAGAAGTATTCAAAGAAAAAAAAGAAGTATTCACAGTCTTTTTTCTATGGCCTGAGACACAGGGGTTTGAGATGCTCAGGCTGCATGTGTGAGGCAGAAATGCGTATTCATATAGCACCCTTTCATGTGTCCTGAAACCAGAATATGACATGAAGTTTACTTTTGCTATCTTGGCTCATAAATCTTATGTGACTGTAACCACCTTTGGGAAGCAGACTTTATTCCAGGTCCCATGGGGGGCTTTAATATATCTACACCAGTATAGGGCTTACCCAGTGGCTCAGCAGTAAAAAAAAAAAAAAAAAGAAAAAAAATTCACCTGAAAATACAGGAAATGCAGGTTCAATCCCTTGTCATGGGCAAGTAAAGGCATGTTCGCTTCTCACAGGAAAGATTAAGAAAAAGATAGCCGGGCTGAGCAGACAAATGTCTCCTCACACTAACCAGCGCTGCCTGCAAGCCTCTCCTCTCTGAGACCAATACAGAGCACAAATGTTCTTCCTCTTACCCGCTTTTTAATGATAATGAAACACTTTACAACTTGGAGCTCCCTATGTAACTTAAGAATTGTAAGAATGTTTCCCCTCGAGAGCAAAGGTGTTGATGGGGGAGAAAGGGCTCTGGTGATGACCTCTTTTGCATCTCTAGAGAGACAAAACGCTTCTTTATGATTACTAATTAATTTGAAATTTCTAGTTGAAAAAAATATAAAAAGGGTGAAGGAAGATTGTGCGGGAGGCACGCTCACAGAGATCGGCTGTGCCGATGTGAGGTCGAGACTCTCCAGCTCTGGGGTAAGAACATCTGTTTGCATGTGATTGAGTTCTGATTATTCGTGCGTGCCTTTATTTGAATCTTGATTAATGGAATCTTGATTCTGATTATTATATGTTTCATGATTAATAAAACCACTCTTAGTTTGACAGTACTCGAGACCATGACACTTTATTGTAGAAGATCGAGGCTCACACCCTGAGGAGACTACACCGTTTCTGCGAAAAAGTCTCTGATCTATTTAAGATAGTGCCTCTTAGTGAGAACTAGTAAGAATAGGAATCAGAGTAAGCTCCAGCACAGTGCCCGCGACACCCTGGGTCAGGAAGATCCCCTGGAGAAGGAAATGGCAACCCACTCCAGTATCCTTGCCTCGGAAATCTCATGGACAGAGAAGCCTGGTCCGCTACAGTCCACAGGATCACAAAGAGTCAGACGCGACCTAGCAACTAAACAGCAACAATGATGCTGGTAAATGTGCCTCTCTCCCCTGCAATCTTAGATTTTTAAGTGAAAGCCATATGATTCAAAGAATCAGAAGTAGGCCTTGTTAAATTAGCTCTGGAACAGCACACTGATCTGTATGTATTGAATTCAGTGACTGCCTCTACGTATATGAAGTTACTGACCATGGATGGAGATGACTGGAGACATTTCTCAATGGCCCAAGCTAAATAATGCCACCAAATTCCTAAGCAAGTGATAAGCTCTAAGCACACAATCGAGGTCCCATTTCTCTCTTGGAGGAAACCAATGTCATGATTCTGAGGCTATCTGTCCACGATTACAGAGACACTTGTGGTTTCATCTACAAATCTCCATTTCATCTGCCAAATTTAAGACATCACAAAGTTCAGAACAGTTACTAGTAAACTCCCAAAGCCAAAGTGAAATCAATATCACCCCTGTTATTCTGGCTGGAGGAAGGGAAAGGCCACATCTAGAGAAGCTCCACTAATTCCTAGAAGGCCTCATCGCTTGGAGCTGGGAAGCCTCAGGAGAACAGACCCAGGATACCACTGGAGAGAAGCCTGCCTCACAAAGTTCTGTTTATCAACAGATGGGGGCAAAGAAAACCTGAAACTAAAATGGAGAATCAACCAAGGCCTGAGCATCTGCATGAATCCAAACCCCAACCCCACTCCCCCCACCCACCCCGATTTTCCTGCTGCCATTCCTCCATGACTCATGCTGACAGTAAGCTCTCAGCAGGGACACAAGAATGTCACAGTCTCTTTCCTCACTTTAGGGCATCTGAGGGAATGCAAAGCAGGGCCACATCATCTGGGTATTTCAGAATCAAAGGTCTGGTGTCCAAGGGTAGCAATGAGAAGCCTGGATTTATGGCACTAGCCAGGGTCTGCTTTATCTTGTCCCTGCCCCCTAGAAAGGTTTGTTTTCCAAAGTAAAGACAAGACTGACTAAAAGGAATTGAGTGGTCCCAAGAGGGCAGCTCCATCATTCCATAGGTGCTTCATTTCATGGACAAGCCTTCACAAAATGCTAAGAGTGTTTTCAATTTTAGATTTAGGTTTGGATTAGATTTTAGGTTTAGATGTAGAGTTTAGAAAGAATGTACATCAAGGATGACTTTGACCTTCCTCCAGGAATTCCAAAGTAACTTTTATTCCAGGAGTCCCTATGTTGTATTTCCAAGGTCATCGCTTAAGCTTGGCAAGAATAATCAGAAGCCAGCAGAAAGGCTTGTCTGAGCTGAGATCTTTTGAGGAGAAAGGGCTCCCCCAAATGAATCCAAAGATAATGAAATGTGTGGGTCTTTAGGAAACGAGGGGGTCTGCCAAATGTCAGAGAAGTGCTGCTGGAACTCACCATTGTGAGCGAAAATAATACTGATCAGCAACAGAGGACACTGGCTGATCCTTTCCAACACTTGCTTTTGTCTTCCCTGCAGGCCAGACTGGCTTTAATTCTCAGGGCTTACAGATGAATCCTCTACTTCTAATTGTATCAGAAAGGCTAAGACAGACAAGAATGTGTAAACTTCATGGTAAGCACACATGAACTCAAGGCTCTTTGCTCAGTCAGGAGAGGCCAGTTAGGTTAGAAAAACGTGCTACCTGCAGTGGAAGCACAGATGAGACAGATCTGGACTGCTAGGACACCGAGTCTGCTTCTCTGGCATCAAGGAGAAGTTTGTTTCTGTATCTAGGAAGACATCCACCTACCCTATTCTCAGGTGCCAGAGGACACTCTAAGGCAAATCAAGGTCCAGTTTCTTTCAAGATGCTGACCTAACATCTAACTGTGGCAGGCACTGAGTGAGGGTTTTCTCCTGCCAGATGAATGCAGCAAAGGATGGTATCTCATGACTCCAGAAACAAAGCAGCCCATCCCCCAGAGGAACCTCATTTTCATTTATCAGACAAATGTCACAGTCTCTTTCCTCACTTTAGGGCATCTGAGGGAATGCAAAGCAGGGCCACATCATCTGGGTATTTCAGAATCAAAGGTCTGGTGTCCAAGGGTAGCAATGAGAAGCCTGGATTTATGGCACTAGCCAGGGTCTGCTTTATCTTGTCCCTGCCCCCTAGAAAGGTTTGTTTTCCAAAGTAAAGACAAGACTGACTAAAAGGAATTGAGTGGTCCCAAGAGGGCAGCTCCATCATTCCATAGGTGCTTCATTTCATGGACAAGCCTTCACAAAATGCTAAGAGTGTTTTCAATTTTAGATTTAGGTTTGGATTAGATTTTAGGTTTAGATGTAGAGTTTAGAAAGAATGTACATCAAGGATGACTTTGACCTTCCTCCAGGAATTCCAAAGTAACTTTTATTCCAGGAGTCCCTATGTTGTATTTCCAAGGTCATCGCTTAAGCTTGGCAAGAATATTCAGAAGCCAGCAGAAAGGCTTGTCTGAGCTGAGATCTTTTGAGGAGAAAGGGCTCCCCCAAATGAATCCAAAGATAATGAAATGTGTGGGTCTTTAGGAAACGAGGGGGTCTGCCAAATGTCAGAGAAGTGCTGCTGGAACTCACCATTGTGGCGAAAATAATACTGATCAGCAACAGAGGACACTGGCTGATCCTTTCCAACACTTGCTTTTGTCTTCCCTGCAGGCCAGACTGGCTTTAATTCTCAGGGCTTACAGATGAATCCTCTACTTCTAATTGTATCAGAAAGGCTAAGACAGACAAGAATGTGTAAACTTCATGGTAAGCACACATGAACTCAAGGCTCTTTGCTCAGTCAGGAGAGGCCAGTTAGGTTAGAAAAACGTGCTACCTGCAGTGGAAGCACAGATGAGACAGATCTGGACTGCTAGGACACCGAGTCTGCTTCTCTGGCATCAAGGAGAAGTTTGTTTCTGTATCTAGGAAGACATCCACCTACCCTATTCTCAGGTGCCAGAGGACACTCTAAGGCAAATCAAGGTCCAGTTTCTTTCAAGATGCTGACCTAACATCTAACTGTGGCAGGCACTGAGTGAGGGGTTTTCTCCCTGCCAGATGAATGCAGCAAAGGATGGTATCTCATGACTCCAGAAACAAAGCAGCCCATCACAACACAGAGGAACCTCATTTTCATTTATCAGACAAATGTTTGCATAGCAGTTACTGTGTGGCAAGCACTATTCGTAGCACTGAACAAGTATTAACTCATTTCATCTCAACAGAATCATGAAGTAGATACTGTAATTATCTTCTTTCTACAGATGAGGAAACTATACCAAAAAGCTGAGTGACTTGCCCAGGATCAAACAACTGCTGGATGGCACAGCAATTTAGCCCCAGTAGTCAACATTATTTACCAGGTATTAAAAGCCAGAGAAGGCCAGAAGTGCTATAATATTAATTCTAACTCAAATCTGGAGTAGCCTAAGATTATTAAGAAAAATAACAACCATTAATACTTCTCAAAAGGGGTGGGATGGGGGCGATATACATATGACTAATCTGAGAACATACATATCTGTAAACAACAAAACTCTGTAAAAGTTAAAAGTAAAATAAAAGTTTAAAAAAAAATACTTCTCAAATGTTATGTTTGTAGACCTGGTGCAATAAACATTTTTAAACATTTCATCTCATTTATCTTTCCCAATATAGGAGTATTTTCAGGCAGGAACATTTTTACCCTCCATTTTCTAAGTGAGGAAACTGTGGCTTGGAGAGGTAAGTAATCTGCCTAAGGTCACACAGCTGGGACTCGAACCTGCTTCCAAAGGCTGTGTACCTAACCACTGAGAAATGTTGCTTCAAAATGCCTAAGAGCTCTAAAAAGAGCAGGGGTAATCAAAACCTCTCAGTAAAGACAAGTCCAGGTTCAAATGGTTTCACTGATGAATTCCTCAAACCATTTAAAGAAGAATTGATACCAGTCCTTCGCAAACTCTTCCAAAAAAAACAGAAGTGGAGGGAAAGACTGACACTTTACAAGGTCAGCATTACCCTGAAACCAAAGCCAGAAAAGAATTTTAAAAGAAAATTATAGGCAAATACCCCTAACGAATGTAAAGGAAAAAAATCCTCAATAAAAGATAATGCAAACCAAATTCAAAAGCACATTAGAAATAACATACACTATAACCAAGTAGAATTTATTCCTAGGATATAAGGAATAGTTCAACATAGGCAATCAATATGATACATCATATTAATAAAAGTGAAGGATAAATAGCATATGATTTTAATACATGCACAAAAAGCATTTGATAAAATTCAACATTCTTTCATGATAAAAACTCTCAATAAAGTGAGACTGAAGGAATGTACTTCAACATAATAAAGGCCACATATGACAAGTCCACAACTGATATCATACTCAACAGTAAAAAGCTAAAACTTTCCCTCTAAAATCAGGAACAAATTATCTGTTTGCAGATGATATCGTAGTATATGTAGGAAATTCTAAGTAGTCCATCAAAAAGCTGTTAGAACTAAAAAACAAATTCAGTAAAGTTGCAGGATACAAAATCAACATACAAAAATCAGTTGCGTTTCAATGCCCTAACAGCAAACTACTGAAAAAGAAATTAACAAAACAATTCCATTTACAACAGTACCAAAAATAACAAAATTCCTAGGAATAAATTTAACCAAGGAGGTAAAAGATCTATATAGTGAAAACTATAAACATTGATAAAAATGGAAGAAGATACAAATAAATGTTCGTGAAATAGAATTGTTAATATTGTAAAATGTCTTACAATCCAAAGCTATCTACAAATTCAAAGCACTGCCTATCAAAATTCTAATGATGTTTTTCATAGAAATAAAAATATGTCTAAAATTTGTATGGAACCACAAAAGACCTCCAATAGTCAATGCAATCATGAAATAAATAACAAAGCTAGAGGCATCATGCCTCCTGCTTTCCAACTATATTACAAACCTACAGTAATCAAAACAGTAATATACTGACATAAAAACAGACACATAGATCAATAGAACAGAACAGGAAGTCCAAACACCTATGCATATATGGCCAAATAACTTTCAACAAAGAAGCCAAGAATTTATAATAGGGAAAGAATTGTCTCCTCAATAAATGGTGCTGGGATATCCACATACAAAAGAAAAAACCTGGACCCTTCCTATATCATGTACAAAAATCAACTTGAAATGGATTAGAGACTTGCATGTAAGACTTGAAACATAAACCTCCTAGAAGAAAACATACAGGGAAAGCTCCTTGTGATCAATCTTGGCAATGATTATTTGAGATTTGACACAAAAAGCAAAAGCAAGGATAAGCAAGTAAAACTATATCAAACTAGGGCTTCCCTGGTGGTCCAGTGGGTAAGGACACCGCCTTGCAGTGCAAGGGGCGCTGGTTCGATCCCTGGCCTGGGAAGATCCCACATGCCGCAGAGCGACTGGACCGATGTGTCCAATTACCGAGCCGGAGCTCTGGAGCGCATGTGCCCAGAATCGGTGCTCTGTGACAACAGAGGCCACCGCAATGGGAGGCCCACATGGGCTAAAGAGCAAAGATGGATGAAAATAGACAAATGAAAGACCAATAGAAGTGGCCTGCCTGCTCCCCTCCCTCTCTACTACCCCAAAATAAATAAATAAATAAATCTTTAAAAAAAAAAAAAAAACTACATCAAACTAAAATGCTTCTGCACAACAACAGAAACCATCAACAAAATGAAAGGCAATGTATGGAATGGGAAAAAAATATCTGTAAACCATTGGTTGGCAAGTAGTCAGCATTCAAAGTACACAAGGAATTCATACAACTCAATAGCAAAACAAACAAAATACCCTAAATAACCCAGTTAAAAATGAGCAAAGAACCTGAATAAACATTTTTCCAAAGAAGACACTCAACTGGGCAGTAGGTATGTTGAAAGAGCACTCAACATCACTAATCGTCAGGTAAATGTAAATCAGAACAATGAGCTATCACCTCATATCTCATAGTATGTCTATTACTAAAAACTCAAGAGAGAAAAAATGCTGGAGAAGATGTGGAGAAAGTGAAACCCTTGTACACTCTTGGTGGGAATACAAATTGAGACAGCCACTATGGAGAACAGCATGGAGATTCCTTAGAAAACTAGAAATAAAGCCACCACATGATCCAGTAAATCCCCACTTTCCCGAGCATTTACCCTGAGGAAACCTGAAAAAGCCAAGAATTTATAATAGGGAAAGAATTGTCTCCTCAATAAATGGTGCTGGGATATCCACATACAAAAGAAAAAACCTGGACCCTTCCTATATCATGTACAAAAATCAACTTGAAATGGATTAGAGACTTGCATGTAAGACTTGAAACATAAACCTCCTAGAAGAAAACATACAGGGAAAGCTCCTTGTGATCAATCTTGGCAATGATTATTTGAGATTTGACACAAAAAGCAAAAGCAAGGATAAGCAAGTAAAACTATATCAAACTAGGGCTTCCCTGGTGGTCCAGTGGGTAAGGACACCGCCTTGCAGTGCAAGGGGCGCTGGTTCGATCCCTGGCCTGGGAAGATCCCACATGCCGCAGAGCGACTGGACCGATGTGTCCAATTACCGAGCCGGAGCTCTGGAGCGCATGTGCCCAGAATCGGTGCTCTGTGACAACAGAGGCCACCGCAATGGGAGGCCCACATGGGCTAAAGAGCAAAGATGGATGAAAATAGACAAATGAAAGACCAATAGAAGTGGCCTGCCTGCTCCCCTCCCTCTCTACTACCCCAAAATAAATAAATAAATAAATCTTTAAAAAAAAAAAAAAAAAACTACATCAAACTAAAATGCTTCTGCACAACAACAGAAACCATCAACAAAATGAAAGGCAATGTATGGAATGGGAAAAAAATATCTGTAAACCATTGGTTGGCAAGTAGTCAGCATTCAAAGTACACAAGGAATTCATACAACTCAATAGCAAAACAAACAAAATACCCTAAATAACCCAGTTAAAAATGAGCAAAGAACCTGAATAAACATTTTTCCAAAGAAGACACTCAACTGGGCAGTAGGTATGTTGAAAGAGCACTCAACATCACTAATCGTCAGGTAAATGTAAATCAGAACAATGAGCTATCACCTCATATCTCATAGTATGTCTATTACTAAAAACTCAAGAGAGAAAAAATGCTGGAGAAGATGTGGAGAAAGTGAAACCCTTGTACACTCTTGGTGGGAATACAAATTGAGACAGCCACTATGGAGAACAGCATGGAGATTCCTTAGAAAACTAGAAATAAAGCCACCACATGATCCAGTAAATCCCACTACTGAGCATTTACCCTGAGGAAACCTGAATTGAAAAAGACACATGTATCCCAGTGTTCACTGCAACACTATTTACAGTAGCTAGGACATGGAAGCAACCTAGATGTCCATCAACAGATGAATGGATACAGAAGTTGTCATATATATGTACAATGGAATATTACTCAGCTACAAAAAGGAATGCATTTGAGTTCAGTTCTAATGAGGTGGATGAACCTAGAGCCTATTACAGAGTGAAATGTCAGAAACAGAAAGACAAATACCATGTATTAACACATGCGTATGGAATTTAGAAAGATAGTACTGATGAACCTATTGCAGGGAATCAAGGAGACACAGACTTTATAGACACAGTAGGGGAAGGAGAGGAGGGGATGATATGACAGAACAGCACTGAAACACATACACTGCCATATGTAAAATAGCCAGTGGGAATTTGATGCATGGTGCAGGGAAGCCAAAGCCAGTGATCTGTGACAACCTAGAAGGATGGGATGAGAGGGTGGTGGGTGAAGGGTTCACAAGGGAGGGGACGTATATATACCTGATGTTGATTCATGTTGATGTAAAAACCATCACAACATTGTAAAGAATAATCCTCTACTTAAAAATAAACAGGGCTTCCCCTGGTGGTCCAGTGGGTAAGGACACCGCCTTGCAGTGCAAGGGGTGCCAGTTCGATCCCTGGCCTGGGAAGATCCCACGTGCCGCGGAGTGGCTGGACCGATGTGTCCAATTACCGAGCTGGAGCTCTGGGGCGCATGCGCCCAGAGCCAGTGCTCTGCGACGACAGAGGACACCGCGATGGGAGGCCAACAGGGGCCAAAGAACAAAGATGGATGAAAATAGAGAAATGAAAGACCAATAGAAGTGGCCCGCCCATCCCCTCCCTCCCCACCCCACCCCCTAAAAAAGATAAATAAAAAATAAATAAATAAATAAACAATGAGATATCACCTCATACTAAGATATCTCTTAGTATGTCTATTACCAAAAAAAGAAGAGATAGATAACAAATACTGGTGAAGATGTGGAGAAAATGTAACCCTTGTACCCTGTTGATAGGAATGTAAAGTGGTACAGCAAGTATGAAGATTCAAGAAATTAAAAAACAGAACTACTATATGATCCAGAAATTCCATTCCTTTATATCTAAAGGAGGAAAACACATTTACAAAAGTAGCTAGGACATGGAAGCAACCTAGATGTCCATCAACAGATGAATGGATACAGAAGTTGTCATATATATGTACAATGGAATATTACTCAGCTACAAAAGGAATGCATTTGAGTTCAGTTCTAATGAGGTGGATGAACCTAGAGCCTATTACAGAGTGAAATGTCAGAAACAGAAAGACAAATACCATGTATTAACACATGCGTATGGAATTTAGAAAGATAGTACTGATGAACCTATTGCAGGGAATCAAGGAGACACAGACTTTATAGACACAGTAGGGGAAGGAGAGGAGGGGATGATATGACAGAACAGCACTGAAACACATACACTGCCATATGTAAAATAGCCAGTGGGAATTTGATGCATGGTGCAGGGAAGCCAAAGCCAGTGATCTGTGACAACCTAGAAGGATGGGATGAGAGGGTGGTGGGTGAAGGGTTCACAAGGGAGGGGACATATATATACCTGATGTTGATTCATGTTGATGTAAAAACCATCACAACATTGTAAAGAATAATCCTCTACTTAAAAATAAACAGGGCTTCCCCTGGTGGTCCAGTGGGTAAGGACACCGCCTTGCAGTGCAAGGGGTGCCAGTTCGATCCCTGGCCTGGGAAGATCCCACGTGCCGCGGAGTGGCTGGACCGATGTGTCCAATTACCGAGCTGGAGCTCTGGGGCACATGCGCCCAGAGCCAGTGCTCTGCGACGACAGAGGCCACCGCGATGGGAGGCCCACAGGGGCCAAAGAACAAAGATGGATGAAAATAGAGAAATGAAAGACCAATAGAAGTGGCCCACCCATCCCCTCCCTCCCCACCCCACCCCCTAAAAAAGATAAATAAAAAATAAATAAATAAATAAACAATGAGATATCACCTCATACTAAGATATCTCTTAGTATGTCTATTACCAAAAAGAGAAGAGATAGATAACAAATACTGGTGAAGATGTGGAGAAAATGTAACCCTTGTACCCTGTTGATAGGAATGTAAAGTGGTACAGCAAGTATGAAGATTCAAGAAATTAAAAAACAGAACTACTTATATGATCCAGAAATTCCATTCCTTTATATCTAAAGGAGGAAAATTACTATCTCAAAGAGATCTCTGTACTCCCATGTTCACTACGGCACTATTCACAATAGCCAAACTTCAGATCCACATTTCCAACTTTTATTGGACATTTTCCCCTTTGGCCTTTTCCAGTGTCCTTTAAACTGAACTAGTCCAAAAAAAAAACCTTGTAAATATCTTCTGTAGTCTCTCGTTCCTAAATTAGGTATTGTATCTTAAAAATCACCATTATTTCCACTACAACCTAGGATCATAGCAACTTCGTCCCTCTTTGACCCCTAGAGTTTTGAGGATACAAGTTCATTCACTTATCCTAATTACTCTGCTTTAGTGAGAGCTTCATGTGAGTGACAATGCTGCCTCTTTGTGAAGTACATGGCCTAAGACTTGGCCTCTATTCGGACATGAATAACCACATGTGTTGCATTCCTGCATTTTCTTTTTCCATTAATTCTTGAATAAACAATATGTATCTTGGTAATCCTCTAAATTCTATTGACAACAATGAAAAGTTCACTAAGATTCAGAGGGAAAAACCAGCTCCATTCAAGAGAGGTCCTTCGTTTCCTCTAAGCATCTGCACCCTGACTTGTTGCACCCTAACCCTGGAATTCTGAGTCAAAGTCCCTCCCCAAAAGATTTTTACCTGCCCACCTAATTTATTCTCTTTATCCAGAGTTCATCTTGCCTCATGCTAGGAAGAATGTAAATCTACAAAATGAAAGACACTGTGTCCTCATACCTGTAGATTATTCTTTCAATCAATACTTCGCACCTGATGATTAAATAGTTCTTCACTTTGCAACTCAGCCCAGGTCAGCTGTTTCTTCCTTAAAGAAGCCAGACTCCCCCTCCTTCCACACGCATCATTAACGCACCATTAAAATAAGGTACCTGGTGATTTCCTCCTGCCCACAAAGTAAAATGAACCCCATTCATCTCTATGACCCTCTCACCCCAACCAGGCTCAAATTCCTATCTTCCAGAGTTCTTCAGCTTTATTAAAGTCTCCCTGCCACCAGCTTCTAGCACTCCCAAACCACCGTGAAAAATATCATCAGATTAATGGTCTGCTTTCCCAGTCATAACTCCACTGGCTTCTCATTGTCTATAGCACAAAGCCTAAAATACCAGGCCTAATACCTAAGACACTTCAGAAGACATCCCTGAAGAATATGTCTTCCATACACACAAACTTCATTAGACTCCAATTTCCTTGCTTCTCTCAAACCTCTTCTTCACCAGGTCTTCCTATTCCTGTCAAAAGTAAATCGTTAGGCCTCAGCCCCAAGACTTCATCATTTCTTACCTTAAGGAACTTAGAGAAATAGCAGCATCTTAGCACATAATCAGATATTGCCTTATATTAAAGTTAATCAACATGAGACATTATTACATGATGAAATTAAATTCTACAAACTTACTATAAATCAATGTCATTATCTCATGTTTTTAAATAAGATACAAAACTAGTGGCCATGGGCAAGATTCAGCGTCAGACCAGCTTTATGTAACCAGAGAGCATTTTGCTGTTTCAAATGTGAAGAACTGGGGTATTTTGTGGGAGGTGGGGTGTGGGTGGAGTTACATTCTCCACCTCACCCCAGGCCTCACCACTCACCAGCATTTCACCCCACTGCCTCACAAGTCACAAATCCTGCCTGGTCATGAAGATGTTTGAGCCTGTAGCACCTTTTGACAGTCACATGTGAAGCATCTCATTGTCCTTGTTAAGTCCACAGCCTCCAGGAGGGCATGGGTTGCATCTTATACTCCGTAGCCTAGCTTGTGCCATACCACAGGGTACAGTACAATACTGGGCACACAGTATTACTAAATACAGTCACTGCACACAAGGTTGTGGAATCAGTTAATTGTCAGGGCCGGGACCCCATGCCTCAGTGAACAAAGGATGTCATCATCGGTCCTTCTGAACGCCCCTGCTGCAAGGACAAACGAGCTTTCATGACGAGGAGTTCTCACCAAGAATCCAGCACTGACACGCATCATTAACGCACCATTAAAATAAGGTACCTGGTGATTTCCTCCTGCCCACAAAGTAAAATGAACCCCATTCATCTCTATGACCCTCTCACCCCAACCAGGCTCAAATTCCTATCTTCCAGAGTTCTTCAGCTTTATTAAAGTCTCCCTGCCACCAGCTTCTAGCACTCCCAAACCACCGTGAAAAATATCATCAGATTAATGGTCTGCTTTCCCAGTCATAACTCCACTGGCTTCTCATTGTCTATAGCACAAAGCCTAAAATACCAGGCCTAATACCTAAGACACTTCAGAAGACATCCCTGAAGAATATGTCTTCCATACACACAAACTTCATTAGACTCCAATTTCCTTGCTTCTCTCAAACCTCTTCTTCACCAGGTCTTCCTATTCCTTAATGTCAAAAGTAAATCGTTAGGCCTCAGCCCCAAGACTTCATCATTTCTTACCTTAAGGAACTTAGAGAAATAGCAGCATCTTAGCACATAATCAGATATTGCCTTATATTAAAGTTAATCAACATGAGACATTATTACATGATGAAATTAAATTCTACAAACTTACTATAAATCAATGTCATTATCTCATGTTTTTAAATAAGATACAAAACTAGTGGCCATGGGCAAGATTCAGCGTCAGACCAGCTTTATGTAACCAGAGAGCATTTTGCTGTTTCAAATGTGAAGAACTGGGGTATTTTGTGGGAGGTGGGGTGTGGGTGGAGTTACATTCTCCACCTCACCCCAGGCCTCACCACTCACCAGCATTTCACCCCACTGCCTCACAAGTCACAAATCCTGCCTGGTCATGAAGATGTTTGAGCCTGTAGCACCTTTTGACAGTCACATGTGAAGCATCTCATTGTCCTTGTTAAGTCCACAGCCTCCAGGAGGGCACGGGTTGCATCTTATACTCCGTAGCCTAGCTTGTGCCATACCACAGGGTACAGTACAATACTGGGCACACAGTATTACTAAATACAGTCACTGCACACAAGGTTGTGGAATCAGTTAATTGTCAGGGCCGGGACCCCATGCCTCAGTGAACAAAGGATGTCATCATCAGTCCTGCTGAACGCCCCTGCTGCAAGGACAAACGAGCTTTCATGACGAGGAGTTCTCACCAAGAATCCAGCACTGACAGCAGTGGCACCTATTACCCACACCTGTTTCTGGAAGTCATCCACTAAAGTAGGTGTGATATTTACCTCAGTGCAAGATACCAATCTAAGTGAGTCAGTTCCTGGTGGAAAAGAAACAGGGATATTTACTTTGGGGTGGGGAGAGGTGGGTGGCTGCCTAAACATGATATTTACAAACATAATACTCCAACAACAGAAAATGAGAGCAGAAACATCTCTAAACAAGAAGTGGTTATCCTTGTTCCAACTTCTGTCGAGAGACCTTAGTAGCCCTGTCACTCTACGGAAGGACTCTGAGCTCATTTTTTTCAAATGCTTTAGATCAAAGTATCTAGCATGCACACAGTTGGACACCGAGGCACCCAATAGCTTAGGCTATTTGCCCAAGTCACTCAGCCAGTAAATTAACAAAACACTCATTCAAATCCTCTCACCCCAGGACCTTAAGTCTTAACACCGACCAATGGTCTTGGGAGGAACTTGACAAAGCACCTGGCAAAGAGGCACTCAATACAGGAATAAAACAGAGAAAGAGAGGGAGCAGGAAGAAGGAAAAATCTTCACTCTGTTTCTCTCCTGGGATTCCAGGTCTCCCAGAGTTAGCTGGTAAGGTCTTTGAAAGACTGTAACTCTCCCAACCCCCTCAACATTGCCCCTGTTCTGGCCTCTTCTGTAGAAGAACGTAGAATAAATCACCCCCACCTCACAAAGGCTAAGCAAAACATGCAGCGACAAACCTTGAGTGGTTAAAAGCCCCTCCAACCAATCACAAACCAAAGGCCCGAGACCCGTTACATCCATTTCAACTCTCTTACCTTAGAGGGAACTCTGCCTTGTCAAGGTCTCCCACCTTCCTCTTCACTTGACAACCCTAATTCTGTGAGCCAAGCAGCCTGACAGCCCCCAAATGCCCACACCACCTCTGGGCAGGCACAGTGGCCCTCAGGGCTGCCATCTCAAGAGCTCCTAAAATTAAGAGAAGCCTTCCACACACACACACAAAGCAAATCTGGCCAGAAAATATGCTGTATTCCTTCTACCTGCAGGCTCTCAGAAAGCCAAAGATTTGGTCACCACAAAGAACAAATTAATGAGCCCCAGCAGTGATCTTCATTGCTAATGATGAGGAGGGTTGATATTACACTATGGCCTCCAGGGTACTTCTAAAATAAAGACAGTCCCACCTCAAGAAACTAGGAAAATCTCAAACAGACGACCTTATCTTATGCTTAAAACAACTGGAGAAAGAAGAACAAAAACATCCCAAAGCCAGCAGAAGAAGGGAAATCATAAAAATCAGAGCAGAAATAAATGAAAAAGGAATGAAAGAAACAATAGTAAAGACAAATAAAACAAAAAGCTGGTTCTTCGAAAAGGTCAATAAAATCGACACACCACTGGCCAGACTCATCAAGAAAAAGAGAGAGAAGAACTAGATCACCAAAATCAAAAATGAAAAAGGAGAGATTACAACAGATAATGCAGAAATCCAAAGGATTCTAAGAGACTATTATGAACAACTCTATGGCAACAAACTGGACAACCTGGAAGAAATGGACAGTTTCTTAGAGAAGATTAATCTCCCAAGACTCAACCAGGAAGAAATAGAAACTATGAACAAGCCAATCACAAGCTCAGAAATCGACCTTGTGATCAAAAATCTACCCAAAAATAAAAGCCCAGGGCCAGATGGTTTCACAAGTGAACTCTACCAAACATTTAAAGAAGAGCTAATGCCTGTCCTTCTAAAACTCTTTCGAACAATTGCACAGGAAGGAAAACTTCCAAACACATTCTATGAGGCCACCATCACCCTGATACCAAAGCCAGGCAAAGACAACACAAAAAAAGAAAACTATAGGCCAATTTCACTGATGAATCTAGACGCTAAAATCCGCAACAAAATCCTAGCAAACAGAATTCAACAACACATCAAAAATCTCATTCATCACGATCAAGTTGGGTTCATCCCAGGCATGCAAGGATTCTTCAATATCTGCAAATCAATCAATGTGATACACCATATCAACAAATTGAGAGACAAAAATCACATGATCATCTCAATAGATGCAGAAAAAGCCTTTGACAAAGTACAGCATCCATTTATGATAAAAACTCTTCAAAAAATGGGCATAGAAGGAACTTACCTTAACATAGTGAAAGCCATATATGAGAAGCCCACAGCGAACATTATACTCAATGGTGAAAAAAATCAAAGCATTTCCTCTAAGATCAGGAACAAGACAAGGGTGTCCACTTTCACCACTCTTATTCAACACAGTCCTGGAAGTTCTAGCAACGGCAATAAGAGAAGAGAAAGAAATCAAAGGAATCCAGATTGGAAAGGAAGAAGTCAAACTCTCTCTATTTGCAGATGACATGATATTATACATAGAACATCCCAAGGACACTATTACAAAACTACTAGAGTTAATCAGCGAATTCAGCAAAGTCGCAGGATACAAAATCAATATACAGAAATCACTGGCATTCCTATACACAAACAATGAAAAATCAGAAAATGAAATCAAAGAGGCAATCCCCTTCACCATCGCAACCAAAAGAATCAAATATCTAGGAATAAACCTACCCAAAGAAACAAAAGAACTGTACACAGAAAATTACAAGACACTCATGAGAGACATTAAAGAAGACTTAAACAGATGGAGAAATATTCCATGTTCCTGGGTCGGAAGAATCAATATTGTGAAAATGACCATACTACCAAATGTCATCTATACATTCAGTGTGATCCCTATCAAACTTCCAATAACATTCTTCACAGAACTAGACCAAAGAATAACACAGTTCATATGGAAACACAAAAGACCTCGAATAGCCAAAGCAATCCTGAGGAAGAAGAATGGAGCTGGACGGATCAGCCTCCCCAACTTCAGACTCTACTACAAAGCAACAGTCCTCAAGACAGTATGGTACTGGCACAAAAACAGAACTATAGACCAATGGAACAAGATCGAGAACCCAGAGATCAACCCACGCACCTATGGGTACCTTATTTTTGACAAAGGAGGCAAAAATCTAAAATGGGACAAAGACAGCCTCTTTAACAAATGGTGCTGGGAAAATTGGACAGCTACATGCAAAAAAATGAAGCTGGAACATACCCTAACACCATGCACAAAGGTCAACTCAAAATGGATTAAAGACTTAAATGTAAGGCCAGAAACCATCAAACTCTTAGAGGAGAATATAGGCAAAACCCTCAAGGACATAAATCGAAGCAAGACCTTCTCTGACCCACCTACTAGAATAGCGGAACTAAAAAGAAAAATGAACATGTGGGACCTCATGAAACTTCAAAGCTTTTGTACAGCTAAAGAAATTACAAAAAAGCTGAATGGACAGCCCACAGAATGGGAGAAAATCATAGCAAATGAACCAACAGACAAAGAATTAATCTCCAAAATCTACAAGCAACACAGACAACTCAGCACTGGAAAAACGAACAACCCAATCAAAAAATGGTAAAAGGACCTAAACAGACACCTCTCCAACGACGACATACAGATGGCCCAAAAGCACATGAAACAATGCTCAACTTCACTAATAATTAGAGAAATGCAAATCAAAACTACAATGAGATATCACCTCACACCCGTCAGAATGGCCATCATCCACAAATCAACAGACAATAAATGCTGGAAAGGGTGCGGAGAAAAGGGAACACTCCTGCATTGCTGGTGGGAGTGTAAATTGATACAGCCTCTATGGAAGACAGTCTGGAGATTTCTTAAAAAACTAAAAATAGAAGCACCATATGACCCAGCAATCCCACTCTTAGGTTTATACCCTGATGAAATCAAATCTGAAAGAAGCACCTGTACCCCAATGTTCATTGCAGCTCTCTATACAATAGCTAGAACATGGAAGGAACCTAGATGCCCATCGATGAATGAATGGATCCAAAAGCTCTGGTATATATATACAATGGAATACTACACAGCTGTAAAGAGAAATGCAGAAGAATCAGCCCTAATGAGGTGGCTGGATCTAGAACGTATCATCAAAAGTGAAGTCAGGGGGCTTCCCTTGTGGCTCAGTGGATAAGAACCCGTCTGCCAATGCAGGAGATACAGGTTCGAGCCCTGATCCGGGAAGATCCCACATACCGCAGAGCAGCTAAACCTACAGATCAACAAAGACCCACCCAGCACAGCCAAAAATAAATAAATAAAAGGTTTTTTTTAAAAAAAAAAAAAAAAGGTGAAGTCAGTCAGAAAGAGAAGGACAAATACAGTATATTAACACATATATATGGAATCTAGTAGGATGGTAATGATGGCACACGCAGTGAAGCAACAGAAAGACAGACATGAACAGTGGACATATGGTCACTGTGGGGAATGAACAGAGGGTGGGAGGCGTAAAGGAAGTAGCATGAAGGCCTGTACTATTGTAAGTGAAGAAAATAGCTCTAGTCATTGCTCTGTGAGAAAAGGGGATCCTTCAGGGGTGCTGTGTGATGGTTGGGAGGGGTGGGAAGGGGGGGATATACATATGCCTAATCTGAGGACATACATATCTGTAAACAACAAAACTCTGTAAAAGTTAAAAGCAAAATAAAGGTTTAAAAAAAAATAATAAAATAAAGACAGAATGAAGGAAAGACAAACACAGAAATGTATATCTATAAATAAAAATTATGTACTTACAGGGGTGCTGCAGGATCCACCTAAAGATACAAAGTCCAAAGGCAAGATTTCGGACTACTCAAGAAGCTCCAACAAGCCAGCCAGCCATTTGCACCAAAGCCAGCCAGCCATTTGTACCTGTCCTAGATATGATCCTACTTCTGCCAAATTTCCTAGTTTTGAGGGTGAAATCAAGCATAGGTTCTCTCCTCTGTTGACCAGAAGTAACTACTGCTGCCCTGAGACCCTGTGTGGACGGGTGGGGAGCAGGCCCGAGGAGCCTGAGGGCTGCAGCTCTGCTCTCTGTCCACAGGGCTCCCAGTCCACGGGAAGAGGAACACCCAGACCGGCACGTCCCCAAGGAGTGCTGGCAAGGGCCTCCCTTCAAAGTAGGACAGTGCTACTGTCAGGTGGTACTAGAAGATTCACTGGTCACACGTGGACTGGCAACCATGTCCTTTCCTCGTGCTGCTCTGAGAGATCCGAGGGCTCCTTTCGGGGAACTAATTGAGAACAGCTTTGACTATTAGTAAGGGTGGCCAGGCATTCAGGGGTGAGGGAACTTGCATACATAATACATCAGTCCTTCCTGGTTATACATTTAAAGCTGACTGACTTCTTTTATGTTAAACATACCATGTACATTCTCACTTTAAAAATCTTATTTATAATTCAGAGTCTGTAAGCTTCAGCTAACTTTGGATCAGTCAGGCGACCATAGGTAGATGGCCTCATTGTACGGCAGCTTCTGCCTGGAGGGCCCAGGTCCCACCAAGGAGATTTTTCCAGGAGCCTCTGTAAACCCAGATCCAGTGAAACATGCTTGCAAAATATGACCCAGGCTTTGATAAATCTGCAACTGTGACAGTCAAGAAAGGAATAATAAACTGAAGTAAAAAAGACAGGAAAATTTTTTTAACCCAAAATATCCATGTGATGGTTGGGAGGGTGGGAAGGGGGGGATATACATATGCCTAATCTGAGAACATACATATCTGTAAACAACAAAACTCTGTAAAAGTTAAAAGCAAAATAAAGGTTTAAAAAAAAAAATAAAATAAAGACAGAATGAAGGAAAGACAAACACAGAAATGTATATCTATAAATAAAAATTATGTACTTACAGGGGTGCTGCAGGATCCACCTAAAGATACAAAGTCCAAAGGCAAGATTTCGGACTACTCAAGAAGCTCCAACAAGCCAGCCAGCCATTTGCACCAAAGCCAGCCAGCCATTTGTACCTGTCCTAGATATGATCCTACTTCTGCCAAATTTCCTAGTTTTGAGGGTGAAATCAAGCATAGGTTCTCTCCTCTGTTGACCAGAAGTAACTACTGCTGCCCTGAGACCCTGTGTGGACGGGTGGGGAGCAGGCCCGAGGAGCCTGAGGGCTGCAGCTCTGCTCTCTGTCCACAGGGCTCCCAGTCCACGGGAAGAGGAACACCCAGACCGGCACGTCCCCAAGGAGTGCTGGCAAGGGCCTCCCTTCAAAGTAGGACAGTGCTACTGTCAGGTGGTACTAGAAGATTCACTGGTCACACGTGGACTGGCAACCATGTCCTTTCCTCGTGCTGCTCTGAGAGATCCGAGGGCTCCTTTCGGGGAACTAATTGAGAACAGCTTTGACTATTAGTAAGGGTGGCCAGGCATTCAGGGGTGAGGGAACTTGCATACATAATACATCAGTCCTTCCTGGTTATACATTTAAAGCTGACTGACTTCTTTTATGTTAAACATACCATGTACATTCTCACTTTAAAAATCTTATTTATAATTCAGAGTCTGTAAGCTTCAGCTAACTTTGGATCAGTCAGGCGACCATAGGGAGATGGCCTCATTGTACGGCAGCTTCTGCCTGGAGGGCCCAGGTCCCACCAAGGAGATTTTTCCAGGAGCCTCTGTAAACCCAGATCCAGTGAAACATGCTTGCAAAATATGACCCAGGCTTTGATAAATCTGCAACTGTGACAGTCAAGAAAGGAATAATAAACTGAAGTAAAAAAGACAGGAATTTTTATTACATTTAATGACACAGATCTTCCCAAAGTAATGTATGAACCCCAATGTATCATAGAATTATTCACATTATTATATATTCCAAAAGCAAAATCCTGCTGCAGTCCTGGCCCTAATATAACTTCTAAAAACTGAAATAACTCCTTGAGAAACAGAAAGATAAAATAGGAATGACTTAAACAATAGAGCTACCAGATCAGAAAGCAAGCAAAAGGCAGACTGATTTGTGGAAAGAAGAAAAAAACAGACTTTAAATAAGAATGGGCATTTAAGATCATAGCCCTAAACTGAGTTAAGGAGTTATGCACAAACCATTTTTTAAAAAAGCTGAACAAGTGTCATGTGTACCTAAACAATAACTGTCATGGGATATCAATCATTAGAACTGATTTTCTCCAGCTGCTTATAGCTTCCTAAGTGGCCCTTTTCTGAGAACTGTACCACAGTCTTAATGTAATATAAATGGACGCATATATGTAAACAATATGCATCAATTTATTATTATTTTTTTTAATTTTATTTATTTATCTTTTGGGGGGTGGGGTGGGGTGGGGATGGAGGGGGATGGGCGGGCCACTTCTATTGGTCTTTCATTTCTCTATTTTCATCCATCTTTGTTCTTTGGCTCCTGTGGGCCTCCCATCGCGGTGACCTCTGTCGTCGCAGAGCGCTGGCTCTGGGTGCTTGCGCTCCAGAGCTGCGGCTCAGTAATTGGACACATCGGTCCAGCCGCTCCGCGGCACGTGGGATCTTCCCAGGCCAGGGATCAAACCGGCGCCCCTTGCACTGCAAGGCGGTGTCTTTACCCACAGGACCACCAGGGGAAGCCCCATCAATTTATTATTGATGACATGTAGACCTCAAAATAATAAATTGACAACTATAGTCTCAGACACACTGAGAACATATAAGCGTTATAATTTAAGCATATCATCTTTTTTCCAAGGGTAAAATGTTTATTGTTGCTTCCTAGATGGTTCAGTGGATAAAGAGTCCACCTGCACTACAGAAGACTTGGAGATGCGAGTCTGATCCCTGGGTTGGGAAGATCCTCTGGAGGAGGGCATGGCTACCCACTCCAGTATTTCTGCCTGGGAAATCCCACGGACAGAGGAGCCTGGCCAGATACAGTCCACAGAGTCAGAAAAGGTCGGCTACAATCTAAACAACTGAGGATACATGCGTGGACACTTTTACTAGGCTGAAATTCTGAGGAGGGGATAAATGAATTTTGTTTTATTTTTGCTTTTGGACTTCTTTCTCCTTTCATTTTTAATTTTGTTTTCCTAATTTACCTAATTATCAAATTCCTGTAGTTATAATGAGAGAAGAAAACTTAATTTTCATTGAACGTTGTACCAACTGAAAGGGTTTGGGGGGATGGTAGAGGAAAACTGGTTATAGTATGAAGGGAAGACAATGGTTCCCACTTTCAGGTCCTCTCTCTTTAGGTTTGCAGACCCATAAAGACAAAAGTCAACTTCAATTCACCTCCATCCTCTTCCTGCTCCTCAAACTGGGTAAGCATTTCATAAAGGCACCCTTCTACCCGTTTTAAATCTGGTTTTGGCAGGCATTTCTGCCAAACTTAGTGTGGTTCTTTCAAAGAAGTGTTTGAAGGAGGTTTTTTTTTTTTTTTATCTCTTATGAATTTATTAAGAATTAGTAGGAAAAAAAAAGGAGCAGGTGAGACAAGGATCGTAGTTTAAGCTACAATCAAAAGAAAGTAGTCTCCTCTTACAAATGTATCACAGAAACTAAACCTAGGTTTTCAGTGGATCTCACATTAAATGAAGTCAAATGCAAACAACCGCTTACTTGCGCGCTCTCTCTCTCTCATGATCACTCACTCTCTCTTCTCACCAGAAATAGAAAATCAGGATGGCAGTCTTTTTTCTGGAGTATACATCAGGTTATTTCTCTAAATAGCAGTTTCCTCAAGCTCACAGAAAATTTAAGAGGAAAAGGAAGGAATGGGGAAAGGAGAGGAAAGGAAGAGAAGAGAAATAGAGGTGGGAGATGGCTGAGGGCAACAAGGAAGGAGAAAAAAGGAGGAAGAAATTTGGAAAAAGAGAACTCTTAAATAACACAGCCACTGCCAAAAGTGAGGAACACCTGAAAAGGCATCTTGACATTTTCATCAGAATTTTAAGAAGTGCTTTTCCAAATGAAAAAGCACCTGTCAGCCAACTATTGTTACTTTCTATTTCAAACTCAAAACAAACATACAAACTGAACACAAATTTTCCAGCTTGACAAGAAAACATGAGCTCCAAACAGCAAACACTTTAATCAGTGAGTCTTACCTGGTTACAAAAGACTGGTTACAGGTTTGATTTAAAGGGGGTTGGACAGTGGTGATTCGGTACACAGAATAAAAACTGTTGTTCAGTCGACTCAATGAATGAGCTCTTCACAACACTCCTCCAGCTTTCCTTCAGTCTCCCCTGTGAAAGGTGAAGACACTTGACACACTGCAGGTGGCACTGAGAAGGAGGCAATCAATCAACACAGCCAAGAAGAAAATGACTTCACTCAATTCTAACACTGGCATGTAGCCCCTTCTCCTACACTCCCATTGCAGACTGAGGCCATATTAGGTTAGCAAGACAAACACTTTTGTGACCTTGGGCAAGTTACCTGGCCTCTGTAGAATATGAGGATGATGACAATATTCACCTCAGTGTTATTCTAAATAGTGCAGTCCTTGGCACACATTACAGTCCATAGGTGTTACTGAGCCTCTGTTTTTGAATATTTGGGGGCGATGATGACAAGGATCGTAGTTTAAACTACAATCAAAAGAAAGTAGTCTCCTCTTACAAATGTATCACAGAAACTAAACCTAGGTTTTCAGTGGATCTCACATTAAATGAAGTCAAATGCAAACAACCGCTTACTCGCGCGCTCTCTCTCTCTCATGATCACTCACTCTCTCTTCTCACCAGAAATAGAAAATCAGGATGGCAGTCTTTTTTCTGGAGTATATATCAGGTTATTTCTCTAAATAGCAGTTTCCTCAAGCTCACAGAAAATTTAAGAGGAAAAGGAAGGAATGGGGAAAGGAGAGGAAAGGAAGAGAAGAGAAATAGAGGTGGGAGATGGCTGAGGGCAACAAGGAAGGAGAAAAAAGGAGGAAGAAATTTGGAAAAAGAGAACTCTTAAATAACACAGCCACTGCCAAAAGTGAGGAACACCTGAAAAGGCATCTTGACATTTTCATCAGAATTTTAAGAAGTGCTTTTCCAAATGAAAAAGCACCTGTCAGCCAACTATTGTTACTTTCTATTTCAAACTCAAAACAAACATACAAACTGAACACAAATTTTCCAGCTTGACAAGAAAACATGAGCTCCAAACAGCAAACACTTTAATCAGTGAGTCTTACCTGGTTACAAAAGACTGGTTACAGGTTTGATTTAAAGGGGGTTGGACAGTGGTGATTCGGTACACAGAATAAAAACTGTTGTTCAGTCGACTCAATGAATGAGCTCTTCACAACACTCCTCCAGCTTTCCTTCAGTCTCCCCTGTGAAAGGTGAAGACACTTGACACACTGCAGGTGGCACTGAGAAGGAGGCAATCAATCAACACAGCCAAGAAGAAAATGACTTCACTCAATTCTAACACTGGCATGTAGCCCCTTCTCCTACACTCCCATTGCAGACTGAGGCCATATTAGGTTAGCAAGACAAACACTTTTGTGACCTTGGGCAAGTTACCTGGCCTCTGTAGAATATGAGGATGATGACAATATTCACCTCAGTGTTATTCTAAATAGTGCAGTCCTTGGCACACATTACAGTCCATAGGTGTTACTGAGCTGAACTGCTGAACATGTCCAAATCAATTCTATTCCACGGATCAATTATTTTTGAACAGGAAGGAGGTCAGTATAGAATTTGGGGATCTTCCAAGTCTCCCATCCTCAAGACACTTGCAGCCTAGTGTGGAAATTCTTAGTACTAAAATATGTATGAGAATATCCTGAAGAACCTTTATAAAATTACTGATGCCAGGCACCACCCACAGAGATTCCAATTAAGTTGATCAGGTGTGGGGCCCAGACATCAACATTTTTAAAGGTGATTCTCATGCTCATTGAGGACTGCCAACCCAGGAATGTGCCATGTAATTTATATGCAAGGCCACTGTCTGCATGGTCTGTTAGATTCTGAAGGGACCAGGAGCCCCTGGATGAAGGGAGGCTTGTAGTTTTCTGTTTTGTCAATCCCCCACAAAACATCAAATGACAAATCCCTTTGAAGTTGATGATCAAATGGTGGGGGTGGGGGTGGGGTTGGGGGCCAAGGTTGGAGCTAGGCATCTGTAGGCTGGTTTGCTTTTTCACTTTGATTGTAACAGAGGTGAAGAGACCCCTGTGGGAAGAAGCAAAATGGGTCCTGCCTGCCCAGCAGAAAGTGAGGTTGGAAGCCATTCCAGCCACACCATTTGGAGCTGGGGGTCTAACAAGCTAAGACAGAATCAGAAACCAGCATTTTAATTAAGTGTTGTCCCTTTTTTCCCCGTTTTCTTGGTTTATTTTCTTTTTGTTCTTCTTTAATTTTAGAGAATCTTTTGTGCTGCAATTGTTGTCTGTGTCTGAGGACTTGTGGGCCTGGACTGTTTGCCTCCCTTGAGTGGAGAGCATTATAAGCAGACCAGCTCCCACTGCAGGCCGGCCATGGTGGTAGCAGCTGAGATCACGGGAGCTGCCCACAGGGATGGGACACTCGGTGGGCCAGAGTGGGTGCCGTCAGCTCAGTCTCCCCTCCCTTCACAGAGACTCCCTCCAGGCCTCTGCCTCCTCCTTGGGAGAGTTTCCATAAGGAAAGTCAGCCACAATGCAAGGCTGAAGGAATGAAGTCCTCAGTGGAGGCAGCTGGAGGGGCAGAGGGCCTGAGTCTGCCTGCGGGGACAGCAGGTTTCCCAGAGGAGCCCTTGTGAGTTCAGCCTTGAAAGCCGAGTCTCCATGAGCATACAACAGACACGGGCAATCAGCTCTTGGTTATGACGGTGACAGAGAAGCAATCGTGCCTCCCTGGAGAAATAAGGACAACCTCTGTAAGTGTGTGTGTGTGTGCGTGTGCATGCACTGTGTGTGCATGAACGTTTATAGGAGTTTTTTGGTGGGAAAATTCATATAACCTAAAATTCACCATCTTAAAATATACAAAGGATAATGTTGTATAACAAAAGTACCAAGGCCCAAACCATCCTGAATAAGGAGAAATAGATGTATTTCAACCCCTTCTACCCATTTCTTCCACCCACTCTCTCATTACAACTGAACTCATTGCTTCTCATCCAAGCATGCCTGACCTCTTCATGGTAAGAATCTTTTTTTTTTTTTCATTTCCTCTGAATCTTGAGATCACTAGAAAAGCAGTAGAGGAAAAGATGACTGACAGTGAAAAAGAACAGAGTGCAGAAGGGAGGAACAAGCATTGACACTATAAACAGAAGAGACCCTGTGAGAAGCAGGGGTGGAAATTGGCTCTTCTGCATAATGCTCCTCTCTGTGGCTGTCTACCCACCCACAGGGGTGACTGTCCCGCTTTAGCTGCTAGACCTTGCTTGCCCAGATCATCCCTGGATTCACTAAGACACTCAGCATCTTTCTACTAAATACCCTGTTTGCTTATGATGAGTCAAAGTTACCTGGGTTCTTTACAACCATGAAAACTTTCACTGACACAGCCCTCCAGGAACCCTGCCTCACCAGGAATCCATGACCGAAATGGGGACAGGAAAAGAATGGTTTGGAAAACTTTCGGAGAAGGCCTGCGAGCATATTCCAAACTACTGAGTTGGAACTCAAAGAAAACCTATTTCCTAAGACAGAATTTACTAATTTTTTTTCTTACTCTCTCTATCCCCTAACATCAGGGTCCACATATCAGCCAATTCAGGGCTTTATGTAGCTTGATACTAGCCATGTTGAAATTCAATGCAATTTGACATTTGGTAATTATGTGGGCCATGTTCCCTAAGTGGTAATTATGTGGGCTGTCTTCCCTATAACCACCTAGTAAATGCCTAGATGACTATTTTGGCAATGGGAGATTAGGTGGCCCCGAAGCCATCCTTTAATCTACCAAGCAGAACATTCTAAGGCAGAAGCCTACAAAATGGAAAATTAGCAAGCTGTCCTCAGCATTTCTCGATGTGGAAGGTGGGGAGTCCTGGCTGGCCCTAGCTAGGAGATATGTGTCCTAAAGTGTGAATGACCACAAATCCAGAATTTCAGGAGCCTGATGACAGTGAAAACTTAGTATCTCATCCCAAACACCTTTATTATTTAAAAAGATTTATAATGATCTCATGTTGCTAAACTGCATGATATACCATAGGAGCCCATGGAGGATCTTCAAGCACTATGTCCACCAACTCCTGCTTGAATTCCTCTTTCTCCCCAGAGTTCTCCTATCACATGCTCCAGGTCTGAAGGACAGTGGAATTTAATGGTTAAAAGCATAGCCACTGAAGCCAGATCACTTGGATTTAGATCATAGCTAAGGCCATTCACTTGCCATGCTACCTTGAGCAAGGGACCTAACAGCTCCTTGCCTTAACTTCCCTACCTTTAAAATGGTACTGATGATAGTATCTACTTCATAGGTTATTGTGATCATTAAATATTAACTCATTTAATACAACCGAAGTTTTGGTCTCACTAGGGAAGCACTTAAAAAGGAAAAGCTATTCTTATGCTGGGCCTGGGTAAGAAGGGAAAGAAGAGAAAACCTGAGAAATGACTACAGCCCACAAAATGATGAACTTACCACACAATTGAATTTGAGAATTGCCTAACCTCATTCCACAGTCACTCACAAAAAGTACTTGCTAAGCATCAACCATAGTGGAAGGTCAACTGACTCAAGTGTGGCGACAGCATGCTGGGAGAAGAAGGCAGGCTCTTGTTCAGGGCACACGCCTGGCAGGTGTGGCTGAGTTCCCCTAAGTTAAATGGGACACCACTGTAATTCTGTTTATAAAACAGTGGGTCAGACAACAGAGTCCCTGACCTTGGAAAAGTGTCATTCAAGTAAAAGAGGCAGGCTTTTAAGCAATCGACCCACATAAAAATATAACAAACTGAGTCATACTTTATGAAAGAAAACTGCAGGAGGGCACAAAGATGTACCTCAGAGGAGCCAGGGGTGCTATGGAAAGTCATGAGACCTGAAAGGTAAACAGAAGTGACCCAAACTAAGTCAGAAAGAAGGATTCTAGACAGACAGCATGTGCAAAGGCACTATAGCAGAAAAGAGCTTGTGTCTGAGGAGCTGAAAGAGGGACCATTAGGTAAGGAGCAGGGATGGAGAACACAAGAGGTAAGACTGCTGGTGGGCCCACACATGTGGTGTTGTCACTATACTGTGTGAAGGGAGAACGCGGTTCTGGTCTCCTCCTGGACTCCTGTCCATCGCATTTTCTAGGTACTCTACACTGACAGCAGGAAACTGAAATTATTTTAGTAAATCAGGAAGAAGCACTTAAGTGTCAGAAGTGCTTACTTACATAGGACAGAAGGTTAAAAATATTTTCGTTCATGTGCTGGGTATTTCTTCAGAGGGAACCTCGGTCTTTCAAGGATATTCTCCACTTCAGAGATGGAGTCTTGCTATTGCACAAACAAATACAGCAATTGCATTACTCATAATGTAACGTAGATCAATGATATCGGATGCATAGTTTTGCATTTAAGAGGTCTATGAATCCCATATATGTTATATATGTTGTGTTCATATGTATATATGTAGATACTATTTTTTTCTCCCTGCCTTGATTTCTCTTTCTTTTTCTTCCCTCTTCCATTTTCCCTCCAACCTTCCCTCCCTCCTTTCCTTCCTTCCTTTCTTTTTACATTTGAAAGGGATTCCTTTACTTGAAAAGATTGGAAATTAATAAAGCAAAACAAATGACTCTGCAGAGACACAATAAAGTAATTCACCACTCATATAACTAATCAATAATTTTTTATTTATAAATATGATCCTATAAATCTAGGATATGCTAGCACTTTAAGTCAAAGATCCGTTCAACTCAGGGCACACGCCTGGCAGGTGTGGCTGAGTTCCCCTAAGTTAAATGGGACACCACTGTAATTCTGTTTATAAAACAGTGGGTCAGACAACAGAGTCCCTGACCTTGGAAAAGTGTCATTCAAGTAAAAGAGGCAGGCTTTTAAGCAATCGACCCACATAAAAATATAACAAACTGAGTCATACTTTATGAAAGAAAACTGCAGGAGGGCACAAAGATGTACCTCAGAGGAGCCAGGGGTGCTATGGAAAGTCATGAGACCTGAAAGGTAAACAGAAGTGACCCAAACTAAGTCAGAAAGAAGGATTCTAGACAGACAGCATGTGCAAAGGCACTATAGCAGAAAAGAGCTTGTGTCTGAGGAGCTGAAAGAGGGACCATTAGGTAAGGAGCAGGGATGGAGAACACAAGAGGTAAGACTGCTGGTGGGCCCACACATGTGGTGTTGTCACTATACTGTGTGAAGGGAGAACGCGGTTCTGGTCTCCTCCTGGACTCCTGTCCATCGCATTTTCTAGGTACTCTACACTGACAGCAGGAAACTGAAATTATTTTAGTAAATCAGGAAGAAGCACTTAAGTGTCAGAAGTGCTTACTTACATAGGACAGAAGGTTAAAAATATTTTCGTTCATGTGCTGGGTATTTCTTCAGAGGGAACCTCGGTCTTTCAAGGATATTCTCCACTTCAGAGATGGAGTCTTGCTATTGCACAAACAAATACAGCAATTGCATTACTCATAATGTAATGTAGATCAATGATATCGGATGCATAGTTTTGCATTTAAGAGGTCTATGAATCCCATATATGTTATATATGTTGTGTTCATATGTATATATGTAGATACTATTTTTTTCTCCCTGCCTTGATTTCTCTTTCTTTTTCTTCCCTCTTCCATTTTCCCTCCAACCTTCCCTCCCTCCTTTCCTTCCTTCCTTTCTTTTTACATTTGAAAGGGATTCCTTTACTTGAAAAGATTGGAAATTAATAAAGCAAAACAAATGACTCTGCAGAGACACAATAAAGTAATTCACCACTCATATAACTAATCAATAATTTTTTATTTATAAATATGATCCTATAAATCTAGGATATGCTAGCACTTAAGTAAGTCAAGATGATCCGTTCAACTACATGTTATAGTTAAATCCAACCACAGGGGGCACTGTCAACCTTCCATTTGAATTCTGAACAGGAGACCAGTCATGGCTAATGGCCATACACCTGCAGTAGACAAAGAACTGGGTTTGTCTATCTTTAGATCGAAAATACTTCCCTCAACCGAAGAGAAGTCCAACAGTCAAAAACACCTTATTAACTTTGAGGGAAACTTTTTTTCCACGTTGTGAGCTCACTCAGACCACATTCATTCCCGGATGCTTCCTTGGACTGGGATTTGTGTCCAGAGTGGAAGGGAATGTGCTTCAGGCAAAGAGATGGTCTTCTCCAAGTCCTCTGACAGAACCAAGCTCCCTCTCACTACAGGACCTTTGCCTGATGCACCCTGTGCCCTGAAGTTGCTACTCACAGCTCAGACTGCAGCTCCACTGTCCTCCTCAGGGAAGCCTGTCCCCAGTGCCAACCAAGTCAAGTACTCCCTTTCATACACTCTTGGAATACCGTGTACCTCCTTGGTGAGCATCCCAATTTTACACTCGTTTCTGTGGCTGTCTGATGAAGGTCTGTCTCCCCTGCTAGACTATGAGAACCTGTTCCCACATTATTTTGTCAGTCAAGATCTAATTCCATCAGAAGCCCTGACCTTGTTTAGGTATCGCTGAGCTCTGTGGGACATCAGAAGCTGGCAGACCCTTTCATGGATTTTCTTCCATGTGGAGTGGGATCCAGCGGGGAGCCTGTTCAACAGAGTAAACAGATTGGAGTATTATGTAGCTGATAAAAGGACACTTAGCCTGCATAACAATAAGGGTTGATATTTATAGCTTAGAAGTGAGAAAAAAATGCAGCAATATAAAAAACAGTGTGTATAGTGTGGTTTCGATGTCTTTATTAAACCTACACATAGCAAAAGCAATGGGAATGAAAACAGCCAAGATGTTAAAAATGGTCTGTATCTGGGTGTGTGATTCTTTTCTTCTCTGTACTTTACTGCATATTTTAGATATTTCTCCAAAGAACAAATCCAGGTTTCACATTTAAAAATGTAATCTCAAAGTTTTCAATATAAAATTTAATCCCAACTGTTTCCAACACAAGGATCTTATTATATGTCATTTCTTTGAGGCCACCCAGACATGAACTTAACTACAGGTCTTACAGTGTCTTCCAGCTCCTCAAACATGACACATTTTCTGCCTTCTGTAGGCATTTTTCAGCACTGCTTCCCTTGGGTAGAATGCTACCACCCCTAACCCCCACCCCAACTAGTGTTGAGTCCTACCCACCTATCAGACCTCAGTTCAGTTACTGATTTCTCAGGAAGTCCTTCCTGTGGATGAAATCAGCTTCCCTATTTCATGTACTCGCCCTTCATTCATAGTACTTCCCCCAGTGGACATTTTGTCATTGTTTGGTAAATGTCTATCTCTCCTCCTAGACTGAAATTGGGACTAAGACTGGATAAAAGCATATCTCAGGGCTTTGTGGGTACTGAACACCATATAGAAATTTAATACGTATTTCTTGAGTGATGAATTCACTCATTGGTTTTTGGGAGGAGCAGAAAGAGAAAAGAAAGTATCAGTTTCTCAGTCATGTCTGACTCTTTGCCACCCCACGGACTATAGCCCACCAGACTCTTCAGTCCATAGAATTCTCCAGGCAAAGAATACTAGAATGGGCTGCCATTTCCTACTCCAGGGGATCTTCCTGACCCAAGGATTGAACAAGGGTCTCCTGCCTTGCAGGCAGATTCTTTACCATCTGAGCCACCAGGGAAGCCCAAAAGGAGGAGAATGAGTGCCAATTCTTAAACTGAGGCCGAATTTGCAATTTGATTATAAAAGGCAAATTGAAAAGATATCTTTAAATGTCAAACAATTTTAGCAACTTGGATAAAGTCTTTCTCTTTAATTAATATACAGTGAACACTGGAGATGACAGAGATACATGGGAATCAATTTAGTTGTTATGGTCACCACACTGATGAGTCCTCATGCAAATGCCCCTCTGCTCAGTTTGGGATCCACACCCAGGCCACCCATCTGGGCTCCCTGTAATGAGCACATACACTCTGGTTTCCAGAAAGACAAGACTAAGAGAATAACCGATGTACACAAAATTCATTACCAACCCAGGAAAATGGCTAATGGCAAATGAAAGCACCACCAAAAACACTGCCCGTATTTAAGAAAAGGCAGGGCATATCATTTCTACACTCTTCTAATACTTTTTAAGATGAAATAATAGAAATATTTTGAAGCTATACATGAAATGGGCATTTTAAAATAAGCACTGACTGGATACTATGAGTACTTTTTCATTGGTTTTGAATAACCAGTGCCAAAATGATCCCTACACTTGTGACTATATACATTCAGCACTCTATCTGAAGATCTCTGAGAATGATGAGTCATAGGGCAAGGGCAGTGCTGTGTCCTGATTACAGCCTTCTCATGTGGTGGGAAGAGTGAGGGTGGGGGCTGAAGGGGTGTGACACTATCCAGACACTAGAACTAGAGAAAAGGTTCTAGAGTGTTCCTCCCCCATTTGAGACTACCATTTCCCCTACAGTTAGTTAGAAGTGTTTTCCAATTCCTCTGTTAAAACCCTGGGCTGATTCTCCCTCCAAAACTCACCTCCCGACTCATCCCTGCAAAGCTAGCCCTTGCTGATTTCAGTATTAAGTCAGCAGAAACTCAAACGGTGTTTCTCATATGCTTCTGCAGTCTGAGCAGAGGGAGGCTGGCTCCAGTGGCTCATGTGAAAAAAGCAGCGAATGAGATAGAGGCTAAGCACTAGGAGCAAAACCAAGACCCTTATGGTTGACCACCAGGAATCCCTGAGCTCATCTTACAGAAGATAAGGAAACTGCTTGTTATAAAAACCCTGTTTGCAACCTGCCTTTATTAATTAAGCTTGTTTTAATTTTTTCCCCTTCTTTAATTGTATATGATCCAAGCTTCACATAGCCTAAGAAATATATCACAAGACTCCTTAGCCATCCCTAAAGATAAAGTCCTTGACATTATGGGTTACTATAGTAATGGTGAGCTTAAGCTATTTTCCAATAACATGGAATTGGATTTTGTTCAGGTCAAGTTGGCTAAGACTGTTTGGGACCACTAATTCTAAAACTGTCTTGCACAGACATCAGATGAATAATTTTTTGACATCAGAGGGCCCAAAACTCCACCCTCAGATCATGTTAGGCATCTCCATGTTTGAATACACATCCCATGAAGCAGCATGTAACCCAGATATGCCTGGGTAAAGCACTGATTACTTCACCTTTTCTCAATTGCCAACCACCTTTCCTCATGCCTAAGACCTCCCTGCTTCTTTATCCCATAGATCTCTCAAGCCCCCCCTAGATGTCCATTCTCCTTAAGCACTGACTGGATACTATGAGTACTTTTTCATTGGTTTTGAATAACCAGTGCCAAAATGATCCCTACACTTGTGACTATATACATTCAGCACTCTATCTGAAGATCTCTGAGAATGATGAGTCATAGGGCAAGGGCAGTGCTGTGTCCTGATTACAGCCTTCTCATGTGGTGGGAAGAGTGAGGGTGGGGGCTGAAGGGGTGTGACACTATCCAGACACTAGAACTAGAGAAAAGGTTCTAGAGTGTTCCTCCCCCATTTGAGACTACCATTTCCCCTACAGTTAGTTAGAAGTGTTTTCCAATTCCTCTGTTAAAACCCTGGGCTGATTCTCCCTCCAAAACTCACCTCCCGACTCATCCCTGCAAAGCTAGCCCTTGCTGATTTCAGTATTAAGTCAGCAGAAACTCAAACGGTGTTTCTCATATGCTTCTGCAGTCTGAGCAGAGGGAGGCTGGCTCCAGTGGCTCATGTGAAAAAAGCAGCGAATGAGATAGAGGCTAAGCACTAGGAGCAAAACCAAGACCCTTATGGTTGACCACCAGGAATCCTTGAGCTCATCTTACAGAAGATAAGGAAACTGCTTGTTATAAAAACCCTGTTTGCAACCTGCCTTTATTAATTAAGCTTGTTTTAATTTTTTCCCCTTCTTTAATTGTATATGATCCAAGCTTCACATAGCCTAAGAAATATATCACAAGACTCCTTAGCCATCCCTAAAGATAAAGTCCTTGACATTATGGGTTACTATAGTAATGGTGAGCTTAAGCTATTTTCCAATAACATGGAATTGGATTTTGTTCAGGTCAAGTTGGCTAAGACTGTTTGGGACCACTAATTCTAAAACTGTCTTGCACAGACATCAGATGAATAATTTTTTGACATCAGAGGGCCCAAAACTCCACCCTCAGATCATGTTAGGCATCTCCATGTTTGAATACACATCCCATGAAGCAGCATGTAACCCAGATATGCCTGGGTAAAGCACTGATTACTTCACCTTTTCTCAATTGCCAACCACCTTTCCTCATGCCTAAGACCTCCCTGCTTCTTTATCCCATAGATCTCTCAAGCTCCTTGCCTTCAGTGAGGCAGATCTGAGACTTGTTCTTCCATTCTCCTTACTTGGGTGCCTTGGGAATAAACTCTTTCTCTACTACAAACCTCAGCATCTCAGCATTTGGCTTGCTGTGCACAAGGCAAACAAAACTGGTTCAATAATGGTAATGCCCAGTGTTCAGGGGCTACCTCCGTTATCACACTGAAGTCAACATGAATGGATTCTTCCCCAAGGATACAAAGGGATATCCTTTACTCAAAACAGTTGCCTTAAAAGTACTATCTTCAATGTCACTTCCCTGGAGGTTAAGGTGTCAAAGTGTCCTGGTTAGCCCAGAACTGAGAGGTTTCCCAAAACACAGGACTTCCAGGGCTAAAACCAGGATGGTTTTGGGCAAACCAGATAACCTGTGTGTGACCATGTTATGCTCTGTCACTGGTCAAGGCCTTATTTACAAATTCACAGTCTGATCAGATCAAAACTTACCAGTTTAGAGTGGCTTTGCATGTATAGAATTTGCTGACTCATCAGAGGTAATAAAACTCTAGTCTATATCCAAAGTCAGCCTTCTGCACTTGAACTGTGCTAATTCCTGTGACTGCCACTTGTCAAGCTGCCACTTGTCATTTCCTTCTCCAGGGAAACTTTCAGACTCGGGGATGGAACTCGGGTCTCTTATGGCTCCTGCATTTGCAAGCAGGTTCTTTACCACTAGCACCACCTGGGAAGCCCTACTGCCTTCCAACCGAGCCCAAATTCCTTAGTTTGGTTTCCATAGCTCCCCTTGGACTCTCAGCCTTGGCACCTACTAGGCCCTAAGACTGTTCTAACTTCTAGGAGCGGACAGCATCCCCGGACTTCTCACCTCCTATCCCTCCTCTTCATTAACTAACATAATCCAATAACCTCCCTTCTAGGCCCCCATGAAAATGCCACCTTCTCCATGAAACATTCCCAAGTACCTTCCTTCTCCTTTATACTCAGCATTTGGTCTTTACTATTTTCAAAATTCTGCCTTGCAGAAAGCTCTCATATATATATATATATATATATATATATATATATCAGGCTTCCCTGGTGGTCCAGTGGGTAGAGAGTCTGCCTTGCAGTGCAAGGGGCACTGGTTCAATCCCTGGCCTGGGAAGATCCCACGTGCCATGGAGCGGCTGGACTGGTGTGTCCAATTGTGAGCCAGCGCTCTGGAGCACATGTGCCCAGAGCTGGTGCTCTGTGACTAGAGAGGCCACTGCAATGGGAGGCCCACACGGGCCAAAGAATAAATATGGATGGAAAAAGAAAAAACAATAAAAGAGGCCAAAATTAAAGAAAAGAAAAGAAAAAAAAGAACATCCTCTGCTAGGTTGCAAGTTCTCAGAGATGAGAAGAAATGTCTTAGATGTTAGCATTTCTATTTCAGGATTAACAGGTTCACTACCAATCTTGTTTTCCTTCTGAGGCACCATTTTTCCCCTATGTCAACCTATATTTATTGAATGTCTACTAAGTACCATGAATCAGTAACTGATTCTTCATGTGTCTTTTTCTCTTTTTCTTGGCCACACTGTACAGCATGCAGGATCTTAAATTTCCTAACCAAGGATTGGGATTGAACCCATGCCCTGAGCAGTGGAAGCTCAAAGTCTTAACCAATGAAACACAGGGGAAGTCCGCAATTGCATTACATGCATGGAGATTATTCTCATCACTAACAATGCAAAGTAAAGCAGACTAGTCTATCCTCCATTCAAGATATCTTAAAAATATTGTCAAAAAAAATATATTGTCTTTGGTGCTACTTCCCTGGAGTTGTGACCAGCTGTCCTGGTTTGCCTGGGACCAAGAAGCTTCCCAGAATGGAGCACTGTCATGGTTAAAAATCAGGACAGTTTTGAAGCAAACCAGATGGTTACTCACAGTGTGGATTGGGAAATAAAGCTTCCTGTTCTCAACCTCTGACCTGCACTCCAGACATATGCAATCAAGGTTTTGTGCATGTGTAAAAATGATATAAACAAGCCAACAAACCATGTCTATAAAAAGAGAAAGAAACTATATTCACATATTAATCATGCTTGTCTTTGGGTAGCAGAACTATAGGTGCTTTATTTCACTCCTTTTAATTTTTCTATAATTTCCAAACTTTCTATAAGAGTTCTTTTAAATTAGTGAAATCAAAGCTGGAGTTCTAAAATCTATGACAGATAATAATGAAGATATAAATAGTATCTATGCCAAGTTAGCTGGCTATCTTGTTTTCAACAAACTTTCTGAGATATGCTTTCCAGTGGTAAGAGAAAAATCTCAATTTTTACTTCTGGGATTATTTTCCAAGGAATAACCACTTTTCATAGCAAGCTGTCCCCAGCTGAACATTCCCAAGGAGACAAACTGATGAAGTGACCCGACTTTACTCTTGCTACACCACATGGCACTCTCTAGCAAAGAGATGGGTGCTGGCTGCTGACCTTTCTCGGAGAAGGGGTTGATCCAGAAGAGGGCTGGGAGACCTGGAGTGCTGGAAGGTGGCAAATGAAGCTTCCTGCTGGAAGTCGGCATCCCCTTGGTTACTGTAACCGGGTGAGGGCTTTCCAAACTTACTTGAATTTAAAGATGATGGTGATTCATTCCTTAAAACAATTCGTTCATCTGGCTCTTTTATAACCTGAGGGACAATGCAGATTCACCTGTAGTTATAGCTTTTGCTTTTGTTTGCTTAATTTAGAGCTGGGGGCGGAGTGGAACAAGGAAGAGAACTGGGGGCAAAAAGATAGAATACCAGTCCCCAGGATCTCCTGAAAACAGAAGAGGGATTGGAAGTAGAGAAGACTAGAGAAAAAATGCTCAGGAGTCAAGAGCAAGGAAAGATAACCAAAATTCTACACATTTGGCATATATTAACAAGCCAAAGTAAACTAAAGCTATGAATTTGATTTCTGAGGACTAGGGATCATTGTTTGGGAAAGATATAGTTTTTAGACAAAATATTTAAATACTATGGCAAAGGAAGCTCAGGGTACTCCATTTATTTGCATGTATCTATTGTCATGTTATAACATGGAAGCTTGTACCTTCACAGAAATAAGCCAATCAAACGTTAAGAACAAGTGACTGACAGCTTCTCTTAAGTTCTATTAGAGAAAAAGCAATGAAAATCACTGCTGATAAAGTAGGTATGGGACCCACACACACCTTTACTGGTGATTCACCTTACAAATGAAAAGAGTTTATGTGAGGGGAAAAAACTATAGCAATTTCATAAAGAGTATTACCTAGAAATATATTTTCCACCACTCATGGGAAAAAGCACAATAATTGACATTACATAAATGATAATAAATCATTTTACAAATGCTACTTCTAGAATTACCTTCACATTAGCTGCAAGGCTATCAAGGGGAGAAGCTAGAAGAAAGAGGAACAGGTGTTTCAATGACTCATTATTACCAGTTACCCCTAAAGCTGCTATTACATGTATTCCACATCAGTTCAAAAACATTACACAATGAATGAATTATTAGAGAAATTAAATGTTCCCTTGTAAATTATACTATTGCTTTTTTTTTTTTTTTTTTGGCCACTTCTATTGGTCTTTCATTTATCCATTTTCATTCATCTTTGTTCTCCGGCCTGTGTGGACCTCCCATCGCAGTGGCCTCTGTTGTCACAGAGCACCGATTCTGGGCGCATGCGCTCCAGAGCTCCGGCTTGGTAATTGGACACATCAGTCCAGCCGCTCCGCAGCACGTGGGATCTTCCCAGTCCAGGGATCGAACCAGCGCCCCTTGCACTGCAAGGGACCACTCCCACTGGGCCACCAGGGGAGCCCTATACCATCACTTTTAAGTCTCCCTGAAGCCACAGCAATTCTGTCTAAGTGTTTTTCTGTCCTCCCTAAGTCAACAATAAGGTTATATTAATGGCAGCACATATGGTTATAGGAAGGGTAAAAGTAAGTCTAAAGTGAAGCAACAAGTTCAGTAGTCCTCGGGCAAGCTCATATTCGCCCTAGTGCCCACAGCCTAAAAGCAAGCCACATGTCTCAATATAAAATTCAGAGCTCAGCCTCTCTGTCATTCCCTTTATATTAGGTTTTAACCCTACTTATGCAGAAACTCTACTCTGAGTATTCTTGCCTAAAATAGACACAAAAAATGAACACATAAGAGTTATGGGAAAACAACACAGCAAAAGTATAAATCACTATGATTACCCAAGTAATTATAATAAGTAAGGAGACCTAATACCAGAGAATGGTATAAACTACTAGAAGTAAAATAATAAATACACACAGATAAAACCAAGACTAAGTAGGATTTTTCCAGATTGAAAAAAAAATGCTCTTAAAATGGGCTTCCCTTGTGGTCCAGTGGGTAAGGGTGTGCCTTGCAGTGCAATGGGCACCGGTTTGATCCCTGGCCTGGGAGTGGCTGAACCAATGTGTCCAATTACTAGCTGGAGCTCTGGAGCACGTGTGCCCAGAGCCGATGCTCTGCAGTGAGAAAGGCCACTGCAATGGGAGGTCCACACAGGCCAAAGAACAAAGACAGATGAAAATGAATAGATAAAGGACCAATACAAGAGGCCAAAAAAAAAGCTTTTAAAATGAATATTTGCAAGGCTATGCTAAGATCACCATGGCACCCCCAGCATGATTGGGGCTTAGGAAGTGACAAGGGACCGCTGATTTCCCTATGCCACTCGCAATAAAGAAGATTTAAAAAGGGAGTTTTTTTAACAGTCAAAATTTATGTATTTATTTATGCATTAACTCCTTTTACATAGCGTTGAACTTCAGGTCTCCAGGGGCAAGTACATTCATTCAGTAAATATTTACTGTTTGCCTATGATTTTGCTAGACATTAGTGGAGAAATGTGAGAATATAAAGAAAGTTCTTAAGTTCTGCTCTTAAGACATTTACAACTGAGCTGGAGAAACATAAATGCACACAAATACATTTTATTGCTATATAACAACTATGCTATGTTGTTTTAGTCATATCTGACTCTGTTCAGGCTACTTTCCATGGAATTTCTCAGACAACAATACTAGAGTGGATTGGAAAAGGGATTTTTTTTAAGCATGTTAACTGTTGTATTCTCTGGGCATGCACATATGTATGCGGCCACTTTGTCCCAGAAGCTCTCTTCTACCCCACACCTAGCTGAGCAGGGAATAAGCAATGCTAAGGCCCTTTTCAGGTGTAGTGACAAACCTGCCCTCTTGCCTAGGAACCCCCTTCCTACTGATCCCAGGGGGGCTTGCCCTTTTTCTCTTGCTTCTCAAAGTGTAGCCCATGGACCAGCAGCATCAGTATTGCCTGGAAGCTTGTTAGAAATGATGGATTCCAGACCCCACCCCCAGACCTACGGAATCAGAATCTGCAGTTTAACAAGATCTCCAGGTGATTCAAATGCACATTGGAAGTTTGAGAAGCACTGCTTTATTCCACCTTAGGCCTGGATGAATGAGCTGACAGGTGACCTAAGGAAAGGTCTGGCTTGGAAGCTACAGGGATTCCAAGGATCTGAGCCCAGAGGTCTGAACATCTTCTCTAAATGTAGGTATGCCAAAACCTTGATGTGTGACCTGTGCACATTCTGTAACCTCTCTGGAACCTTAGTTCTCCACCTGCCAGGATTAAGAAGAGACAAAGGCAGAGACAATGTGATACATGAGTCCTGTTGTAACTGAGCTATTAGCACTAAGCCCAACTGTCCTCTCCGGGAAAGGACACTTCCTACTGCTTGATTTCACAGTAATGGGGAAGACAGTGCTGTTTTTATGGGATACATGGGTGATTTTCAGTCTAACTGTCAGAGTTGATAAAACCTTTTCTGCTTCAAACTATGTCGTCTGTTCCTGGTTTGCCACTGTAGAAGTCACCATGATCCAAGAACACTGGCTTGAGTTATCACTAGAGACTTAGCAGCCCCATAAAACTATAAACCTTTGCCTATGATTTTGCTAGACATTAGTGGAGAAATGTGAGAATATAAAGAAAGTTCTTAAGTTCTGCTCTTAAGACATTTACAACTGAGCTGGAGAAACATAAATGCACACAAATACATTTTATTGCTATATAACAACTATGCTATGTTGTTTTAGTCATATCTGACTCTGTTCAGGCTACTTTCCATGGAATTTCTCAGACAACAATACTAGAGTGGATTGGAAAAGGGATTTTTTTTAAGCATGTTAACTGTTGTATTCTCTGGGCATGCACATATGTATGCGGCCACTTTGTCCCAGAAGCTCTCTTCTACCCCACACCTAGCTGAGCAGGGAATAAGCAATGCTAAGGCCCTTTTCAGGTGTAGTGACAAACCTGCCCTCTTGCCTAGGAACCCCCTTCCTACTGATCCCAGGGGGGTTTGCCCTTTTTCTCTTGCTTCTCAAAGTGTAGCCCATGGACCAGCAGCATCAGTATCGCCTGGAAGCTTGTTAGAAATGATGGATTCCAGACCCCACCCCCAGACCTACGGAATCAGAATCTGCAGTTTAACAAGATCTCCAGGTGATTCAAATGCACATTGGAAGTTTGAGAAGCACTGCTTTATTCCACCTTAGGCCTGGATGAATGAGCTGACAGGTGACCTAAGGAAAGGTCTGGCTTGGAAGCTACAGGGATTCCAAGGATCTGAGCCCAGAGGTCTGAACATCTTCTCTAAATGTAGGTATGCCAAAACCTTGATGTGTGACCTGTGCACATTCTGTAACCTCTCTGGAACCTTAGTTCTCCACCTGCCAGGATTAAGAAGAGACAAAGGCAGAGACAATGTGATACATGAGTCCTGTTGTAACTGAGCTATTAGCACTAAGCCCAACTGTCCTCTCCGGGAAAGGACACTTCCTACTGCTTGATTTCACAGTAATGGGGAAGACAGTGCTGTTTTTATGGGATACATGGGTGATTTTCAGTCTAACTGTCAGAGTTGATAAAACCTTTTCTGCTTCAAACTATGTCGTCTGTTCCTGGTTTGCCACTGTAGAAGTCACCATGATCCAAGAACACTGGCTTGAGTTATCACTAGAGACTTAGCAGCCCCATAAAACTATAAACCTTTCCGCCTAAGATAGGAAACCCTATTTTCAGGGATGGTACAGGTCCAGGTCAGGAGAATGGATCATGACCATCCCTTTCTAGTCTAAGAATTTTAGACTAGAAAGTCACTGCCATGACAGTACTGACATGGTTCATGTATTTCGCTCATAAAGTAAAGGCCTCAAGGGATGTCTTAACACAGTGTCCCTCAGTGTATGATTCAGGGGCCTCTGCATGGGCCTCCAAGGCCTTTCAGGAGCTCTACGAGGTCAAAACTGTTTTCCTAATAATAGTAAGATGTGTGTGTCTTTTCCACTCTCATTTTCTTCCAACGACAAAACAAAATTTTCCAAAAGCTACGTGATATGTCATGATGTGACCACGCTGATGGCTAATGGAATCTGTGCTTGTGTATTCTTCTGTTTTACAAATTCCTCAGGGTTAGTTTCCCTTTTTTTTCTTTTTTATAATGTTATTAGTTCTCTCTTTTTTTTTTTTGGCCACTTCTATTGGTCTTTCTTTTTTTTTTTTAAGATTTATTTTATTTATTTATTTTGGGAGGTGGTGAGGTGGGGAGGGAGGGGAGCAGGCGGGCTACTTTTATTGGTCTTTCATTTGTCTATTTTCATCCATCTTTGTTCTTTGGCCTGTGTGAGCCTCCCATCGCGGTGGCCTCTGTTGTCGCAGAGTACTGGCTCTGGGCGCAAGCTCTCCAGAGCTCCGGCTCGGTAATTGGACACATCGGTCCAGCCACTCCACAGCACGTAGGATCTTCCCAGGCCAGGGATCGAACTGGCGCCCCTTGCACTGAAAGGCAGTGGCCTTACCCACTGGACCACCAGGGAAGCACCGGTCTTTCATTTATTTATCTTTGTTGTTTGGCCTGTGTAGGCCTCCCATCGCAGTGGCCCTCCTGCTGCAGAGCACCAGCTTTGGGCACATGCACTCCATAGCTCTGGCTCTGTAGTTGGATACAATGGTCCAGCCACTCCATGGCATGTGGGATCTTCCCAGGCCAGGGATCGAACTGGTGCCCCTTGTACTACAAGGCAGTGTCCTTACCTACTGGACCACCAGGGAAGCCCCTCAGGGTTAATTTCTAACGTTAAATGTTGACATATATCATCCACATACACAAAAGCTCAGTGAGGTCTTCACAAAAAGATCTTCAAATCTAAACATCTGAGATCCCTGCCTTAACCTCACTGCTTCAGAGAGAACTGGCTCTCCTCCTTGCTGACATGCAATTTTGTAAAGCTAAGTGCTAACTCTCCTGATCTCCACCAATCTCCTGCTGCATCCCATCTAGAGAAATGGTGAGTCTTATTTGTTAGCTATCAGTGGAGCCTTTGCAAGGAGATTCCCACCAGGACAAGCTGCTTTCTGCTTTTCCAAAAGCCACAATCAGAGCATACACAGTGGTCACACTCTTCAAAGCAGTCTCCTTTAAGAGCAAAGGGAACTCTGAAAGAGATGGCTTCTCGGCTGACTGCGTGTGGGAGCCCCCTCCTTGGAAACACCCGATGACAGGGCACGTGAGAATTAGGGCCCCAGTTCTCAAACAAATGTGTGATTCCGGGCTTCCCTGGTGGTCCAGTGGGTAAGGACACTGCCTTGCAGTGCAAGGGGCGCTGGTTCAATCCCTGGCCTGGGAAGATCCCACGTGCCGCAGAGCGGCTGGACCGGTGTGTCCAATTACTGAGCCAGAGCTCTGGAGCGCTTGCGCCCAGAGCCGGTGCTCTGCGACAACAGAGGCCACCGCAATGGGAGGCCCACACAGGCCAAAGAACAAAGATGGATGAAAATAGACAAGTGAAAGACCAATAGAAGTGGCCCGCCCACCCCCTCCCTCCCCACCCCCCCCCCCAAAATGTGTGATTCCTCAGAATGAAAGAAGACTTAGAGGAAGGATCCATTTGTTCCCACGGGGAAAATGTATAGAAGTAACAAGAAACTCAAGTACCTCTTCTCATTGGAAATGGAAAGTTTGAAAAGTTAGGTTTTCTTCTTGACTTCTGGGAACAATGCTGTGAACTGTTTTCACCGAAGGGCTTTGTACTGTCCACCTGAAAGGAAAGGAATGAGACTTGAACCCACTGTAGCTTGTATTACCCTCTCCTCATTACCTGTAATGCCTTTCTCCCCCTTAATCATAGTCTTGCAGATGGGAAAAGAGAAGGTTGGAAACAGATTAATTCAGTCTCCAAAACGTGATACCCCATAGGGAAACCTGTCTGTCCCTACTGTCACTGATTATGTTAGAACACAAAGATATAGGCTAACTGGACACAAATCATATTCTAATCATGGGTAAGGCGCCAGCCCAGTAAAGAGCAAGTGGAGTTTATTTCACAGTCTTTTAAAACAGAACAGCTTCATGTTCCTAAAAACTCTGAGCAGTACTAGCCCAGGTGGGGTCCTCCTTGAAGACAAGGGATATTTACGAGGTGACATTTCCACCTTCCACATCCCCTTCCAGTCTGAGTGTCTACATCCTTGAAAAACAGAACAGTGGTGACTAATTTTTTTTTTTTTTTAACTTAAGGTGGTCACATTTTCCTACAGTCAAAAACGTGATCTACCAACAGGTCAAAACACTTTAAATAGAGACTCTTTTAGAGTATCTATGACATACACTTGCTGGATTTTCTTTGTAATCGTGTTTATTTGTTTTTGTTTTTTTCAATTTCAAGAAGGCACATTATAGTATTATTCTTCATTCCAGTTCAAGAAATAATTTGATTAGAATTTATAATCTTGACAACATCAGGTCCTCTACATTTTAATGCTTCTACTTAAACATCAGACATCATCAGGAAATTTGGCTAAATACAAGAGTTAACATGTATAAAGCACTTAGGAAAGCTCTTGGCACATAGTAAAGGTTACATATGAATTTATTAAATAAAAGTATCAAACAAGTTTTAATTCCCTAAGAAAACTTCCAAGATTTTAAGGTTACTTAGTCCATAATGGCATACAGTAAATTTGTATTTTATTAAAATGTATACCAAATGGAATAAGATTCAATATACTCGGTTCAACAATATTTGTATAAAACCATGCTTAAAGAGTGGCTGCTAGATTTTGCCAGACATTTTTACAGGTCACCTGAAGAAAACAGCCATCCTTTATTTTCTAGCCAAACAACATCTCTGTTCTACCTAAAGGGGGGTGAGGGGAACCCACTGTAGCTTGTATTACTCTCCTCATTACCTGTAATGCCTTTCTCCCCCTTAATCATAGTCTTGCAGATGGGAAAAGAGAAGGTTGGAAACAGATTAATTCAGTCTCCAAAACGTGATACCCCATAGGGAAACCTGTCTGTCCCTACTGTCACTGATTATGTTAGAACACAAAGATATAGGCTAACTGGACACAAATCATATTCTAATCATGGGTAAGGCGCCAGCCCAGTAAAGAGCAAGTGGAGTTTATTTCACAGTCTTTTAAAACAGAACAGCTTCATGTTCCTAAAAACTCTGAGCAGTACTAGCCCAGGTGGGGTCCTCCTTGAAGACAAGGGATATTTACGAGGTGACATTTCCACCTTCCACATCCCCTTCCAGTCTGAGTGTCTACATCCTTGAAAAACAGAACAGTGGTGACTAATTTTTTTTTTTTTTTAACTTAAGGTGGTCACATTTTCCTACAGTCAAAAACGTGATCTACCAACAGGTCAAAACACTTTAAATAGAGACTCTTTTAGAGTATCTATGACATACACTTGCTGGATTTTCTTTGTAATCGTGTTTATTTGTTTTTGTTTTTTTCAATTTCAAGAAGGCACATTATAGTATTATTCTTCATTCCAGTTCAAGAAATAATTTGATTAGAATTTATAATCTTGACAACATCAGGTCCTCTACATTTTAATGCTTCTACTTAAACATCAGACATCATCAGGAAATTTGGCTAAATACAAGAGTTAACATGTATAAAGCACTTAGGAAAGCTCTTGGCACATAGTAAAGGTTACATATGAATTTATTAAATAAAAGTATCAAACAAGTTTTAATTCCCTAAGAAAACTTCCAAGATTTTAAGGTTACTTAGTCCATAATGGCATACAGTAAATTTGTATTTTATTAAAATGTATACCAAATGGAATAAGATTCAATATACTCGGTTCAACAATATTTGTATAAAACCATGCTTAAAGAGTGGCTGCTAGATTTTGCCAGACATTTTTACAGGTCACCTGAAGAAAACAGCCATCCTTTATTTTCTAGCCAAACAACATCTCTGTTCTACCTACAAACCAACGCTATAGCCAGTCATCTCAAAAGCACCTTGGTTTGGGGATTTACCATACTTCATTTCTTGTGTCAAATACACAAGCATCATCACAGGTAACTTTAAGTCAAATCATCAACTTGACAATAATATCAATCATTAACATTCTGGAGAGTAAAGTATGAACTAGAACGTGGAACAGTGTTCATGAAAAATACGGACAAATATTGTAAGTGTTTTTAAAGTAATAAAAGCACATTTAACTGTAAAGAAATAAATCTACATACACAATAAAATTACAACTTTATGGCAAAAAAAAAATAAGGCGTTATGAATACCAAAAAAGCCAAAAGGGGCTTCACTGGTGGTCCAGTGGGTAAGGACACCACCTTGCAGTGCAAGGGGTGCCGGTTGGATCCCTGGCCTGGGAAGATCCCACGTGTCTCGGAGCGGCTGGACCGGTATGTCCAACTACCTAGCCGGAGCTCTGGAGTGCATGCGCCCAGAGCCCGTGCTCTGTGACAAGCGAGGCCACTGTGATGGGAGGTCCACACAGGCCAAAGAACAAAGATGGATGAAAACAGATGAATAAAAGACCAACAGAAGTGCCCCCCGCCAAAAAAAAAAAAGTCAAAAGAAAATGTATCAAATTAAACAATGATTTTATTATTCTAGTGAACCTATGGATAATTTTTTTCTTGAGCTTTTCTATATTTTCCTTTACTTTTATAGTCAAAAAAATTAAGACTATAAAAACAAATGTGATTAAATTTGCCCACTATTTCCTGATGGCTAAACCCAATATAACTTTAATTAACTTTGATTATGGCACAGCATTGCATCTTCCTGCTGCCACATGTTTCCTGTTCTTAGAAGTGTGGCCAGAGGAATTCCCTGGTGGTCCAATGGTAAAGAATCCACCTTCCAGTGCAGGGGACTAGGGCTTAATTCCTGGTCAGGGAACTAAGATCTCACATGCCATGGAATAACTAAGCCCAAATACTGCAGCTAGGGAGTCTGTGAACCACAAGAAAAGATCCCTCATGATTCAGCAAAGATCCCACATGTTGCACCTAAGACTGGAGGTCACCAAATAAATCTTTTTTTTTTTTTTTAAAGTATGGCTACTGAAAAATGATCTAAGAAAACTCAAGTAGTTTTCTTAAAACTGATGAGGTTTTAGTTTCAGATACAGAGTGTGTGCTAGCCTTTGATATGCATCTTCTACTACTGTCAGCTCACTGATTTTCCTGGATAGTGGTGGGTTATCATATGTAGATAACACTCTCTATTAATAATTAAAAATACTTTTTAATTCTAAAAATAGGGATGGAAGCCATATACTGAACAAGTCCTCTGGCATCTTTTTTTTTTTTCCTGAAGGTTGGACATTTATTCAAAACAAAAGACTATACGTGTACAAGACATCATTTTTTAAAATACATTTATTTATTTGGCTGTGCCAAGTTTTAGTTGAGATATATGGGATCTAGTTCTCTGATCAGGGATTGAACCTGGGACTCCTGCATTAGGAGCACAGAATCCTAACCTCTGGACCACCAGGGAAGTCTCTGTACAAGACATCTTTTTTGACGGGCGGTGGGGAGGGGGGAGGCAGAGGGGATGGGTTGGGGAAGGAGGGGGGTGGGAGGGCCACTTCTATTGGTCTTTCATTTATCTATTTTCATCCATCTTAGTTCTTTGGCCCTTGTGGGCCTCCCATCGCAGTGGCCTCTGTTGTCACAGAGCACCGGCTCTGGGTGCATGCGCTCCAGAGCTCCAGCTTGGTAATTGGACACATCGGTCCAGCTGCTCTGCAGCACGTGGGATCTTCCCAGGCCAGGGATCGAACCGGCGCCCCTTGCACTGCAAGGCGGTGTCCTTATCCACTGGACCACCAGGGAAGCCCTGTACAAGACATCTTTATAGGAGTTTCCTGACAATGATGCTAGGAAGTGAACATAATTTAATCATAGTTATTATTCATTTTGAATTTCCTCTATTTATTTACTTATCCATTTGTTTTCATGGTCCAGCCTTCCTTTATTTCACCCTCATTCACACCCTCACCATTCTAAAGGACTCTGAAAAATAATTTTAGGCTCACGTGTCTTACTACAAATGGAGGTTTGCTTCCTCCAGGTATTTTGAAAGTATGTCCAAGGTTCGGTAGAGCTGGCTGGTCCTGGAAGAAACGCCTGGTGCCATATGGAGAGAGTGGCTGGGACTGCATGCCTGGGGGTACCCTGTCAAGATTACTCTCCTTTGGCTTCAGCTTTATACAACTCAAGGGGAATTTTGGTCCATTTGATGTAGATAAAGGTCTTCGTGACTTACATCTCTCTTCCTGAAACCCCAAGAAGAAACAATATTTGTAAAGAATAAAACTCAATCAGAATGTAACTGTATTTAATTGAACTTTAAGGCAGAAGATTGAACATCTCAAATTTATAAAACGTAAACTTAAGGAAGGGCATTTAAAATTTTTTCTTCAGGCCAGCTTAGTATCGCTAGTAGATTTCAACTGTTAACAGTGAGATTTATTTGTATCATGAGAAAGCTGGGAAGCATCAAACACTCCCTGACCCCATGAGATGACTGATAGATACACAAATGCAGTGAGAAAGTGAGAGAGAGAATCTGGCGTATGCTTGGGTCCAGTGATTTCACTTCAAGGAATTCATTACAAGGAAGAATTATGGCTGTATGTATAGCTACCAAAATTCTTAGAACAATTCATAAGTTAAAAACTAACTATACTGGTGAGCAAGCACTTTCCTTTCAGCTCCGAACCCACCTTTCTATACTCAACTTTAAGATACTCAACCTGGGCCTCTGCAACTCCCCTTCTGCTTTCCCAACTGTTTCACTAGGGCTCGCCACTAGATGGCGCAAGAGGGAGACTGCAAGGCTAGAGGAGTAGGAAGGGCCTGGGAAAGTTTCTTCCAATGAGTTGCCTCTTCACATCAGGTGGCCAAAGTTTTGGAGCTTCAGTATCAGTCTTTCCAATGAATATTCAGGGTTTCATCCTGAACTGACTGGTTTAGGTTTGACTGGTTTCATCTCCTTGCTGTTCAAGGGACTCTCAAGAGTTCTCCTGCACCACAGTTCAAAAGCATGCAAAGAGCTGACTCACTGGAAAAAATTCTGATGCTGGGAAAGATTAAGGGCAGAAGTGGGTAAAAAGAAATGCAGAAGAATCAGTCCTAATGAGGTGGCTGGATCTAGAACCTATCATAAAAAGTGAAGTCAGTCAAAAAGAGAAGGACAAGTACACTATACTAACACATACGTATGGAATCTAGTAGGATGGTAATGACAACATATGCAATGAAGCGATGGAAAAACATACATGGAGAATAGACATATGGACATTGTGGGGAATGAACAGTGGGTGGGAGGTGTAAAGAAACTAGGATGAAAATCTATTCTATCATATGTGAAAGAAATACCTATTGTCATTGTGCTGTGGGAAAACGGGATCCTGCAAGGGTGCTGTGTGATGACCTGGAAGTGTGGGATGGGGGGGATATACATATAACTAATTTGGGATCATACATATCTGTAAACAACAAAACTCTGTGTAAATGAAAAGTAAAATAAAAATTAAAAAAAAAAATGAAGTGGGTGACAGAGGATGAGATAGTTGGACGGTATCACCAATTCAATGGACATGAGTCTAAGTAAACTTCGGGAGAGAGTGAAGGACACAAAAGCCTGGCGTGCTGCAGTCCATGGGGTTGCAAAGAGATGAACACAACTGAGCAACTGAACAACAACATATTAGGAGATTAAAACAAAATTACTCTTTCTTAGAATGGAAAAAAGTAATAAACTGAAAAAATACAGGACACATTTAAACAGACTGGAGAAAACAGTGGATAAATAAGGAGAAACCAAAAAACAGCTATAACCCTTCTGAAAATTAATCACTGGTTTCCCACTGATGAGTTATGGTGCCCAGGGAACTAATGGATGTGCACAGATTAGTGACTCTTTCTGTTCAATACCAAAAGCCCATATTTTCAAGGCATATTTTAGGACCCCAGGTGAGGTCTACAGACTATATTCGTTAATTCCCTGTATCATTTTAGAAAGGATTTTACATGGTCGCAAAATTATGGAAAACAAGGTAAAATAAAAACAGAAAGAAATCAGAGTGAAGGGATATCAGGGCTGAACCAAGTGAGTCAAATGAAGGTAGTACTCAAGGACTCCCCAAGATCCTCACTGTTACCAAAAACGGCCCCAAATACAAATCTGAGCTTCAGTCTCAGCACAAGAAAGGAGGAGATACTACCACTGATAAAATCAGGAGTGAATGTCATGGAAAAACAGCAAAAGCTAACTAGACTATACATCAAGCTCATGATTGAAGCTTCTGGATCTTTCTGTTCCACCAACTATGCCATGATGAAAACATGCCAGACATGGCCACTCAAGAGTGACAGGCTGAACAAGAAGTCTGACTATGTAAATTCAAACCTAGCAATAACTCTCCAGGTTTCTATCTGTCCAGTTGCATCTAAGTTTGGTAAACTGAGTTTAGTCTGAAATTCTTTAAATTTGCGGAGAAAACCTCTGATATTTCTATCTCTGGTTTCTTCATTATACTTACAAGAAATCTGTTTCTATGCAAAAACACACGTTCTCTGATGGCTGTCCTTGTAGAAAACTCTATCTTAGGAGCAATGCCCTGAAAATAAAAGAAACAAAATTATTGGAAAAAAGGTCTTTGCTCATCCCATCCTAGCATGAAATCATCCAAGAACCTGAATGTTCTTTTGTGTAGGTGGCATAATCTAAACATATTATCTAATATATAACAAACAGAGAGACAGAATGGAGTATTATTCAGCCTTTAAAAGGAAGGAAATTCTGCCATTTGTGACAACATAGAATAAACTAGAGGATGTTATACTATGTGAAATAAACCAGACACAAAAAGATAAACACTGCAGGTCTCACTTATATGAGGAATCTGAAATAGTCAAACTCAAAATAAATAGCAAATAGAATGCTGACTGTCAAGAGCTGGAGGATGGCAGAAAAGAAGAAATCTGTCAAGATGAATATGTTCTAGAAAAGGAATCTACAACAATGTGACAGTTGTTAACAATACCATTTTAAGAATTTGTTTTACAATGTTGTGTTAGTTTCTGCTGCACAGCAACACACATTACCCCTCTTTTACAGATTCCCTTCCCATTTCGGTCCACAGAGCAACAGGTGAAGTCCCCTGTGTTAGACAGTAGGTTCTCATTAGTCATCTGTTTTATACAGAGTAATGGATATGTCAGTCCCGCAATCTGCCAATTCCTCCCACCCCCACATTCCCACCATGGTGTCCATCTGTTTGTTCTCTACATCTGTGTCTGTTTCTGCTTTGCAAATAGGTTCACCCATACCATTTTTTTCTAGATTTCACATACATGCTTTATATATTTGTTTTTCTCTTTCTGACTTACTTCACTCTATATATATTTGAAATCTTCTAAGATGGCAGCTATTAAGTGTTTTCGTCACAAAAAAAGAAAAGAAACAACAGTTAACAATGGTAAACAATGGATATGTTAATTGGTTTGATTGTAGCATTATCTCACAATGTGTATTTATATCAAAAAAACCACATAAAACTAATTAACATACAATTGTAAAAAAACACATAAAGTTGTATACCTTAAATTATTCAGTTTTTTATCAATTATACATCAACAAAGCTGAAAATAAAATATATATCTAGTAAACATAGCTAAACACTTATATAATACTATGACAAAGTACGTGAAATACATGACAAAGCCTGGTTGTATTAACTCATCTAATCCTCACAACAACTCTAAGAGGTTGGTTCTAACAGTATTTCTGTTAAGGCACAGAGAATTTAAGCAACTTGTTCAATTAGGAATGGCAAAACCAGTAACTGAACCCAGGCATTCCAACTTATATCCACAAAGTTAGGTACTCTATTTAATTCTATTATGGAGCTGAATGAGATTATCTAGGAAAAGAGATACAAGTTCTCACTTCCCCCTACATACCTGCTCTGAAAATGTTTTATGTCTCATATAAAATATTTATATTCAGTTCCAAACCCTTCCTTCTATTTCACTGACCAATACTTTTTTTTTTTGCTCCATACCATACAAGTGGCTCATATGGTAAAGAATCTGCCTGCAATGTGGGAGACCCAGGTTCAATCCCTGGGTCAGGAAGATTGCCTTAAGAAGGGAATGGTTACTCACTCCAGTATTCTTGTGTGGGAAATCCCATGGACAGAGGAACCTAGTGGGCTATACTCCATGGGGTTACAAAATAGTCAGATACAACTGAGTAACTAATATACACACATATGAAAACACTGTGATATTATATACACACACATATATATATACATACACATACATATACCCTATCCCGCTTAACTCTCATAATCCTATAAGGGATGTGCAAATATTACCATCAAATCATTTATCACTTTTTAAATGATAAATTTGAGAAGTGGACAAAAATCTGAAACAACCCAAACATTCCTCATAGATGAATAAACTATGATATATCTATATAATGGAATCTACTCAGTAATAACAAGAAACAGGTTATTGATACACACAACTACCTGGATGAAGTCTAAAAGCATTGTTCTAAGTGAAAGTAGTCAGTGTCAATCAAACTATTTGATTTCATTTATGTGACATTTTCAAGAAGAAACAAAGCTACAATGAGGGAGAAAAAATTAGTAGATTACAGGGTATCTATAAAGGGTAACACAAGGGAGATTTGGGGAGTGATGGGACTGTTCTGTATCCTGATCGTGATGGTGGTTTCACAACCTATATATGTGTTAAAATTCATAGAACTCTGCATCAAAAGAAGTCAATTTTACTGTGCAATCATTTATAAAATACAATTATGTTTCTAAAAAGTATATAATTGAGGCAGTAGAGAGATATTAAGCAAATTTTTCCAAAGACACACGTCTCGTAAACATCAAAACAGGACTTGGATCTGTTACACTGTCTCCAGTTAGCCCCAACAAGTTACTTGCAGCAGCCCTTCTGATCATGAGTCGCTGCTCTCCTCTCCCGGAGAGAACACTGCCTGGCCAGGTATTCTTGCCCTTGAGGTGCTTTCCCTTTCTTCTTGCTGCCCATTCAAATCCTCCTGCCTCTCAAAGTCTGGCTTCACCCTCTCCCCTCCAGGTACACCTACAGTGACTTCTCTCTTTACTTGAAAGAAGGATTTCCTTCCCCAAACCAACAGGCACTGCATGTTTATGACATGTACTAGGTGCTGTTAGAGACTTTCACATATGAGATCTCATATAGTCTTCAGACAATATCGTGGGCAGGTGGGGGGATGTTCGCTTCTCACAGGAGAGATCCGAAGGGATGTCTGGGCTGAGCAGACAAGTGTCTCCTCACATTAAGGATAGGCGTTGCCTGCAAGCCTCGCCTCTCTGAGGCCAATACAGAGCACAAAGGTTCTTCCTCTTACCCGCTTTTTAATGTTAATGAAACACCTTACAACTCAAAGGAGCGCTTTGTATTTAAGAATTGTAAAAGTTTCTTAAAAAAAAAAAAAAGGGGGGACAAAAATCTGAAACAACCCAAACATTCCTCATAGATGAATAAACTATGATATATCTATATAATGGAATCTACTCAGTAATAACAAGAAACAGGTTATTGATACACACAACTACCTGGATGAAGTCTAAAAGCATTGTTCTAAGTGAAAGTAGTCAGTGTCAATCAGACTATTTGATTTCATTTATGTGACATTTTCAAGAAGAAACAAAGCTACAATGAGGGAGAAAAAATTAGTAGATTACAGGGTATCTATAAAGGGTAACACAAGGGAGATTTGGGGAGTGATGGGACTGTTCTGTATCCTGATCGTGATGGTGGTTTCACAACCTATATATGTGTTAAAATTCATAGAACTCTGCATCAAAAGAAGTCAATTTTACTGTGCAATCATTTATAAAATACAATTATGTTTCTAAAAAGTATATAATTGAGGCAGTAGAGAGATATTAAGCAAATTTTTCCAAAGACACACGTCTCGTAAACATCAAAACAGGACTTGGATCTGTTACACTGTCTCCAGTTAGCCCCAACAAGTTACTTGCAGCAGCCCTTCTGATCATGAGTCGCTGCTCTCCTCTCCCGGAGAGAACACTGCCTGGCCAGGTATTCTTGCCCTTGAGGTGCTTTCCCTTTCTTCTTGCTGCCCATTCAAATCCTCCTGCCTCTCAAAGTCTGGCTTCACCCTCTCCCCTCCAGGTACACCTACAGTGACTTCTCTCTTTACTTGAAAGAAGGATTTCCTTCCCCAAACCAACAGGCACTGCATGTTTATGACATGTACTAGGTGCTGTTAGAGACTTTCACATATGAGATCTCATATAGTCTTCAGACAATATCGTGGGCAGGTGGGGGGATGTTCGCTTCTCACAGGAGAGATCCGAAGGGATGTCTGGGCTGAGCAGACAAGTGTCTCCTCACATTAAGGATAGGCGTTGCCTGCAAGCCTCGCCTCTCTGAGGCCAATACAGAGCACAAAGGTTCTTCCTCTTACCCGCTTTTTAATGTTAATGAAACACCTTACAACTCAAAGGAGCGCTTTGTATTTAAGAATTGTAAGAATGTTTTTCTATAAACAAGGTGTTGGTGGGGGAGAAAGGGCTCTGGTGATGACCTCTTTTACATCTCTAGAGAGACAAAAAGCTTCTTCATGTTTATTATTAATTAGCTTGAGATTTCTAGTGGGGGGGGGGGGATATAAAAAGGGTAAAGGAAAATTGTGCTATAGTCTCGCCCCGTGGAGATCAGCTGCGCCCGATGGGGTCAAGACTCTCCAGCTCCGGGGTAAGAACATCTGTTTGCCTTTGATTGAGTTCTGATTATTTCTCATTACTTGTGCTTGCCTTTATTTGATGATTAATAAACCCACTGTTGGTTTGACAATACTTGAGACCACGATACTTTATTGTCGAGGTCCGAGGCTCACACCCTGAGGGGACCACACCGTGCTCTTGTAAAAGGTCTCTGAGCTATTTAATATGGTTTCTCTTAGCGAGAACTAGTGAGAATAGTAATCAGAGTAAACTCTGACACGGTGCCCACGACAACAACCTGTGCAACAGACAATTATATTCCACTTTAAATGTGAGGGAATAGGCTTTAAGAGGTATCGCAGAGCTGGGAATTAGAAGAGTCATGAGTTGAAACTCTGTTGGATAGCAAAACCCATCTTCTTTCCATTAGCTCATGCTGCCTCTCAGGGAGCCTTGTGGATAAACTCTTCAGCTCGTTTCTGTGGTGCCCAAGGATGAAAGAAGAAGGCAACTAAGAGGGTCTTGGAATGCAAGACCCTTATTTTCCTCCCCTCCCCCGGGCTATAGTACACCGCCCAATCCTTAAGATCCCGGTGCCACTCCTTAGACCCTAGCTATAAAAGGAATCAAAGACCCCTGCTTAACGTTGGTTCTCCTTTGAGCCAACCCGCCGTTCTGATAGCGTCGGTTCTCCTCCGAGCAACCCGCTGTTCTAGCAGCGTCTTCCATGCTGATTCTCCCTTAAACCGGCCCGCTGTACTGGCAGCAACTCTCCCTTCCCCCACTCTAATAAACTTTACTTTCCCCTTACTCTGCCTCGTGTCTGGAAATTCTTTTCCAACCCGTGCACAGACCTCAACAGTTTCCTGTGCATTAATTCATTTCAACATACATTCATTCCTGTGAATTCATCTTGTCTACAGAACAGGTTTTCATAGGCACAAGCTACATCCTCAACTCCTTTATGTTTTTCCTTTAGAGGCACAGTATGCCCATAAGAGTGCTATGCCTGGACTGGTGACTCAGGATTTCTGGACTTACAAACACAATAGCCTAGTTGCTGCACAGAGTCGAATAATGGTGGGAGAGGTGGCATTTTATAAAGAATGCACAATAACGGCCAGTGCAGCCTCACCTCCGGTTATCAGGGAAGTTCCGGGGTCCACAATAACACTGGCAAGAAATTCAAAACCTCACATGTGCGTGAAGCCCAGTCTTCCATGGCCCAGGAGCCAAGCCTGAGCAAATCATCTCTTAAGCCACAGACTGGTGCAGTCTTCTCAATGCCTCCTAAAGAAGTAGTATTAAGAGCTCACATTTACTGAGCACTTAACTATAATAGTAGGTATTATGCTAAGCACTATACATATATATTACCCCCTTCAACCCTCATAATAATCCTATAAGGGAAGAACTATGATCAGTCCCATTTTACAGTGGAGGAAACTAAGGTACATAGAGACTAAGTAATTTATCCAAAATCACAGTCACTGAGCGACAAAAAGAGGCTTGAACCCAGACAACCTGAGTCCACACTAAACAACTCTACCTGCAGCTCCATTTAGCCCAGAGAGGAGAAAGAGGGTCCCCACCAGGAAGGAATCCACAGTCTGTAATGAAATCTTGTTCAGCTATTTGACCTCCACTCCTGGCAGTGATTTACAGACAATAAGGAGGAATGTATTTTCTTTTTCATAGAAGTATTGATTTTAGCATAACTGTTTAGTGCTGAAATTTACAGGCTGTATCTTATGCAGTCCCCTTACCAATGGGATGGTGGTGACAAAATTTAGGTCAATAACTGTATTTAGCAGTAGGATTTTTTTTTTTTTTGAAATCACTACACTAAGGAAAAACTGAAATTATTGACTAAAAATTAATAATTAAAAATAATATTCTTTCTGCTTAATTTACAAATTCAGTCTTTACCTAACCAAAAAAAAATTATAGTCTCTGTGGTGCCCAAGGCAAACTAGGAGGGTCTTGGAATGCAAGACACTTATTGTCCTCCCCTCCCCGGGGCTATAGTACACCGCCCAATCTTTAAGACCCCGGTGCCACTCCTGGGGCCCTACTGCATGTCGTAGTTGTTAGGGTGGTAGGCTATTAAAGTGTTAACACTGCGGCCGGAGATTCCCCAGCACTAAATAATCATAAGAAAGGGCCAAATTGTTAGGGTCAACACCGCGACCAGACTCCTGGCACCAAATCAGGGGGTCAGTTGCTTACCTGCTGGTGCCTGAGAATCTCCCTAGACCTGCGATAAGGAGATAGCCTTGGCCATAAAAATTCCTCACAAAGTGTCAAGAATTTCACACCCCCCGCCCACAGCCACCTGAAGGATAGTGGGCTCATCACTGGACTTCCCGCCAAACTTAAACAAAGAACTCGTTTCTGCGCCTGCCCTGAGGGATCCCCCTCCCATTTTCTCCTGCTCCCCTCCTCCCTAATAAAACCTCCTCGTCCCATCTCCGGGGCGCGATTTCCCTGGCCCATCTCTCGGACCTGTGGATCTCGCCCGGGAACTCTTCTCAAATAAACTTCTTCCCTAACAGCTTGCAGCCCGCCGTGTCTTTGCGATTCTTACATTTGGTGCGGAAGACCCGGGAGGAGCGTGAGCCTCGCGGCCCTCTGCGAGTGCCCCTCCTCTCCCGCTGGCACGGCGGGACCTCTCTGACCATCACCCGCTCCGGCACACGTGAGTGGTAAGTCCCCCTTATTAAATCCCATTGTTCTCACTCGAGACTCTGCTCCGGGCCCCTGGCTGAAAATCGCGGCCGCGTCAGGGCAACCCTCCGCCCCTGTGGCTTCCGGCGACTACCGTTGCGGAGACGTCTGCCACGGTTTTCGCACTCTCCGGTGTTCTGCTCACGCCAAGCAGAACATCTATCCTGTGGTCCCAGGCAGTCTCGGGACGCCTGTCTCTGCCTAGTTCCACATCCGCCGGTGAAAACTGAATTATTATAATTAATAATTAAAAATAATATTCTTTCTGCTTAATTTACAAATTCAGTCTTTACCTAACCAAAAAAAAATTATAGTCTCTGTGGTGCCCAAGGCAAACTAGGAGGGTCTTGGAATGCAAGACACTTATTGTCCTCCCCTCCCCGGGGCTATAGTACACCGCCCAATCTTTAAGACCCCGGTGCCACTCCTGGGGCCCTACTGCATGTCGTAGTTGTTAGGGTGGTAGGCTATTAAAGTGTTAACACTGCGGCCCGGAGATTCCCCAGCACTAAATAATCATAAGAAAGGGCCAAATTGTTAGGGTCAACACATGACCAGACTCCTGGCACCAAATCAGGGGGTCAGTTGCTTACCTGCTGGTGCCTGAGAATCTCCCTAGACCTGCGATAAGGAGATAGCCTTGGCCATAAAAATTCCTCACAAAGTGTCAAGAATTTCACACCCCCCGCCCACAGCCACCTGAAGGATAGTGGGCTCATCACTGGACTTCCCGCCAAACTTAAACAAAGAACTCGTTTCTGCGCCTGCCCTGAGGGATCCCCCTCCCATTTTCTCCTGCTCCCCTCCTCCCTAATAAAACCTCCTCGTCCCATCTCCGGGGCGCGATTTCCCTGGCCCATCTCTCGGACCTGTGGATCTCGCCCGGGAACTCTTCTCAAATAAACTTCTTCCCTAACAGCTTGCAGCCCGCCGTGTCTTTGCGATTCTTACATTTGGTGCGGAAGACCCGGGAGGAGCGTGAGCCTCGCGGCCCTCTGCGAGTGCCCCTCCTCTCCCGCTGGCACGGCGGGACCTCTCTGACCATCACCCGCTCCGGCACACGTGAGTGGTAAGTCCCCCTTATTAAATCCCATTGTTCTCACTCGAGACTCTGCTCCGGGCCCCTGGCTGAAAATCGCGGCCGCGTCAGGGCAACCCTCCGCCCCTGTGGCTTCCGGCGACTACCGTTGCGGAGACGTCTGCCACGGTTTTCGCACTCTCCGGTGTTCTGCTCACGCCAAGCAGAACATCTATCCTGTGGTCCCAGGCAGTCTCGGGGACGCCTGTCTCTGCCTAGTTCCACATCCGCCGGTCTCGGGTGACAACGTGGGCAACTCTAAATCTAAACCTGATCCTCAGACCCCTTTTGGGCTGTTTACACCCCTCCTGCCCAAGCCGGTTCCTCCAGCCCTCCAGTCCAGGACTGGTTGGCTCCCGCCCGTGCTGGGCTCCCGTTCCTCCGGCCCTCCAGTCCAGGACTGGTTGGCTCCCCACCGTGCTGGGCTCCTGTTCCTCCAGCCATCCAGTCCGGGACTGGTTGGCTCCCACCCACACTCTTTAAGACTGCAATACTGCAATAGTGTGTGGCCACAATATCCTCTAAATAATCAAATCAGTGGCCTAAAAATGGGGCTTACGACTTTAATGTCCTCACTGATTTAGATAATTTCTGCCAAAGGAATGGGAAATGGTCAGAGATTCCTTATGTTCAAGTTTTTTGGGATGTTCGTTCCCGTCCTTCTCTCTGTGCTGTCCGTTCTACCTCCCAAGTCCTTCTTGCTAAAGAAACTCCGCCTACATCGCTGATAGCTCCACCACTAAGAAACACCAAACCTGCTCTCTCTCTTTGATTTAGACGCGGAAGCCTCGTCCTCACTTTCTGAACCTCCTGAAAACCTTTCTTCTCCGCCGGCTAAACCCATCCAGGCTCCGCCAGAAACCCCACCCTCTTTAGCTCCTGAAACTGTCTCTCTTTCACCTAGTAACTTTACCCAACCTCCGCCATACCCCGAATCAACCTCTCACCAGAGTCCACCAAACTCACCTTTAGCCCCCGCAGAACCTCCCCCACTTCACTTTCTCCCACTTCCCCTAATCCCCGCTTTTCAATGCCTGTACCGTCTCAAGCCTCGGTGGCTTTATACCCGGCACTTCCATCCTCAGAACCTATGCGACCTTCTTTTTTCTATGACTCCCCCATTAGTGCTCACACTCGCTCTAAAATTACGCCTGCTACAGACCCCTCCCCTATATGCCCACTTCGAGAAGTGGCCGGGGCAGACGGAGTCGTGCATCTACATGCACCTTTCACTCTTGCTGATCTCTCCCAAATTGAAAAATGCCTAGGTTCTTTCTCTGCTAACCCTTCTTTATACATCAAAAAATTTCAATATCTTACACAAGCATATGACCTTACCTGGCACGATCTCCAGGTGGTCCTATCCTCCAGCCTAACTCCAAAAGAAAAAGAACGAATTCTAATTGCTGCCACAGTTCATGCTGACCAAACACATCTTACTGATGACACTATGCCACTAGGCGCTGAGGCGGTTCCCAGAACCGAACCAGCTTGGATTTACCAACCAGGGCAACCTGGCCATCAGCGGCGAAATCAAATGATTACATGTCTAATAGTAAGAATGAGGACTGTCTCACATAAAGTAGTTAACTATACCAAACTTCAAAAAGTCACCCAGATGCCAGATGAGAATCAGGCCCTCTTCCTTAACCGACTTACAGAGGCCCTAACTCTCTATACTTAAATAGACCCTGCCTCTGACGCAGGAGCCACCATTCTTGCTACTCACTTTATCTCCCAATCGGCTCCTGACATTAAAAAAAGTTACAAAAGGCAGAAAGGGGACCGCAGACCCCTATCCAAGACCTGGTAAATATGGCCTTTAAAGTTTTTAATGCCCGAGAGGATGAAGCCGAGGCCTCACGTAAGGCCCAGCTGCAGCAGATGGTAGCCCTCCAAACCCAAGCCATGGTAGCTGCCCTGAGGCCTGCCAACGCCAAAGGCAAACAAGGGGGATCTAAAGGCACACAAAAGACCCCACCAGGGCCATGTTAAATATGTGGCAAAGAAGGCCACTGGGCAAGGAATTGCCCCAATCCCGAGTCCCTAACGGACCCTGCCCATTGTGTAACCAGAAGGGACATTGGAAGAGTGAATGTCCCACACGGTCTGGTACTACCTCGATGCCTCCACATCGGAGCCCTGCCAGCCCCTCTCCTCTGGACCTGCTGGGCTTGGCTGATGACTGACGCGCCCGGACTCGAGGACCCCATCACCCTCGCAGAGCCCAGGGTAACGCTCCAGGTAGCGGGTAAGTCTATTTCCTTTTTAGACACGGGCTACCTACTCTGTTTTGCCATCCTATCGGGACCTTTGACTACTTCCCAGATCTCGGTTACGGGTATAGACGGTCAGCCCACTACACCCTTTCAAACAGAGCCTCTACCTTGCAAACTCGATTCGACCTACTTTACACACTCATTTTTAGTTTTTCCCCTCCTGCCCTCTCCCGCTTTTAGGACGAGATATCCTAGCCCATCTAAAAACGGTCATGCTCATAGGCTCTGACTCTGCCACTCATCTCCTTTCCTTATTAGTTCCTCCTATCGAGTCACCCCAAGTCCTCCCTGACACTAAAGCTGATCCTATAGTCTGGGACACAGCCACCCCAGTCATCACTGCCCACCATCAACCAGTACTCATTAAACTAAAAGATCCTCTTATTTCCCATAAAGCCCGAATTCCCTATTTCTGATGCTCATAGAAGGGACTCAAACCAATCATCACCCGGTTGCTAGACCAAGGCCTTCTCATTCCTACCAACTCTCCCTGTAATACTCCGATCCTTCCTATAAAAAAGCCCACAGGAGCCTATAGACTGGTCCAAGATCTTCGCCTGATCAACGAGGCAGTTATTCCTATTCACCCAGTAGTCCCAAATCCTTATACCCTTCTCTCTCATATTCCTCCGAACACCACCCACTATACTGTCCTAGATCTTAAGGATGCCTTCTTTACAGTCCCTCTACATCCTGATTCCTATTTTCTTTTTGCCTTCACATAGACTGAACCGGACACCCAGGTCTCACAACAACTCACCTGGACAGTCCTCCCCCAAGGGTTTAGGGACAGTCCCCACCTGTTTGGACAGGCTCTAGCTAAAGACCTAACTGCCCATTACCGGACAGCCATCTCTTACAATATGTCGATGATTTACTATTATGCAACCCCTCTTATTCTCATTCACAACAAGACACCATAACGCTTCTCAATTTCTTAGGACAAAGGGGATATCGAGTCACTCCCTCTAAAGCCCAGCTATCCAGCCCCACAGTCAGCTATCTAGGAGTTAGCTTAAACCACTCCTCAAAAACTCTGACCACAGATAGAATACAGACATTACAGAGTCTGACTCCTCCCACTACCACTGATCAAATTCTCTCCTTCCTGAGGATTTTTCAGACACTGGATACCCAACTTTGCCATTCTTGCTAGGCCCCTCTATCGAGCAGTGAAGGAAACCCCCACAGGGCCTTTGACTTCCCCTACAAAAGTGGCAAAAGCTTTCCATGTTCTTCGAGATATTCTGATCGCTTCTCCGACTCTCGCATTACCAGACCCTAATAAACCCTTTCACCTCTTCACCGACGAAAAAACAGGAATAGCAACCGGCCTTCTGGCTCAACCACTAGGCCCTGCCTATCAGCCTATCGCTTATTTATCAAAGCAGCTAGATAATACTGTTAAAGGATGGCAACCTTGCCTCCGGGCTCTAGCAGCAGCCTCAGAGTTGGCAAAGGAATCTCTCAAACTGACGCTCTCTCAACCCTTATCGGTCTTTTCAACCCACAGACTTCAAGATTTACTAACCCACCGCTCTCTTTCCCTGCTGGGACCCTCCCGCATACAAGAGTTTCACCTGCTGTTCATTGAAAACCCCCTTATTAACTCTATGCCCTTCTCCTCCTTTAAACCCTGCTTTTTTACTGCCCAAGTCCACAACACTCCCCTTCCCGCTGCACTCCTGCCCTGAGGTGGTAGAAGAACTCTCCAACTCCCCCACAAAGTGGCTGTTATACACTGCAAAGGGCACCAGTCTCAAAATAACTCAGTAGCCCAAGGCAATGCTAGAGCAGATGCTGTGGCCAGAAGCCTGACTTCGGTCCCCCCATTACTAACACTGCTTTATTCTTGACCCCCACTGAAACCCCTAACTACTCTCCAGAAGAGCAATCACTCTTAAACACACAAGGAGGTGCTTACTCAAAAGAAGGGTGGATTACTGTTCAAAACAAAATAGCCCTTCCCACCTCCCAGGCATTAGACATCCTAACCCAAGTACATCAGACACTACATATTGGCCCACGAGCTATGTTCCATTTCTTAGAGCCTTTATTCTTTCACCCCAATCTAAAAACTCTGATTAAGCAGGTCCACTCGCAGTGTCACATTTGCTCTGTCACCTCATCCCAAGGAGGGCTTCACATCAGGCCTCCAGCACATCAGATGAGAGGACACCTCCCGGGAGAAGACTGGCAAATTGACTTTACCCATATGCCTCCCTGCCGTAAATTGAGATTTTTGCTTACTCTGGTAGATACCTTCTCAGGTTGGGTAGAAGCCTTCCCGACCTCGCAGGAAAATGCTCACACTGATGGTCGGGAGGGGAGGGAAGGGGGGGATATACATGTGACTAATCTGAGAACATGCATGTCTGTGAACAACAAAACTCTGTAAAAGTTAAAAGTAAAACAAAGGTTTAAAAAATAAATAAATAAAAAAAAAAAAAAAAAGAAAATGCTCACACTGTATCCACTATTTTGCTAGAGCAGATAATACCCCGCTTCGGATTGCCCTCTTCCATTCAGTCCGATAACGGGCCAGCCTTCATCTCTCAGATAGTACAGTAAGTCTCCTCTGTTCTAAATATTTCTTGGAATCTTCACATTCCGTATCGCCCTCAATCATCAGGAAAAGTAGAAAGAGCCAATGGACTGATTAAGGCTCACCTGGCTAAACTAACTGTGGAAGTACGCCTTTCCTGGCCTGAACTGTTGCCTCTTGCACTGGCCAGGCTCAGGTCTACTCCTAGAGCCCCCACGTTCCTCAGCCCCTTTGAGCTCCTCTATGGACGCCCCTTTCTTATCAATAACAACTTGTCTACTAAAACCTCTTTGTTAGCCTCTTATCTCCCTTACTTGACTCTGCTTCGAAAACTTCTTTGAGAACACTCAGACCCGGGTCCTGCCACAACCCAGTCATCGTGACACACCTAACACAAGCACTCAATCCTCTCCTACTTCCTTACAACCAGGAGACTCCGTGCTTCTCAAAACTCTACACCCAAAGCCCATAGAGCCACGGTGGACCAGACCACACACAGTAATCCTAACCACCCCAACGGCGGTTAAGCTACTGGGAGATCGGGCCTGGCATCACGTGTCTCAGATAAAAAGGGCTCCAAGCCACCTAGATCAATTCTCTGCTAAACTCACCGGATCCACCAAGATCCTAGAAAATGAACATCCAAGACCGCTGGGACTCCAGGTGACAATCCGGACAGTATGGTAAGCTGGATAGAGGCTATCAACAGATGCCATAGACCACATTATATATTCAAAAATATATATATATAGAGAGAGAGACTAGACACCTTAACAGAAGTAAAACAGACCATAGATCAGGCTGAATCTAGCCTTAATCAGGACATAAATCAGCCACGGGTCCCTGAAGCCTTCACCTGGATAGAAGTTATCAGAATAGACCAGTACTAACAGCAGTCCCATTAACATACTCCGTGAACTTATCTAAGGCTAGTTTACCAAACCAACCCCAAAATCCTGTGGCAGTAGATGTCCCCCTCTTTCAATCTGAACAGACTTACTTCCTTTGCTATGACAAAGGTGTGTCGAATTCCCCTTGCAATATGACCATACGGGTAACAGAAACCTTGTATACCCCCTCTGGCATTTTCTTCTGGTGCAACAAAACTCTTTACAATCACATAAGTCTGCAATCACCGTTCCCATGTTGGCCTGTTATCCTAGTTCCCCAACTAATGTTGTATGGCAGAGCCGAGTTTGCATCTCTTTACAGACCTCCGGCACGACAGAAAAGAGCCGTTTTTCTTCCTCTCCTGGCTGGAATCACTTTGATCACCTCATTAGCTGTAGCTGGAATTAGCGCCGGAGCTTTGGGACATAGTGTTTCTACTCAACAAAAACTTGAAGAAAAGCTTCAAATAGCAGCAGAAGCCTCTGCAACCTCTATGTTGTCTCTCCAGAGACAGATAACCTCCCTGGCTAAAGTAACCTTACAGAATCGGAGGGCCCTAGATCTCCTAACTGCCAACAAAGGGGGAACCTGCCTCTTCCTGCGGGAAGAATGCTGTTACTATATTAATGAGTCAGGTCTGGTGGAAGAGAACACGAACGTCCTGACTCGGCTGGGGGAACAGCTTCGCTCTGGTAGACAGTCCCCATCACCCTTTGAAGAGTGGTGGCGCCTCCCCCAATGGCATGGATAACCCCTCTCTTAGGACCCCTTCTAATTATTTCACTTTTACTCATGCTTGCTCCTTGTTTCCTCAGATTTCTACTGAGCCGAATGAAAGACATCTCACAGGTCGCTATTCATCAGATGCTCCTTCAGCCCTATTCCCGACTGCCCACCAGCCCACCACCCTCAGACCAGCCTTAAACTCCCCATGCCCAAATGAAGACTCAGCAGGAAGTAGCCAGACAAAGCTCGGCGCCCTATATCACCAAAAAGGCTGGAATGTTAGGGTGGTAGGCTATTAAAGTGTTAACACTGCGGCCGGAGATTCCCCAGCACTAAATAATCATAAGAAAGGGCCAAATTGTTAGGGTCAACACCGCGACCAGACTCCTGGCACCAAATCAGGGGGTCAGTTGCTTACCTGCTGGTGCCTGAGAATCTCCCTAGACCTGCGATAAGGAGATAGCCTTGGCCATAAAAATTCCTCACAAAGTGTCAAGAATTTCACACCCCCCGCCCACAGCCACCTGAAGGATAGTGGGCTCATCACTGGACTTCCCGCCAAACTTAAACAAAGAACTCGTTTCTGCGCCTGCCCTGAGGGATCCCCCTCCCATTTTCTCCTGCTCCCCTCCTCCCTAATAAAACCTCCTCGTCCCATCTCCGGGGCGCGATTTCCCTGGCCCATCTCTCGGACCTGTGGATCTCGCCCGGGAACTCTTCTCAAATAAACTTCTTCCCTAACAGCTTGCAGCCCGCCCTGTCTTTGCGATTCTTACAGTAGTCATCACTCTACCCACCCAGTACATCGTCCAATCAGCAATGATCCTTAAGACCCCTATGCCACTCTTTAGACCCTAGCTATAAAAGGAATCAAAGACCTCAGCTTAAGGTCAGTTCTCTTTGAGCCAACCCGCTCAATAGCGTCGGTTCTCCTTTCAGCCAACCTGCTGTTCTAGCAGCGTCTTCCATGCTGATTTTCCCCTTTAAAACCCGGGCCCACTGTACTGGCAGCGACTCTCCCTTCCCCCACTCCAATAAACTTTACTTTCCCCTCACTCTGCCTCGTGTCTGGAAATTCTTTTCCAACCCGCGCATGGACCTCGACAGTCTCCTCTCTCTCTCTATATATAGTTTAAACTTTGGTCTCTTTTATTTTTTTTTAATTATTTATTTTCATCCATCTTTACTTTTTGGCCTGTGCGGGCCTCCCATTGCAGTGACCTCTCTCGTTGCAGAGCACTGGCTCTGGACGCATGTGCTCCAGAGCACTGACTCCTAATTGGACACACCAGTCCAGCTGCTCCGGGGTGCATGGGATCCTACAAGGCCAGGGATGGAACCGGCGCCCCTTGCACTGCTAGGCGACTCTTTACTCACTGGAACACCAGGGAAGCCCTCCTCTCAATATTCTTGATCACAGCAGGAAACGGAGAAAAAAAAGGCTGTTAGGTTAACAAATGAAATGAAATACAATATAGAAATACAAAGAAAAAGTCACATTGTACTGGAAGAAACAAATCTAATTCTTATGAACTAATAAGAGAAAATAAACGAAGCGAATGATTTGCCTGACCCACACATGTCATCTATTCTCATGTCCTACAACATTAATGAAAAGAAATTGGACCCTGGGCTGAAATAAACATGAGAGAATTAGCATCCTGCAGTGACTGAGGGCAAACTTTAAAGTCTGATGGCTTTGCTCCATTGCTCACCAGTTCTGTGACTCTGAGAACCCTTCATAAAATCTCCATGCCAGCTTCCCCATGCCTGAAAATTAGGAAATCAACAGTAGCCATCCCTGCTCCCCTCCTCCCTAATAAAACCTCCTCGTCCCATCTCCGGGGCGCGATTTCCCTGGCCCATCTCTCGGACCTGTGGATCTCGCCCGGGAACTCTTCTCAAATAAACTTCTTCCCTAACAGCTTGCAGCCCGCCCTGTCTTTGCGATTCTTACAGTAGTCATCACTCTACCCACCCAGTACATCGTCCAATCAGCAATGATCCTTAAGACCCCTATGCCACTCTTTAGACCCTAGCTATAAAAGGAATCAAAGACCTCAGCTTAAGGTCAGTTCTCTTTGAGCCAACCCGCTCAATAGCGTCGGTTCTCCTTTCAGCCAACCTGCTGTTCTAGCAGCGTCTTCCATGCTGATTTTCCCTTAAACCGGCCCACTGTACTGGCAGCGACTCTCCCTTCCCCCACTCCAATAAACTTTACTTTCCCCTCACTCTGCCTCGTGTCTGGAAATTCTTTTCCAACCCGCGCATGGACCTCGACAGTCTCCTCTCTCTATATATATATAGTTTAAACTTTGGTCTCTTTTATTTTTTTTTAATTATTTATTTTCATCCATCTTTACTTTTTGGCCTGTGCGGGCCTCCCATTGCAGTGACCTCTCTCGTTGCAGAGCACTGGCTCTGGACGCATGTGCTCCAGAGCACTGACTCCTAATTGGACACACCAGTCCAGCTGCTCCAGGGTGCATGGGATCCTACAAGGCCAGGGATGGAACCGGCGCCCCTTGCACTGCTAGGCGACTCTTTACTCACTGGAACACCAGGGAAGCCCTCCTCTCAATATTCTTGATCACAGCAGGAAACGGAGAAAAAAAAGGCTGTTAGGTTAACAAATGAAATGAAATACAATATAGAAATACAAAGAAAAAGTCACATTGTACTGGAAGAAACAAATCTAATTCTTATGAACTAATAAGAGAAAATAAACGAAGCGAATGATTTGCCTGACCCACACATGTCATCTATTCTCATGTCCTACAACATTAATGAAAAGAAATTGGACCCTGGGCTGAAATAAACATGAGAGAATTAGCATCCTGCAGTGACTGAGGGCAAACTTTAAAGTCTGATGGCTTTGCTCCATTGCTCACCAGTTCTGTGACTCTGAGAACCCTTCATAAAATCTCCATGCCAGCTTCCCCATGCCTGAAAATTAGGAAATCAACAGTAGCCACCTTGCAGACTTAAGGAGAACTGAATAAAATAGTACATGTGAGGAACTCAACACAGTTTTGGCATCTAGTAAGAATGCAATGAATGTCAGCCACTGGTAAAACTTCAGGGTTTTATTTTGCTTTATTTCCCCTGAAGCTTTAAAGCTCTTTCTCTTATGATTACCTGCATTCGTGAATAACTACAAATAAAACTTCCTGTAGGCTCCTCTTTCTATTTATGTCCATGAAGCTGAGCAGAGGTAACATTTGGGAAAATATGAAAAAGCGTGTTTCTTCTTGCCTTGATACTTAACTAGAGACCAGACCAGTGTTTGCAGATGGAATTTATTTAATAGAAAATTTGGGCAGACCAAAGTTAATATAAAGAGTATCCCACACCCAATTCTTACCAGTTTTTAATCCCATTTTTACTTCTGAAGAGCAAAATCCCAGTAACTCAAAACAGTAAAGGCAAGCGTCTCACAAGTACAATGGATGTAACTGATACACAAAGAATATCTACAATAAAAAAAATGTCAGCAACAGTCACAAACTCTTCAAAGATTATGGACGGGTTAAAATTATGGTCATTAGGAATTCTGATTAGGAGAATTTTTTTGTTTTTGACCATGTGGCACAGCTTGCAGGATCCTACTTCCCAGGGTGAACTTTCAGTGAATGCTCGGTGTTTGAAGTATTAGAACTAAAAGCCTGTTATCATAAACATCACAGGGGCCCTGCCTGTCATCTATTCTGATCAGTACTCTCAAATGGACACAATAACACCTCATTAAGTCAGAATAATAGTGATTCATGGGTATTAAGAGAAAAGCTGAGTATTAACTATGTTTTCCATAATTCACAAAGGTCAATTCATAACTGACCTTAAAATACAGGTCAAAATGCAAAAAAAAAGAGAAAAAAAAATACAGGTCAATCAAATGACATAAAAGTAGGGATAATTTTCAGAGTTTCTGCAGTGTTAAAAATCATTCCAGATAATATCAAAATGAATATTTTGAATCTGGGTGCAGATAATCTGCCCCAAACTTTAACTGTTTTACTTTTAACTGATGTACTAAAAACTGTACTAATAAAGCTGTATCTTTTAAGATCGTTCAGTAATATCAATCTGTCACATGTACTCCAATGTTCACTGCAGCACTATTTACAATAGACAGGACATGGAAGCCACCTAGATGTTCATCGACAGATAAAAGGATAAAGAAGCTGTGGTACATATATCAATGGATTATCACTCAGTCATAAAGAGGAACACATCTGAGTCAGTTATTGAGGTGGATGAACCTACAGCCTGTTATACAGAATAAAGTAAGTCAGAAAGAGGAAAACAAATATCATATATTAATACATATATATGGAATCTAGAAAATGATACTGATGAACCTATTTGCAGGTAAGCAACAGAGACAGGAACATAGAGAACAGACTTGTGGACACAGCGGGGGAAAGAGAGAGTGGAACAAATCAAGAGAGCAGCACTGAAGCTTGTACATCACCATATATAAAATAGATATCCAGTAGAAACTTGCTGTATGATGCAGGAGCTCCACCTGGTGCTCTGTGACAACCTTGATGGGTGGGATGGTGTGGTAGGGAGGTTCAAGAGGGAAGGGACAGATGTATACCTATGTCTGATTCATGTTGATGTATGGCAGAAAGCAATACAACACTGCAAAGCAATATCCTCCTATTAGAAATAAATAAATCAACAAATAATATATCAGTCTGTGAACCTCTGTCAGTTTCTCCTCCATTAAGTAGAGACCACTATATCTGTCCTGACTGACTTAAAAACTGTTATGAGGGAAATAAGATATCACAAGAAAAAACCAAAGCAAATCCGTCTGCCAACGTAGGAGAGGCAGGTTTGATCCCTAGGTGAGGAAGAACCCCCAGAGAGGAAATGGCAACCTACTCCAGTATTTTTGCCTGGAGAATTCCATGGACAGAGGAGCCTGGCAGGCTACAGTCCATGGGGGTCACAGAGAGCTGGACATAACTGAACAACTAAGCACTCACACATGCAGCACCATTACTATGACTACTATATTTTACTGTTATTTTTTACTGAAGCAATAGGTATGATTACATAAACTGATGCTAAATCTTTCAGCTAGTCTGCATTAAGAGGATACGGAAAAACAGATATATGGTTACCAAACTTATGATTACTAAAGGGAAAAGGAGGCGAGGGGAGACTAACTAAGAGTATGAGATTACTAGATATAAACTACTATATATAGAATAAAAAATAAGGTCCTACTGTATAGCACAGGGAACTATATTCAATAAGCCATAATGGAAAAGAATATGAAAAATAATATACAACAACATATATTATTATATATAATATATATAAAACTGAAAAATAATATATATTATATATATAACTGAATCACTTTGTTGTACACCAGAAACTAACACAACATTGTAAATCAACTGTACTTCAATAAAAAATGTTTGAATGTTAAAAAAAAGAGGTGAAAAAAACCAAACTTATTGTAACTAACTGCTGCTGTTTTAAATTGTTTCAGTCGTGTCTGACTCTTTGTGACCCTATGGACTGCAGCCTGCCAGGCTCCTCTGTCCATGGAATTCTCCAGGTAAGAATACTGGAGTGGACTGCCATGCCCTCCTCCAGGGGATCTTCCTGACCCAAGGGCTGAACCCACATCTGTCATGTGATAATGTAAACAAGCAGTGACTTGGCCTGGTGAGACAAGACTCACACGTCTCAGATCAATAGTGAGATTCAGTATCATTTAGTACTTTGACTGGGCAGCTAGACAACACTGCTAAAGAGAACAGAGGACCACTAACCAAGATGAAGTGATCTGCCCACGAACAGGTCCTATGAGGAATAAAACGTTCAAGTCCCAAAAAATTCCTCTCCCAACAGAAGCCCAGCTGGATGGATCACTTACTGGAAAACCTTCACTTGTCTTCATGAGGACCTCCCTACACGTCCCAGGGTGCAAAGGTGTCAACTTGGGTTCAGGGAAGAGAAAATTCCGTGTGTTTTCTTCATAGCAGGCCAACTCTTTCCATGCTAGAAATAAAGGAGAAAATGCATGAGTAGATATTATATATTCTGAAAATGATGTATTTACATCATTTAAACTAAATAAAAGCTTGGGCAGGTGGTGGCAGAGATAGTACTCAGATAAAAATAGACATTTTGATCACAGCACCTGTTATTCAAGAGGCAATGATTTCTACTACTTTTTATCTCATTGCATGATTTTCAAATGCCTTTCCAAGCATTTATCTATTTGCTACCCAACTAGAATAAAGAAGAAAATTTCTTTCCATCCATCCATCTATTCATCCACCCATCCATCCATCCATTTTTCCATTTGACAAATGCTTTCTAAGGACATACCACAGGCCAGGTCCTAGGGACAGAACAGGAACAAAGCAGACAATGCCCTTGTCACCCAAAGGTTACAGTATAGACTAGGGTTCCACGGATACAACAGTGCAGGAATGTCAGTGTCCCAGTAGCCCAGAGAACAGCCAGAGCTGTGGCTCTCAGCAGTAACAACCCCAAGGACATTTTGGAAATTTGTGGGGAAATGTCAAGGGCAGGAATCAAATGCCAGAGGTCAGGGTGTCCTGCAATGTCCAAGACACACCCACATAACTTTCTAATATCCTACAGACATTCTTTCAGAAATCGTTTTACAATTATTGGAGTCCAGAACCTGTTACATATAAACACAAAGCATTCTTTTTTTTTTTGCACAATTTAAAAATACACTGAATTTTCAGGAATGCAGGTACCATGAAAACTAAGGAACAACTGTGTTTTGCTTTGTCTAGATCTTTACCAAGATCCTTTTGGCACTTGTTAATACTACAAATACTACAAATTTGAATACTACAAATACTACACATCAAATACTATATAGTGATCTGCCCACGAACAGGTCCTATGAGGAATAAACGTTCAAGTCCCAAAAATTCCTCTCCCAACAGAAGCCCAGCTGGATGGATCACTTACTGGAAAACCTTCACTTGTCTTCATGAGGACCTCCCTACACGTCCCAGGGTGCAAAGGTGTCAACTTGGGTTCAGGGAAGAGAAAATTCCGTGTGTTTTCTTCATAGCAGGCCAACTCTTTCCATGCTAGAAATAAAGGAGAAAATGCATGAGTAGATATTATATATTCTGAAAATGATGTATTTACATCATTTAAACTAAATAAAAGCTTGGGCAGGTGGTGGCAGAGATAGCACTCAGATAAAAATAGACATTTTGATCACAGCACCTGTTATTCAAGAGGCAATGATTTCTACTACTTTTTATCTCATTGCATGATTTTCAAATGCCTTTCCAAGCATTTATCTATTTGCTACCCAACTAGAATAAAGAAGAAAATTTCTTTCCATCCATCCATCTATTCATCCACCCATCCATCCATCCTTTTTTCCATTTGACAAATGCTTTCTAAGGACATACCACAGGCCAGGTCCTAGGGACAGAACAGGAACAAAGCAGACAATGCCCTTGTCACCCAAAGGTTACAGTATAGACTAGGGTTCCACGGATACAACAGTGCAGGAATGTCAGTGTCCCAGTAGCCCAGAGAACAGCCAGAGCTGTGGCTCTCAGCAGTAACAACCCCAAGGACATTTTGGAAATTTGTGGGGAAATGTCAAGGGCAGGAATCAAATGCCAGAGGTCAGGGTGTCCTGCAATGTCCAAGACACACCCACATAACTTTCTAATATCCTACAGACATTCTTTCAGAAATCGTTTTACAATTATTGGAGTCCAGAACCTGTTACATATAAACACAAAGCATTCTTTTTTTTTTTTCAGTTTAAAAATACACTGAATTTTCAGGAATGAAGATACCATGAAAACTAAGGACCAACTGTGTTTTTCTTTGTTTAGATCTTTCTCAAGACCCTTTTGGCATTTTAAATATTACAAATACTACAAATTTGAATACTAAAGATACTACACATCAAATACTATATAGTTTGCTTGATATTTACATGTTAGTACACATGTCATTTTATTTCAAATCACTTTCCTTGGTATTTCTCATTTATATTATGGCTGAATATCAGACAGATTGTTTACAGTGATCTATATAAAACTGGCTATATTATCAATGGGCTGCTCATGTAGCACTAGTGGTAAAGAACCTGCCTCTCATTGCAGGAGACTAAGACATGCAGACTCGATCCCTAGGTTGGGAAGATCCCCTGGAGTAGGGCATGGTAACCCATTCAACATTCTTGCCCAGAAAAGTCCATGGACAGAGGAACTTGGTAGGCTACAGTTCGTGGGGCTGACATGACTGAAGTGACTTAGCACAGCACATATTACCTATGAATATTATTTCAGTATGGTCAAAGGAATAATACAAAAATACTCATTACCTAAAGATCATTTCAGGTGCGACATGATTAATAATCACTAATCTGAAGGACAGAAAAGTTGCCATCTGATCCCCCCTTGCCCACAAAGCAGGTGCTACACAAGTGGTTTGGACTAAGAGTGGCCCCTGAGCAGAGCACTATCAAAAAAGTAACTGTAGTTAGTGAGGTAAGGTTACTGTTTGATGACTCATATTTTATTTGTGAGATGAACTGTGATGAGGGTACATATGAATGTTACACTCTAATGAGAATCAAAGTGAAAAATGAATGTATTCTACATTTTTCATCATAATATTTCTTTCTACTGTCGTGGGCGCCGCGTCGGAGCTTACTCTGATTACTATTCTCACTAGCTCTCACTAAGAGAAACTATATGGAATAGCTCAGAGACCTTTTACACAAACACAGCGTGGTACCCTCAGGGTGTGAGCCTCGGACCTCAACAATAAAGTATCGTGGTCTCAAGTATTGTTAAACCAAGAGTGGGCTTATTAGGCAAGCACAAATCATCAGAATTAATCAGAACTCAATCAAAATGCAAAGAGAAAGATCTTACCCCAGAGCTGGGAGCTTCGACCTCACCTCAGATGCAACTGAGTTCTGTGAGTGAGCTTCCGCCCAACTTACTCGCCCCCTTTTAAAGGAAAAACCTCAGACACAGCTGCATATACTTTACTTCTGCTTCTACTTACAATCCTAAGAAATTAAAGGAAAAACGCTGCTCCTGGCTTCTATGTGGGCTTACAACTTGAGCTAGACCGGAGCAAGTTACTCAGGTCAAGAATTAAGCTAACTTGTTCTTAGGAAAGTAAGCAGATAAGGTTGGAATGTTGCCATTAGGGCTTTTCTTATTTACTAGCAGCTTTCAAGCTTCGCTTTCAGGTAGAACTCTGCCAAAGCGGCTGGCAGTAAGTTACAAATTCCTAATCGCTAGAGGACGAGCTTTGGCTCTCCTGGCTGTAATTTCTCATAGAGACAAACTTTTTTCCTTTAGTATATACGTCCCCTTTAGGTATCATCATATTCACCCACTCTTTGCCCCTGTCTGAGCTAAAATCACTTTCTAGAGGACAGATTCTAGGTCTCAAGAGCTTATCTGGGGTTTGAGGATTGCTCTATACCCTAAGACCCAGTATATTCTTAAGAATTTCTAGAGTCTGCCCAAGACATTACACCTCCCTTCAAAGACATGCTCTGGCCACAATGAACTGATATATCTTTCCCTCCTCTGCTATGTACTTTCTCAGCTTATACCACTTGTATTTTTTAATGCTATTCCTTATAAAACATCCTTTCTTCCTTCCCAATCTACTGATATACTATTTATCTTTTTAGTTAGTGTCTTATAGTATTTCCAACATGCATACATGCTCATGGGATTCTCCAGGAAAGAATACTGGAATGGGTTGCTGTTGTCTCCTCCAGGGGATCTTCCTGACCCAGGGATCGAACCTGTCTTTCTTACATCTCTTGCACTGGCTTTACCGCTAGTGCCCCTGGGAAACCCATCTCCAACAATACCAGGTCCAGAATAGAACTTGATTTTTTCCCACAAATAAGATCTCCCCTAACTTACTATCAGAGGAATAAAGACTAGTTAATCAAGCCAAAAATCAAGGCTCTATCCTTGGTTCCACTCTTTCATTCCTAACATTCATCCATTAGCAAGTCCTGTTGACTAAATCTTCAAAATAAATCTAAATTCTATTCCTTTCTATTGTTATAACTTCCACCGTGGTCTAAACCCCTACCTCCTCTCTCCTGGACTGTCACCATGACCTCCTACCTGGTCTCCTGGCTTTCATTCTTTCTGCACTCAAATCTGTTCTCCACATATCATGACATTATTTCAGACTGTGAGTCTGACCTAATTAAAACCTTCTAATAGGCTTGCCATCATATTAAAATAAAATGTAAGCATCTCATCCTAGCCTTCAAGACTACATAATCAGGCCTCTAATCACCTGTCCTACTTCATTTCTTACCACTCTCCTCCTTGATGATTCCATAGCATCTCTTCTGTCCTTCTTACTGTCCCACAAACACACCATGGTCACCTCTACTTTAGATGTCTGTCCTATTATTCTTCTCCTTGTATGTGCTGTCCCTAGGTGCATGGCTGGATCCTTCCCAATGTATGACAAGTCTTGGTTTAAATGTCATCTCATTAGAAAGAGGGCAACCCAACCTAAAGAAGCCTATCACTCACTACCATATTACCCTATTTTACTTTAAACCTAATAGTTACCACCAACTGCTATTTTTGTTCAGGTATTTATTTATTATCTGCTTCCATGAATGCTCCCAGAGAGCAGTGACTGTTCCATTCATTATTAAATTTCTGGTGAGGCTGCCCCTAGAAAAGTGTAAGCTCACAGACATTTGGAGCCTAACTGTTCAGGGCTCAGCCAAGACAATCTCACCTGAAAAGGAGCCATACTGTCAGCATCTTTCATAGGTCCCTTCAAGACAGACATATTAACAATGAATCTCATTAAGTATTTCTGTTGTCTCCTCCCCAGGGATCTTCCTGACCCAGGGATCGAACCTGTCTTTCTTACATCTCTTGCACTGGCTTTACCGCTAGTGCCCCTGGGAAACCCATCTCCAACAATACCAGGTCCAGAATAGAACTTGATTTTTTCCCACAAATAAGATCTCCCCTAACTTACTATCAGAGGAATAAAGACTAGTTAATCAAGCCAAAAATCAAGGCTCTATCCTTGGTTCCACTCTTTCATTCCTAACATTCATCCATTAGCAAGTCCTGTTGACTAAATCTTCAAAATAAATCTAAATTCTATTCCTTTCTATTGTTATAACTTCCACCGTGGTCTAAACCCCTACCTCCTCTCTCCTGGACTGTCACCATGACCTCCTACCTGGTCTCCTGGCTTTCATTCTTTCTGCACTCAAATCTGTTCTCCACATATCATGACATTATTTCAGACTGTGAGTCTGACCTAATTAAAACCTTCTAATAGGCTTGCCATCATATTAAAATAAAATGTAAGCATCTCATCCTAGCCTTCAAGACTACATAATCAGGCCTCTAATCACCTGTCCTACTTCATTTCTTACCACTCTCCTCCTTGATGATTCCATAGCATCTCTTCTGTCCTTCTTACTGTCCCACAAACACACCATGGTCACCTCTACTTTAGATGTCTGTCCTATTATTCTTCTCCTTGTATGTGCTGTCCCTAGGTGCATGGCTGGATCCTTCCCAATGTATGACAAGTCTTGGTTTAAATGTCATCTCATTAGAAAGAGGGCAACCCAACCTAAAGAAGCCTATCACTCACTACCATATTACCCTATTTTACTTTAAACCTAATAGTTACCACCAACTGCTATTTTTGTTCAGGTATTTATTTATTATCTGCTTCCATGAATGCTCCCAGAGAGCAGTGACTGTTCCATTCATTATTAAATTTATGGTGAGGCTGTCCCTAGAAAAGTGTAAGCTCACAGACATTTGGAGCCTAACTGTTCAGGGCTCAGCCAAGACAATCTCACCTGAAAAGGAGCCATACTGTCAGCATCTTTCATAGGTCCCTTCAAGACAGACATATTAACAATGAATCTCATGGTTCAGAAAGGAGTGGTAACCTAGATGGGTGGATTGGGGGGTAGGATGGGAGGGAGGGGGCATATGTATACACATAGCTGATTCATACTGTTGTATCGTAGAAACCAATACAACACTGTAAAGCAATTATCCTCCAATTAAAAATAAATATAAAAAAAGAAAGACGGGAGTGGTAAAGTGCAGCATTCTGAATTCTGCCCCCAAGCTGGTGAAAGAGTGCCTGGTACAACACAGTGAGCACTTTATAAATGTTTCTTGAATGAATGAACATAACAATTAAAACTTACCTAAGGGGACTTCCCTGGCAGTCTATTGGTTAAGAATCTTCGTTGCAGTGCAGGAGATGTGGATTCTAAGATCCCACATGCAGCAGAGCAATTAAGCCTACATGCTACAACTAGGGAGTCAATGTGCCAGAAAGATTCCATATGCTGTAACCAAGACTGATGGAGCCAAATAAATAATTATTAAAAAAAATAATAATAACTTAAGTACCTGCTTACATTAGCCACTCAATAAGCACTAGTTATCCTCTCTGAGACTCAGTTTTCACAACTGTAAAAAAGTGGGGGCAGACAGACTAAATGTTCTCTAAAATCTTTGCTAATCTTACCATTCAATTCATTTTTTAATAATTTCTTTTCACTCATAGATTCAAGAAACATGCATTGAGAACCTACTATGTGCCAGGAGTTCTAGATACTAGACAGATGCTACTGAACAAGATGGATCCAAGACTTGTCCTCGTGACAGTTACAGTCTGTAAATATTAAACAATTATTCAAATAAGCATATAATATAAAATGCTGACAGACCAGTGCTTGGGATTCTGTGTTTCTACAGCAGGGGGCATGGGCTCCATTTCCGGTCAGGCAACTAAGATCCCACCCATATTCCACATACTATGCAACTGGGCCAAAATAAATAAAATGATGATAAAGAGGAAGACAGGGAGGCAGGTGGAATTCTAAAATCAATCCCCTACTTCATTTACTGGTCTCATCCAAGCCTCCTGTTTCATCTAAACTACTTTTAAAATGCTCCCTGTGACAGGTATGACCTGCCACTTTTGTTGGCCAAAAACAGTGTTCCTCATTTTAGCATTCAAAAGTGTCATCTGAAAATGGAAAGTGAAATAACAATTTGCTCACCCACTATTAGCAACAAAATACAGCTTTTTACTGATGCCCCAAGCACAGTGGTTAAAAACTATTTCTAGGTTCAGACAGAGCTGGTTAAAATCCTTGTTTCACCAATACGAGCTATGTGACTTTGTGCAAATCATGTATACTTCTTAGCTTCCTTTTCCTCTTCAGAAGAATGTAGAACTCAGAACAGTACTTGCCCCTTAGGGCTCCTGTGAAGACAAATGACCAACATGTGAAGCACAGAGCACAGTGCCTAGTTTCACCTCCCAGATCACAAATGCTCTGTGACATCAGCCCAGCAGGGCTCCCAGCACCATTCTGGTCTCCATGAACATCGTGACCATACGTTCCTACCAAGAACAAACATCTGGATGCATGGTATGATGCTCTATCATGGGCTTTTCCTTTTTCCTTTTGTATTTTGTTAGCTACTTCTTATCACTGCATCCACTTATTATTCCTACATTTAGCAAGAACTAAGATAAAAACAGGAGGTCCAAAAATTGAAAGTGAGTTTCTGCTATCTTGGAATCACAGGAATAAAAAGAAACTAAAAAAGAAAAAGAGAGACAGAGACTGAAGCAGGGTTAGATAAAACAGAAGGTGGTGAAGCTTCTCAATTCTGTCTCTCTAGTTTGGTCATTTTCTAAAGGTGCAAACTGCCACCCAGTGTGAAAATGTAAGCACATCAAGGAGATGTTACAGCCTAGGTTATAAAAAATAAACACACGTACAGACTGAGCAAGTCTCACGGGCCAAATGAAATGTCTGAAAGAGCTCAGTGTTCTTAATAAGCTAATGGCACAGATAGGGATGTCACAATGCCATCAGTGAGAAATGTCTTCCTAATAAAGGAAACACATGAGACTTCAAGAGAAATAATAATTGTAATAACAATACTGGTTCTAGAAATAGCTAACATTTATAGAGTATATCAGAACTGACAGCTGTTCGCCAGTCTGGAGTCTCATTAGATTCCCTCTTTATAGGTAACTGAGGCTCTGAGAGTTGAAGAAACCTGTCATGCTGCCACATGGCAAAGTAGGAATTCAAAACCAGATCACTGGACTTCTCTGGGGGCACAGTAGATAGGAAACTGCCTGTTGACATGAGAGACACGGGCTCAGTCCCAGGGTCCAGTCCACACACCGAGGAGCAACTAAGCCGGTGCATCACAATTACTGAGCCTGCTGGCGTGCTGACCACACGCCTAGAGTCTGTGCTCTGCAACAACAGAAGCCAATGCAATGAGAAGCCTGTGCATCACAACAAAGACCATAAAAAGTAAATAAATAAATAATTTTAAAAACAAAAATAATCTGAGGCAAGAGTTCTTTCCTTGCTGATGCTTAGTAAACATCACTACAAAGGATAAAATCAAGTGCTGGTTCAGGGAGTGGCTCCCATTAAAAGACTATTTTACAGTTAGAATGAAAGAAAGCACCAAGTTCCCTATCAAACAGGATCATGCTGCCCCCTGTGTTTATTTGCTTTTTCTCATCTCTGTAAACTGACACCCAGGAGTCTTTATTGCTTCTAAGCCAAATTACTGTATCTCTTTATTCTTTATCAGAACAGTTGTACAAAAATCCAAGGTTTTTGTACCACAAACTTTATTGTCCTAATATGTCTTTTGACTATAATATGTGCATTTGAAAGTGCTATAAAAAATGAGACAGTAATATTTACAACAAAGTGAAAAGATAACAATTCAGCTAATGAAGAATTGATCCCTGAGAACCCAAATACAGTCCATGTGACCCCACAGCACAGTCCACTTGAAACTTAAAGCAAATCATTTTTACTTAATCATCTAGTATCTAGAGCAGTAGATGCTGGGGCTCAGTGATCACCACTTTGTGGCTGGTGCCACTGGCATAATACCAGGAAGTGGCACGGGGTGGGGCATTTTCTGAATTCAAAGAATAAGCTAATGGCACAGATAGGGATGTCACAATGCCATCAGTGAGAAATGTCTTCCTAATAAAGGAAACACATGAGACTTCAAGAGAAATAATAATTGTAATAACAATACTGGTTCTAGAAATAGCTAACATTTATAGAGTATATCAGAACTGACAGCTGTTCGCCAGTCTGGAGTCTCATTAGATTCCCTCTTTATAGGTAACTGAGGCTCTGAGAGTTGAAGAAACCTGTCATGCTGCCACATGGCAAAGTAGGAATTCAAAACCAGATCACTGGACTTCTCTGGGGGCACAGTAGATAGGAAACTGCCTGTTGACATGAGAGACACGGGCTCAGTCCCAGGGTCCAGTCCACACACCGAGGAGCAACTAAGCCGGTGCATCACAATTACTGAGCCTGCTGGCGTGCTGACCACACGCCTAGAGTCTGTGCTCTGCAACAACAGAAGCCAATGCAATGAGAAGCCTGTGCATCACAACAAAGACCATAAAAAGTAAATAAATAAATAATTTTAAAAACAAAAATAATCTGAGGCAAGAGTTCTTTCCTTGCTGATGCTTAGTAAACATCACTACAAAGGATAAAATCAAGTGCTGGTTCAGGGAGTGGCTCCCATTAAAAGACTATTTTACAGTTAGAATGAAAGAAAGCACCAAGTTCCCTATCAAACAGGATCATGCTGCCCCCTGTGTTTATTTGCTTTTTCTCATCTCTGTAAACTGACACCCAGGAGTCTTTATTGCTTCTAAGCCAAATTACTGTATCTCTTTATTCTTTATCAGAACAGTTGTACAAAAATCCAAGGTTTTTGTACCACAAACTTTATTGTCCTAATATGTCTTTTGACTATAATATGTGCATTTGAAAGTGCTATAAAAAATGAGACAGTAATATTTACAACAAAGTGAAAAGATAACAATTCAGCTAATGAAGAATTGATCCCTGAGAACCCAAATACAGTCCATGTGACCCCACAGCACAGTCCACTTGAAACTTAAAGCAAATCATTTTTACTTAATCATCTAGTATCTAGAGCAGTAGATGCTGGGGGCTCAGTGATCACCACTTTGTGGCTGGTGCCACTGGCATAATACCAGGAAGTGGCACGGGGTAGGGCATTTTCTGAGTACAGCTCCAATAAACAGATGTTGGGCAAATTAATGGATCAATCTACATATATTTGAAGCTGAACAAAATTAATTCTGTTGAACAAGTTTAATCCTACTAAAATTACAGTCTAAAATTGAGGGACTATAGATAAAAAGACAAGTATAATAAAGCCTTCACTTTGTATCTGATTAATTTCTAAGTTACAACCTGTAACCATGCATTCAGTTGTTGTTTTTTTTTTTTTTTAAGATTATTCATTTATTTATTTTGTGAGTTTGGGGTGGGGAGGGAAGGGAGCAGGCGGGCCACTTCTATTGGTCTTTCATTTGTGTAGTTTCATCCATCTTTGTTCTTTGGGCCCGTGTGGGCCTCCCATCGCGGTGGCCTCTGTTGTCGCAGAGCACCGCTTCTGGGCGCATGCGCGCCAGAGCTCCGGCTCCATAATTGGACACATGGGTGTTCCGCGGCACGTGGGATCTTCCCAGGCCAGGGATCAAACCGGCGCCCCTTGCACTGCAAGGCGGTGTCCTTACCCACTGGACCACCAGGGAAGCCCTGCATTAAGTTTTAACATTCTCCAGTCATCACAATTGTGAACACTTCTTGCAACATTCTCACAGAAGGATTTCTGGGAAAGTCAAAAAAAAAAAAGGCATTGACTATATACCCCAGTAAAAATGTCTTTGGTGTTAAAAAAAAAAAATGGTAGTCAAAAATATACCTAAAGGGCTTCCCCTGGTGGTCCAGTGGGTAAGGACACCGCCTTGCAGTGCAAGGGGCGCCGGTTCGAGCCCTGGCCTGGGAAGATCCCACGTGCCGCGGAGCGGCTGGACTGATGTGTCCAATCACCGAGCCGGAGCTCTGGAGCGCATGCGCCCAGAGCTCTGCAGCGACAGATGCCACCACGATGGGAGGCCCACAGGAGCCAAAGAACGAAGACGAATGAAAATAGAGAAATGAGAGACCAATAGAAGTGGCCCGCCCACTCCCCTCCCTCCCCAACCGCACCCCCGTCCAAAGTAAATAAATAAATAAATCTTTAAAAAAAAAAAAATATATACCTAAAGTTTCAGGAAACATATATTCAACCTATATATGTACATATACTAAATATTAGATATATTTAATATTTATGTACATATATGTAAGTGTGTGTTTGTGTATATATTTATATATTTTAGGATTAGTTTAATGCACTAAAAGCATTATATATATATATATTAAATGTATTATAAAAGACCTAAAAAAGATACATAACAAATTGTTAGTAGCAATTATTGTCAAAGGTTATTAATGAATGTGGCTTTTTACTTTCTATTTTATATAATTTTTTTAGTTAAATTTTTTTACAGTTAAGAATATTTAGCTATAGGGTAATTCTTTAACTCACAAAAAGTCAAATAAGACCTGGTCCTGCTTTTATTTCATTAGCAAACTAAAATATTACTTGCCAATTATGATATATCTTTGACCATAAAACTGTGTCAAATAAAGAACTCAGTGCCCTGATTTTAGCCTGTCACTTTCTTCCCTCTGTTCTGCCTACCTAAGAAAGCACAGACACATAAGAGAGCCCATCCCCAGATCCACAGAGATCTTGGGGTTCTTGTCTGTTTTCAGGACCTGCCTCTGCCAACAATCCAAGAGGCAGAAGAACAAACTGCAGATTTCTGGGTGCACTCCACCGGGGCTTGTGACCTGCTCCAGAACCACCACAGTGAGAAGGACCACAATTCTCGGAAAAGTCTCCACAGCCACCTCTGCTTCAGCTGAGGCATCTGTCAGTCTTACCTGTCTTTTCCCACACTTACTAAAGAAAATTTCATACATTGACATATCAAAATTATGCAACAAAACAAGGGAACTACATGTGTATTAAGCATAACTGATTTAAAACTTTGGTAAAAATATCAGGAATTTATACCAAAAAAAATGCAATGTTACTATCCAGCCATTGCTCCACAGATAATCAATGGACACTGACCTTTATACTATACAGAAGGAAAGAAAGAAAACAAGTTATAATATGGGAAAATGAAAACATTTAAGAAATAAATTTAAAATATTAAAGTTTGTCAGAATCTTATCTAAAAAGAAGGGACCAAAAATATTTTAAAGAAATTAATTCATACTTTTTTAAAAAAAAACACCAGAAAAATTTTTTTTTTTTTTTTGGCCACTTCTATTGGTCTTTCATTTATTTCTATTTTTGTTCTTTGGCCTGTGTGGGCCTCCCATCACAGTGGCCTTTCTCGCTGCAGAGCATCAGTTCTGGGCACATGCGCTCTAGAGCTCCAGCTCAGTAATTGGAGACAATCGGTCCAGCCGCTCCATGGCTCGTGGGATCTTCCCAGGCCAGGAATCGAACCAGTGCCCCTTGCACTGCAAGGCGGTGTCCTTATCCACTGGACCATCAGGGAAGCCCTATTTCATACTTTTTAAACACAAAAAATACAGAGGATAGCATTCAGCATTTGCCAGGGTATGGGGAACAAGCACACTATATAGTGTCAAATGCAGCAGAAATAATGGCAGCTTGCTGGGTATCAGTTTATTCCCAGGTGATAAGATATGGCAATTCTATTCTTTACAAATATATCAAGAGAAAAAGCAATCATTACAAATATGTGAAAGACAAAGAAATCCTAATGCTTGGCAATATGAATTTAAGGTTCATAGTAACACTATGGAAAATACATAGCAAATAAAAATGACAAGTTACATACAGGTAACAATTCTGAATAAAAAGGAAAACCCAAAATATTATTTATGTACTTTTTATAGACCTATAAAACCCATAAGTAAATTCATAAGATTCTTTATGATGTAAAAATAATTCTTTTGATCTATGTTTTTAAAAGTTATAATATGTTTTTAAAGTCACCTGGGCTTCCCAGTGGTAAAGAATCCACCTGTCAATGCAGAACACACAGATTTGATCCCTGATCTGGGAAGATCCCAACATGCCACTGAGCAACTAAGCCCGTGAGCCACAACTACTGGGCCTGTGCTATGAGAAATGTTTCTGAGTTTTAGATATCCTCTGTCTCTCTCTCACTTTCACAGACACACACGCGCGAGTGCGCGCGCACACACAGACACAGAGACACACACACACCAGATAATCAACCGATTATTAGCCACACTGAGAAACTCTGAGAACTGGTTGTCACCAGGGGGCAGTTCCTGTTTGACCTCACTATCTCAGGTCTCTTGCATAACAAAAAGCAAAGGCATTACAGAGTGAGGACAGAGTCTGGTGTGCTACAGTCCACAGGGCCGCAAAAAAGTCGGACATAACTTAGTGACTAAACAACAAAACAACAACAAAACAAATTTAGAGATTAATTTACTAGCACTTTACCTGGAGGCACTAGCTGCATTAACTCAAATCTGGTTAGAAAGCCTATAAAAGGAAAAAAGACAGTATTTTAACACTTCAAAATATTGTCAGAGCTTCATTAATTACTAAGTTTAAAATTGATATAACACCTTATTTACATGATTAAAAACAATAAGCAGCATACCACCAAGGACTCAAGTATTTACAGACCCAATATATATTGGGGGTATGGGATGAGAATAACTGAGCTATAAAAATGGCATTTTGTCCCCTGAGAAGTACTGACAAAATGTGGTATTTTCCCTCAACGATGTATTCATAAATCACTAAAATAACAATATACTTTTATTTAAAAATTCAAAATAAAATTATCATCCATTAACCTATAAAAATGTATCTGCTTAAAGCAATATGCTACTATGATTATATAAACCAGACATAAAACAATTTTTTCTAATTCCTGAGTTCAAAATATATTTAGAAATAGCGTCTATACTCAATATGTCAGCAAAACTGAAAAGCCCAGTAGTGGCTACAGAATTAGAAAAGGTCAATCTTCATCCCAATTCTCAAGAAGGGCAGTACTAAAGAATGTTCAGGGCTTCCCTGGTGATCCTGTGGGTAGAGATACTGCCTTGCAGTGCAAGGGGCGCCGGTTGGATCCCTGGCCTGGGAAGATCCCACGTGTCACGGAGCGGCTGGACCCCTGTGTCCAACTACCAAACCATTACTTTGGAGCATGTGCACCCAGAGCCAGTGTTCTGCTACGAGAGAGGCCACTGCAATGGGAGTCCTGCACAGGCCAAAGAACAAAAATGGAAATAAATGAAAACCCAATAGAAGTGGCCAAAAAAAAAAAAAGAATGTTCAAACTACCGGAAATTGTGGCTCACTTCCCATGATAGTAGGCTTATGTTCAAAACCCTTCAAACTAGGCTTCAGTAGTACTTGAACTGAAAACTTTCAGATGCACAAGCTGGGTTTAAAAAAGGCAGAAGAACCAGAGATCAAATTGCCAACATTCTCTGGATCATAGATAAAGCAAGGGAATTCCAGAAAAACATATACTTCTGTTTCACTGATGATGCTAAAGTCTTTGACTGTGTGGATCAAAACATACCGGAAAATTCTTAAAGAGTCAGGAATACCAGACCATTTTACCTGTCTCCTGAGAAACCTGTATGCAAGTCAAGAAGCAACAGTTACATGGAACAACTGACTGGTTCAGAATTGAAAAAGCAGTACAATGAGGCTGTATATTGTTACCCCATTTATTTAACTAATATGCAGAGCACATCACGCAAAATGCCAGGCTGAATGAAACTCAAGCTAGAATCATAACACGATAGTATCACAACTTAGAATATAGCATAATAGTCTCTCTCTCTTTGGGGGGGCAGGGTAAAGCGGGAGATACCTACTTTCTAAAATGTCTGCTACAGCTCCAGGATCTATTGCATTTTCAAATACCTGCAGATAAAAAAGGGGGAAATAAATCTTTAAAGTTTTATAAATATATATTTATTGAAAATCCAGATCATAGTCTTCCAAATGATTAACACATGTCAAATCCTACCATTTAATATTTTAGGATTTAACACGAGTGCCTAATTCCTGAGTTCAAAATATATTTAGAAATAGCGTCTATACTCAATATGTCAGCAAAACTGAAAAGCCCAGTAGTGGCTACAGAATTAGAAAAGGTCAATCTTCATCCCAATTCTCAAGAAGGGCAGTACTAAAGAATGTTCAGGGCTTCCCTGGTGATCCTGTGGGTAGAGATACTGCCTTGCAGTGCAAGGGGCGCCGGTTGGATCCCTGGCCTGGGAAGATCCCACGTGTCACGGAGCGGCTGGACCCCTGTGTCCAACTACCAAACCATTACTCTGGAGCATGTGCACCCAGAGCCAGTGTTCTGCTACGAGAGAGGCCACTGCAATGGGAGTCCTGCACAGGCCAAAGAACAAAAATGGAAATAAATGAAAACCCAATAGAAGTGGCCAAAAAAAAAAAAAAGAATGTTCAAACTACCGGAAATTGTGGCTCACTTCCCATGATAGTAGGCTTATGTTCAAAACCCTTCAAACTAGGCTTCAGTAGTACTTGAACTGAAAACTTTCAGATGCACAAGCTGGGTTTAAAAAAGGCAGAAGAACCAGAGATCAAATTGCCAACATTCTCTGGATCATAGATAAAGCAAGGGAATTCCAGAAAAACATATACTTCTGTTTCACTGATGATGCTAAAGTCTTTGACTGTGTGGATCAAAACATACCGGAAAATTCTTAAAGAGTCAGGAATACCAGACCATTTTACCTGTCTCCTGAGAAACCTGTATGCAAGTCAAGAAGCAACAGTTACATGGAACAACTGACTGGTTCAGAATTGAAAAGCAGTACAATGAGGCTGTATATTGTTACCCCATTTATTTAACTAATATGCAGAGCACATCACGCAAAATGCCAGGCTGAATGAAACTCAAGCTAGAATCATAACACGATAGTATCACAACTTAGAATATAGCATAATAGTCTCTCTCTCTTTGGGGGGGCAGGGTAAAGCGGGAGATACCTACTTTCTAAAATGTCTGCTACAGCTCCAGGATCTATTGCATTTTCAAATACCTGCAGATAAAAAAGGGGGAAATAAATCTTTAAAGTTTTATAAATATATATTTATTGAAAATCCAGATCATAGTCTTCCAAATGATTAACACATGTCAAATCCTACCATTTAATATTTTAGGATTTAACACGAGTGCCTCTAAAAAGTTTGTGGAAATGGAAAAAAAATGGTTTCCATTTGTGTACAAATGGAAAAAAACGGTTCAACAAGGGCTTCCCTGGTGGTCCAGTGGGTAAGGACACTGCCTTGCAGTTCAAGGGGCGCCAGTTCAATCCCTGGCCTGGGAAGATCCCACGTGCCACGGAGCGGCTGGACCGATGTGTCCAACTACCGAGCCAGAGCTCTGGAGTGGGTGTGCCCAGAGCCTGCGCTCTGCAGCGAGAGAGGCCACTGCGATGGGAGGCCCACACGGGCGAAAGAACAAAGATGGATGAAAAATAAATAAATAAAAAATCAATAGAAGTGGCCCGCCCACTGCCCCTCCCTCCCCAACCCGCCCCCCCCAAAAGAAACCATTAAAAAAAAAAAGGTTCAACAAATGACTATAAAATAAATGAATGAAATTAACACAGGGCTCCCCTGGTGGTCCAATGGGTAAAGAGTCTGCCTTGCAATGCAAGGGGCACCAGTTTGACCCCTGGCCTGGGAGGATCCCACATACGGAGGGAGGAACGGCTGGGCCAGTGTGTCCAATTGTGAGCCAGCACTCTGGAGCGCATGCGCCCAGAGCCAGTGCTCTACAACGAGAGGCCACTGCAATGGGAGGCCCACATGTGCCAAAGAGTAAAGATAGATGAAAAATAAACGATGATCTAGAGGCAAAAAGAAAAAAAAAAAAAGATGGATGAAAATAAATATAAATTTTAAAAAGAGGCATGATGGGGAAAAGAAAAAAAAATTCTTTTTAATTACTCAAAAAAATACATAATACAATACAAAAAACAAGGAAAATTTGCGTTAGGTGAATCTACCTTATTCAAAATGTCATCTACTTGACCTGGCCCCACAGTCCACTGCTAAAATGCACATGTGACATCAACCTCAAAAAGTGTTGTTTGAGAAAACATCCTCAATACAACACTCATTACATGTTAATTGAACGAAGGACTTCTCTTAAGAAGTAACTGGGGCTTCCCCTGGTGGTCCAGTGGATAAGGACACCGCCTTGTAGTGCAAGGGACGCCGGTTCGATCCCTGGCCTGGGAAGATCCCACGTGCCGCGGAGCGGCTGGACCGATGTGTCCAATTACCGAGCCGGAGCTCTGGAGCGCATGCGCCCAGAGCCAGCGCTCTGCGACAACAGATGCCACCGCGATGGGAGGACCGCAGGAGCCAAAGAACAAAGACGGATGAAAACAGAGAAATGAAAGCCCAATAGAAGTGGTCCGCCCGCTCCCTTCCTTCTCCAACCCGACCCCCGCCCAAAAATAAATAAATAAATAAATCTTAAAAAAAAAAAAGAAGAAGTAACTGGTTGTGCTAAAAAGGAACATAAATAAAAATAAAAATTCTATGTGTGATACAAAAGAAAAGCTAAGTACTCATAGCTAGACTCTTAAACAATCCAAAAATAACAAGAAAGAAGGAAAGTCTCATGAGTTTTAGGTTTGTCATGAAGCACAAGAAAAACACTGTGATATCTGTCTAGCCATAGTCAGTATGTTCATTCTGTCCTTCATATAAAAGGGCCTAGAATTGAAATAAAAGCATATCATGGCCCTCTTCCTGAACTCTGGAACCCTGTTTAAAAAAAAAGAAAACACAAGTTTTCAGCAGTCTGATTTCAAGTATTAAATTTCAGATTTAAACAGTATTTTATCCTATGCACGATTAAGATCTGCTCTTGATTCAAAACCAGGTCTGCTTTAACTACAAAAGTAGAAGCAACCCCATGTAGTCCACTTTTGTTTTACTACTTGGATTTAAGAAGCAAATGTGCGTGAGTTGCGTTTTTTTCCAAAATTATTTCAATAATATTTCATCCTTTCTCTTTGTTTATGTCTAACAATTTTTCAAGGATGATCATGGGAAATAAACAATCAACATGAACTACTTAAACACAATGGCTCGTACATTCTTTATGAGTAATTTCTTATTTATCTGACTGCTTTAGAACTTTGTTGCTCAGAAGGTCCAAGGAGGAGAAAATGTTTTCACTACCCGTTGCAAATATTTGTAGCTAAAGAATGGAACATACGAAAAAGCTGGAACCAACTGGTAAAAAGCTTGAATATGAACCCAAAGAGCTCACACAAGAAGGCAATTTTTCAAAATTTAAAATAAAGCATTTATGGATAACCAGCGAGGACCTACTATATAGCACATGGAACTCTGCTCAGTATTATGAGGCAGCCTGGACGGGAGGAGAGTTTGGGTGAGAATGAATACACGTACGTGTATGGCTAAGTTCCTTTACTGTTCACCTAAAATTATCACAATGTTCTTAATTGGCTATATCCCTAAAATTTTTTAAAATAAAATAAAGCATTTATTATAACAACACTTCATAAAGTGAAAAATGGTCCATGATATTTTTGACTAGTAATCTCAAATACACAGCTTTGTGATAGAACAGTAGTGGCATCTACAGTAAGACTAAGACTCATACTCCTCTTGTGCGAGTCACAGAGGTTGGACTAAAGGACCTCCAAGATGATTTATAAATGAATTTGCAGCTTCTATAATTTTACATATTTGGGCTTCTTATAAAAAGATTTTTAAAGTCTCCTAAACAAGTAAATTTAAAATTGATAAACCAATACGAAAATTCTTGTGGGGAGAAAACAAACTGGATTTTCATTACCCACTTTTTACCATGAGCAACATCAAATGGTAGAAGTAGATACCTGTGGATTCTGATTGTATATTCCAAGGTAATATTCATTTACTATTCTCTTACCCAGCTAATTAGGAAGACTATTTAAAATAACGCTGTGATTTACAAAAATATTACACACAGCCCTGGCCCTTACAAGAAAAACAATAGTCATCACCTTTCCCTCTCCCCACCCCCTCCCTGGGCCATAACCTGGGGGATCTTAGTTCCCTGCCCAGAGATGAACCTGGGTGCCTTGCAATGGAAATGCAGAGTCCTAACTCCTGAACTGCCAGAGAATTCCCTCTTCTCCTACTCTCAATTTGAAACACAGGGTCATTTTCCGGGCACCACCATCCAGTCATTTAAAAGTAGGGACAGGCCTTACCCTGGGCCTTTCCATACTCATCCCTCCCAAAGAACCACCTCAGTGATACTGTTTGGGACAAAATCATAGACTTATCAAGGTGAACGAATTCAGAAGGTCCAAGGAGGAGAAAATGTTTTCACTACCGTTGCAAATATTTGTAGCTAAAGAATGGAACATACGAAAAGCTGGAACCAACTGGTAAAAGCTTGAATATGAACCCAAAGAGCTCACACAAGAAGGCAATTTTCAAAATTTAAAATAAAGCATTTATGGATAACCAGCGAGGACCTACTATATAGCACATGGAACTCTGCTCAGTATTATGAGGCAGCCTGGACGGGAGGAGAGTTTGGGTGAGAATGAATACACGTACGTGTATGGCTAAGTTCCTTTACTGTTCACCTAAAATTATCACAATGTTCTTAATTGGCTATATCCCTAAAATTTTTTAAAATAAAATAAAGCATTTATTATAACAACACTTCATAAAGTGAAAAATGGTCCATGATATTTTTGACTAGTAATCTCAAATACACAGCTTTGTGATAGAACAGTAGTGGCATCTACAGTAAGACTAAGACTCATACTCCTCTTGTGCGAGTCACAGAGGTTGGACTAAAGGACCTCCAAGATGATTTATAAATGAATTTGCAGCTTCTATAATTTTACATATTTGGGCTTCTTATAAAAAGATTTTTAAAGTCTCCTAAACAAGTAAATTTAAAATTGATAAACCAATACGAAAATTCTTGTGGGGAGAAAACAAACTGGATTTTCATTACCCACTTTTTACCATGAGCAACATCAAATGGTAGAAGTAGATACCTGTGGATTCTGATTGTATATTCCAAGGTAATATTCATTTACTATTCTCTTACCCAGCTAATTAGGAAGACTATTTAAAATAACGCTGTGATTTACAAAAATATTACACACAGCCCTGGCCCTTACAAGAAAAACAATAGTCATCACCTTTCCCTCTCCCCACCCCCTCCCTGGGCCATAACCTGGGGGATCTTAGTTCCCTGCCCAGAGATGAACCTGGGTGCCTTGCAATGGAAATGCAGAGTCCTAACTCCTGAACTGCCAGAGAATTCCCTCTTCTCCTACTCTCAATTTGAAACACAGGGGTCATTTTCCGGGCACCACCATCCAGTCATTTAAAAGTAGGGACAGGCCTTACCCTGGGCCTTTCCATACTCATCCCCTCCCCAAAGAACCACCTCAGTGATACTGTTTGGGACAAAATCATAGACTTATCAAGGTGAAAACCGATTCAATCTCTAAATTCCAAACCTGTCAGTGACTGGATGGTAACAAAATTAATATTCCAAATTCAAAATTAATATGAAAGTAGGAAGGATGGTAACATTTTGGCTATTTATACCATGACTACATTCACTGGAATGGAATCTAGTCTTTATCTCTGCAGCTAAAGAAACCAGATATGACCTAGGGAAATTCAGTAATCTGAAGAGCCTTCTTGTTTTATTATAGGATTTCAGATACAGGTTTAATTTGGTTAGTTTGGGGCATTTTTTTCTGGGCCTAAACAGTTTGTTTCTGAGGTCTGCTAGTTTACTGAGAATCTTTGTCAGAAGTGTAACACGGCTGGCTCTAATATCTCCAAAAACACTCAGGAAATGCTCTCTGCTCCAGTTAGAAAATGTCATGGGAGTTCCAAGAATAGAAAACCACCACCAGGGTACTTAGTACTAGTTTGAAAGAACTTGGCTCAGATGGGGAATTCAAAAGCAAACCCTGCAACTATAGTTCTGCATTGCGCTGAGGTGCCTTCCTATAATTTTTTAAAAGAAAATTTACAAAAAGAATTTTATAAAAGCTGTGCTATTTATAAGAACCAGAAAATGATTTTCAAACAATCCAATTTCAATTTCTCTATTTAGCAATGAGAAAGTCAAGATCACCTTTTCAAACCTCATGCTTTGCTGAATCATAATAGGGAACACAGAGGGAAAGCAGTCTGTCTCCAGGTACTGATTCAGGAGGTAAACTCCAAGGAACACATCATGCTTGCCAGGAAGGAACACCCCTGGGCAAGAAATCTTGAAAACAAACAGAAAAAGGGGGTTGTTTAAAGGAGGCTCTATTTTGCCTAACCTCCCACAATGTCCCGTACCACCACCAACCCTCACCTTTATCTCTCATTACACCACCCTTCCTCTCCTCTCTGCGAAAACTGAAAAGTCCAGTTTCCTCCCACTTCTCATTCACGATCATTGAGTCAGTGGAAGCCATTACCAACTCATGGGACACGGGTTTGAGCAATCTCCGGGAGATGGTGAAAGGCAGGAAGCCTGGGGTCATTTTCCGGGCACCACCATCCAGTCATTTAAAAGGAGGGACAGGCCTTACCCTGAGCCTTTACATACTCATCCCTCCCAAAGAACCACCTCAGTGATACTGTTTGGGACAAAATCATAGACTTATCAAGGTGAAAACCGATTCAATCTCTAAATTCCAAACCTGTCAGTGACTGGATGGTAACAAAATTAATATTCCAAATTCAAAATTAATATGAAAGTAGGAAGGATGGTAACATTTTGGCTATTTATACCATGACTACATTCACTGGAATGGAATCTAGTCTTTATCTCTGCAGCTAAAGAAACCAGATATGACCTAGGGAAATTCAGTAATCTGAAGAGCCTTCTTGTTTTATTATAGGATTTCAGATACAGGTTTAATTTGGTTAGTTTGGGGCATTTTTTTCTGGGCCTAAACAGTTTGTTTCTGAGGTCTGCTAGTTTACTGAGAATCTCTGTCAGAAGTGTAACACGGCTGGCTCTAATATCTCCAAAAACACTCAGGAAATGCTCTCTGCTCCAGTTAGAAAATGTCATGGGAGTTCCAAGAATAGAAAACCACCACCAGGGTACTTAGTACTAGTTTGAAAGAACTTGGCTCAGATGGGGGATTCAAAAGCAAACCCTGCAACTATAGTTCTGCATTGCGCTGAGGTGCCTTCCTATAATTTTTTAAAAGAAAATTTACAAAAAGAATTTTATAAAAGCTGTGCTATTTATAAGAACCAGAAAATGATTTTCAAACAATCCAATTTCAATTTCTCTATTTAGCAATGAGAAAGTCAAGATCACCTTTTCAAACCTCATGCTTTGCTGAATCATAATAGGGAACACAGAGGGAAAGCAGTCTGTCTCCAGGTACTGATTCAGGAGGTAAACTCCAAGGAACACATCATGCTTGCCAGGAAGGAACACCCCTGGGCAAGAAATCTTGAAAACAAACAGAAAAAGGGGGTTGTTTAAAGGAGGCTCTATTTTGCCTAACCTCCCACAATGTCCCGTACCACCACCAACCCTCACCTTTATCTCTCATTACACCACCCTTCCTCTCCTCTCTGCGAAAACTGAAAAGTCCAGTTTCCTCCCACTTCTCATTCACGATCATTGAGTCAGTGGAAGCCATTACCAACTCATGGGACACGGGTTTGAGCAATCTCCGGGAGATGGTGAAAGGCAGGGAAGCCTGGCGTGCTGCAGTCCATGGGTCGCAGTCGGACGCGACTGAGCAACTGAGTAACAACATCCCGCATCTCCGCCAGGTGTCACAATCGTCCTCTCTCTGGCTCCTCTCCCCGCCCCTCCAGGATGGCAGTGCGGAAGCGGAAGAGGCTGCTCGCCTGGGAAGCTTCTCCTTAGTTGGGCCGGAGCCCGCGGTTCAGGCTGCCTGTCGCGATGTCGAGCCCCCGGAGGAACGCCGAGGGGCGCCCACTGGGTGCCTGCGCCCCAAGTAATAGCGGCAGCCCGGTCCATGGCGGCAGCGGCGGCGGCGGCAGGTTCGAGTTCCAGTCCCTCCTCAGCAGCCGCGCTTCGGGCGCCGACCCCACCTGCGCCAGGCTCCGTGCGTCCGAGAGCCCCGTGCACCGCCGCGGCTCATTCCCCCTGGCCGGGGCGGGCTCCTCGCAGGCGCCCCCGTCTTCACTGCCCGAGGAGGACCGCATGGACCTGAACCCATCCTTCCTGGGCATCGCCCTGCGCTCCCTGCTGGCCATCGACCTGTGGCTGTCCAAGAAGCTGGGGGTGTGCGCGGGAGAGAGCTCATCGTGGGGCAGCGCGCGGCCCCTGATGAAATTGCTGGAGATCTCAGGACACGGCATCCCCTGGTTGATGGGCACCCTCTACTGCGTGTCGAGGAGCGACAGCTGGGCCGGGCGCGAGGTGCTGATGAACCTGCTCTTTGCGTTGCTGTTGGATCTGCTGCTGGTGACCCTCATCAAGGGGCTGGTGCGAAGACGCCGCCCAGCCCACAACCAGATGGACATGTTTTTCACCGTTTCGGTGACAAGTACTCCTTCCCTCGGGCCACGCCACTAGGGCTGCCCTGGTGTCGCGCTTCATCCTGAACCACTTGGTTCTGGCCATTCCACTGAGGGTCCTGGTGGTACTCTCTCATTACACCACCCTTCCTCTCCTCTCTGCGAAAGCTGAAAAGTCCAGTTTCCTCCCACTTCTCATTCACGATCATTGAGTCAGTGGAAGCCATTACCAACTCATGGGACACGGGTTTGAGCAATCTCCGGGAGATGGTGAAAGGCAGGGAAGCCTGGCGTGCTGCAGTCCATGGGTCGCAGTCGGACGCGACTGAGCAACTGAGTAACAACATCCCGCATCTCCGCCAGGTGTCACAATCGTCCTCTCTCTGGCTCCTCTCCCCGCCCCTCCAGGATGGCAGTGCGGAAGCGGAAGAGGCTGCTCGCCTGGGAAGCTTCTCCTTAGTTGGGCCGGAGCCCGCGGTTCAGGCTGCCTGTCGCGATGTCGAGCCCCCGGAGGAACGCCGAGGGGCGCCCACTGGGTGCCTGCGCCCCAAGTAATAGCGGCAGCCCGGTCCATGGCGGCAGCGGCGGCGGCGGCAGGTTCGAGTTCCAGTCCCTCCTCAGCAGCCGCGCTTCGGGCGCCGACCCCACCTGCGCCAGGCTCCGTGCGTCCGAGAGCCCCGTGCACCGCCGCAGCTCATTCCCCCTGGCCGGGGCGGGCTCCTCGCAGGCGCCCCCGTCTTCACTGCCCGAGGAGGACCGCATGGACCTGAACCCATCCTTCCTGGGCATCGCCCTGCGCTCCCTGCTGGCCATCGACCTGTGGCTGTCCAAGAAGCTGGGGGTGTGCGCGGGAGAGAGCTCATCGTGGGGCAGCGCGCGGCCCCTGATGAAATTGCTGGAGATCTCAGGACACGGCATCCCCTGGTTGATGGGCACCCTCTACTGCGTGTCGAGGAGCGACAGCTGGGCCGGGCGCGAGGTGCTGATGAACCTGCTCTTTGCGTTGCTGTTGGATCTGCTGCTGGTGACCCTCATCAAGGGGCTGGTGCGAAGACGCCGCCCAGCCCACAACCAGATGGACATGTTTTTCACCGTTTCGGTAGACAAGTACTCCTTCCCCTCAGGCCACGCCACTAGGGCTGCCCTGGTGTCGCGCTTCATCCTGAACCACTTGGTTCTGGCCATTCCACTGAGGGTCCTGGTGGTACTCTGGGCCTTCATCGTTGGCCTCTCCAGGGTCATGCTGGGGCGGCACAATGTCACTGATGTGGCTTTCGGCTTTTTCCTGGGCTACATGCAGTACAGCATCGTGGACTACTGCTGGCTTTCACCGTACAATGCTCCGGCCCTCTTTGTACTGTGGAAGCAACAGTGACACCATCCCATCCACTGCGGCACCAGGAGATCTGGAGGTCTCCATACATGATGATGCTGACATAACCAGCAGCCATCCCACCTACTCGGCTAAGGACATTTCAGTCTTCCTTCTGGGATTTCAAGTCCTACCATCTTGATGGGCTGCTAGGCAGGAGCACAGTACTGGCCATTACTGATTACAGCCATATTATAGAAAGTAAAAAGCCCTCTATTATACACTTATTCAACAACTTTTTATATCTGCAGGACAACTTTAAAGAAACCAAGTCAGGGTGATTATAGTGTTGCTGCTTCTTAAAAGCTGACAGAAAATTTTGTGTTTTGTAGTAATTCTGTAAGTCAAGATATTACTTGTAAATTGAACTTTGAAAAAAAAAAAAGAAAAAAGGAACCTTCATTCTGTAAATATACATGCAGATGAGCCACATACTAATCCTAATCCTTTTCCCAAGGTAGATTTTAAACAGTATTTTAAGAGTCTACGACATAGGTTTTTCTAATTTATCCTCTGAAGATACAACAGTCGGGGAGATTTCTTCTTAATCCTGATTTTCTTGGTGAGCTTTTTTAGTTTTGTGTCTTCCATCTCCGCAGATCGGGTAGTAAGACAAATTATAGTACGTATCTTTCTCTCCTTTTCCTCTACCTCCTCAAAAGATCTTTAAATAGGTATTTTCCTCTACTCGAATATTATCTTTCTGCATTCAGAGAACAAGCCAAGAACTTACCTGAAAAGAAACACTTAAAAGTGGGCATATCAACAGCGCCCACAGAAAAGGAAAGATGGGATTACAGTCTCATGCTTAATTCTATTGACAGCAAATAGCATGGCATGGCAGGACAGAAAGGCAAAGTTGCTGAGGAGGTGAAAGGAACTGAGAGTTGTGGAGCTAGGCTCACCGCAGACTTTATCAGTGGAGCAACAGTGGAAGGAGACACGCCCTGCTGCCTACCATCTCTACTGAATAAAGAACAATGCTTCTTTAATGAGGTAATAAAATGGAGAAATAACTTCATTCTTTGCAATGCAAGAGTACAACCTTTCAAATTTATATCGCAAGGATGACTGTGTATTAAAGTTTTTCATGTGGAATTCCATTTCTCTATATACAGCAGACTTTAGGTAACAGAATTAATTTAGGTAACTTGAAATCCAAGAGGAGCATACTGCTATACCAGGCACAAAATATAACTCCAAGATTTCCGTTTATATTGACCATAACAATTAAAGCAGTTTATACATGGTGCCTCCCTAAATCACAAGACCAAAGACCACCAAACAAGAAATTTTAAAAGGGCCCTCTATTATACACTTATTCAACAACCTTTTTATATCTGCAGGACAACTTTAAAGAAACCAAGTCAGGGTGATTATAGTGTTGCTGCTTCTTAAAAGCTGACAGAAAATTTTGTGTTTTGTAGTAATTCTGTAAGTCAAGATATTACTTGTAAATTGAACTTTGAAAAAAAAAAAAGAAAAAAGGAACCTTCATTCTGTAAATATACATGCAGATGAGCCACATACTAATCCTAATCCTTTTCCCAAGGTAGATTTTAAACAGTATTTTAAGAGTCTACGACATAGGCGTTTCTAATTTATCCTCTGAAGATACAACAGTCGGGGAGATTTCTTCTTAATCCTGATTTTCTTGGTGAGCTTTTTTAGTTTTGTGTCTTCCATCTCCGCAGATCGGGTAGTAAGACAAATTATAGTACGTATCTTTCTCTCCTTTTCCTCTACCTCCTCAAAAGATCTTTAAATAGGTATTTTCCTCTACTCGAATATTATCTTTCTGCATTCAGAGAACAAGCCAAGAACTTACCTGAAAAGAAACACTTAAAAGTGGGCATATCAACAGCGCCCACAGAAAAGGAAAGATGGGATTACAGTCTCATGCTTAATTCTATTGACAGCAAATAGCATGGCATGGCAGGACAGAAAGGCAAAGTTGCTGAGGAGGTGAAAGGAACTGAGAGTTGTGGAGCTAGGCTCACCGCAGACTTTATCAGTGGAGCAACAGTGGAAGGAGACACGCCCTGCTGCCTACCATCTCTACTGAATAAAGAACAATGCTTCTTTAATGAGGTAATAAAATGGAGAAATAACTTCATTCTTTGCAATGCAAGAGTACAACCTTTCAAATTTATATCGCAAGGATGACTGTGTATTAAAGTTTTTCATGTGGAATTCCATTTCTCTATATACAGCAGACTTTAGGTAACAGAATTAATTTAGGTAACTTGAAATCCAAGAGGAGCATACTGCTATACCAGGCACAAAATATAACTCCAAGATTTCCGTTTATATTGACCATAACAATTAAAGCAGTTTATACATGGTGCCTCCCTAAATCACAAGACCAAAGACCACCAAACGCAGGGTGGACTCTCCTCATGATTCCTTGACTGGAAAAGACCGAAGAGGGTGTATGCTTTAAATGCTGCTATGACTGAAAATATGAACCTTTAAATTACCTATGGAATTGGTGTCTTATATAGTCTTAATAATTATTTCATATTTATAAATAGGATTATGGCATTTGATCTGTCATATAGAGGTACATATAGGAATCTGGAGAATGGCTGTAACAGGTAGGCTCTGATGGGGTGGATGTGTGAACTTTCTGGGTGTGAGAGGAACACTGAAAGAGGAGGAGCTACTCTTCAATAGAGAAATTATCTGCATTCTCACGACATCCCAAGCACAGACTACCTCTTCTCTTCAGAGGATCAGCCAAACTGTGACACTCTGTTTTCCTTTTTTTTTTAGCCTTAAGAGATGAAAAAATTAAAGAGGATTAAAATTTTCTTTATTTTAATGCAGTAATCTTCAGCCCAGATATTTGGAAACCATTTCCTCTTGCAGCATCCACAAGTCTGAATAATGGGAGGTCAAAATTAGGCTCACCTCATTCCTTCTTATTTTTATGGAATTCCCTATCTTGGTTCCTGGGGCCTGAGTTTGCTGGCTTTTAAAGCACAGATAAATTCCTCTGGTTTTTTTTTTTTTTTTTTTTTTTTGAGTATCCTAAGTACTGTAGAATAAAATAATTGATTTCACTGTTAATAATTGTACACTTAAGAATTTCTTTAAAAAGTCAAAATAAAATTAAGCAGTACTGTCGAATGAAGTGAGATGAAAGTTTGTTTAATTTTTGCCTTAATGAGGAGGAAGTCTGATTTATCACTCAGCTTCTCAAGAATTCCTTCATCTTACTGAACAACTGTGAGAGTTCATAACTGATATAGCACAGCTAGATATAGTCTGGTCCTATTTGCCGTCAGCAAAGTCAGTCAAAACCAGGAAATTTCCATCTTTCTTTCAGAGCTGCACATAAGATGAAATCACAGCATCTGCCACTTGTACGGGCGCTATCCAGATTTTCCATGGTTGTAACCTATTGGTGTTGGGCTTATAGTCATTGCCAGTAGTTAAGTCCCTTACAGCTTGCAGACAAAGATGCATGACACCAACTATAGGAGGTTTCAAAAATGGAAGCTGAAATAAGGAGTGACTGGCCCCAAACAGGTACAGTGAAGTCACTCCGTCACAGCACCTCATTTAAGCAAGATTCAGTGGATAATATTGAACAGTTGTTGATTAATTTCCTTTTTGGAATTAGCAAGCCAGAGCCATCTGTAGTTGGGAAGTAGCTTAGAAAATATTTGGTCTATAGAGGTGGCACATTATCAAGATACAATGGGGATTTTCAAAAGTAAAATCTTAGTGGTTATTTAAAGGAAGGGCTTTTTTTTTTTCTTTTTGTTTAAATTTATTTATAATTGGAGGATAATTGCTTTACAGTACTGCACTGGTTTCTACCAAACAGGAGGGGCTTTTCAATCTTCTCAGAAATCTGTATCCTGGGAAAGAAAATAAAATTCTTCTTGGACTTAATGCAAGGCTATTTTATATGAATAGAAAAAACACACATAAAGCTAAGAAATAAGTTAGTTTGGAGTGAGGAGGGAGGACAGTTGAAAGAGGCTGACTTGAATTAAAGGTTATAAAGTCAGAAAGACCAATGCAAAGAATCTTAGGGACCGAGGTTCTGATTAATGATGTGTGTGGGGTGAGGGGTGTTGGAAAAGACTCGGCATATATGAACCCTGAGGAAAGAATTGATATGGGGCAGAGGGGAGGTTCGTGGATCTCTCTTACCGTCCGGATCTGCAGTTCCACCACCACCTCCAAAGGCATAGTTCCCTACGTGGGTGAAAGGACTGGAATGAAAAGATCCTTTTGTGCTGCGTCTTGGACCGATTTTCTTAGTTTAACTCAATCCCTGGAGCAAATGTTCCCAGTAGTTTCCCCAGCCCCCAACCCCTGGCACCCCATCAGTACCCCCGCCCCCCAGCCCAGGTTCCTCCCACCAGAGCAGGTCTCTCACCGCATTTGCGGGAGTCTAGGCTTCCAGAAGGCGGAAGCGTCACGTTGCCATGGACACTCAAACACGCAACCTTCCAGGCTGGAATTCCCTAGAGGCTCCTGGACAGACGCGAGAGCCTCCCTGTTCTACTTGGAACTCTGCATCCCCAGTGGGCTTCCTACACAGTACGCCGGTGTACCGCCCAGGTGGCCTGAATCCTAGGTGCCAAGAGTCATAGTTTCTTTTCGGCCAATCTTTCCATCAATACTTTAGGTCCATAGTCACTAGGTTAAAATATTTACTGTCCATTCTAAAAGTTGAATGTGATCATAGCTCCCTTACATGATTTAAAGTGCTGCTTTTTTTAGTAACTTATATGACCCCCAAGCCTTGGATATTCTGTAACAATTCCAATTAATATAGTAGTATATTCATAAAGGTCAACTGTCTTGCTTATGAAGTGTTAGATCCTGATGTTTGTTTGGTTCAGAAAATATGGCCACTATCGTTAAGAAATGAAACGTGTGGATTTCCCCTGGTGGTCCATTGGGTAAGGACACCGCCTTGTAGTGCAAGGGGCACCGGTTTGAGCCCTGGCCTGGGAAGATCCCACGTGCTGCGGAGCGGCTGGACTGATGTGTCCAATCACCGAGCCGGAGCTCTGGAGCGCATGCGCCCAGAGCCGGCGCTCTGCAACAACAGACGTCACCACGATGGGAGGCCCACAGGAGCCTGAGAACGAAGACGAATGAAAATAGAGAAATGAAAGCCAATAGAAGTGGCCCGCCCGCTCCCTCTCTCCCCAACCCGACCCCCGCCCAAAGTAAATAAATAAATAAATCTTTAAAAAAAAAAAAAGAAATGAAACGTGTGCTAACTGAAAAACAAGGACAATTCTTGAAGAGGTCTAAAAGCTAGGTATCCTGGGGCTTCCCTGGTGGCCCAGTGGGTAAAGATGCCGCCTTGCAGTGCAAGGGGCACCATTTCCATCCTTGGCCCAGGTAGATCCCACATGCCACAGACTGGCTGGACCAGTATGTCCAATTAGGAGCCAGTGCTCTGCAGCGAATGCGCCCAGAACCAGTACTCTGCAATGAGAGAGGCCACTACAGTGGGAGGCCCACACGTATGCCAAAGAATAAAAAAATCGATGAAAATAAATATAAATAAAAGAGGCAAGATGGGGGGGGGCGGGGAAAAGTTAGGTATCCTGCTTTAGCCACAATAGAATATTTTTCAGTCTCTGGTCAGGGTTTAGTTAACTTAAGAAAAGCACTGGGCTTCCCTGGTGGTCCAGTGGGTAAGGACACTGCCTTGCAGTGCAAAGGGCGCCAGTTCGATCCCTGGCCTGGGAAGATCCCACGTGCCGTGGAGCGGCTAGACCGATGTGTCCAACTACCAAGCCAGAGCTCTGGAGCGCGTGTGCCCAGAGCCGGTGCTCTGTGACAACAGAGGCTGCTGCGATGGAAGGCCCACAGGGGCCAAAGAACAAAGATGGATGAAAGACCAATGAAAGACCAATAGAAACGGTCCACCCGCCCCCCTCCCTCCCCAACCTGCCCCCCTCAAAAAATAAAATAAAATAATAAAAGAAAAAATTAAAGAAAATAGAATTTAAATTAAAAAAAAAAAAGAAAAGCACTGAATTATATTATCTCTCAATTAGTAGTTACTGTAGTTGTCAAAGCAGGGTTACACCGAAAAAACCATCAAAGGTGGAAGGTATGGCAAGAGTTCTTAACCAGCAGAGAAAATTACATTCCCCACCCCCCTGTCACCCATTTATTGTATACTTAAGACAAAAATGAAGGAAAAGAGGAAGGAGTGGCTGCTTCTAGCCTATCAAAAATATCTGGCAGGGCCAATTCTCTCTCAAAACCAAAAACAACAAAAAGTATTGGAATCCATTGCTAATATTTCACATTTGAGATTTACACAAATTGCAGAAATGTGAGTGCAGAAAGATAATCTGAGACAAGAATCAGGTATTCATTTTGGTAACTGGAATTTACCTTTCCTAGAAGGGAAAAACTCATTATGATGAAGGAAGATGTACTTTGTCCTTATACAATCCTCAGTGATTTGCCTGTCTGCATACTAAGAGGCACAGGAGTGCTGGTTGTCTCTCCATATATTCAGAGCACTGATCTGTCATCTCACAGCAGCTTGCTGGCACCCTTTGTAATGCTGTTATATAGAGGGTCAGAACCTGCCGTGATCCTCACAAGTACATTATCAACACCAATGTTAAGACCTCAAGGAGACTGACAAACAAAAAGAATAAACACATGGTCAGACATAATAGGAGAAATCAGTATTTACTGCCACCCTGCAAAATGCTAAGGACACTACATATGGTAATTAACTTCAACCCACAGTAACTTTTTGAGGGAGATATTATCCTTATTTACAGATGCAGAATCTGAGGACAGATAGCCTTTTCTTCAATATCACAGTTACAGGGAAGCAGCCATCCTTGAATCCAGTGTTCCCTACACATCACTGCCCTTGCAACAATCTACTGATCCTGAGACACAATGTCCCACACAAGGGACACAAGGTCCTAGCCTCTCCTTAAGTGATAACACTGGAATCTCCTTGCCTGGCTTCTAGGACACAACCCTTTTCTGCCTTTGCTCCAACTCCCTAGGCATTGTTCCTCTATCTCTCTATTCATCCTCCTCTCCCTTGGCTAAGCAGTGTTTCCAGCTCTTTCTTTTCCTCACTCTGTATCCTTTACTTAGGGTGTCATCCAGTGTATGTATGGATTAGCAAATGTACACAGATTTACATATCCCACCCAAGCCTCTCCTACATTCTTCCAGACAAGGTGGAATCTCAGTATGCATATATATATATATGTAACACATATCATGCATATTACATGTAATGCATATTCCATATATACTGTCACCACTTAGAGACTGGCTTTACTAGCAGCATAGTCACTGGTGTAGGTGACAGAAAACAAACCCCACTGGGCAACACTTACTCCCAGAGTGTTTCTGCTGCAGGCTGGCCAGCACTGCAGAAATGACACATCAGTAATACATCCTGCTCACATCCTCACCACTGCTAAGAAAGCGGTGCACGCCCCAGATGGGAATTTTCCAAAGAGTACATTATAATAAGCAAAGGAGAAAAATATGAGAGAATTATACCCAAGATTTTCCTTTTATATAAAATAATATAATTATAGGACACTAAACTGTAAATATTTATTTTCAAATAATGTAGGAAGGAGTATTCATGTGAGGGGAGGAAACTTTTTAAAAAAATAAGTCCTAAGGACTTCCCTGGTGGTCCAGTGGCTAAGACTTTGAGTTCCCAATACAGGATGGCGGGGTTCAATCCCTGGTCAGGGAACTAGATCCCATATGCTGGAACTAAGACTTGGCCCAATCAAATAAATAAATATTAAAAAAAAAAAAGAGAAGAAGTACTAATGTCAGAGATGTGGGAAAACACATTCATACATTGTTAGTAGGAGTAGAAACACATAAAGTGTATTAATTTTCTATGACTACTAAAACAAACTACCACAAACACAATGGCTTAAAACAAGACAAATGAAGACAAGGGTGTCCACTTTCACCACTCTTATTCAACATAGTCCTGGAAGTTCTAGCAATAGCAATAAGAGAAGAGAAAGAAATCAAAGGAATCCAGATTGGAAAAGAAGAAGTCAAACTCTCTCTATTTGCAGATGACATGATATTATACATAGAAAATCCCAAAGACACGGTTACAAAACTACTAGAGTTAATCAGCGAATTCAGCAAAGTCGCAGGATACAAAATCAATATACAGAAATCACTGGCATTCCTATACACAAACAATGAAAAATCAGAAATTGAAATCAAAGAGGCAATTCCCTTCACCATCACAACCAAAAGAATCAAATATCTAGGAATAAACCTACCCAAAGAAACAAAAGAACTGTACACAGAAAATTACAAGACACTCATGAGAGACATTAAAGAAGAGTTAAACAGATGGAGGAATATTCCATGTTCCTGGGTCGGAAAGATAGCGTGTAGGTGACAGAAAACAAACCCCACTGGGCAACACTTACTCCCAGAGTGTTTCTGCTGCAGGCTGGCCAGCACTGCAGAAATGACACATCAGTAATACATCCTGCTCACATCCTCACCACTGCTAAGAAAGCGGTGCACGCCCCAGATGGGAATTTTCCAAAGAGTACATTATAATAAGCAAAGGAGAAAAATATGAGAGAATTATACCCAAGATTTTCCTTTTATATAAAATAATATAATTATAGGACACTAAACTGTAAATATTTATTTTCAAATAATGTAGGAAGGAGTATTCATGTGAGGGGAGGAAACTTTTAAAAAAAATAAGTCCTAAGGACTTCCCTGGTGGTCCAGTGGCTAAGACTTTGAGTTCCCAATACAGGATGGCGGGGTTCAATCCCTGGTCAGGGAACTAGATCCCATATGCTGGAACTAAGACTTGGCCCAATCAAATAAATAAATATTAAAAAAAAAAAAAGAGAAGAAGTACTAATGTCAGAGATGTGGGAAAACACATTCATACATTGTTAGTAGGAGTAGAAACACATAAAGTGTATTAATTTTCTATGACTACTAAAACAAACTACCACAAACACAATGGCTTAAAACAAGACAAATGAAGACAAGGGTGTCCACTTTCACCACTCTTATTCAACATAGTCCTGGAAGTTCTAGCAATAGCAATAAGAGAAGAGAAAGAAATCAAAGGAATCCAGATTGGAAAAGAAGAAGTCAAACTCTCTCTATTTGCAGATGACATGATATTATACATAGAAAATCCCAAAGACACGGTTACAAAACTACTAGAGTTAATCAGCGAATTCAGCAAAGTCGCAGGATACAAAATCAATATACAGAAATCACTGGCATTCCTATACACAAACAATGAAAAATCAGAAATTGAAATCAAAGAGGCAATCCCCTTCACCATCACAACCAAAAGAATCAAATATCTAGGAATAAACCTACCCAAAGAAACAAAAGAACTGTACACAGAAAATTACAAGACACTCATGAGAGACATTAAAGAAGAGTTAAACAGATGGAGGAATATTCCATGTTCCTGGGTCGGAAGAATCAATATTGTGAAAATGACCATACTACCAAATGTCATCTATAGATTCAATGCAATCCCTATCAAACTTCCAATAACATTCTTCACAGAACTAGACCAACGAATAACACAGTTCATATGGAAACACAAAAGACCTCGAATAGCCAAAGCAATCCTCAGGAAGAAGAATGGAGCTGGGGGGATCAGCCTCCCCAACTTCAGACTCTATTACAAAGCAACAGTCCTCAAGACAGTATGGTACTGGCACAAAAACAGAAATATCGACCAATGGAACAAGATCGAGAACCCAGAGATCAACCCACGCACCTATGGGTACCTTATTTTTGACAAAGGAGGAGAAACTATAAAATGGGACAAAGACAGCCTCTTCAACAAATGGTGCTGGGAAAATTGGACAGCTACATGCAAGAAAATGAAGTTGGAACATACCCTGACACCATACACAAAGATCAACTCAAAATGGATTAAAGACTTAAATGTAAGGCCAGAAACCATCAAACTCTTAGAGGAGAATATAGGCAAAACCCTCAAGGACATCAATCAAAGCAAGATCTTCTCTGACCCACCTACTAGAATAGTGGAACTAAAAAGACAAATGAACATGTGGGACCTAATGAAACTTAAAAGCTTTTGTACAGCTAAAGAAATTACAAAAAAGCTGAACAGACAGCCCACAGAGTGGGAGAAAATCATAGCAAATGAAACAATAGACAAAGAATTAATCTCCAAAATCTACAAGCAACTCAGACAACTCAGCGCTGGAAAAACGAACAACCCAATCAAAAAATGGGAAAAGGACCTAAACAGACACCTCTCCAACGATGACATACAGATGGCCCAAAAACACATGAAACGATGCTCAACTTCACTAATAATTAGAGAAATGCAAATCAAAACTACAATGAGATATCACCTCACACCCGTCAGAATGGCCATCATCCACAAATCGACAGACAATAAATGCTGGAGAGGCTGTGGAGAAAAGGGAACACTTCTGCATTGCTGGTGGGAGTGTAAATTGATACAGCCTCTATGGAAGACAGTCTGGAGATTTCTTAAAAAACTAAAAATAGAAGCACCATATGACCCAGCAATCCCACTCTTAGGCTTATACCCTGACGAAATCAAAACTGAAAGAAGCACCTGTACCCCAATGTTCATTGCAGCTCTCTATACAATAGCTAGAACATGGAAGCAACCTAGATGTCCATCGATGATGAATGGATCCAAAAGCCCTGGTACATATATATAAGGGAATACTACACAGCTGTAAAGAGAAATGCAGAAGAATCAGCCCTAATGAGGTGGCTGGATCTAGAACGTATCATCAAAAGTGAAGTCAGTCAGAAAGAGAAGGACAAATACAGTATATTAACACATATATATGGAATCTAGTAGGATGGTGATGATGGCACATGCAGTGAAGCGACAGAAAGACAGACATGGACAGTGGACATATGGACATTTTGGGGAAGGAACAGTGGGTGAGAGGCGTAAAGGAAGTAGCATGAAGGCCTGTACTATCATAAGTGAAGAAAATAGCTCTAGTCATTGCTCTGTGAGAAAAGGGGATCCTTCAGGGGTGCTGTGTGATGGTCGGGAGGGGAGGGAAGGGGGGGATATACATGTGACTAATCTGAGAACATGCATGTCTGTGAACAACAAAACTCTGTAAAAGTTAAAAGTAAAATAAAGGTTTAAAAAAAAAAAAAAAAAACAAGACAAATGCATACTTTTTGGTTTTGTCCACCAGAAATTCAAAAGAGACCTTTAAAAGCAAAACGTGAGAGCTGCATTCCTTGCCTTTTCTATGTTTGTGCTTTCCAGTTTCAAGGGGGCTGCCTTCACTCACTCACTGAGCTCTCCCCCTTCATCGTCAAAGTTAGCGACACTGAACCACGTCCTTTTCATCCTACCATTGCTCTAGTTCCACTTTAAAGTACCTTTGTAACAAAAAGGCCCACTGGATAATCCAGGATAATCTCTCAATTTTAAGGTCAGTTGACTATAAACCTTAATTACATCTGCGAGTTAATTTCTATTTGTTGTGGAAGGTAACATATTCCCAGGTTCCAGGATTAGGGCATGAACATCTGGCGGGTGAGGGGGGACAATATTCTATCAGGGCTTCCCTGGTGACTCAAGACGGTAAGGAATCTGCCTACAATGCAGGAGACCAGGGTTCCATTTCTGTGTCGGGAAGATCCCCTGGAGAAGGGCACGGCAACCCACTGGAGTATTCTTGCCACTTGGAACATCCCATGGACAAATGAGCCTGGTAGTGTTGCAAAGAGTTGGACAAACTTGAGCAACTAACACTCTCACTTTCACTATTCTGTCACAAATAACTTCTCTGGAAAGCAATGTGTTAGTATCTATCAAAATTTTCTATTTGACTCAGGTATTCTACTGCTATTAACAGGAACAGGTGTATATGGGTATACTTTCACAAGCACACAAAACACGTATGCTGGGGCTTCCCTGGTGGTCCAGTGGGTAAAGAATCCACCTTGCAGTGCAAGGGGCACTGGTTCAATCCCTGGCCTGGGAAGATCCCACGTGCCAAGGAATGGGGACCAGTGTGCCCAATTATGAGCCAGTGCTCTGGAGCGCATGCATCAGGAGCCTATGCTCTGAAACTAGAGAGGCCACTGCGATGGGAGGCCCACACATGCCAAAGAATGATAAAGATGGATGAAAAATAAATGACAACTTAGAGGCAAAAAAAATTTTTTTAATTAAAAAAAAACATATGTTGCAACATTATCTGTAGTTACAAAACTCTGGAAACCATCTAGATGCTCATTAAGTATGGTCAAGTAAATCAATTACGGTTAAGCCTCAATATGGGCTTTTTCAGCATGGACAAAGAATAAAGCACAGTTGTATTTAAGTCCTAGCAGTAAGAACTTTTAAAATATGGGGCTAAGAGAAAAAAAAATCATGGAACAAAAATGTGTAAAGTGTTCTGCCATTTGGAAGTCACAGACAACATGATGTGTACATATGCGCTAAGAATATTTCTGAAAGGAAAAGCTAGAAAATGCTAATGGTGGATGCTTCTGGAGAAAGAACCTAGATAAGAAAGGTAGAAAACTCACTTTTCATTGAATAGCCATATGTACTTTGCAAGTATTACTAAAAAATATTTGCAGTATCTAGTCTAAAAGAGAAACAAAGCAAGTAGTGGGGCTTTCCTGGTGGCTCAATGACAAAGAATCCATCTGCCAATGTAGGAAACAGATTCAACCCCTGGTCACGGAAGATCCCACATGTCATGGAGCAACTAAGGCTATTGCCACAACTACTGAACCTGTGTTCTAGAGCCCAGGAGCTGCAACTACTGAGCCCACATGCCTCCACAACTACTAAAGCCTATGCACTCTAGGAACTGTGCTATGCAACAATAAAAGCTACTGCAATGAGAAGCCCAAGCACCCCAACAAAGAGTAACCCCTACTCACCACAACTAAAAAACTGCCCATGCAGCAACAAAGACCTAGCACAGCCAAAATAAATAAACAAGTAGAAAATATAAAACAACAGAAAGGATAAATCTGGGACCAGTAGCTGGCTTCTTCAGCAGTCAGCTGCTGCTGCGGCTCCATCTTGTATACTGCATGCTAGAGAATATATATGCAAGCGTGTCTGCTTTTGCTTCCACGATGTCTTATCCTGTAATCCCTGGCTGTCTCAAGGATCCTAAAGCTCCTGAACTGATAGACAACTTTTCATCTACAAGCATAGGTGCATTTTTCTGGGAAAAGAGCCTGTAGTTCTCATTGGACTCCAGAAGGGATAGTTAGTCAAATCAGGTTTTGGAACCATGTCTTGCCCCTTATCCTGCCATCAGTTCACTCTTACAACAAAAAGAAGGGCCACCTGTTATCTGACAAGCAGCAGTTAAGGAAAGAGGGGCTCTCTCTATCATATTCAGCATGGACAAAGAATAAAGCACAGTTGTATTTAAGTCCTAGCAGTAAGAACTTTTAAAATATGGGGCTAAGAGAAAAAAAAATCATGGAACAAAAATGTGTAAAGTGTTCTGCCATTTGGAAGTCACAGACAACATGATGTGTACATATGCGCTAAGAATATTTCTGAAAGGAAAAGCTAGAAAATGCTAATGGTGGATGCTTCTGGAGAAAGAACCTAGATAAGAAAGGTAGAAAACTCACTTTTCATTGAATAGCCATATGTACTTTGCAAGTATTACTAAAAAATATTTGCAGTATCTAGTCTAAAAGAGAAACAAAGCAAGTAGTGGGGCTTTCCTGGTGGCTCAATGACAAAGAATCCATCTGCCAATGTAGGAAACAGATTCAACCCCTGGTCACGGAAGATCCCACATGTCATGGAGCAACTAAGGCTATTGCCACAACTACTGAACCTGTGTTCTAGAGCCCAGGAGCTGCAACTACTGAGCCCACATGCCTCCACAACTACTAAAGCCTATGCACTCTAGGAACTGTGCTATGCAACAATAAAAGCTACTGCAATGAGAAGCCCAAGCACCCCAACAAAGAGTAACCCCTACTCACCACAACTAAAAAACTGCCCATGCAGCAACAAAGACCTAGCACAGCCAAAATAAATAAACAAGTAGAAAATATAAAACAACAGAAAGGATAAATCTGGGACCAGTAGCTGGCTTCTTCAGCAGTCAGCTGCTGCTGCGGCTCCATCTTGTATACTGCATGCTAGAGAATATATATGCAAGCGTGTCTGCTTTTGCTTCCACGATGTCTTATCCTGTAATCCCTGGCTGTCTCAAGGATCCTAAAGCTCCTGAACTGATAGACAACTTTTCATCTACAAGCATAGGTGCATTTTTCTGGGAAAAGAGCCTGTAGTTCTCATTGGACTCCAGAAGGGATAGTTAGTCAAATCAGGTTTTGGAACCATGTCTTGCCCCTTATCCTGCCATCAGTTCACTCTTACAACAAAAAGAAGGGCCACCTGTTATCTGACAAGCAGCAGTTAAGGAAAGAGGGGCTCTTCTCTCTATCATATTCATGTCCACTTATTACAGCCAGTTGTCTCTGCAAAAGCCACATATGCAATAAAATGTGAGCAAGGCCTGTGTTAGGCCATTAGTTTTTGTCTGGACTCAGATACATTTGTTAGGCCCTACAATCTTTCTTGCTAGTGAATTATTCATTAGCAAATGTAAATGATACCAGCAAATTGAGTTTCTAAAGTGAGTTGCTGATTAGGATTTGTGAGAAATGCCTCCAGGGGTGGTGGGCAGGGGATCTAAAGTACCTTAAACAATCTGGATTATTTCAGCAGTAACACAATACTGGATTACTGATTTTTTTTTTTTTTTTTTAACTGAAGGCCCAGATTTAAGACTCAGGAACTAATTTTTTTTAACATCTGGCCTTCTTCAGGGAATTTCTCTGAAATGTTCTTTATCAGTTTTCTTACAGTCTGATATACAGAGAAGAGTTTCCTTTCTGATTTTTACTATAAATGTATAAAAGAGCTCAATAAGATATGCTGGGCTCTATCCTATCTATCTATCTATCTATCTATCTGGGCATGTGCCAGAGCCAGTGCTGTGCAATGAGAGAGGCCACTGCAATGGGATGCCCACCAGGCCAAAGAATAAAGATGGATGAAAACAAACAAATATATAAACCAAGAAAAGAGGCTAAATTTTAAAAAAGAAAATCTTACTGTTATAATCATACCCTTTTGGTGAATTTCATATTAGAGGCTGTCACCATATGAATCCAATGATCAATCTTAACCTCACCCTATTATAGGTGAATTTCATCATTAGAGGCTGTCACCATATGAATCCAAGTATTTTTCAGAATATATATGCAAGCGTGTCTGCTTTTGCTTCCACGATGTCTTATCCTGTAATCCCTGGCTGTCTCAAGGATCCTAAAGCTCCTGAACTGATAGACAACTTTTCATCTACAAGCATAGGTGCATTTTTCTGGGAAAAGAGCCTGTAGTTCTCATTGGACTCCAGAAGGGATAGTTAGTCAAATCAGGTTTTGGAACCATGTCTTGCCCCTTATCCTGCCATCAGTTCACTCTTACAACAAAAAGAAGGGCCACCTGTTATCTGACAAGCAGCAGTTAAGGAAAGAGGGGCTCTTCTTTTATCATATTCATGTCCACTTATTACAGCCAGTTGTCTCTGCAAAAGCCACATATGCAATAAAATGTGAGCAAGGCCTGTGTTAGGCCATTAGTTTTTGTCTGGACTCAGATACATTTGTTAGGCCCTACAATCTTTCTTGCTAGTGAATTATTCATTAGCAAATGTAAATGATACCAGCAAATTGAGTTTCTAAAGTGAGTTGCTGATTAGGATTTGTGAGAAATGCCTCCAGGGGTGGTGGGCAGGGGATCTAAAGTACCTTAAACAATCTGGATTATTTCAGCAGTAACACAATACTGGATTACTGATTTTTTTTTTTTTTTTTTTTAACTGAAGGCCCAGATTTAAGACTCAGGAACTAATTTTTTTTAACATCTGGCCTTCTTCAGGGAATTTCTCTGAAATGTTCTTTATCAGTTTTCTTACAGTCTGATATACAGAGAAGAGTTTCCTTTCTGATTTTTACTATAAATGTATAAAAGAGCTCAATAAGATATGCTGGGCTCTATCCTATCTATCTATCTATCTATCTATCTGGGCATGTGCCAGAGCCAGTGCTGTGCAATGAGAGAGGCCACTGCAATGGGATGCCCACCAGGCCAAAGAATAAAGATGGATGAAAACAAACAAATATATAAACCAAGAAAAGAGGCTAAATTTTAAAAAAGAAAATCTTACTGTTATAATCATACCCTTTTGGTGAATTTCATATTAGAGGCTGTCACCATATGAATCCAATGATCAATCTTAACCTCACTAAAGGTGATATCATGTTGTCTATGTGATTCATAGGAAGCACCTATGAAGCATTTCTGCTAAGGAAGGTGAAGTTCACTTAGCTTCAGAGCTGCACAACCTAATAAATTTAAATTAACTAAAACTAAATAAAATTTAAAATTCATTTCCTTACTCACACTACTGTCCTATAAAGTGCTCAAGAGACACAATGGCTAGTAGCTACTGTATTGTTTAGGGCAAGTAGAATATTTCCATAATCACAGAAACTTTCATTGAGCACTTTTGCTCAAGAAATAATCTCACTTCATGGAGAAGAGAAAAACATGTTAATAACATCACAAGAAAGCAGACACCTAGAATGTGAAACATTCTACAGGATAACTAACCAAGTTAGCCTGCAACAAGTCAACAACATTTTAAAAAAAATGAAGTAGGGCTTCCCCACTGGTCCAGTGGGTAAAGAGTCCGCCTTGCAGGTCAGGGGGCACCAGTTCGATCACTGGCTTGGGAAGATCCCACATGCCGCGGAGCAGCTGGACTGGTGTGTCCAATTGCAAGCCAGTGCTTTGCAACGAGAGAGGTCACTGCAATGTAAGGCTCACACAGGCCAAAGAATAAAGGATGGATGAAAATAAATAAGTTAAAAAAAAAACAAAACAATAAAAGAGGCCAAAATTTCACACACAAAAAAGAAAATCTTTAAAAAAAATGTTTAAAAAAAAAAAAAGTAGTGGAGAAAAAAATTTCCAGATTAAAAGCTACAAGCCCTGACAACCAAATGTAATAGGTGGCCTTTGTTGGAACACTGTTTAGACAACCCAACTTAAATAGAATACGTAACACTGTTGGGGAAATTTGATAATGGTTTGGCTATAATACCAAGGAATTAATTAATTAATCAAAATTAATTTTGATAGGTATTATAATGTCTCTTAATTTATGGAAGCCACATAGCAACACTGTTTAGAAATGCCTATTAAAGTAAGTAGCAGAAATAATCTAATGTATAAGATTTTGTTTCCAAATATTCCAGCACATGAACAAAAGAAATGAATAAAGGAAATAGAGCAAAATATTGATGCTTATTAATCTGGTAATGGACATAAAAATTTTACTATAATTCTATACTTTTATGTATTTAAAAGCATTCATAGTAATAATTTTTTAAATGACAATTTAAAAATCATTAACATATACTTACATAGGAACAGTACTCGTATGTTTACATAAACCTCATTCTGTCTTAAAATAGCCAATCAAAAGAGGATTCTTGGTGGTATCATTATGAATTTCCTTCAACAGAAGTCTTGTTGTTTAGTCACCAAGTTGTATCCAACTCTTTTGCAACCCATGGACTGTAGCCTGCCAGGCTTCTCTGTCCATGACATTTCTCAGGCAAGAATACTGCAGTGGGTTGCCATTTCCTTTTCCAGGGGATCTTCCCAACTCAGCGATCAAACCTGTTTCCTGCATTGGCAGGTGGATTCTTTTATCACTGAACCAACCAGTGAAACCCAAGAGAAGTGTTCCATACATTTAAAGAGAAAACATGGTGGATCTATTTACTTCAAATTCAGATAACATAAAAAAAGTTACTGTGGTGTACAGTACTTTATAAATAATTTTAAAAAGAAGAAGTGTATATAAGAATAGTGGTCTCGGGCTTCCCTGGTGGCCCAGTGGGTAAAGAGTCAGTTTGCTGTGTAAGGGGTACCAGTTTGATCCCTGGCATGGGAAGATCCTACATGCCATGGAGTAGCTGAACCGGTGTGCCCAATTAGGAGCCAGCACTCTGGAGCGTGTGCTCTGCAACGAGAGAGAGGCCACTGCGATGGGAGGCCCACACAAGCCAAAGAATTAAGATGGGTGAAAATAAATAAATGAAGGACCAATAAAAGAGGCCAAAATTAAAAAAAAAAAAAAAAGAATAGTGGTCTCTGCATGAATATCTAAAATAGGATCTAAAACATGAATATCTAAAACAGCAATCTGGGCTTCCCTGGTGGTCCAGTGGGTAAGGACATCGCCTTGCAGTGCAAGGGGCACTGGTTCGATCCCTGGCCTGGGAAGATCCCACGTGCCGTGGAGTGGCTGAACCAATGTGTCCAATTACCCAGCCGGAGCTCTGGAGCGCATGCGCCCAGAGCCGGTGCTCTGTGACAACAGAGGCCACTGCGATGGGAGGCCCACACAGGCCAAGCAACAAAGATGGATGAAAACAGATACATGAAAGACCAATAGAAGTGACCCACCCGCCCCTCTCCCTCCCCAACCCGCCCCCACCAAATAAATAAATAAATAAATAAATAAATAAAACAGCAATCTGAGTTATTTCTTTAAGCATACATACTTCTTGAGATATTTTCCCAAGTATCAGGACTGCTTCCAGGGAAGGAATTAAATTGGGCAATTGAATAGCTTTTAGCAATCTTGAAGTCATTTGGGATCTGGACCTATACATGAGACACACTCTATAAACTTTATAGAGTTCATGAGTCAAACTCATGTTACTCTTGGCTTCTGCTTTAACTGTAGGCTCAATACTTAACAATACTACACAAAATCTGCCCTTGGGCATCCTGGACTACATACACAGTCCATATTCTTCCATTTTAAAATAATTTCTGTTCAATAAAAAATTAATTTGCTTCTTTCAGTTTTATCTGGCTAGTTCTATCTCTGTGGAAGTAGCAGACTAATGATAACCCAAAGCAACTTTCAAGGAACTATCCAATATAAGAAAGCAGAAAAGAGTATGATTTAGTTTCAAGACTTGTAAAAAGTATGTCATATTTGGACACAGGATTTAGGCCCCAAAGTCAGCCATGGCTAAGATGAGGCTACTTCTCATGTCATTATATCTTCCCTTTCTTCTTCTATCATAACTCTTCCCATTCTCTCTTCTATGTGTAATCTTACATCTTTCCTTTCACCCTTGTTCCCTATTCATCCATTCTACATACATTACTGAGTACCTTCTATGCACTAGGTATCATTCTGAACAATGGAAGCACAAGAGTGAACAAGAAAGTACCTATGCCCTTGTGGACATAACATTCTATTGGGGTAAGAAATTAAATAAATATGTGAACATAGGTAAGATAATAACAATATGATAAATACTAGGGAGGAAAATACCAAGGGAGAGGGGTGTAAGATAGAAAGTTACAGATATGAGGGAGTAAGAACTTAATTGCAACTCAGTGAACAGGTCAGCCCAAGACTATGAGAGTTGATCTAAGATAGAAAGAAAAACATGACCACTAGTAAGACTTTTAAAGGGCAAGGAGAAAAGATATGGGGGCAAAGGGAACAACAAATGTGAAAGGTCATGAGTCAGGAAAGAAATTGGTATGTTTGAGGAAGGGAAAGGAGGCCAATGAACATACTAAGAGAAACCTGGGCAGAGGGTACAGCAAGTTAAGAAATGATAGTTTTTTAAGCATACTCTTGGCCCAAGTATCAGGACTGCTTCCAGGGAAGGAATTAAATTGGGCAATTGAATAGCTTTTAGCAATCTTGAAGTCATTTGGGATCTGGACCTATACATGAGACACACTCTATAAACTTTATAGAGTTCATGAGTCAAACTCATGTTACTCTTGGCTTCTGCTTTAACTGTAGGCTCAATACTTAACAATACTACACAAAATCTGCCCTTGGGCATCCTGGACTACATACACAGTCCATATTCTTCCATTTTAAAATAATTTCTGTTCAATAAAAAATTAATTTGCTTCTTTCAGTTTTATCTGGCTAGTTCTATCTCTGTGGAAGTAGCAGACTAATGATAACCCAAAGCAACTTTCAAGGAACTATCCAATATAAGAAAGCAGAAAAGAGTATGATTTAGTTTCAAGACTTGTAAAAAGTATGTCATATTTGGACACAGGATTTAGGCCCCAAAGTCAGCCATGGCTAAGATGAGGCTACTTCTCATGTCATTATATCTTCCCTTTCTTCTTCTATCATAATATAACTCTTCCCATTCTCTCTTCTATGTGTAATCTTACATCTTTCCTTTCACCCTTGTTCCCTATTCATCCATTCTACATACATTACTGAGTACCTTCTATGCACTAGGTATCATTCTGAACAATGGAAGCACAAGAGTGAACAAGAAAGTACCTATGCCCTTGTGGACATAACATTCTATTGGGGTAAGAAATTAAATAAATATGTGAACATAGGTAAGATAATAACAATATGATAAATACTAGGGAGGAAAATACCAAGGGAGAGGGGTGTAAGATAGAAAGTTACAGATATGAGGGAGTAAGAACTTAATTGCAACTCAGTGAACAGGTCAGCCCAAGACTATGAGAGTTGATCTAAGATAGAAAGAAAAACATGACCACTAGTAAGACTTTTAAAGGGCAAGGAGAAAAGATATGGGGGCAAAGGGAACAACAAATGTGAAAGGTCATGAGTCAGGAAAGAAATTGGTATGTTTGAGGAAGGGAAAGGAGGCCAATGAACATACTAAGAGAAACCTGGGCAGAGGGTACAGCAAGTTAAGAAATGACACTCAAGAGTCAGGCTGGCATTAGACAGCGTTAGTGTTGAGGAAAGCAATATGAGTGCCTCCCTAAGAGCCATAAGCTCTTCCTCCTTGCCAACGGAACCCCAGTTTTGTGTAGGTGTAATGCATCTAACTCCAGGAAATGATTGATGATTTATTCAAGCCAGTTCTGACCAATGATACTTAAGGAGAAGTCACTGGAAGTTTTTCAAGTAATAAAAAGAGAAATGAGAAATGTTTTTCAAGTAATAAAAAGTCACAAGTTAAAAAAAAAAAGGTCACAAGTGAGTGAAGCTGTTTTATCTCCTCTCTCCTTGTACTTTAGGTGCTTAATGTTATTTCCTACCGCAGTCACACCTAAATTCTAAAAGTTGAGGCACAGTGCTCTTTGACTTTTATTCATTATTATTAGGCTATAATATATATTCATTGGAAAATACTGTAGCAGCATAGTACAGGGAAGCTAGAAAGTAAAGATGCTCAGTGACTTCCTTGGCTGTCCAGTGGTTAAAACTCTCTGCTTCTAACCTGACTTAGATCGTTGGTCTGGGAACTAAGATCCCACACGTTGCTGGGCAATGTCAAAAAATTTTTTTATTATTTTTTAAAGTAAAGATGCTCAGAAACTTTCCTCGCTGGCCGTACCCACCATCAATAAACATTAATAATTCTTGTTTACCCTTCTGGAATTTTCTATCACACGTGTACACACACACATTGTTTTTATACAAACTGGTAACTGTCTCTTGGACACCTATAACTGTATAAATATACATCTAAGAAAGCAAGGTGCCATTTTTACTCACATTTTGGAGACAGTTCTATATCAGCACATTTACATATATTTTCTTTTTGTTCCTTTCTACAAAAACAAAGCTACAATAAACACCTTTGCGGATATATAACCAGTTATTGGTGCAAAAACTAAACAGTTTCCTGTCAAATCAAAGCACTTAAAACTTCTGATACTGTCCAATTACTCCTCCCGAAAGGGTTACACAAATGTATAAAAGGATTACAGCATTTCTTCACACCTTGCCTACTCGGTATTTACAAACTTCAAAAGATTGGGGAAACGGCGTCTGGTTATTTTTGAGTGTCTAATTGTTAGGTAGGGCTGTAATTTCTGACTGTTAAACCTGTAAGTTTCGAAGTCATACGCCCTGAGTGGCCCTACCTCTTTCCCTTAAAATGTGTGACCTTTGGCAGGCTGGGTCTATCTATTCTCAAAAAGGGGACAATGGGAGCACAAAGCTTTAGGATTAGACGAGATACCTAGAACACAAGGAAGGCCTCCCTACGCATCAGAGGGCTTCCTTGTGTTTTTTTAAAGCCCTCCAATACTTTATCTTTGGCATACTCTTCTTCCCAGCCAAGTCTCGCAGAATCCTCGTCGTTTGTAACTCGAAATGAAAGGAAAATTCACTGTTTTTCAAAATTCTCACTTCAATCGCCCCCAACCCCGCTTCAGAAATTGATTTATATATCCTTAAAGAGTACAGGAATGAGATGAAGTTTTTAAACAAAACACTAAGTAGAAAACTTGGTCCGAGCACCTCCCGGCTTCCTAGGACCCACTACTGCTTACTGAATAAAAAACCCCGCAAGACAACTATTTAATACGTCGTTAACTCCCAGCGCCATGAAAGACAGACTGGCAGCGCTGAAAGGCTTCATAAAAAGAAGTTTTAAACAGTAACCGTTCCAAACCCAACCCCTATTCCCAAGCGCCGAACGTACCTCCCACAGTCCCGCCTCCCAGCCGGAAGTGACGCACAAAGCGAATCCGTCTGTTTCCGCCGTCCGCTGGCGGCGCAGCCGGGACTAACGCGGCGTGTGCGTCGGCGTCGGGGCCAGACGAGGGATTCTGGGTAACGGCCCCAGCCGGCTGGGGCGGCTGGCTCCGCACAGCAGGTTTGACTTACGCAAAGTCCGTTGACTGAGGGGTTTGCAGGGCCGGGGGCAGCCGGACATGGGGCAGCCGTGGCCGCCGCCTGGACCGTGGAGCCTTCCTCGGGCACAGGGTGAGGTGGAGGAAGAGAGTGACTTGGACTTGTCCCCCGGTTCTCCCCGCTGCCCGCAGCTGCCGGGAGGCGGCACCCAGGTGAGAAGGGAGCCCTCGTGCAGGGGGGATGGAGAGGTGTGGTCCCCAGGTCCCCAGAGGCCTCTGTCTTTGCGACCTTTTGCTGTGCCCTGTTTTGAGCCCCCACCTCCCCCTTGCACTCACCTCGACTCCGGGCTTCGGGGGCCTGAAGCCATCCCATCGCATTGTAGCATCTACGCGAGGTCTTGGAAGACGGGCTGGGTTTATTTTTCCAATCTCCACCTTTTTCTCCTTTCACACACCTTTTTCACCTTTGGCTCATTTTTCACCCTTGAAGAAGTTCCTCCTTGGTACCCGTTTTCTAATGACACCCAGATTTGGGACAGCTCAGTCTATGACGTTGACCCTTTGTCCTCTTGTGCCCACTCTTACCCGAGCACTTTATTTTGTTGAAGGCTCTAGTATTTGTCCACAGTTGTTGGGAAGAGTGAACGGTTGTATTTCAATAATGCACTGAGCTCCTGACTTAAGACCAGATCCAGTTTATTTCACTGACTTCTGACATCTGAGCAAATTGTGTAAACCTTGCTTTACTGATCGCGTTCCGTGACATTCTTAAGAAACAAAACACTAAGTAGAAAACTTGGTCCGAGCACCTCCGGCTTCCTAGGACCCACTACTGCTTACTGAATAAAAAACCCCGCAAGACAACTATTTAATACGTCGTTAACTCCCAGCGCCATGAAAGACAGACTGGCAGCGCTGAAAGGCTTCATAAAAAGAAGTTTTAAACAGTAACCGTTCCAAACCCAACCCCTATTCCCAAGCGCCGAACGTACCTCCCACAGTCCCGCCTCCCAGCCGGAAGTGACGCACAAAGCGAATCCGTCTGTTTCCGCCGTCCGCTGGCGGCGCAGCCGGACTAACGCGGCGTGTGCGTCGGCGTCGGGGCCAGACGAGGGATTCTGGGTAACGGCCCCAGCCGGCTGGGGCGGCTGGCTCCGCACAGCAGGTTTGACTTACGCAAAGTCCGTTGACTGAGGGGTTTGCAGGGCCGGGGGCAGCCGGACATGGGGCAGCCGTGGCCGCCGCCTGGACCGTGGAGCCTTCCTCGGGCACAGGGTGAGGTGGAGGAAGAGAGTGACTTGGACTTGTCCCCCGGTTCTCCCCGCTGCCCGCAGCTGCCGGGAGGCGGCACCCAGGTGAGAAGGGAGCCCTCGTGCAGGGGGGATGGAGAGGTGTGGTCCCCAGGTCCCCAGAGGCCTCTGTCTTTGCGACCTTTTGCTGTGCCCTGTTTTGAGCCCCCACCTCCCCCTTGCACTCACCTCGACTCCGGGCTTCGGGGGCCTGAAGCCATCCCATCGCATTGTAGCATCTACGCGAGGTCTTGGAAGACGGGCTGGGTTTATTTTTCCAATCTCCACCTTTTTCTCCTTTCACACACCTTTTTCACCTTTGGCTCATTTTTCACCCTTGAAGAAGTTCCTCCTTGGTACCCGTTTTCTAATGACACCCAGATTTGGGACAGCTCAGTCTATGACGTTGACCCTTTGTCCTCTTGTGCCCACTCTTACCCGAGCACTTTATTTTGTTGAAGGCTCTAGTATTTGTCCACAGTTGTTGGGAAGAGTGAACGGTTGTATTTCAATAATGCACTGAGCTCCTGACTTAAGACCAGATCCAGTTTATTTCACTGACTTCTGACATCTGAGCAAATTGTGTAAACCTTGCTTTTGATGCTGACATAAATCGCGTCCGTTCGCGTGACCATTTTCCCCTTACGTTTATGCTTTTAGTTTTGGTTCACACTGTTCTTCAGTAAAAACGTTCAGGTACACGTTTGCCTTTTCTTTCAGACTTCTTCCTTAGATTCCAGCCTTTTTCCCCAACCCAGCCTTTTTTCCTCTGAAACTTAGCCAAATGTGATATACAGCCACTTAGGCTTATATAGTGCTCATATCACTTTGTCCTGGTTTTTCTCCTAACCTGAGTGTTTTTAAACTATATTTCAGGTTCACTGACTAGACACTAATATGTACAATAAAGTGAATTTTACGTATCTGCCTGCTAGGCTTCTTGCAAAATGGGGTCCCTGATGGCTTAATTGATTTAATAGTTTTTCTCTAGATTTATTTTGCTGGCTTTTAATGAGAATGAGTGATTCAGATTGTTTTCCAATAAATGTAGGGTCATTGATCCTATGCCCAGCTCACAGGGTTAGTTGGCTGCACAGAGAAAAATGCTGTTTCATAACCACAGACTGTACTTTGGCCAGCCAGTTCCTGGGAACGTACAAGACATTTTTTAGGAGGACAGAATGAGAGTTGATAGGTTGGTAGTCACCCACTAATTATGGATCGCTTGTGTCATCTTTATATACAAAATGTGTTATATAAGCACATAATGAATGTGTTACAGAGCAAGAGAAAAAGAATAAACAGCAGCTGCCATTGTCAATTTTGAAGGGTTATAGAGAGGATAGAATGGTCTCAAGAATTTCACTGCATTGTGGTTGAATCTAAAGAGTAACCTAAAAGAAATTGAATTCTAAAAATAGCTGTGTATTAATTTATAACCTTATTTAGCTGAAAGGAATTTTATAAATAATTAGACATCTCCTTCATTAAAAGTAATTTCTCAGAGACCATGTTGTTAGTTCGTGGCAGAATTAGATCCTACCATATCCTGGTGGAGAACCCACTTCTGGCACCTAGTAGTGTTTTTTTCCCACCGACTGCACTGCCGTCCTGTGATGTAAAGTGAAATTTTATTTGGCTGAAACTAACTTTGGTGCTAAAATTCACAAAATGATTTCTAATCCTAAATTAGTTCATTGTTTACAACAAATCTACTTATTTGTCTTGTTGGCTTTAAGTTTTAGGATTTAAGTTTTTCTTTTGGAATACTTGAGAAGAACAAAATGTTTAATTCCATTTATAAACACTTTATAATCTTTATAAAGACAGCCTTGGTGTACTTTTACCTAATGAGGGAACCTAGACATCTTAATGTCATATGTATACTTCTGTGATCCAATTAAATGAAGTTTGGAATTTAGAGAACCTGTTTGGAAACGTTTTAATGTAAAGTTTTATTAGTAGACCTTAATGCTAACAGTTCCTTTTTCAAATCAGTTTATTAAAATCTAATCATCTCATTACATGTGGGATAGTTTACTCAAATGCCCAAACATAGTCTTTGGAGGAGAATTTAAATATAAGTCATTTTTAGAATTTGAAAATAAGATTTCTGTGTTTGAATTGAGAGATGATTTGAGAATTTGCTCCCACATAATTTGACCAGGCAACATATCTTCCTTCGTCCTTACCTTTGTTAGTGTTTCTTTGTATTTTCTTACAAAATGAATTTGACAGCTTCATTTTTCTCCTCTTCCTATTCCCTTCTTAAGCATAGCTAATCTACAGTTGTTCTTAATCCTATTCTAAGATAGCAAAAAGTGAAAATAAATACTTGGTTGGCTAGGCACCATGTAGTAAACAAGTAACTAAAACATTTGAATAGCAAGTGTCCACATTTGCCCAGTGAAAATCTAAATGTGCCTGAAGACTCAGCCAGGCTAGAGGAGTCTTGCATGCTACTTGCCTTAGAATTCCTTATCTCTACTAGTCTGTTCCAAAAAGTCAGGAGCCATTTATTCATCTATGATTTACTGAATTCTAGCCCCTCAAGAAGCTGATAGTTGAGTAAATAAATAAGCACAATATTGTGTGAAAACACCACAAATGCATAAAGAAGTATGCATAATTTTGGTGGAGAGGGACAGAATAAGAGGAAAAAGGGGTGATGCCAGAATCTGGGATGGAGATAGGAGCTTGGGGATGGGGGAGTTGCCACGTTGAATTGGCGGGGATGAGAAGGAAGGAGTATTAGAGTAACTATAACTGAGTCTAGAGAGAAAATAGGAAGTGAAATCATGAAACACCATGCCATGTTGTGAAGTCTGTACTTTATCCAAGACTCTTTTAAGAATAAGTAAGTTTATCATACTTGTTTTTTGGAGAGATCACTCCAAGTCTAATAGAGAATGGCTTGAGATGAGAAAGGCTATATTTCTATAATTGAAGTGAGGCATTATAAGGGCTTGAATAGTGATGCAGCTAAGGGAACAGATTGGAGTTCCTCCGAATACCTACCTTGATATCGATCTACATTTTGACTAAGAAATCATGAAGAATGTGCCTTTAGCTTTTGTTCTGTAGAGCGGAGGAATATAAGGAATTAAATATCCATCATAATCCTTTACATGCGGTGGTTCAGTAAATGTCAAAACTTAAGTACTTTTGCTTCTAATTGGAACAGAGTGTCACCAGGGTGAACCTAATGACTTTTCTTAAAAATAACTTTGCCTACTTTGATTAGGATTAAGTTAAAGGTTATGTATTCATATAGTCAGTTATAAATAGAAATTTCCAATAAGAACTCAGATTACCAAAGATTGGGGTAATACAGGAAGAAAATAGAAACCAAGTAGTGATTACTTATTAACAAACAGTTCTTAGCAGTGAAGAACTCACAGAGAAAAACTCTAAATGTCTGGTTTTTGGTATGTTGAGTGATAAGATGATGAACTGTAGTTAAGCTTTTGTTCTCATTATTCTGTTCCAGGATTATGAAGAGCGTAAACCAATGTTTGCTGAGGCCCTGCTGTATGCAGGGCACTGCTAGTTGCCAGGCTTTTGTTGCTGTTAGTTGTCCAGGGAGAGGCACAAATTAACAAAGAGGTTTAGAGTCTAGTTAATGAAACATGGCTGCAATATAAAATGGTAACTGCAAACAGAAAGCTGGATACCTATATACCAAAAACACTGTACAGAAATCCTTGACTAACAGAAAATTGAACTCTGCTACATAAACATACCTGTTCTGTTGCCTTCTTCATTTCTTAAAAGTACTGTTCTTTATCCAGATGTATAGCCATGGAATCGAAATGGCTTGCCAAAAACAGAAAGAGTTTGTGAAGAGCTCTGTGGCGTGTAAATGGAATCTCGCTGAAGCTCAGCAGAAACTTGGTAGCTTAGCACTGCATAACTCTGAGTCCTTGGATCAGGAACATGCCAAAGCACAAACAACAGTCTCAGAACTGAGGCAACGGGAAGAAGAATGGCGGCAGAAAGAAGAGGCTCTAGTACAAAGAGAGAGAATGTGTCTGTGGAACATGGATGCCATTAGCAAAGACGTTTTTAATAAGGTACTATCTTTTATTGGACTGTAATGAAAGAAGGAAAGACTGAAGTGTTTGTGCAAACCAGTTGTGCATATCTGATAACAAAGCAACAGAATCCTGTAAACAGTATTCAATTTGGACAGTTTAGGAAAAGTGACTGTTACAGAAACATATGTCCCAAGTAGTGTCTGATGTGGGTACTATGCAAATATACTTTAATGCAAGTATGTGTCTGCAGAATAGCACACTGAATATAGCATGCTGATTATGGGTTCTAGAGTCAGACTGCCTCACATCTCAAGTTTATCACAGCCTGGCTTTGTAACCTTGGGCAGATCATTTCCTAAGGCCTCAGTTTCCTCAAATATAAAGAGCAGGTATAAAGATTAAATAAGGGAACATCATAAAAGCAGGTAGCATGGTACCCGCCATGTGGTAAAGCTCAGATATTACCAGAGATTTTTGATGTTGTTGTGCTTCTCAGCTTGCTTTCAGTTTTGTATCACTAATGTATATCGTTGTTTAATTGCTAAGTTGTCTCCAACTCTTGTGAACCCATGGAATCTGTCCCACCAGGCTCCTCTGTTCATGGGATTTTTCAGGCAAGAATACTGGAGTGGGTTGCCATTTCCTTCTCCAGGGAATCTTCCAGACTCAGGGATCGAGCCCAAGTGTCCTGCTTGGCAGGCAGATTCTTTACCACTGAGCCACCTGGGAAGCCCAACACTAATTTTTAGTTACTGATTTTATCAAATAAGATGATGTCTCTCACTGTTATTTACCCATATGTATTTATATTTAGTAAACCTCAGATAGTAATCTGGACTTAGAGTTACAGGCATTATTGCTGAAAGGTGTAGTAAAATTATTTATGCCAAGTTAATAGTTTATTAAGAGCAGTCTTCTGTTTCTCACTGGATTATATAGGCCTTATTCTTTGACTTTTGTATCTGGAAAAGAAGTGGACAATGAAATAAAGTCATTTCCGTCTAATGTGTAAAGTAGTTCTTTCTATTTGTACTAAATTCTCCAGCCTCATGTGTAGGCTGCTTATTCTTGTCTGAGTTCACATTCACTTTGTCTTTAACCATCATTATTCTCTAGATGTAGTGTGTAACATTACTTGTTTCTGCTCTGGCATCCATTCCAAACAGTCCCTTCTTCCCCAACCACTTTTAGTTTCATTCCTCTGGACTAGTTCTAGTCCTGCTACAGCAACAAGTAATACACAGGTTAATGTCCAGTACCACTAGCCCTATCATTACTTTATTCTTTAATGGAGATAAATTGTAAAAATACAGCATGCTTCTTGTAAAAAAAAAAAAAAAGGAAAAGATACAAGCCTGTAAAATAGAGTTGAAGGCTTCCATTATTTCTGTTTCCCAGAGATAACCACTGTTAACAATGAGTCATATCTTTCTAGATGTTTTCTGTACTTGTACCGAATTATATTTATATATTTTTCTTCCCCCTCAACAGAAGCATTCTTTAACTGAATGATTCGCTATCTCTGTGTATGTTGTTCTAAGGGATATGACACTTCTTAAGTGTTATTTATGGTTTACATTTATACCCCAAGACTATTTGAAATAACCTTTTTATAACAGAGGCAGTGATCAAAACAGTGCTTCTTTGTTTATGAACTTATTGTCTCTTAACACAGTGGTCACAAAGAAAGTATTTTTGTCTCCACTTTTAATTGTTCTTTTAAGTGAGATTCTAATATAGCCTACATTTATACCAAAGATTAATTAGGACTATCTTTATGTTCCAGTCATTTGCTCAAAATAATACATTTTGTCTGGGAGCTTGAATTTGAGAGGCCTAGTGTTAGATCTCTGCTATCCAACTTGATAGACAGTAGTCACATGTGCTATTGAACACTTGAAATGTAATTAGTCCAAACTGATAATGTTCTGTAAGTGTAAAATACGTGCCAGATTCTGATGGCTTAGTACCAAAGAAATAAAATGCTTCATTAATACTTTTTTATATTGCTTACATGTTGAAATGATAATATGTTGGGCATGCGTGGGTGCTAAGTTGTATGTTGGGCATGCGTGGGTGCTAAGTTGTGTCAGTTGTGTCTGACTCTTTGTGACACTATGGACTATAGCCTGCCAGTGGACTATAGCCCGCCAGGCTCCTCTGTCCTTGAGGATTCTCCAGGCAAGAATACTGGAGTGGGTTGCCATGCCCTCCTCCAGGGAATCTTCCCAGTATGTTGGCTCTGTTGGTTAAATAGATGTGTTATTACTTCCACCAATTTCTTTTTGCTTTTTAGTGTGGCTGATAGAAAACTTTGTATTTGTGACTTGGATTATATTTCTGTTAAACAGTCCTGGTAGAGCATACAAAGGGAAAAAGAATGCTTTTATTTTGAAACATATAAACTTCCATGTTTCCTGACTGTAAACTGGAAGAGAGCTAGTTTTCAGTTTTCATTTTTGGCAGTAATGATCTCAAAGTTTAAATGTGATCACATAATGTTCTGAAAAACTGTTCTGCCGGTTTTTCTGGCCAGATAAAAATTTCATCTTGGTCTGTTTTATGACTTATTTAACTGAAAATAAGCACTTCTTTAGTAGAAATTTGTACTTGATTTCAGAATCAGACTGTTTAACCCCTCCTAAGAAAAGTTTATGACAAAGGTCTATTTTAGGTTTATGTCTTATCAGAAACTTTGTAGTAAATATATAGTCAAGATTAGACTACAGTTGCAAATATTTACTGGAAATGAATAATGCAAAACATAAATTATGCATGTAAAGGATCTTTGTATATCTGCCTTTGATAGGGATATTTGGCTTTACAAAAAAATTCATTCCTTTGTTTTTCTGTGTGATTTCTAAAGTAGAGTTTTACAGACAAATTTAATGATACAATATCAGTTTACTGTATCACCTTTTTATAATGTCTGTAGGAAGGATTGCTAGGCATTCAATATCAGAGAAAGGAGATCTAATTAGAATATAAAATATGATTTTGACTTCAAATTTTTTTAGAGTTTTATTAATCAAGATAAAAGAAAAGAAACAGAAGATGAAGATAAATCAAAATCATTTATGCAGAAACATGAACAGAAAATCAGACATTTTGGTAAGAGTACTACTTGAGTTTCCTTCTTTTGTAATGTGTGGTTTCACAAATATGTGTACAAAAAGTGGATTTCTAAAATAGAGACAAATTCCAGTTGCTTAGCTACTTCTGGCACAGTTGTATAGCTTGTTGTAGAGTTATACATAAAAAGAGTACTCTGAATCATGAAAGAAAAAAAAGCAAAATTCGATCTATTATTACATAGTCTTACCCGGTAAGACCTGGTCCTTTTTTTTGTTTTTTTCTTTTTTAATTACCTAGACTCTTTCCATTTCCCAGCTAGTCTTGGCTTTTGTCTTTTTTCATCTTTGTTTCTTTGCTATCTGATTGTCTTATGGTTATTAAGATTACCATTTCTTCAGGTTTTCTTTATGATGCTATACATATCCAAATACATATGTAGATCCTTCAGCTGTTACACAATATGTAACAGCAGAATCTATAATAATTAGTAATAGAAATATATATACAAACAACTGGAAAACTTTTCTCTGTTAGAGGAAAACAGTAGAATGGGGATTGATGTTAGTGAAGGCTTCCCAGAGGAGGTAACATCTGAGTTAGATTTTGAGGAACACGTAGTGGCTTTCCATGTACCATGTAGATAAAGGGAGGCAAGACAGCAGCCACAGCATGTACAAAGCTAGATTTGGGAAATAGTAATGCTATGTGCTAATATAGTCAAGATTAGACTACAGTTGCAAATATTTACTGGAAATGAATAATGCAAAACATAAATTATGCATGTAAAGGATCTTTGTATATCTGCCTTTGATAGGGATATTTGGCTTTACAAAAAAATTCATTCCTTTGTTTTTCTGTGTGATTTCTAAAGTAGAGTTTTACAGACAAATTTAATGATACAATATCAGTTTACTGTATCACCTTTTTATAATGTCTGTAGGAAGGATTGCTAGGCATTCAATATCAGAGAAAGGAGATCTAATTAGAATATAAAATCTGATTTTTACTTCAAATTTTTTTTTAGAGTTTTATTAATCAAGATAAAAGAAAAGAAACAGAAGATGAAGATAAATCAAAATCATTTATGCAGAAACATGAACAGAAAATCAGACATTTTGGTAAGAGTACTACTTGAGTTTCCTTCTTTTGTAATGTGTGGTTTCACAAATATGTGTACAAAAAGTGGATTTCTAAAATAGAGACAAATTCCAGTTGCTTAGCTACTTCTGGCACAGTTGTATAGCTTGTTGTAGAGTTATACATAAAAAGAGTACTCTGAATCATGAAAGAAAAAAAAGCAAAATTCGATCTATTATTACATAGTCTTACCCGGTAAGACCTGGTCCTTTTTTTTGTTTTTTTCTTTTTTAATTACCTAGACTCTTTCCATTTCCCAGCTAGTCTTGGCTTTTGTCTTTTTTCATCTTTGTTTCTTTGCTATCTGATTGTCTTATGGTTATTAAGATTACCATTTCTTCAGGTTTTCTTTATGATGCTATACATATCCAAATACATATGTAGATCCTTCAGCTGTTACACAATATGTAACAGCAGAATCTATAATAATTAGTAATAGAAATATATATACAAACAACTGGAAAACTTTTCTCTGTTAGAGGAAAACAGTAGAATGGGGATTGATGTTAGTGAAGGCTTCCCAGAGGAGGTAACATCTGAGTTAGATTTTGAGGAACACGTAGTGGCTTTCCATGTACCATGTAGATAAAGGGAGGCAAGACAGCAGCCACAGCATGTACAAAGCTAGATTTGGGAAATAGTAATGCTATGTGCTAATATTAAGTGACATTTTGAAATTTTTTTCTCCAGAGAATTTAGGATTTAATTCATCCTTATGTGAGTATAATGGATACTACTTTAATTTTTTTGCAGTTTGTTCATAAAATTTATCTCATACTTTTTATTTTGAAAAATAAGCTTGTAGTTCATTTAATTCAAGAATAGTTTCTAAAGAAGTGAAGCTTATTTTTATACACATTATCATTCTAGCATTATTTATTATAGAAAAAAATAGAAAAACTATGACCATCCTCAAGTATTAATTTTGTCTCAATTATTAAGTAGTTTAAAACCTTTAACATTTAGTGACACTGTTTTTCATGGCCCCTACAAGTGTCATTGACTCATATATTCTCTTCCCTTCAAAACAGACCAAAATGACCCTCCAGTTCCCTTTCCCATCAGATCTAAACCCTGGTCTTGGTGATCATAAAAGGAAGAGTAGTACTGAAGCTGTGCTCAGCTGTGCTTGTAGTGTGGGCTGTGTTTCAGACAAAGCTGAATTCTCTCGGAACTTGTTGCCTCACCCCCGTGTGAATTCAGATCTGCTACCAATAAATCTGTCTTCATCTATATGGATCTGCAGAATTGAGAGAGAAGCACTGCAGGAAAAAGCAAATGAAGAGACAAGAAAGGGCTCTTCTGGGTGGAAACACCTGCTGCTGCTACTTAGCTTACAGACTAATAATAAAGACTCATGGATGTAAAAATAAAAAAAATACCAAAATGGACAGGGATTTGATGCCTTAGTAAGTCACAGTGCTGCCACAGAGAAGTAAACAGGAGAAGCAGTGATCTCTCTGGTTGGTAGAGTTGAAAATATTCCAAAAAAGGGGGAAAATATTCTCTCTTCAGAAGTGTAACAAAGTTAAGGCAAATTGCTGTATAGGATTTATTTTGTGGCTTCAGGTATAAGAAATAAAAGATATACAATCTTTAGATCTGACCCCTAGAAGTTATTAAATTCTTTAATTTTAGTTTAAGAAGTATTTTAAATTAACTTAAATAAGCTAGATTTGTGAGCCAGAATTTCACGTGTGGCTTTCCATGTACCATGTAGATAAAGGGAGGCAAGACAGCAGCCACAGCATGTACAAAGCTAGATTTGGGAAATAGTAATGCTATGTGCTAATATTAAGTGACATTTTGAAATTTTTTTCTCCAGAGAATTTAGGATTTAATTCATCCTTATGTGAGTATAATGGATACTACTTTAATTTTTTTGCAGTTTGTTCATAAAATTTATCTCATACTTTTTATTTTGAAAAATAAGCTTGTAGTTCATTTAATTCAAGAATAGTTTCTAAAGAAGTGAAGCTTATTTTTATACACATTATCATTCTAGCATTATTTATTATAGAAAAAAATAGAAAAACTATGACCATCCTCAAGTATTAATTTTGTCTCAATTATTAAGTAGTTTAAAACCTTTAACATTTAGTGACACTGTTTTTCATGGCCCCTACAAGTGTCATTGACTCATATATTCTCTTCCCTTCAAAACAGACCAAAATGACCCTCCAGTTCCCTTTCCCATCAGATCTAAACCCTGGTCTTGGTGATCATAAAAGGAAGAGTAGTACTGAAGCTGTGCTCAGCTGTGCTTGTAGTGTGGGCTGTGTTTCAGACAAAGCTGAATTCTCTCGGAACTTGTTGCCTCACCCCCGTGTGAATTCAGATCTGCTACCAATAAATCTGTCTTCATCTATATGGATCTGCAGAATTGAGAGAGAAGCACTGCAGGAAAAAGCAAATGAAGAGACAAGAAAGGGCTCTTCTGGGTGGAAACACCTGCTGCTGCTACTTAGCTTACAGACTAATAATAAAGACTCATGGATGTAAAAATAAAAAAAATACCAAAATGGACAGGGATTTGATGCCTTAGTAAGTCACAGTGCTGCCACAGAGAAGTAAACAGGAGAAGCAGTGATCTCTCTGGTTGGTAGAGTTGAAAATATTCCAAAAAAGGGGGAAAATATTCTCTCTTCAGAAGTGTAACAAAGTTAAGGCAAATTGCTGTATAGGATTTATTTTGTGGCTTCAGGTATAAGAAATAAAAGATATACAATCTTTAGATCTGACCCCTAGAAGTTATTAAATTCTTTAATTTTAGTTTAAGAAGTATTTTAAATTAACTTAAATAATCCCACTATGTTTCTCAGAATTTAAAATGACCTAGTCACTGTGTCCAAAGTGTTGAGTAAGTAACTGTAAAGCTTGTAAAACTATTAAAAAATAACTGAAATGCTATTTTCCAATTTTTTAAATGAGGAAAAATTGTTTTATTTATTTCTTAAAAAATTTGGCCTCTTTTATTGGTTTGTTATTTATTTATTTTCATCCATCTTTATTCTTTGGCCTGTGTAGGCCTCCCATTGCGGTGGCCTCACTCATTTAAGAGCGCCGGCTCTGGGCGCATGCGCTCCAGAGCACTGGCTCGTCCTTGTACACAGCCATTCTGCGGCACATGGGATCTTCCTGGGCCAGGGATTGAACTGGTGCCCCTTGAAATGCAAGGCAGATACTCATGGGATCACCAGGAGAGCCCTCATTTATTTTTAATTGACTTCTGTGTATTACTGTGTATTTCTCAGTAAGACATTTGTCCTTAGTTTTAACTTATGTTCTAATGTGGAACTTTAATATACAGAAGTTCATTTTGTATCTGGAGAAAAGATTTATTGCTGAACTACTTGAGGTAGCCTTGTAAAATTTCCATGATGATTCTTTTTTTTTTTTTTTAAGATTTATTTATTTATTTATTTATTTTGGTGGGGTGGGGAGGGAGGGTAGCAGGCGGGCCACTTCTGTTGGTCTTTCATTTATCTCTTTGCATCCATCTTTGTTCTTTGGCCCATGTGGGCCTCCCATCGCAGTGGCCTCTGTTGTCGCAGAGCACCAGCTCTGGGCGCATGCGCTCCAGAACTCCGGCTCGGTAACTGGACACATCGGTCCAGCCGCTCCGTGGCACGTGGGATCTTCCCAGGCCAGGGATCAAACCGGCGCCCCCTGCCACTGCAAGGCGGTGTCCTTACCCACTGGACCACCAGGGAAGCCCTCCAAGATGATTCTTGGATAACTTTCTTGGTTAGATGAATCTAAATAAATCTCAGCATTTTGCTGGTTCTGTGATTATTTGGGTGGTATCAACTCTTTGACCAAATTTCTTACTAATTTGGGTAAGAATGACAGTACACCTTTAGTAGCAGTTGGATTAGTTTGGTATTTTGAAGTAAAATGGCAGCCATTTTCACATATACTTAACCAATTTTAAAAAGAGTTTAAAAAATCATGACTAAAATGGTGAAACTATATTTACTTTTGTAATGCTGACAGGATTGGTTTCCCATGTTCTCAACATTTTACTATATCATCTTAGAAATATTTTAGTAAATTAGAGGAAATGTAATTTTTCTGAATGTTTTATTAAGTCTTTGATTTCTCAATATAATTTACCTAAGGTTTTGCTTTCTTTTGCATCTTTCCAATAGAAAAATTTGTATTTTATGAATAAACAACATTGAATCTCCTGAAATTATCTTAACTTGTTTTAGCCTAAAATGAGCAGCCATCTCTCTTTGCCTGAGATTTTGGGCATTCCCCAGATACAGGACTTTTATAGCTTTAGGTCAGTTACTCTACATTATCCTGATAAATTATTTGAAATAAAATTTGCTATGAATTTTAAAAGTTATTTCCAATATGCTGAGTATTGCTTTATTATCTCTCTTCATTTAATCTTTTGCCATAACATCTTTCTATGGTAATATGAATTATCTGTAAAGAGAATCATTTTCAAATACCATTTCTTTGCTTATAGGAAGAAAGTTTTTCACATTCATGGTTTAATTCTTGTTTTACAGGTATGTTAAGTCGATGGGATGATAGTCAGAGATTTTTGTCTGACCATCCATACCTTGTCTGTGAAGAAACTGCTAAATACCTTATTTTATGGTGTTTTCATCTAGAAGCTGAACAGGTATCATGTGAAACTTGAATTTCTGGGAACGGTAGTGGAATTCTTATTTGCTTTTTTTTTCTTTTTTGTCCCTATTACTTTAAATTGAAAGCAGGAAAGTCATTCAATGAAGCTCAAATTTTGTTTTGTTTTCAAATCTACTTGAGCTTACTTGTGGTGTCTTTTTTTTTTTTTAGTTATTTCAGTTAGCATGGGGAAACTTTTTTTTCCAATATGCTTTCCCTGTCTCCCTGTCCCCTCATCTCTCTTGTTCCCATATCCTATAAACCTTTTTCTTTTTTAACATATTTATTTATTTATTTAACATATTTAAAATTTGTTTGTTAAAAATCTAAATAGTGAGGCTTCCCTGATGGTCCAGTGGTTAAGACTTTCCCTCCCAGTGCAAGGGGTGCAAGTTCAATCTTTGGTCAGGGAGCTAAGATCCCACATGCCTCATGGTCAAAAATTCAAAACATAAAACAGAAGCAGTACTGTAAGAAATTTAATAAAGCTTTAAAAAAATCCAAATAGTAATCACAGTATTAAATATATTTTTTGTAATTTTAATCTGTTTATTTTCAGAAAGGGGCTCTAATGGAACAAATAGCACATCAAGCAGTTGTAATGCAGTTTATTATGGAAATGGCCAAAAACTGTAATGTGGATCCAAGAGGATGTTTTCGCTTATTTTTCCAGAAAGCCAAAGTAAGTAGCTGTTTGGTGTTATTAAATGAAAAAGTTGGGCTTTAGCTGGAACCTCTTTTGTCCAAACATATCAAAGGAAGCCATCCAACCAGGATATCTTGTCACAGGCTAAATTTTCTACATTATCCTGATAAATTATTTGAAATAAAATTTGCTATGAATTTTAAAAGTTATTTCCAATATGCTGAGTATTGCTTTATTATCTCTCTTCATTTAATCTTTTGCCATAACATCTTTCTATGGTAATATGAATTATCTGTAAAGAGAATCATTTTCAAATACCATTTCTTTGCTTATAGGAAGAAAGTTTTTCACATTCATGGTTTAATTCTTGTTTTACAGGTATGTTAAGTCGATGGGATGATAGTCAGAGATTTTTGTCTGACCATCCATACCTTGTCTGTGAAGAAACTGCTAAATACCTTATTTTATGGTGTTTTCATCTAGAAGCTGAACAGGTATCATGTGAAACTTGAATTTCTGGGAACGGTAGTGGAATTCTTATTTGCTTTTTTTTTCTTTTTTGTCCCTATTACTTTAAATTGAAAGCAGGAAAGTCATTCAATGAAGCTCAAATTTTGTTTTGTTTTCAAATCTACTTGAGCTTACTTGTGGTGTCTTTTTTTTTTTTTAGTTATTTCAGTTAGCATGGGGAAACTTTTTTTTCCAATATGCTTTCCCTGTCTCCCTGTCCCCTCATCTCTCTTGTTCCCATATCCTATAAACCTTTTTCTTTTTTAACATATTTATTTATTTATTTAACATATTTAAAATTTGTTTGTTAAAAATCTAAATAGTGAGGCTTCCCTGATGGTCCAGTGGTTAAGACTTTCCCTCCCAGTGCAAGGGGTGCAAGTTCAATCTTTGGTCAGGGAGCTAAGATCCCACATGCCTCATGGTCAAAAATTCAAAACATAAAACAGAAGCAGTACTGTAAGAAATTTAATAAAGCTTTAAAAAAATCCAAATAGTAATCACAGTATTAAATATATTTTTTGTAATTTTAATCTGTTTATTTTCAGAAAGGGGCTCTAATGGAACAAATAGCACATCAAGCAGTTGTAATGCAGTTTATTATGGAAATGGCCAAAAACTGTAATGTGGATCCAAGAGGATGTTTTCGCTTATTTTTCCAGAAAGCCAAAGTAAGTAGCTGTTTGGTGTTATTAAATGAAAAAGTTGGGCTTTAGCTGGAACCTCTTTTGTCCAAACATATCAAAGGAAGCCATCCAACCAGGATATCTTGTCACAGGCTAAATTTTGTACATTTTATAATTTAAAAGAAAAATTATATTGCTTTTTTTAATGGTAATTTAGATTTAAAGGAGAATATAAGAGGCTGTACCATATAGCATGTATGTGAACTTAAGACCCATTCACATGAATATTTCTATTCAGAAAAATTAGAGGAATGATTTTAAAAAACCTGTAGCACACAGAGTATTATGCTGCAGTCAAGATTATATGAGAATCATGCGAAGTATTTTTAATCTGATAAAATACTTTGCTATAAAGTGAAGAGAAGCAATATAATATATACAGGATGATGTCACCCGTATTAAAGAAAAAAATATATATAGGAAGATTGACATTTCACACTCACTAAATTAGTAATGACTTAAAAGTTGTATAAGAAGTAGAGTGGTAAGAATTCATATTAACTACCTGTTGGAGTATAAATTAGTGTTACTACTTTGGAAGATTTCCTTGTAAAGTTGAACAAAACAAGTGCTAACAGCCGGAAATTCTCCTGTATATACCCTAGAAAAAAAATTTCTCAATATACAGTCCAGAGACACACAGGGGTCTTCGAGACCCTTTCCAGAAGCCCCAAGTCAAAATTATTTTTGTAATAATACTAAGATATTATTTGTGGTTTTCATTTTCATTCCCTCGTGAGTGTATAGCAGAGATGATACAGAAGCAGATGTATGAATACAGCTATCTTCTGTTAAGTCTAGACTTCTCAGTAAATTGTTTTGGAAATATAGTACTGTTTTTAATAATGTTATAAATGTTAGCATGTTATTAAGAGACACAGTAATTAAGACAAGTCACAGTTGTAACCTCAGAGAGAGATGGAATGCTCTTTTTTGAAACTAATCTCTAAAATAGTAGTGTTGATCTGTTTCCTAATTGTATTCTGGGTACATAGTGGGATTTTTGCCCAGTAAATTGAACATATATATTTTACATGCTCTTTTTTGCATATATGACACATTTTAGCATACACAATTAGAACTTAAAAGGAAATGTACCAGAAGTTTAATTTTGACTTTACTTGAGTGGTAGAATTATAAATGGTTTCCATTTTCTTTTTCATATACTACAATGAATATATTACCTTTTGTAAATAGAGAATTTTTATTTTATGTATTTTTAAATTATAAAGATTTTTTAGTGTAGCAGCAGATGCATCTTCTACTTCTACTGTTACAATAGGAAATTTTTCCAAAACAGTAGTTTAAATGAGTTAATGACTGAGTTGTTATTTTAGTTGGATTTCTAATGACTATGCTAAATTTTGACACATAAGCCGTTAGAAAAAGAAAGTTTCTTTTCCATTTTACATTAAAGGGTCGGTATGTTTGAACTAGTGTTTAATAGGATAATGGAACACAGTCACACTATATTCTTTTATAATACTTTGACAAATGGAACTAAACAACTCTGAAGTCATAGATCTTAATATTATGTTCTTAATAATTTTTTTTAATGAAGGAATAACTTTCATGGATTGCTTACTTTTTGCACGAGGTGTTATTCTAAGCACTTTATATGGATTAACTCGTTAAACCCTCATAACATTTTATAAGGATTATTACTTTTTTTACAAATGAGGAAGCTGGCATAGAGAAGTTGAGCAAGTGACCCATAGGTTGCTTAATAAAACAAGAATCAATCAAGTCTCTTGATCTAAATCCCTAGGGTTTAGGCATGCAGTAAGGTCAGCACTTGTGTCACTTGATTCCTTTTAATGGTTTGTTGCATAAGCATTTTGGAAGTATTACTTTTGGGTATGAAAACTCATGTTCCATGTGTTTACCTGAGTACCATTTATTGAATATAGTACTGTTTTTAATAATGTTATAAATGTTAGCATGTTATTAAGAGACACAGTAATTAAGACAAGTCACAGTTGTAACCTCAGAGAGAGATGGAATGCTCTTTTTTGAAACTAATCTCTAAAATAGTAGTGTTGATCTGTTTCCTAATTGTATTCTGGGTACATAGTGGGATTTTTGCCCAGTAAATTGAACATATATATTTTACATGCTCTTTTTTGCATATATGACACATTTTAGCATACACAATTAGAACTTAAAAGGAAATGTACCAGAAGTTTAATTTTGACTTTACTTGAGTGGTAGAATTATAAATGGTTTCCATTTTCTTTTTCATATACTACAATGAATATATTACCTTTTGTAAATAGAGAATTTTTATTTTATGTATTTTTAAATTATAAAGATTTTTTTAGTGTAGCAGCAGATGCATCTTCTACTTCTACTGTTACAATAGGAAATTTTTCCAAAACAGTAGTTTAAATGAGTTAATGACTGAGTTGTTATTTTAGTTGGATTTCTAATGACTATGCTAAATTTTGACACATAAGCCGTTAGAAAAAGAAAGTTTCTTTTCCATTTTACATTAAAGGGTCGGTATGTTTGAACTAGTGTTTAATAGGATAATGGAACACAGTCACACTATATTCTTTTATAATACTTTGACAAATGGAACTAAACAACTCTGAAGTCATAGATCTTAATATTATGTTCTTAATAATTTTTTTTAATGAAGGAATAACTTTCATGGATTGCTTACTTTTTGCACGAGGTGTTATTCTAAGCACTTTATATGGATTAACTCGTTAAACCCTCATAACATTTTATAAGGATTATTACTTTTTTTACAAATGAGGAAGCTGGCATAGAGAAGTTGAGCAAGTGACCCATAGGTTGCTTAATAAAACAAGAATCAATCAAGTCTCTTGATCTAAATCCCTAGGGTTTAGGCATGCAGTAAGGTCAGCACTTGTGTCACTTGATTCCTTTTAATGGTTTGTTGCATAAGCATTTTGGAAGTATTACTTTTGGGTATGAAAACTCATGTTCCATGTGTTTACCTGAGTACCATTTATTGACTAAAGTGAACTGCTATAATATAATTAAGGAAATGATTCCTAAATTCATTTAAAAAAAAAAAAAAACAAAAAAAAAATAGAATGACAGCATAGAATATTGTCTGCATTATTTGTATAGATACTGATGCTAATAACTAATCCATAGCTTTTAATCCAGTTACACAACCTAAACTACATTAAAGAAAAAAATCACACTGCAGACAAATGGAACCAGTATTATTCAGGAATGAGACTTTGACAAAATCTCTTCCACCACTTGAACTTAAAACCTATGTTCTATTGTGTAGAATGTACTCTGAGTCGTTTCTTAATCTGCAAAGGAAACATTTATAAATGGAGGCTACTACCAAAAAGATATTTTGCATTAAAAATTTTGTTTATATTGTATACATCATGGAGAGAATTCCCGTCCCTCTGTGTAACTCATCATACTTTTTTCTTTCCATAATCTTGGAAGAGGGTACTTGCATAACTAAAGCACTAAGATATTTTTATAACAAAGTTAAATGTTAAGTTTAATTGGTTTTCCTGGCTTTTACTAATAGGGATTTTAGCATCAGAGAATTACTAGTAACAGGTAGTACCTAATTACTAGTAACAGTATTCCCTCATTAATTGACAGAGAATTTGAAGGTTTAAAGAATATCCCTTGGCTGTTGCTTGGCAGTGGGAAGAGGAGAGAAGAATGAGAGATTAAATGAGGACTGTTTTGGATCCTGTCAAGAATACAGATAAATCAGGCTTCCCTGATGGCTCAGTGGTAAAGAATCTGCCTGCCAATGCAAGAGACGCAGGTTCAATCCCTGATCCGGGAAGGTGTTATTCTAAGCACTTTATATGGATTAACTCGTTAAACCCTCATAACATTTTATAAGGATTATTACTTTTTTTACAAATGAGGAAGCTGGCATAGAGAAGTTGAGCAAGTGACCCATAGGTTGCTTAATAAAACAAGAATCAATCAAGTCTCTTGATCTAAATCCCTAGGGTTTAGGCATGCAGTAAGGTCAGCACTTGTGTCACTTGATTCCTTTTAATGGTTTGTTGCATAAGCATTTTGGAAGTATTACTTTTGGGTATGAAAACTCATCTTCCATGTGTTTACCTGAGTACCATTTATTGACTAAAGTGAACTGCTATAATATAATTAAGGAAATGATTCCTAAATTCATTTAAAAAAAAAAAAAACAAAAAAAAAATAGAATGACAGCATAGAATATTGTCTGCATTATTTGTATAGATACTGATGCTAATAACTAATCCATAGCTTTTAATCCAGTTACACAACCTAAACTACATTAAAGAAAAAAATCACACTGCAGACAAATGGAACCAGTATTATTCAGGAATGAGACTTTGACAAAATCTCTTCCACCACTTGAACTTAAAACCTATGTTCTATTGTGTAGAATGTACTCTGAGTCGTTTCTTAATCTGCAAAGGAAACATTTATAAATGGAGGCTACTACCAAAAAGATATTTTGCATTAAAAATTTTGTTTATATTGTATACATCATGGAGAGAATTCCCGTCCCTCTGTGTAACTCATCATACTTTTTTCTTTCCATAATCTTGGAAGAGGGTACTTGCATAACTAAAGCACTAAGATATTTTTATAACAAAGTTAAATGTTAAGTTTAATTGGTTTTCCTGGCTTTTACTAATAGGGATTTTAGCATCAGAGAATTACTAGTAACAGGTAGTAGCTAATTACTAGTAACAGTATTCCCTCATTAATTGACAGAGAATTTGAAGGTTTAAAGAATATCCCTTGGCTGTTGCTTGGCAGTGGGAAGAGGAGAGAAGAATGAGAGATTAAATGAGGACTGTTTTGGATCCTGTCAAGAATACAGATAAATCAGGCTTCCCTGATGGCTCAGTGGTAAAGAATCTGCCTTCCAATGCAGGTTCAATCCCTGATCCGGGAAGGTCCCACATGCCCTGGAGCGACTAAGCCCGTGACCCACAATTACTGAACCAGTGTTCTAGAGCCCGTGCTCCCCCAACGAGAGGCCACTGCAATGGGAAGCCTGCATACAGCAACTAGAGAGTAACCCCGACTCGCCACAACTAGAGAAAAGCCCGTGCAGCCAATGAAGACCCAGCACACCCAAAAATTAAATTAAATTATATATATAAAAAAAGAATACAGATAAATCAAGAGAAATACAGAGAAAGCCTACTTTCTTTCATTATATTTATATGTGTCTATGTGTAAAGAAGGGTTGTTCTTATTAGTTTGTTTTATTTTGCTGATGCAAAAGTAAATGAAACAAACTAATCTTTAATATGCATATAAAATAGGCAGTTTTCAGAAATCTGACAGAGATGTTGGTGGTTTCTGTATTTAAACTTCTGGCCTGATACATGCCTGTTAGAGTTTACTGTGTGGTCTGGAAATTTTGAAAAGCACAGTTTTGACTTTTTGTTTTTTTCAAGGCAGAGGAAGAAGGTTATTTTGAAGCATTCAGAAATGAACTTGAAGCTTTCAAGTCAAGAGTCAGACTTTATTCTCAATCACCAAATTTTCAGCCTTTGACAGTTCAGAATCATGTTCCCCATTCTGGTGTTGGATCTATAGGTTTATTAGAATCCTTACCGCAGGTAAGTTGAAAAGTGATGATTTACTTTATAAAGCGTATTCACATAATTTTTGTTCTTTTGAACTTCTCTTCTTATTCATTATATATATGTGGTCATTTTAAATATTCTTACCTCAAAAGAACTCCCAGGTTTCATCTTAATGCCTTGTTTTGACATCAAGTTTCATCCATCTCTTGGGTATTTAGAGAGAGAACAATTTTTGCTCCTTTAAATATAGAACAGATGAGGACCACCTAGGCATTCTTAAGGGCACATGTTGCCTATTCATTATCTCAGTTTTAATAAACTTCTCAAAAATGTTAGTCAGAATGAGGTTACCTGGCTGTTTTGGTTTTCCTGTCAAGAATACAGATAAATCAGGCTTCCTGATGGCTCAGTGGTAAAGAATCTGCCTTCCAATGCAGGTTCAATCCCTGATCCGGGAAGGTCCCACATGCCCTGGAGCGACTAAGCCCGTGACCCACAATTACTGAACCAGTGTTCTAGAGCCCGTGCTCCCCCAACCAGAGGCCACTGCAATGGGAAGCCTGCATACAGCAACTAGAGAGTAACCCCGACTCGCCACAACTAGAGAAAAGCCCGTGCAGCCAATGAAGACCCAGCACACCCAAAAATTAAATTAAATTATATATATAAAAAAAGAATACAGATAAATCAAGAGAAATACAGAGAAAGCCTACTTTCTTTCATTATATTTATATGTGTCTATGTGTAAAGAAGGGTTGTTCTTATTAGTTTGTTTTATTTTGCTGATGCAAAAGTAAATGAAACAAACTAATCTTTAATATGCATATAAAATAGGCAGTTTTCAGAAATCTGACAGAGATGTTGGTGGTTTCTGTATTTAAACTTCTGGCCTGATACATGCCTGTTAGAGTTTACTGTGTGGTCTGGAAATTTTGAAAAGCACAGTTTTGACTTTTTGTTTTTTTCAAGGCAGAGGAAGAAGGTTATTTTGAAGCATTCAGAAATGAACTTGAAGCTTTCAAGTCAAGAGTCAGACTTTATTCTCAATCACCAAATTTTCAGCCTTTGACAGTTCAGAATCATGTTCCCCATTCTGGTGTTGGATCTATAGGTTTATTAGAATCCTTACCGCAGGTAAGTTGAAAAGTGATGATTTACTTTATAAACGTATTCACATAATTTTTGTTCTTTTGAACTTCTCTTCTTATTCATTATATATATGTGGTCATTTTAAATATTCTTACCTCAAAAGAACTCCCAGGTTTCATCTTAATGCCTTGTTTTGACATCAAGTTTCATCCATCTCTTGGGTATTTAGAGAGAGAACAATTTTTGCTCCTTTAAATATAGAACAGATGAGGACCACCTAGGCATTCTTAAGGGCACATGTTGCCTATTCATTATCTCAGTCATAAACTTCTCAAGATGGCTCCAACATCTCATCTTGAATGAAACTATACCGTTAAGAATTTAAGATGCATTAGCTTCAAAGTATATACCCAAGTAGCAACCAAGGTGATCTGTTGCATGAGTTTACTAGTATTATCTTTTTAAATGTTAGTGTTGCCTACCAGATACAACATTTCAGTACAAATTAATATAACTTAATGCTAAGCTATTCAATGGTCAACTGTTTGAGCCTCTTGAAAGTCTGTTATTAGATTAAGATAAAATTACCTCCCTAGCATGAAAGAATTTATGTCAAAAATAAGAGGATGTTGGATCACTGGTCTGCCTGATTCTACTTAGAATTAAAATTTTAAGTTATCCTAGAAATTTGCTGCCCATTTTGGTTTTAGTAGCATTTATTTATTTATTTTTATTTATTTTTTAAAGATTTATTTATTTATTTATTTTGGGCCGAGGTCGGGTTGGGGAGGGAGGGGAGTGGGCGGGCCATTTCTGTTGGTCTTTCATTTCTCTATTTTCATCCGTCTTTGTTCTTTGGCCCGTGTGGGCCTCCCATTGCGGTGGCGTCTGTCGTTGCAGAGCACCGGCTCTGGGCGCACGCACTCCAGAGCTCCGGCTCGGTAGTTGGACACATTGGTCCAGCCGCTCCGCGGCACGCAGGATCCTCCCAGGCCAAGGATCGAACCGGCGCCCCTTGCACTGCAAGGCGGTGTCCTTACCCACTGGACCACCAGGGGAAGCCCTTGGTAGCATTTAAATTGAACCAGTCATCTCTCATTTTCAGACCAGCATTAGCTGTTTTAGCCTGTTGCCTACATAGTGAAAGAGAAGTCTCACTTAGAAGACACTATGAGAGCCCTGTATTTATTTTTAAATCTCAGAGTGATAGGAATTGAGATTTTTCAGTATCTTGACTTTATATAGCTATAATGTCACTATTCCAGTTATTTGTAGATCAGAGGGACAATTTAAGAAAAGCAATTGATCGTATATAACTAAGTCAAAAATATTATTTATTTCTATTATAATATTATTATTTATTATTATTTATTTCTATCACAGAAATAAAGTCTGATTTTTAGTAAATAGTAACATTGCCCCTTAGCTATACATGTAAACGACATTCCCCCTCAATTTGTCCTACAGATTACCTACAGATAAATCAAGAGAAATACAGAGAAAGCCTACTTTCTTTTATTGTATTTGTGTCTATGTATAAAGAAGGGTTCTTACTAGTTTGTTTTATTTTGCTGATGCAGCATTAAGCTGTTTAAATGAAGTGATGATTTTCTCTGCTCACAGGAGAACACAGTCTTTTCAAAGGAATTTATGACTAAGTCACTGTCAAGTCTAACAAATAAACCTCCTAAAACTAAGGTGTCACATAATGAATTGAAGAGGAAAAAAAAAGATTTTTGAAGGATGTTGTTGACTCTAAAGATAAGGGGGAAAACACAGGATTTCAGCTAGAGCCACAGAAGTAGTCATCTGCTGGAGGGAAGGATAAGATAGGAAATAACCTGAGGGACCAAGTTCTCAACTGAGAGGAGATTTGGAAGAAGAACTTAAATAACATCCCATTAGTATTATATCAGTTTATAGATTGCAAAATGCATCTGTGTGGTATCTCATTTAATCTTCTCAAAAATGGATGTGTAAAGTGAAGCTACTGGAAGTTAAATAATTTGTTTGAAGTCTGTACAGTAAGTGATGGAGTGAATAGTCTAATCTTGGATTTCTGTCCTCCACTGCTCATAACACCTACATCATAAACTGTTGTTGAATCCATATTCTAAAAATATGACAAGGTTCTCAATTGTGTGCTTTTGGAAAGAACTGGTCTCTGAGACAAGAAATGTGTTGAGAATGTTACTAGATGAGAATAAGTGTTAATCAGTAGAATTTAAATGTACGTTGTGTGTGTGCTTAGTTGTGTCCAAGTCTTTGTGACCCCATGGACTATAGCCCACTAGACTTCTCTGTCCATGAAATTCTCCAGGCAAGAATAGTGAAGTGGGTTACCATTTCCTTCTCCATAAGTGTACATTAGGTAGTATTGATTACTTTGTTTTCTTAAGTCTGTTCAGTTCTTAGGACTTCCCTGGTAGCTCAGTGGTAGAGAATCCACCAGCATTGCAGCTGATGCAGGTTTGATCGCTGGGTTGGGAAGATCCCCTGGAGAAGGGAATGGCAACCCACTCTACTCTTCTTGCCTGGCAGATCCCATGGACAGAGGAGCCTGGCAGTCTACAGTCCATGGGGTCGCAAGAGTTGGACACGAAATCGCCACCACCACCACCTTCAGTTCTTAAGGAGATGAGTAGATGAATTTTAAAGACTCTTTAGCCAATTGTAACAGTCAAAATTCTCTCATGAAAAACTGGAGCCTAGTCTTAATAGAGAGTAACCGTAAGCACTGTTCTGAAAGCCTATGGAATTGGGCCAGGATGGTCAGAAAAGATCTTAGCACTCTGTCTCTTTGGAGCATGGGATAATGTGACACGCTGTAAATAATTTTTTTATAAAACTTGAATTTGGATAATACTTTAGCTTTTACTCTTTTCTAAATTGACAGCAGTCTTATGAAATAGGCCAAATACAATTATCCTAATTTTGAGAGAATTGAACCAAGGCCTCTTGGACAGAGATATTAGTAACAGTTACCTTAGACTTATCCTATGTACTAACTCCTAATATTACTAAATTTTGATAAATTGTTTTCTCTGAGGATAGCATTATGCTAAGTGGAAGAGGCAGGATTACAACTTAGGTCCAAAGTTATTTTAGTGTTCTAAATCTTAGTCAGTTATTCGTACCACTTCCTAAACCTTATTGACAGTTATCCAAGTAACTTGTTGATTTTTTTTTGACTTTTACAAAAAAGAATCACAGGACTTCCCAGGTGGTCCAGTGGGTAAAGAGTCCACCTTGCAGTGCAAGGGACACTTGTTTTTTCCCTGATCCGGGAAGACCCCACGTGCCACGCAGCGGCTGGACCAGTGTGTGCAATTACAACCCAGCTCTCTGGAGCACATGGGCCCAGAACCAGTGCTCTGCTACGAGAGAGGCCACTGCGATGGGAGGCCCACACAGGCCAAAGAATAAAAAGATGGATGATTGAAAATAAATAAATAAAAAAACAGTAAGAGAGGCCAGAATAGTGAAGTGGGTTACCATTTCCTTCTCCATAAGTGTACATTAGGTAGTATTGATTACTTTGTTTTCTTAAGTCTGTTCAGTTCTTAGGACTTCCCTGGTAGCTCAGTGGTAGAGAATCCACCAGCATTGCAGCTGATGCAGGTTTGATCGCTGGGTTGGGAAGATCCCCTGGAGAAGGGAATGGCAACCCACTCTACTCTTCTTGCCTGGCAGATCCCATGGACAGAGGAGCCTGGCAGTCTACAGTCCATGGGGTCGCAAGAGTTGGACACGAAATCGCCACCACCACCACCTTCAGTTCTTAAGGAGATGAGTAGATGAATTTTAAAGACTCTTTAGCCAATTGTAACAGTCAAAATTCTCTCATGAAAAACTGGAGCCTAGTCTTAATAGAGAGTAACCGTAAGCACTGTTCTGAAAGCCTATGGAATTGGGCCAGGATGGTCAGAAAAGATCTTAGCACTCTGTCTCTTTGGAGCATGGGATAATGTGACACGCTGTAAATAATTTTTTTATAAAACTTGAATTTGGATAATACTTTAGCTTTTACTCTTTTCTAAATTGACAGCAGTCTTATGAAATAGGCCAAATACAATTATCCTAATTTTGAGAGAATTGAACCAAGGCCTCTTGGACAGAGATATTAGTAACAGTTACCTTAGACTTATCCTATGTACTAACTCCTAATATTACTAAATTTTGATAAATTGTTTTCTCTGAGGATAGCATTATGCTAAGTGGAAGAGGCAGGATTACAACTTAGGTCCAAAGTTATTTTAGTGTTCTAAATCTTAGTCAGTTATTCGTACCACTTCCTAAACCTTATTGACAGTTATCCAAGTAACTTGTTGATTTTTTTTTGACTTTTACAAAAAAGAATCACAGGACTTCCCAGGTGGTCCAGTGGGTAAAGAGTCCACCTTGCAGTGCAAGGGACACTTGTTTTTTCCCTGATCCGGGAAGACCCCACGTGCCACGCAGCGGCTGGACCAGTGTGTGCAATTACAACCCAGCTCTCTGGAGCACATGGGCCCAGAACCAGTGCTCTGCTACGAGAGAGGCCACTGCGATGGGAGGCCCACACAGGCCAAAGAATAAAAAGATGGATGATTGAAAATAAATAAATAAAAAAACAGTAAGAGAGGCCAAAATTTAAAAAAGAAAAAAAGAATCACAAAGCATTGTACTTTTTAAAGATCTTTTGAAAACCCTGCCTCCCTTGGATGGGGAGATTTGCCATTTTTGCCCTGTGTGGACTATGTTCCTCATTGATGTGTATTAAATAAACAGATGAAAGTAGATGATACAAAATAAAACTAAGTAGCTAGCAGATACTCAGAACAACTGAGTAGACAAAATTGAATTCTTGGGGAAGAATGTCCTTAAAGTCCTAGGTCTTAAGGGTTTATGTCTCTATTCATGGTGCTTTAGTAGTATAGTAGTGGTTTTATTTTTGAATTTGTTGAATAAGGCTTTCTATTCTGTTTTTTTTTTTAAGAAATGAAAAAAATTAGAACATTTCTGTTAAATGGTTCTTTTCTTTTCAATTTTTAAAATATGAGTCTAAGGGCTTCCCTGGTGGTCCATTGGGTAAGGACACCGCCTTGCAGTGCAGGGGGCGCCGGTTTGATCCCTGGCCTGGGAAGATTCTGGACCATTGTGTCCAACTACCAAGCCGAAGCTCTGGAGCACATGTGCCCAGAGCCGGTGCTCTACAGCGAGCGAGGCCACTGCAATGGGAGGCCCACACAGGCCAAAGAACAAAGATGGATGAAAACAGATGAATGAAAGACTTATAGAAGTGGCCAAAAAAAAAAAAAGTTAAAATATGAATCTCAGTATCTTTGAAAAGACTGATTTCTCACTTCAGTTTGTTTTAACCTTTCAAAAACCAAAATAGACTCCGAAGGTAGCTATGATTTTCACTTAGTAAATAGATTTTTTTTTTTACTGTATTCTAGTGTTTCTGTAATTTTAATATTTATTATTATACTTGGATAGTAATCATAATAATACATTTCTGGCTTAAAGCCATTTATCTTTTAAGTTACCAATAGCTATAAATATATAATCACATGGAAGATACAGCCTTGTGACTAAATAGTTAAAATTATAGTTTTCTTAAATGTAAGGAAGAGGTAATGTTTATTACATTTCTATTTTTTACATATATCATGCTGTATCATATCTCTTTGGATTAAGTGGTAGAAATCTATTATTTTTTTCTTAATAATCTATTATTTTTTCCCAATTCTAACTTCAAAGTCCATCTTTTTTCTTATTCTGTACTCCAGAGAGAGAATGTGAAACTGAATATGCAGTTGCATATCCTGACATAAAACTGACGATCATCCATTCTTTCTTTATACTTTTCAGAATCCAGATTATCTTCAGTATTCTGTCAATACAGCTCTCTGCAGTTTAAACTCAGTGGTACATAAAGAAGATGATGAACCGAAAATGATGGACACTGTATAATTTGGTTAGGACTGCTGAAGCCAAGTGCTATTTTGTTACAAGAAAGGAAGAACTTGGCTATTTTCTTGACACTTTTATGGGTGCTGCACTTTATTTTTGTTCGGTTTTTGATGGGAGGGAAAACAAAGAGTACTGAAACTTTTTGTAAAATTTTTTTTATGTGCTGCTAGGGTTTTTTTTGTTTGTTTGTTTTCTGAAGAGAGGAGTGGTACCATATGTTGCAAGAAGTCAGACTGGACCCTTTTTGGTTTTTTTGGCTACTAAATTTGCCTTTAATCTTACTGTTCTCAATTTTGGAATCAAAGTATGAAAATCTGCACAAACGCGATGTTTACAAGAACTGGTTGATTCTAGGAGGCATCTGCTACAGTCTTTTTATATGGATATGTACATGTCCTACTCGACAAAAATGATTAAAGATAAAAATGTACTTGTATCTTATTGCTAATTTAGCTGTCAAATCTTATTATCATATTAAAAGCAATAAATCAGTAGTTGATAAATTCTTAAACTTGTACAAATTGAAACTTTGTTTTAACTACATGATAGGTAGTATGTTTTACTTAGTTTTTACTGTATTCTAGTGTTTCTGTAATTTTAATATTTATTATTATACTTGGATAGTAATCATAATAATACATTTCTGGCTTAAAGCCATTTATCTTTTAAGTTACCAATAGCTATAAATATATAATCACATGGAAGATACAGCCTTGTGACTAAATAGTTAAAATTATAGTTTTCTTAAATGTAAGGAAGAGGTAATGTTTATTACATTTCTATTTTTTACATATATCATGCTGTATCATATCTCTTTGGATTAAGTGGTAGAAATCTATTATTTTTTTCTTAATAATCTATTATTTTTTCCCAATTCTAACTTCAAAGTCCATCTTTTTTCTTATTCTGTACTCCAGAGAGAGAATGTGAAACTGAATATGCAGTTGCATATCCTGACATAAAACTGACGATCATCCATTCTTTCTTTATACTTTTCAGAATCCAGATTATCTTCAGTATTCTGTCAATACAGCTCTCTGCAGTTTAAACTCAGTGGTACATAAAGAAGATGATGAACCGAAAATGATGGACACTGTATAATTTGGTTAGGACTGCTGAAGCCAAGTGCTATTTTGTTACAAGAAAGGAAGAACTTGGCTATTTTCTTGACACTTTTATGGGTGCTGCACTTTATTTTTGTTCGGTTTTGATGGGAGGGAAAACAAAGAGTACTGAAACTTTTTGTAAAATTTTTTTTATGTGCTGCTAGGGTTTTTTTTGTTTGTTTGTTTTCTGAAGAGAGGAGTGGTACCATATGTTGCAAGAAGTCAGACTGGACCCTTTTTGGTTTTTTTGGCTACTAAATTTGCCTTTAATCTTACTGTTCTCAATTTTGGAATCAAAGTATGAAAATCTGCACAAACGCGATGTTTACAAGAACTGGTTGATTCTAGGAGGCATCTGCTACAGTCTTTTTATATGGATATGTACATGTCCTACTCGACAAAAATGATTAAAGATAAAAATGTACTTGTATCTTATTGCTAATTTAGCTGTCAAATCTTATTATCATATTAAAAGCAATAAATCAGTAGTTGATAATCTACTTTACTAAATAAGCTGGGTGGTACAAATTGAAACAAAGTTTTTCCCCTTAAAATAGTATTATATTTATTTCTTCGGCACCGTCAGTTAAATCCTTGACTATAATATCAATTTTATATAGATAATAAATTTACCCCCAGATATTCTCACACCTGTATCCCTTAGAAGTTGATTTTGCCCTTTTGACATTTTAATAGTAGGGTTATATAGTGGTATAACAAATGATAAAACTAAAACAGATTTTTTAATTAGATCAACTCCAAGCTCACTCTTAATTTCTTGACATAGTCTGTGATCTCTCAGGGAGCAAGTTTTAAAAGACTCGGTAGTCCATAAGAACTAATAGGAAAAATAATCTGATTTTTTAAATTATGGTTATTGTTTAATTTGGCCCAAAGACCTTTTTTTTTAAGTCAAGAGAAATCCTTTGAAGATAACTACTTATTTCTAAGAATTTGGTGATCCTTATTGGTAATGAAGGCTTTTACTACATTTGTCATTCCTCTCTTTAGCTCAGTTACCATAGAATGCTTCTGAGCTTTACTACTTCTTATGTAATTCATTTTAAATATGCCAGGATATTTGATGATTTACTTTACTTGCAATGAGATGACAATGTTAATTATGCTATCCTTATTATTTGAGGATTGAACTTATGACTTGTAGGAACAAGAGATTTGATTTGCTTCGGATATAGTCTTTGGCTCAGTGCCACTGGGATTGGTGGTGGACATTTAGAAGATGACTAAGTGGGATTTGGACTACATGTCTCAATTTGAGAAGCCACATGATGCTAAGGGACCCACGTGGTGATCAGGCTTCTGATGTTGGCTTCATTTGCACCTTGTTTTAAACTAACCTGAGGTGGTAAGGCACTTAGTACCCATAGAAGTGGATTGGAATGACTGAATCATACATATGTAACATCACAATCTTACTGGTTTTCAGAATAAAACTTTTTGTGTTTTTAATATAAATATATACTCTATAATAAAATGTTTGACTAATTTATATGGTAGTATTCATAAGCCTGCATTTAAAAAAAAAAAAAAACAGTGAGTTAGTTACAGAGGTTTTCTTCTGCTGCTACTGCTTTTTGTTTTGGAGCAAGCTCTTGTTTTTTCTGTCCTATCAAATGGAGAATGAACATAGGAATAAAATCCCCAGTTTCATAGAAATGCAACTTGAACTGTTACTTTATATTCCTCAACCTCACTTTTCCCCAGGATTTGCCTGTAAGCTCAAAAATTTTTTTGAGTTTCATTTTTTGTGAAATTAGAGTTATTAAAAACTGAAGACTGGATGGACAGAAGTTATCCACAGACTGCATAAAGTCTTCCTGAAGGATGTTTTTGGTTTTTGTTTGCTAAAACAGGAATTACTGAAGACCTATTTCAAAGTTGACTATGTGTATCCTTTTACTTAGGGAAGTATATGTTCTCAATGTGAAAGTGATTGGATTTATTTTGGGAACTACTGACTGATGCCATAATTTGCACTCAAACATTATCACTTACGTTCAGCAGTACTTTAGTACTCAGAACAACAAACTGACATCCTTTTCATTTTTCTTTATTTTGCTTTAGTACTAAGAACTAATTCCTATTAGAAGAAAGTCTTCTGTTTCTTAAATAATAAGCAAAGGGATACTTTATATTTCATTTTTCTCCAAACAAATTGTACAGACCATGGAAAGTCCAAACAAATGAGACATCTTTGACTTCGAAGTGTCCATGAGAGATTCTTTCTTCATTTGATAAATCTTCCAATAAAAGATTTTTCAAATAGCTATCACTACATTCCCTGTTAATTCAGTGTTAATAAGCAGAATTTGGCCCCAGTGCCACTGGGATTGGTGGTGGACATTTAGAAGATGACTAAGTGGGATTTGGACTACATGTCTCAATTTGAGAAGCCACATGATGCTAAGGGACCCACGTGGTGATCAGGCTTCTGATGTTGGCTTCATTTGCACCTTGTTTTAAACTAACCTGAGGTGGTAAGGCACTTAGTACCCATAGAAGTGGATTGGAATGACTGAATCATACATATGTAACATCACAATCTTACTGGTTTTCAGAATAAAACTTTTTGTGTTTTTAATATAAATATATACTCTATAATAAAATGTTTGACTAATTTATATGGTAGTATTCATAAGCCTGCATTTAAAAAAAAAAAAAAACAGTGAGTTAGTTACAGAGGTTTTCTTCTGCTGCTACTGCTTTTTGTTTTGGAGCAAGCTCTTGTTTTTTCTGTCCTATCAAATGGAGAATGAACATAGGAATAAAATCCCCAGTTTCATAGAAATGCAACTTGAACTGTTACTTTATATTCCTCAACCTCACTTTTCCCCAGGATTTGCCTGTAAGCTCAAAAATTTTTTTGAGTTTCATTTTTTGTGAAATTAGAGTTATTAAAAACTGAAGACTGGATGGACAGAAGTTATCCACAGACTGCATAAAGTCTTCCTGAAGGATGTTTTTGGTTTTTGTTTGCTAAAACAGGAATTACTGAAGACCTATTTCAAAGTTGACTATGTGTATCCTTTTACTTAGGGAAGTATATGTTCTCAATGTGAAAGTGATTGGATTTATTTTGGGAACTACTGACTGATGCCATAATTTGCACTCAAACATTATCACTTACGTTCAGCAGTACTTTAGTACTCAGAACAACAAACTGACATCCTTTTCATTTTTCTTTATTTTGCTTTAGTACTAAGAACTAATTCCTATTAGAAGAAAGTCTTCTGTTTCTTAAATAATAAGCAAAGGGATACTTTATATTTCATTTTTCTCCAAACAAATTGTACAGACCATGGAAAGTCCAAACAAATGAGACATCTTTGACTTCGAAGTGTCCATGAGAGATTCTTTCTTCATTTGATAAATCTTCCAATAAAAGATTTTTCAAATAGCTATCACTACATTCCCTGTTAATTCAGTGTTATCAGTGGTGGTAGAAGTAGCACAGAATTAATGTTATTCTCTAGGAGATAAATGAGCAACATTCTCATCCAAGTATATCATGAGTTCTTTCAAACTGTGAGGTCACATTTTTCTGTAATTTCTCTCTAGGAAGACTGGAACTTCTGTCTGTCTGACCTTCTATTACCCTTTTAAAAAGTGAACTAAAATGGTGCCCAAAGAACATGAATATAGTTTAGTAGCTGGATTCTCTTATAAGATGTAAACTGTGGATTTAGGCAAAGTGATTCTGAAGTTAATCTCGGGTTATTTTCAGAGAAAAATAAAAAGATGTCAGTTTACTGTTCTCAAAGTTGGTCATGTATTTCAGTTCTTAAAGTGATGTGGGACAGAGATGTACTTAGCTGAGGGTCAGGGTTTTCATTTTGGTTTTGCTACTATATCATATGCATTTTAAAAGTCTGTGCATTCATTTCCCATCTGTAATGGACATGTATGTGCTATTTCACAGGTCTTCTGAGAAGCTAACTCATCTAATAAGTATTTGTCTGCTTACTATGTAAGCTAATGGGCAGGAGGTACAAAGATGAATAAAAGTTGATTGTGAATTGCTTACAATCTAACAATGAAGTTGATACCATTCTCATACGCCTTAAAGAGTTAGACTTAAAGTTTGGTCTTAGAATCTTAAGTATGAAAATGATCTTTTTTTTAATTCCCACATACTTCACTTGTTTCTTTAAATGACGCAATTTATCATGCTATTTATACTTTAGAGTCATTTGGTAAAATATGACACATCACCAAGCTGATTTACACTTTAGTGAGATTCTTCCAACATGTGATCTGACACACATGACAATTTAACTTTTTACTCAGTGCTGTTATATATATGGAAAACGGTGGTCATTAGTGAGCTGAAACAAAGAAGCAATACCTGAATGTGGACTCTACAAAGTATATTAGCTTTTACCAGAAGCTTTAAACACAGCTAGACCAGTCTGTGTTTAAAAATTTTAAACTATGATTTCTAAAATCAGAATCTTTTAACTGCAAAGGTAAGAAGGCTTTTTTTTGCAGTTGACTAGTGTCTTGGAATATTTTCTTTTGTCAATGAAAAGACAAATTACAAACATGTTTTAAAAATACAAATTTATTGCTGTTAAATATCACAACAATTTAATATAATGAGGTCTTTAATTACTACGATTTGTTAACATAGGTTAAGTTTTGTCACAAATTATGAATGTCTAAAATATTTTGCTCAAATGCCATTGTAAATAGCTGGAGGGAAGTAGCTGTGGGACAGGGTTTAGAAATCTCAACTATTTCAAATGGAATTAAGAAATAAAATTTCTGGATGATACTACCTACCAATCTGCATTTCCCACGACACACTCTGCTTATGAAAGGTGTACTAAAATAACTGCAGTGCTGTATAAAACAGGGAAATGGGTTGAAGTCTTACTTCTTACTAGCTTTGAACTAAGGCACAGTAGCTTCTGGCCATGGCAGTCAGCTCCAGACGTATTTCCATGTGGCACACAAATCATGATAGTGATTAGGGCAGAAAACAAGATCTTTTTATAATAGTGAAGGTGTTTTCCAGAGTCATGGGTGTATGTGCAAAACTTTGATGGGTTTTGGGAGTGGGGAGGGAATGTCACAGGATTTTTGGATTTCCAAATCTCCCGGCGATGTCAAGAAGGCCAGTATGGCTGCAATACTGTAGCAGGAGATACAGGGTAAAATGAAACCAACCTACATACACAAGACAGTGCTGTTTTACGATAATTATTAGAAAACAGACACTAATTCAGAAACCAGGGAGAAAGGCCAAATGGGCCCTGTGAATTACCCAAGGCAAAGTAATAGCCACAGTTCTGAATTTTAAAATTTTTAATTCACAACTTCACTTGAAAACAAAGAAGCAAATACCTGAATTGTGGACTTCCAACATGTGATCTGACACATGACAATTTAACTTTTTACTCAGTGCTGTTATATATATGGAAAACGGTGGTCATTAGTGAGCTGAAACAAAGAAGCAATACCTGAATGTGGACTCTACAAAGTATATTAGCTTTTACCAGAAGCTTTAAACACAGCTAGACCAGTCTGTGTTTAAAAATTTTAAACTATGATTTCTAAAATCAGAATCTTTTAACTGCAAAGGTAAGAAGGCTTTTTTTTGCAGTTGACTAGTGTCTTGGAATATTTTCTTTTGTCAATGAAAAGACAAATTACAAACATGTTTTAAAAATACAAATTTATTGCTGTTAAATATCACAACAATTTAATATAATGAGGTCTTTAATTACTACGATTTGTTAACATAGGTTAAGTTTTGTCACAAATTATGAATGTCTAAAATATTTTGCTCAAATGCCATTGTAAATAGCTGGAGGGAAGTAGCTGTGGGACAGGGTTTAGAAATCTCAACTATTTCAAATGGAATTAAGAAATAAAATTTCTGGATGATACTACCTACCAATCTGCATTTCCCACGACACACTCTGCTTATGAAAGGTGTACTAAAATAACTGCAGTGCTGTATAAAACAGGGAAATGGGTTGAAGTCTTACTTCTTACTAGCTTTGAACTAAGGCACAGTAGCTTCTGGCCATGGCAGTCAGCTCCAGACGTATTTCCATGTGGCACACAAATCATGATAGTGATTAGGGCAGAAAACAAGATCTTTTTATAATAGTGAAGGTGTTTTCCAGAGTCATGGGTGTATGTGCAAAACTTTGATGGGTTTTGGGAGTGGGGAGGGAATGTCACAGGATTTTTGGATTTCCAAATCTCCCGGCGATGTCAAGAAGGCCAGTATGGCTGCAATACTGTAGCAGGAGATACAGGGTAAAATGAAACCAACCTACATACACAAGACAGTGCTGTTTTACGATAATTATTAGAAAACAGACACTAATTCAGAAACCAGGGAGACATAAGGGCAGTAAAAGGGAAGGTGAGTTCAAGTGGGCCCTGTGAATTACCCAAGGCAAAGTAATAGCCACAGTTCTGAATTTTCATTTAATGCTAACACATTGGTATTAATGTACACTGGATAATCAGCAGTTCCGAACATTTGTAGAATGCACATATTAACATGTAAATAAGGCAGCTTGTGAAGAAATGTTTACCATAATCCTTTTGAAAAGTCTTGTTGCATTTTTGAAAGATCAATATTGAGCTTTTAAAAATCAAAGAAAAGTCGGCTTTTTTTCCCCACATGATACGTAAGAATCACTAGCATTTGTATTTTCAGTGCCTAGAATAAAATGGGCCAAATTTTCAAAGGCAGTTAATGACAGCTTATACAATGACTTGTTTCATTTAATCTAGCACCAACTAAGAGAACTGAAGATATTGTCTGATTTCTCCTTCACCTCTCATTATTGCTCCACTCTTCCTACCAGGCTACCACTGTACATAAGCATGCATCCTGTTGCCCACTAAAGAATCAAATCATTTTCATTTTAAAATGGCTGCTCAGATTACATACACTGGAAGAATTCCTCCCTATGATGGTGTCAGCATCTTTGATTAGGAATAACACTCTTCTAAGCAAAACCAGTTTCCTGGTTTATTTTAACATGTGTAAATCTTTTTAATTTCTACACCTGTTTATCAATTATGATTATTATTTACGTCAGACAGCTCCCCCCAGCCAAACCTGATCTATTTCCTGATGACAAAGTATGCTTACTTAACCTAGTGCAATGAATCGCCTTTCCTTCCTTCCTCCCTCCTTCCCTTTCTTCCTTTTGCCACTCATCAAGGCAGATCATACATAGTGATCAAAAGAAAAACTGGCAAGTAGGTCCTAAACGACACATTTTTCAACTTAAGTAACTCCTGAAAATATAACCATTTAATTACATATTCTTTTGAAAATTCAATTTTGGTACTTTTGCAGGAATTTACAATGTCAATTTCTAACAAATCATATCCTTCAGTACACAGGTATTTTTAAAGGAAAATAAATGATAGGAAAATATATTTTGCTGTGTGCTAATTACATTTTTATATCAAGTTGGAAAGTAAAGTGAAGGTATGTTTAACAGCAAAATAAAAATACAGCATATATAGCTATCATAAGTTTGCTAGTATAGTATAAAAAAATAAAACAGAAATCTCAATAGAGTGAGAAAACCACAAGGGGGAGCTCTCATGCTCTGTGAAGATAGCATAGCCCAATAGGAAAAAAACTCCTTTTCTGGCAAGGACTCAGCCAACAAAAGCCATGGACTGGGCTTCCTGGTGGTCCAGTGGGTACAGTCCGCCTTGCAGTGCAAGGCGCTGGTTAATCCCCGAAATGACAGCTTATAACATTTGATTTTGTTTCATTAAAATCTAGCATTTGTATTTTCAGTGCCTAGAATAAAATGGGCCAAATTTTCAAAGGCAGTTAATGACAGCTTATACAATGACTTGTTTCATTTAATCTAGCACCAACTAAGAGAACTGAAGATATTGTCTGATTTCTCCTTCACCTCTCATTATTGCTCCACTCTTCCTACCAGGCTACCACTGTACATAAGCATGCATCCTGTTGCCCACTAAAGAATCAAATCATTTTCATTTTAAAATGGCTGCTCAGATTACATACACTGGAAGAATTCCTCCCTATGATGGTGTCAGCATCTTTGATTAGGAATAACACTCTTCTAAGCAAAACCAGTTTCCTGGTTTATTTTAACATGTGTAAATCTTTTTAATTTCTACACCTGTTTATCAATTATGATTATTATTTACGTCAGACAGCTCCCCCCAGCCAAACCTGATCTATTTCCTGATGACAAAGTATGCTTACTTAACCTAGTGCAATGAATCGCCTTTCCTTCCTTCCTCCCTCCTTCCCTTTCTTCCTTTTGCCACTCATCAAGGCAGATCATACATAGTGATCAAAAGAAAAACTGGCAAGTAGGTCCTAAACGACACATTTTTCAACTTAAGTAACTCCTGAAAATATAACCATTTAATTACATATTCTTTTGAAAATTCAATTTTGGTACTTTTGCAGGAATTTACAATGTCAATTTCTAACAAATCATATCCTTCAGTACACAGGTATTTTTAAAGGAAAATAAATGATAGGAAAATATATTTTGCTGTGTGCTAATTACATTTTTATATCAAGTTGGAAAGTAAAGTGAAGGTATGTTTAACAGCAAAATAAAAATACAGCATATATAGCTATCATAAGTTTGCTAGTATAGTATAAAAAAATAAAACAGAAATCTCAATAGAGTGAGAAAACCACAAGGGGGAGCTCTCATGCTCTGTGAAGATAGCATAGCCCAATAGGAAAAAAACTCCTTTTCTGGCAAGGACTCAGCCAACAAAAAGCCATGGACTGGGCTTCCCTGGTGGTCCAGTGGGTACAGTCCGCCTTGCAGTGCAAGGGGCGCTGGTTTAATCCCTTTCCCACAAAGATCCCACGTGCCACGAAGTGGCTGGACCGGTGTGTCCAATTATGAGCCAGTGGTCTGAAGTGCATGCACCCAGAGCTGGTGCTCTGCAACTAGAGAGGCCACTGCACAGCCCAAAGAATAAAGATGGATGAAAAATAGCAAAAAAACGATAGCATGCACATAGCATGGCAAGTTACACTTAGTAGGTGCCCACTAGTGTTATAAAATTTTTTTTAAAAGCCATGGACTTGTTTGCTACAAGCCCTCCCAACTTCTCTGTAAAAGCGTTCTCATTCCCATGCTATGGGGAGGACTTGCACCTGGGTCACCATGGTTACACACCGCCAAAATGCAATTATCTGCTGATTTAGAATAAACCCATTTTGCTAGAGAAATATGTGGCAATCTGCTTGAGGTCAATAAAAAGGCAGCAATGAATTTGCATCCTGCAACTAATCTGTAAATTCAATTTTGTTTTTTGTTTCATTTTCTCAGGAATTCCATAGACACTGTCCCAGTTTGTCCCACAGTGCTGGAGGTCTCTTTTTCACATCAGTATCCACAAAAGCCTTTTTGATAAGATACTTTCCACAGGTAATATGGAATTTTTTTCTTTTTTTACATTTTCAGAAAAATAAGGTTTATCCACCACTTCTCTTGAACAAAACTGATTACTAATTACCCTTTCAATTATGCTCAACAATTTTTAAAAGTTTAGACACTTATGTTTTTAATTATGCTAATTAAACCCTAACTTTAGTTAGAAGGTAACTAGATAAAACACATTAGACATTTCAGAAGATGAATCTTCATAACTGACTCATTTGGCACATCCTTAATTTCCAGAATAAAATCATCAGAAATGAAACTAAAACAATTTTTAAAGAATTTATACAGGCCAGAGTCTTAGTTAGGACAAGGAACTTCTAAACGCACGACAAGGAGCTTCTGCTCATCTTACTATTCATATGCACTTTTCCTCAGGGAGTAACTGATGTTTACTGGTTTCTTTGTGGAAGTTTTGTTTGTAGGAAAGCATATACATGTGGCCAGATCTTGTTGGTTTCTGTTCCAGAGAATGTTTCCAATACCCCTTTTTTCCTAAGGATAAAAAACAAAAAGTTCTGATAGAGTAAGAAAAGAGAAGCATAGGCCAATAACACTAATGAACATAGATGCAAAAATCCTCAACAAAATATTAACAAACCATATTCAACACAAAGAATCATACATACACCATGATCAAGTGGCATTTGTCCCAGGGATGCAAAGGTGGTTTAACACGTACAAATCAATGTGATAAACCACATTAACGAATCAAAGAATAATCATATTATCATCTCCACAGATACAGAATCGCTTTCGACAAAATTCAACATCCATTTTTGGTAAAAACTGTCAACAAAGTGTGTATAGAGGGAACATAAATAGGGAACACATAGAGAGAACATGTAATAAAGGCCATTTATGACGAATATAAAGCCAATATCATAATAGTGAAATGCTGAAAGCATTTCCTCTTAAGATCAGAAACAAGGACACCCACTGTCACAACTTTTGTTTAATGTAACATTGAAAGACATAACCATAGCAATCAGACCAGGTGGACTGGAGTGGGGGGCGGAATCCAAATTGGAAAGGAAGAACTAAAACTATCACTTGAGCAGATGACATGATACTGTATACAGAAAAGCCGAAAGATGCCACAAAAAGCCTATTAAGAACTAATAAATTCAATAAAGTTGCATGATTCAAAATTTATAGAAATCTGTTGCATTTTTATTCACTAATAACAAACTATCAGAAATTAAAACAATCCCACATACAAACTGCATTAAAAAAAACACTAGTAATAAATCTAAAGCAGGTAAAGGATCTATACTTGGAAAACTAAGGCATTGATGAAAGAAACTGAAGAAGACATAAAATGGAAAGATAAAACCGTTTATGTATTAGAACAATTAATACTGTTAAAATGACTATACTATGCAATGCAATCTATGGATTCAATGTAATTCCTATCAAAACAACAATGGCACTTTTCATGGCACTAGAACAAATAATTCTAAAATTTGTATGGATACACAAAAGACCTCAAATAGCCAGAACAATCTTGAGAAAGAACAGAGCTGGAAACATTGTGCTCCCTGACTTCAGACTATACTACAAAGCTGCAGTAACCAAAATGGTAATGGCACTAGCACAAGATCAGATATACAGATGAATGGAACTGAATAGGCAGCCCAGAAATGAACCTGCACTATGGTTAGGTTAATCTATGACAAAGCATGCAAAATCCTCAACAAAATATTAACAAACCATATTCAACACAAAGAATCATACATACACCATGATCAAGTGGCATTTGTCCCAGGGATGCAAAGGTGGTTTAACACGTACAAATCAATGTGATAAACCACATTAACGAATCAAAGAATAATCATATTATCATCTCCACAGATACAGAATCGCTTTCGACAAAATTCAACATCCATTTTTGGTAAAAACTGTCAACAAAGTGTGTATAGAGGGAACATAAATAGGGAACACATAGAGAGAACATGTAATAAAGGCCATTTATGACGAATATAAAGCCAATATCATAATAGTGAAATGCTGAAAGCATTTCCTCTTAAGATCAGAAACAAGGACACCCACTGTCACAACTTTTGTTTAATGTAACATTGAAAGACATAACCATAGCAATCAGACCAGGTGGACTGGAGTGGGGGGCGGAATCCAAATTGGAAAGGAAGAACTAAAACTATCACTTGAGCAGATGACATGATACTGTATACAGAAAAGCCGAAAGATGCCACAAAAAGCCTATTAAGAACTAATAAATTCAATAAAGTTGCATGATTCAAAATTTATAGAAATCTGTTGCATTTTTATTCACTAATAACAAACTATCAGAAATTAAAACAATCCCACATACAAACTGCATTAAAAAAAAACACTAGTAATAAATCTAAAGCAGGTAAAGGATCTATACTTGGAAAACTAAGGCATTGATGAAAGAAACTGAAGAAGACATAAAATGGAAAGATAAAACCGTTTATGTATTAGAACAATTAATACTGTTAAAATGACTATACTATGCAATGCAATCTATGGATTCAATGTAATTCCTATCAAAACAACAATGGCACTTTTCATGGCACTAGAACAAATAATTCTAAAATTTGTATGGATACACAAAAGACCTCAAATAGCCAGAACAATCTTGAGAAAGAACAGAGCTGGAAACATTGTGCTCCCTGACTTCAGACTATACTACAAAGCTGCAGTAACCAAAATGGTAATGGCACTAGCACAAGATCAGATATACAGATGAATGGAACTGAATAGGCAGCCCAGAAATGAACCTGCACTATGGTTAGGTTAATCTATGACAAAGCATGCAAGAATATACAAGGGGAAAAAGACAGCCTCTTCAATAAATAGTGTTGGAAAAACTGGGCAGCTACACACAAAAGGATCAAACTGGATTACTTTCCCACACAACATATACAAAATTAAGAAGGATTAAAAATCTAAATGTAAGACCTGAAGCCATAAAACTCCTAAAGAAAACATTGGCAGTACACTCTTTGAAATCAGTCTTCAAAATATATACACACACATACATACTGCATGTATATACAATATTGTATATATAGCAACATACATATTATATATATATAGGATCTGTTTCCTCAGGCAAGGGAAACAAAAACAAAAATAAATGGGACTATATGAAACTAAAATGGGTTTGTATAACCAAGAAAAGAACAAAACAAAAAGGCAGCCTACTGAATGGGAGAAGAGTCTATGGCCATACCACCCTAAATGTGCCTGATCTCGTCTGAATGGGAGAAGATATTTGCAAATGATGTATCTGATGAAAGGTTAATATCCAAAATATACAAAGAACTCAACAACTCAACAGCAAACTCAACTCAACAGCAAAAAAGTAAACAACTTGATTTAAAAATGGGCAGAGGGGCTTCCCTGGTGGTCCAGTGGGTAGGGACACCGCCTTGCAGTGTAAGGGGCGCTGGTTCGATCCCTGGCCTGGGAAGATCCCACATGCCGCGGAGTGGCTGGACCGATGTGTCCAATTACCGAGCCGAAGCTCTGGAGCACATGCACCCAGAATGGGTGCTCTGTGACAACAAAGGCCACTGTGATGGGAGGCCCACGCGGGCCAAAGAACAAAGAGGGATGAAAATGGACAAATGAAAGACTAATAGAAGTGGCCCACCTGTTCCCCTCCCTCCCTACCCTACCCCCCCAATAAATAAATAAATAAATAAATAAATAAATAAATCTTTTAAAAAAAGAAAAGAAAAATGGGCAGAGGACCTGAACAGACATTTTTCCAAAGACATACAGATGGCAAACAGACACATGAAAAGATGTTCACCATCACTAACCATCAGGGAAATACAAATCAAAACCAAAATTAGATCACCTCACACCTGTCAAAATAGTTTTTATATATTAAAAAAAAAACCAACAAGTAACAAGTGCTGACAAGGATGTGGATAAAAGGGAACCTCAAGCACTGTTCACAGAAATGTAAATTGGTACAGTCACTATGGGAAACAGTATGGAGGTTCCTCAAAAACAGAACTACAATATAACCCAGCAATTCTACTTCTGAGTGTTTATCCAAAGAAAACAAAAACACTAAGTCAAAAAGTTGCATGCACTCCATGCTCATTGTAGCATCATTTACAATACCCGTGAAACGGAAACAACCTAAGTGTCCATCAGTGGATGAATGCATAAAGAAGATGTACTATGTATATAAAATGGAATATTATTCAACCATAAAGATGAAATCTTGCCATCTGCAAAACAGACTCACCTAGACAGCATTATGCTAAGTGAAGTCAGACAGAATATATTGCATGATTTCACTCATATGTGGAAACTAAAACAAAAGAACAAACATAACTAAACAAAATCAGACGCAGATTCAGAGAACAAACTGGTGGCTGCCAGAGGGGAGGGACAGAGAGGAATAAGGCAAATAAGTGAGGTATATTATGAGGTAGAAACTTCTGGTTATCAAATGTCATGGGGATGTAATGTATCACAGGGACCATAATCAATAATATTGTAATAACTTTGTATAGTGACAGTAACTAAACTTACTGTGATTATTTTATACTACAAAAATACTGAATCACTATGTTGTATACCTCATACTAATACAATGTTGTAAGTCAATTATACTTCAGCTCTTTAAAAAATGAAAGGGAAAAAGATCCCACAGGCTTGAGTCTTCCAAATGAGTTTCTCAAACTGATTCTTAAAAGATGTTAGTTTGGGGACGACCCCGGCAGTCCAGTGGTTGAAGACTCTGTGCCCCCAGTGCAGGGGGTGCAGGTTCGATCCCTGAAGAGGGAACTAGGATTCAACATGCCACTCAGCACAGCCAGAAATAAACAAATGGGGGTTTTGTTGTTGTTTTTAAAGATAATAGGGTGAATTTAATGGTCTCAGTAATCAGTAAGTACAGGTCTGTGTGATCAAGAAAGCCACTTGGTTGGGTGTTGGAAAACCTAGATTTTGGTCTCAGTCGTGCCCTCTGGCTAACAGAAATGGTCACTTATGATGCATCTATCATTTTCTGAGCATATGCTAAGTGCTGTACATTGATAATTCTTTTAATCCTCTCTAAACTCAAATTTCCTTATTTTACTGATGAAACTACATGTTAGGGATGTAAAGTAATAACCTGAATCACCAGAGTGGTGGTAGGCTTCAAAACTCAGGTCCTGAAGGACAGCACAACACCGTAAGCTTTCTTTGTCTACTTAACCTCTTTGCAAGGCAGCTTCCTAAAACATGATTATCCTTCCTTCTTTCACCTAGGTTTATTTTTGTGTGTGTGTGCTCTCCTTCTGAATTTTAAGGGAAAGGGGAATTCTAGAATTTTTTTTTAATTGTATTTCCTATTGGGTTTTTCCATTTCTTCCAGGAAGATTTGTCTGGCTTGTTGCCAGGCCAAGCAGTCCATCTATTCACTCCAGTTTCCTGGGGGGTTCTATGGTGAGAAGGATCAGAATCCAGGGGTCGTTTTCCAAAACAGAAAAATTCCTGCCAGAGATTCTGGCATTCCAATTGTTTATCCTCCTCTTCCAGTTCCTATATACATATATATATTCATATACACACTGGCTTAAAGTCTGCAGAAGAGCAAATGAAGAGCTCTGGTTTATTACTTTCTAAAAATAGGGTCAGTCATACCTCTCCAATATTTTCACTAGATTTTAAGATGTTTCCCTGAGAACTAAAGCAGTCCTTTCTGCATACCTTATTAAGGTTTGCCACAGTTGAAGACTAACTTAAATAATTCCCATTGTTTTTCTTGGTTAAGAAACATCTGCTAAAGCCTGCCTGCTTCTAAGTTCACAAGCATCTTATAATGCTTTCAAGAGAACAACCTTCTTAATTGTTGTAAGCCTCTTGAAGAGCCACCTTAAAATCAAGCCAATGTAAATGGGTTAAAAAGTTGTTCCTGAGGGAACAACTGCACACATCTATTCAATCCTAATGAGGAATCCTTGACGAACATTTGTCACCTTCATTTCTATGTAATAAAATGGAACCAGCTCTAGCTATTGGTCCTCTAAAAAGTTAAGAGCATCATGTTGCTTTATAAACAGAGACCAAGTCATACTATAAAATGCCCCATAGCTGAGAAGAGTTTTAAAAACAACAATATAACTGTCAATAGATTTTGGTCTCAGTGTGCCCTCTGGCTAACAGAAATGGTCACTTATGATGCATCTATCATTTTCTGAGCATATGCTAAGTGCTGTACATTGATAATTCTTTTAATCCTCTCTAAACTCAAATTTCCTTATTTTACTGATGAAACTACATGTTAGGGATGTAAAGTAATAACCTGAATCACCAGAGTGGTGGTAGGCTTCAAAACTCAGGTCCTGAAGGACAGCACAACACCGTAAGCTTTCTTTGTCTACTTAACCTCTTTGCAAGGCAGCTTCCTAAAACATGATTATCCTTCCTTCTTTCACCTAGGTTTATTTTTGTGTGTGTGCTCTCCTTCTGAATTTTAAGGGAAAGGGGAATTCTAGAATTTTTTTTTAATTGTATTTCCTATTGGGTTTTTCCATTTCTTCCAGGAAGATTTGTCTGGCTTGTTGCCAGGCCAAGCAGTCCATCTATTCACTCCAGTTTCCTGGGGGGTTCTATGGTGAGAAGGATCAGAATCCAGGGGTCGTTTTCCAAAACAGAAAAATTCCTGCCAGAGATTCTGGCATTCCAATTGTTTATCCTCCTCTTCCAGTTCCTATATACATATATATATTCATATACACACTGGCTTAAAGTCTGCAGAAGAGCAAATGAAGAGCTCTGGTTTATTACTTTCTAAAAATAGGGTCAGTCATACCTCTCCAATATTTTCACTAGATTTTAAGATGTTTCCCTGAGAACTAAAGCAGTCCTTTCTGCATACCTTATTAAGGTTTGCCACAGTTGAAGACTAACTTAAATAATTCCCATTGTTTTTCTTGGTTAAGAAACATCTGCTAAAGCCTGCCTGCTTCTAAGTTCACAAGCATCTTATAATGCTTTCAAGAGAACAACCTTCTTAATTGTTGTAAGCCTCTTGAAGAGCCACCTTAAAATCAAGCCAATGTAAATGGGTTAAAAAGTTGTTCCTGAGGGAACAACTGCACACATCTATTCAATCCTAATGAGGAATCCTTGACGAACATTTGTCACCTTCATTTCTATGTAATAAAATGGAACCAGCTCTAGCTATTGGTCCTCTAAAAAGTTAAGAGCATCATGTTGCTTTATAAACAGAGACCAAGTCATACTATAAAATGCCCCATAGCTGAGAAGAGTTTTAAAAACAACAATATAACTGTCAATAGTCTAAAATAACTGCTGATTCTCACTAAGGTTACTGCAAATACCATTTTAAGTTGTTGGCTAAGTCCAGTCCTAGTTCTATATGCAGAAGCTTAGAGGGAAAAGCTTCAATTAATGGCAAGAGGTAGCAAAAGCCAGAAGCTGAGTGAGACGAGGGTATCTCCCAGGACAGGGACATGGGCCGTACACTTCCGCTCCATGGCCTTCCCCAACTTCCCTTCCCAGAGGGAATTTTACAGAACGAATCCCTACAGCCACTTTACTTCCGCTGCATTCTGTCCTGACCTCTGCTTATTAACAGAGTGTTGTTATCAGCTCAGCAACAAAGTACACTCTCCTCTTCTGATTACCTTTTATTTTTTAATGCTATCAATATTCACAGTTTTATTCTGCAAATCCTCTATCTCTCTAATTTTTTTTCTCTGCTTCTGAGAGAAATGTATTAAAATACCCCACTGAGGTCCCAGCACCCCATGTGGATTTGAGGGGTCCCCTGTCTCTCTTATACCATTCAAGGACTCCCCTCTTTCTTCACCAAGAAGTACAGAATTCTGCTGGGCCCCCCAAAATACCCCACTATGATTTTTAGATTTTTTTTTTCCCTCATAATTATCTTTTTCTTTTGTTGTTTACTGCCACACACTGACCCGAATCCTCCACAGGTGTACACATGCCCCCCGCTGAACCTTCCCCCATCTCCCTCCCCACCCCACCCCTCCAGTCTGCCATAGAGCCCCTGTGTGAGATCTCCTAGTCCCATGGCATGTTCCCCTCCCTCACCCCAATGTCCATAAAACTGGTCTCCATGTCCGCCTCTCCACTGCTGCTCTGCATATTCATTTATCAGCACCATCTTTCTAGATTCCATATATATGTGTCAATATACAATATTTATCTTTCTCTCCCTGACATACCTCACTCTGTATAATAGGTTCTAGATTCATGCACCTCATTAGAATTGATTCAAAATGCATTTCTTTTTATGGCTGAGAAATATGCCACTGTATATCTGTACCACAGCTTCTTTATCCATCTGTCAATGGACATCTAGGTTGCTCCCATGTTCTAGCTATTGTAAATAGTTCTGGTTACTCTATTTTTTTTAATGTATTTATTTTTGGCTATTCTGGGCTTTCACTGATGCCACAGACTCTTCTCTAGTTGCAGGCAGAGGGGGCTACTCTCTAGTTGAGGTGAGCAGGCTTCTTGATGTGGTGACTTCTTTTGTTGTGGAACTTGGGCTCTAGGGCACACGGGCTACAGTAGTTGCAGCACATGGGCTCAACAGCTGTGGCTCGGAGGCTCTAGAGCACGGGCTCAATAGTTGTGGCTCAGCTGCTCCGCAGCCTGTGGGATCGTCCTAGATCAGGGATCAAACTTGTGTCTCCTACATTGGCAGGCGAACTCTTCACCACTGAGCTACCGCGAAACCCCTCTGGTTACTCTTGAATGAACAGCAAAGCCCTTTTAGGAAACAACCTTTTCACTAAATTCAGTCCATGAGATTTAGATGGGACACTCTACCTCCCAGCTTCAAGGATGGACATCAGCAGAGCTAGTCAGTGGCAACTACATGACTTTCACAGCCAGAGAGAGTCTTTTTCTGGGGTAGATAAACTGGCAGGAGATGAGCGGAAATGTTGAGGGATGCACACTGTGAAAGCCCAGATGAGATTGAAGCCAATGCTGGAAAACAGCCAAGAGTGACAGAGGGCCTGACAGCACTGTTTGAACACCTGGACCCAAACCATCTACCTTTGGACCTTTTAGTTACATGACCAATAAATTTCCCTTTTGCTTAAGCTCGTGTAGATGAGGTTCCTGATTGACACAAGCATGTATCACAGTGTATGATAAATACTGTTTACCCAGCACTTTGCCTCATAGAGAAGGTGACTTTCTTTGGGGCTTGGCAAAGACTGGGTCTAATTATCTGTGTGGACCGTGGGCCTAGCACGTGTCAATAGAGTGAATTATAACCACTACTACTGAGTGATTCAACAGTGCCAGAACTGTTTTATTTTCTCTCATTTAATTTCCTTAACAAGCCTATAAAGTAGCTACTATATAATACTGATTTTACAAATGAAGAATTCATGGCACTGAAGTTCCAACACCTTGCCCCAGGCCACACAGCTGGTAATCTGCAGGAGCCAGGCTCATTACTTAATCACAAAATTATACTAATAGCTAGTGTAGAAAGTGAATCACCAATTTCCTTTCACTGATGCCACAGACTCTTCTCTAGTTGCAGGCAGAGGGGGCTACTCTCTAGTTGAGGTGAGCAGGCTTCTTGATGTGGTGACTTCTTTTGTTGTGGAACTTGGGCTCTAGGGCACACGGGCTACAGTAGTTGCAGCACATGGGCTCAACAGCTGTGGCTCGGAGGCTCTAGAGCACGGGCTCAATAGTTGTGGCTTAGCTGCTCCGCAGCCTGTGGGATCGTCCTAGATCAGGGATCAAACTTGTGTCTCCTACATTGGCAGGCGAACTCTTCACCACTGAGCTACCGCGAAACCCCTCTGGTTACTCTTGAATGAACAGCAAAGCCCTTTTAGGAAACAACCTTTTCACTAAATTCAGTCCATGAGATTTAGATGGGACACTCTACCTCCCAGCTTCAAGGATGGACATCAGCAGAGCTAGTCAGTGGCAACTACATGACTTTCACAGCCAGAGAGAGTCTTTTTCTGGGGTAGATAAACTGGCAGGAGATGAGCGGAAATGTTGAGGGATGCACACTGTGAAAGCCCAGATGAGATTGAAGCCAATGCTGGAAAACAGCCAAGAGTGACAGAGGGCCTGACAGCACTGTTTGAACACCTGGACCCAAACCATCTACCTTTGGACCTTTTAGTTACATGACCAATAAATTTCCCTTTTGCTTAAGCTCGTGTAGATGAGGTTCCTGATTGACACAAGCATGTATCACAGTGTATGATAAATACTGTTTACCCAGCACTTTGCCTCATAGAGAAGGTGACTTTCTTTGGGGCTTGGCAAAGACTGGGTCTAATTATCTGTGTGGACCGTGGGCCTAGCACGTGTCAATAGAGTGAATTATAACCACTACTACTGAGTGATTCAACAGTGCCAGAACTGTTTTATTTTCTCTCATTTAATTTTCTTAACAAGCCTATAAAGTAGCTACTATATAATACTGATTTTACAAATGAAGAATTCATGGCACTGAAGTTCCAACACCTTGCCCCAGGCCACACAGCTGGTAATCTGCAGGAGCCAGGCTCATTACTTAATCACAAAATTATACTAATAGCTAGTGTAGAAAGTGAATCACCAATTTCCTTATAATTTCATCCTCCAGAAATAACTATTAAAATAATTTGCAGAATGCACTGTATCATTACCCAATTACAACAATAAGAATAGCTAATAATCATACAGCATTTAATGTGTATCAGACACAATTCTAAGAGTTACACATAGTAACTCCACCTTTCAACCCCCTAGTCTCGAGGTTAAGCAAGAGGTTAAGGCCAAGTTAATAAATGATGAGCTGGGATTTGAACTTAGGCACTCTGGCTCCAGAGATGGTGCTCTAACCACAGTACTGTCCTGTCTTAATGCTGAATCATTATTCAGTAAGTAAATGAATAAAGGAAAATGGATGCAATCAACCCTCTGTTAGGAGAGAGGAAGGCTGAGTAAAGAAAGAGAATTGTTTCTTAGCCTGAGTCAAACATTAATTCACTAGAGTTTCTATACTTGTGGTAAGATGAATTACCCAAGGAGTTAACAAAACTATGTTAAAATATAAACTTCTTTAAAAAAAATTTTGGCCTCTTTCATTGGATTTTTATTTATTTATTTTCAGTCATCTTTTCTCTTTGGCCTGTGTGGGCCTCCCATCACAGTGGCCGCTCTCATCGCAGAGCACCGGCTCTGGGCGCATGCGCTCCAGAGCACTGGCTTGTAATTGGACACATCGGTCCAGTCACTCCACAGCATGTGGGATCTTCCCAGGCCAGGGATCAAACTGGTGCCCCTTGCACTGCAAGGCAAACTCTTTACCCACTGGACCACCAGGGAAGCCCTAAAATATAAACTTATAAACACGATTTGCCAACTAAATGATCTGAGGATTAGTTGCCCTTTGAGAGTTTTCTGAGCTACAGTGTTCTCTATTGTCACAGGAAATGGGCACCATTCGGTTTGCCTCCCCAGCATTCATGCCAGCCCTCCTGCCACTAGACAGCAGACTTTGGGTGAGACTAACCCACTGCCTGCTCTGGGTATAGACCGATCAGAGGAATCTCTCCTATCCCAGTGACTGGCTCAGGAGTGGGCAGTGACCTAAGCCTAAACGTGCAAGGCATTCCCAGACAACAGCAGCTGCTCAAGTTGATTTGCTCTAGGGCTTCTGTTCACTGGGGAAAAGGTAACCCCTCAGCTCTTCACAAAGAAGATTCTGTGGCTGCTCCTGGCAACTGTTGGCAACTATGCAGCAAGTCTAAGGACAGAGCCAACACAAAGTGGAGAGAAGAGCAAAACTCTGTTCAACTCTAGGGCCAGCTGAAGCCCAAACTACCTTTGGGACTTATTTGCTACACAAATAAACTTCCTTTATTACTTAAATCAATTTGAGTTGGATCTTCTGTTATTTTGGCTGCAAACGTAGATGATCAGAAAATGACTTAGCGATTCATCACACAAGAAAAGTTCTGAAAAGCAACCAACTCACCGGTAGTACTCCAGGACGGGCTCTGTTTGGGCTTCGTAAGCCTTCAGTCTCTTGACAACGTCTTTTAGAAGTAAATGAAAAGAAGAATCAACCCTCTGTTAGGAGAGAGGAAGGCTGAGTAAAGAAAGAGAATTGTTTCTTAGCCTGAGTCAAACATTAATTCACTAGAGTTTCTATACTTGTGGTAAGATGAATTACCCAAGGAGTTAACAAAACTATGTTAAAATATAAACTTCTTTAAAAAAAATTTTGGCCTCTTTCATTGGATTTTTATTTATTTATTTTCAGTCATCTTTTCTCTTTGGCCTGTGTGGGCCTCCCATCACAGTGGCCGCTCTCATCGCAGAGCACCGGCTCTGGGCGCATGCGCTCCAGAGCACTGGCTTGTAATTGGACACATCGGTCCAGTCACTCCACAGCATGTGGGATCTTCCCAGGCCAGGGATCAAACTGGTGCCCCTTGCACTGCAAGGCAAACTCTTTACCCACTGGACCACCAGGGAAGCCCTAAAATATAAACTTATAAACACGATTTGCCAACTAAATGATCTGAGGATTAGTTGCCCTTTGAGAGTTTTCTGAGCTACAGTGTTCTCTATTGTCACAGGAAATGGGCACCATTCGGTTTGCCTCCCCAGCATTCATGCCAGCCCTCCTGCCACTAGACAGCAGACTTTGGGTGAGACTAACCCACTGCCTGCTCTGGGTATAGACCGATCAGAGGAATCTCTCCTATCCCAGTGACTGGCTCAGGAGTGGGCAGTGACCTAAGCCTAAACGTGCAAGGCATTCCCAGACAACAGCAGCTGCTCAAGTTGATTTGCTCTAGGGCTTCTGTTCACTGGGGAAAAGGTAACCCCTCAGCTCTTCACAAAGAAGATTCTGTGGCTGCTCCTGGCAACTGTTGGCAACTATGCAGCAAGTCTAAGGACAGAGCCAACACAAAGTGGAGAGAAGAGCAAAACTCTGTTCAACTCTAGGGCCAGCTGAAGCCCAAACTACCTTTGGGACTTATTTGCTACACAAATAAACTTCCTTTATTACTTAAATCAATTTGAGTTGGATCTTCTGTTATTTTGGCTGCAAACGTAGATGATCAGAAAATGACTTAGCGATTCATCACACAAGAAAAGTTCTGAAAAGCAACCAACTCACCGGTAGTACTCCAGGACGGGCTCTGTTTGGGCTTCGTAAGCCTTCAGTCTCTTGACAACCGTCTCTGGCCTATCATCCTCACGCTGAACAAGAGGCTCCCCTGTCAGATCATCAATGCCCTAAATGGAAGTTGGAAATGCTGGCATCAAATACCATAGTTTGGAAGGGTATTTTTATAAGCAGTTAACTGATTTGTAAACAGACATCTATGTAAGCACCAAACACAAAAATGTGCTTTTTAAATAAAAGGAATAAAATCCAAACCAAGATCACTACAACACGGAACCATGAGACCCGAAAACCATCTCCACAGCATCAATCACCTTCTCTTTAGAGAAAAAGGTTCTCCAAGTATCCTCTAAATAATTTGATATTGTTCAGCTGCTCAGTCGTGTCTGACTCTCTGCGACGCCATAGACTTCCCTGTCCTTCACCATCTCCTGGACTTTGCTCAAACTTGTGTCCATTGAGTTGGTCATGCCTCCCACCCATCTCATCCTCATTATATAAAATTATGCATATGATCTTATCATTTTATATATATTTATTATACATGCAGGCACACTAAGTTGCTTCAGTCATGTCTGACTCTTTGCGATTGCACGGACTGCCAGGCTCCTCTATCCACAGGATTCTCCAGGCAAGAATAGTGGAGTGGGTTACCATCCCCTCCTCCAGGGCATCTTCCCCACCCAGGGACTGAATCCGCCTCTCTTATGTCTTCTGCACTGGCAGGTGGGTTCTTTACCACTAGTGCCACTTGTGAAACCCTATATTATACATATACATATACAAAATGATTCAGTTATAGACTGGGAATCTCAACTGCAAGCCCTAAATAACCCAAGGTATCATTAATCCCTACTGACTGAATTCTTTTTTATTTTTTTAAACCTCTGTTGAGCTGACACGCTTCTTTTTTTTTTCTTTTGTGAGAGGGGTGGGTTAGGGAGGAAGGGGAGCGAGTGGGCCACTTCTATTGGTCTTTCATTTATTTATTTTCATCCATCTTTGTTCTTTGGCCCGTGTGGGCCTCCCATCGCAGTGGCCTCTGTTGTCGCAGAGCACCGGCTCTGGGCGCATGCGCTCCAGAGCTCCAGCTTGGTAATTGGACACATCGGTCCAGCCGCACCACGGCATGCGGGATCTTCCCAGGTCAGGGATTCAACTGGTGCCCCTTGCACTGCAAGGCGGTGTCCTTACCCACTGGACCACCAGGGAAGCCCTACTGACCTAATTCTTAACACACTCCCTGGCACTGAGCAGAAAATCAATACATGCTTTTGAAGGAACAACAAAGGCCTGTTGCTCCTACGGATGCCTTTACTATCAAGCTGACTGGACTAGATCAGCTGACTACACAAGCAACCTGAGAACATGCCCTCTGGAATTCTGGTCATCCAAAAGTATCAAGGTCATCTATGAGGGCAACTGTCTCAGGATGACAGAGGTCATCTATCATGTGAAGACAGCTGGCTACTCAGAAGGCCGAATCCCAACTACTCACCATGGTTTTGGGAGGGTTGAATTCAATGTTGTAGACACGGCCGCTGCCTGGATGGATCCAGCGAGCAGTAAGGCGCTGCTTGATGACCTCAAAGGGCACATTCAGATTAATCACTGTGTCTATCTGATAGGCTTTATCCAGGGTTTCTGCCTGCGGAAGTGTCCTTGGAAAACCTTTACAAATGAAGTTTAAAATGAACAAAGAAAGACCCGAGGAGATAAAAGGGAGAAGGGAGAATATCAATTTTTTTTTTCTTTTCTCCATCATGCCTCTTTTATTTATATTTATTTTCATACAACATTTTTATTATTTGGCATGTGTGAGTCTCCCATTACAGTGGCCTCCCTCAACGCAAAGCACTGGCTCTGGGCACATGTGCTCCAGAGCACTGGCTCTTAATTGGACACACCAGCCCAGCTGCTCTGTGGCACGTGGGATCTTCCCGGGCCAGGAATTGAACCAGTTCTCCTTGCACTGCAAGGCAGACTCTACCCAATGGACCACCAGGAAAACCCAGAAACTTAGATGTTGAGCAACCTGAACAAAAGCAGTAACACCAGCAAGGCTGATGACAGTTGTAGGGCAACCCTGACAGTTAATTTTATGTGTCACCTTGTCCAGACCACAGGTTGCTCAGATATTTGGTCAGACAATATTTTGGGTATGTCTGTAAGGGTGTCTTTTGTGTGTGGGGGTGGAATTTACATTTAAATCAGGTGACCAAGGAAAGCAGACTGTTATCCCTAATGTGGGTAGGTCTCATCTAATCCACTGAGAGCCTGGATTGAAAAAAAGGGCTGGCTCTCCCCAAAATATAAAGGGAAATTCCTTCTACCTGACTGCCTTCGAGTTGGGACATGGCTTTTTCCTGCCTTTAGACTCAAACTCAAGCATTGGGTCTTCCTAGGTCTCACCAGCCTTCAGACTGGCACTACACCGTCACACCACCACCTCTACTGGGTCCCCAGCTTCCTGACTCGATTTGAAAATTTTGAGAATTGTCTGCCTCCATAACTGTGTGAGAGAATTCCTTATAATAAACACCTCTCCCTAGAAACTAAAAGTCAACCTATCCTCACGAATCCCACCGCATGAAGGCTGGGAAAAGTTTACAGCTGACTGTAAGTTACCCTTCAGCCTTCCTTCTTCCTTTCATGATCCTCCCTCATCCTAAATATTCTCAAAAAGGCGAGGAAAAGCAAAAGTCATATGTGAAGGAGCTTAAAAATAATGCAGTCCACTTCCTTCTTTGCATATGAAAAAAGAAACGGCAGAGAAGAAGACTGGGCCCCAAGGCCCCAGGGTATGGCATTATACAGGTTCCCTGCCCACCCTCTGTGTGTGTAGCACATGAAATGCTCACTCTCCAGTCTGCATGCATCCTTTTGGGCAGATAAATACTCTCAGTAATCCACCTACCATCCAACAGCCAGCTATACTGGGTGAGGTTTTTCAGCTCATGAAGGACCAACCGTGTCATGACATCATCTGGGATAAGCTTCCCTTGGTCAATGAAAGTCTTGGCTAAGACACCGATTTCTATAGTAGAAGTGGGGGGGAAAAGAAAAAAAAAAACAAACGCAAATCAGCAAGAGCATTTATTTGACCCTGTTCTAAGCCTCTAGGAAACCAGTTGCCTAAAGAAGCCCCCTGGTTAACACCTTTATTTGAAAATGTGCATCAACTTTTGTGATAAAAACAGAGATTATAAAATAATTTATGTCAACTTTTAAATTTCCAGAATATAAAAATAGATAAATATAAAAATAATGAAAAGTCATAGACCAATATGTTAGCAGAAGTCATCTCTGGGATAGAAGTATGTCATCTTCCAACAAATGCAAAGACACATTCCCATATTTTTCTAAATTTTCTATCAGAAAAATATATACACTAAAATCATTTTCTCTTTAAATAAGAAATTGAAACAGTCATTATTTTTAAGTGGCTTGGCTTAAGTACCTGAGATCATGTTACTGTAGAGGTTTTTCTAATCTTCTAAAACAGATGCTGTTGTCACAATTCAACTTTTGACCAGATCAGCACTGTGATTATATTACATTTTTATTAATAACATCCTGGAAAGAATTTATGAACACTTTAACATATTACCTAACAATTATGTTATTCTTACACAAAGGTATTTTAATTTCCTCATCTCTTACCAAATAATTTATTCCCATTCAGAATTTTTAATGCCACTGTAATAAACTCTGTACTCAACAGTTTTGTGTTCTTTCTTCATTTACCATCATTTCAGTGGCTTTATATAATCATTTAGTCATTTTTGGTAACTAATATTCCATCAAAATATATCTGTGCTTGATAAAAAATACACTCTGTTTTGCAAGTATATACTGTTGGACATTTAACCTTTTAAATTAATCTTGATTTTGCCCTAACACTTCTACTTTTAAAGATTTTAACACTCTATCTTTACTCTTTCTTTTTTTGCGGGATGGGGAGCTTCTGAACCAGAAATTAAAGAGTCAATTTTTCTTTAATTTTTAAACTTTGGCCAGAAATTTTCATCCATCTTTCAGCTCATGAAGGACCAACCGTGTCATGACATCATCTGGGATAAGCTTCCCTTGGTCAATGAAAGTCTTGGCTAAGACACCGATTTCTATAGTAGAAGTGGGGGGGAAAAGAAAAAAAAAAACAAACGCAAATCAGCAAGAGCATTTATTTGACCCTGTTCTAAGCCTCTAGGAAACCAGTTGCCTAAAGAAGCCCCCTGGTTAACACCTTTATTTGAAAATGTGCATCAACTTTTGTGATAAAAACAGAGATTATAAAATAATTTATGTCAACTTTTAAATTTCCAGAATATAAAAATAGATAAATATAAAAATAATGAAAAGTCATAGACCAATATGTTAGCAGAAGTCATCTCTGGGATAGAAGTATGTCATCTTCCAACAAATGCAAAGACACATTCCCATATTTTTCTAAATTTTCTATCAGAAAAATATATACACTAAAATCATTTTCTCTTTAAATAAGAAATTGAAACAGTCATTATTTTTAAGTGGCTTGGCTTAAGTACCTGAGATCATGTTACTGTAGAGGTTTTTCTAATCTTCTAAAACAGATGCTGTTGTCACAATTCAACTTTTGACCAGATCAGCACTGTGATTATATTACATTTTTATTAATAACATCCTGGAAAGAATTTATGAACACTTTAACATATTACCTAACAATTATGTTATTCTTACACAAAGGTATTTTAATTTCCTCATCTCTTACCAAATAATTTATTCCCATTCAGAATTTTTAATGCCACTGTAATAAACTCTGTACTCAACAGTTTTGTGTTCTTTCTTCATTTACCATCATTTCAGTGGCTTTATATAATCATTTAGTCATTTTTGGTAACTAATATTCCATCAAAATATATCTGTGCTTGATAAAAAATACACTCTGTTTTGCAAGTATATACTGTTGGACATTTAACCTTTTAAATTAATCTTGATTTTGCCCTAACACTTCTACTTTTAAAGATTTTAACACTCTATCTTTACTCTTTCTTTTTTTGCGGGGATGGGGAGCTTCTGAACCAGAAATTAAAGAGTCAATTTTTTCTTTAATTTTTTAAACTTTGGCCTTCTTTTTTTACTGGTCATTCATTTATTTATTTTCATCCATCTTTATTCTTTGGCCTGTGTGGGCCTCCCATCACAGTGGCCTCTCTCATTGCAGAGCACTGGCTCTGGGCACATGTGCTCCAGAGTGCTGGCTCGTAATTGGACACACCAGTCCAGCTGCTCCACAGCATGTGGGATATTCCTGTACCAGGGATGGAACCGGTGCTCCTTGCACTGCAAGGCGGACTCTTTACCCACTGGACCACCAGGGAAGCCCTTAAGAGTCAGTGTTTATGACTGTTTTCATAGTTCTTGATATGAACGGACATACTGACTTCAGAAAAGATCCTAAATTGTCAGATTTAAGAAGTTTCAGATTTCTGACCAAGCATATTAAGTACATGGAAACTGGCTAACATTTGACAGGTGTACTGCTTGGGTTTACAAACAGCATCTGGAAAAGGCCCTGACAGCACCCTGGACTGACTAAAATACCCTCTTGGAAAGTCCACATACTTAATATGTGTGCACCACAGATCTCACACTCATCAGGATGGCTGTAATCAAAAAGACATTACAAGTGTTGGCAAGAATACTGAGATACTGAAACCCTCAAATATGGCTGGTAGGATTATAAATGGTGTGCAACTTTGTTGTCATGCTTTTGCCACTGCTCTGGGAGACTTAGCGAGGTTAAAGGAAAACAGGAAGAGTTAAAGCCAGCTTTTGATTTTTAAGGATAATAATCAGAAATTCTGAAACACAGAAACACTGATCTGAGAGATGTTGGTACTACACAAAAAAATATCATTTTTAACTCAGATGTCTCCTTTTAACACCTGGTCATTCTTTTTTTTTTTTTTTGGCCACTTCTATTGGTCTTTCATTTGTCTATTTTCATCCATCTTTGTTCTTTGGCCTGTGTGGGCCTCCCATCGCAGTGGCCTCTCTCACTACAGAGCACCGGCTCTGGGCACATGTGCTCCACAGCTCCGGCTCGGTAGTTGGACACATCGGTCCAGCCGCTCCGCGGCACGTGGGATCTTCCCAGGCCAGGGATCGAACCGGCGCCCCTTGCACTGCAAGGCGGTGTCCTTACCCACTGGACCACCAGGGAAGCCCATACTTGGTCATTCTAATAACCCTCTTCAAACGAACCATGCCTTGTATCTGAATGATCTGGAAACAACTTATTGTTTGAGCAGCTATGAAGCAGAAAAGAGAGCCTGATCAACCTGTTATTACAGTTCTATTTTACATATGCCAAGAGAAGAGCTAGATTTTTAATCTAGTTCCTGACAAAACTGCTTTTAGCATTGTTATAATGTACATACAACCTTACTTCAAAAGCATGTTGAAATAAAACTAGGAGAACAAGAGGGAATGTGTCAAATGACAGCTTTACACCTAATCAAGTGTTTAGGGGGGAAAAAAAAACTCATAAAACAAAGACTGAGTCAACATAGTTCATACCTCTGGCTGGGTGGGAAGGAGATGTGATGGGTTAGACACATGTGGGGACTCTAAAGGTACTGGTTTTCTACTTGATGGTGGGTAAATGGTATTAATTTTATTCTTCTTCTACCCATCATAGAAATTATAATACTTTCGTGCATTGTGTATTTCACAAGAAATATACTGAAAGTCAAAACATCCCTTGACAGTGGTCCTTCCTCCCACCACCACTCAAGCTGAATCCTCTTCAGTGAAGCACTTAGAACTCCCATTCCAGGTCTATATTCCTCCCTACTTCAGAACAGAATCTCAACTCAAGGCCCGTGTAGTTCTGGCCTCATATTCTCTCTCTCTCTTACCTACGTCCCTACCATTTCCACCCAACCCTCAAATCACGGCTGCAATGAAGAGTTCCACACACTCTGGGTCCTCTGAGCCTTTGCATAAGCCTCTTTCTTCCCTCTATTATCTGATAAGCTCTTGCTCAGTCTTTCAAGATATATCTTAAAAGGTCCTTCATGATGAAGTGTCCCTTAACCTCTGAGGCAATCAGAAATTCCTCCTCTGGACTTCCACAATGTCACAAACTTATCTCAGTCAGGCACTTGTCACACTGTTGAACCTGTTTACCTACTGGTATGAACAGAAGTGTGCCCCTTAAAATCCATATGTTGAAACCCTGTCCCCAGTGTGGCTATATTTAGAAACTGGGCCTTTTAAGGAGGTAACTGAGGTTAAATGAGGTCATAAAGGGGACTTTAATCCCGTATGACTGGTATCCTTACAAGAAGAGGAAGAGACATGAAATTTTAAAAAGGCCTGCCTTACTTTTCTAGAAAAAAAAGAAATGAAGACATCCTCATAAATAAACTGTTCATACAGTTTATTTTGATTTGTGTAAAAAAAAAAAAAAAGAACAGATAAATAATGGTTTATGTGCTTGAAATAGTTCTAGAAGTATCTTTTCACTAAATGCCCTTTTATATTTTTGGAATTCAAGACCATGTAAATGTATATAGCCTCTTACAAATCAAAATTTTTCCAATACAAAAATAATTTGCTCTACTGTCAGTATTATTCCGATTAGGCACATCCATGCTGTCTGGGTGTACATAACAGAAGTTTTGCTAGAACATACCTCTGGCTGGGTGGGAAGGAGATGTGATGGGTAACATGGGTAATTTTCTACTTGATGGTGGGTAAATGGTATTAATTTTATTCTTCTTCTACCCATCATAGAAATTATAATACTTTCGTGCATTGTGTATTTCACAAGAAATATACTGAAAGTCAAAACATCCCTTGACAGTGGTCCTTCCTCCCACCACCACTCAAGCTGAATCCTCTTCAGTGAAGCACTTAGAACTCCCATTCCAGGTCTATATTCCTCCCTACTTCAGAACAGAATCTCAACTCAAGGCCCGTGTAGTTCTGGCCTCATATTCTCTCTCTCTCTTACCTACGTCCCTACCATTTCCACCCAACCCTCAAATCACGGCTGCAATGAAGAGTTCCACACACTCTGGGTCCTCTGAGCCTTTGCATAAGCCTCTTTCTTCCCTCTATTATCTGATAAGCTCTTGCTCAGTCTTTCAAGATATATCTTAAAAGGTCCTTCATGATGAAGTGTCCCTTAACCTCTGAGGCAATCAGAAATTCCTCCTCTGGACTTCCACAATGTCACAAACTTATCTCAGTCAGGCACTTGTCACACTGTTGAACCTGTTTACCTACTGGTATGAACAGAAGTGTGCCCCTTAAAATCCATATGTTGAAACCCTGTCCCCAGTGTGGCTATATTTAGAAACTGGGCCTTTTAAGGAGGTAACTGAGGTTAAATGAGGTCATAAAGGGGACTTTAATCCCGTATGACTGGTATCCTTACAAGAAGAGGAAGAGACATGAAATTTTAAAAAGGCCTGCCTTACTTTTCTAGAAAAAAAAGAAATGAAGACATCCTCATAAATAAACTGTTCATACAGTTTATTTTGATTTGTGTAAAAAAAAAAAAAAAGAACAGATAAATAATGGTTTATGTGCTTGAAATAGTTCTAGAAGTATCTTTTCACTAAATGCCCTTTTATATTTTTGGAATTCAAGACCATGTAAATGTATATAGCCTCTTACAAATCAAAATTTTTCCAATACAAAAATAATTTGCTCTACTGTCAGTATTATTCCGATTAGGCACATCCATGCTGTCTGGGTGTACATAACAGAAGTTTTGCTAGACATACAGAAACTTAGGAGCTGACAGAGGCTTTGAGGATTACCTATTGAGTTCAATTTCCCCAACTTATAAATGAGAACAAATGAGATTCAAAAGAGGTAGCCATTTAGTCGAGGATAATGTTTCTGAGGAACACCAAGCTGCAGTGTTGTTTCTCAAATTTTGGACAATCACAGGGCAACCATACAATTTCTGCCATTCCTGATCTATTGTTTACTATTTTCCTTTAAAATGACTCAGCTCTTTTAGGAATAAAACTGCCATGACCCAGCAATCCAACTTACTGGGTATATACCCTGAGAACACAAAAATTCAAAAAGACACAAGTACCCCAAAGTTCACTGCAATACTATTTACAACAGCCAGGACACAGAAGCAACCTAGATATCCACTGACAAATGAATGGATAAAGAAGATGTGGTAAATATATACAATGGAATATTACTCAGTCATAGAAAGGAAAACATTTGAGTCAGTTCTAGCGAGGTGGATGAACCTAGAGCCTGTCATACAGTGTGTAGTAAGTCAGAAAGAGAAAAACATATACCATATATTAACACATACATACGAGATCTATAAAAATGGTAGTTATGAACCTATCTGAAAGACAGAAACAGAGACACAGAGAAAATAGACTTTGGACACAGAGGGAAGGAGAAGGTAGAACAAACTGAGAGTAGCGTTGAAACATATATATTTCCATATGTAAAACAGCCAGTGGGAATTTGCTGTAAATACAGGATGTTCAACCTGTGACAGCCTGGAGGGACAGGATGGAGTGCAGTGTGGGAGGGAAGTTCAAGAGAGAGGGGACACTTTATACTTACGGCTGATTCACACTGTTGAATGTAAAAAGCCAACATAATATTGTAATACAATTATTCTCCAATTAAAAATAAATTTAGGGGCTTCCCTGGTGGTCCAGTGGGTAAGGACACCGCCTTGCAATGCAAGGTGTGCCAGTTTGATCCCTGGCCTGGGAAGATCCCACGTGCGGCAGAGCGGCTGGACTGATGTGTCCACCTACCAAGTCGGAGTTCTGGAGCACATGCGCCCAGAGCCAGTGCTCTGTAGTAAGAGAGGCCACCGCAATGGGAGGCCCACACAGGCCAAAGAACAAAGATGGATGAAAATAAATAAACGAAAGACCAATAGAAGTGGCAAAAAATAAATAAATTTTAAAAATAATAGGAACAAAAGAGGTTAAAAAAATTGACTCGGTGTTTGAATTTAATACGTTATAAGAAATTAAAGGGCTGGTGTTCTACCTATCATTTTTTCAAATACACTTTAAAATAAAAGTTTTTATTGATTTTATTAATTTGAATTTTATTTGTATTTGAGACAAAATTTTATTTATCTAAGGTTATCTCATGAGCCTCAATTTGGGAAATACTGCATAATAGAGTCATTTGATTGGCATCAAAGAGACCTGGATGTTCACCTTTGCCTCCTGGTGACTGCTTTTTATTATTGAGCGAGTTCTTTAGCCTCTCCTGAACTCTGCTTCCTCATCTCTAAATGAGAGGGCTGGACTGAAGGCACAGACTCAAGTTTTCTGACTCTAGGGTTCAGTGGTGGTCTACATTTACTCAAGGTTTCCTTCCGTCAACATACTGCCTTGTATTTCCAGGGTCTTTATCACATCTGCTGGGGGGACTTAAAACTTTAGCTATAAAAGACAGCTGTAGATCATAAATACAGTAGCATCATGAAATGGTGGTTGGAAAGTAAATTGTCACCATCCTTCATTAGCACTGTTTGATGGCATCATATTCACAGAAATTCCACAGCATGGAATTATTTGAAGTAGAGATACTGCCAAATATTCATGTAATAGGATAATCATAACAGCATTAATTATAGCAAAGAACAACCTTGCAATGTTGCTGTAAATACAGGATGTTCAACCTGTGACAGCCTGGAGGGACAGGATGGAGTGCAGTGTGGGAGGAAGTTCAAGAGAGGGACACTTTATACTTACGGCTGATTCACACTGTTGAATGTAAAAGCCAACATAATATTGTAATACAATTATTCTCCAATTAAAAATAAATTTAGGGGCTTCCCTGGTGGTCCAGTGGGTAAGGACACCGCCTTGCAATGCAAGGTGTGCCAGTTTGATCCCTGGCCTGGGAAGATCCCACGTGCGGCAGAGCGGCTGGACTGATGTGTCCACCTACCAAGTCGGAGTTCTGGAGCACATGCGCCCAGAGCCAGTGCTCTGTAGTAAGAGAGGCCACCGCAATGGGAGGCCCACACAGGCCAAAGAACAAAGATGGATGAAAATAAATAAACGAAAGACCAATAGAAGTGGCAAAAAATAAATAAATTTTAAAAATAATAGGAACAAAAGAGGTTAAAAAAATTGACTCGGTGTTTGAATTTAATACGTTATAAGAAATTAAAGGGCTGGTGTTCTACCTATCATTTTTTCAAATACACTTTAAAATAAAAGTTTTTATTGATTTTATTAATTTGAATTTTATTTGTATTTGAGACAAAATTTTATTTATCTAAGGTTATCTCATGAGCCTCAATTTGGGAAATACTGCATAATAGAGTCATTTGATTGGCATCAAAGAGACCTGGATGTTCACCTTTGCCTCCTGGTGACTGCTTTTTATTATTGAGCGAGTTCTTTAGCCTCTCCTGAACTCTGCTTCCTCATCTCTAAATGAGAGGGCTGGACTGAAGGCACAGACTCAAGTTTTCTGACTCTAGGGTTCAGTGGTGGTCTACATTTACTCAAGGTTTCCTTCCGTCAACATACTGCCTTGTATTTCCAGGGTCTTTATCACATCTGCTGGGGGGACTTAAAACTTTAGCTATAAAAGACAGCTGTAGATCATAAATACAGTAGCATCATGAAATGGTGGTTGGAAAGTAAATTGTCACCATCCTTCATTAGCACTGTTTGATGGCATCATATTCACAGAAATTCCACAGCATGGAATTATTTGAAGTAGAGATACTGCCAAATATTCATGTAATAGGATAATCATAACAGCATTAATTATAGCAAAGAATGGTTAACCACATAAATGTATAATAATTGGAAAATGTTTTAACTAATAATTATGCAATCCTGATGAAATTAAATATAATTTTAAAAACTGCTTAGTGACGCGTGAACATATCACAGTAAGTGTAAAATAAGGTATCCAAGCAATCACTTAGATTATAACAAAATTACAAACACAAATACAAATTTAAAAAAATAAACAGGGCTTCCCTGGTGGTCCAGTGGGTAAGGACACCGCCTTGCAGTGCAAGGGGCGCCGGTTCAATCCCTGGCCTGCGAAGATCCCACGTGCCTCGGAGCGGCTGGACCAATGTGTCCAATTACCCAGCCGGAGTTTTGGGCGCGTCGCCCAGAGCCGGTGCTTGCGACAACAGAGGCTACCGCGATGGGAGGCCCACACGGGTCGAAGGAACAAAGACGGATGGAAATAGAGAAATGAAAGACCAATAGAAGTGGCCTGCCAGTTCCCCCCCCTCCCCAACCTGCCCCCTCAACAACAACAAAAAATCAAAAAATAAATAAAAATAAAAAATAGGATATAAGAAAATGTACCAGAGTTAATTATAGTTGTGTCTGAGTAGTAAAATTATATAGGACTTTAATTTTCTTTTTTTATACTCTCATAACCTGTTTTTCTTACTTTATAATAAATGTTACTCTTAGAATCAAAAAAAAAATTAAACAGTATTTTTTAAATAAAAGATTTACAAAATCACCTCTCCTTTGGCGCTGATCCTAAGAAATATCCAATCCATTCACAAATATTTACTGAGAACGTATTTAGTCCTGAGACTGTAATAATAATCTCATGACACCCTCAACTCCACCTTCTGTTCTGTTCTGTCCAGACTCCAGAAAGGGCAAGTGTCTGAGGTCAGCTCCTCATCTGTCCCATGACTCTAGGGTTCAGTGGTGGTCTACATTTACTCAAGGTTTCCTTCCGTCAACATACTGCCTTGTATTTCCAGGGTCTTTATCACATCTGCTGGGGGGACTTAAAACTTTAGCTATAAAAGACAGCTGTAGATCATAAATACAGTAGCATCATGAAATGGTGGTTGGAAAGTAAATTGTCACCATCCTTCATTAGCACTGTTTGATGGCATCATATTCACAGAAATTCCACAGCATGGAATTATTTGAAGTAGAGATACTGCCAAATATTCATGTAATAGGATAATCATAACAGCATTAATTATAGCAAAGAATGGTTAACCACATAAATGTATAATAATTGGAAAATGTTTTAACTAATAATTATGCAATCCTGATGAAATTAAATATAATTTTAAAAACTGCTTAGTGACGCGTGAACATATCACAGTAAGTGTAAAATAAGGTATCCAAGCAATCACTTAGATTATAACAAAATTACAAACACAAATACAAATTTAAAAAAATAAACAGGGCTTCCCTGGTGGTCCAGTGGGTAAGGACACCGCCTTGCAGTGCAAGGGGCGCCGGTTCAATCCCTGGCCTGCGAAGATCCCACGTGCCTCGGAGCGGCTGGACCAATGTGTCCAATTACCCAGCCGGAGTTTTGGAGCGCGTGCGCCCAGAGCCGGTGCTTGCGACAACAGAGGCTACCGCGATGGGAGGCCCACACGGGTCGAAGGAACAAAGACGGATGAAAATAGATAAATGAAAGACCAATGGAAGTGGTCCCCCCGCCCCCCCTCCCCAACCTGCCCCCTCAACAACAACAAAAAATCAAAAAATAAATAAAAATAAAAAATAGGATATAAGAAAATGTACCAGAGTTAATTATAGTTGTGTCTGAGTAGTAAAATTATATAGGACTTTAATTTTCTTTTTTTATACTCTCATAACCTGTTTTTCTTACTTTATAATAAATGTTACTCTTAGAATCAAAAAAAAAATTAAACAGTATTTTTTAAATAAAAGATTTACAAAATCACCTCTCCTTTGGCGCTGATCCTAAGAAATATCCAATCCATTCACAAATATTTACTGAGAACGTATTTAGTCCTGAGACTGTAATAATAATCTCATGACACCCTCAACTCCACCTTCTGTTCTGTTCTGTCCAGACTCCAGAAAGGGCAAGTGTCTGAGGTCAGCTCCACATCTGTCCCATCTTTCCCATGATCCTTTCCTGCCTCACTCTAGCGTCTCTTTTCGTGCTGTGGAGTTATGAAGAGGGCACAACAATGTCATGGATAAACAAAGAGGTTTGTTTCTTGGTTTTAAAAGTTTACTTAATTTGCTTTAAATTAATTTTTTTTAAGTTTTATTATTTCACAAGTTAACGTATTTTTAACTCTTCACTGAAGGCGTTCTCTATCTACACAGTTACGCCTCAGTACTGAGTTATTCTTCAGAGAATCGCTTTCAGATTCTTTACTCCTCCCCAGTTTATATAATCTTACCCCAACAGGTTGCCATACTGGGGACTATTTATTGCTACCTAACTACATCAATAGGTGGCATCAAGAACACTTAGAGAGTGAGTCAAACTGTTCAATCTTCTGAAGTTTAATCAATTAAAAATATTTTATAATTTTTTTTTGAAGATCAATTTTAGAAGAGACAAACAAAACTAGTAATTCACCAGACTGGGTGATGAACCAAAGAACTCCAAGAGACAAAATAAATATAGTGGGGTGATTCTTCTTTTCATTTAAATGTGTTTTGAAACAAACAAAAAACTTACCTGGCAATAAACTATATAAGCCATCATTAGGAGACCAGTTAAATAAATCACAACAGGGCTTTCCTGATGGTCCTGTGGGTTAGGACAACGCCTTGCAGTGCAAGGGGCACCAGTTGGATTCCTGGCCTGGGAAGATCCCACGTGCTGCTGAGCGGCTGGACTGATGTGTCCAATTACCTAGCCGGAGTTCTGGAGCGCATGTGCCCAGAGCCGGTGCTCTGCAGCGAGAGAGGCCACTGCGATGGGAGGCCCACACGGGCCAAAGAACAAAGATGGATGAAAATAAATAAATGAAAGACCAATAGAAGTGGCCAAAAAATACAAAAAGAAAAAAACCGTAACAGCTCCAGCAAACAGACACCTACACAAACATAATGAAATGGATTCATGTTTTCATGTGGAAAGCTATCCCAGATATAAAGAGAAAATACACTGATGCAGAACACATTTTAGTAGGATCATATATTGCATAAAACAAAGGATACAGATATATGTGCTTGTACATAAATACAGATCTCTAAAAGGAAACACATGGCACTGCTCCTCTCTGAAGAATGGGACTGAGGCAGAGAATGGGAGGGCTTTCCTTTTAATATTTACTCCAGTATTTATTATGTACTTCCATTCCATCCAGAATGTTTCCTATTCTTTTTTACCTTGTGCAAGGGGTTAGTTCTAATTTCTAATACGAGCTTCAAAATGCCTTTGTTTTGGAAAATAAAGGTCAACGCTTCTGAGAGAGAAAAACAACTCACCTTGCTGTTGACCTTTTGATGAAAGCTTTCTTAAGATAAAATTTACATAAGATAAAAATTCACCCACTGTAAAGTACACAGTTTGTTGACTAGATTTTGTCCGGAGTTATAAGAACCTACTTGGCATGAGAAACAAAACAATCTTTCAAATAACCATGCACAAGAACAGCTTTCGTGTCTAAAGGTCTAAGCCAATTTTGAGACAGCAATGAGGGTAAACAACACTCGGCCATCAGATTATGGGGGAAAGGTCAGAACCAGAAAGTTCCACAGTGACTAACAAACAAAAAGTAAAAAGAGAAAGAGCTAACAGTTCTCCAAGCGCAAAAGCACAAGGAGAATATGCTACACACATTGGTAGCAGCTGCAACCGGGGCTGGACAAACCTGTCGCAGCCCTGTGGTTTCATCTTTGAACTTCGAACGCGTCCTAACGTCCTAGTGCCTTCCCTCAGTAACCCGCCTGAAGCTGTCCACTGAGGTCAGAGGTTTCGGGCAGCAGTCGCCCAGCAGCCCGAGGTCTCCGGACTGGGCGGCAACTGAGAAAGGCTGCGCCCGCACCCCTGAACCCACATTCGTGGGACCCACTTTCCTGCGCCCACAGAGCCCGACCCGCAACAGCGCGCGGCCACCCCTCCCGCCCGGGCTCCCACCTGTGCCCCGAAGCATATTTTCTCTTAGCAGGTCCCCGCTGGAGAGGTGCTTCAGCTCGAAGTGTTTGGTGATGCGCGAGGACACGGTGCCCTTGCCGGAGCCCGGTGCCCCCATGATCGCTGCGCGCAGCAGCCGCGCAGACGCCCCCATGGTCGCAGAGAGAGGCCGGCGGCGAGCGGAGAGAGGAGCCTCGGCCTGAGTGCGCGCTCCTGGAAGCGCGCTCACCCGCTTCGCCGCTCGGGCTCGGCCGGCTTGCCGCGCTGCAAGCTGGAGCCGGCCTCGTAGCCCAGGCGCTCCCGGAAGTGAGACGACCGCCGCTGCAGCGCCCGCCCCCCGCGCCCCGGCACTTTAGCGCCCGGCCCCGCCCCGCGCGCGTAAACCGCGCCTCGCCACCCCCCGCGCGACCTGCGGCGCCCCGCGCCTCGTCCCCACCCGCTCGCTGCCAGCCGCGCCTCCTCTGTTTTTCTCCGCCTCCGAGGGCCCTCCGCGGTGACTCCTGAATGTCTCCCGTTTCCCACAGGGCCACACCTCACACCTGTCAGGGCTTCGCCTTGTCCCGCCCAGCTCCAGCCTGAGAGACCTCTCCCGGTTCCTTGACGCTTGGCCACTCCTGCCGCGCCGCGTCCTGACCTCTGGTTCCGAGATACCACCCTTCCCCCTAACACCCTCTTCCACCCTTCACCCCCTCATCCGCGCCACGCCCTGTCCTCCTCCGTCCCAGAGGACAGACCGCGCTCGCCCGCGGCTCGCCCACCCCCAGTGGCCTCCTCTGCGCGTCCCCCACTTGCTGCCCCCTAACCCGCGCCCTTGCTCCGCAGGGTTACCAGAGGTCCACGCCGTGGCCCTCGCCTCTGCTGCTGAGACGCTTCCTCCTCCCTAGCTTTCTAGCGGCGATTTTTAAGGTACGTTTATCTGAGTAGAGTCTCTGGGGGTTTGGAACCAGGGTAAGGTCTTTCTCGGACTGGGCGGCAACTGAGAAAGGCTGCGCGCACCCTGAACCCACATTCGTGGGACCCACTTTCCTGCGCCCACAGAGCCCGACCCGCAACAGCGCGCGGCCACCCCTCCCGCCCGGGCTCCCACCTGTGCCCCGAAGCATATTTTCTCTTAGCAGGTCCCCGCTGGAGAGGTGCTTCAGCTCGAAGTGTTTGGTGATGCGCGAGGACACGGTGCCCTTGCCGGAGCCCGGTGCCCCCATGATCGCTGCGCGCAGCAGCCGCGCAGACGCCCCCATGGTCGCAGAGAGAGGCCGGCGGCGAGCGGAGAGAGGAGCCTCGGCCTGAGTGCGCGCTCCTGGAAGCGCGCTCACCCGCTTCGCCGCTCGGGCTCGGCCGGCTTGCCGCGCTGCAAGCTGGAGCCGGCCTCGTAGCCCAGGCGCTCCCGGAAGTGAGACGACCGCCGCTGCAGCGCCCGCCCCCCGCGCCCCGGCACTTTAGCGCCCGGCCCCGCCCCGCGCGCGTAAACCGCGCCTCGCCACCCCCCGCGCGACCTGCGGCGCCCCGCGCCTCGTCCCCACCCGCTCGCTGCCAGCCGCGCCTCCTCTGTTTTTCTCCGCCTCCGAGGGCCCTCCGCGGTGACTCCTGAATGTCTCCCGTTTCCCACAGGGCCACACCTCACACCTGTCAGGGCTTCGCCTTGTCCCGCCCAGCTCCAGCCTGAGAGACCTCTCCCGGTTCCTTGACGCTTGGCCACTCCTGCCGCGCCGCGTCCTGACCTCTGGTTCCGAGATACCACCCTTCCCCCTAACACCCTCTTCCACCCTTCACCCCCTCATCCGCGCCACGCCCTGTCCTCCTCCGTCCCAGAGGACAGACCGCGCTCGCCCGCGGCTCGCCCACCCCCAGTGGCCTCCTCTGCGCGTCCCCCACTTGCTGCCCCCTAACCCGCGCCCTTGCTCCGCAGGGTTACCAGAGGTCCACGCCGTGGCCCTCGCCTCTGCTGCTGAGACGCTTCCTCCTCCCTAGCTTTCTAGCGGCGATTTTTAAGGTACGTTTATCTGAGTAGAGTCTCTGGGTGGAAGCGAACCCAGAGGGCTCTCCTCATTACACAGAAGAGGAATCCCAGTCGGAATTGAGCAGAGTGCTCCAAGTCGCAGGGCGGTGGATGGGTGTCGCTTGTTTTCCAGGATCACACCGAAGGATTCAAAAGTAACTGCTGGCTTTTACTCAGCAGAGCCTAGAAGTCCTGGGTCCTCCTCAGGCTCTGTTGTTTGCCTTCGGCAGTGCCCTGAAGCATATTGTCTCATTTTCTGATTCCATAAATATTTATTCAGTAAAATTCCCGCGCCTGGAGTTGAGGTCTAGTGGTGGAAGCAGACAAATGAGCAAGGTGATTTAAGACAGTACAATGAACAAAATAGGGGGCTTCCCAGATGGCTCAGATGGTAAAGACTCTGCCTGCATTGCCCAAGACCCAGGTTTGATCCCTGGGTTGGGCAGATCCCCTGGAGAAGGAAATGGCAACCACTCCAGTAGTCTTGCCTGGGAAACCCCATGGTCAGAGGAGCCTGGTGGGCTACAGTCCATATAGGGTCTCACGGAGTCAGACACAACTGAGCCACTAAAACACAAACAGGAACAAAATAAAATAGAATGTGTGGATTCTGTGTAGATTAAAACTTGCCGTTTTAATCAAGTAGTCAGTCAAGCTTTGAAAAAATGGCCTTTGCTTTTGAATGGGAAGGTGGAAGAAGAGGAACAAAGTCAAGGAGAAAAGGCCCTAAAATGGAATGTTTGTCATGTTCCAGGAATAGAAACACAAGACAAAGAGACCCATTTCTTCTGTAAAATGGGCATGGAAGATTAGTTTGGAGTTGTTCAAATGATGGGTATGAAATACAATGCCAGAAACAGGGTAAGTTTCCAGTATTATATTAAAGTAATCCATTACTATTATCATTTTTTTGTGGAAGGTCACTATGCTAAGGCAGAGAGAAGGCTCTGTGAAAATAAACACAGTGCCATTCTTCTCAGAAGTTGCCAAATAAGTGGTTCCAGGAGGCTTTCAACTTAAACAATAGAAATTACATCAGAGAGAGATGGTAAGGGAAAGCTTGCTTCCCAGTGAATCTGAGCTGGATGAATGGGTGGGAAGGTTCAGTAAGTAGACAGTGCTGTACATGGAAAGAAATTTAGTAGCTAATTCATATTTATTACTAAGAAATAATGAAGATAAATTAAACATTTAGCCCATGTAGTTATAAAAAAAGACATCAAAATAACCCATGGAGAGAACTAAATAAAGAAAAAAGAGCATAAATAAAAGGATCAGAAAACTGAAGAAACAGAACAAAAACAATGAAAAGGTCTGAACAAGTACAATGTACAGAATGCTAGAGAACTAGGGGCAGAAGGAGTCCTTCTGATCTCCAAATCTGGGAACATTTGAGGGTTTAGATGCAAAAGAGACCTGAAAGAAAATCCTGAGGATATTTGGCTTAGAAAGAAAAAGTAAATAACTGAGGAACCATTCTACCCACAGCAGGTTCCACAAAATGCCAACTAACTGCAGTTTTGCTAAAGTCTGTTGATAATGAATGAGGAATGAGTAAGTAACTATCAGACTAAGAAATCTCCTAGCTGCTGGGCTTAGCAAAGTCATTTGTTCATGGCACACACATTTGTATGGGTTGGTTCTTCTCCCTTGAACTTGCGCCACTGGTAAAGACACTGAGCTCAAATAATACATTAATGCATCAAGAAAGTGAATCCAAAAGAGATTTAAGAAGTGCTTGTATTTCAGAACTTGCTCTCTCAGATCCATGAAGATGTCAGATCTGAAGAAGTTTAAGAGAAGACCGTGTGAGCAGAAGCCCAGCAATCTGAGTGGGTCCAGCCATTCCAGGTGATTTGCCAGTTGTAGCCACAGGATTGAACCCAGAGGTAGGTGGATTGGAGAGTGGGGACTGAATTTCTCCCTGAGCTACTAGAAGAACAAAACTGTCATTATCTAAGATTGGAAAAGCTGTAGGAGAGACAGGTTTGGGGAGAATATTAGTGTTGTTTGGGCCAGGTGAATTTGGAGATACCTTTGGATCATCCACAGAAATTGATAAGGAAGCAGTTAGATGTACAAATTTTGAGTGCATAGTAGAGATCCAGGCTGGAGGAATAGAATAGAGAAATTGTTGATACATTTAAATTCATGAGCCAATACTTAGGGGATGTGTTTAGATAAGAGGAGAAGAGGTTTGAAATCTTGAGTTATTGTGTTCTCCAGTATTTAAGGGTGAGGAGAAACACTGACGAGAGCCCAAGAGGAGAAGCAGGTTAATTAGGAAGAAAACAGCTGTATGCAGTATCTTGGAAGTTGATGGAATGTGTTTCAAGAAAGAGGGAGTGCCAGCCATAAAATAAGAACAAAATTGGGTCATTTGTAGAGATGTGGGTGGACCTACTAACTATTAATACAGATGAAGGAAGTCAAAAAGAGAAAAATAACTGATATATTAAGGCATATATGTGCAATCTGAAAAATTTGGTATCCATAATCTTGTTTACAAAGCATAGAAACACAGACTTAGAGAACAAAGGTTCAGATACAAAGGGGGAAAGAAGAGGATGAGATGAAATGGGAGATTAGAATTCACATGCATACACTATTGATATTATAAAATCAGTAACTAATGAGAACCTACTGTATAGCATAGGAATCTTAATGCTCTGTAATGATCTAAATGGAAAGGAAATCCAAAGAAGAGGGGATATATGTGTACACATAGTTGACTCACTTTGCTGTGCAACAGAAACTGACAAAGCATTATAAAAAATAGTATGCTCCAATACAAAATTGTTTAAAGGAGGAAGTAATTAAATGAGCCAGATTCTGTTGATAGGACTGAGAACTGACTGAATTACTTTTAATTGTTAAAAAAATTATTTTTCATTTCATTTAAATGGAAAGATCAATAAAAAGAGGCCAAAATTTTAAAAAATTCTAGATGAAATACAGAAAATGCTTTCTCTGAAAGAGAACTCTGGGAATGGAATTCAGAGTGTCCAGAATAAGAATGTTAGAGGAACAAGAAAGAAAATATCTAGAAAAAAATAGAAAAAGAGAACAGAGGAGGCAGATGTCAAAAAATACAAGGCAATATACTTTTTTAAAATTTTGAACTCTTTTATTGGTTCTTCATTTATTTAAGATTGGAAAGCTGTAGGAGAGACAGGTTTGGGGAGAATATTAGTGTTGTTTGGGCCAGGTGAATTTGGAGATACCTTTGGATCATCCACAGAAATTGATAAGGAAGCAGTTAGATGTACAAATTTTGAGTGCATAGTAGTGATCCAGGCTGGAGGAATAGAATAGAGAAATTGTTGATACATTTAAATTCATGAGCCAATACTTAGGGGATGTGTTTAGATAAGAGGAGAAGAGGTTTGAAATCTTGAGTTATTGTGTTCTCCAGTATTTAAGGGTGAGGAGAAACACTGACGAGAGCCCAAGAGGAGAAGCAGGTTAATTAGGAAGAAAACAGCTGTATGCAGTATCTTGGAAGTTGATGGAATGTGTTTCAAGAAAGAGGGAGTGCCAGCCATAAAATAAGAACAAAATTGGGTCATTTGTAGAGATGTGGGTGGACCTACTAACTATTAATACAGATGAAGGAAGTCAAAAAGAGAAAAATAACTGATATATTAAGGCATATATGTGCAATCTGAAAAATTTGGTATCCATAATCTTGTTTACAAAGCATAGAAACACAGACTTAGAGAACAAAGGTTCAGATACAAAGGGGGAAAGAAGAGGATGAGATGAAATGGGAGATTAGAATTCACATGCATACACTATTGATATTATAAAATCAGTAACTAATGAGAACCTACTGTATAGCATAGGAATCTTAATGCTCTGTAATGATCTAAATGGAAAGGAAATCCAAAGAAGAGGGGATATATGTGTACACATAGTTGACTCACTTTGCTGTGCAACAGAAACTGACAAAGCATTATAAAAAATAGTATGCTCCAATACAAAATTGTTTAAAGGAGGAAGTAATTAAATGAGCCAGATTCTGTTGATAGGACTGAGAACTGACTGAATTACTTTTAATTGTTAAAAAAATTATTTTTCATTTCATTTAAATGGAAAGATCAATAAAAAGAGGCCAAAATTTTAAAAAATTCTAGATGAAATACAGAAAATGCTTTCTCTGAAAGAGAACTCTGGGAATGGAATTCAGAGTGTCCAGAATAAGAATGTTAGAGGAACAAGAAAGAAAATATCTAGAAAAAAATAGAAAAAGAGAACAGAGGAGGCAGATGTCAAAAAATACAAGGCAATATACTTTTTTAAAATTTTGAACTCTTTTATTGGTTCTTCATTTATTTATTTTCATCCATCATTATTCTTTGGCCTTCGTGGGCCTCCCATTGCAGTGGCCTCTCTCATTGCAGAGCACCAGCTCTGGGTGTATGTGCTCCAGAGTGCTGACTCATAACTGGACACACCGGTCCAACCACTCCCCTGCACATGGGATCTTCCCAGGCCAGGGATCGGACTGGCGCCCCTTGTACTGCAAGGTAGACTCTTTACCCACTGGACCACCAAGGAAGCCCCACAAGGCAATATATATATATATTTTTTTTTTTGCAGGGGGTGGGGGGCGATGGGTTGGTGAGGGGGGTGGGCAGACAGGCTACTTCTATTGGTCTTCCATTTATCTATTTTTCATCCATCTTTGTTCTTTGGCCTGTGTGGGCCTCCCATCGCAGTGACCTCTGTTGTCGCAGAGCACCGCCTCTGGGCTCATGCGCTCCAGAGCTCCGGCTCGGTAATTGGACACATCGGTCCAGCTACTCCATGGCACATGGGATCTTCCCAGGCCAGGGATCGAACCGGCGCCCCTTGCTCTGCAAGGTGGTGTCCTTACCCACTGGGCCACCAGGGAAGCCCCAAGGCAATATTTTTAACACTGCAAAAGTAACAGACGAGGGAGCCTCACTAAGACAATTTTGTTACAAAGTCCATTCAAAGCATAAATAAGCAAGAATATATGGGAAAAGGAAGTAAGAGGAAAAGAAAGAAAATGAGGAGAGTTGAGCCCTGTGTGTTATGTGGTCAGTTCCCCGGTCACGTCTGACTCTGTAACCTCGAGAACTTCGGCATGCCAGCCTCCCTCTCCCTCACCATCTCCTGAAGTTTGCCCAAGTCCGTGTTCATTGCATCGGTGATGCCATCCAGCCATCTCATGCTCTGACACCCTCTCTCCTCCTTCTGCTCTCAGTCTTTCCCCCTCATCAGGGACTTTTCCAATGAGACGGCTCTTCACATCAAATGACTGAAATACTGGAGCTTCATCTTCAGCATCAGCACTTCCAACAAATAGGAAGGAGCCTTACCAGTTATTAAAACATGAGGCCTGTATAGTAAGAAGGTGGTATTGGAACATGAATACATAGATTGATAGAATAGAAAATCCAAAAACCTAACTGAATCTGGAAGCTTAATATATAATAAGGGTGGCATCTCAAATCATGGAGGAAAAGATCTTCTTCAGGGTTTCTCTGGTGGTCCAGTGGTTAAGACTTCACCTTCCAATGCAAGGAGTGCAGATTTGATCCTTGGTCAGGTATTTAAGATCCCACATACTTCATGGCCAAAAAAACCCCCAAAAACATAAAACAAAAGCTACATTGTAACAAATAGAGATTTTAAACATGCTCCATATAAAAAAAAATTTTTTTTTAAAGAAAAAGACCTTTATAAGTAGTGTGGGGGTGAATGGATAGGTAATGGCAAAAAATACAAGCATGTCTCTTTCTCCATCAAGATGAATTCCAAATGGGCTTCCCTGGTGGTCCAGTGGGCGAGGAGTCTGCTTTGCAGTATAAAAGGCAGCAGTGCCATCCCTGGCCCTGGAAGATCCCATGTGTCATGCAGCGGTTGGACTGGTTGGACCCGTGTGTCCAATTGCGAGCCAGTGCTCTGGAGCGCATGCGGCCAGAGCCGGTGCTCAGTGGTGAGAGGGGCCACTGCAATGGGCGGCCCACGGAGGCCAAAGAGTAAAAATTGAGAAATAAATAAATAAAGAACCAATAAAAAAGGAACAAAAAAAGATGAATTACAAATAATAATTTTAAAAAATTTTATCCTATTTTATTGATTTTTTATTTATTTATTTTTCATCCATCTTTATTTCTCAGCCTCTGTAGGCCTCCATTTGCAGTGGCCCCTCTCGTTTCAGAGCACCAGCTCTGGGCCCATGTGCTCCAGAGCACTGACTTGTAATTGGACACACCAGTCCAGCCGCTTTGCAGCTTGTGGGATCCTCCCGCGTCAGGAATCGAACTGGTGTCCCTTGCATTGCAAGGCTGACTCTACCCACGGGACCACCAGGGAAGCCCCCAAAGATTTAAAACTTTTTAAAGAAATAAAACTATATAAATACTAGTAGGAAGTATGAATGCATTTTTGTATAATAAAGGAGTTGGGGACATTTTTTTAACTGACAAAATCTGGAGGCAGTAAAGAAAAAGGCCAAACTGTGGACCATAGAAAGTCCCAACAGCATAGCAAAACACATCATAAGCAAGATAAAAACAACAAACTTCAAACCAGAAAAAGGGGTTTCCCTGGTAGCTCAGCGGTGAAGAATTCACCTGCCAATGCAGGAGACATGGGTTCGATCCCTGATTCGGGAAGATCCAACATGCTGCAGAACAACTAAGCCCGTGAGCCACAACTATTGAGCCTGTGCTCTAGAGCACTGGAGCCACAACTACTGAAGCCCCTGAGCCCTAAAGCCCAAGTTCCACAAGAAAAGGTACCACACCAAGAAGCCTGCTCACCTCAATAGAGAGTAGCCCCCACTCCCTGTAACTAGAGAAGATCCTGCAGAAGCAGTGAAAACCCAGAATAGCCAAAAATAAATGAATAAATATTAACAAAAAAGAAAACCAGGAAAAATATTTCCAACTTACAGACAAAGGAATAATGTTCCGTGTGTGTTCTAGAGGGGATGCTGAGAAGGTACCCTGCCTCGTGCCATTTACCCATGGTATAAGTACTTCCACAATAGCAGATTTTTCAGTTGCCAAGATGACATCAGCTGTACCAACGTGACATGAGCTGGCTAACCAAATTCCTGGAAATAAACAATCAGCACTTACAGCCAGCACCTGTCAGCTCCTGCATGCCATTGTAAATATCCTTATTGTAGAAAGGATTTGAAAGATGGAGAAGAGAAATCACTCTGTGGAAAACAGGCAATAGAATAATATAAGCACACAGTACGCACACAAAAAATGAAAATAAAAGGTTCTATTTAACAGCCCTTAAATAAGCCATAGAAGGAAATGTTCAATCATGCGTATAATAAAGGAAATGCGAATTAAAACCAGAGTGGAATACTATTTCTCAACTATCAGATCGGCAAAAATCTAAGTTTGACAATGTAATGTGTTGACAAGGTGGTGAGGAAACCAGTATTCATATTTTACTAGGGGGAATGCAAAAATGGTACAATCCGTGGAGAGAGAAATTTGACAGTATCTAGCAAAATTTCATATAGGTGCACTTGTCAATCCAGAAATTCCACTTCTAGAAATCTAACTTAAGGATACACTGGGAGGAGACTGCCCTGGTGATCAAGTGGTAAAGAATCTACCTTGCAATGCAGGGGGCTCAAATTCAGTTCCTGTTCAGGCAACTAAGATCTCACGTGTGGTTGAGCAAGTAAACCCTTGCACCGCAACTACTGAGCCCTTGTGTCACAACTAAAGAGTCCATGCGCTCCATCCAAAGATCCCCAGTGACAAAACAAAGGTCCCATGTGCTGTAACTAAACCTCGACACAGCCAAATAAATAAAAGAATAGTTTTGCGTTCTATAAGCTATTTAGGATCTCATAAATCTTTTTTTAAAAGACACACTAGCAAAAACAGAAAAAGATATATACATAGACTTGATTAATGAACACTATTTGTAATAGTTTAAGAGTGGAAACAATCCCGGTGTCCATCAGAATGCTCAAATAAAGCGAGGATGTACTCACATACTAGAATACAGTTGGGATAACAAAGGAGAAATATTCTACAGAACTATGCCATGATTGCTAGTGAAAAATAGACAAGGAGGCAAAACTGAACCATTTAACCAGAGCAGAGAAGATATGAATATATCTTTGTGTTTTAGAAAAATAGGATAAAATAAAAAGAAAATTAACAGTATAAAATTAACAATTAAAGTGTCTGTTTTATTTAAACAAACCATAACTGATTACCTCCAGGGGAAGGAAGGAATGGGGCAGAGGGACAGAAACACAAGTCAGACTTCTCTGTCTGTACCTTGGTGACTTTTAACAAAATGACTTTGTTACGTATGCAACAAGATTTAATTTTTCTTTAACGTTTCCAAAAGCAAGCCTTAATAGTCAATGGCAAAATGAAACAAATGAACCTGGTTGTGTAATGACCTGCTTCTGTCTATTTTTATAAATTGCTGCTACTCTTTGAATAGTTTACAGAAATCTGAGTTGTTTCCTTTGCTACTGAGGTAACCCATGCTCTGAAGTTTTATTTTGGAATTTTCCATACCTATCTCACTTTGGTGTTCCTGCCAAGTGACAAAAACCGTAACCATGGCTGTGGAGAGAAATTTGACAGTATCTAGCAAAATTTCATATAGGTGCACTTGTCAATCCAGAAATTCCACTTCTAGAAATCTAACTTAAGGATACACTGGGAGGAGACTGCCCTGGTGATCAAGTGGTAAAGAATCTACCTTGCAATGCAGGGGGCTCAAATTCAGTTCCTGTTCAGGCAACTAAGATCTCACGTGTGGTTGAGCAAGTAAACCCTTGCACCGCAACTACTGAGCCCTTGTGTCACAACTAAAGAGTCCATGCGCTCCATCCAAAGATCCCCAGTGACAAAACAAAGGTCCCATGTGCTGTAACTAAACCTCGACACAGCCAAATAAATAAAAGAATAGTTTTGCGTTCTATAAGCTATTTAGGATCTCATAAATCTTTTTTTAAAAGACACACTAGCAAAAACAGAAAAAGATATATACATAGACTTGATTAATGAACACTATTTGTAATAGTTTAAGAGTGGAAACAATCCCGGTGTCCATCAGAATGCTCAAATAAACGAGGATGTACTCACATACTAGAATACAGTTGGGATAACAAAGGAGAAATATTCTACAGAACTATGCCATGATTGCTAGTGAAAAATAGACAAGGAGGCAAAACTGAACCATTTAACCAGAGCAGAGAAGATATGAATATATCTTTGTGTTTTAGAAAAATAGGATAAAATAAAAAGAAAATTAACAGTATAAAATTAACAATTAAAGTGTCTGTTTTATTTAAACAAACCATAACTGATTACCTCCAGGGGAAGGAAGGAATGGGGCAGAGGGACAGAAACACAAGTCAGACTTCTCTGTCTGTACCTTGGTGACTTTTAACAAAATGACTTTGTTACGTATGCAACAAGATTTAATTTTTCTTTAACGTTTCCAAAAGCAAGCCTTAATAGTCAATGGCAAAATGAAACAAATGAACCTGGTTGTGTAATGACCTGCTTCTGTCTATTTTTATAAATTGCTGCTACTCTTTGAATAGTTTACAGAAATCTGAGTTGTTTCCTTTGCTACTGAGGTAACCCATGCTCTGAAGTTTTATTTTGGAATTTTCCATACCTATCTCACTTTGGTGTTCCTGCCAAGTGACAAAAACCGTAACCATGGCTGTGGAACATTCTTCCTCACCATTTTGTCCTAGCCTGAGGCATTGTTTGTCCCTTGAGACAAAACTCCTATCAGAGCAGTGATTTCCATCCAGAGAGGATACACTGTTATTCCCCTAAAAGTGCCTCATCAATTCTGAAGTTGTGGTCCATCCAGGGCATTTCTTCCCCATGACTCAGAGATAGGACAATAATATAATCATGAAGGTAATCCTCCTCCTTGAAATTCAAGTTTTCTGGGTCACAGGATTTGGTGTTACACACATCTAAATTTGACTCTCACAGGATGAAGGACCTTGAGCACTGTAATTTAACCTCTTTGCTTCAGTAGCCTTATTTATGAAATAAGGGGAGGGCGATAGCAATCCTGTGGGACCTCTCAGATTTAAATAGATTCGTGCATGTAAAATGCCAGGCATATGCTGGGTGCTGCTTCTCTTCCCCTCGTCTGCTTCGTTCCTGTTCTTTCCCACTTTCTTTACATTAAGTCTTCCCTCCTCCCCCTTTCTTCATGGAACAAAATGAGTTAGACTAGTGAACTTTTAAGGTTCTTAAACCGTGAGATTCTTAGGAATACTGATAAAGTACAGCGCATTCAGATGGAGGCTTCTGATGGAGGCTTGGCTACTAGAATTAGAAGTTCAAAGACAAATGTAGAAATGTGGGTGTAGAGGACAATGGTGATTTTAAGTGAAAAAGGCATTTAAAAGTACAGAGGAATGGGTTTCTTGGTAGTCTCAATAATATAATTTCTGCCTATTTGTCCAACGGAGGGAAGGAAGGAAGGAAATGAGAAGATAGAAAAAGAGAAAAATTGGAAAGAAAGGAGGAGATTTAAGTTTAAAAGTCTGGTAACAAGTATGGGTGAAAATATAGAGAAATTAGAGTTTTCATTCACTGTTAGCGGAAATGTAAAATAATGCAGTCACCTTGGAAAAGAGTCTGACTATTTCACTTAAAACTAATATAACTCAATTTCAAACACTTAAAATTAATATAACTCAACTTCACTCATAGGTATACACTCAAGAAAATGGAAAACGTATCCACACAATAACTTGTACATGAAAATTCATAGCAGCATTGTTAATAAATAGCCAAAAGGTGGAAACAACTCAAATGTCTGTCAGTAGGTGAGTGGATAAATGAAATGCAGTATATTCATACAATGAAACTTTATTTGGCCACAAACAGGAACAAAGTACCATACATGCTTTAACATAGATGAAACTTGAAAACACTATGCTAAGTGAAAGAAGTCACATATTATATAATTCCATTCATATGCAAGTCTAGAATAGGGAAATCTGTAGAGACAAACAGTAGATTAATGGTTTTTTGGGACTGGGGAAAATGGGAAACGAGGAGGATGGGGTGGTAATAAGTAAAGGGTGCAGAGTTTTGTTTTGGGGTATGAAAGTATTATAAAATGGATGCTCATGATGGTTGCACACATTGTGAATATCCTAAAAACCACTGCATTGTACACTTTGAGTGTATTGTATGATGTGTGAAATATAGTCTCAATAATGCCATTTACGAAGTCAATGTAATTCACAGTGTTAACAGTTTAGAAAGAAAAAACATGTCAATAGATGTAAAAAATAATTTTATAAAATTCAAACTCATTCATAATTAAAAAGCTCAGAAAATGAGGAAGATGGGAACCATCTCAACTTGATAAAGGACATTTGTAAAAAACCTAAAGCATCACAGTTAATGGTAAATGTATTCTCCCCAATGTGGGGAACAAGACAAAGATACCTGCTCTCATGGTTTCTCTTTAACAGTGTTCTGGAGGGCCCAGACAGTGGGATAAAGCAAGGAGGACTGGAAAAAAACAAACTTGTTTTCTTCACAAATGAGCATGTAGAAAGTCCTAAGGAATCTATAAAAAGCAACTAGAACTAATGAGTTCTGAATTCAAATACAAAGCAGCATATGTATCTCTACACACTAGAAACAGACAGCTGCAAATAAGAAGTGTTTAAGATGCCACATGTAATAATATAAAAAATATTTGGGAGTAAATCTAACAAATTGAATATAAGAACTCAACTTCACTCATAGGTATACACTCAAGAAAATGGAAAACGTATCCACACAATAACTTGTACATGAAAATTCATAGCAGCATTGTTAATAAATAGCCAAAAGGTGGAAACAACTCAAATGTCTGTCAGTAGGTGAGTGGATAAATGAAATGCAGTATATTCATACAATGAAACTTTATTTGGCCACAAACAGGAACAAAGTACCATACATGCTTTAACATAGATGAAACTTGAAAACACTATGCTAAGTGAAAGAAGTCACATATTATATAATTCCATTCATATGCAAGTCTAGAATAGGGAAATCTGTAGAGACAAACAGTAGATTAATGGTTTTTTGGGACTGGGGAAAATGGGAAACGAGGAGGATGGGGTGGTAATAAGTAAAGGGTGCAGAGTTTTGTTTTGGGGTATGAAAGTATTATAAAATGGATGCTCATGATGGTTGCACACATTGTGAATATCCTAAAAACCACTGCATTGTACACTTTGAGTGTATTGTATGATGTGTGGAATATAGTCTCAATAATGCCATTTACGAAGTCAATGTAATTCACAGTGTTAACAGTTTAGAAAGAAAAAACATGTCAATAGATGTAAAAAATAATTTTATAAAATTCAAACTCATTCATAATTAAAAAGCTCAGAAAATGAGGAAGATGGGAACCATCTCAACTTGATAAAGGACATTTGTAAAAAACCTAAAGCATCACAGTTAATGGTAAATGTATTCTCCCCAATGTGGGGAACAAGACAAAGATACCTGCTCTCATGGTTTCTCTTTAACAGTGTTCTGGAGGGCCCAGACAGTGGGATAAAGCAAGGAGGACTGGAAAAAAACAAACTTGTTTTCTTCACAAATGAGCATGTAGAAAGTCCTAAGGAATCTATAAAAAGCAACTAGAACTAATGAGTTCTGAATTCAAATACAAAGCAGCATATGTATCTCTACACACTAGAAACAGACAGCTGCAAATAAGAAGTGTTTAAGATGCCACATGTAATAATATAAAAAATATTTGGGAGTAAATCTAACAAATTGAATATAAGAACTCAATATTGGAAAATACTCATTTAGGAGAAAAACTATAGAAGATCTAAATAAATGGAAAGACATCCTATGTTTATGCATTGAAACACTGTTTTGTTACAATCTCAGTTCTCTCCCAAATCATCTATAAATATAGCATAGTCTCAGTCATGATCTCAGCAGGATTGTTTTAATAAAAATTGACAAGCTGATTTTTTAAATTTGTAAAACAAAAGGAACCTAGATTAGCCAAAACAATTTTTTGAGAAGAACAAAAATGGAGAACTTTACCTGATTTCAAGACTTACTATAATACTGCAGTATTTAAGACAGTGTGGTGGTGGTATGTAAGACAGGCTAGATACATTGATCGATGGAACAGGATAGAGTCCAGAAATAGACTCAGGGTCAGTTCATTTTTTTTTTTAATTGGGGTTTGGTTGTTTTACAATGTTGTGTTAATTTCAGGTGTACAGCCAAGTTATTGTTATATGTCTTTTACAGAGGTTTGTTGTTTACAGCTATACATAATCCCAAAACAGTTGTAGGTATATCCCCAACCCTTCCACCTGAGCCCCCCTCCCTTTTACCCCAATCCCACCCCCAGGTTTGATGCATAGCCCCCATATAAGTTCCCTTAGTTTTACAGCTTAATCACAATGGTTATCTCTTTTACATAGGTTTTCATGTTACTCTTTTCATACCTCTCACCTGATCTTCCCTCCCCTCAATGTCCATAGGTCTGCTCTCTATGTCTGTTTCTCCATTTCTGCTCTGCGTGTGTATTTATCAGTACGAACTTACTAGATTCCATATATATGTGTTAGTATACTGTATTTGTCCTTCTCTTTTTGACTTACTTCACTTTGTATAATAGGTTCTAGGTTCATCCACCTCATTAGGACTGATTCTTCCGCATTTCTTTTTACAGCTGAGAAGTATTCCATTGTAGATATGTATCAGAGCTTCTCTATCCATTCTTAGATGGACATCTAGGTTGCTTCCATGTTCTAGCTATTGTGTAGAGTGCTGCAATGAATATTGGGGTACAGGTGTCTCTTTCAGTTTTAGTTTCCTCAGGGTATAAGCCTAAAGTGGGATTGCTGGGTCATATGGTGCTTCTATTCTTGGTTTTGAAATGAATCTCCATACTGTCTTCCATAGTGGTTGTATTAATTTACATTCCAACCAACAATGCAGGAGTGTTCCCTTTTCTCCATACCCTCTCAAGAATTTATTATCTGTAGATTTTTTGATGATGGCCATTCTGATTGGCAAGAGATGATATCTCATTATAGTTTTGATTTGTATTTCTCTGATAATGAGTGACTGAGCATCTTTTCATGTGTTTTTTGGCCATCTGTATGCCTTCTTTGGAGGGATATCTGTTTAGGTCTTTTTCCCACTTTTCGATTGGGTTGTTTATTTTTTTGGTATTGAGTCGTCTGAGTTGTTTGTATATTTTGGAAATTAATTCTTTGTCAGGGGTTAATTCATATGTGACAAAGGAGAAAAAGATAAGTCTTTTTAACAGTGTTGTTTGATTAATAAGATATCCATGTGGAAAAACATAAACTCCATTCGTACCTCATGCCGTTTGCCATAATTAGCTCACAATGGATCACAAACCTCCATCTAAAAGTTTTAAATGATAAAACTTCTACAGGAAACTTAAGACAAAATATCTGTGACTTTTGTTTAGGCAGAGATTTCTTAGGACACAAAAAGCATGAACCATAAAAGAAAAACATTATTATAAATTGAACTTTACCAAAATTAAAAATTTACACTCTTTGAAAGATAATGTTTAGGGCTTCCCAGGTGGTCCAGTGGGTAAGGACACTGCCTTGCAGTGCAAGGGGCGCCGGTTCGATCCCTGGCCTGGGAAGATCCCGTGTGCTGCGGAGTGGCTGAACCAATGTGTCCAATTACTGAGCCGGAGCTCTGGAGTTCATGCTCCCAGAGCCGGTGCTCTGCGACAACAGAGGCCACTGAGATGGGAGGCCCACAGGGGCCGAAGAACAAAGATGGATGAAAATAGATAAATGAAAGACCAATAGAAGTGGCCTGCCCGCCCCCTCCCTCCCCACCCCCCCCCCCCCCACACACACACACAAAAAGAAAGATAATGTTTAGAGGATGTAAAGGAAAACACACTGGGAGAAAATCTTTGATTCATATATAGATATAGATATATATAAATAAAAGGCTTGTATCCCGGATCTATGAAGCCCTCTTACTGCTTGATAATAACAAAACACACAACCAAATAACAAAATGGGCAAAAAAATTGGATAAATACTTCATCAAAGAAGGTATATGATTTAAAAAACAGGCATATGAAAGGATGCTTAATACCACTGATCACCAGGAAAACGTAAAATAAATGTAAAAAACTAGGAATAAAGCTATCGTATAACCCAGCAATTCCACTATGGGGCATATATCCTGAGGAAACCAGAACTGAAAAAGGCACATGTACCCCTCTGTTCATTACAGCACTTCTAGGAATGGAAGTAACCTAGATGACCAATGGCAGATCAATGGATAAGGAAGTTGTGGAACATATACACAATGGAGTATTACTCAGTCATAAAAAGGAACAGATTTGAGTCTTTTCTAATGAGGTAGATGAACCTAGAGCCTGTTATACAGAGTGAAATAAGTCAGAAAGAAAAAGACAAATATTGTATATTAATGCACATATATGGAATCTAGAAAGATGGTATTGATGATCCTATGTGCAGGGCAGCAAAGGAGACATAGACATAAAGAACAGACTTTTGGACTCAGTGGGAGTAGGCGAGGGTGGGATGATTTGAGAGAGTCATATTGAAGCATATATTATTACCATATGTAAAATAGATAACCTATGCTAGTTTACTGTATGACACAGGGTACCCAAAGCCAGTGCTCGGTGACAACCTGGAGGCATAGGGTGGGGAGGGAGGTGGGAGGGCAGTTCAGGATAGAGGAGAAGCATGTATACCTATGGCTGATTCATACTGATGTATGGCAAAAACCATCACAACATTGTAAAATAATTATCCTTCAATTAAAATAAATTAATAAAAACTATAATGAGATACCAGCATATATCACCAGAATGGCTAAAATTGGAAAATCAAGTCATACCAAATATTGAAGAAGATATGGGATAACTAGAGCTCTCATACATTGTTGATTTGAATACAAAATGGTACAACCACTGTGGAAAAGGTTGGCAGTTTCTTGTAAAGTTAAATGCACAGCTACAAAAAAAAAAAAAAAAAAAAAGCAGTCTCTCTCCTAGGTATTTACTCAAGATAAATGTAGACATATTTCCAATATTAACCTGCCTGGGTACCATAACAAAATGCCATAGGCTGAGTGACTTAAATATTCACTTTCTTACAGCTCTGAAGGCTTGGAAGTCCAACATCAGGGTGTCATCAGGATTGGTGTCTGCTGAAAGCTCTCTTCCTGGGTTGCAAGTGACTACTTTCTCGCTACGTCCTCTTTTCTGTGTGTGTATGTCATCATATGGCCTCTTTTCTGTGTGTATATGTCATCATAATGGTAGTAATGTGTTGATTTTTTTCTTTTATTTTTCTGTTTTGTCTGAAAAAATATTTAATAAGATATGTGATTTTTACCTCCTAAGAATCACCCTAAAAAAATCAAAGCCCATTTAATACAACATCACCTTAAAGAAAATACAGTGAATTTTCTTAAAATTTTTTTAGTTTTATTGTAGTATAGTTGATAACATCTTTTTATTATTCATGTTGAATGATTCATCTAATTTAGTTAGCATTTAATGATTGTCTAGGAATATAGCAGTGAATGCAACAAAGCCACTATACTCATAGAGTTTTCCTCACAGTATGTGGAAAATAAAATAACAGGGAAGCCCTATTGAAGCAAAGGAAAATCTAAATCTGTAGGTAGTTCTTTTAAATATCAGTATCTCTTCAGTGAATATTTGCTATATCTACCTCATCAAATTCTCTCTGCAAGAGTCTGCAGGGTAGATTAGAAGCGCTGGATCCTAGTCTTGCTTCAGTTCTTAATTAGCTCTATAAACTTGAGCAAGTACTTCACCTTCCTGAGCCTCATCTGTCCATGTGTGCTCAGTCATGTGGGAGTCTTTGCTACCCCATGGACTATGGCCCACCAGGCTCCTCTGCCCATGGAATTTTCCTGGCAAGAATGCTGGAATGGGTTGGCATTTCCTCCTTTAGGGGATCTTCCCCACCCAAGGATCAAACCCTCATCTCCTGTGTCTCCAACATTGGCAAACAGATTCTTCACCTCTGAGCCAGCTTGCTCTCTCAACAGTAAAATGGAGATCACGCCCATCCCAGAGGGTGGTGAAACTTTTATTTAGGCTCTTAGGGATGTGGGCACGCTTTATCACTATGTAAATGAAGGTTCTGTCTTCAAATAATCTCTTTAGGCAAGGCTTGTAATATGAAATTGAAATTTTCTTTCCCTTTATTCCCTACCACCCCCATTTTTGGCTCAAAGTTTTAAAGATTGCTATTAAAAGACAAATATCTTTTAAGATAGCATGTATAGTATATATTAATACTATCACATTATGATATTTTATAATAAAATATTTATTATAAAACAGATTTACTAAAAATACTTTTTTCAGAGTTACTGAAGTTAGTCTAAGCAGCAGAACTCGGCCTTGGAGCACAGTGTGATTGGGGTTCAGGTATTGTGGAAAGGCCTTCAAGAACAACAGGGTCCTGGTTTATTTAATGAGATATGTTATTTGTACCTCCTAAGAATCACCCTAAAAAAATCAAAGCCCATTTAATACAACATCACCTTAAAGAAAATACAGTGAATTTTCTTAAAATTTTTTTAGTTTTATTGTAGTATAGTTGATAACATCTTTTTATTATTCATGTTGAATGATTCATCTAATTTAGTTAGCATTTAATGATTGTCTAGGAATATAGCAGTGAATGCAACAAAGCCACTATACTCATAGAGTTTTCCTCACAGTATGTGGAAAATAAAATAACGGGGAAGCCCTATTGAAGCAAAGGAAAATCTAAATCTGTAGGTAGTTCTTTTAAATATCAGTATCTCTTCAGTGAATATTTGCTATATCTACCTCATCAAATTCTCTCTGCAAGAGTCTGCAGGGTAGATTAGAAGCGCTGGATCCTAGTCTTGCTTCAGTTCTTAATTAGCTCTATAAACTTGAGCAAGTACTTCACCTTCCTGAGCCTCATCTGTCCATGTGTGCTCAGTCATGTGGGAGTCTTTGCTACCCCATGGACTATGGCCCACCAGGCTCCTCTGCCCATGGAATTTTCCTGGCAAGAATGCTGGAATGGGTTGGCATTTCCTCCTTTAGGGGATCTTCCCCACCCAAGGATCAAACCCTCATCTCCTGTGTCTCCAACATTGGCAAACAGATTCTTCACCTCTGAGCCAGCTTGCTCTCTCAACAGTAAAATGGAGATCACGCCCATCCCAGAGGGTGGTGAAACTTTATTTAGGCTCTTAGGGATGTGGGCACGCTTTATCACTATGTAAATGAAGGTTCTGTCTTCAAATAATCTCTTTAGGCAAGGCTTGTAATATGAAATTGAAATTTTCTTTCCCTTTATTCCCTACCACCCCCATTTTTGGCTCAAAGTTTTAAAGATTGCTATTAAAAGACAAATATCTTTTAAGATAGCATGTATAGTATATATTAATACTATCACATTATGATATTTTATAATAAAATATTTATTATAAAACAGATTTACTAAAAATACTTTTTTCAGAGTTACTGAAGTTAGTCTAAGCAGCAGAACTGCGACGCCTTGGAGCACAGTGTGATTGGGGTTCAGGTATTGTGGAAAGGCCTTCAAGAACAACAGCCTGGCTCCTGGGGCTTGGTGCTTTTAAAGAAAACCACTAGACAGAAAGGTGAGAGGAAATACTCTCAAGACAGACCCTGCCCATCTTCGCAGTTTTGCCTTGGGCTTGTGGTTCACTTGTCAGGAGAACAATAAGGAATAGGTAGATAAACAAAGGAAGAAGACTACTCAGCAAGCACTAACTGATGAGCTAAAAAGATAAAAGAGTAACAGTTAAAACTGAATCGTGCTACACCTCACCAGTTTCCTCCAGGAAAGGTCCCTGGTGATACACGGAACCCTGCAGCAGGGCAAGAAATTATCGCAGGGCAGATGGAGAATTCTCAGCTGCTCCCAAGAGTCCATGCCCAGACTGAAAGCCAAACTGAGGCATGGGAGAGTGGTGTCAAGGAAACCAGGAGGAAAGTTGTAGAGTGATGGATGGTGGGAACCTGGGATAGGGGCAACTTGTAATGCCTGAGACTCGGAATCCCCACTCTGGATGAAGACTGCCCCTCCATCATGTGTTACAGTTCCTGACATGCACAGAAGGAGGTGCCACTCATGTATTATTCCTCCTCCTCCATACCGCCAGTAAGGAAACTTCTAGTGATAGAACTTGTCACTTTGCAGTTTTGAGAGCTCGTCTTCATTTGCTCCTTACAACTTAGGTGAGGTTAAGGGGCTAGTCCTATTATCCCCGTTTTACAGACGGAAAGCTGAGGGGCAGCCTGTTTACGTGAATATTCAAGGTCAGACAATGAGGAGGCAGAGCTAGTCTTTCGGCTTCTGACCCAGTGCACTCTCCCGCTCAGGTGTTTAGAATAAAATACGATTATCAAGTTCAACTGAGAAATGGACAATACCCAGGAGCTCCTTAGAGAGGGAAAGAAGACCACTCCAGGAGTCTTTCTATCCAGAGAATGGCTTTGGAAACAGCACTGCTGTTAGAGGAGGGTTAAAAGTCAGGAGTCTTTCTATCCAGGAGAATGGCTTTGGAAACAGCATCTAAAAATACTTTTTCAGAGTTACTGAAGTTAGTCTAAGCAGCAGAACTGCGACGCCTTGGAGCACAGTGTGATTGGGGTTCAGGTATTGTGGAAAGGCCTTCAAGAACAACAGCCTGGCTCCTGGGGCTTGGTGCTTTTAAAGAAAACCACTAGACAGAAAGGTGAGAGGAAATACTCTCAAGACAGACCCTGCCCATCTTCGCAGTTTTGCCTTGGGCTTGTGGTTCACTTGTCAGGAGAACAATAAGGAATAGGTAGATAAACAAAGGAAGAAGACTACTCAGCAAGCACTAACTGATGAGCTAAAAAGATAAAAGAGTAACAGTTAAAACTGAATCGTGCTACACCTCACCAGTTTCCTCCAGGAAAGGTCCCTGGTGATACACGGAACCCTGCAGCAGGGCAAGAAATTATCGCAGGGCAGATGGAGAATTCTCAGCTGCTCCCAAGAGTCCATGCCCAGACTGAAAGCCAAACTGAGGCATGGGAGAGTGGTGTCAAGGAAACCAGGAGGAAAGTTGTAGAGTGATGGATGGTGGGAACCTGGGATAGGGGCAACTTGTAATGCCTGAGACTCGGAATCCCCACTCTGGATGAAGACTGCCCCTCCATCATGTGTTACAGTTCCTGACATGCACAGAAGGAGGTGCCACTCATGTATTATTCCTCCTCCTCCATACCGCCAGTAAGGAAACTTCTAGTGATAGAACTTGTCACTTTGCAGTTTTGAGAGCTCGTCTTCATTTGCTCCTTACAACTTAGGTGAGGTTAAGGGGCTAGTCCTATTATCCCCGTTTTACAGACGGAAAGCTGAGGGGCAGCCTGTTTACGTGAATATTCAAGGTCAGACAATGAGGAGGCAGAGCTAGTCTTTCGGCTTCTGACCCAGTGCACTCTCCCGCTCAGGTGTTTAGAATAAAATACGATTATCAAGTTCAACTGAGAAATGGACAATACCCAGGAGCTCCTTAGAGAGGGAAAGAAGACCCACTCCAGGAGTCTTTCTATCCAGAGAATGGCTTTGGAAACAGCACTGCTGTTAGAGGAGGGTTAAAAGTCAAGTGAAGCTCACTCTCAGGTTTCAAACATACAATTAAATTTAGCTTTGTTGGGACATTCTGTGGTCAGGGCCATGAGCTGAGCTTGGTCAAGGGGTATAAGCAGAAGTGGGTTGGACACCTGTCACTTTTCCTACTCAGTGCCTCTCTTCACATGGACATGAAGATACTCAAAGTAACTTCAGTAGCTACAACTTGGGAAACCTCTAAAATGATTACTTTGGGGAATTCCCTGGCGATCCAGTGGTTAAGACTCTGTGCTTTCACTGCCAAGTGTCCAGGTTCAGTTCCTGGTCACGTAACTAAGATCCTATAAGTGGCAAGGAAAAAATAAGTTTCACTCTAAAAAAAAAAAAAGAAAACAAAACATTATTCCTGACAAAGGCATAGAAAGCCTGGTATAGGATGCCTAGGCAACCTTTACCTGCCAGGAACCTAGAATAGAGGCACAAGAGTCTCTCAAACAGTGTAAACATTTGGCCAGAGAATGTTTTCCTCTATCAGTGTATTAGTTCACAGTTTAACAACTTAGTGTTAACTAAGTATTATCTTAGTGACACAACCAGAAACATTTATTTTCTTGCTCACAAGTCTACAGGTTGGCTTGGCCCCTCGGGATTGAGGTTGCTTTTGATATTCATCATTCCAGGCCCAGTGGCCAACAAGGTCATGGTTGGTGAATAGCATATGCACAAAAGAGCAAGCCAAACTTCAAAAGCACATTTTAAACCTCTGTTTGTCTCACAGTGTCACTAATACTGCACTGGCCAGAACAAGTCATGGATACCAAATGGGAATGCACTCTATCCTAGTGCAGTCCCTTAGCAAAGGACACAGAGGTAAAATTCTAAAACATGGAGGAATGAAGCATTGGGAGCAATGGCCCAATATTACCATGGTTAGTCATCTGGCAATAAACATTATTATGAAAAAATAAAAAAAAAAATAATAAGGGATACGTGTAGTCGATTATTTCAAGTTCAACTGAGAAATGGACAATACCCAGGAGCTCCTTAGAGAGGAAAGAAGACCCACTCCAGGAGTCTTTCTATCCAGAGAATGGCTTTGGAAACAGCACTGCTGTTAGAGGAGGGTTAAAAGTCAAGTGAAGCTCACTCTCAGGTTTCAAACATACAATTAAATTTAGCTTTGTTGGGACATTCTGTGGTCAGGGCCATGAGCTGAGCTTGGTCAAGGGGTATAAGCAGAAGTGGGTTGGACACCTGTCACTTTTCCTACTCAGTGCCTCTCTTCACATGGACATGAAGATACTCAAAGTAACTTCAGTAGCTACAACTTGGGAAACCTCTAAAATGATTACTTTGGGGAATTCCCTGGCGATCCAGTGGTTAAGACTCTGTGCTTTCACTGCCAAGTGTCCAGGTTCAGTTCCTGGTCACGTAACTAAGATCCTATAAGTGGCAAGGAAAAAATAAGTTTCACTCTAAAAAAAAGGAAAACAAAACATTATTCCTGACAAAGGCATAGAAAGCCTGGTATAGGATGCCTAGGCAACCTTTACCTGCCAGGAACCTAGAATAGAGGCACAAGAGTCTCTCAAACAGTGTAAACATTTGGCCAGAGAATGTTTTCCTCTATCAGTGTATTAGTTCACAGTTTAACAACTTAGTGTTAACTAAGTATTATCTTAGTGACACAACCAGAAACATTTATTTTCTTGCTCACAAGTCTACAGGTTGGCTTGGCCCCTCGGGATTGAGGTTGCTTTTGATATTCATCATTCCAGGCCCAGTGGCCAACAAGGTCATGGTTGGTGAATAGCATATGCACAAAAGAGCAAGCCAAACTTCAAAAGCACATTTTAAACCTCTGTTTGTCTCACAGTGTCACTAATACTGCACTGGCCAGAACAAGTCATGGATACCAAATGGGAATGCACTCTATCCTAGTGCAGTCCCTTAGCAAAGGACACAGAGGTAAAATTCTAAAACATGGAGGGAATGAAGCATTGGGAGCAATGGCCCAATATTACCATGGTTAGTCATCTGGCAATAAACATTATTATGAATAATAAATAAAAATAATAAGATAATAGTTAACATCTATTGGACTTCTTGGTGGCTCAGACGGTAAAGAAACTGCGAGGCAGGAGACCCAGGTTCAATCCCTGGATCAGGAAGATACCCTGGAGAAGGAAATGGCTAACCACACCAGTATTCTTTCCTGGAGAATCCCTTGGACAGAGGAGCCTGGCAGGCTACAGTCCATGGGGTCGCAAAGAGTCAGACACAACTGAGCGACTAAAACAACACTGAGTCTTATGAAGTGTTAGGCACTTCTGTTAAGTACCTTGCCTGTTTTAACTAATTTAATCCTCACTACAATCCTATGAAGTAGATACTAATATGATCTATATTTTACAGACAAAACAACTAAGGCACAGTAGGTAGGGTGAAGGAAGAATTAAGATCATTCAATAAGTGGTAGAGGAGGGCAGTGACATTTATATTAGAAAGGAATACTTCTGATTACTTCTCTCCCTTTTGTGTCTCTCCTACTCTTCCCTGTACCTCCCCAACCCTGTGCTTCCTTTTGTATACCTTGTCTTGAGAAATGACATCTGCTCACTCAAACCAGAACCCTTCAGGTCATCCTTGGACCCCTCACTCTTGCTCCCTGTCCCGTGTGTCAGCCACTAGGTTCTACTGTCTGTACTTTCTTGTTGTTGTTCAGTTGCTCAGTTGTGTCCAACTCTTTGTGACCCCATGGACTGCAGCACACCAGGTTTCCCTGTCCTGCACTGTCTCCTGGAGTTTGCTCAAACTCATGTCCATTCAGTTGGTGATGCTATCCAAACCATCTCATCCTGTCATCCCCTCTTCTCCTGCCCTTAACCTTTCCCAGCATCATGGCCAAAGTATTGGAGTTTCAGCTTCAACATCAGTCCTCCAATATTCAGGATTGATTTCCTTCAGGACTGACTGGTTTGATCTCCTTGCTGTCCAAGGGACTCTCAAGAGTCTTCTCCAGCACCACAGTTTTTTAAATTTTATTTATTTATCTTTTGGGGGGTGGGGTGGGGAGGGAGGGGATGGGTGGGCCACTTCTATTGGTCTTTCATTTTTCTATTTTCATCCGTCTTTGTTCTTTGGCTCCTGTGGGCCTCCCATCGCGGTGGCCTCTGTCGTCGCAGAACTCCGGCTCGGTAATTGGACACATCGGTTCAGCCGCTCCGCAGCACGTGGGATCTTCCCAGGCCAGGGATCGAACCAGCACCCCTTGCACTGCAAGGCGGTGTCCTTATCCACTGGACCACCAGGGGAAGCCCCCAGCACCACAGTTTGAAGGCATTTATTCTTTTTTTTTTTGTCCAGCTCTCATATCCATACACGACTACTGCAAAAAGCATAGCTTTGACTGCATGGACCTTTGTAGGCAAAGTAATACCTTCTTTTAATACACTGTCTAGGTTTGTTATTCCTTCTTAACACCTCCAAACCTGCTCCTTTCTCTTCATCCTCTGCCCATGCCTCCACTCAGAGCCCTACTACTGTTAATTTTCCCTAAGCGATCTATATTTTACAGACAAAACAACTAAGGCACAGTAGGTAGGGTGAAGGAAGAATTAAGATCATTCAATAAGTGGTAGAGGAGGGCAGTGACATTTATATTAGAAAGGAATACTTCTGATTACTTCTCTCCCTTTGTGTCTCTCCTACTCTTCCCTGTACCTCCCCAACCCTGTGCTTCCTTTTGTATACCTTGTCTTGAGAAATGACATCTGCTCACTCAAACCAGAACCCTTCAGGTCATCCTTGGACCCCTCACTCTTGCTCCCTGTCCCGTGTGTCAGCCACTAGGTTCTACTGTCTGTACTTTCTTGTTGTTGTTCAGTTGCTCAGTTGTGTCCAACTCTTTGTGACCCCATGGACTGCAGCACACCAGGTTTCCCTGTCCTGCACTGTCTCCTGGAGTTTGCTCAAACTCATGTCCATTCAGTTGGTGATGCTATCCAAACCATCTCATCCTGTCATCCCCTCTTCTCCTGCCCTTAACCTTTCCCAGCATCATGGCCAAAGTATTGGAGTTTCAGCTTCAACATCAGTCCTCCAATATTCAGGATTGATTTCCTTCAGGACTGACTGGTTTGATCTCCTTGCTGTCCAAGGGACTCTCAAGAGTCTTCTCCAGCACCACAGTTTTTTAAATTTTATTTATTTATCTTTTGGGCGTGGGGGGGGGTGGGGAGGGAGGGGATGGGTGGGCCACTTCTATTGGTCTTTCATTTTTCTATTTTCATCCGTCTTTGTTCTTTGGCTCCTGTGGGCCTCCCATCGCGGTGGCCTCTGTCGTCGCAGAACTCCGGCTCGGTAATTGGACACATCGGTTCAGCCGCTCCGCAGCACGTGGGATCTTCCCAGGCCAGGGATCGAACCAGCACCCCTTGCACTGCAAGGCGGTGTCCTTATCCACTGGACCACCAGGGGAAGCCCCCAGCACCACAGTTTGAAGGCATTTATTCTTTTTTTTTTTGTCCAGCTCTCATATCCATACACGACTACTGCAAAAAGCATAGCTTTGACTGCATGGACCTTTGTAGGCAAAGTAATACCTTCTTTTTAATACACTGTCTAGGTTTGTTATTCCTTCTTAACACCTCCAAACCTGCTCCTTTCTCTTCATCCTCTGCCCATGCCTCCACTCAGAGCCCTACTACTGTTTTCCCAGAGGATGCCCCGGTTTTAGTCCTGCATGCTTAGTTTGCTGCCAGAAAGATTTTTCTTAAATACAGATCTGGCCAGGTCAATCTCCTATTTAAACAGTTTCCGCATTTCCCAGAGCTTTTAGGATAAAGTTGACCTAGTATCCCATTTCATTTCCTGACACTCTGTCACACTTCAAACTGGCTTCCTATACTCCCTGCAGGTCCCATGAAGTTTGATGATCTCTTGCCTTTGCAGATGGTTTACCCTCCACCTGGATCCTCTGCTTCACTCCTGCACTTCATCAACTCCTATGTATCTAGTGTCTTAACCTTGGGGAAACCTTCTCCAATCTATTCCCTATTCTGATTAAACATCTCTTCTCTGTCTCTCTGTGTCTTCAGTAGACCCTGCCATAGGCTGTGGCCCTTACCATGCTACATTTCAATATTATTCCACTGTCTGTGTTTCTATCATTAGCTTTTCTCAGAATATGATTCCCTCTGCTTCAGAATCACCTGGGAAATTTGTTGAAAATACAGGTTCCTGGGACCTGTCTCAGTCCCACCAACTCACAGTCTTTGCAGGGTAGAGTCTGTGCTTGCTCAGTCGCATCTGACTCTTCGCGACTCTATGGACCCTAGCCCACCAGGCTCCTCTATCCATGGGATTCTCCAAGCCAGAATACTGGAGTGGGTTGCCATGCCCTCCTCCGGGGGATATTCCAGACCCAGGGATCGAACCCTTGTCCCTTGCATCTCCTGCATTGGCAGGTGAGTTCTTTACCACTAACCCCACCTGGGAGGCCCAAGGAAGAGGCGAGGAGTCTGCATTTTAGAAATTTCCCGAGATGATTCTGACTTGTGCGAAGATTCTGATCACACTAGACAAAACAGCGGCCATGCTTTCTTGTACTTCTAGCATCCAGCTTAGTACCTGAGACAAAGTACGCACACAAATTAATGTGTTCCTAGTGAATGAGTTGAAAGAGCAGCCCTCCTCAAGGCAACACAAATAAAAAGCGAATATTCGGCGACTGAGATTCCAGGCACCAACAGATGGCGCTGTGTCAGCATACTATGTTTTTACGCGAGGGGGAGGAGGAAGACGGGGAAATTTTGTTCTACTGGAATTCAAGACTAGACTGCTGCGTAATTGAAATTATTTTTCTACCATTTGTACCATTGTCCACTTGAATCCCAGAGGATGCCCCGGTTTTAGTCCTGCATGCTTAGTTTGCTGCCAGAAAGATTTTTCTTAAATACAGATCTGGCCAGGTCAATCTCCTATTTAAACAGTTTCCGCATTTCCCAGAGCTTTTAGGATAAAGTTGACCTAATATCCCATTTCATTTCCTGACACTCTGTCACACTTCAAACTGGCTTCCTATACTCCCTGCAGGTCCCATGAAGTTTGATGATCTCTTGCCTTTGCAGATGGTTTACCCTCCACCTGGATCCTCTGCTTCACTCCTGCACTTCATCAACTCCTATGTATCTAGTGTCTTAACCTTGGGGAAACCTTCTCCAATCTATTCCCTATTCTGATTAAACATCTCTTCTCTGTCTCTCTGTGTCTTCAGTAGACCCTGCCATAGGCTGTGGCCCTTACCATGCTACATTTCAATATTATTCCACTGTCTGTGTTTCTATCATTAGCTTTTCTCAGAATATGATTCCCTCTGCTTCAGAATCACCTGGGAAATTTGTTGAAAATACAGGTTCCTGGGACCTGTCTCAGTCCCACCAACTCACAGTCTTTGCAGGGTAGAGTCTGTGCTTGCTCAGTCGCATCTGACTCTTCGCGACTCTATGGACCCTAGCCCACCAGGCTCCTCTATCCATGGGATTCTCCAAGCCAGAATACTGGAGTGGGTTGCCATGCCCTCCTCCGGGGGATATTCCAGACCCAGGGATCGAACCCTTGTCCCTTGCATCTCCTGCATTGGCAGGTGAGTTCTTTACCACTAACCCCACCTGGGAGGCCCAAGGAAGAGGCGAGGAGTCTGCATTTTAGAAATTTCCCGAGATGATTCTGACTTGTGCGAAGATTCTGATCACACTAGACAAAACAGCGGCCATGCTTTCTTGTACTTCTAGCATCCAGCTTAGTACCTGAGACAAAGTACGCACACAAATTAATGTGTTCCTAGTGAATGAGTTGAAAGAGCAGCCCTCCTCAAGGCAACACAAATAAAAAGCGAATATTCGGCGACTGAGATTCCAGGCACCAACAGATGGCGCTGTGTCAACATACTATGTTTTTACGCGAGGGGGAGGAGGAAGACGGGGAAATTTTGTTCTACTGGAATTCAAGACTAGACTGCTGCGTAATTGAAATTTATTTTTTCCTACCCAGTTTGTCTACCATTGTCCCACTTGAATGACTAACTTGATTTCTGAAGGCATGAAGACTTAGACTAGAAAAACAAGTGGAAAAAGTCTGGTCGCAGAAGAGCTGAGCAGGTAATAAGTGAGAAGGGAAGGATATGCTAATTACCCCTATTTCCATACTGTTGGTGGAAAGCTGCTCCCAGCCAGCACTAAGTGTTGTGAAATCACCCAGAGCATTCAAAAGAATAAGCCGGTTCTGCGAGAGGGTGGAGCCATCCTGTAATTCTGTTAGTCATCCACGTTTCCTTTACAGACTGTCAAATGACTACGTGACTAAGCTTTTACAATCGTTTCTCTAGCCGTACAAAGTCTGAAAGCCCGAGTATTCCTCCCGGGCTAAATACTTAATTCTGAGGTGTTAGAAGTGAGCCTCACGGCCTAGAAGCCAGGGCCCATAGACCACTCTTTCTCCCCCTCCCAGCCTGCCCTCTCGACCCCCAGGGGCATCCGTGTGCAAATAACTGATAGAGCCGGCATGGGGCACGGGGGAAGCCTATCTGCAGGGCCAGAGCTGGAGACTGAGCTGTTTTCCTCCCAGCACCGAGCATTCTGCCAGAGGCCCTCGGGAGGGAAGGGGCGGGGGAGGGGCTTTCCAGCGCTCTGCGAGCCAGCGGAGCAGCAGACACAAAGATCGACACAAAGGAGAAGCAAAACCCCTGCTCTTGAACAGCCTGTCTTACTGGGAAGGCGCAATTTAAAGGCATCACACAAATTTCGACATGGTGGAAAGAACTTTTGAGTTCTGAATGATCTGGTATAAACTAGATGGAAATGCTTAAAAGAAATAAAAGAAGATACAGTTTCTCTTTTGCTTTCTTTTTACTCGAACAGTCAAGTTCAAAAGTCATTAGGTGGGGGGCTAGGAAGCTGGGACTTCCTGGACAGTTCTTGCTACAAAAAAATGGAGATTCCAGGCACCAACAGATGGCGCTGTGTCAGCATACTATGTTTTACGCGAGGAGGAGGAAGACGGGGAAATTTTGTTCTACTGGAATTCAAGACTAGACTGCTGCGTAATTGAAATTTATTTTTTCCTACCCAGTTTGTCTACCATTGTCCCACTTGAATGACTAACTTGATTTCTGAAGGCATGAAGACTTAGACTAGAAAAACAAGTGGAAAAAGTCTGGTCGCAGAAGAGCTGAGCAGGTAATAAGTGAGAAGGGAAGGATATGCTAATTACCCCTATTTCCATACTGTTGGTGGAAAGCTGCTCCCAGCCAGCACTAAGTGTTGTGAAATCACCCAGAGCATTCAAAAGAATAAGCCGGTTCTGCGAGAGGGTGGAGCCATCCTGTAATTCTGTTAGTCATCCACGTTTCCTTTACAGACTGTCAAATGACTACGTGACTAAGCTTTTACAATCGTTTCTCTAGCCGTACAAAGTCTGAAAGCCCGAGTATTCCTCCCGGGCTAAATACTTAATTCTGAGGTGTTAGAAGTGAGCCTCACGGCCTAGAAGCCAGGGCCCATAGACCACTCTTTCTCCCCCTCCCAGCCTGCCCTCTCGACCCCCAGGGGCATCCGTGTGCAAATAACTGATAGAGCCGGCATGGGGCACGGGGGAAGCCTATCTGCAGGGCCAGAGCTGGAGACTGAGCTGTTTTCCTCCCAGCACCGAGCATTCTGCCAGAGGCCCTCAGGGGGGGAAGGGGCGGGGAGGGGCTTTCCAGCGCTCTGCGAGCCAGCGGAGCAGCAGACACAAAGATCGACACAAAGGAGAAGCAAAACCCCTGCTCTTGAACAGCCTGTCTTACTGGGAAGGCGCAATTTAAAGGCATCACACAAATTTCGACATGGTGGAAAGAACTTTTGAGTTCTGAATGATCTGGTATAAACTAGATGGAAATGCTTAAAAGAAATAAAAGAAGATACAGTTTCTCTTTTGCTTTCTTTTTACTCGAACAGTCAAGTTCAAAAGTCATTAGGTGGGGGGCTAGGAAGCTGGGACTTCCTGGACAGTTCTTGGTCACAGCAGCAGACAAGAGTATCCTCCCACATGGGTCTGGTGGTCCTCCTAATGAGGGGTGGATGAGAACAGTGGGCGGCACGTTGGAAAGCGCCAAGCAGTGGCAGAGGTTTTTGCCTTTGGTCAGTGTCCCTTCCCCCACCCTTGGAAGGAGGGCATGTCTGGGTCCAAGGAAGCTGTCCCCTGGAAACAGAAGGCCAAGTCTGCCACCAGCTGCAGGCAGCACCAAGGATCTCTGGCCAGACTGAGCACTGGACCTCAGAGACTGTGTTTTACAGATTCTGAGCAGCCTGAGGGGTAAAAGCAGAAGCACTACCAGTAATCTTTCTTTCCAGGAAGTCGAGGGCCCTGCCCAGGTGGCTGAGGTGAGAGTACCCAGCTGGGGTTAGGTTCTAGGGGCCGCACAATATAACACGCGTTACAGCGAGGGAGGTAGATCAGGCCCATGGGGTCCAGGAAAGGCAAACCTGGAGGAGAGCAGGAGGCCAGCCAGTCAGCAGCCCTCTCCGGATGGGAAAGGCCCTGGCTGACAGGGCTGGACTGAACAGGAGGCCAGGACTCAGCCTTAGGGTGGCGTGGAGGAGTGAGGGGCTGATGTCTCTGCTCACAGCAGGGGTAGCACCTCCTCCAGATGGGAGACAGGGAGGTAAACTTCATCCTGACCCACAGGGAAATGTGGAGGGCAGTGCTTTCTTCTGGAAGGGAGCCTCGCCTTGGGAGGATGGGAAGGAGGAGCTTCCCTGCCTGTGGACTCCCTCCACAGGCAGTCCAGAGAGGGTGGCCCTGCTGGATGTGGGAGTCTTTGGGAGGAATCCTCTTCCCTTAAATCAGGGGATGTTTAGGAGCAGGAGCTGCTGGGGAAGAACTCAGATCAGACTCTTCACATGCTCTGGAGGCACAGAAGATAAATGCACCAGGCCAAGGTTTAAGTTGCTCTGGACTGGATGAGAATTGGCCACTGGCTGCCCAGAGCATTGGGTTCTCTCTGTGAGAGATGAGTTTAAGGGAGGGATTCACGGAAGTCTGTTCACTGGTGGCCGTTACTATTCTGACCTCAGGACTGGTTACCCCATCTTCTTAGATGGTTGATTAGGTGCAATATTTTAGGCCCCAAACCCACTCTTCTCTCATATGCCTCACCTCCACCGATACTACCATCTACCAAATTGTTTAAACCAGAGAGCTAGACAGGAGCTTCAGTTCAGCCTTTCCCCTTTATATAAGACCCATTAGCAAGTCCTGTTGTTTCTACTTCTTACGTAAGTCTCTAATATGCCCACTTCCCTTTCTCTCCAGTGTCACCACAATAATCCAAACCGTCTGTGATGTGCTGCCCAGACAAGGGGAGGACCCTCATTGTTGGGACCCCATTTCCTCTTTCAGCAACCCCTCCACCAATGTGCATATCACCCACCAACCAGTAGACCCTGTTGGTGATTCTTAGGCACCCTGATTATTTCCTTCAGGACACTTGTCACAAGTTGTATGTCTATTTTTGCCATTACTTTATTGTCTGTCTCCCCCACTAGCTTGCAGCACCATGGGGCAGGGAATCTTGTCTGTTAATCTTGGTTGCATCCTTGTATCCTTTCTGCCTAGCACAATGCCAGGCACAGAGTAGTTTTTAAATGAATGGCATTAGGTCAAAGAGTTTAGATTTCAATCAGTAAACAATGAGATCTGACACATTTTAGAAAAAGGACTAATAAAACATAAGGACATGTTAGAGGAAATAATGGAGGCAGCTGAATGGGCATAAATTTGAATTCTCCTTACTAACATCTTCCCAGTTATGAAACCTAATGTGGGGTTGTGAAATTCAAGATAGAATTCTGGAGACAGTTTAAAGGAGAATTCTTTTTTACCCCCAGTTTTATCGAGAAATAACTGACACACATCACTGAATAAGTTTAAGGTGTATGGCATGATGGTTTCATTTACATATGTTGTAAGATAATAGCTACAGTAGGTTTGACTCACATGCATCTTCTCATAAAATACAATTAAAAAGAGAAGAAAAGTATAAAGGAAAAAAATCCCCCCCTTTATGATATGAAAGAAGAATTTCAGTCTTCATAAATACGTGGGGAAGAAAAGAGAGAATTGATGTTGTAAGTCTGGTAAACCAGAAAACTAACATAACTTCCTCTCTTAAAAGAAAAAGGACGGATGACTGGAAAAACCTCAGATTTGAATGGAACTTTTTAGACATGTTGAGTTTGAGATGACTAAATATTTCTTATGGACCACTGAAAACAGCCAAACTGGGAAATTTCTTTGACAATGTAATCAGTCACAAAGTAGTCATTGGGTTTATTAAAGTTAAGGATTTACAATAAATTCTTTAATTCTAGTAGAAAAGAGAGACTTAAAGCTTTAGCATTGTGAATCCTGTGTTTAAGGACACAAATAATTGCATTTTTTTTGACCAAGCCATTTCCTCGTCACCACAATAATCCAAACCGTCTGTGATGTGCTGCCCAGACAAGGGGAGGACCCTCATTGTTGGGACCCCATTTCCTCTTTCAGCAACCCCTCCACCAATGTGCATATCACCCACCAACCAGTAGACCCTGTTGGTGATTCTTAGGCACCCTGATTATTTCCTTCAGGACACTTGTCACAAGTTGTATGTCTATTTTTGCCATTACTTTATTGTCTGTCTCCCCCACTAGCTTGCAGCACCATGGGGCAGGGAATCTTGTCTGTTAATCTTGGTTGCATCCTTGTATCCTTTCTGCCTAGCACAATGCCAGGCACAGAGTAGTTTTTAAATGAATGGCATTAGGTCAAAGAGTTTAGATTTCAATCAGTAAACAATGAGATCTGACACATTTTAGAAAAAGGACTAATAAAACATAAGGACATGTTAGAGGAAATAATGGAGGCAGCTGAATGGGCATAAATTTGAATTCTCCTTACTAACATCTTCCCAGTTATGAAACCTAATGTGGGGTTGTGAAATTCAAGATAGAATTCTGGAGACAGTTTAAAGGAGAATTCTTTTTTACCCCCAGTTTTATCGAGAAATAACTGACACACATCACTGAATAAGTTTAAGGTGTATGGCATGATGGTTTCATTTACATATGTTGTAAGATAATAGCTACAGTAGGTTTGACTCACATGCATCTTCTCATAAAATACAATTAAAAAGAGAAGAAAAGTATAAAGGAAAAAAATCCCCCCCTTTATGATATGAAAGAAGAATTTCAGTCTTCATAAATACGTGGGGAAGAAAAGAGAGAATTGATGTTGTAAGTCTGGTAAACCAGAAAACTAACATAACTTCCTCTCTTAAAAGAAAAAGGACGGATGACTGGAAAAACCTCAGATTTGAATGGAACTTTTTAGACATGTTGAGTTTGAGATGACTAAATATTTCTTATGGACCACTGAAAACAGCCAAACTGGGAAATTTCTTTGACAATGTAATCAGTCACAAAGTAGTCATTGGGTTTATTAAAGTTAAGGATTTACAATAAATTCTTTAATTCTAGTAGAAAAGAGAGACTTAAAGCTTTAGCATTGTGAATCCTGTGTTTAAGGACACAAATAATTGTGTGCCATTATTTTGTTACATAAAACATGACCATTGGGCTTCCCTGGTGGTCCAATGGCTAAGGACACCGCCTTGCAGTGCAAGGGGCACCGGTTGGATCCCTGGCCTGGGAAGATCCCACGTGCTGTGGAGTGGCTGGACCCATGTGTCCAACTACTGAGCCGGAGCTCTGGAGTGCATGCGTCCAGAGCCTGTGGTCTGCAGCAAGAGGCCACTGCAATGGGAGGCCCACACAGGCCAAAAGAACAAAGATGGAAATAAATGAAAGACCAATAGAAGTGGCCAAAAAAAAAACCACAACAAAACAAACCATGACCATTAATAGGTATGCTATTGGTCTATTGAATATAGAAAAATTTTATTGTATGAGTACCTATCATATATGATTTAAATTCTACTTATGTGTATTTTTCATATTTTCGAATTTTTTGACAATGTGTATGATATTTTATAATTCAGGGGAAAAGGGGGAAACTTTTTTTTAACCAAAAATACTGTGTCTATTTCCCTTTTTTTTAAGAAATTAAAAAAAAATTTTATGTATTTATTTTTGGCTATTCTGGGTTTTCACTGCAGCCACAGGCTTTTCTCTAGTTGCAGGGAGTGGGGACTACTCTCTAGTCAAGGTGAGCAGGCTTCTTGTTCCCATGACTTTTCTTGTTGTGGAGCTCAGGCTCTAGGGTACAAGGGCTTCTAGTTGCAGCACATCAGTTTAATAGTTGCAACTCTGAAGCTCTAGAGAACAGACTCAATAGTTGTGGCTCACGGGCTTAGTTGCTCCGCAGCATGTGAGATTTTCCCAGATCAGGGATCAAACACGTGTTTCCTGCATTGACAGGCGAACTCTTTCCCACTGAGCTACTAAGTAAGTCCTATGTCTATTTCTGAATGAATATCTTTGGGGTGAGATCTTGCCCTTATACGCCAAACATATGTAAGCACAGAAGTTACTAAATGTTCCCAGAAATCACTGGAAATTTCTCTTGAAGAAGTACACACATGTTGGTGCTTCTTGGAATTCCCTGCAGCTGGTTTCCCCTCTCTGTTTTCCCTTCCCTGGCTTTAGACAGCCTTGGTCCCCCAAATCACTGGGCTGTAATTATACAATAAAACTATTGTTCCAGTACTTCTCCTAAGGCAAAATTCACGGATTTGTCCTTTTTGTAAAACAAACAAAAAATTATTATTGTCCCAGACCTAACTATGAGCTATTTTTTTCTGTATGGTTTTGGTCTTTGAGAGGATTTTCACAGCAAAAGTGTCCTTTTTTTTTTTTAATGGTTTTAACTTGAGAAGGTGGTTGTAGGGAGAGGGGAAGAGAGGGCACAGGAAAGGAGTAGTGCATGTCAAATTCAGAATCCTTCTGGTTATTAGACTGAACAATGGTCCAAAGGTGAGGGACTGGGAAGAAAACAGTCTGGAACATTGAAGAATAGACATTGAAGAATAGAGCAAATTGAAGAATAGAGCAAATGAGTTATTAATTGCTGCAGTGTTGTCACAGCAAAATACTGGAAATTGCTGTGGATTGTTGAATAAAATGGCCCATCCACACAAAGGAACCTGTAACAGGAAATGAGAAAGAACTCTATGTTCTGCTGTGGAGTGATTTCTAACATATATTTAACAGTTGAAAACTGGCATGAAGAAAATTCTGTGTAATGTGGTACCACTTATCTAAGAAAGCTGAGAGGAGAGAGAACAAAATTATATTTTACAAAATAAGGAAAAACTAAAAACTTTTTCAAAATCAGTCATTTATAGCAGAGAAGGAAGGGACAAGATAGAGACGATAGTGACATTTTTCTATATATACCATATTTTGTAAATTTTACGTAATTGTGGAGCAAAGTTAAACATTTTTTTAAGTCCCTAAAAACTGGAAGCAAATAAGCCTGAG